>OZ059827.1:8243284-9713179 GCA_964057195.1 Orthosia cruda
ACACGTATATGCCGCGACACAATAGGGTTTTCTATTGTGTCTCTCTCTAATCACCAGTGACTGTAATCGGGCGCTTATTTACCTAAACTACACATTTGTTCCTAAAAAAAAGGATATAAGTCATGTCTCTCTGAAAAAGGATAATGCAAAAAAAAACAGAAAATAAATGTTTATCGATCAATCTGAAAGTAGTGCCCGGCAAGTGTAGTGAGTAATAATGATTTATAAATCCAGTATAAATATAATTATCCAGTATTAATATATTTTTCTGATTCCGAGATTCCGATATTGGGTTACTCAGAATCGGGATTGAATTATTGGTAATTTCGTTCCGAGATTCCGAGATGCCGATATTCATGCCCTACTCTGAATGCGAGATGGCAGAGTACCGGTCGTTGTGGCAATGCTTGGGGTAGGCCTATCTCCGTCTTTTGGGTTAAATGATCATGAAGATGACTGAAAATCAGCTGAAGTTGGAACTTAGGATTCTGGAAAACTGATTGTCTATCCCCTTTTATTTTATCAGTCTATGTATGTAAGTTTGTTCTTATTGTGGCGTTCTAGAGACCAAACGCGTTGATCGATTTTGTTGATTCTTACGTCAATCGATTCGTCTTAACCTTGCGAGTGTCACTGGCTACATTAAAATTTGGAAAATAGAACAATGGCGGATTTTTGGCGCCGTATTGCGGGGTCCTAATTTTTTTGTTCCATGCTCGTTGCATGGGGTATCAAAATAAAGGGTTTTACGAGGTGATTTCAAAAATATATAACACTTATATGTTTAAATGTACCTTCCTCATTCGAAAAAAGAAATGTTATCTAAAAAGTTATAAATATTTTTTTTTATAAAAAATATCAAAAACCCTACTGCTTACGAAGCGATCTAAAAATACGGAAACAAGAAGAAAATTTAGTTGTGCAGTCGTAGGATACATCTGGTTTTGGTCAGCCAACTCGCGAATATGTATCCTTCGACTGCTCAGCCTGATTTTCTTCTTTTTAGGGTTCCGTACCCAAAGGGTAAAAACGGGACCCTATTATTGAGACTCCGCGGGCCGTCTGTCTGTCTGTCTGTCACCAGGCTGTATCTCTTGAACCGTGATAGCTAGACAGTTGAAATTTTCACAAATGATGTATGTCTGTTGCCGCTATAACAACGAATACTAAAAACAGGATAAAATTAATATTTAAGGGGGGCTCCCTAACAAAAAACGTGAATATTTTGCTGTTTTTTGCGATAATGGTACGGAACCCTTCGTGCGCGAGTCCGACTCGCACTTGGCCGGTTTTTTTAGTTCGCTTCTAAAGCAGTCGGATTTTTGTTGTTGTTATTGTTTCAGTTAATCACGGCTTACAAGAGGTAAATGCTCCTTTCTTCTATGGCATGTCATAAAGATGATGGTATTTTCCCCACAGTGTCACATGGCAACTAATATAGTATAGTTGTTCTATCTCCCGAAGGCGGGTTACGTGACTTTTAATACGTCGAAATAATAGCCATCCGCCTTCTAGAGATGGGAGAGCCTGAGTTTTTAGGAAAGTGAAGTTCTATATTCAAGGTTAGTTTGCACAATAGTCCCAATAAGCGTACGTGCATGGCATATGGAAAGCATGTCAAATACCAACCGAAGTGGAAAGATAATAATTTACTATTCTCTCCAAATTATTATTATTCCGAATTCGATCACTAATATAACTCAACGTAGCGGAGTGATAACTGATAACGATTATATATTCGGAAGCCTTTGTTTAATTAGCACTTTTGTGGTGAGCTTATCATTTAAACGGTATTATTTATGAATATGAAGGTCCGGTAACTAAAGTGGCAGTGGGCAGGGCACATTGCTCGCAGAACGGATGGCCGATGGGGCCGAAAAGTTCTAGAATGGCGACCGCGAACTGGAAGACGATACGTTAGAAGGCCTCTTACTAGGTGGATCGATGACCTGGTTAAGGTTGCGGGATGGCGCTGGATGCGAGACGCACGGGGTCGGTCAATGTGGCGACGCCTGGGGTAGGCCTATGTCCAGCAGTGGATGTCTCTCGGCTGAAATGATGATGATGATGAAGATCCCATCGCATTTTGGGCACAATCATATTAATGAAGTGTCTAATTCATAATTGTTTGAGCCGAAAGACGTCCAGTGCTGGACATAGGCCTTCCCAAAACGTTGCCACACTGATCGGTTTTCTGCGTTTAGAATCCATCGGATTGTCTGTCCACCATGCAAGGCGTCTATTTGTGTGGCAATAAATAAGATTAGGTAACTAGGGAGTGGGAGAGTAGTGGAGGCCCAGTGGTAACGGCCCCGACTTACGTTTCGTAGGTCGTGGGTTCGAACCCAGGCAGGCGCTTTACTTGTTGTAAATTATTTCAACACCACTGCTCTAAAAAAGGTGAAGAAAAACATCGTGAAGAAACCGGCATGTCCTAGAACCCAAAATTCGAAGATTTGTGACATCTACCAACCCGCACTGGACCCGCATGGTGGATTAAGGCCCATTGCCTCTCTCACAGAGTGGAGGCTGTGTCCCAGCAGTGGGAACATTTAAAGGATGATGAAGATGATGGGACAAAGAATAGATGGATGGATCATGTCATATCATAACGTGGACAAGGACAGGAAGATGATGATCAGAAAGAACAATATACACTCTCCGTAATAGAGTTGTAGTGGCACCAACGCCGCCACTTACGAACGCGTGACAGTTGAATGGAAGAATAAAACGTGTTGAAAACAAATGTTACCAAAGCACGGGGTTCCAGCGCTAAGAAAGAAAATTTGGTTCAAATAAATATCACTAGATGGCGCGACATGCACCGATTTATTATTGAATTGTGTGTAAAATTAACATTTTCTGGAATTGATCATAAAAAATGTATGTTCTTGTTTAATCAACTCTCCTAAGGACACAATTATGGAATATTTGTTTTAATTGATACTTAATTCACATTCCAAAGATTATTTTAACGGATCATTTAAAATTGATGTCAATAGATGGCGCGGTTTTAAATTTCTGAGGCATTCCACTCGATTGTTTAACTTTGTATTGTAACTTTTGGTGCAATGAAACTGTACCTAATAAGGTGCAAAAAAAAAAAAACCATCTATCTATTGCCGTGGAATCTGAACCGGACACGATCGATGTACAAAATATTCAGATGAAAAACGCTAGTTATGTCGTCACGGTTTCTTGGTATGTGATAAGGCATCTGTATGCTAATATTATATTATCTGTGCCAAAAGTAAAAAAAACCATACCGTAATACGGCATAAGGGAACTGGGCAGAATCATCATCATCCATGTTGGCGATCTCGCATGCACTGTGCATATATCTCATATTTTGGGCAAAAACCTTCCGAAATGATCTCGTATCTGTTATTCTAAGAACATACAAAAGTTTGTAGATATAGAGAGCTATGCATCTACCTACATACATCTAACCAATGCGCTTAATTGAGTGACCAATAACAAGATTCGCAGTACAATTGTTCATTAAAGTAACAATCGATGAAAATTGCAACAATTAATCTGTTACCGGTTCGATCTGGTAAATACTGGCTCAATCTAGTTCTTTCCGGTTACAATTACACAATTGAACGTTACCATAGTTGAGAAAACGTGATGGACTTGCTATGACGGTTCTTTCCACTTATGGTCAAGTTAAATGTTTTTTACGGTTGACATACTGAAGCGAATTTGTTGTTAATTTGACAAGCACCCTCCAGAGTCCTAGAAATTGTGTCCAATCTGATGGTCAGACCAAGTCCGCACATCGTTGAATACCAAACTTACACAGATGGCGCAAATTGAAGAAGGAAAATTTGTTTTCACGATGACGGGGAACTCCCGATGTTCAGTAATGATGAACACGACGCGACACTAAGCGACGTTTTCATGTTACGGACCATACAACTGCAGCCGAATTGCGTAAGTGACGGCAAAGGTAACAGTTTGGAACCTTCAAAGAGTTAGAATAATTTCTTTCAACTTTTTCGGTATCGCAAAACTAATTTGGAAAGAGTACGATCATCTTCCTTGAGTTGAAGTTCATCTACTGTGTTATGTTTCATCAACAGCGATTTATTTCCTAATAGTTAGGACATCTCTCTCTATTTGTCCGCTCTCGTGCATTCTTTACAATCAATTCTACGTCAAAATATTGGTCATGGAAAGGTTCATCTCCTTTCCTTTTCAGAGTGTAATATGCAATACGGAAAATCGTTTTTGTGAAGGTTCCAAACTGTTTCCTTTGCAGAATTCACTTACGCAATTCGGCTGCCGAACTCCTAAACGATAAACAGACGCATGTGTAAATTGAGTTATTATGGTTATTTTGTCAATCCTTGAGGTACCTTACTAAAGAACTTGCTCATTTTTTAGTGATGGAATACTAAAAAAGAGAAAAATAAAATCATTTCACAAAAAAAAACCGACTTCCAAAGCAAAACACTAAAAAGCAAAAATAATTTTCAACTAAAAATATACTTAACATTTTTATCAAAAAAATAAGAGTTACTAAAGACACCGACTTTCGAAACGGAACTTATTTTTGCTCTTTAGTTTTGCTATTGCTATTTCTTCAATTTTTTTATGTCCTATATGGGCTCGCGCTTGACCGCTATCTCACCTGATGGTAAGCGATGATGTGGTCGACGGTGAAACACGCTTGCCTAGAAATAACCTATTCACTCTTGACTTAACGACCCCCAGAAGATTGTAGCTGTCGGGAAACACAGACTCCGGCAGGGAATTCCACTCCTTAGCTGTACGCATAATAAAAGTGTTCCCAAAACATTTTGTGCGGATGGGTGGGATGTCCACCATGTATCGATGGTAGGTATGGTCCGTACGTCTGGTAGTCCAAAGATGAAACGGGCTAGGATTTTTTGTGAAAAAGTTTTATTTTCTACTAGAGGACGCCTCGCGGTTTCACCCGCGTAGTTCTCGTTCCCGTGGGAAGACAGGGATAAAAAGTAGCCTATGTCACCCAGGGATAGAGTAGCTTCCCAACGGTGAAAGAATTTTTGAGATCGGTCCAGTAGTTTTGGAGCCTATTCAGTACAAACAAACAAAAAAATCTTTCCTCTTTATAATATTGGTATAGATGATCATCATCTCATTTAAAATAAAATATGCCAATGGTTACGATAACCTACCTACTTACACGTACTTACTTAGCAAACGTCTTTATAATAGATCCATTTGAGACAAACAAACGCACCTACATTTTGTGCCTGCGCATGCGACCGTGGCGGAACTACGCTCTTTGATGATTTACTACTTATTATGATCTTTTGTTTTGCCATTGTTGTGCATGAGTACCTACTTCAGGATCGAAATTTGATGTCATTCTGAGGTGGTATCTATGCTCTAAGTCTAAAAAGCTAGATAAAGGTTCACATTTGTCCAATTTTAATTGAGAATCTAGAAGGACTTTAAGGACGCTATTACATTTTTCTACAAATAACAGTGCTTTTCAGGTACAATTTTAATGTATATGCAATCACAGATGTGAGGATATCATGGTCTTAATTTATGGATAATATATTCAGCTCCAGATTGGCATCAGAAAAATTGCATGACATCATACAAAATTTTCGCACAAATACGTTTTCCCATCACAATAATCGCAAAAATATTAAAAAAGTAGGGTCCAAATAGGTCCCAGTTTAGGTAATTTTACAGCATATTTTATCTTCAAAATTATAAGAAATTGCGGTATATATAGTCCTTTACAGGTTCAGCTAATTATTTTTTACCCAAATCAATTTTTTTTTTAAATATTAGCTAAAATCAAAACATGCCGCGCTCAGAAGCGCTCGTGGAAGGACGAGTGTATCGCTTTTTACCGCAAAAAAAAATACGATAAAAGTAATAGAAAAGATTGTAGTGTGCATGCGTGAGTCGTTTGTCGTGATCGAAAGGAGTTGATATTTTATCGGACCGAAATAAAGTATGTTTGAGTTTCCTATTATTATTAGGATGTGATTTAGAAATTATGTTGGGTAAAATTAAAATCGGGATTTGGATAGGTGGTGTTAAGCAGTTTTTGACAAGGTTGAGAAAAGGATGGGTGGGTTAAAGCAGCTTTTAGTACGGTTAGGATTTGGATGGGCAAGGTTAAGCTGGCGGCGGTAAAGGTTTGAAGTGGATGGGTGGGAGGAGATTTATGATTTGAACCGGTTTGTATTTAGGTGTGTATGACGAATACGGGGTCAAAATAAAATACAAGATGGCGCCGACGAAATTTTGGCCGCTTTTCGACATGGGTGTCATTTTCATGGATTTTGGGGTCGCTTATATCTAATATAAGGTCAAAACCAAAATACAAGATGGCGCCATCGAAAATTTAACATCTTTTCGTTATGGGTGTCATTGTCATGGTTTTTGGGGTCGCTTATATCGAATATGGGGTCAAAACCAAAATATTTATTAATGATTTGAACCGGTTTGTATTTAGGTGTGTATGACGAATACGGGGTCAAAATAAAATACAAGATGGCGCCGACGAAAATTTGACATCTTTTCGTTATGGGTGTCATTGTCATGGTTTTTGTGGTCGCTTATATAGAATATGGGGTCAAAACCAAAATACAAGATGGCGCCGACATAAATCAAACATATTTTCGTCATGGGTGACATTTTCATGGATTTTGGGGTCGCTTATATCGAATACGGGGTCAAAACCAAAATACAAGATGGCGCCGACGAAAATTTTACATCTTTTCGTCATAGGTGTCATTTTCATGGTTGGGTAATATGTCATTAGCTGCTGCTATGCTCATTATGTAATGCTCCAAATATTTTAGATAGTAATATTTTATATGTTCCACGTAATGCAAAATGTTCAAGTAATTTTTTAATCCTTGTGACCGGAAATTATTTCGTTTTAGGTATCTACTTATTTCACGTAGTGTTTTTTTTAAAAAATACCTACTTACTACAATAAAGTGAAAACTAATTTTATTTTCGGAAGTCGGTGTCGGTACCTATTGTTTTTCGTTTTTCGACACAGGAAAGTTATTATTTTTCATGTTATAGATTTTGTTGGTACCCCATATTGGGTACGAGCGTGATGAATTCGGGTATGGTGAAAACAAAACATAAACATACGATCACAGTAATCGCAGGTCATTTGCTGTTTGTTATTGAAGAGTTCCATTGTCTATCTCCGAAGATCTTAATAAATTATACAATAAAACCTTCACTGAAAACACATACACTTATCGACGAAAATCCGATCGAGGAGTTTTTAAGAAAATTGCGGATACATACGGGTCGAATAGATAGAGAACCTCCTTTTTTTGAAGTCGGTTGAAAATAATAACATACTTTTTACGACGACGGTTTGTAACAGTTACCAAATGCATATTCAAAGTGCCAACTAACCTTCCTGAATCAACTTCGATAAAATAAAAAAATAATATCAAGGACCAATATTATTTGAGTGGTGTATAAAATCGAGCGCTCAGTAGTTTCAATGAGTGCGTGCGCGTCACAGATTACCTCCCAAGGGAGGTAATCTGTGGTGCGCGTAATGTTGCTGTGTGCGACTAGATACCTAAATTTGAGCCCGTCGAAAATGTAACAGCGTCCTTAACCTCGATTTCTGAATTAATAATTTGAAATGGTGTATTTTTTTGACAAATACACAATTTGTCTGAAAATATATCAAACTAGAGGACGCCCGCGGTTTCACCCGCGGTTCCTGTTCCCGTGGGAATACAGAGATAAAAAGGAGCCTATGTCACCCGGGGATAGAGTAGCTTCCCAACGGTGAAAGAATTTTTGAAATCGGTCCAGTAGTTTTGGAGCCTATTCGGTACAAACAAACAAAAAAAATCTTTCCTCTTTATAATATTGGTATAGACTAGCTGACTCCCGGGGCTTTGCTCCCGACAACTGGCTACTACCTACCTACCCTACCTACTAATTTTTATCTATCATCAATAGTTTTTTCAGCGCACGCCAAAGAAATAATTTTATAGGCAACATTTTGCTACCTTGGGTTACATTATTGCAATTTTCATAAGGATATCTCTAATTTTTTTGAAAATTTATTATAGCCTATGACACTCAGGAATAATGTAGCTTTCTACTGGTGAAAGAAGAAATTTCAAAATCGTTTCAGTAGATCCAGAGATTACCCCTTACAACGTCACAAACTTTACCTCTTTATAATATTAGTATAGATAGTATAGATTTCGGCATCCAAATTCCTTACGAACAGTCCTTAGTGAAAGAATTTAAAGCCAAATAAGGTTTTGTTTTGAATAAAAACTTCATCGAGTTTAGAACTCTTGCAAATGTCTACTTAGTCACGTAAGCAGCAGGAAAACTTGCGTCCTGTGTTTCATATAATGACATCGCACCGAAAAATCCCAGGGAAAACAAATGTTTTGTCATGGTATGCGTAAACTCAGACAAAACCTAAACCAAACAAGAAAAACCGGCCAAGTGCGAGTCGGACTCGCCCACGGTTCCGTACCATTATCGCAAAAACGCCAAAAAGGTCACGTTTGTTGTACGAGAGCCCCACTTAAATATTAATTTAAATCTGTTTTTAGTATTTGTTGTTATAGCGGCAACTGAAATACATCATCTGTGAAAATTTCAACTGTCTAGCTATCACGGTTCATGAAATACAGCCTGGTGACAGGCAGACGGACAGTGGAGTCTTAGTAATAGGGTCCCGTTTTCACCCATTGGGTACGGAACCCTAAAAAATGAAAATTTTCCTTCGATGACTTGACACATCTAGACCTAAACTAGCAACAGTTACAATGATTTGATTTAATTAACTACCAATATATACATTTCCATAGTATAAAATACTTAATTAACAATAATTATCTATACGAGTATAAACACGGTTAGTCGACACTTCACGTGGCCAGAGGGCTGGGCTTTTCCTTGGCCAGAGAATCAGCATTGCAATCAAACCGACGTGGCAATGCTGCCAGCGTTCTGAACACTTTTCACGTTGACAGCGATGTGGACGAATTTTTTGATGCCCAATGCCCTTTTTACCCGACTGCCGAAGGAGGGTAATGTGATTATCAGTATATGTATGTATGTAAGTATCTATGTATGTTTGTTCCTATGTGGCGTTCCAGAGACCAAACACGTTGGCTTATTTTGATGATTCGTACGTCAATCGATGCGTCTTAACCCTGCGAGTGTCACTGGACTGACACTGTCACTACATTAAAATTGAAAAATAGAAAAATGGCGGGTTTTGGGCGCCATATTGTGGGGGCTCAATTTTTTTTCTTCTTCCAATCCCGTCGTGTGGGGTTTCAAAATATAGGCTTTTAAGAGCCAATTTCAAAAATATACAGGGTGTTTGGAAGGGAGCTGTACATACGCCTAGGGTAGAAACTAGGGATAGTCTGCTACCTACCCCCGCCCATTATATTGACCTTGGCCTCAAGGTTTTTTTTTAATTTATTATTATTTTTTATTTGACTTTTTTATGATTTTTTGACTAAAACTACCTGTAGCTCAAAATCTATCCATGGGACCGGTCGGCTAATGGTCTTGTTTTAATCGTTAGAGTCTTAGGGTCCTGCAAAAAATTATTTTACACCAGAAAATTGTGGAGAAGAAAAGTTATGGGGCCTGAAGTACCGTAGTAAGGTAAAGAAATAATTTTAAGGGCAACTTTCTATGGGGTTTAAAAAAAAACTAACAGGGTTGGAGTTATTCTGATTTTTTTAAAACATCCTCAGTCCATGCCCTTTCTAACGATATGCTAAAAGTGTATTTATCACTTTTAGTTTTAAAGTTATTAATTAATTTCCGCAACTAGGGCACTTTTACCACCACGAGTCGACATTTGTAAGACAAATGTAATTTCCAGAATTTAAACCAGTTTGGCCTACAGTTGGCAAATTTGTTGTCTCACTCTTACACGAGAGCAACATGTAAGAGACAAAACATGTCATGTCATGTCTCTTTCGCTCTTGGGTCGACGGGGCCGGGCAGGTAACTCGTTGGGGTCTTTGTTAGTCAGTCGAGATTTACCCATCTTAGCTAACTTACGTACTTGCCGTTACGACGCTCCACTGTTTTCGTTAATTTTGTTGAGTTTGTTATTACTTCGTTTTTGTTAAGTTTTGTTATTTGTTACCTTGTTGTTGGCAAAATGGCTGGATTTACCAGTGAAGAGTACACCGACATGCTGGTGGTGTATGGAATGGCTGATTGCAATGGGCGCGAGGCACGGAGGATTTATCAAGAACGGTATCCTAACCGGCGAGTGCCTAACCACCAAACGTTTGGCTCAACTTATCGGCGTCTGCGAGAAACCGGAAATTTAAATTTCCGGGAACCAGCCGTGAACAGATTTCAACCAAATTTGGCTGCGGAAGAACGCATATTGGCTGAATTTGAGGAAGATCCGACCAGAAGCGTAAGAACCGTAGCCCGGACGCTTGGTTTAAGCGTGTGGAAAGTCTGGTCGGTTCTTCGCGAAAATGGACGTCATCCTTTCCACTACACCCCTGTTCAAGGTAATTTTTTACATAAAGTTTTTGTTTTTAGCTCTTATGTAATGAACTAGCATGTGAATTTCATAGGCAATTTTTAAATTAACATGAGCATGTGTGTGAGAGAGAGAGAAATGGAAAGACAGAGATAGCAATCAATGTTACATAGCTACTAATTCATAAGGAAACCGCTAACGTTGATATTTTTATTGTTTTAGGCTTAGAGGATAACGACTATGCAAGAAGGGTGGAGTTTTGCCGCCACTTGCTCCATACGGACGTGGAAGATATTAATTTTTTACGGAGTATTCTCTGGACTGACGAGTCCAAGTTTGACAAGGAAGGAATTGTAAATTACCACAATCTCCATCACTGGGCACCCAGAGATCAAAACCCGAGAGTCAAGAGGCACAGAGGTTTTCAACGAAGGTTCTCCGTGAACGTATGGGCAGGCGTCATCGGTAATCGGTTGATAGGGCCGCACTTTTTGCCAGACAACCTAAACGGGCAAAACTACTTAGATTTCCTCGAAAACGATTTGCCTGATTTAGCGGAAGAAGTGTTTGACGAAGATCGGCCCATAGTCTTCCAGCACGACGGCTGTCCTGCTCATTGGAGCCTAGCAGTGAGGGAGCTTCTGGACAACTGCTTTCCTAATTCTTGGATTGGTCGGGGTGGGCCAATTCCCTGGCCCCCAAGGTCGCCTGACCTTACCCCACTCGACTTCTACGTCTGGGGAAGGGCGAAAGAGTTGGTGTACGCAGAAGAAGTACCAACAAGGGAGGTTCTAATTAACAGGATCCACGCCGCATTCGATACAATGCGCGAGGAACTGCTGCTTAGAACGGTGACCGTGGAGATGAGGAAGAGGTGCCGAGCATGTTTACAGGTCAATGGTCATCAATTTGAACAAAATTTGTAATTAATTAAAATTAGTAATTAATTAAAATTTGTAATTTAATGACATTAGTCATTACCAAATTTTTTGTTTCATTTGCCATCCTTTTACGATCGAACACATTTAATTTTCATTAGTTGAAATTTTTGCTTGAAGTGCCCTAGTTGCGGAAATTAATTAATAACTTTAAAACTAAAAGTGATAATTACACTTTTAGCATATCGTTAGAAAGGGCATGGACTGAGGATGTTTTAAAAAAATCAGAAGAACTCCAACCCTGTTAGTTTTTTTTTAAACCCCATAGAAAGTTGCCCTTAAAATTATTTCTTTACCTTACTACGGTACTTCAGGCCCCATAACTTTTCTTCTCCACAATTTTCTGGTGTAAAATAATTTTTTGCAGGACCCTAAGACTCTAACGATTAAAACAAGACCATTAGCCGACCGGTCCCATGGATAGATTTTGAGCTACAGGTAGTTTTAGTCAAAAAATCATAAAAAAGTCAAATAAAAAATAATAATAAATTAAAAAAAAACCTTGAGGCCAAGGTCAATATAATGGGCGGGGGTAGGTAGCAGACTATCCCTAGTTTCTACCCTAGGCGTATGTACAGCTCCCTTCCAAACACCCTGTATAACACTTATATGTTTAAATGTAACTAATTCGAAAGAATGTTATCTAAAAAGAGTTAATAAAAAAAAAAAAACAAAACACCAGACTGCTTAAAAAGCGAACTAAAAAGACGTAAACAAGAAAATAATCATGCTGCGCAGTCGGAGGATACATCTGGTTTTGGTCAGCCAACTCGCGAATATGTATCCTCCGACGGCACAGCATGTTTATTTTCTTGTTTACGTCTTTTTAGTTCGCTTTTTAAGCAGTCGGGTGTTTTTTATACGCGTTCATGGGTTTTTTTTTTTGGTTATATATTAATTTCTTTATAAAACTAAATCCAGTAGTTGTAAAATATAACAATCAATGCTTATTTACAGATTTTACAAAGATTTCATTTGTTTGCCACCAAAAATCCCCTTCGTCTTAGGACAATAATGACAAACTGTATAAAAACCGTGTTGATTACTTATTTTAATTTATTTTAAACACACTTCATGGGCCCACCTTAATAGAAATAATCGTGCTCTAAGAGCGCATGGTAAGTCCCCAGGCAGGCAGGTCACAAATATCAGTGCACCCTTGGCTCTTGACCTAGGCAATCCTGAATTATTATAGCAAATTATTATAAACACAAGCGCGCTTTCCCGCGTTTTCGCTCATTTTGCCGAGTTAAAAAGTATCCTATATGTACTTACTATTATATTATCTGTGCCTATACTTATATTGAGCGTATAAGTCATGTTATCATGTAGGACTCTAAACTCTATGTAAATAGTGTACCTAAGTAGCTCTCTATCAGTGAAAGGAATTTCGTAACCGGTTTTTTTTTGGAGAGGTTACGTTTTACATACGTTTCACCAGTAACAAATTGGATATTGTAGGGTTCCGGCGACTGATCCCGTGGGATGAGTTTCCGGATACATTTATTTTAATATTTTTCTGCCGGCGACTCGTCCCACCCATAAAAGAATAAATATTATCTATTGTTCTAGCCAAAAACAGTACGGTCAAACAAAAAAAATGTTTAATGTAATAATTAAAGGAAAAACGATTTGATTCAAAAATATCATTTATAAAATATTCTTTCATTTCTTCATTTGCAAATACTATTATGCGTTTTTTTCGCTCTATAGTCAGCAAGCACCAATCTTTGGTACTTCAACGTCGGCAGCTTTGTGAAAAGTAACTTATTTGGCCCAATAGAATCGTTTTTTTTCTTATAGCAAACATTCAGCACTGTGTCTACTAAACATCTAATATAACATTATCCAAAGTAAAACTTGACCGACTTAAACGATAACTGATAAGCTTCTTGACAGTGATTGGTCGAGCCAGTCATCAAGCGATGCAAAATATTAAAATAAATGTATCCGGCAACTCGTCCCGCGGGTCCAGTTAATTGCGGGATCAGTCGCCGGATCCATCATTGTATGATTATATTGTATTTATTTATAGATTATGTCTTGTATATTTTTATGAAAAAAAAATTCAAATAAAAGATTGATTGATTGATATGTCTTAAATATTACCATAACGCGTTTTATTATTGTTATTTCTCTTACCACTATTTGTCTCTGCATCACCAAAAGGTTGACTGGTAGAAAATGCCTGATGCATTAAGGCCGCTTCTGTACGTTTGTGTGCTTAAAATGTTAAATAAATAAGTAAACAAACCTTTTTGTTTCTAGAAACATCCAATACAATTAAATTTATAATGACATAGTACGACCTACTAGAAAAAAAATTATACGTGGCATAGACAATGCAAGCTAGTGTAGAACTAGTCTCCTGCCTGACCTTATTGAAGGCAATCATCTTTGCTAATATAGACCACAACTTGCAATTTTCTACTATATATAGTAGATATTCATTGACATTTTCAATCGTATTGCTATGCGGAATATATAATAATACGCCTTATCTCCAAAGAAGGATAAATAGGTAGAGGTGTCTAGTAGACAGATATCGGCAGAAAACCTAAATTGAACAAAACGTGTATCGTCAGATGCGTTTTCCACTTGTTCTAAAGAAAAACCAATAAAATAAGTACCTACGTATCTAAAGAAAATGGTCTACTAAAACCTTGGTAACATAACATCACGCCTATATTTACCGTAGGGTAAGGCAGAGGAGAATATCAGCCTAATTGCGTAAGTGAAATTTTCCTAGCTGTTTTCACTTAGATTTAACACGCATTGCGATTTTTACTCGCGCGAATTTTAGTAGTATTAGTTCTGTGCGATTTTTTTACCGCAATGCGTGCAGCTTCATAGAATAGAATATTATATATTTATTATATTATACAATTCCATGCTGAATGGAATCGCTGAATGGGCGGTACAAAAATCGCAGTGCGTGCTAATCCTAGGCTGGACTCACACATTCTGAATTCCTCTCTGAATTCAGAGTCGGAATTCATAATCTGAATGCCGGCAATGAGCAAATCATAATCTGAAAAATCAGAATGTGTGTGGGGCATAATGAAATTGTATGCATTTCTGGGCTTTCTTAATTAATAATATGAATTCCGAAAGGTTTCAGAATGTGTGGGGCCAGCCTACGCAATAACGCAATTAGGCTGCAGATCGCAAATTAGTTTTTTTGAGTTCCATGTAAGGGGCGAGCCAAGTGTCATCAAGCCGGGCACAAGTCCAGCCTCCTAGCCGATTCTAAGAAATTCCAGATGGAAAAACCCGATAACATTTCTTTTTAGGGTTCCATAGTCAACAACAGAGTTTCGCCATATCCGTCTGCCTGTCCGTGCGTCCGCAGCTTAGCTCAGACACTCTTTGTACTACAAAACCATAATTTGGCCACGCCGACGAAGTGTTTTTTTTTCTTTTGCTCACTTAAAGTAGGGATTATTTTTTCTCGCCTATCCCATGTTGTGGGGTATCGTTAGATAGGCCATTCAAAAATATTACGGGTCTGTTTTCTCAGAATTTTACGAACAAGTTTCAGCAGTCGCCCTTGTAACTGCTCCACAAATTGCAATAGCACTAAAAACTTTTCATAGAAAAGTTTTCTGCAGCTATTTCAGGACTTGCCAACTAAGTGGAGCTTTACATAAGAGGAAATACTTAGGGAATTTCTGACTAGTTTCAAACCAACAGAACCCCAACTCGTGAACTCGGCACGGGCCAGTCGAGGGTAGTATGGCATTCTTGGAAGTCGCAAGTGAGTATGTAACACTATAGGTTACGAGCAAAAACCATTTACAGTAATGTCACTCATGAAAGTTAGAAGGGTCTCGGCGACGCAGAATTAGATGGTTTTCAACATCTTCAATGTTTCCTAATTTCCTACAAAATAATTTTCTGACCAAAAATACTATACTGAGTGCTTTTCAGTTTATAGAAGTTATTGGAAAACAGGATCATGAAAATATGTGAAATCTCGAAATGCTGAAAACCCATCACCTCTTCAATTTTATTGTGTAAGTCACGGAGTACATAAGCAGTCCAATATAACAACTTATATTATTATAATTTAGAAAACCAATCACAACTGACGAATCATTTAACAGCTAGTTAACTGATTGGAGATTTGATCAGCTTCAATAGGTAGGTAAATAACGATTCGAGGTAAAGCAAATTGCCAAATTGAGTCCGCCATTTTGAAAACTCTAGGTGCAATTGTTACCAAGTAAAAACGTGCTTTATTTGTTCCTCGATGTTTTAAATGCATTCACGTTCTGTTTTGCCAAATTAATAAAACGATTTTGTAATAGTTAGGTACTTTTTCTAATTTGCGTCATCGTCTATGATGTTTTTAATTTTGTTTTTTTTTATGCATTCGTTGGATTTCTAGTATCTAGTTGTATCTATAGATTTTTTACATTCGAACAGAGCTATCTTCCTATCTGCAGACATTTCATCAAGGCAAGGCAAAACATCTTGACAATTCGCAAAATCATAGTAAATCCTTTATAATCCAGATGCATTCTTGTGAACATAACCTAGATTGCGTTGCCATTTAAGATATTTTTAGAATGCGATGTGGAATCTAATCGTAGACTATAGACAAGGGCATCGAAGTTTCAACTCTACAGTCTACTTCGAAAGGGCATTCAACAAGTGCCGAACGAACAGCCTTGTTGTCACAACATGGGAAGTACCAGAATTCATCAGTGATTTACAAAATTGAAGTTCATTTATTTAATTTGTTTCGGTTGCAATCATAAATTGCAAACTTATCTAGGTTTTTTCGTGCTATATGTGATCCGAATTACTTATACCTTTACAAAATTATTCTTGATAAAGCCTTGGTTTCTATTATAAAGAGAGCTTTATTTACAAACACTTGGCGATCTTGTTACGCAGATATTTCCAGTTCTGGTAGGTATGCCCATAGCGCTAAACAATTTATAGAAAACAATAATTTTAACTGTAAACACTTACCTCAGTGGATATAGAGAAAATTCCTTGGCTTCAATTTCAGAATTACCACAAAATAACAGTGCACATTTTCATCAGAAATAAAGAAAGAAAAACGGCGGGAAAATTAGAAGTTCGTCGCACTTTCTAGTTCAAGCCGACATGATACACAAAACCACTGCTTTCTTAAAAGTTTTGATAGTTTATACACTCGGAACACAAAATGTTATGCGCGTGTGATCACAAGGATTGAATAAACGACAGTGCGTAAACAATATCGTGTTATGAATGCGGTTCTGGCGCGAACGTCCGAGGTTATTATCAAAGGCTATTGAACGGAGACAGTAATGTTAAACATTGATATCAGAGCCATCTATCAAGCGTTTTATGAATTAATTATCCTATTTTTGGCTTCTTTGAACTTCGATTGGTATTTCGTAAATAAAAGTTGTGTAAATACGTTAATAATGCATCATAATTACAGCATATAGATGAATGAGCCCGTAGAAACCTTTGACACATGTTTATTTTGGTGCTAAATGAGAGAACAAACTTGGAGAGTCACGCGATGGATATATACCTAATCATAATTAATTAAGAGCTATTAACATGTTCACACAACTGTTTCCACGGGACTTAGGACCAAATAAATGATAAAAACCGCAAACCGCCTAAAACCGGTCAAGTGCGTGTTAAACCGTATAGGTACGCAGCAATAAAGCGATCCGTCGGCGTCGTAGGGACGAATATTTTTACCCGACTGTTGAAGGAGGGTAATGGGGTAATGTGTTTATCAGTCTATGTATGTTTGTTCCTATGTGGCGTTCTAAGAGACCAAACGCGTTGGCGGTTTTTGATGATTCTTACGTCAATGGATTCGTCTTAACACTGGCTTCATTAAAATTGGAAAATAAAAAATGGCGGATTTTGGACGCCATATTGTGGGGCAACAAATTATTTTTCCGTCCAAACCCATCGTGTGGGGTATCAAAATAAAGGTTTTAAGAGGTGATTTCATAACACTCATGTTTAAATGTACCTAGTTCTAAAAAAACGGCCAAGTGCGATTCGGACTCGCGCACGAAGGGTTCCGCATCATAATAAAATCACGTTTCTTGTATGGGAGCCCCACTTAAATATTTATTTTATTCTGATTTTAGTATTTGTTGTTATAGCGGCAACAGAAATACATCATCTGTGGAAATTTCACCTGTCTAGTTATCACGGTTCATGAGATACAGCCTGGTGACAGACAGACAGACGGACCGCGGCGTCTTAGTAATAGGGTCCCGTTTTTACCCTTTGGGTACGGAAACCTAAAAACGAACTGAAAAGTTATAAATAAAAAAGATCCGTCTGCTTAAAAAGCGAACTAAAAAGACGTAAACATGAAGAAAAGCATGCTGTGCAGTCGGAGGATACATCTGGTTTTGGTCAGCCAGCTCGCAAACATGTATCCTCCGACGACAAAGCATGACTTTCTTCTTGTTTACGTCTGTTTAGTTCGCTGTTTAAGCAGTCGGGTTTTATTTTACGTAGGTATGCACAATCTGACGACTAAACGAATGGGATGAAATTATGAGAAACCCTATATTAGACAAATACTTAGTTTCAATGACACGGTATGCATGACACAGTAGCACAGATTACTATATAGTTACTTCGTACAGTAGGATACCAGGATGGGATGAACTTAGAAAAAATACCTACTTATAGCCCTCGCCAAACTTTTTGGCCACCTTGAAGTTGGTTTACCGGATGCGCGACGGACGATACGGCGCTGTTTTTGTATGAGATTTACTACTGCGCAACCATTGTAGCCAACTTCAGGGCAGCCAAGAAGTTTGGCGAGAACTATAGACACTCCGTTCCGTACACGCAAACAAAGGGCTCAAAATTACATCCTGAAACAAATTTCATTTCCATGGATCATTGTAATCAAGACAGGCAAAGAAGATGTAAGATCATCCTGCTCCAAATACAAATCACGACTCGCAATCCACCCGAACCGACTAGCAATTGACTATTCTAGAATCGACACTCTTCTTCGTTGTCTTCATTACTGAAGGTCGTGCCTGTCTTGAAAAGCTTTCACGGAGTCATTGACGAGCTGATTCCAAGCCACTGTCTTCGGCTCTTCTCAGGGCAGTGGTCACCGTGAGTCCGACAGGTCTGACTACCGAGTGGGTGAGCGTCCGCGTGGCCTTTTCCCACCCACGTTTCCTACAACAACCAATTTCTCCAGGTTATCTGGCTGTCTTCGGGCAGACCAAAGTAATTTAGGAACATTTTTGCTCCTTGCTTATAATCTCCACTTTCCCTGGTTGAACCATGCCCCGGACATTCCATACCCCAACCCTGATCTTCTTTCGCAGTTGCGGGCGGTTAGTTGGGATGGATGCGTTGCTGTCACCAGTAGCATCCTGTACGCACGGAGCCTGATGAGTCACTACAGTGGAACCAGTAGCATACTTCACACCGTGCGACCTGGAATCGACATGGCGCCGGGTCGCATGCCATCGCTCTCTTGTTATCAGACATTTTCTTGAGGGGTTTTCAAGGTTTCTTGGGCAGATAATGCAATGGTTTCACCTTGCCTTCTGCATCAGTAGTTTTCGGGGCTATTTGGGGCCCCAAAGCTACTGTCACCTCTTCTGCCTGATTTCCCAAGCAGGTGACTGGTTATACCGCCACAGCTCGGTCGCCATTGCCTCGTTAGTTGTCTAGCAGAGAACACCACGACAGCTGGAGGGCTGTCGTCCCTGATTGCTTGTGAGTACAAACTTCCAGGGCGTGCAGGTGAGGTTGACTAGATGTTATTGTTATTCGCCCGTATCTCACCCCAGAATCGATAAGTAGACTGAAAAGGCGGCAAATTTTGGAAATCGACAGCTGCACTTAATTTACTATGGAGATTTTCCCAAGGTGGATTCTGCTCTGAAAGAAAACTACAAAAATATTTCATCTCATTTGCTCACAGTCTACAGATTGATTGTAAGATTATGACTACAAAAAAAATGGTGCTAGGATCCTAACATTGTGTATTGTGGAGCTCACATCCCTCGTCCGCATATCTCTTTTTGTATTCATAACTCTGCTTGTCCGTTTCCACCAGAGCTTTGCCAAGTCTGGCTAAGAAAAAGAAGTAATACATTGGTGGATATGTCTAAAGTAAAAATACCAAACATAATCTTAACTGATATTTATTTACTTAAAAATCCAACACATTCATACAAAAGAGATGCATTGAATACATACCGCTTCCTTAACACTAAGGAGTACTTGACAGTAAATGAACCAAGGTTTATAGTACCGTGGAATTAATATGAAACATTGAGTTTTAGAAAAAGACTGTCTCCAGGGCATGAAATCTGCATGCAGGCACTGTCTAGAGATGCAAGTATGGGTAAAATCGTTGCTGCCATAAGTGCTGTAAACGCACAAGTACAGAACAAGGTGCAACAACTCCCGCAACCTCCGGTGAAAAGGGAGGATTGCCCAACCAGCAGGTATTGTATTTTGTGGGTTACTGCCCGATGGTTGTTGTATGTTTAAATCACAGAAAGAACTTTTTGCAGTGTAGGACTTGTGTGACGTCATGTCTTTTTAAGTTTGTATGTGGCCGCATAGATGCCAATAGTTTGTCATTTGTGTGAGTAAGTTGTGTCTCTTATTTTGTATGAGCCATCATTTCCTTCTGTAGTCTATGGTTGCATAGGTATGAGTGTCACAATGCTCTACGCAGCCAATCTTTTCCTAAAACTCCACGGTCTATGAATATTCTGCCAGATACCATACTTTTTTGTAGACTGGTAGTTTATTTGCCGGCAGCTGTGGCCAATGGGTTTCTTAATACTAGGATCACTGAGTCTCCGCGAAGGAACATTTTTGATATAAACCTATCCTTGTTCACAGCTTTACCCTGAAATTGAAAATATGTTTTTAGTATGAGACAATAGTAAAAACCAAATTGCAATTGCGTGCTTTCTGAACATCACAGTTCTACGTAAAGACAAATGCCCACACAACACCACTTCTTAGTGCTCTAGCTGGAAAGAAGATGCGAAACAAACCCCACAACAATAGCCATAGTAAAGGTGATCACACTGACCTATCACTTTCTCCCCATTAACATGACGTCAATAGGGAAACATCTTATCAGAAATAACTTTTGTTGAATCAAAAATGTCTTTCGTTTTTAATCGACTTCATGAGCTGTTTTGTTTATGCTTGGACCCAAAACAAACAACTTTGGTATGGTAAGCAATATTGTTAAACTTCTGAAATTGTGGAACAGAATAAACTTAACCAACTTTATAGCAGAACTATAACTAACCCAGAGAGCATCAAACAGCATCTTCTTACTGGTCAAAAGATAACCTCTAAAATCACTGTTAATTTAGCAAAATATATACCCGAAAAAGACGAAACGTAAATATTTGAAAGACATTTCATGGGAAACCTTACCTTCTTGCCTTTGCCTAGCCTTGGCACCTCAGTCCACATTTCTTTGACATTCTCGAGAACCATGTTGCAATGCCGGTCGAAAGCCTTGACGCGTCCCAGTAGCTTTTTGTTATTTCGGCAGTTGATCAGAACTTGAGTATTGTTCTTTACTGACTGCGTAAGTACTGAAAGAGGGCCTGTACTGAATTCTTCCTCTTCAATTTTCGATAATTCTTCCAAAGTCATCTCCGAACGTGGCTTAGATGTTGATGCCCTGAAAATACATTATTTTCGTTAAAAAAGCGTTTTGGAAACTACATATCTTCACTCTTTTAGTGCTTTTAGCTCTTGTACTTACATTTTGCAGTGTTTTTATGCTAGTTTATCAAGTAATAATCACCAATTTGCAAATTATTGCTCGAATTACAATCACACAACGCCAGTCAATAACTTATTATTTTTTAAATTACTTTTTGTGACTTTTGTTTTGTTGGTTGACTTGGATAGCAGTCTTTTGGGATAATATAGAAAGAGGGAACTGAACTGAGGGGTTCTGAACTGAAATAATGTCCACTAGATGGCAGAGCTGCGACCTTTATTTTCTGACTTTAGTATTTATTGCCGTCTATGTCATGTTAATTTCATAGATTGCGTTTTATAGTGCTAACAAATTTCCGGATTAGGTACGGCCGGATCACGTTCATCATTTTTTGGGGGAAGTTAGTTCGCTCGTACCAAATCCGGACGTATGTTAGCAATATTAAAAGGAAAAGAAAAACATCTCGCCTAAGTGGCGCCAACTGGTGAAAACCCTCATTAAACGTAACGGGTGCTGCCAGTGACAGTATTTTGTACTGAACTTAGAATCGAACTCGATGATCATACAGGACGAGCTCATGATCTCATTTTTAGGGTTCTGCACCCAAAGGGTAAAAACGGGACCTTATTACTACCGCTCCGCCCTCCCCAACCCCCATAAAAACCTCAAAATTAGTAACTAGGTATTTCCTGTCGATCGAGTTCTCGTGGCATTTCTCCAAAGGTTCTACGTTGGAAATGGTCTCGGGCCAGTAAATTCCGAGAATGCGACAAAGGTAGCCGTTGACGAAGACTTGGATTTGGCGTGAGATTTCCTTTGTGACGTTTCGCACCCGTAGAGCAGCACGGATTTGACATTAGGCCCAAATATTTTGAGTTTAATCCTTCGGTTCAGTTTCTGTGATTGTCAAACAGGTTTCAGCTGCGCGAAGGTAGCTCGGGCTTTGGCAATTCGTGAAGCGATTCCTCTTCACTGCCCCAGTCTCTGACACGACGCTCCCGAGGTAGAAAAAAATGTAAACGCGTTCCACTGCCTCTGTGCCAATCAGCAAGGATGAATGATTCTTCACACCAGATCTCATCCCCTGGGTCTTCCGAGTGTTAATTTTAAGACCTGTTTTTGCTGCTCCTTGCCTTAGATAGTTCAACTTTACTTGCATGTCAGTGTGGGTATGACTGAGCACAGCAGGCATAGGTCATCGGCGTACTCCAAGTCTTCCAAGACGTTGGATAAACCCCACTCTATACCGCGGCGCCGGCTCTCTGAGATGCAAAATATAATTCTGTCCAGAACGACCAGAAAGAGAAGCGGCGACAGGAGCCAGCCCTGGCTGACAACCACGTGCACTGTTAAGTCATCCGAGATGAGGCCTTCATAAGACTCTTATGTAACAATAAAAGAATACTTCCTGTAGATACTCTCCAAGAGACGGGCGATTTTCAGCGGCACTCCAAAGTCCAGTAAGCTGGATCAGCGTTGATACGCTGGTCTTTTAGAAATCGACAAAGGTTAGTCAGATCTCCCTTTGCAATTCTGATGCCTGTTCTATTATGATACGGAGAGTGTTGATCTGGTCCGTACATGGTGGTTCGAGCGGAAATCAGACTGCTCCTTGTGAAGAAGATATATAGAAGATATTAAAGATCCACGGCCTTCGACAGCCTATCCACGATAATCTTGCAGAAAACCTTAGAGGGAATCGAGTTATCGAGAGCAACGTAATACCTGTCCAGTTATTGCAATGACTATATAAGATCACCTTTCTTCGGTATTACATTATATTAAATATTATAAGTTATTAGAAGACTTTTTTTCCAATCTGCCGGAAGCTCTTCAGCGGTCCAGATCTTTTCTATTTCTTTTCTCGTCAGAACGTCGACAGCGGAGGATAAGTCGTCTTGAAGCATTTCCGCAGTTATCAGGTCGAGTCCTGGTGCTTTACCCGTCTTCAGAGAGTGGACTGCTTCAGCAACATCAAAGGCTGACGGTGGTTCCGTGTTGATGTTGAGAAGCCGAGATGGGGGAGAGCTGACTTGCAGCGCGTCAGGCGTCGAAGTGTTGACGCCAGAGTAGTTGTTGTCCTTCCGATGTCACAATGAGCTGACCATCTTTAGACGTCAGCGGTTTCCTCTTTGACTTGATGTTACTTGCCAAGGTTTTGGTAGCCGTACAACTCCTTCAAGTTACCGGTGTTTGCAGCTTTTTGAGCACGATCAGCAATACCATCAGCCTACTGTCTCCTATCTTTGCGGGTAGGTACTGCAATAGATTTCCTTGCGTTTCTGACGGTATTGCGTGATAAGGTCGGCTCGTACGGCGTCGTTATGGGTCTCAAGTGGTCTTAGATGAAGATTTCTTCTGTCTTGGTTCAGGCTTCACGTGCGTTGTGACATCCATTCCTCCCGAGAATGAGTCGATTTGTGTCCTAAAACGACGGAGCTGGTCTCTGTATATGCCACTTTGCCAGAGGGTCACTGTTGGTACACAATCAACATTGCCGCGGTAATTTTGTAGAAAAAAGGTGGTCATTGTTCTCATTTTGGCAACGAGGCAAAAGATCCAAGTAGAACTGTATGGTCCGGGCGATAGCTCTGCATTTAGGTAGTGTTATTATGACGATCGAATGCCATAATATTCAATATATTTCGAATTACTAATAAGTGAACCAAGCGTTAGCTGACGCACCCGCGGTGGGTGCGCGTGTGGGAGGTTACGCATCGTGGAAGGGGCAATATGCGTCATCTGCTCGCATAAACTTGTTGAATAATATTTTTTCATTGTTTTCAGACCAATTTTTTTCCCTCTCATCCAAGCTGCTGACTTTTTCAGCTCAGTATGATGACAGCCGTCCACATACTACTTAGAGATACTAGCCGTCATACTATTACTTTTTTTATTATTATTTTTACCACTTTCGTAACCTCACACCCACATAGAAAAAAAAATATTCGAGCGAGCACCGCTACTTGAACAGCTGACGGTCGCGTCACTTTAGTTCATAATCGATTAACTACGTTGTCAATATCAGCCGGCATTCTATGACATTTGTATTTACAACGCTACCACCCGGACTAGTAACCAAACATTTTTTTTTATTATTATTTTTTGTTTATTTTATTTAAAAAAAAAATCTATCTATTTTTGGTTTGTTCGAGTGAAATTCAGCGGTTGTTAATATTATTTTGCAAATTGATTCCTAGTGGAATAAAATTGGTGTAGTTTTGTTTCTCAACTGTCTGCGCAACTGGACAATATGTAAAATCATTGAAATCCTTTGTGGTATAGCTGCCGGTATTTCAAAGCATCGTCTGAAGACTACAGGATCATCTCACGCCTCTCCTTCATGAGCTTGAGGATAATGATAAATGATAAATGATAATGATAAATGATAAATGATTTTATTTCTGTAAGTTGGTTTGTACAAACACTTTTACATGTCGAACATATTTTTAAAACTAGATGAGGTCGGCGTTTCCTATCTGACTACTCTGAGAAGAAAGGCCGAAACAAACTCAGAGGTCACAGTCTCTTTTAAAGTCCTGACAAAATCTTGATTAGATCATGTGAAGACCATGTAGACTGATGTCTGAAATGGTCTTTTGAGGAAAGAACCAGCCAGATTGAGTGGACCTGTCCAGTCAGTGCACGCATTTGTCAATAACCGAGCAGCTCAACTCAGAATTTAAGGAGCTCAACGATTCGACGAACAATACAAAAGAAAGGACATTCGGGTAGGCCGCATAAACTACTCAAACTGCCAGACCATGATTAAAAACTAAGATAAATTTAAATAAAAACAAAAAAAAAAATATCCACATAGTCTTCACATTCACAATAATTAAAATAAAATAATATAATACTTTAAAAAGTAAATATTCTTGTCATTGCAAGAAAACCAAAAAAATAAAAAAAATATTTATAATAACAAAATGCATAGTGCAAAATATAATAAAAAAACAAAATTAATTGGAGCAGCTCAATCCCAAGCCTTTTTGTCCTCAATGTAATCTTTTGTTGTATAAAACGCTTTCTGGCACAACTTACGTTTAATGAAAGACTTGAATTTATTAAGACTTAGATCTTGCACGTGGCTTGGAAGCTTATTATAAAAGCGTACACATTGACATCTAAACGAGCCACCTATTTTCTTGAGCCTTGTTGTAGGTACTACAAATTTGTGTTTGTTCCTAGTATTTATGTTATGGATATCACTGTATTTTTTAAACAATTTTATATTTTTATGGGCATATAAAAGATTTTCATAAATATACTGAGAAGGCACAGTCATTACATTAATCTCCTTAAATTTCTCTCTGAGAGAGTGTCTCGGGCTTAATTTATAAATTGATCGAACAGCTCTTTTCTGCAAAACAAAGATAGTCTGGATGTCGGCGGCATTTCCCCACAACAGAATACCGTATGACATTACACTATGAAAATAACTAAAGTATACTAAACGGGCTGTCTCTATGTCAGTTAAATTACGAATTTTTCTAACAGCATATGCTGCGGAGCTTAGCTTCTTTGACAATTTATCTATATGTGGGCCCCACTGAAGCTTAGCATCCAAAGTTAAGCCTAAGAATACTGTGCTATTTTCAGGATTCAATTCTTCGCCCTTTATCAACACATCGGTTTTCACCTGCCTAACGTGAGGTAGGGTAAACTTAATGCATTTGGTTTTTTTTTCATTAAGAAGTAAATTATTAACATTGAACCAGTGAACTACTTTTGAGATCGCGCTATTTACATCGTCAGTAACCAGCTGCTGACGTTTAAGTTTAAACAAAAGTGAAGTATCATCCGCAAACAACACTATATCATGGTTATCCTTTATGAGGTAAGGCAAGTCATTAATATAAATAAGAAACAAGAAAGGACCAAGAATCGAGCCCTGCGGGACTCCCATTGTTACCATAGATCCAGGAGATCTTTTTCCATAAACGTCAACGGTCTGAATCCTATTACTCAAATATGAAGTAAGAAGATCCAGAGCGCTGTTCCGGATCCCGTAGTGGCGGAGTTTCCTGATTAGCGTTTCATGAAAAACACAATCAAATGCCTTGGACAAATCACAAAAGATTCCCAAGGCATCGCACTTATCTTCCCATGCATTATAAATATGTCCTAAAAGCTCAACACCGGCATCAGTAGTTGAACGACCCCTTGTAAAACCGAACTGTTTGGTATGTAATAATTTATGTTTATTAAAAAATCTTTGCAATTGCTCTAAAATTAATTTCTCAAATATTTTGCTAAACGTAGGTAGTACTGAAATAGGTCTATAATTTGTAGGGTCTGATGTACTACCTGATTTAAACAAAGGTATTATTTTACTATTTTTCATAAGGTCAGGAAACTCCCCACAGTCGATACAATTATTAAAGATAATAGCTAAACTAGGTGCGACAATGTCAATAATAGACTTAGCAACTTCTACAGAATGACCCCACAGATCTGCAGTCTTTTTAACATTTAAAGTGTGAAAGGTTTTAATTATGTCTTTACAAGTAATATGTTCAAAACGAAATTCCGAATTGCAAACATTAACATTTTCTTTTAGCAAAGACTCAGCAACAGAAGGTGATGAGTTTAAGTATTTAGTAGTTGAAATGGGAATATCTGAAAAGAAATTTTCAAAGGCCACTGCTACTTGTGAGTCTGATTTTATGATGTTGCCATTAATAGACAGGCCGTAGTCAATATTTCGGTTACCAGATCTTCCCGTTTCACTATTAATAATATTCCAAGTCGTTTTAATAACATTACTACTGTTTTTAATCTTCGAGCTCAAATAACGCGACTTGGCCAAACAACAAACTTTTTTAAATAATTTTGAATAATTTCTGACATATAAATTAAATTCAGCAGTGTTTACATAAGTCCTTTCACTGTACAGCTCATAAAGCCGTGTTCTACTTTTATGAATACCAATGGTAGCCCAATCACTGAATGATGCGTTACTATTAACGGAGATAGTCTTTGGAATAAAGGTCGAATTAAATTGTTTACAGTATATACTAAAAAAATCATCATATAGATGATTAGGATCAGCATCAATTGACAAAATTGGTAATTTATTAATGAGTTTAACTTTAAAAGCTGCCAAGCGACTTGCAGTTTTGGGGTTAACAGTGATATCCTTTTTAGCCACTTTGTTGCTTTGGTTTGGTATAGTAATCCTCTGCCCGCAATGATCAGAATCTAGTAAATTTATAATTTCTTTGTGGACTGGTATAACATTAGTATAAATATTATCTAAGCATGTAGCACTAGTTGGGGTTATTCTTGTGGGCTCCAAAAATAGGTTTACAAGATTGTAGGACTGAAACAGACTTATTATTTTACTACAAGAAGCTGATAGGATCAGAGCTTTTTGTTCCTATCTATATGATAGGTCTTGAAGAACGAGACTTGAGGAGACTTGGGATTTGAAGATTATCTAGTCGGGGAGGACTCTTCGAACTTTTTTTTTTTTTTTTTTTTTTGATGGGTTTGCTCTTGACTCTAGTCTAAGTCATGTGACAGGTGACAGAGACAGAGTCGACGATGGAGTGAGCTTACCCAGAAGGAGCCTGTTTACTCTAACTTTGAAGAGATTCGGGTTGAATGCGTTCGGAAACACAGATGCAGGTAGTGAGTTCCATTCATTCGCTATGCGCATTATGAAGGATGTTTGGAAGCGCTTGGTGCGAATTGGTGGAATGGCAACAAGGTAAGGATGGTAACTTGCAGTGCGTCTAGATGTCCGATGGTAGAAGGGGGCTGGTGGGATGATGTTGTGGAGTTCTTGAGCACACTCACCGAAATACAGTCTGTAGAAGACCGACAAGCAGGCAACCTTGCGGCGATGAGCCAAGCTGTGAAGCTTGGTATCCACCAGTTCAATGTCGCCGATGAGCCTTTTAGCTCTGCGATCCACCGAGTCAAGCGCGGCAAGCTGATACTTTGCTGAGCCATCCCAAAGGTGGCTGCAATACTCCATGCAAGATCGGACTTGCGCTTTGTACAGGGTTAAAAGCTGTCCAGGCGTAAAGTATCGCTTCACCTTATTTAGGATGTCCAGTTTTTTGGCCGCAATTTGGGCTTTGTACTCAATGGAGGCGCCGAAGTTAAGACTGGATGTCAACTCCATGCCTAGGAGCTCAATCCGATCAGTCACTGGAACAGACGCACCCCGAAAAGTAGGCGTCCGATCGAAAAGACTCCTTTTAGCGGTAAAAAGACACGCCTGTGTTTTGGTGGCGTTAAAGGAGACCAGATTGTCATCACCCCACTGGGAGACAAGGCTTAAGGTCAAATCTGTCCGCTCTACCATAGTCTCTCTCAAGGAACGAACTTCATCCACGCTGGTTCTTGCGCTGGACAGGTATCTCTCTGAAACAGTACTGTCATCTGCGTACCCAACAATACCAAGCTGAAGAAGGTCATTGATGTGCAGCAGGAAAAGAGTTGCAGAGAGAACAGACCCCTGAGGAACTCCGGAATCAATAGCCATAAGGTCAGAGGAGCAGCCGTCTATGACTACTCGGATCGACCGTTCGCAAAGGAAATCTGATATCCAGCTACAAAAACCAGCGGGGATGCCATACGCAGGAAGCTTACTGAGTAGACTTGCGTGCCAGACCCTATCAAAGGCCTTCGAGATATCCAGCGAAACAGCAAGTGCTTCGCCGTGTCTCTCGATGGCTTCGCCCCAGCAGTGCGTGACATACACAAGAAGATCGCCAGTAGACCGTCCCCGGCGAAAGCCATATTGACGGTCACTGAGGAGATTATTGTCTTCAAGGTAGGTCAGCAACTTACTGTTCAGTACCCTTTCCATAACTTTGCACAGAATGGAGGTAATGGCGATTGGACGGTAATTGACAGGGTCTGTACGGTTGCCTTTTTTGGGCACTGGTTGCACATTTGCAAGCTTCCAGGACTTTGGTACCGTTCTTTTTACAAGAGAGAGGCGGAACAAGCGTGTCAACACAGGAAAAAGTTCGGGCGCACACAGCCTCAGTACTCTCGCTGGAATGCCGTCAGGCCCGCTGGCCTTGTTCACGCCTAGACTACACAATACTTTCTTTTATATTTACTAGCTCGCGTGCTGCGGCAGCAGCTGCTATGTACTCTGACTCAGCTGTTGATAAAGCCACACAAGACTGTTTCTTTGAGAACCAGAATATAGGGTTTACTCCATGTAAGATAATACCTCCACTCACACTTTTTCTATCATTTTTATCTCCAGCCCAATCTGCATCAGAATATCCATATAAGTTAGAGTCATTGGTTTTTCTAAATACAAGTCCTTTATCTTTTGTTTCTTTGAGATAGCGAATCACCCTCTTACCAGCTTTCCAGAGTAGTTCGTTTGGCTTATCCAAATATCGAGTAAGGTAAGACACAACAAACGGCAAATCAGGTCTTGAAGTCATTGTTAGATAAATCAAACTTCCAACTAACTCTCGATAAGGCACGTCTAATATTTGCTCATCATTCATCTGTATATTATAGTTACTTTCCATAGGCGTTTTCGTTCCTTTACATTCAGTCATGTTAAATTTCTTCAGTATTTTCTCTATCAATGTAGTTTGTTTCAGTATAAAACCATTTTCATTTCTTTCTATCTCCATACCTAAAAATCTTTGTATTTCTCCCAGGTCCTTTGCATTAAACTGCTTTTTTAGTGCTTTGATCGTATCATCTGCATCATTGCCAATAATTAGAATGTCATCGACATATACCAGTATCCAAGTGTCTTGCTTGTGATACATGCAAAAATCATATTCTGATCTTTGAAATCCTTTACTTTTAATACACATATCAATCGTTTCATTCCAGCATCTAGGGGATTCTGTTAATCCGTATAGTGCTCTTCTTAACTTTAAAACTGTGTTTGGATTCTTTGTTTTATATCCTTTAGGTACTTTAATGTATACTTCAGATTTCAGTTTGCCATTTAAAAATGCTGTTGGTATGTCAAGTTGTGCAATTTTCATATCTTCGTTAATTGCCTTGGATAAGAACATTCTTACTGTTGAATGTCTAGCAACCGGTGAATAATTGTTTTCAAAGAAATCATCCTTCTTTTGTTGGAATCCTCTAGCTACTAATTTGGTTTTTTTGTTCCTTCCTCTTTTACTTTGAAAATCCATTTAGTATAGATAGATAGATAGATAGATAAATCATTTATTTAGTGCACACAAAAGACACAGCACAACACACAAAATCTTAATTAAATTATTACAATTTTTATGTATGTTTAAAAACAAGGTGCCAACATAAAAAGAAAAAGGAAACCATACTTACGAAATAAAAGTCAAAGTGACACCAGTAACATTAGTTTTGACAATCAAAGATTACTATTATTATCAAAGACCTTATACGTATTTCTTACTACTAGACTGTGTACCAAAATTTTTTGTTTAGCTAAAATGAAATCTATCATCATACACCTAGGTTAGCTATTTCCTTATAAGCGGTAGCTAACCAAAAGCGGTCCTGGCGAGAGGGTTTCCGCTGGTAGTGTGTCCTTGTCTGACCTCTTGCTAGCTCAACTAATCATTGGGTTTGGTAGAAATGGTAGAAAATTTTATATTTTCTTTTTATGTTATACCAAAACGAAAAATTCATAGACTTTGATACGTATTTAAATATTTCTAGAAAAGTATATAATATTTCTACAGTTCCTATATTTAATCAATTCGTTGTATTTAAAAAAATATTCATTGATACTGAGTAAGAGTAGTACTTTTAAATGTTTGGGCCTGGTAATACTAAATGTAGGATGACCGTTTGCGGATTTTTTGGCGGACTTTGTTCGAGTGAAATTCAGCGGCTGTTAATATTATTTGCAAATTGATGCCTAGTGGAATATAATTGGTGTAGTTTTATTTCTCAACTGTCTACGCAACTGGACCATATGTGAAATCATAGAGATCCTTTGAGCTATATTTAGCTGCCGGTATTTCAAAGCACCGTCAGAAGACTGCAGGGTCATCTAACGCCTCTCCTTCATGAGCTTGAGAGTAGGATCAGAGAGCTTTTTGTTCCAATCTATACGATGGTCTTGAAGAATGAAACTTGGGATTTGAGGATTATTGAGTCCTCCCCCTCTCTTCGAACTTCAGATAACCCTTTAATACTCCATCGTAAACTGCTCAATTCCTCTTCGAGTTCGGTGATATTTTCGTCGGTCCGGAGTGTGCGCGTGTTGTACGTTGCCAGGTCCAGGCGTCGGTATTTTTTGGGGTAGCCGGATCTCGTCCGGGATTCTTAGCACCCCTTGCCATACCGTAACTTCGACCGCTACCGTAGTCGAGGGTACAGGCTGCCGGGCAATAGGGGCTACGTTTTATTTGTGCTATTCATGGGGAGTGCTTCGCAGGCGGATTGGCGATCGCAGTATGGTTGTTACAAATGCACAGAGAACATAGCTGCCCATTCTCTGGTTTTTCCCTTAGTCGCCTCGTACGACACCCACGGGAAAACATGGGATGGTGAAATTCTTTACGCCCGACACCATACGGGCAGTGATGTAGATGCCAAAAAATATAAGCACTTTATTTTATTAACTATAAATTAGGTAGGTTTAGGTAGCGCAGTTAGGTAGCATCAACAAATCGGAATACTTCAACTATCGTTTTTACAATCAATTTGTCCCATGTTCTGTTTGGTCATGGTCACCTCATTAGAAAGAGACACACTACCAAAGGGAGCCCTCTCGCTCGGACCGGTTTCTGCGCCATAGTGCACAGTCTAGTAGTAAGAAGTATAAGGTCTTTGATTATTATATACTGGTTGACAATCAAAACACAGTGAGGTGTGCGCCTCAAGGTTGCACCAAATGGGAGTCCAGCTCAGCACGTGTCAGGCAAATATACCTGACGCTGATATTCTGCTGGATCCCTGCAGTGACATATGGTCGCCAAGCAGACGTGATATGTTGGTGTTGTTACAGTGTTATGCGTAGAGTAATTCACGTAAGTATACCCGCAACTTTAATTTATTAGTTACAATAAAAAAACATTTATATTTTATTGCAATGGAAAAAGTTCCAGTTCTTAGGCGTGTTGAAAGTGTTATAAATTCGTTTTGATTACTTGGTTGGGTATTTATAAATTTAAATGTATAAAATAATAAACAATCTCACAATAACCAATAAATAAATGAGGGCGTAGGTCCAAATAAAGTAAATTTGGCTTCGGCTAGACTAAAATTAAATATGCTTACAATAAATAAATACACGTAGATAACATGTACACACAAAATATCCACAAGTCATTCAATTATTAAATACCTATATCCCTTGCTCACAGGTTTTGACCACGAGATACGCCAAATAGACAGCTCGGGAAGTACATGACAACCAGTTATATAATGGACGTGTTCAAAATAGTCATCCCCAGTTTTTTCTGTGATGCGATAAGAAACTGTCGCAATCGAACTCTGAAAGTTATAAGGCATTTAAGATTTCTTATCGGCGGGGGAATATTGTTCCAGCATTTGGATGCGGCGTATCTAAAACTTCCCCTGAAAGCCGCTGTCTTGTGCGAGTGAGTGGAGAGTTGCTGTGAGCACTGTCTACTCGCGCATTCTCTTCTACTAGCGATCCAGCTAAGTTTATTATACAGATATGTCGGCTGCTTGTACTTTATAACTCCAAAAAGTAGGCATGCCAAGTGGAACTTACGACGCGACCTCATCCTAAGGATTGAGTGATTATTAAAAAATGGTGTTACGTGACTTCTAGGTGGGATTGAGAAGCAGAATCGAGCGCAAGCGTTTTGCACTCTCTGAATCAGTCGATCAGTTCTTGCAATCAGTCGAGGGCCAATAACTACGTCCGCATAGTTCAGATTGGACAGCACGAGAGACTCAGCCAGCTGGATCCGCAGCTCCTCTGAAAGATAAGGCCTTATCTTATAGAGGACCCTAAGCCGGTAAAAACAAGTTCGCACTGACTCTGACACATGCGCCTCATATCTTAACCCAGCGTCCATGTTCAGACCCAGATTACTGATTTGGTTCTTGGTTCCAAACAGCATATATTTGGTTTTAGTAGGGTTAAGTACCAAACCATTATTTTCAGCCCAACATGCTATCCTGTCAAGATCATCGTTTAGATCCTTTATCGCAATGTCAAAGTCACTTGGTTTAAAAGAAATATAGACTTGTACGTTATCAGCATAAATATGGTAACTACATTGCTTCATGGCATTTATGATATCCGCACAGTACAAAATAAAGATAATGGGGCCCAGTATTGAGCCTTGTGGGACTCCTCTGTAAACAGAAGTGAGTGACGAAACAAGAGATGAGCCATTGCTAAGTTGTATTTCGACACGCTGACGTCGGTTAGTGAGATAGCTTTGGAACCAGCGAATCGTATTTTGGTCAAATCCATAGTAGCTAAGCTTTGACAGAAACAGATCAATATTTATGCAATCAAAAGCTCGCGAAAAATCAAGTAAGACAAGTAGCGTACATAAGCCCTTATCTTGTGCTGATAGAATGTTATCTGTCACGTCCAAAAGAGCCGTAGAAGTACCACGCTGTTTGCGAAAGCCTGACTGTAGCTCAGGCAGAATGTTTTTATCTTCTAAATATTTTGTAAGCTGCTGGCATACCGCCTTCTCGGCAATTTTAGAAAGGCAAGGCAGAATACTAATAGGCCTAAGGTCTTTTAAGTCATTCGAATTAGATTTTTTAGGCAATGGCCTAACGATAGCAGTTTTCCAGATGTCAGGGAAGGTTGCTGAGAGAATTGAGCTATTCACAATGTCAGTGATGACTTCTAGTGTATGTGGGAGTGTAAGCAAAAGCATATTCAGTGTTATCCCATCACAGCCTTCAGCGTTAGATTTTAGCTGGCGGAAGTATCGCAAAACCTGATCAACCGTTACTGGTTGTAACGCAAATGCAAAGCCATCATCACCATAACGATGAGACTCAAAGAAAGTGCGCTGCGATATATTGCAGACAGGGTTACCAGGAACACTCATAAAGTGATCATTGATTTGATTTGGATCTCTGAGGAAGGTCATCTATTTGTTTCTTAGGTAATACAGTGCCTCTCAAATTTTTCCATAATGCTTTCGGATTTTTTATTTTGTTATTAATATTGAATTTGAAATACGCAACCTTTTCTCTAAATATGGAATTTAACACCAGAGATTTCAACTGCTTGTAGTACGCTTTTTTGGACTCGGATTTCGTTTTACGGTACTTGGTCGAGCGTCATTACGCAAGCGCATCATCAATTTAATTGTGTCTGTTATCCAGGGATATGACGGTTCCTTAATTAAACATTTCTTGACCGGTGCGTGCGTATCGAAAATTGCTAAAATGTTTCCATTAAATGCCTCAACCATGTCATTAACATTATGCAAGCCACAAATGTTGTCCCAGTGTATGCGCGATAAATCACTACCCAGTACTTCTCTATTTAAAAAAGGAAAGACAGGAGCAACGTTGCTACATAGAAACCTTAGAAAAAAAGATTCTCGATCTCCAATTTAAATCACGCTCAGCCGGTATGGAAATCCGTAACATTCCACAGAAAGACAGCGAGAATACAAGTGGACTTATTCAAACAGTGTGCAGCATCGGCAAGCTGGTTGGAGTTCCTATCACCGAACCTGAATTAAGAGATATATACCGCCTACCTGGGAAATCCACTTCGGCTACCGATACACGCCCAATTATAGCGGAATTTACGTCAGTGCAAACCAAGCAGAAGTTAATATCTGCTGTCCGTGCTTATAATAAAAACATAGAAACTAAAGAGAATAAATTGAACACTGAACAAATTGGCATTCCCGGCAAACGGCAACCAGTCTATGTCGCTGAACAACTAACAGCCAGCTCTAAAAAGCTTTTCTACATGGCACGTGAATTTGCCAAGAACAATCACTATAGTTTTTGCTGGATAAACAACGGGAACATTTTCCTCCGTAAGAAAGTCGGTGACAAACAGCTACTTATTCATTCGGAAAAATGTCTCCAGGACCTTGGTATGAAGATTATATGACTTCCTCTGTTATTTATGTTCACACGTCTTGCTTATATCGTAATGTTAATTACACTCTGCATTAATTACTTTGTACTTGACTTAACACACATTTTACTAATATACTTACCCGTACGTACACATAACACAAACTATATCCTATATACCTTCATCTATATTAAAATATTGATCATAAGCATACTCATCAAAACACACACATTCACATACACACAAACAAACTTAAGTGTTACTTCAACAGGGAGAGGTGTTATCTTTGATCTAGTTACAATAATGTTCAGCCTCCCTATGCCCATAATTAGTTATCACTTGAAATACAAATGGATACTATACTAAAAATTAATGACGATTTGGACATATTAAGGCTGGATAACTCTTTTTCTTGTAATCCACAAGAATGTACAAATTATATTAACGTTTCCGAGAGTAATATTAAATTATTACACATAAATATACGCAGCGTAAAGAAAAATTTTGATAACCTACAAGCGTTGATCTGTTCTACTAAAATTAGCTTTGACATTATTGTGCTGAGTGTTGGCTGAGCAAAATAAATAGCCCGCCGGTACTTAATGGTTTTCTGTCACACTCAACTAAATCAACATCAAATCAAAATGAAGGTGTCATAATTTATACAAAAATGGGATTAAATGTCACAGTTTGGGAACCACGCATAATAAACGCCAACTCCCTTATATGTCAGCTAGACTCTAAGTTTGCTTTTGTAGCTGTTTACCGCTCTCCGTCTTATAACAGCTTAGATCAAATAGAAAATTTCCTATCCGGCTTAAATAATGTTTTGAGTGAACTTTCTCCTTTCCCAAATATCGCACTTATCGGTGATTTAAATATCGATATTAAACCGGGTAACAAGAGCCCCCATAGTTTTGAATATCTCATCCAAAATGCTTCCCATGGTCTACTCCCTACTCACCTAATACCCACTAGATTAGAAAACTGTCTTGATCATATTTTATTAAAGTCCAAATTACCTTCCATCACATTAATTCTTGAAACGTACATCACCGACCATAATTATGCTTACGTTAACGAACGCGAACCCAACTCGAAAGCAAAAATACACTATCTCCCGCCCAAATCTAGATGCCATTAAATCTGAATTAGAAAACATAAATTTTTCCGACCTTTATAAGATTAATGACTCAAATGAAGCCCTGAATATGTTTTTATCAATAGTAACTACCGTAATAACAAAACACACTAACAAAATTACAATTCCTAAGAAACATAGAACTATAAAACCCTGGATTACACCAGGCTTGTTAAAATGTATTAAAAATAGGGATAGGCTGCATATGAAATCAAAAAAATCACCAAATAACTTAATTTTAAAACTAACGTATACACGCTACAGAAATTTTTGTAACGATTTACTCCGGAAACTTAAAATAGCCTTTGATAAAAGTGAACTTGAAAAGTCAAAAAATAATCCCAAAGCTCTTTGGAAAACCATACAAGAAATCACTAATACTCGTAAAGTACGCACCAGTCCCGATGAATTGCTAAAACTAGGTGACAATCCTCACTCTTCCGTGAATCAAGTATGTTCCTTCTTTAGTAATATTGGTAAAAACTTAGCGGCAGATATACTAAAATCTCACGATCCTACTAATGCTCCCTCTGCCAGTGACCGATCCGAAAAGTTCAATTTTACACCTCCAGCTAGCTCCCTTGTTTTACTAGACACCGATGAAGATGAGGTAGAAAAAATCATCTTAAAACTACGTAATGATTGTGCTGTAGGTTGGGATGGAATATCATCTAACTTGCTGAAAATTTGTCGCCACATACTAGTGCCACCAATCACCTACATATGCAATCTTAGCTTGCAATCAGGAACGTTTCCCGACGGACTCAAAAAAGCTATAGTCCATCCAATATATAAGAGCGGGAACAGAACCTGTGTCAGCAATTACAGGCCAATTTCCATCCTCCCTTCCCTTTCAAAAATTATTGAAAAGATTCTTAACCGACAACTTAGGGGTTTTTTACACAAACACAGTACTATAGCTGAGAACCAGTATGGCTTCAAGTCTGGGGTTTCGACGGAGGATGCTGTGCTGGATCTCACACAATTCGTAGCAAGAAAACTAGATAGTGGAGCTAAGTGTATGGGTATATTTCTGGACCTGTCGAAAGCTTTTGACACAGTTTCTGTTCCCAAACTTATCTCAAAACTGGAGCTTCTGGGGATACGTGGCATAGCACTAGACATTTTCAAAGATTACCTCAAGAACCGCTCTCAGCAGGTTAAAATAGATGCGTATCTCAGCAATGAGGAAATCGTGACATACGGTGTGCCCCAAGGAAGCATACTGGGTCCCACATTATTCCAAATTTATGTCAATGACCTCTGCAGGATGATGCTACCAAACAGCAAGATCTACGCATACGCTGATGACACTGCGATTATCATCTATGGTTCTACTTGGGAAGAGGTTAAAACTAAGGCAGAAATAGCACTAAATAGTATTATGAACTGGTTCCACCTAAATCTACTTACATTAAACTTGGACAAATCTTGCTACATTCCCTTCGCAATCCGACGAAACACTAAGCCACCTCACAGCTTTATTGTAACTGCTCACTCCTGCCGCAATTCTTCAACACCGTGTTCGTGTCCTACACTAACTAGAAGTGACTGTATAAAGTATCTAGGTCTGCAAATAGATGACGGTCTACGATGGGACAAACAGCTAGAAATGATAACTAGCAGGACAATGCGTCTTATATATGTTTTTAAATCCCTAAGAGAATCGGCCGATATTAACACATTAAAAATGGTTTATTTCGCACTGTGTCAATCGATTATCGGATATTGCATTACTGCATGGGGTGGTGCTATTAAAACTAATTTCCTGAGGGCAGAGCGAGCTCAGAGAGCCGTACTAAAAGTTATGTCAAAGAAACCCTACCTATATCCTACCAGACAACTTTATGATGAAAATAAAATACTAACAGTTAGGCAGCTCTTCATCTTGCAGTCTGTCCTCAGAACTCATAGAATCATGCCCAGATCCGACCCAAGAAAACGCACAAATGTCCCATCCGGTGTAACACATAAAACTACATTTGCCGAACGCCAATATTACGTCATAGGTGCTTATATATATAAGAAACTACACAAAATATTAAACATACTAGATTTAAACAGACACACGCTAAAACACAAAATCACAGAATGGCTACTACAACAGGACTACCTCACAACGGAGAATCTTCTAGCATACATCTCTTAACAATACAATCGTAAAATCTACGCACATATACACACAACATGCACGCACATACACACATATATACACAACATGCACGCACGTGCACAGACATATACATACAACATGCACGCACATACACACACATATATACACAACATAAACGCACATGCACATACACGAACTCTCACATACATACACAACATACTAAGTAACCTACACTTATTTTCATAGGATAACTTTAGCTTAATATTATGTAACATCGACACTGTTTCACTTGTCAATATTGTCAATATTTACTGTACCCATATGGCTGAACCCTATCTCTTAAGATACAGGCTGGACCTAGTTTAAGGGATAGAGTCTGTATAATTGTGCTTATTATGTGATAAATGTAAATTTTATAACCTACAATGTATACAGTGCAATTGTCATGTTTTATGAAATAAATACTTTTATTATTATTATTATTATTATTTATTTGCTTGATGGGTCTGTACACAATTGTATGGGGTTTATATTTGCTACGCCGAATATTGAAATCGCACACAACAAGTGAATGACCATTTATTGAGCCATAGGGATCAACAGATATTTTTTTGTGGTTGAGATTTGAACAGACAAGGTCGATCAATGTTTCGCTATGGTCTGTGAAATGGGTGGGCGATGTTACCAGTTGTTTAAGGCTTAGGCTATTCAAAAACTCACATACTTTCTTAGTTTGCCCGTTAGCATTCAGTAAGTTAACATTGAAATCGCCAAGCAGTACATAGTGGTCACATTTTACTAAGGAGTTAATGGAGTCAGTTATGGCATCGAGAAAAAGGTCCAAGTCGAATCGTGGGGGACGATACGCTGTGCCTAAAGCAATTTTATTTCCATTTAATGTAAGAGTAATCCACATTTGTTCGATAGTGTCGTATCTAGGGTCAATAGGGATGGAGCAGGTACGAGCGGTAAGGCCGCGTTTAAGATAAAAACCCACACCACCCCCCCTTCCCCCATGAACAGACAGCGGTCGTGGTGAGTGTCGCAGGCGGTAACCTGGTTCAGCAGGCGCACGCCCCTCCTCGCCTGGTCGTAGCCAAGTCTCGTTAACTGCTAATACATCGAAAGAATGCCCTTCTACGGCTGCTATAAAATCATCGTGGTTAGTGCTAAGGGAGCCTACGTTTAACAAACCAACCTTAAGGTGTTTTTCAAGCATACTTAAAGCAATGATAAACACAACAAAACAGAGAAGCACTGTCGCAGACGTAAATTGTCGACGTTTTCGCATTTGTCAAGGGACATAAAATGAAATTGTAACGTGTAATTCTGTGGTAATACTGTAAATAAGCGTTGTAAATAACAATTAATTGAAATTCGTAAAAATAATCACAAATAAAGCCAAAAAATGAAGACACATCAACAACATTGTAAATATTAAAAATTAAAAATAACATTGTAAAGATCAATTTGGAATCAACAACGTTGTAAAGATTAGAAATTAAAAATAATAGTTTTATGTAAGTGGTTGTAAATAAAAAATATAAGTAAATAATTGCAAATAAAAGCTGTACATTAGCCAGTCTAAACAATAGTTGTATAATACGAGTAAAAGTCTTTGTAAATAATAATCTAAAAGCCATATGCGAAATTCTCATCGAATTGTGTATATGAATAAGTGAAATGAAAGTGTAAACACCAGCCATATGTTTGTAAATAATATCTGTATAATAATATGTTTTAACATCCAAGTAATCTGTGCATGAAACTAATGACTTACTGTAAGCCAACAGTAATTGATAAAATAGCATAACTGTCCACAATTGACCAAAATAATCAACTTTCTTACAATATATTATGCTTAGTGTTGACCAATGATGTTGAGAGCCAAATAGATTCCCACTCGGTACACCAGGAAACACACACCGCCCTGTGACCCTACTTAATATATAAAACAAACCATTAAAAAAAACCTCCAAGTGCAAAACACAACAACAAAGACACCAAACTGTTAACACCCACAGGAGCAATAGGTAAATACAACAAGTTTACAGGATGCGTTCGGATGTGGTACAAACCGACTATTACCCAAAAATCCTACTGATATCCTCTTCACACCTAATTCGTTCTGCTTTTTGGTGATCTTCTCTGCGAGCCAAGATATACAAGTATCAATTGCTTTTATTCCTTTTGGTAATTCTTTTTCTTCCCATGTCTCCAATTTTTCAAGTGCTTGTAGTTCTTTATCAATAGCTTCCTTCCAATCTGTTTGACTTGCAGCGTCTTCAAATGAGCTTGGTACATTTGCACTCAAGCAAACAACTGTGTTATAAATTTCATACTCATTGAGATATATGGGACGTTTGACATTTCTTCCTAATCTAGTACGATTTTCTTGTTCTAATGTATCTTCAGTAGCTTGAATTTCGCATTTGTGTCTCTTTGTTTCTTCTTCTTCATTTTCTGTGTTCGGTTCTGTTACTTTTTCCATCTCAGTATGTTTTCTTTCTTTATTTTCCTCTTCTTCTTCAATATATTTCATTTCACTACTTTTCTCTTCTACTTCTTCTTTATATTGTATATCAGTCTCATCAAATCTCACATCTCTGGATTTTATAATGGAATTGTCTTCTGGATTCCACAATCTGTAACCTACTACTCCATATCCAACCATTCTTGTTGCTCTGCCTCTGTTGCTCAATTTATCCGGTCTTGGTATAATAGTGGCCCATGCTTTGGAACCAAAAATTCTCAATCTTGACAAATCTGTCTGTCCAAATCTCATATAGCAGGGTGTCTCGAAATTAATTGCCCATGAAGGAGATCTATTTAATTGAAAAGCTGCACATTGAATAGCTTCACACCACAGAAACTTAGGGAGCTTAGTTTCTGCGAATAGAGTCCTCGTTTTATCACACAACGTTCGGTTCAATCTCTCTGCACATCCATTTTCTTGAGGACTATAAGTTAAAGAATACTCTAAACGTATCCCTTTCCTTCTGCAAAAATCTTTAACTTTATTGGCGGTATACTCTGCGCCATTATCACAGCTAATCCTTTTTACTTTATTTCCAGTTTCATTTTCAATGTGTACTACATAGTTGATAAGCTTCTCTGTTGCCTGTGATTTACTAACTAGTGGATATACTACACAAAAATGAGAATAATCATCTAATTTCCCTTTCCCTTCCATGCAAGCACTGCAAACTTTGTTAGACATTGGTAAATTCATCATTCCTAAAGATTGGATCCGGAGGTTCCATTGCAGGCAGACCAACCTGACACGCACTGTTATGGGCGTATCGGGAGACTAGTCCCGGAGGGTAGCGGGATCCGAGGCACGGTGCGCCGCTGGCCGACCGCAGGTAGTTGGGGGCCCAAGTAGTGTGCCAGCCACATATGAAAGGCTGCCCCGCCAACTGTCGAAAAATCCCGGAATGCACCTTCGTGCTGGTTGGCGACCAGATGGGGAGGGCCCGATGGACATTCCGGGGGGGCTCGGGCGTCCCCGCAGTCTCCGGACTAGTGCCCCAATGATGTCGTCCTTTCAGTGCGTGTCTGTAGGTTAGCAGCGTGGAACCTCGTCTCACTTCCTACTCCTCTCCTCTATTCACTCTTCAAAAAATGAAAATGCCAAGGAAAAAGAATAAAGTATTTAAACAGCGGCTGCACCCCCTCCCCCACAAAGTGCACCTCACCAACATTAGAGGTCTGCACTCAAATCTCTCTGCAGTCCACTACCATCTGGAGACTGAGAAACCAGCGCTGTTTTTCCTTACGGAGACGCAGATAGCGAGTCCCTCAGACGTGTCGTACTTATCTTACCCAGGGTTTACCCTAGAGCACAATTATAAACCGCGTGCGGGTGTGTGTATGTACGCCCGTGACGACACTTGCTATCGGCGTCTCCGTAACCTTGAGGACTCAAGATTTTCAACGCTGTGGGCTCTAGTGGACACAGGTCTGGATAAGATTATCTACGCCTGCGTCTACCGCTCGCATAGCGGAGATCAGGAGACAACCAGGCTCACAGAGTACCTCAGTGAGGCGGCTGATGCGGCACAGCAGCGGTACCCCTCCGCCCAATTAGTGTTACTGGGGGACTTTAATGCCCACCACCAGGAGTGGCTCTTCCCATACCAGTGCACTGACCATGCTGGACGGGAGATGCGTAAGCTTGCGCTTGCGCTTAACCTTACCCAGCTGGTCCAGGGGGCAACGAGGGTGCCGGATGTTGAGTCGCACACGGCCAATTGCTTGGACCTTCTGCTGACAACAGAGCCAGACCGATACTCTGTGTCGATAACTTCACCTTTGGGTAGTTCCGACCATTGTCTGGTGAAGTCTGTGTCCGTCTACTCCCCGCCTGATCCCAGCCCAAGAGGCACCCGGCGGGTTTGGCGGTACAGGTCAGCAGATTGGGATGGCATGCGATCTTTCTTCGCATGCTATCCTTGGCAGCCTACTTGCTTTTCTTCGGAAGATCCTTCGGCTTGCGCGGACGCCGTGACGGATGTGTTGCGTCGGGGAATGGAGTACTATATTCCGTTCTCTGACGTAACAATGTCCAGTGTTGACCGGCCATGGTTTGGCGCCGAATGCTATCGCGCCGACGTGCTTAAACATGAGGCGTACCTGGCATGGGTCGACGCTCGATCGCGCAAGGCGAGTGATGTTGGTCAAAAGAAGAAAGCCTTCAATAGGGCTGCCAAGTCCTGCAAGAAGGTGTTAAGAAGGGCTCGGTTCGACCACATTAGTCGAATAGGGACCAAACTTGCTTCTTACCCAGCAGGTAGTAAAGCGTTTTGGTCCCTGGCTAAGTCGGTCGAGTCGAACTTCAGCCGTCCCTCACTACCACCACTGCTGAAACCTGACGGGTCGCTGGCCCACTCCGCTGAGGAAAAAGCAAATTTATTTGCCTCTCTTTTTGCGGAATCTTCACGTCTAAATCCTGGTGACGCGCAGCCCCCACCTTATCCTGATGGATGCGAGACGAGTATGTCGGACATTCGCATCCATCAAAAGGACGTCCGTAGGGTATTGCGCAACCTCGACGTGAACAAGGCTAGCGGCCCTGACGGAATACCAGCGATAGTTCTCAGAACCTGTGCGCCTGAACTGTCTCCGATCTTGACACGCCTATTCCGCCTTTCGTACGAGATTGGAAAAGTGCCGAATGCTTGGAAGCTAGCTAACGTACAACCCGTGCCCAAGAAGGGTAGTCGAGCTGACCCGGCCAACTACAGACCCATCTCTGTAACGTCCATACTCTGTAAGAGTATGGAGCGTGTACTTAACACGAAGCTCCTGGCATACCTAGAAACTAACGAAATCCTTAGTGACCGTCAATACGGTTTCCGCCGAAATCGGTCTACTGGGGATCTTCTAGCGTATGCCATTCACATATGGAGTGAGGCCATCGAGAGCCACGGGGAAGCACTTGCTGTTTCCCTCGACATCTCGAAGGCTTTTGATAGGGTCTGGCATGAAAGCCTTATTGGTAAGCTTCCTTCGTTCGGTCTGCCCGGTGGTCTATGTGACTGGATTGCGGACTTCCTGAGAGATCGGTCCATTCGAGTGGTTATCGATGGCTGCTCATCGGACCAATTGGATATTAATGCCGGGGTCCCTCAGGGGTCGGTACTCTCAGCAACATTATTCTTGCTGCACATTAATGATCTGCTAAAACCCGGCACCTTTGGGTATGCAGACGACAGCACTGTTGCTGAGAGATACTTGTCCAACGCACGGGCTACCGGGCCGCAGATCCGGTCTCTCCGTGAGGCCATGGTGGAGCGTTTGAACCTGTCCTTACAGGCAGTCTCCGAATGGGGCGATGCCAATCTGGTCAGGTTTAACGCTGCTAAAACCCAGGCGTGTCTTTTTTCCGCAAAAAAGAGCCAATTTCAACCGGCTCCAACTTTCCGAGATGTGACCGTGCCAATAACGGACCATCTTGAGCTTCTTGGCGTTACGTTGACATCGACTCTCAATTTTGGCCCATACATTGAGGCAAAAGCTCAGCTGGCAGCCAAAAAGCTGGGGATCCTTGCGAAGGTGAGAAGGTACTTCACGCCGAAGCAGCTCCTCAATTTGTATCAAGCGCAAGTTCGATCATGCATGGAGTACTGTTCTCATCTCTGGGATGGATCTGCCAAATACCAGCTTGATGCACTAGAGTCGATCGAAAAGCGGGCCAAGAGGCTCATCGGCGACGAGGCGCTGGTCAAGTCAAAGCTCCAGAGTCTTGAACATCGTCGCCGAGTTGCCAGCCTGTCAGTTTTTTATCGGTTACATTTCGGGGAGTGTGCGATGGAATTGCACGATCTAATTCCACCGAGCCCGTTTCACCATCGGACTACCAGACGTACGGCGATGCGCCATCGATACATGGTGGACATTCCACCCATACGCACAAAACGTTTTGAGAACACTTTTATTATGCGTACAGCTAAGGAGTGGAATTCCCTGCCGGAGTCTGTGTTTCCCGACAGCTACAATCTGGGGGTCTTTAAGTCAAGAGTGAATAGGTTATTTCTAGGCAAGCGTGTTTCACCGTCGACCACATCATCGCTTACCATCAGGTCAGGACACAACAAACAATTCAAAAAAGTATGTTAACACATACTAGGAATCTCACTCTTGGAACGTTACCAGCTGAAATATCAGCACAACAAATTATTAATGTAAATCCAAACATAGAAACAAAAACATCTAACACGAATAATGAACAAGCTAATCTACCATGGCAAAATGATCAGGTACCTATGAAAAGGAAAGCTGAAGCAAGTCCTGAATTTGCGAACAAAAATAACAAACTAAAACAACATACGCAATTACGACACAAAATAGATTTCAGATTTTAGAAACGGCAAACACCACTGAGCTTTCTGAACATTACAAAGAGCCTAAGCCGCCAAAGCCAGAACCCATATTCGTCACAGGAGTCATAGATATAAAGATATTAAAAGAACTCCTCTCGAAAATCGCAGATACTGATAAATATACTATGACAACTTTGAGATCCGGGCACATAGTAAAAGTAATGCCGAGGGACGTAGATACATATAAAAGCATAAGATCAATTTTTTTAGAGAAAGATTATACGTACAAACTCAAAAGCGAAAGAGCTTATCGAGTTGTATTACGTGGTCTACACTCATCAGAAGATACCGAACTGATAAAAAAAGAGCTGTTTGAACTGGGGCACGAAGTCAGACACATTACAAACTTAAAACATAAAAACACAAAACAACCAATCCCGGTATTTTACGTGGATCTAGAGCCCAAATACAATAATAAAGATATTTTCAAAATTAATAAACTGAACCACGTCCAAATTTCATTTGAAGCACCTTACAAAAAGCTTGATGTTCTACAGTGCAAGAGATGGCAGAGATTCGGACACGCCAAGAACCAGTGTAACAGACCATTTAGGTGCATAAAATGCGGCAGAGAACACCCCACATCAAGCTGTTTAAAAAAGTCTGATACTGAGGCAACTTGCGCAAATTGTCTAGAAAAACATCCGGCATGCTATAAAGGCTGTACAAGCAATATAAGGACTTACTTATGAAAAACACTACAAAAAAGGACAAAACCACTGATGAAAAAATATTACAGCAATCGAAGCCTAATCTTAATGCGACCGTACAAGAAAGTAACCTAAACAAAAATTACAAACACACAAGAGACAATAGGTCATATGCACAAGCAACAAAACAAAATAACACAGCAGGACTAAAATCTGACATAAAGGATCCAAACAACTTTGTTGAAGTAATGGACGTGATGTTTGACAAATTTCAAAACATAATGAATATTATGTTAGACAACATGATGGATCGTATGATTCAACGAGTCACAAGTCTTATAAAACACCTGGAATGCCAATGGACTGACAGAACGCCGACAGGAACTTGAACTTTTCCTGAAAACTGAAAGAGTTGATGTGGCCCTAATTTCAGAAACGCGATTCACTCAAAAAAACAATTTTAGTCTGCAAAACTACAAGGTATACACTACAGACCATCCTTCAGGAAACTCTCATGGAGGAACTGCAATCATCTTGAAGGAAAATATCAAACACTATCTTCTCGAACAATATCAAACTGAGAAGATACAAGCCACTTCAGTCAGAATCCAAGACAATAAAATAGAAACAACACTATCGGCAATATATTGCCCACCAAGGCACACTATTACGGCTAATGATTTCATAACATACTTCGAAACACTGGGTAACAGATACATTTGCGGAGGTGATTGGAACGCAAAACACGTGTTTTGGGGCTCTAGACTAACCCTACCGCGAGGTCGCCAACTATATGTAGCTATGAATGACCTTAACCTTCACTGCGTTTCACACGGGGCACCTACATACTGGCCTGCTGACCCAAACAAGGTGCCAGATTTGCTGGATTTCTTTATGATGAAAAACATCCCTCCCAGCCAAATAAACATCGAGGAATGTACTGACCTGTCGTCAGATCATACACCGGTTATAATTAATGTGCACTGCAAGGCCGTACTGATTGAGCATCCCCAAAGGCTATATAACCATAAAACAAACTGGGATAACTACAGAGCCAAAATAACAGAATCCGTTAATTTGAACTCGCCACTAGATAGTGTGGACAGCGTCGAAACGGCTATAGAGTCATTTAACAAGCTGATCCACCAAGCAGCCAAGGTATCAACTCCCTCACTCAAGCCGAAAATCACATACAACTGTCCCAGCTCCAAGCTGATAAAAGATAAAGTACTGGAAAGAAGGCAGCTGCGGAAAATATGGCGCACTACAAGGTATCCTCAGGACAAAAAAGCTTTCAACAAGGCATCCGAGGATCTTAAGCACATGATTAGCCAAGCAAACAACGAGATACTCCAAAACCAACTGGCTAAACTTACTCCATACGCAGACACTAGTTACTCACTGTGGAAAACAACAAAAGAGTTTAAGAGACCAAAGTTACACATACCACCAATAAAAACTGCTGAAGGTAAATGGGCAAAAACAGATCTCGAAAAGGCCCAGGTATATGCTGAACACTTAAAATCTGTATTTCAAGCGCTACCTAGTAAGCACTCTGACCAAGACAAAAAAGTTTGTGAATACCTGGACGCACCACTGCAAATGTGCAAGCCGTTGGAAAGTGTTAGTCCCAAAGAAGTGTGGAGAGAAATCTCAAAATTGCGCGATGGTAAAGCGCCAGGTTATGACTTAATTGGACGTAGTTATGCTACAACGTTCCAATCCACACGCAGGTCGAACTGAGTAAATCGCGTTTTTGTAATTTTGTGGTACGCTTTTTTTTGGTAGCGAGTACAACTAAGTAGTATGTATCACTTCAACTAAATAAATAAACATTATTTTATTATATACTTGTTATTAAAATTTATTAATATTTCCCATACAAATTTTGAAAAAAATGCACTTGGAACGTTTTTGAAAAAAGGCTTTTTGTATGGAAGTATATTAAAACACACGAGGAGTTGTCACAGACTGATGAAACTTTATTATAACTTCAAAGACAATACATTGAAATGACAGCTTAAACAAAGCTTGACACAGTTACTGGTAGATGTCGCTACTTGTACTAAATATGTAATTTCGTTATAAATTTAACATACTCCCTTAACGAAATAAAATCATATTAAATAAAACAAAAAATGATATAACATTACAATAAGCAAATCAAGCAAATTAAATTACAAATCTGCGATACCAAACTGTTCAATAAATTTATAATGTTTCTGGGGACTTAGACTCTTTGTCAGTATGTCAGCGGGCATATCATTTGTATTCAAATAATCTATTTTTACAATATTATTCTCAACAGCTGTTCTTACAAAATGAAATCTCACGTCAATATGCTTACTTCTTCTATGAAATACACAATTTTTTGTTAATTTTTGTGCACTTTGATTATCATTATAAAGACATACAGGTAACTCATTTCTACATTTTAATTCAAACAACAATTTTTTTAAATAAGCTGCTTCCTTAGTTGCTTCACAAATGGCCATGTATTCAGCCTCTGTGCTGGACAAAGCTATTGTTGTCTGTTTCTTACATTCAAATGAGATTACACTACCAGACATTTTAAACATAAATCCAGTATAAGATTTTCTATCTAAGCAATCTGATGCCCAATCAGCATCTACATACCCTATTAAATCTAAATCATCTTTAACATATTTCAAAGCAAAGTGTTTTGTTTTCTTTAGATACTTTAATATTCGTTTTAAATGTTTCCAGTGGGTTTCACTGAAACAGTTATTAAATTTGCTGAGGTAACAAACTGCATAAGATATATCTGGGCGTGTAAGTATCGACAAATAAAGCAAACTTCCTATCAATTGCTGATAAGGATACTGAGTAGAGCAATTATTTGCCTTTTCAAGTTTTAAATTTACCTCCATTGGTGTATTTACTGGATTACAATTCTTCATATTAAATTTATTTAATAAATGTTCAACAAATTGTTCTTGATCTACAATTAAAGCATTATTCTCTTTTCTAATTCGCATACCTAGACATTGTCTGACTTCTCCTAAATCTTTTAACCTAAATTTTGAACCTAACTCAGTCTTGAGACATTCAGTTTCATGTTTACAGTCAGAAAAAACAAAAAAATCATCGACAAATAGAGCTACAAATGTTTTAACTTTCTCATTCTGTTTGACAAACAAACAAGGTTCATATAAAGACTTTTTATAACCTAAGCTTTGTAGACAATCATCTACTCGCTTATACCAAGCCCGAGCAGATTGCTTTAAGCCATAAATTGCCCTATTCAACTTAAGAACTTTATTTTCTCTATCATTACATACAAAATTTTCTGGTAAGTGCATATATACTGTTTCATTTAAATAACCGTTTAAGAATGCTGTGGTTACATCAAGATGAGTTATATTTAGGTTGTATTTGACACTTAATGCAAACAAAAGTCTTAGTGTTGAGTAACGAAGAACTGGGGAAAAAGTCTCTTTGTAGTCTATTCCAGCTTTCTGGGTGTAGCCTTTAGCTACTAAGCGCGCACGATATCTCACTTTTTCACTCTGGTCTAACTTTTTTTTAAACACCCACTTGCACTTAACCACAGTAGCTTGATCAGGCTTATCCACCACTTCCCATGCTTTATTTTCTTCAAAAGATTTCAGCTCTTCTTCCATAGCTTTACTCCATTTTTGCGATTCAGGACCACTTACAGCCTCTTTGTAAGTTATCTGGTCTCCATACAGATTGAGATCTGCATTAACACATATATTGCTATAACCAAATCTGTCTGGCTTCTTTCTTTTTCGTACTTCTGGCTGTAGTTCTTTCATCTCAGTAATATTCTTCAACTCCTTAGATGGTATAGTTTCAAAAAACCCTTCTGAGGAACTGCTGGTATCTGCTTCCTCTTCTACATAGGTACTATCGTTCTTTGATATCACTGTACAAGTAGATTCATCTGAATCGGAGCTATTTAAGTCTCCATGCTGTTCAAGACTTGCTGGTGTTTCTGGGTTATCAGCAACTACTGCTTGCAGCATTTCTGAGCTTGACTCCATGATGGTAACATCTCGACTTGTTATAACTTTGTTAGTTGCAGGGTTGTACAGTCTATAGCCCTTCACATTATCTGCATATCCAACAAGATAATGTTTCACAGCCTTTTTGTCCCACTTCAGGCGTTTTTCCTTAGGAACATGTGCTAATACTGTACTACCGAATACTCGTATATGACTGACATTCGGCTTTCGACCAGTCCAAAGTTCATAGGGAGTCTTCTGATTTAATCCTGATGCTAGAGACCTATTTTTTAAATACACAGCTGTGTGCACTGCTTCTGCCCAAAACTTTTTCTCAAACTTAGCATCATATAATAGACATCTTGCTCTTTCAACTATAGTTCGGTTAAATCGTTCGCACATCCCATTCTGTTCCGGACTATAAGGGTTAGTTCTCTGATGAATTATGCCACTTTGTTTCAGGAAATCCTTCATTTCATTCGAACAAAATTCTGTGCCATTATCAGTCCTTAAAGTCTTAATGCTGGAACTTGTCTGTTTTTCAACCATATTTTTAAACTCTTTGAAGCAATTAAAAACTTCACTTTTATTTTTCAAAAAATGGACAAACGACATTCTGCTATATTCGTCCACGAATAGCAAGAAATATCTGGATGAACCGATCGACCTAGTCTCCATTGGGCCACACACATCTGCATGCACAATCTCAAGTATTCTCTCACTTCTGTGACTGCTCTGTGGAAATGGTAGTCGGCTCTGTTTACCCTCACAGCACACCGCACAATTGTATTTACTAATAACAGCTTTTTTTTCAAACACTAAACCTTCTACAGCTCCATTTCTCATTGCATTCATGTCTGTGCTGTTAATATGACCTAGTCTTCTGTGACATATATCTGAGGTTGTTGTAGCTGAAGCTGCTAACACACATACTGACCTGGTGTTAAGTCTGTATACTTCATTCACCGCCTGTGCAATGCCAATCAACTCATTCTGCCTATTTCTGATGAAACAATGTTCTTTTAGGAAACATACTTTGTTACCATTCTTTATAAGATGGCTGACGGACAACAGGTTAGTAGTCAGATTTGGTATACATAACACATCTTTGACCACAATATCATGTTCTGTATCCTGAACAACAGTCGTAATTCGTGTGTCTCCCGAGCACAACACTATAGTTGTTTTATTTGCAACTATAATCTCCTTTGTTGTTAGGTTATGTGACGTATTTTTCATGGTTTCCTGACATATCATCATATGACTGCTAGCTCCCGAGTCAATATACCACTCATCTTTACTGAAACAATCGTTAAGGAAAACTGCACTAAATGCATTTTCAGGCTTTTCTTTCATTTGTGGACACTGATTTTTATAGTGGCCGGTTTGTTTGCATTTGTAACATTTTATCACTTTGACATTGTCATTTTTAACAGGTCCATTTGACGTACCTGCAGTTTTGCCAACCTTGCCATAACTTTTTCGTTGCCAACCTTTCGCCGATAAAAAAGCGCTGTCTTTTTCAGTGCTGCCAACATTATCACTCATATCCATAAGTTTAGATTTAATGACGTCTGTTGAAATAACTATGCCCGAGTGTTCAATCGCCATTATCATTGGCGAGAATTTGTCGGGTAGTCCCGCCAACAATAATGATCCTACCCATTCTTCGCTGATGTTGAAGCCGGTTCCTCTCAATTTATGCGCCGTATCAACCATTTGTGTTATGTATACGGTCATCGATTCACAATTCTCTAACCGTATTGAGATTAGACTCCGCAACAAACTGATTCTGCGTGTGAAACCCGAATCATCAAATAACGATTTTAGCTTTGCCCAAACACCATGCACTGTGTTTTCACCCTTTATATGCACATACAAGGATGAATGGATGGTCATCACTAATTTCGCTTTTGCCTTTTGATCTTCGACGCTAGTTGCTGCATCCTTGCCATCTTTTTCGTTAATATCAACGCCTTCCAAAATTAAAAAAATCTCAACCGCGAACGCCCACTCATCGTAATTTTCACGTCCCTTGAGTTTGGGAACATTTACGATGTAACTACCAGCCATTTCACTGCACAAAAAAAACTGTTTGGACTTACTACTTTTTACAGAAAATATTGGGACTGGGCCCATAACCTATTAAAACACACGAGGAGTTGTCACAGACTGATGAAACTTTATTATAACTTCAAAGACAATACATTGAAATGACAGCTTAAACAAAGCTTGACACAGTTACTGGTAGATGTCGCTACTTGTACTAAATATGTAATTTCGTTATAATTTTAACAAAGTAGCTTTTAAATTAATTTGCAAAAACGATCCAATATCTGAAAATTGGTATATTTTGGTAGTTAATATATATTTTTTTTAAAACAAGGTATAACAATGAAACAACATTATTAAAAAAATATTTATTAAGAAATAGTTGTATCTATATATTATTATATGTATATATATATTATTTTTATGTTATTCAGTCCAAAACGAATTAAAACAGTACGATCCAAATGAATTGTCACTTTTTAAGATTTAAAATTGTTATTTTCAAAACGTTCCAAGTTGATTGGATCATTATTTTTATTTTATTCAGTCCAAAACGAATTAAAATAGTACGATCCAAATGGAATGTCACTTTTTATGATTTAAAATTTGTCATTTTTAAAACGTTTCAAGATGATTGGATCCTTATTTTTATGTCAATCAGTCCAAAACGAATTAAAACAGTACGATCCAAAAGTAATGTCACTTTATAAGATTATAATTAGATCTTTTGGTTCCTTTTATCACTTAGACCGCTTAATTATTTCAATAGTTATTGTCGTAAGAGAGTCAGTGTCTTCAGCACTAGATAGGACGATCCAAAATACCTAGCTTGGGCTCCAAAACTCAATTTTGACCACCTTGTGGATTGGAACGTTGTAGCATAACTACGTCCAATTGATGCGCAACTACTAAAGCATCTTCCTAAAAAGGGCGTAATCCAAATCGCTGCAATCTTTAATGCCTGCCTAAGACTGAACATCTATCCCGCGCAGTGGAAAATCGCGCAGATAATTATGATACCCAAACCAGGCAAACCACTCAGTGAAGTTAGTTCGTACAGGCCAATAAGCCTTCTCCCAGTGTTGGGCAAGCTACTGGAGAAAATACTGCTAAACAGGATGCGCAAATACTTGTCTGAAGTCATTCCTTTGCACCAATTCGGCTTCCGAGAGAAGCACGGAACCATAGAACAGATCCATCGTATAACGGACACTATAAGTCGCACGCTAGAAGGCAAACAATACTGCTCCGCCGTATTCCTTGACATAAGCCAGGCATTTGATAGAGTGTGGCATGACGGACTCCTGTTCAAAATTAAACAGCTGCTTCCTCATTCCTTCTACTTAATATTGAAATCATACCTTCACAACAGATGCTTTGAAGTGAAATTTAATAATGAGACCGCTCCCTTAAAAGAAATTCTTTCAGGGGTGCCACAAGGAAGCATATTGGGGCCTGTACTGTACCTGCTGTTTACTGCTGACCTGCCAACGCAGACTGATACTATAACTGCTACATACGCAGACGATACTGCCCTACTATCTGTCCATCAGGACCCAGCAGTAGCATCAGCCAAACTTCAGGATCATGTTGATAAGGTAGAAGAGTGGCTTGATAAATGGCGCATTAAAGCAAATCAGAGTAAATCTACTCACGTGACCTTCACTCTTAGAAAACAAACCTGCCCCCCCATAAAACTCCATAATGAAGATATTCCCCAAGCTGAGGACGCCAAATATCTCGGAATGCATCTCGATCGAAGGCTGACCTGGAGAAAGCAAATCTGGACCAAGCGCAAACAGCTAGACACAAAGTTCAGAACCATGTACTGGCTGATAGGTCGTAAGTCAAGCCTCTCGCACGAAAGCAAATTAGCAGTGTATAAGACCATACTAAAACCAATATGGACCTATGGGATTCAACTGTGGGGTACTGCTAGTAACAGCAACATTTCTCAGCAAGATTTCAGAGCAAGACATTGAGAGCCATGTTAGACATACCCTACTACGTTAGCAACAAGTATATACACGAGGATCTAAATATTAGTACCGTCAAACAAGAGATTGCTACACACAGTAAATGCTACCAAAGTAGAATATCAACACACGTCAACCAACTGGCCTCAAAGCTACAGGGTACAGGGAGTATCTCGTACAGCCGATTGAAGCGGCACGGTGTCCCTGCGCTGACAGCGAGATTTAAATAGAAAAACATATATATATATATATATAATATGAAGAGGTTTCCAAAAATTCCTTCTGCCGATGATGACATGAAATCCAGTTAATGTCAGGCGATTGGCTTATTGTGTCAACACAGATCGCCAAGTTACAGAAAAGAAAAGAAAAAAAAAAAAAAAAAAAAAAATGTCTCTGTCCTTTTCATTCCTTACGCTTATACCATCTTCAATTTCAATAAATCCAATTTCGACATCCGTCATCATTGATGTTGCTCGTTGTCCCTGAAATCCTCGTCCTCTATATCCTTGTCCTTGAAAACCTCTTCCACGAAGTCCGCGACCACGTCCTCGGCGAATCTGACTATAAACTCGTCCTTGGCCTCTTGCCTTTGATGTTCCTCTGTCATTTGCATAACTACTGTTTATTTGACACTCGTATGACTTATGGCCATTCTTTCCACATCTATAGCAGGAAATATTGAAGGCATTCTCTTCGCTGTACTGTGTTCCTTCTAATTTTATCTTAGTTTCAGCATCTAACAACCTTGCCTTAACAAAATCGAAGGTCAACTTTTTCCCCGCAGCCATTGTTTCAATCGAAGTGATAACATGATCGTATTCTTTAGGTAGTGAGGATAACAGATAGCAAATCTGATCTTCATCTTCCACTTTTACATCTATAGCCTGCAGTTGACTGATAATAGAGTTAAATTTAATTAAATATGACTGGAACGGCTCTTCACATTTCATGGATATCAATTTTCGCTTAAGGTGGAAACGATTGTATACACTCTTTCTTTCAAAGATATTTTCAAGTAGTTTTATCATATCCGCGGCAGTTTCCCCATCTTTTACCAATTCTACATATTGGTCCGACAGGCTTAGTGCGATAATCGACCTTGCTTTCGCGTCATCTTTCTTCCATTGTGGTTTCTCGACATCTTTTGACGTTAGAACAGTGACTTGTCTCTCTTCCAAGATTAATTTTACACGGAATTTCCACGTGCTAATGTTTTTGTTTTCTGTTAAACACGGTAACGACGACACCGCAGCGCTCGTCATTTTGTTCGTTTTATATAAATATAATATATGTATACGTACGTGGATCGCAACCCAGTATCTTCTTATTTTTTATCCAAATAACAAGCTAACGCTTTATAACGCTCTGCTACCATGTTAAAGTTTGGTTTTCAATAACAAGGCACATAATCTTCAGTAAACTTCGTTATTTATTTAAAACATTTTCCAATAGTTATAATGACACATTGTAGTAAAATTTTCACACACTGACAGACACTTATTCTTCTTTAATACCACAAACAATGCCTTAGACAAAATAAAACCTCAACAGTAGCCGGATCTCGTCCGGTATTCTTAGCACCCCTTGCCATACCGTAACCTAAACCGCTACCGTAGTCGAGGATAGGCAGGCTGTCGGGCACTAGGGGCTATGTTTTATTTGTGCTATTCATGGGGAGTGCTTTGAAAGCGGGTTGGCGATCGCAGTATGGTTGTTACAAATGCACAGAGAACGCTGCTGCCCATTCTCTGGTTTGTCCCTTAGTCGCCTCTTACGACACCCAAGGGAATACATGGGATGGTGAAATTCTTTACGCCCGACACCATACGGTAAGTGATGTAGATTCCAAAAAAATATACACTATTTTTTTTATTTATTATAAATTAGGTAAGTTTAGGTAGCGTAGTTAGGTAGCATCAATATATCGGGATACTTACACTATCGTTTTTACAATCAATTTGTCCCGTGTTTTGTTTGGTCATGGTCACCTCATTAGAAAGAGACACACTACCAACGGGAGCCCTCTCGCGCGGACCGGTTTTTGCACCATAGTGCACAGTCTAGTAGTAAGAAGTATAAGGTCTTTGAGTATACCAGCGGACGTGTATGTAGTCTATGGTGTAAGTTGCATCAACTAAGTCACAGTCATGCCTTGCCGGGTATCGGTATGTCGAATTACCAGTAACCGTAGCAGGAAAAAAGAGATACGTCCAGTCAGAGCGGAGTTAGGGGCAAATGCACTATCGCGGTATGCGTTATAATGCCATTATTATTCCAGTGTAAGAAAGAGACGGAGCTATACACTGGTAGCACCATTTCACGTTTGCAACGAAACATGACGGCATTACTGCTTCAATATGACCCAGGAGTTAATAGTAACAATGAACAATCCTTTATGGTGGCCCATTAATTGAATGTGCAAGTCACCCCCTGCCATTATACACCGTGAAATTTAATTGGTTGTTTTCCCGCGGCAGAACGACTTGCCTTAAGGAGTACTTTCGAAGCATAGAGTTAAAGTAAAAAAATAACGATGTTTTTGTTTTAAAATAATTTAAAAAATATTCATCAACTCGAAATAGTGAGTTACAATAGTAACTTGTAGGTACTAGGTACTACTCGCGTCACCACCGGCAAAGAAAAGCGATGCACAAGATAATGTTCAAACCAAAATAAACTCTCGCACGTAGTGATACGTCATAAAATAGTTTGCAAGGAACAATACCACCGCTAAGCCGACAAAGCATATACCGATTTATTAAATGTTTAAAGTAAAATAAGCTCTCGCGTGTAGTAATACGGCATAAACTAGCCCGCGCGCAACATTATCAAACGGAGCCGCCTTCGAACCTAATCCTTTTGACAGTAATCCTGACCTACTTAGCACCCGGGTCAACGCCCCGCTGTCGTTCGGCCGTAGATATCGGGAGGTATTACTATTGGTTCGTGATCGCTTTCGAGTTAAGTTTTTCACAATGTTAAATATGCCAGTTTTTGTTTCTAATATTTTACATAACTACGAAACGATTGTATTACATAGAAAAAACCATTTCGCTGCGGGAAAACAACCATTTAAATTTCACGGTGTATAGCCGTGTAGTTCAACAGTGGTCGGGCAGAGACCGGTAGTCCTCCTATAGTTTTGGGCAATCGATCCACTAAACCTACAAAATCCATTGCCCAATACATTTTCTCCATAATTTGCAATAGTCCTGCACCAACCGGGGATATCCTTGGGTGCAGTTGCGTAGTGCAAACAGGGATAATCGTCGGCTTTCCTGGTACATGCCTAACGGGGCCAATACGAGTTGGCTTCCGCTCCTCTCACGCGCTTCTAAAGGGGCGGGACCCTAAGGTCCCGAGGTACACAAAAACAAAATAAAACAAGGACCATTCTTGAAATATTTTTATTTATCTTTTTTCTGTAATAATAAGAAAAAAATGAAGTTTTAACTAGCTTTTAGTAACTAATTTTGATATAATAATTCAATATATTTATAATTCACAGTCTTGGAATAAAAATAAAGGCTAATTTTAATAATAGACATTGCCATTTTCATTCAACATTAGTTATTTTTTCATCTTGCAACACATTACGTAAAGTTTTAATTTAATATTCCAGGAACAAGCTAAGATGCGTACCGGGATCACACTTACATAAATTTCTTTGGTTATATTTACAAATATTTATGTACTTCCCATTTAAAACTTATTTAAATTATCACAACTACATATAACTATAGCGACATATTTGCGAAAGACAGAATAAATAAATACAATCATGAAAGAGCCAATCATTTTTCATTTTAATTTTAACTCCAGTACGCAATTATTAATAATGATTCAAGTTTAAATGAAAAGCAAGTTTTTAACAATTAAAGAAATGAGTACAAGTTACAAAACATAATTAAAATAGTTAAGGGGCGGTATGTATAGAATGGCCCAAACTGGACATTCAAGCTAAGTGCTAACCCAGCATCAGCGATCTTAATCAGGGCCCTTGACTTTAGTTAGTCCTCTTCTGATTCACACAGTTCGTCAAACATAGAAGATATTACAATCACATATAAAAAAATATCAATTTCACACCTTAAACCAAAGATACTGCTTTCAATCCATTCATTTCGTTGTGAAGCTTATGATATGACTCAATTAATAACACATTTTTTACTTTGGAAACCACAGAGCTGCCAAAGAAATAGGAGTACATATTGCTTTAAAAACGCTCAAACTTTAAGTAGTTAACACGATTGTTTATTTTTATGATAATCCAACCGTTGTTTAGTGGTATCTTATGTCATGTGCCTGCACCCTTACATTCAGATTGCTTTCCAACTCTATGGTTTAAATATAGTTTTATTTTGTAAAAGTCTATTTTCCAGTTACAACGCCAACAAAACTATTGCTTAAATAACATTTATCAACAAACTTGGACAATGATAGACATATTGAGGTTCATTTTGCGACGATCCAGCACCATTTCAATTTGTACCAAGCTGTGGCAGTGATTAAGACTATGGACGTGAATTATTATGCATCTATTTATTTATAAATTATTGCATTTATTTTAAAGCATTTTATTGACAGGGACACGGGTAGGATTTTATTTAGTTAATTCGTAGGTCTAGGTAAATTGATACAGAGTCAAAAAGAAATGCTGAAAATGTATACAGGATCTAACGGAAAATTGCAATAATATTTTGAAAACTGCAAAAAAACATAATCACCCATCAAAATTTTGAACAATTTTTATGGCAAATCCATCCTATGACATTCTTGGAGAAAGGTGGACAAAAGCATTTTTTAAAATGTAATAGCACCTTTTTGTTAAATTCTGTATAGCAACCACTATCTTCACAGCGTACACATATCTATCTAGACTCTTATCAATTAGCCTTAATCTTTGCAGTTAAAGATAAATTGAGTATTGAATCAGACTTCAGCTATCCGAAACTGACCATAACCACATATAATATAATACTAGCATACATATTATGTCTCATCCCATACAAAGAAACCGTGCCACTGTACTGATTATATTGATTATTTTTTGTACATCGATCGCGTTCAGTTCCATGATCGTGGTGATCTATATATCGCCGTGGAACCGAACCACACGCGAACGATTTACAATAAATAATCGGTATAATCAGGTGGAAAATGCTAGTTACGTCGGCACGGTTTCTTTGTATGGGATGAGGCATCTCTATGCTAGTATTATATTATCTGTGCCATAAAATACTATTCGGAAAAACCTTTAAATCGTCAAAATACAGACAAACAATTTCCTATTATAATATTATAGCTGTCTTCTTCAAATCCTGCCCATAGCCCTGCTACAAATACATCAGTATTATCAGAATTTTATTATTACAAAAATACGTTTTATATACTATTTTCGGTAAGCATGTTGATTCGCTGTAGCACCATTTATATAGTGGAATAAGAACGGTTTATATAAATTATTTTACTGTAAAGCATCAACACTCAAAACTAACTAAATGTGCCTTTGCTTGTCGCCGTCTAGATGTGAAATGGAAAATTGGTGGGAAGAGATCTGTGTTTTCACCTGCAACCAGTATTCAGTTAAAAACTGTCGCCTATAGCTATCCATACATTCATGTGATCAAGCTCTCATTGCGTAGTTCATAGGCAGTGTCCAATATATCTTTGAACGAACCATACGTCTATTTCATTTAAAAACTCTAACAATCAAATCTCGACCTTAACATCCCAACATATGGTCCTTCGAGCCGGATCATATGTTGGGTGTTAAGGTCGAGATTTGACTATCAAGTTGAAGTAGTTATAGTCAAAACTTTAACAATCAAATCTCGACCTTAACACCCCAACAACCAGGGGCCTAACTTCAACGTGACAAAACTATCACGGTTCCACTGTGATAGAGGGACGAGAGCTACACAGAACGAAGAGCATTATCCCTTTTTACAAGCTTTAAATTACCTTGCTTTCGTATATGTCCGGCAATTAAAACTAGAAATCTATTTTTGAAGCATTTCCTGGCATCCGATTAAGGGCCTTTCACCACTTTAGTGCCGTAAAACAGTAAATTTCTAAAGCATACTCCTTAGGCTTGGTTACAAGGTTTGAGAAAAAATTATAATTATTTTTGATTCATGTACATTATTTTTGAAACAAGGTTTTTTCGTGTAACTAATAGTTTTGCTTTAAAAAAAAAAATTTTCAACTCGATATTTTTTCACAACTTTTGGATACTCCTCCAAAACGTCTTGTATGTATTAAAAATATTTTTATACAGAAAAATTGATAACTGGAATTTCTTCATAACTAAAACTTTTTAACCTAGCCGTTACTAAGGAGTATGCTATAGAAAGTTACCGTTTTACGGCACTATAGCGGTTGTAGGCCCTTAACATTGGGGCGTATATATCACCTTAAGATTGCCCTTCCCGGTCCGTCTACCATCAACGCGAAATATAGAACCATTTCACTAACCAGACGGCGACATAAAAACATAGCAAAGACACTAATTCTCTATAAATCTCAAACACCATAGTCTTTATAAAAATACGAATTAAGCATTATGTACCATAAGACACTTCTCATTTATAATCACTAACTTTAGGGAATAAAACTAACCTAATCATATTTACAGAGATCTCTTACAACACGGTCAACTTAACTGTGCACCTGGTGCTGTGACGTTCGAGGTACCAGGGTGTAGGGTTGCATTCCAGCGAGGTGTACAGTAATTTTTTACCGTGTTATACTTATATTAAATCAACCGTTGGAAACACATTTATTAACTTGGCAACATTTTCATTTTGTAACGTCCCCTGTCTCGGTGTCTGAGGTTTTTCAATCGGAGCTTATCTATTGGATGGTGTAGTTGGCTCAATTTCGCGTTTATAAACACTGAGTTAAGGATCAAAATCGCATAAATAGGTAACTTTGTCTTTTTAAATTTTTTTTTTTTTTTTAAACAACTTTATCGAATTGAGAATTTATCTGGGACAACATTTTAAGCCCTTATTACACGGGACCTAAAACATTACTCTCTGTTTAACCATTCGGGAAATAAATGCGTGATGTTGTGTAACTCATTAAGCAGTGTTGCCAAGCTAATAAATATGCCATAACCTCAATACGTACGACCTTACAGTTTTTAAGTAAAATACATACAAATATTTAGAAATATTCTCTACATTTATGTACAGATATTTCTTACTGTCAAAATTGCGTTTCATTATTACAAAATATGAACACTTCCGTTTTATGCCTATATTCGTAAGAAGCGGAATAAGTAATAATAAAATAATTTCTTCGCTTTCGTTCTCGTTCTTTTAACCTTATTTTAACTCAATTATTTTATATTTTGAACATTATTTTCATGCGTTGAGTACCTACATAGACCTTATCAATTTTATTTGCAGTCGAACGTGGCTCAAAAGCCCAGATGCCAAAGAAGCAATTCTCTATGGACTACTAATTTTATATCTAGGCTTTTGAGCCATTGACAACCGCGATTAAACACTCTTTTGGACAAGCAACTTACAATATTAACCAGCCATTGAACAACCGAACCAAATTCAATAAATCCATCAACTTACGATTATTTCAATCACATAAAATGCTTCGTAAAAATCAGATCCTTACATACTTTGTTACGAAAAGTCTTCTGTGCTATAATGGCCCTTTAAATATATTTACAGACTAGATAACTCAATTAAATTACACGCCATTTTGTAAAACTACTTTCATTTTTTTGTAACGGCAATCTCTTTACCTAACGACTTTCTATTTTCGAATTTCTGCTGTAAACTGGCAACATTCGATGGTTTGGCCGTCAGTTTTGTTTGATTAGGCTTATTGTCTGTTTTTTGAGTGACCGTAGAGGGTTTTGGTACAACTTTAGGCTTGTTCTTATTTAGATTGTCTGCTATAGCTTTAACTGAGTCTACTTTTGAGATGGCACGGTTCGTGGGCGGAGTTTTGTCTGTGGTTTTGTTTGAGTTAGAGTTGGAGTGGACTGGTTTAAGTGGAGGTGTGACCTTGTTCGGTTTCTTCGGCTCTGCAGGCGCGGGTCTTAGAGGTGGTCGGTTGTCATTCGGCTTCGCGTTCACCGCCGGCTTAGTCGTCACTTTCGTCGTGTCATTCGGCAGCTTATTATTATTAATAACATCAGGAGGTTTCACATTCTTCGCGTCGGGTACCGTACAGCTGGAAACAACGTCTGGACTGTTCATTATTTTCGGCGTTGAGTTCACGTTTTTAACTACTTTAGGTGATTGAGGAACGTTTCTGAATGTTGAAGTGTTCTTGAGAGTGGGAGGGGTTACCTGTCTTGAGAACGTTGGGATCTTAGAGTTGGGCCCCGGTAGAGGAGGCTTATCTTCCTCTTTCGACTCTTCTTTTTTCAAAAAGGTGGGTACGTTGACCGCTGAAGGGTGTAAGTACCCACTGCTAGTTGTAGAAACATTGGACTTAGCACCAGAATTGCTATAAACACTTTCAGGCGTCTTATAATGCTCCGAATTCATATACGTACTATCACGATTGTTCTCTCTCTTTTCCGCTGCGGCTTTGGCCTTTCTTTCCTTCTCTTTCTTCCTAGAAAGAGTTGAAGCCGAGTAAATAGACTCGAAGTTACGATTCTGTATTTCATTGACGATCTCTCCTAGTAATCCCATGCTTTCAGTACTTCCTGAGTTTGATGGAACTACTTTCGGAGCGATATAGCCTTCGGGAGGAGGCTGCGGTATCGTTTTGATTGGCGGAGGCACCCCTGGTAGAGGCTTTGAGTGTTTTTCGGGACTCTCTTCAATAACCGCATAGATATTGTCTGTAGATTCTTCAGCAATATGAGCTAAGGGAGCCTGTTTCTCTTCTATACAGTCTACGTAGTCAACTGACTTAGATTCGGGCTGTGGTTTTGGTACTGCTGGTGGGATTGGGTCCGAATGACTCGGTAAAGGCGGTGGTGGGGCTGTCGGTCTCCCAACGACCGATAAAGGCCTTGGCGCGGCTGGCGCTTGCCTCATAGAACCAAAGCTTTGTAAAGCCGGTTTTTGGCTTGCAGGAGCTCTCATACTCTGTGCTCTATTGACGAAGGCTTTAGGATCGTCCCCATCTTCGGAATCAGAGCACACGGGCACAGACTTGACTGGTATCTCAATCTGTTTTTGCAGTATCGGGTTGGATATCTGCAAGTTTCTTAGAGCCACTTTATCTGATTTTTGAACTTTGACCTGGTTATTTGCGTTTTTAGGCAGAGAGTGACTTCTTTCTACCGGATTTCGTTCCTTCTCCTTGGGCTTATCGTGTTTTAGGAATGACGCTATACGGTTTAATGAAATTCCTTCTTTGACTTTCTTAGGCTCTTCGGGGAGAGGTTTTTGTGGTACCCCAGCAGAGTGCATGCTTAGAGGTCTTTTAGGAAAATCTGGGGACATAGGGACCGTTGGGGCTGCTCTTATGGGCCCTAAAGTCTTAGACCCTTGTAAGGGCGATATCAGTTCCTTGGCAGTACAAGTAGAAGCTTCTAGAATTGGGCTGGATATCACTGGCCTAGGCGGCGGATTGGACACAGCTGAAGGAGTTACTTCTTCAGTTTTCTCAGTACTCATTAAAGCTTTAATTTTGTTCTGTACAGTACTATTAGTCCTTTTAACTGAAGGGCTCGTCTTTGGGCTAGTTTTAGCCGTAGAAGGTACAACTGGAAGAGGTGGGGCACTTCTCATCACCGGTTTTAAGACGCCTTGTGACGCAATATTCTGACTGTTACTCCCACTTCTATGCACAGGTGTGATTTTCGCGCTTTTGTTTAAACTTTCCGCGATACTTTTCACTGGTTTCTGCGGTACTGGAGCTTGGCTTTCTTCCTTTTGTTCTGCAGCACTTATTTCTATTGGAGTTAAGGAGAAACCTTTGAAATTGCCGAAGAAGTTGACGGAAGGGTTAATATTGCCTGGGGGGCTTCGGTCTGAGTCGCTTCGGAGAAGACTGGAGCTCATATCGTCAGGGTTAGACAGTGTATGGACGTTGACGGGCTGAGCGTTATTTTGATTGCTGTTTTGAAAGTTAGCGGCGAATTTGCTTGCGCTGCGTGATATACGATGTTGCAGGCTTGCTTTCTTTGGTGATGGGGCCCTGTAAACAGAAGATTTTAGTTGAATAATAGATATTGGTAAGTATATTTATTTTAGAATTGATGAATGTTGTAAAATAACTTAAATATATCAAAATTGCAATCATGCTGACATGTGAAGTCTGTGTGTATGCAACATGCATCAATATCGTGTGAGAATAACCTTTATCACAGCTTGAAATTTTTAATATGTGCATTTTGCTTTGGTTTCGTATTGATAAGAAATCAATCACATAATATAATTAAACTATTAAGCGTGAACTACTCTACTCGACTGCGTTCCACTTGAGTTGCATGTTATTGAAGTTAACTTTCATAACTTATACTGGGTGTTTCCGATATCGAAGCGAAAAGCAGTAGCTTGGACTCAGTACATGATCGTGGATTTTTCGTCGGCTTGTTCCTAATTAAAAAAACTGTTGGCAAATAATCATTAATTTTTTTTCCCTTTATTTATTCGAAAAATTCCAACGTACTGTTCTGATTATTTTTTGTATATCGATTGCGTTCGGTTCCGATCCACGGATCTAGATGGTGATCTATCTATCGCCGTGGAACGGAACCGAACGCGATCGATTTACAAAAAAATGGTATAATCGGATGAAAAACGCTAGTACGTAACTAGCGTTTTCTTTGTATGGGATTTGGCATCTATATGCTAGTATTATATTATCTGTGGTACAGTACAACTATTGTTTTAATTTCCCTCGACAATCATCGCATTGCCGAATACAAACGAATGCTAATTTCCATGACCATCAATTATTAGATTTATCGTGTATTAGCTGACCCCCGCGGCTTCGCTCCCGTCAAAATTATAGCCTATGTTACTCGGGAATAATGTAGCATTCCATAGGTGAAAGAATTTTTAAAATCGGTCCAGTAGTTTCGGAGCCTATTGGGTACAAACAAACAAACATACAAACAAACAAAAAAATCTTTCCTCTTTATAATATTGGTATAGATAATAATTTGAATTCAGAACTATATAGGTACTTTATTGTTGTTTTGTTTTAATTTCCGTGTGAAATACAGAGAGCTGTAAAAATAGCAGTTTACCTCCCAATTTAAAAGAGTTAATACTCTTTCAACTCAACTCTATATACTTCCAAGTTGATTGAGAGCGTCCGGTCTGCACCAAGTGCAAAGTGCAACTGATAGAAATCCAACGACTGACGAAAAACACGAAGTTTGCCGAGGGATATTAAGAAAATGTTTGTACTGTAACTATTATGTCCATAGTACCTACTCCTTTTCGCGTAAGCGTCGGAGACACTCTGTACAATATCAGTCAGATTTTGTTTAATAAATGTCATCAAAACCAGTAGATCCCTATTTAATCCTATTAGAAATTACATCAAGAAATACTTTTGGCGCTAAAATCAAAATGAACACTTATTTTTACTATTATGCTTGTGAAACCATGCACTCACCAGTTAGTGTCCAAAACATGCACTTAAAACTAGAATGCCATGCTTTGTTAATGAGAAGCTAAACCATATCAAATCACTCACCAAAACAATGCAGAAACAACACCTTGTAAAGAGGATGTATGTGTTTTAGTATTGCCAGCTTTAAAATATATTTCATAGTTTATTTAAAGACAAAATTAGAATATTATAGATAATTTAAATCAATGTGAAATATGAAGTTAACTAGTACAGGGCCTGTTTGGCATATTTATATGGCCCACATCCCCTTACAAAGAGCAAAGCAGTGGGAATATTTGAGGCTGTTTATATATTTGTTTTTTTTTTCATTTTTGTATGTGGCAGTCTCTGGTGTTATAGTTAATTCAACCGCCTCTGGGAACCCTACAGACCTGGCAGTTTGAAGTTGATTTATGGTGTTGTCAAAATCGTGTGAATTTATAGGACCTTTTTTTTAAAGCTGTCAACACTCGTGCAAAGTATAAAGAAGAATCAAACAAGCAACTAATAGAAAGAAAATAAGAGTATTTTATTAAACAGTGCGTTAAATCTATCTACAGTTACACTAACGACTAGTTAAATTATGTTACAATGTAAATATAATGAGTTTGAGTTTACATGACATTTTTATTAGAGAGCTTAATCGTTGTTTAATAAATATTAAAAAGATGAGTTTCTGTTAATAAATAAAATGTCTTGTAATGGTAGCACCCGGTTTTCGAACGCATGAAAAAAAAAACATAGCCACGAAGTGAAGTCTATAATCTGTAGGTGGACTTGTGTTTTTAAGGTCCGATTTTCAATAGACTGACAACTTTTAACTGAGGAATAAAAATGCGCGTTTGACATATTTTCTATACAAAAGCTGTCAAACCGCCATTTTTATTACACAGTTAAAAATTATCAGACTATTGAAAAATCGGCCCTTATTGACTTAATTGAAATAACAAAAAACCAATCGTTCAAGTTGACAGAGTTTAAATATAATTTAGTAGGACTTTCAGAAAACCAGGGCTGAGCGAAAAAAAAACAACAAATTCATTATCTACATAAAAAGTGAAACAATATTACAAACACAAAAATAAGGAAATGATTTCTCTTCAAGGATTATACAATGATGACATGTGACTTTTGTTTAAGATGACATTGTGACATAAAGGTGACATTTGTGTGATTTTTGAGCAAAACATTCTGTACAGCTCTGCGGGCCAGTTTCTGAATTAAGAACTCTGTCAAACCCTGATTTAATGGCAATTTGACAGGAGGTTTATTTTAAAGGAGTTTGATAAATGTTTAACTTAAATTTCTAATGCAGAAATCGGGGGTAACATCACGGTGGCCGCTGATAAAGACGACATTGTCAATACTTTTCATACAAACCAAGCTTGTGAATCTGACTACATAATGTCAAATGCGTATGTCAGCTGCTGCGATCAATAATAAACTAGATGCTCGGTCAACCCTTTAAAAACGGGCCGAAAAATATGGCCACAAATACGGTTGTGGTCTTATTTCAAATTAGTATGTTCCAATCATAGCCAACATTAAGACATTAAAAAGCCGCAACGTGCATTCAAAAATTGTGCGAATAACCACCGTAACACCTTGATTTTGGAAGGTATATCTTTTTTTTGGTAAGTTTTTATCATTAAGTATTTTTTATAATGTAAAAACGGTATCAAATAGTAAATACGAATCATTTACAATTATTATGATTGTTTGACCAACGTTTGCGTCGATAAACATCGACTATTCTGGAACTTAGTAATTTAGACTTTAAAACATGCATGTAAAACTAAATTTGTTTTGATGTATAGCAGCGAATCAAGCTCATATATTTACTATTGCATGTTGCACATAGTTTTATGAATGCAACTTTAAACATTGTATTGAAGGTTAAATTTGCATTAATGTATATTTATTTCAACTAGAATTCTTAGAATTATCTGAACACAATTGGCGTCAGTATTAAAGAGAAGTTTTGTATGGGATTGTTTTTATAGTATATTATTGAACGATGGTCAGCTGAAACTTGCACTTAGTATAACTTACGCGGACACGTATATTATCAGCAATGGCGTCTCTAGCCGCTGCCGCGCGGATATACCGAGCTTATTTTCAAGCATGATTTAAAAAAAATTAAAAGTATGTAAAATCTAACTTTACATCTATATTAATAAGATCTAAATTAGTACTTTTAAATTCCCATTTGGTTAATATTAATTTAATTAAAATACACAGGCCAAAAGTATCACAGTAAAAAATAAAATCAATAAATAAAAAAAAAACCCATTCACGAGGACTTTTTTAATAATGGAGTTATATTAGAGGAAGAAGAAAGAAGCCTAAGAAAAGATGGCTGAATTGTGTGAAGAATATGAAATATCTGCCATTAAGGATGTTGACAACAAATATTTATTTAGTACCTAAAATATTGGACACATATTTTTCTTTTGCCACGTAAACAATAAATTACGACGATAAAAAAAATGGCGTTGAAATTTCGTGTGACGTCACGGTATAATACAATTGATACGGTGGAGTTACGTCACAAGCCCCCACTCCTGGACTTTGATGCGATGTATCAAGCTTTTTTTTATTTGAGATGCATTTGCTCTTGACTCTAGTCTAGGTCATAGGTGATGGAGTGAGCTTACCCAGAAGAAGCCTGTTCACTCTAGCTTTGAAGAGATTCGGGTTGAATGCATGCAGAAACACAGACGCAGGTAGTGAGTTCCATTCATTCGCTGTGCGCATTATGAAGGACGTTTGGAAGCGCCTGGTGCGAATTGGTGGAATGGTAACAAGGTAAGGATGGTAACTTGCAGTGCGTCTATATGTCAGATGGTAGAAGGGGGCTGGTGGGATCAGGTCCGGTCCGGTCAGGTGGGGTTCGGTGATTTTTTATTGATTTGATAATGCAAAACGTGTCCAATATTTTTTAATAATTTAACCGACGACGGACTAAATAGAATATTCTTTTTCGTATATTTTTTCGACTTTTTTAAACTCTTTAGTGAACAGGATTTTTAATTCTATATTACAACAACTAATTTATAGTTATATCAAAGCTATAATTATGTAAACCTACATACTACTTAAAATAAGGAGATTTTAGCCTCAGTCAATTAAAGTATTTATAATAATTACACACACAATGCTTTAAGGAACCTTTAGCGCTTAAAATAACATTATCAGGGTGCGCTTTTTAACAAAGATTTAATAATGGTAAAACAATAAAGCGCCATTAGTTACGATTTTAAGCGCCAAAAACTGCTTCGATGGCTATAATGAAAAATGCGGCCATCAAAGTTCCAACAAAACGTAGTTCTGTTCAGCCAACAAAAAGTGCGTTTTTTTTCTCATGCATGGTAACACTAAGTCCCATTCTACTTATTAAGCTTGTTCACAATCATTTTAACATTCCCACCTACTTTGGCATCATTGCCAACTCTACCAGCATTCGCAAACAAACTACTCTTATTACCAACATTCCCAACATTATGCATTCTATGCTGATTGTTCGTTACCATTTCATTAGTCGTAGACGCCAAACCCTGCTTTATTATCACTACATTAGGTTTATTTCCCTGTGGCAATTCATTCAAATTAGGCTTCGGTTTGACCGGCGGCCTATTGATTTTAATATCGGTTTCACTAGCGATTTGAATATCACTTTTGTTGATTTTTTTGACTGGTTTTTTTAACGGTACTTTTGCTACATTTTTTTCAGGGATGGCTGGTTTTTGAACAGCCTTAAGTTCTTCTAAATTTGAATAGATCGGGCCTTCCGGTTGAGGCGGTTCTGTGCAAGTATTAGTGATAGAATGTTGACTTTCATTTCTCTTCATGCTCAAAAGATTTCTTAGGGAAGAAGTGCTATCTTGGAACTTGGCGAATTTGTCGGCGAACAGTCGTTTTGTGTTAGGTTTAGTGCAGCCGTTACAGAGGTTGTTTACGTACGATTTCCGCGGCTTCTTCCACCAGAGGAGGACGTTGTGTCGCGAGTAGTAGATGAGGAACAGCACCAGCAGGATGGCGGGTATGATGCCGAGGAAGATCACGTACATCGCGACCATGAAGTTGCGTTGGACTGGAAGAGAGGATTTAGGTTAGATTATGAACATTTTAGATTTTCGGGCTCCGTACCAAAAACCTGTTGGTAAAAATATATTGATGAGAATCTATCTCTCCAATACTTGTACTTTACGGCCACCAAAAAAACGGTAATTCGGTAAGCCCGCGTCGTGTTTAAAGATATCTATCACTGGTTGGTATAGTACATTATTTCGAGAAACTCATATCAGAAAAAAAGTAATAAAAGTATACCCAACCTAGGAACTGAACCCAGGACCTGATGCTTATCACCTACACTACCAATGAAGCAGCGACGTCAGAGGTTCTTTACCGTACTTGTTCGCGTTATCGAAAACGTTCTTTAAGGGCCTACATACGCTTTAGTGCCATAAAACGGTAACTTTCTAAAGCATACTCCTTAGTAACGGCTAGGTTAAAAGGTTTGAAAAAAATATATATTTATTATTAATTCATGTACATAATTTTGAACACAAGGTTTTTTCGTGTGACTAATAATTTTGATTTAAAAAAATAATTAACAACACGATATTTTTTCGCAACTTTTGGAAACTCCTCCAAAACGACTTAGATGTTTAAAAATATTTTTACACAGTAAAATTGATGGCTGGAATTTCTTCATACCTAATATAGCATATGTAAATCAAATAATATTTTGCAAACAAAACTGTTCAAAAGGAGGTTCAATATTGATATTTTGGCATCGAGCGGGCGCACGGCCAGTACTACGTTAGCATTGGGGCGTATATATCGTCTTAATATCAATTTGTATGTAAAAAAACCAAACCAAAAAGTAGAAAATAATTTTCTATAAATTTAAATTCAGAAAATTGAGAATAAATAAAAAAAATTGGTCAAAAAGCGTGTATAATATTAATTTCTCTCTATTCTTTATTTAAATTTATAGAAAATTATTGTCTACTTTTTAGTTGAGGAGCTCGTGGCTAAATAATAACAGCCGCACGGGTCGATCTTAAGGTTAAGCAACGCTTAACGAGGTCGGGCCGTGGATGGGTGACCATTTCAACATACCGAGTTTCCTCCGTGCCTCGGAAAGCACGTTAAGCCGTTGGTCCCGGCTGTCATTTGAAGATCTTTGACAGTCGTTACGGGTAGTCAGAAGTCTGATATCTGACACCAGTCTATCCAAGATGTTTCGTGTTACCCAGTTACTGGGTTGTGGAGGTCAGATAGGCAGTCGCTCCATGTAAAACACTGGTACTCAGCTGAATCCGGTTAGACTGGAAGCCGACCCCAACATAGTTGGGAAAAGGCTAGGTATGATGATGATTGTCTACTTTTTAGTTCGGTTTTCTATTACAGCGTGTTTTTTAGTTTTTTCTACTATTTATTTTTCACTTTTTAGTTCAATCACTAATCCTGAAAATCCTAGTAAGGATAATGGGACAAACTATGTAAATTATTGCATTGTCATCGGTCCTAGATAAGTGTGCAAAGTTACAAACTAATCCGACGTTTTGAAGGGGGTGAAAATCACGTTCAAAGATGCCGATACATAGATACATACATACCAAGCTAATAATAGCGTATTAAAAAAAGGAGTTCCCCTTACTGCCACCTGACAGTTTTAATACAAATTGTCATTTACGTTAACACGAGTAAACGTTCGCACATATTACTTGATATCTGTAACTTACACTTCGTTATCAAGTTCAAACAACAAAAAACACTTACTGTTAGGATCAGTGGCTGGACCGGAGTCGTAGGAGCCTCCCGGGCCGGGCAGTGCGCACAGTGGAGGGGCGAAGCCCGGCTCGCAGTGACAGTGACCTGGGGAGAAACAATTTCATTATATTCCATATTCAAAGTATTGCATTAATGTGTACTAAAATCAGGTAGAACACGAGACACATTCATAATATCAAGCACATATCAACTTTATTTTTATTTTGAATTAAGTGGATTTTAGAGTGACCAAAGGTATTATTTCGACTTAAGCCAATTTCAACTTAATAATAGTGCGGCTTAAGTTGATTTCAGAATGATTAGCACTATTGAAGTGTTCAAAATACAGGGTCAAATTGAATTAGCTGTACAAATTTGCAGAAGAGTAACGTATTATTTCATTTCTTTATTTCTTTCGATAAAACTAAAACATACTGCGGTAGTAAAAATAATAATTTCATATAACACAACTTCCAGCTACCGTTGACCCCGTAGTCAGCTGTACTTACTTGAATTTAAAAGTATAGAATTGTATTGTTACCCATGAATAAATAATAATGTCGTGGTGGCCCAGTGGCTAAGACCTTGCCTGTCGTGCTTGAGGTCGTGGGTTCAAATCCGGGCAAGTACCAATGTGACTTTTTCAAATTTATATGTACTTTCTAAGTTTATCTTGGACATCACAGGCAATGGTGAAAGAAAACATCGTGAGGAAACCTGGACTTATATTGTTAATGTAAGTCTGAAATAGCCAAGTCAGAGGCCTGTGGGGATACCCAGAGGCGGCTTAATTAACTCTGACACCAGAGGTGGCCACACCTCACACGAAAAGAAGAAGAAGAATAAATAATGCATTCTGTTGAGTTTATTTTAATGTTACTAGCAAATCAAAACCATTCAAAACACCTAAATAGAAGTAATACCATACCTGCAGAATTGCAGACGCCATGTCCCGAGCAGTTAGACGGACAGACTGAAGTCTCCAAGGCAGCGATAGTGTCTCTCATGGCTGATACGGCCACGCATTGCTGTTTGTAACACATCTGTAGGGAAGAAAGATATTATTAGTTGATATATTTGTTGCTGATACTTAGAGAAACGATTCAACTTATCTCTCAATCGCACTTTATTGACGTATTAAATTTAAGATTCAAGAAGAAAACTACCCCCGACGCAAATCTACCGGTACTTCACGCCAGAACAGCTGCTTAACTTGTATCAAGCGCAAGTTCGATCATGCATGGAGTAATGTTCTCATCCCTGGGACGGATCTGCCAAATACCAGCTTGATGCACTGGAGTCGATAGAAAAACGGGCCAAGAGGCTCCTCGGCATTGAGAAACTGGTCAACTGATCGACGCAGAGTGGCCAGTCTGTCGGTTTCTTATCGGTTACATTTCGGGGAGTTTGCGTTGGAACTGCAGAATTTCATTCCGCCTAGCCCGTTCCATCATCGGACTAAAAGACGTACGGCGATGCGACATCGGTATATGGTGGACATCCCCCCCGTACGCACAAAGCGTTTTTGCAATACTTTTGTTGTGAGTACAGCTAAGGAACGGAATTCCCTGCCGGAGTCTGTGTTGCCTGATAACTTAAACTCAGGAGTCTTTAAGTCAAGAGTGAATAGGTTACTTCTAGGCAAGCGTGCTTCACCGTCGACCACATCATCGCTTACCATCAGGTGAGATAGAAGCCAAACGCGAGCCATCAATAGTAAAAAATAATAAATTTACCCGACTAACCCCCAAATAGAAATCTAGAATGCTATGTACATGTGACGTAGATGTCGCTATCAGATAATTACTGACGCTTGCGAATGCGTAACAAGATTAATATTTTTATGGTTCCGTACCCAAAGGGTAAAAACGGGACCCTATTACTAAGACTCCGCGGTCCGTCTGTCTGTCACCAGGCTGTATCTCATGAACCGTGATTAGCTAGACAGTTGAAATTGTCACAGATGATGTATTTCTATTGCCGCTATAACAACAAATGCTAAAAACTGAATTAAATAAATATTTAAGTGGGCTCCCATACAACAAAAGTGGTTTTTTGCCATTTTTTTGCTATAGTGGTACGGAATTCTTCGTGCGCGAGTCCGACTCGCACTTGGCCGGTTTTTTTGTTTGACAATTCCCAAGTACCTTTAAATGGGTTAATTGAAATAAAGTATATTGATTTTTGGCGATAGGTTTTTTTGTCAGAGATTTGTGTAACTAATTTGGTGTACGATAATGTATATCCTATGTAACTATCATCACCCGGCTCGGGAATCAACCCCACTAAATTATTATTGGCCTCGACCAACGAGACAGTTTTTACAGCTATCTTTATATCTGAAACTAATTAGCTAACACACTACAGAAGCCTTAGTGTTAGTATTTAACGTACCCGGTCGTGTTACCATAAACTTTAACGCGATCGAGTACGTTAAAAACTCACACTAAACCCACTGAATGATTATTAGTTGTATGACATACCATTCCGTCGCCACAAATCGCTCCGTCCGGCACTAAGCCGGGATCAACGTCGGTTAGACCCAAATCAATGATGGCTGCCCGACAGGCTATGATTTCACCTGAAAATAGAGTTTTATTATTTATAGTACATTATATTATATTCCTCTAAAATTACAATTGCTTCCTAGTGTTTTAGATGAGAAGAAAACAAACATACCCACAACGCATAATGTCTCAAAGTGGACTAAAATTCAATTATTTCTGTCCAACACCCGACTAACATACCCTTATTACTGTCCAACAGTGGACTAACTTTGACTTGCTAAGTCAAGTAAGTCGACAGCGGACAAGCATACAATTATTACTGTCCAACAGTGGACTAAATAACGTACTGTTGCTGTTGTTGAAGATGGCGGTTAGCAAGGAGATGGACTCCATGCCGAACTATAGCCGTTTGTTAAAGTGTCTACACTGGAGGGTTCCTACATGTCTATGGCATCCAGAGGACTAACATACCATCATCAATGTCCAACAGTGGACAGACATACAATAATTACTGTCCAACAGTGGACTAACTAACGTACCGTTTCTGTTGATGAAAGTGGCGGATAGCAAGGAGACGGACTCCAGGCCGAATACTAGCTGTTCACTAAGGTGTCTACACTGTAGGGTTCCTACATGTTCCCTCCTCGAGGACTAACATACCATCATCACTGTCCAACAGTGGACAAACATACAATTATTACTATCCAACAGTGGACTAACATACAATTCCTACTGTCAATCAGTGGACCAACTTACAATTATTACTGTCAAACAGTGGGCTAACATACCGTTGCTGTTGATGAAGGTGGCGGATAGCAAGGAGACAGACTCCATGCCGAACTCCAGCCGTTCGTTAAGATGTCGACATTGTAGGGTGCCGCATTTCGAGTCCTGGTTTCTGCATTGCTTGTACCGTTGGTTAAGGCGATCGTAACCGCAGTTGCCGCTTCTGGGGAATTCATAATATAGTTGTTTTAGGCCCGGTTACCCGGCGCTAAATTATCGCAAAATTAATGTGACAAATTGTCAAGCACACGTTATCGGCTGTGATTGGTTGAATGAATTTACGACAGCTGATAACCGCTGATTATTCGTCGATTACGGTAACAGCCATTAGTTAAATATTATAATACAATTTGACCCTGTATCTATATATCGTGTAAAACCCCTATTGTTGCAATCCAGTGGTGGTTCAGCGCGAAATTAATTACGTAATATTATGACTATACGTCACAGCTAAAAATATCATTAGAAAGTTTAAAAACTAAACTTGGAAAACTGATCGGGAAACTTATCTTCTTAGAATAATTCTTTAGGTGACTTTAACAACACATAGTTTGCCACCATATCAGCTTTTTATATAAAATCAATAATAGGGTCTATCTTATAACTCCTGAAAGAGCCAGAGCCCAGTGGTAACGGCCGCTGCTTACAAGTTGTATGTCGTGGGTTCGAACCCAGGCAGGCGCTTTACTTTGTGTAAATTTTTTCATCACCACTGCTTTTAAAAACGTTGAAGGAAAACATCGTGATGAAACAGGCATGTCTTAGAACCAAAAAAATCGAAGATATGTGACATCCACCAAAACGCACTGGGCCCGCGTCCACCAAAACGCACAACGGATCAAACAGGAATCTAAGTGCGGAAAAGGGGTCCATCTATCCTATCCTATCCATAACTCCTGAAATCTTTGCCGATTTTTTTTTCACATAAATATTGTAAACCAGAATTTTTTTCATCACACTTGCACGTTAAAAGTATCTAAACATACAGGTTAACTTGGCCGTAATGCCCCATATAAAACCCTCGGGCTTTCTTTTTGTCATGAAACCCTAGGGTGGTAAGTAATATTTTTTTAATTTATGGCACAGCACACAGGTCATGCAAGTTCAAGCAAGGAGTTTACACGCAATTGAAAAATTTTCTTAAAATGTTATCTAAACAGGAATTTCTTTGCAATCTCGCTACATGTTACTTAAATACTCCAACTAATGTTCTTAATAATCGATTTTAATAGTTATAGAATGAAAACGTCGAAATTATTTAATTTTTTTTACACTCCGTCATGGCTGTATACCTACCTAAGTATTTGCCCTTAAAGTTTCTGAACGAAACACTGTATAATCTGTGGTGTGGGCAAAAATTCGCCAACCGCTTAAAAAAACGTTCACGTATTTCGTAATAATAGCTGTGCTGAATTGTGTATTAAAGCTATAATTCATAATTATTACTCACAACACAAATGTGATGAAAAACATTGTATGTATCACGGGCGGTACGGGAATTACGAACCTCGACTCAGAAAGCCCTCAGTCTTCGACTTCGGGCTTCTACTAGAGTCTCGATCGTAATTCCTTACTTACCGCCCTTAATACACAATGTACTATTAAATCGCTAGAATCCTTGCATTGTTAAGTAATGGTAATGAACTCGCATTTAAGTAATGTTATTTCTAAAATACAAAACTAACTTGTTCCCTTTGACGTTTGTGCTGTTATAACACTGATCGTGTGAGCTTTCACCGCTGGTTCCCCACAGTAGCCGGCATTGGTCGGTGTGCGAACGACATGATCCTTTCACGCAGTACGCTTTCTGTGGATAAAATCAAAGAAATATAAAGTTTCTACTTGATTAGTATAGCAAGTTTAACTGAAACAACTAAACATCCGAACAAAACAACTGTTCTATACATGTTGTTGCATTTAAATGTGGTCACGAATACAGGGGCGGTTACATTGTGGAAGATGAGTTCAATTACACCATTTCAGCCTTTGAATTAGGTCTTAGTATTAAGTGTAAAATATATTGTACACTAACTTCTGCTAGCGGCTTCGCTCGTGTAAAAAATGTTTTATATGCCAAGGGAATATTATATCGTCATGCAGCTCAACTGGATACGTGTAGAGATTTTATATGACATCTGATTATTATTTCGACATTACTAATATTATCATCTCAATCTTGTAACTTCCATTTATAGTGGTGAAATTTCATTGTTATGTTTGATTATTATTATATTAATGTCTATAATATTAATTATTGTTCATATGTTTCGCTAATAATAACCTCAATCATTTTTCATTTCCTGTTTTAAGCCACTTTATATGTTTTATGTTTGGACTGGTTATTGCTTTGAAATTATGATATTTTTTTTTTTCAAACATTGTTGTTTCTGTAATTAAATTAGAGAAAATTATATAGGGACTATTTACAAAAAGAACATCTTATCTGTACACCTACATTTAGCAAATAAACGGTATCATTTCATTTCATTTGGATTGGGGTTTGGCTAGTATTTATGGTGTTTTAGATAAAAAAAATAAGGAATATTATTATAAAAATAATGCGCTAATATTGCCAGTCAAATAGCCTAGCGTGTTACCACACCAATCGATCGATGACCGATCAATGCCATAGTTCGACGTTGATCGAAGTTGATCGATTGGTGTGGTAGCTTTGATTGATCGATGGGTACCGTTGTATAAAACTTTGACAAATCAATCTATCGATTGACGTTGATCGATTAACCACATCCACACAACCATTCTACCATCGATCGATCGGTGTGGTAGAAACTATCGATCGACGTCGACTAATCCATTCTACCATCGATCGATCGGTGTGGTAGAAACTATCGAACGACGTCGACTAATCCATTCTACCATCGATCGATCGGTGTGGTAGAAACTATCGATCGACGTCGACTAATCCATTCTACCATCGATCGATCGGTGTGGTAGAAACTATCGAACGACGTCGACTAATCCATTCTACCATCGATCGATCGATGTGGTAGAAACTATCGATCGACGTCGACTAATCCATTCTACCATCGATCGATCGGTGTGGTAGAAACTATCGATCGACGTCAACTAATCCATTCTACCATCGATCGATCGGTGTGGTAGAAACTATCGATCGACGTTAACTAATCCATTCTACCATCGATCGATCGGTGTGGTAGAAACTATCGATCGACGTCGTCTAATCCATTCTACCATCGATCGATCGGTGTGGTAGGAACTATCGATCGACGTCGACTAATCCATTCTACCATCGATCGATCGGTGTGGTAGAAACTATCGATCGACGTCGACTAATCCATTCTACCATCGATCGATCGGTGTGGTAGAAACTATCGATCGACGTCGACTAATCCATTCTACCATCGATCGATCGGTGTGGTAGAAACTATTGATCGACGTCGAATAATTCTTTCTACCATCGATCGACGAACGATCGATTGGTCTGGTAACACCCTAATACAATTATTTTAATGTTTACATACCTCTGTACCCTTCCCGCATTCCGTGGTGTCCATCTTGAAGAAGTCATCGGGACAGTACTCGGAGTGTCCTGTGCAGTACTCCGGGAGGTCACACTCGCGGTCCGCCGACCTACAAACTGTGCCCGCTGATTTTGGACGACAGGTCTGAAATAAAACAGTTTTATCATAGAGATTGATTGTCTTTATCTCCAAATAGTATAAAAAGTAGCTGCCTGCCTCCGTCTTTTTCTGCGCTTACCATATCAAACCTCGCCACGCATTTTGATATGATTTTCACTAATAGAAAGGACGGTAAACGAGGAAGGCAAAAATCATACATCAGAATTTATGGTACCGCTGATTATTTTTTGTTGAATTTTTAAATTGATAGAAAAAAATTTGTTCTTTATGATGTTAGTAATACAGCCCTGTAAGGTTGTTAGTGTTTTACTAATAACCCTGTATATGTTTAACTAAAAGACAACTCACATAGTCAGAAAAAAACCGGCCAAGTGCGAGTCGGACTCGCGCACGAAGGGTTCCGTACCATTATAGCAAAAAACGGCATAAAAATCACGTTTATTGTATGGGAGCCCCCCTTAAATATTAATTTTATTCTGTGTTTGGTATTTGTTAATATAGCGGCAACAGAAATACATCATCTGTGAAAATTTCAACTCTCTAGCTATCACGGTTCTTGAGATACAGCCTGGTGACAGACAGACAGACAGACGGACCGCGGAGTCTTAGTACTAGGGTCCCGTTTTTACCCTTTGGGTACGGAACCCTAAAAATAGAAAGGAGTTGTAAGCCAGGGTCGGCGATATTGCCGCAGTCGCATTTGTATGTTTATTCGTCTATCACGACTTAACGGCTGAACCGATTTTAATGAAACTTTGCATACAGGTAGAATAAGACCTTGTTAAGACTATAGGATACTTTTTATCCGGGTAGATTAACCAGTTTTCTTTGCACGCAAATAAAGTCGTGATTAAAAGTGCGTTTGTTTGTCCATTCTTCATGCCGACGTAATTTTTTGCATAGACATAGCTTATAGACCGGCGAATATTATTGGATACAGTTTTTATGCAGAAAAAGCTTCAATATTTCAATATTCACCTGTAAATCACAGCACATGCCAGCCCCGCAGGTCGCGTTAGACCGCAACATGCAGGTATCGGGGTTACAACACGCGTGACAGGGGTTGTAAGCCTTCGGGTCGGCCATCTTGCCGCAATCGCATTGTTCGCCTGGCTCCGTGAAACCGTTGCCACAGGTCGGAGACTCGTACAGGAATTTTGGTTTGTTTCTAGAAGAAAAGTATTTATAGTTGTAAAATAACAATAACGAAAGCTCTGCATCGTAAGACGGCAAGTTATACAATTAAAAGGTCGAAGACATGTGACATCTATCAACCAGCGTCTACGTGGTTGATTATAATAAGCCCACTCACTCTCACAGAGAGAAGGAATGCTATGTCCAGCAGTGGGAACATTAGTGGCCAATTATGTTATTTTCGTAGTTACGTTTTTGGTTTGTTTTAAATTGTGTTGCTGGACTTTTCTGAATTTTGCACCAAAAAATTCAAAATAGTTCTTCTTTTAGGATTTGTCGAATTTTTATTCAATATTTTTTTGCCTTCTTTAAAAAAATACATTGCTCCACACTAGGAATATAATCGTGTATTGTGGGTGCGTTTACAAACATTTAAATTCACACACACAAGACACCCAGATCGGAACAACTATCTGTAGGCCATACAAATAATTGTTCCATGCGGGAATCGAACCAGCGACACGCAGCGCAGCAGCCGATCGCTCAACCAGTTAGAGCAAAAAGTGAGGATTCAGTTCAAAGTATCAGAACTGATCATTTGATATTTTGACGCTCAATGCCTTGATCTTATCAATAGCTGTTGAACTTTAAAGATTTAGCGTTGTCCCGTGTGTGTGTGTGATTATTTAAATACCAAGACTACTCGCTATTCGATCACAATGTTCTTGACATTCAACTATTAATTGCGACAAAGCGACATTTAACTGCAAGATGCACTTCATTGTGAGTCATTGACTACTATAGCAACTCGATATCTATTATTTCTTGGTTGTCAGACGTAGGTTTTAATAGTCACTGCAATATTTTTCCTGTTAGTCAATCTGTTTCTTAGAATTTGTATTAAATGTAATACGAGTATAATGAGGATTTTGACCACACGATTGATTTTGAGCGATTGACTGCTGCGCTGCGTGTCGCGGGTTCGAATCTCGCACGAAACAAATATTTGTATGACCTACAGATAATTGTTCCGGCTCTGGGTGTTGTGTATGTGAGTTTATACATTTGTACCCACGATATAGAAAGAAATTCCTAGTGTGCGGCAGTTTCAATTTACACTATGGTCAGTAGGGAACCTTGGTTTTTGTTCAGTTGGCAAAAAAATTATTAAAATAGTACAATTTTTTTATCTTTTAGCTGTCAATGAGTGTAAGGGTGTGAAACTTGTATTTTAACTATTGAAACTCTTGCATGGAAGGTCGTATAAAAATATTACTAAATGCGCCTTATTTTTCTGATTCCGAATTGTAAATAACTCAATTTTGCCTAAAAGGATGGATGCCAGAATACATAATACTAAAGCTAAAAGCGAAAGCTAACGCCAACGAATTGCAAACTACACGACGAACAATATATAGAATTCACAGACGTACTCGAAGGACTCTTAATACACTTCACGTCAGGACACTCACAGAGCTCATCGGTATCATGTTCTAAGCCAAAGATATGGTCCATTTCGTGGGCTATGCTGGTGGCCACTAGACCAATTACTAATACAAGAAAAAAACTCAAAATGCCAGCTTACCTGAGACAATAATCCATGCCCCTTTCAAAGGCTAGCGCCAACGAGTTCAAACTGCACGACGACCAATGTATAGGAGTCACAGACGTACTCGAAGGACTCATAATACACTTTGCATCAGGACATTCACACAGCTCATCAGTGTCATGTTCTAAGCCAAAGTTATGGCCCATTTCGTGGGCTATGGTGGTGGCCACTAGACCGATGACTTCGGAATGGTTGGTGGCAACTCCGCCGGAGAATTCGTAAGTACAGATGGGTCCTTTTAAAGCTTTGCCGACTACACCGTCGTTGAATTTTTGGCGGCTGAAAATTAAAAGGGATTTTTTTAGTATGATTTAGAACAAAATAATAAAATAATTATTATTTATGGTTAGTAGTGCGCACTTTGAAATATTTAAATATATTTTTGTAGTAACTTTTCTTCCGAGTCTAGACTTATACGATGTTGATCAATGTTCTATATTTTAATGCTTATAAACTGTTTAAAAGGTCGTTCCATAATATCAAAATACGGCAGGCAGCACTGAACTTGCCGTTTTTGTGCAAATAATCGTTTTATTTCTCTTACATAAAATAAACTTTATTTCGATTATCTTAAGGTACATTTTGCATTACACAGGTATCACGAATATTTTGAAAATTCTGCCAAGTGTTATGTTGAAGACAGGCACTTTAAATTACTTACTAGCTGACCCAGCAAACTTTGTTTTGCCATAAAAACACCAAACATTCATCTACCCTACCTAACCTACCCTACCTCCCTACCCTACCTACCATACCCTATCCTACCTACCCTACCCTACCTGTGTAGGTAAGGTACCAATTTTTTTTCTTATTTTTTTTTTGTCAGAAATATCTTCTCCTAACAATAAAAAACACAACAAAAAAAGAATTAGCGAAATCGGTCCAGCCGTTCACGCGTGATGCCGTGACCAAGGGAAATAGGGATTCATTTTTATATAAATAGATTTAAAAAAAAAAGCTAATTTAAAATGCATGCTGTCTCATCCGACAACACGTGCGAAAGAAATAGATGTTGTGATGAGCAGTAAGAAGTTAGTTCGCGTACGAATACACACTTTTGCAAATTTGTAGCGAAATGGATGATGATTTAGGACGAACCGAGAGCGCGAGATTTTATAAACAGACCTTTGAGAATATCGACTTCATGAAAAAACGACTAAATGCATCTGATCAAAATCAAATTATTTGGATTGTTGAACTACTAATCTATATCTGTAGGATGACTGTTTTGCAATTTTCACTCTTCTTATAGTATTTATTTGCGTCCAAAGATGCGTTAAAATTAGTGTTGAAATATGTAACTTTCGACGCCCATACCTTTTTTTTACTTTTTTGGGCTAAATAATGATAAGACAAATTGATAGCATTTTTTGTTTTGAACGTACACCGTCAAACAGAGGAGTAATCGCCAGACTCAGACTACGTTTGTATGGAAGAATGATTGGCTAGGGCAACCTTAGTATATTTTCTTTTTCCTTTCTATAAAACAGTAAAAGCTAGTATAAAATAAACCAACTCACGTTAGCAGCTGAGCGTTATCATTAGGAATATCCTTCACCAGCACAGATTTCCTGTACCCCAGGAAGTTGTTCAGGGTCCTGTCTCCGTTCTCCTCCAGTACAATCTCATCGGTCTCCGTCCAAACCACCACGCCGACTAAGGCTATGAAGATGTTCAGAGGGGAGTATACCTGAAAAATAAGGGTTGTTTTGGTTAAATTTACTAAAAAAAAATAAGAACTGTGTGTAAAATTAAGGTTTTATGGAACCTTTTGTTTTGACAAGTAAATTAATTATTTAGCAGATAAAAAAGCCGCTTATTTGTAAATGTACACTTGATATGCACATAATAAATATTTGAGTTTGACTATCAACCTAAATTGACAGTATAATCTAAAAAGGCGCCAAATTGAAAAATAGCGTATAAATTAAATAAACAACTAATTTCCTAGTACGTGCAACTAAAGTAGAGTTGGCAAAATTGATTGGTAAGCAGGCATCGCGTGATACCACCGCAGTGCATCAGCGTTCAAATTGTGAAATATCACCACCAATTAAATGGTATCTATTTGTTTATTACCCGACTGCGCGACAGCAAAGAAGGGTTTTTTTTATATTATTGGTAAATATCTTACTTTTTACTGGTGATATAAATTATAAATCATTATATAACAACATATTCTGATAATGCTTTTGATTCCAAATAAATACATTTGAACTTTTATAAAATTAAAATCCTTATTCTAATTAAAAACTTACCGAATTAATAATATTAGCGACATCTTTCAGCTGCCGGTGTACCGTCTCCAGATTCTCGCCGTTTGCTTTGAACTCTCTGTTGTCGGCCACCAGCACCAGCTCCACGTACCGAGACAGTTTGTTCGCATTATAAGGACCCCGGACTTGCGTGTCGTCGGGTGCGTATCTTTTGTACTGGAAATATAAAGAAATAGGTTGGAAATAAATAATAAAAACAGTATAAACCAAAATCACTGTCCGCGTCTCTGGACGTCATTGTTTCTCCGTAAATTTTTCTAAACCACGCTACGGATTTTGATATTGTTTTCACTAAGAAAAATAACAATAAATGTGGAAGGTTTTTGTATATAATTAGTCTCGTGCGAAGCCGGGATGAATTACTAGTAATAAATAACCTGCCTGCCTGCTTTATATAAGTTTATTTATTTACTTAGACTTTATGCACAAAAGGTACAATGGCATTCTCTATCAGTCAACCAAGGGTGGTTAAGAGATAACATGGCAGGTGCATTGTTAAAACAATAAAAAAGGTTAAATAGGTAAAATACACTTACATATATATTGGATATAATATATATTTATATAAAAATATATATTTATGAAGTAACAGAAAAGAAAAAAAATTGATAACTCCAGAAAAGTTCTTAGGGTCTTCAAGGCTTGAAAAACATAGGTCATGTTCTATATACTCTGGCTCCTAGACAAGGTGTATGTGGTCGTAAATTTGTAACACTTCGTAAAATAATCCAAAGAAGGTATCGTAGTTATCGGGATATAATAGAATTAAGAGGTATAACGGATATTTTTGCAAGAAGATTCCGATAACATCCTCATTTGGATGGCAAGTACGCCAATGGCACCTGCGTATGAACATCTGCAATGCCAAAAGCATACCTTCAACACATTTTGTACACAAAGCTTATATGTGTAATTGTATTACTAGTTGGTTGGTTTGATAAGTGATTCATCTTTGTTCTAATGTTACATGCACCGCTAAAGTTCATAAAACTCGTAATGCCCTTTGACCCTCAGATCCTAATTCTTAGAAGATGCAACTCCTACATGATCTAATTAAAGTCACAGATCACACTTTGCGACATATTTAATTACCTCGTTAAATCCAATTGAACCTTAGCTTCATAACCAGTGATTCAACCAGGAACAATTTAATCATGGGCGTATCCAACATTTGCTTAGGGGGTGGGACAAAAGTAAGGAAAGTCGGCATATAGTAGAAACCACTGAAGCGGACTAAGTATATCGGGGACCCAGGGCGGCAAAATCAACGAACCACTTCGAACCTGTATGCAGAAAAGCAAGAGAATGTACAATGAAAGGGGTGAGCTAAGCAAGCTCGAAAGTTTTGCACACATCTGATAGATTTTTTCTCTTGAATAGTGGAATGAAGGGTGGGACAGACTGTCCCACCTGGCCCACCGTGGGTACGCCCCATGACTTAATACTAGCTTTAGCCAGCGGTCTCGCCTCATAGTAGAATAATAACACAAGAGACCGTATAATATTCACAGTGGATCTTTGTGTCTCTGAAGTAGGTTCTGTCAATTAATGCGCAAGAAACAGTTTAACTGCATAGAGTAAGCGAGATAGCATGATGGGACAAACGTATGCGAGTGAAAGAGACAGATATACAATGATAACTTCACTTTCAATATTGACACAAAAATAGCTACTGCGCAGGCTCTTGCAGCCAATTCAGAGAAACAATGATCCGTTGTGAGTATTATACTACCAGGATAAAATGATGAATGACAAATGAAAATAAAGACTAGCTGACCCGGCAAACTTTGTTTTGCCATAAAAACACCAAACATTCACCTACCCTACCCTACCTAACCTACCCTACCCTACCGGGTCTAAGGGGTATGAAAAATAGATGTTGGCCGATTCTCAGACCTACTCAATATGCCCACAAAATTTTCTTGAGAATCGGTCAAGCCGTTTCGGAGGAGTACGGGAACGAACATTGTAACACGAGAATTTTATATATAAGATATTATAAAGAGGTAAAGTTTGTGAGTTTGTAGGGGGTATCTCTGGATCTACTGAATCGATTTAGATGAAATTTGGCTTGAAGATAGTTTGAGACTGGGAAGGACATAGGATAGTTTGCTATCCCCCGGGCAGAAGCTAGTAATAAATTTATTACGTACTAAATTTATCACGCACTTTCGCTACCATGGCCTACTCCACACCTACCGGGATATAAAGTCTATAGCACTCAAAGATAGTGTATTCTATAGTGTAACAGTGATGCGTTACAATACAATGTTGCGAGTATTTTAATAAAAAAATATCTATCTATCAGTAAAAGACTTTTTGGTATCGAACCAGTGATGAACTGATTTAATAATCAATTATACTTTTTCTAATATTAAGCTTTGAATTTTAGATTATTGTTTTTGGTAAGAGGCATTTGGATATTTCGTTCAGTTCGCTCCAGGATTTAAACGAGGCAAGATATCTATCTGTAGGCTAGTGAGGAATATCATCTAATTTCACTTAAATAAATTCATGAATATAGCCAATAGGGATGTTTCCTGGGAAGTAAAATGCTAATTCTATTTATATTTAGTCCGTCAGTGAGATTATCAAATAATATTGGAAACTTTTTTTTTTATTTATCAAATAAATAAAAATTGATAAAGATAAAGCGCATCGTTCAGGATTGGGGGGCTTGCGACGTCACTGTGTCAGTATAAAGTGTAGCACACCAAACTATATTTCAACGCATTGTATCCGTTTACATGGCATAAGAAAAATGCGTGTCCAATATGTTTAGGGTATTTAACTGACGGACTAAATAGATATTTTTGTCAACTACCATATTGACGTAAGGATATTGTCATACAACCAAAAATAATTCATCATCATCATCATCATTTCAGCCGAAAGACGTCCACTGCTGGACATACGCCTCCCCCAGGTGTCGCCACATTTACCGATCCCGTGCGTCTCGCATCCAGCGCCTTCCCGCAACCTTAACCAGGTCATCAGTCCACCTAGTGGGAGGCCATCCAATGTATCGTCTTCCGGTTCGCGGTCGCCATTCCAGAACTTTTCGGCCCCATCAGCCATCCGTTCTGCGAGCAATATGCCCTGCCCACAGCCATTTAAGTTTGGCAATTCTTCGGGCTATGTCGGTAACTTTGATTATCCTGCGGATATCATCTTTTCTGATGTGATCACGCAAGGAAATTCCGAGCATAGCCCTCTCCATTGCCCTTTGGGTGACTTTGAGCTTTCTGAAAAGGCCCATTTTGAGCGACCACGTCTCGGTCTCATAGGTGAAAAATAATTGGAGGTAATATAATAATGACGCTTGGAGATAAATTTATGGGCATATTATTATGCTTAACGTGTTTTTTTTTTCCTGTTTTCCTATTTGCAGTGGCTGAATACGTGACAAATGGATATCATGAGTGTTACCAATGCCCAATTGTAAATTGAAACTAGTTACTAAATTCCTTATTTTATTAATTATAGGTAAATTACAAAATAACATTGTGGGATCATGCATTTTTCCCTGAAGAGTAAAACCACAGGTTTCGGTTTTATACATTTAAGTATCTACAGTTAAGTAGGAAAATGTTCAGTTTAATACTGCGCTGAACATACTCAGGTATAAACAAGTAAACTATAAAAGACAAAAGTAAAAAGTCCAATTTTAAAGAAAGTGTAATTATGGGCTATTGCAATCAGGGTTTACTTTTGAAGAGTTTAGTTATAAGATTGAAACACAGATGTCGCTAGTTGCCTACACACCTATTTCGTTAGTTGTTAGTACTTCTGGTAATGTATTTTTGTTATTCAATTTTTAACTATGGAATTTAACTTTAGGCATATGAATTGTCCAGAACCTGGATTAGGATATGAGATACCTTTCATGTTCGTAATATATGAAACACTTTTCACGCGGGCGAAGGCGCGGGTAGAACAAGTATTAATACAAAAATAATAATCATTACTTACTCGACTGATCCTACTCTTCTGCCTATCCTGTTCGCTTTGGTACTTTTGGAAGAGTAGTGGGTCATAGCTCGCGTTCTTAGTGACCCCACCAACATAACCGCAGTGGAATTCGTTGTTTAAGTCCCCATGGTCGTAGATGTAATGGTTTGACTGGATGTCTGATCCTAGAAAAAAAAAAAATTAACAATATAGTCTAGTCATCTTACTAATATTATAAATGCGAAAGTTTGGATGGATGTATATTTGTTAGTCAATCACGCCAGAACGGCTGAACGAATCTGAAATTTGGAGCAGAGATAGATTGTAGTCTAGAATAGCACATAGGCTAGTTTTCATCCCAGTATAATGTTCCTTTGGGATTACAAAACACATTTCACGCGGGCGAAGCTGCTGGCAGAAGCTAGTATATTCTAATTAGGTTGAGAATTAGAAATTTTTATATAAAAAAATACACAAAGACAGTTCGTAACCATTTCCTAGTGTTTAGCTGTGAAGCAGCTTCTTGATACATACGACCTCCTCGAACGCCAGCGCAACTGACGAGAGACGTGAATTATGGAAACACACACCCTACGCCTCCACACTTCATCACTCCGGCAGAGCATCTGCCCCCTGGAAACGAACTGCAGTGGCCAATCTGGCAATCCCTAAACCGATTGCGGACCCAGGTTGGCCGCTGTAGAAACAAATGGAGTATCATAGACCCATCCAAAACACAGTGCCCCTTAGCAAGATATGGCCCACCCCCTTGTCTGCCCTTCATGCCCGACTACCTGCACCTTACGGGATTTGGACGTAGCAAATGACAGAGATGTCCGAGTAACTACATACTGGTCGGACAAACTCTGAATGGTTTAAGTTAATCGACACGAAAGAAGAAGAAGAAGCTGTGATGAAGAAACTGATCAAAAAGACGCTCCCTATTCTCAATCACTGCCATTTACGAGTATTAATAGAGCAAGGGATGTAACTTCGCTTAACAATCAGGTTTATGATCACTGATGTTTTTAAGGAGCTACTGGGATGACAATTTAACATCAATCCTACGTCGCACGGGCAATAAAAAAGAAACAAAACCACAATCACACACAACACAATTACAAACACTTACAGGTTTTATTTGTTTATTTTCCTTTGGATATAGGTGTTTTACAAAGGTAAATAACATCTTATTGTTCATCATATTGGAACAATCAGTCAAGTACTTATGTATAATATTATAATCAATACAAGCAGTTTCATTCATCAGCAAATTACCAATTGAATTAAGAATTTTATTTTTTGCCAGGAAAGACACACAAGAATACTCAGCCCAGCCACAAGGAAGAATAAATAAGTTAGAAGCATACCTTCAGCAGGCTCGATGTATTTCATACTCTCTCCATCGTAGACAATTCCTCGGACGCCATGACAGGTGGACACCGCCACCCTTGAGCCAGGCTTGCCTCTCACCGTGCCTGAGTATTGACATAAGTCTATATCCTGAAACAACAAGCAAAGGTTCAAGTATTTGTTAGAGATTACAAATGTTCGTGCTTTCAAAAAACTGCTTAGACCAGTATATGATGCAGTTTCTCGGTTATGTTTATTTCGTCACATAGACTAGGACTCGGCTTCAATCATCATCATCAGCAGTATATAAAAGTCCACTGCTGGACTTAGGCCTCTCCAATCACATGCCATATAGCATGTTACCTTTATCAGCATGCAAAGATCGCCCCTACGTGTGTCATTCTCCACAGTCACCGCTATGCAGTTTCCACTCAAGAAAACGTCTCCGTTAGATTATATTCCGAACTGCTATTATATTTTTTCTCATAGCCTTATAAGCTGCCTTTGAAGGGGACATCCAAAATTAAGGGACACTTTCATAACTCTTAATCACCCAACCTTGGTCGGTCACAAATTGATGTCGCAAGTTCACAGGTGAACAATTCTTACGGCAACCATGGAAAATGATTGTCCACGGGGAAACCATCAAAATAATTACGGTATTAAGAGTTTGTCCGAGCACTTAGCTGCGCTACCAACTTGCTCATTGAATAATGAATCTTTTTACCACAGCATAGGCTTTATTCTCGTACCGCATGAAGAAGAAATAATGCAGATTTTGGGTACGTGAACGGTCTCCTTCGTTACGAAAAGGAAGTTTTCAAAGACAAAGACGAATTCGTGAATTTTCTACAAAAACTAATATTTACGTTGCTGCTGTCTCCGCCATTTTAAGATGTTTTGTAGAGACAGAAATACTCCTACATTCAAGAAGTATGTTATTAATATTGAAGGGTTTCAAAGACAGATGGAAAAGCAAAGGCAAGTCTTTGCTTTGCAGTAGGTCAAAATTCGCTAAATAAAAAAAATATTGAAAGTAATCTGTTCCACATCACTGGCAACCTCCCTCAGTCCCAATTGGTGGACCGATGACCTGGTTAAGACTACGGGATTCCGTTGGATGCGGGATGCACGGGACTAGTCCATATGTCGACACTTACGAAGACCCATGTTTAACGGTTGAAGTCTTTCAGGTGTTATGACGATGATGAAATACAAAGTAATTCTCAAACTTACCTCTTTCTTAGGTTTGTGTACAACAGTCTTGCCGTTCTTCTGGTACCTAAGTACGTGGTTGTCCGTGACTAGGTCGTGGTTCAGTCTGAGGTCCAGCACGTAATCCTGGCCGTCTATAGGGACGGTTATCGTCACCTCTGAATGATGTGCACCGCTCTGTAACAGATGATGGAGTATTAAGTTTTTGATGTAGACGAAATGATTGAGGAGTCATTGTAATTTAAATCTTATATCCATGTTTTTTTTTCTTTTGATAGGCTCGCGCTTGACCACCGTCTCACCTGATGGTAAGCGACGATGTGGTCGACGGTGTAACACGCTTGCCTAGAAGAAACCTATTCACTCTTGACTTAAAAACCCCGAGGTTGTAGCTATCGGGAAACATAGACTCCGGCAGGGAATTCCACTCCTTAGCTATACGCATAATGAAAGTATTGCGAAAATGTTATTAAGAAAACTTGTATACTGTTAGAAACGGACGTGGCAAGTAATTTGATAATAGTGATTGCTGATAGAATATTATTTTGTTTACGCCCTCTAGTGATCATGGCAAGTGAAAAGATGTAACTCTTTATAGCCCTCAAGTCTTTTGGCTCGTTACCCGATAACTTTGCCTTATTTTATTGGAAAGCTGGTTTTTACCGCATATAGTTTACATCTCGACATATTTTACCGCAAACAGTTTACATTTCGAAAGATTTTATCGCAAAAAGTTTATATTTTGATATATTTTTTCGCAAACAGTTTACATCTCGATATATTTTACCGCAAACAGTTTACATCTCGATATATTTTATACAAATAGTCTAATGCCAAATCCGGGTTTTGTACGAAACTATTCAATTAATTATTCTGCTCTTTAGAGCCTTCAACTTAGTCAAGTTCAAAAACCTACCTAACATGGCCAAAACAAAATCAATTGTTTCTTATCCTCCATGTTGGATGGCCATTCCAAAGCGTCTTACCAATAACCACGAACCATCAAAACAGACATAAAACGATTAGTCACCACAAAATAATGGCGTACAATCATGTAATTTCAATGGTACCGTTAGAAAACAGCAATTTTTGCCGCTGGGCACAAGGCACAATACAGCTACTGGCAGAGGTCGGCAGCATGTCGAACGTCCGCTCTAAATGGTGTTCCGTGGTTTTATTATAAAGTAATGGTACTTTTTTTACGGTGTTACACGCGATGCATGAGTGAAGGTAATGTAAGCCTTCCACTTATGGTAATGTGTTTATCATTGAGTTGTTAGCCGATACATATATAAGCCTGTGGGCAACAAACGTAATGAATTGAGGCACCTTTTCCAAAACTAGGAAACCCGAACTAGGAGGACCTTACACCAAACAATCGACAGCTTCTTCATCTTTTCTTTCGATCTTGATGCCGATGCATGGTACGGTGTGATTTTGGATGGCACACTACATCGCGTATTGCTCTACAGAAAGGATCGGATCCGGTCACATTCTGTGTGTAGAAGCTCTGACCATTATCTTGACCTTAACCTAATTTATTTGGAGTCAGCGCAACATGAATTGTTATTCCATACTTCTCTATTCACACTAGCCATTTCATCTTTCACATAGCCCATCCATGGTCTCTATGGACTTACCTTCCTCACATAGTGGTACACTTTTATACTCAAAACTTTCTTCACGACATTTTCCTCACTCCTTTTTCCCAACTGGTAATGTGTAGAGTCTCTTACTGAATTATTTTATCGACCACGAAATGACATCGGGTTACAACGGATGCGTATTCAAAAAAGAAAAAAAAATTAAAATAAAACAGAAGTTTATAACGAAACTAAAAGGAGCAGATGCAAAAATTATCCATCTTAAGGACGACTACGACCATCAAAACTACCTTGCATGAAATCTAAGAAAAGTGATGAAGATTACAATGGCACGTTTCCAAATCAATTCGATAATAACCACATCAATCTACGAGCAATTTAAAATCAAATCTACATACATTTTCACGGTTGGCGACCATGACTCATGATTTGTGGCGGTAAGAACAATATTTATGGTTTCAAAACTAGAAATAGTTCTTTGCTAACGAAGCAGCTATGTTTTGCCAATAACGCAAGTTTTCAAATCAGTGCAATTAGGAATGTAGTCAATACACATTCCTGGTACGGGTTTTAAGAAGATTTGAGGGAGAATTTAGTAGTGTCACCAAAACCCTCAGTCAGTACCTGACATCTATCATCGCTGCAGTATACTGGAATCCATATTAGATTTGCACCCTCAGATAGCTGTGTTGTTATGTATTGTAGGTGTGTTTCTAGTTCCTTTTAAAAATCTAACTAAGACTTCAGTGTCATAATGGTCTAAGTATTAGTAATATTTGCTCTTACCGTATCTCTGGTCGTTGAGATCTCTCTTTTCGTTCTCCCATGATGGACAATTGGTTGAACTAGTCTGTGCTTGTTGAAGTCTAAGGCTGGTGATTCTGAAACAATGAGAACATATTGTTAGACCAGATTCATTTTAGGTTTCTTTGTTACTAAACAATAGCAGCAATGCTGCTTAATTTGGTATTGAGTTGATACACAGCGGTAGCGACTGCGCCATAGCTAATAATGGTATTCGCGGCTGCAACACACAATTGCACTGAACACAAGTTTCGGCTACCATAACCATTATCAGAATTATCACGGGCTGTCAATTTCTATGAGTTAACAGCTCAGATTGAACTCACTTCACCTAAGTAGTGTCCGACCGGAAGTTCGGTTTCGGTCGAGTTTCGGTAAAAAATGAGATTCGGTTTAGTTTCGGTTCCGGCGGCAAACCTGCCAAAACTACGACAGAAACCGAAACTGCATTCGGGATTTCTCGCGCTGTGATCGGTCATGTTCAGCGCGTTAAATTTCATCCAAGCGTGTAAGCGACGAAGACATTTTGCCGCGTCCACGTGCCGAATCATGCCGTGACTGGCTTGAGTTTGCAGTTCGTTTTGTTTATTGTGAGTTTTCGTGTGATTTATTTTGAATTCAGTAAGTTGCATTACGTGATATAGCATAATAGTAGGTAGTATGTGATTTAAAGATAAAAAATTAAGACCGACTAATTATAATAAAGTTTTCTTTATTTTTCCCTCAAAACATGATCCTTAAAAGGAAGATTCGGTTTCAGCCGAAATTGAGACTGTTGCCGAAATTCGGTTTCGGTTTCGGTTGGACAGAACAGCACTACAGTATGATCACACCATGTTTACCTATGGAAGCGACGCATGATCAGACCATCGGTTCTGAAAAGGTTCTGTAGAAATCTCACCGTGATGACTTACGTGAAGTGAGCTCGAAGTGAGCCGACATTTCAACCGATGCTAGGGATTGATAGCTCACTTCACCTATGTCATTACACTGAGATTCTTACAAAATATCACTACAGTATGATCTAATCACACCTTACATGCCTACGGAAGCAGTGGAGGTGGCCAATTCTCCACCGGAAAGTGCATGGTTAGATGATTATAAATTATTAACTATATAATTATTCATGTTTCCCGTTTCCCCTTTTACGAACACGAAGGCAAGATTGAAGATAGGAGCAAAAGGCACAGGAAATACATTCACTCTGCCAATAAAATCGTTAATTAGAAGAATTTTAATTTGCATACACCGTTGTACCGTTACCGCGAAGTCTTTGTTTTAAAACCGTGAAGGAATGGTGGATTATGTTTGATATGTAGTCTTTCTTTCTAATTTATGATGTAGGTAATGAATTATAGCTATTTATGCAACTGTTACGTTATGGACGGTCTTTTAATACGAGTGCCATTTTTCGGTACAAGCGTAGCGCGTACCGAAATAGGTGGGCACGAGTTTTTAAAAGACCAATAACGTACAGTTGCATACAAGATTTTATCTACGAAGGAAGGAATAAAACACAGATATAGAGAAATAAGTATTTCAGGAAGTGTGTTTAAGTATTTCATTTCTCTTACATGTCTTGATTTTTCTGGTAGTAAATTATTTTTAGCCGCAACTGCTCTATTTGTTATCTGGTGGAGTATTTTCACACTTTTCACTTGATGTTAAAGACATTTTTAATAAAATTTCACTCAGAAAATGATTCGCGCGTCCACTTTATTTTGTTATTTATTCTTTATTAGGTATAAGGCAAAGATCTTGTAGCCGCAACATCCAAATAGTATAAATAGTATACGATACTTTTGTTCTAAACTTGTTCCATTTTTAAAAACATCATTTACTTTGTCTCGATTTCGAAGTAATATTCTAGGTACCTGGCTGTATGTTCAGAATGTCTTTGCTTGTGTTTTAGAATTTATGACGATTCGCATAATGCAACCCGATGTCGTTATGGGTATCATAATGAAACCGCTGTCAATTTTGTAATTCGAATATAACGAAACCGAAGTAGATAAAAATCTTTATGATAATCTCTCTGTGAAAAACGTTTGAAACGCATTATGAATAATCATGGGATCTGGTCCGGGCATTTTGGCCATAATACTCAATGTAATAAGAATTGAACTATTGGGTGAGATGATAGCGAATAAAGATGTCAGGGCATGCTACGCCACCCAAATAATTTAGGATTTGAATGGGGTGATAATTACCTACTATTTTTTATCTATCATCAATAGTTTTCTCAGTGCACGCCAAAGAATGAATTTTGTAGACAAAATTTTGCTACCTTGGGTTACATTATTACAATTTTCATAAGGGTCTCTATTTTTTTTAAAACATTTTATAGCCTATGAAACTCAGGCATAATGTAGTTTTCTACTGGTGAAAGAATTTTCGAAATCGGTTCAGTAAATCCAGAGATTATCCCTTACAACGTCACAAACTCACAAACTTTACCTCTTTATAATATTAGTATAGAAGTATAGACTGACTCAATATCAATTGCCCATAAAGCCCAGACAAAAATATGTTTAATATTTTACTCACATAGAAAATGTAGGTAAATTCAAAACTGATTTTTCGGTTTTCGTTCTATGATTAATCGATTGATTTATGAAATCCACGTGTAGTATTGTGTTGATATTAGTTTTCTTTAGCACCGAGGAGTGAAAGAAAAGTGCTTGAAAGCATAAATATTTTGTTTTTAGGTTTAGATATACAAACATTTCAAGGATATTGACAGTCCGTTATGGTATACTGGACAGCCAAATTCCTTTTGAAACTACCCAAAAAGTACAGTCAGACAAAATAATTGTTTACCATCTTTGAAAACAATAATTACCTACTAGTAAACTGACACATAAAAAAAAAACTTTGTTGTTTTATGATGTGAAAATGTCATTCAAAGATAAGGTGCTAAGCAATTAGTTTTATTGACTGTACGCAATTTGGGGGAGGGTGTAGGATACCGGTAGATAATGCCTAAGGCATTAAGTCCGCCTTTGTACTTGTGCATAAAGTTTTAATAAATAAATACTAAATTGGAGACGGATATCAACATAACAATCTTAATTTAACGAGTTTTTTTATCACTAGGTAAACAAATTTAAAAAAATGCTGTACCGTGCTGTGCCCACATTTCATAGAGTTGGTTAAGCGCGAGTCTATAAATAAAAAAATACGAGCAAAAATGTGCTGCCGAGATATTTTTTAAGAGTAAATTTTTGCATAAATCGTGTTTTTAATTGACATCTAATACCTGTTAAAAATAAAAAAATATCGGTAAAAAATAATCATATTTTGAAAAAAAAAACTTTATTTATTTACTTATCTGAAACCAATCAAATCTTCAGAAAAACACACGAAAGCCAATAGGCGTTCTATTATAAGATCGCGACAGGTTTCCTCATAAAGTGCACAATGCTGCGCGTGCCCATCACGTTAACCAATCACGTGGCATTCAAAATTATAGCTCTAGGTTAGATCAACGACCGGCTTTTATTACTGTACAAACTAGTGTCGGGTCCCTGCTTCGCATGGTTTTTACGACTTGCTTGACAAAACATCGACATTACAAACTTTATTTATGTATTAGCTGACCCCCGGAGCTTCGCTCCCGTTAACAGGCTACCTACCCTGCCTGCCTGCCCTGCCTACCCCACTTACCCTACCTACCTACCCTATCTACCTACCTACTAATTTTTATCTATCATCAATAGTTTTCTCAGCGCACGCTAAAGAATTAATTTTATAGGCAACATTTTGCTACCTTGGGTTACATTATTGCAATTTTCGTAAGGATCCCTATTTTTTTTTTTGAATTTGTGTTATAGCCTATGACACTCAGGAATAATGTAGCTTTCTACTGGTGAAAGAAGAATTTTCTAAATCGGTTCAGTAGATCCAGACATTACCTCTTACAACGTCAGAACCTCACAAACTTTACCTCTTTATAATATTAGTATAGATTTTTATTTTGCTTATATTGACAAGCTGTTGAGCAAAGGCATCCCCCAAATCTCTTCAAGTTAAACAAGCTAAATTATGGTGAAAACCGCATCAAAATCCAGTGATTTGTTTAGAAAAATAACGCAGCCAGACAGACAGACATGAAAAATGACTTCAGTTTATAATACGGATACACATATACATACGCTAGTCATATACGGATGAATGAACATGTGGATAAAACATTAATTTGGTGCAAAAAAAACAGCAATTAAGTAGTGAAATTAATTACTATGTCCGCGTAATGTTTTTGAACCTGTCATAATGCAAAATGGCGGTGGAATTTTGACGTTAGTTTTTTGTCGGTCTTTGGCTGTATATGTATTACAAATGAAACCGTTTTCATCCGGTTTTTTGCAGCACAGTCATCACTCTCACTTTAGACCTATTTGGACTTTAATCGTACACGAATGAGGGCAAGATGTATAGTCGAAGCCACACTTGTAATAAGACTAGTACGAGATCCCACCACTTAAATCTGCAGGTAACCGCAATCTAGAGTTACTATTTTACCTGTTTCCACCTGTCAACCCATACATTGCGGCTAATTGAGAGTTTGCAACAATTTATTTTCCATTTTCTTCATAATTTCTTTTAAATGAAGTTGGTTTCACTTGAAAAACAAATATATATAGCGTTTATTAATAAACTTTCATTAAAATTTAAACAAAATTATTAGCGGCTAGATATTGCCAGGCAACCATTTTTTTTTTTAGGTTTTGAAATCATCCAATGACTTCTCCCGCTCTGGGTGAAGCGGGAGGGCGTGTCAGTCTTTTACTGACTAAAACCCACCCGTGTTCTTTCAGTTGCTTGAGCCAGGGCCGCGTTACCTCTTTTTCAAATTTATCCGCGACCTGTCAGGCAACCCTGCAGTAATCTATTCTGCTATCAAGTACCTATCATTCATGAAATTTGAGTTATATCAAAATACAGATACTCTACAGGTAGTCTTTAAGCAGTGGGATCTTAGACTAATATAACTAATGTGGCCATACGTCCCGTTTTGGGCGGGACAGTCCCGCTTTCAGGCTGTCGGTCCCGCTGTCCCTAGCGAGGGCAAAAATGTCCCGCTATCGCGAACATCGATTTTGGTCTTACGAATAAACATATTATGTATGTTTATTCGTAAGACCAAAATCCCGATTGCTGAGTTAGATCTTAGTAGTCCTAACTAATATGTACTAAGGCCCACTTTGCATGAACAAATTGACTCAGAGTTAGTTGCTAACACGTGGTTAAATTGACAGGTTTTCTATTGTCATACAATATTGTCAAATAAACCTTGTGTTTGGGCCTAAAACTTACTTATTATTAAGAATTCCACATTGTCTAATATACGCTTTATAATACCAAAACATTTTTTTTTATTCGGCGGTTGTCTCGCTCTGAGGCAAAAAATAAGTGGTCACGTTAAATATAACCTAAACTTCCATACCTCAGTCTCTCAAGATATTTAACAGTGAGTTATAAAATATTCTATCTAAGCAAGTCGCAACAAAAACGTCGCCTGCGCACCTCGCCTTCCCCAGCACAAAGGCACATTGTTGTCGACTAAAATGGTGCCAGTAACACTGTTTGGGCACTTCTTTGTGGATTTTATCGCGGCTATAAGTCTTTTTGTGAACACTTTGGAGTAAAGAAGCTGGTATAACGGTAGAAGATAAAGATGTTGATGTTTTTGTTCAGTTTTGACCTTGGTCTGCAAGGGGCGTTTTTATTTTCGTTTTTATTCATGGACTCTACCATAAGCTCTTAGAGCAAGGTTATTTCTTATTGTATACACATCATATTCATCTGTCCCTTAAGCACAATGGAAATAATCTTGCTCTAAGAACTAACCTGGGCCCTAGGTGTCATCATACAAATGGTGAAGCAGATGCAATGGATATGAAGATTGAGCGTATGATTCACAAGAAATTTACGGTTTGATGGTATAAAATGTCATCTCCCTTGAATGAATCACAAAGTTATTCAAATTCAAGGACAGCCCACTTTGCAGGAGCTGTTTTAACGCCGAAGAATCAGCCGCCCACGTAATCCTGGAATGCGAGGCCGTGGCATCTCAACGCGAAGAAATCCTCGGAACAGTGAGGTCGCTCCGTGAAGCCTGTGAAGCTCCCAGGAAGCTTCTGTGCTTTTGGACGGAGCTAGGCTGGCTATGTTAGCCAGTACCCCCACGCACAACGGACCGAATGAGAGTCTAAGTGCGGAAAAGGGAGTCCCTACTACTACTACTAGTTTTCAAATTCAAGTATAAATTCCATTCCTTACGGTGACAACAGTTATAATCTCAAGTCTTCAGGACAGCCGATTTTATCAAGTTTAGAATTACTGGACACTAAACTAATCCAGTTTCGTTAAGATCAAGAGCGCAGTAATTAGCCCGGATGTAACACCGTCAGAATAAAATGAAATCGACTTGGACACATTAATTACACATTATTTAGTACTGAGTAACAAGACTCGAATAACTGTAGCACTTAAATGGAGGCTATAGTCCATGGTAACCTTAAAACAATTTGACATTGAGATCTTAATTATGATATCACAATTACAGACGGAATATAAAATGGTACTATAGGATGTCCTGCGTTTAGAACAAAGACACTTTATTTGTTACGCTAGAGTGAATTTGTCGTTGTTCTTAGATTTGGGTTAAATGCTGAGATTTGCTTACAATGAAAATTAGGTCTACGCACACACTACGCGACTAGGTGGAATACGCTGGATGCGAAACGCACGGGATCGGTCAATGTGGCGACGCCTATGTCCAGCTGTGGACGTATTCAGCCTAAAATGATGATAATGACACACTACGCAGCATAAGGAAAACAGGAAACAGAAGAGGATATAATTAGTTATGACAATGGAACTGTGCTACCTACAACCGAAATTGAAGCTTTGTTAGGGAACTAGTCCAATATAATGAATATGACAACGGATATTTACTACCTTTCTAGAGGTCTTCGACAATAGTGAATAGATCGACAAATATTTAGATTCAAGAATTCTTAATCAATCAAAGGTGTCGGACTTGATTTTAATCATCACCATTGTTATCTTGCACTTATCTCAATTTATTTGAGACTAACTGACCCTCGGGGCTTCGCTCCCGTCAACTGGCTACCTATCTAACTACCCTGCCTACCCTGGCTACCATGGCTACCCTGGCTACGCTGCCTACCCTGGCTACCCAGTCTACCCTGGCTACCCTGCCTAACCTGGCTACCCTGGCTAATCCTGCGTACCCAGTCTACCATGGCTACCCTGCCTAACCTGGCTACCTTGCCCCTACCCTGGCTAACCTGGCTACCCTGCCTACCTAACTACTAATTTTTATGTATCATCAATAGTTTTCTCAGCGCACGCCAAATTATGTATTTTACAGGAAACATTTTGCTACCATGGGTTACATTATTGCAAATTCCATTTTTTGTTTTTGAAATTATATTATAGCTTATGTTACTCAGTTATAATGTAGCTTTCTACTGGTGAAAGAATTTAAAAAATCGGTTGGGTAGACCCAGAGATTAAACCTTACAACGTCACAAACTCACAATCTTTACCTCTTTATATAATATTAGTAATTAGTATTAGTATAGATCAGTGCCACACGTCTTCATCTTCCATACTTCTATAGTCTTCATCACAGTTTTAGTCTTCGCCATCGCCTCCTTTTTCGACATATCATCTTACACTCAATACATCCATAGTTCTATCTTCCCCTTCTCATATATTTTATACAAATTCCATAGAAGTTGAAGATATTGACACAAGTTTAGAACTTGCCATAAATTCATACAATTTACAGTTGAAACAATGGGTTCTCGACATAGCATCTAGCACGTAACCATACTTTGAAAATATATTTGCTAAATTAATTAAGACTTAGCCGGCTATGTCCTAAATGGGCAAATAACTGAATACCACACGCATTGCGCTCCCGCGAGTTTTGGGCTGGCCCAGTTAGACCGAGCTAAATATAGCATTCCACAAAATAACGTGATGAGTGAACAATTTTTTTTCCCTATGTTGACATGACAATGAAATTGCTCATTTAAAATTGTAGAAAGAATAATTCTCGCAGTCGGAACTGACCATTTTGGCTGTCACCAAAGTTGTTATGGTTGTTTTCTTGGAAAAGGCACGACGAAAAAGGTCTTTGACGTTTGTATTGCCAAAATAAGGTGCAAATTGATCAATTGTGCCAAAAGAGTATGAAAACGTTATTTATTAAATTAGCATTCTTTTCAGTTAGTCCGATATTTTAGCACTACGTATTTGGTACTAAAAAATTCAAAATTAACACCGATGTTATCGTACTTTTCATGTTTTTTGGGAAGGCCAAGAATCATCAATTAGCTGCTTTGAAAAGCATTCTCAGTAAATAATGATCACGAAAAAAGCACTGTGTGTGACCCTGACTTAAGCTTTTACTTTTTCACTGAGTTACACCGACAGATGGCAAATATAAAATACCAGCTTTTTCTTGCAGTTTCGTTCACGTGGTCTTTCTACAGGACCCGTTCATTTCTCGGGATTAAAGTAATCTATGACACTCCACGATAGTATCAATGCAATAATCTTCAAAATCGGATTACCTCTAGAGACTACTTCCAAACATTAACTAAAGTTACAAACGATATTACCTCTTTATAATATTAATTTATAATATCAAACAACTACGACGTAAACAAACGTTATCTTGACTGGGAAACAAGTATCAGGAAACGTATGACAATTATTACAAATGGAATGACGTTTCAATGATGCAAATCAATTACTTTTGTCTTTATTTATAAGCTTTTGATAATGCCACTTTGAAATACTTATATACTCAAAAGATACATTTTAAGTTATCAGCTATAAGAACATACTACAATATAACTAGTTAACCGATAAGGTAATCCGTCAAGGTAGATAGTTCAAATTTTCTTACGTGCACTATGATCCAATTCAACATGCGGCAATAATGTCAAAAAAAATATCTAAATTATAACCATTTAAAACATCTATTTAGCAATAATGCGACGGTAGGACGAACAATAAACAATTACTTAGTATAACACAGATCTGAACAATTCAGAACTACAAGACAGATGGCGCTACCAGGCTGCATACTAATTTCTTTAGCTAACAGTACTTTTGCTCAAGTTTCGTCCCATTCCCCGATGTCCCTGATAAAGCTTTTTTACACAATTTCGCCACACACCTACTATCTACAAAACGCCTTTTAAGGAAAGATAAAGAGTGTTCCACATCCTGTTGAACATAAATCTCATGTTATCGCCTGTTCCAACTTAACAGATTTAAAGAGATTAATACCGAGGTAAACGTGTGAAAATAACCTTAATGCGATTATAACGTGTCTTCTTGTCTAGTTATAAATCTGGGCATTTCGTGAAGGCTCTTACGATTAACCTTTCGTGTGACCCACCCACGGCAGTATATATTGTTTGTCTAATGGTTTATTTATTTATTTAGTAATGAATTTAACACTTTTTCATAATTTGTAATCCAGAACAGAAAATAAAAAATAGCTACCTAAGTGCTGCCAGACCAACAGTCAAAGTTGTCAGTGGTTCGCTAATTAGTGGCACTCGAAAACTTAAATGGAAAGAATAAAAAAAATCAAATCAATATTTTTATTTCAACTAAACCTTATATAGGTACTTTTGAATTGTCAAACAAAATATGAATTTAATTGCACATTCGCAAGCGTCAGTAGTTCTCTATGGAGAATTGAAGAAGAAAAAGTTTTTCGATGTACACAAGTAACATGGAACAGGGGTAGGCAGGTGATGTTGATGATCATACATACATACATAAATTCACTCCTTTTTCCCATGGTGGTAAACAGAAACTACAGAACGTCATCTGGTATATCCTTACATACTTCTATCTTTTGCTTCACTGGCATTCATATATCTAGTCATAAACACACGCCGGTTATGTTGAAGGCAAATGCATGCAAAATGACAGAAACATTTAGTTTAATTCGTGCCTAATTTGGCTCATTATAAAAATACAGGACAATCGTTCAAGAAGAAACATTTAATCTGTATTATAGCTTGAGCTGAGCTGTGCCAAAACTCATTTTTTTTATTTTCTTGAAATAAATACGTTTGAAACTTACGTTCGAGTTTGTTGCCCCTTACAAAATTACAGAAACCAACCTGATGATGTTATAAAAACAACATAAAAATATTTTAAACAAAAAACATGCGCTCTCAAATATATTCTTATACGAATATTGGCAATCCAAAAGTTACGGCCAAGCAACTGCAATGTGCGATAACCCGCCACTGCAATTGCAACTTTAAACTTTGTGCAGTAAAGTCGAAAATTGAAGGGCTTTTGTTCCAGACTATGCAAATCACAGTAATATTCGATATTCCTTTGGCTTCATAATCTTATTTGCCGATCCTTGCACATTTGTATGGCATAAGGAAATAGCCACTCGCTGAAAACCATAGCAGTTCGGGCTAAATGGCTTTTCTATGGGAAAATTATAATGCGAGCGATATTTTCCACATTGTGAGTAAACTCAGCGTATTTTTTTTAATGTCTTAAAAAAAAACAAAAATAACATATCTTTCCATTATCCTAAATAGTAGAGGAGACGTGTTAGTTGCCTATATTGATTTACCTGTTCACATCTGCTTACCAGGTAGTCATGAACAGAAATAAGTAGGCAAGCCTACCTAGGCATATTCTGTGTGTTAAAAACTATCAGTTGAGATGAAATGCATTCGGTTATCAAAAGAATGAAAGAGATGATTTTTTTTTTATTAAAATTAATTCAATTAAAAATAGCTATGAAAACTTTTCGATAGGCAAGTTATCATAAGCATTTTTGTTAATAAATTACTTATTTTTGATAAAAAATATGTCGCATCCAGTTATCTGATGGGTGAAGGTCAATCTTCCACGTCTCTTAGGCTAAAATGTATGTTGTGTCCGCGCAAGATATCTTCTTCCGTACTTAGAATAGAATAGAAAAGATTTATTCGACACAGACACAACACAACTACAGCAACAATCACAAAGCAACAGAGAAAAAAGAACCGGCCAAGTACGTTTCGGACTTCGCACAGTTAGGGTTCCGTATCATATTTAGAATAAATTGGTAATTGTTAGTAAAATATAAGAAAAAACAAACATTATCAAAAAAATCAGCTTCTTAGGTCAATGGGCAGTTAAAAAAATCTTCGTAACTAAATTTTGTGACAGACGACGGACAGACAGACGGACACATGAGTGAAAGCAATAGGGTTCCGTTTGGAATCTTCGGGTAAGAAACTAAAAAAGTACAATCATCATCTGCCTAGCCTTTATCCCAATTATTGTTGGGGTCGGCTTCCAGTCTTACCGGATTCAGCTAAGTACCAGTGTTTTACATGGGGCGACTGCCTGTCTGACCTTCACAACCAAGTAACTGGCTAACACGATACCTCTTGGCAAGACTGGTGTCAGATCTCGGGCTTCCCCGTAACGACTGTCAAAGATCTTCAAATGGCAGCCGGGAGCAACGGCTTAACGTGCTTACCGAGGCACAGAAGAAACTCGGTATGTTGAAATGGTCACCCATCCACGGACCGACCTCGTCAAGCGTTGCTTAACCTTGAAGATCGACCCGTGCGGCTGTATTTAGCCACGAGCTCCTCCATCTAAAAAAGTACAATCAAGGTTCAAGAATTGCGCTGGGAGTGCCCATACCGAAATGGTCTAGTTCTCTTCTCCATTAATCGTCAGCTCAGTTGTCACCTCCTTTCTAGACGTAATTATTCACTTACTCTTTTCTGGTCTTCTCGACTCCCATAGCCATTCACATTCATAAACAAAACTTTCCTCGTGTTTTTTTCTTCATTTCTCAGCATCACATGTATACCATAAAAATCGATTTCCACACAACTTTCAATCATGGGTGCTCATTTTCAGACTTCTTCTGGCAAAATTCAACCAGTAAGGCCATAAACTAGATTATTATAAATATTATAATTCATAATTCTGAAGATTTATCATCATGCATAAATATGCATTCTGCATTCCTATTCAAATGATTTTATCCATACTAATATTATAAATACGAAAGTTACTCTGTCTGTCTGTTACCTTTTCACGCCTAAACTGCTGAACCGGTTTTAATGAAATTTGGTATGGAGATAGTTTGAGACCCTAGGTAGGATAAAGGATAGTTTCAATCCCGGAAATCATCCTAAAGGGGGTGGATGTTTGTGTAATGATAATGAACCAATAATTTCTCAATTAAGGCGGCCCACACTCCATTTTGTTTGGGGTGATGCCTTCAAAAGGCATTTTTGACTTTTGGGGAAAAGACCAGGAAATACGGGCTTTTCACCTTATTAAAACTACCACGTAGATCACCGTCAGCACATAGATGGGGCCCCATGACCTCTCAAAAGACCACCCCGAAGCCCCCTCTGTGCACACACACCATACAATATTATTGCGCGATACTGAGGATCGAAAGCTCGGAGAAAAAACGGCTATTCGATGTGCTAATGCTACGCAGACGAAGTCGAGAGCAAAAACTAGTACTTCATCAATAAAAGCAGGCACTAATGTATTGTTTTGTACTAAACAACATAACACATTCTTATGCAAAACACAAGCCCTACAAGATAATATAATAAACTTAAAACGCAAGTCTTTTATAGTTTTATTTTCTGTATTATATTGTTGGACCCGCACCATCGTCTCCATCTTATCAAACAACCCCTATGCCTCATACAATATACAGTGTTTAACAATTAACGGTTCTTAAAAAATTGTCACTAGCGGACTAAAGCTTTTTTAAACAACAAACTTCGGCATAATATGGTAGTCTTCGGTTAGATTGGAAGTCAATCCCAACAGAATTGAGAAAGGTTTAGTCAAAAGATTACAATAATGATACCATAGATACATATAATAAAGATGATACGGACTACGGTAGTCTTAATATTCTAATATCTCTAAAGACATGATGCAACTTTACCTACAACAGCATTGGCAAAACATTCTTACAGTACCTAATTAACCAACCATATAACTTGGCAAGGTTTTGGCGTAGTAACCAACCACCATATAGAGCTAACGGAACGTGGACACGACGCGATTGGTCAAGCGATCCATGTGCCAACTGACCAACCAATCGCGCGCCTGGAACGGTGCTAAACGTTCCCCGCATCCCCGCTTGGTAACCAAAGAGACCTAAAAAACGACACGTGCGCATCTAACTACTCTTGACAAGTTACGTGCCGGCTATTATAAAGGCAAGTCCAGTGATGCGATTGGCTGCAGAAAAATTATTTTGAATAATTTTTCTTAATAATCCTAATAATCACTGCAGAAAACGCATGTCTGACAAATTTCACCTTGATTTTTCTAGTTTTCGTTGCAACTGGAGCTGTGACTATTGTTAATTATGAAGATTCTCTCTCTCACTTCCAACAGAAAGACGAGCGTACTCCGTTTTAGGTGCTGCAATGAATCTGCAATATTATTACAGTTTTGTTTACGGAAAACCGAGTCCAACTTGGCCATAGCATACCAGGGCGAGTAGTTTACACAAAGCCAGAAATACTCGCTCTCCTTGTCACCTTCTATGTGCATGCGCAATCAACATTCTGCGCGAGATTGCCATAATGTTACACTGATTTAACTTCAAACTGGTATCGCCTTTAATGTTAGGTTTTAATCATAAATCTTTTATTGACAGACAATCAGCTGGTTGTTTTATTTTCCGATAGGTTTTGTCCGGAAATAAAGAAATAAAAATAGCAAGGAACATATATACATCTAAATAAGGATACTGCAAGAACTTAGAGGCTAGATTTTCTGTTTCTTCAATCTATCTATACTTAATATTATAAAGCTGAAGAGTTTGTTTGTTTGAACGCGCTAATCTCAGCAACTACTGATTGGAAATGAATTTTTTTTTTGTTTTGAGTAGTCCATTTATCGAGGAAGGTTATAGGCTATATAACATCATGCTACGACCAATAGGAGCGGAGCATCAATGAAAAATGTTCTTAAAACGGGGAAAACTTATTGTTTTTGAGAGCTTCCGTTGCGTGCGCTGCGTAAATGGTTAAAGTTACGCAACAATCATGTATGTAGGGTAGATGGGTAGGTAGCCAGTTGACGGGAGCGAAGCCGCGTGGGACAGCTAGTATAAAATAATTTTATTTCAAACATTCTATCGAGCTTCCAATCTAATTGACTACTTTTATTGCATTGGACAATTAGAAGACATGAAATTATATTTAGAGATAAGATTAGTCAGAAGCGAGCTGAAGCCTATACACATGAATGAAATCTTTGTTGCCCCACAAAAATACCGTATTTCTTAACTGGCAATATTTTTTATAGTCTGTTTTATTGGCCAGACATTGGTCGCATGCGAAGGGCAATAAAATTGCAACAAACATCAATAAAATATTAATGTCAAAGACAAACCACTTGGTTTTATTGCTTAAAAGTTGAGTGTTCAATGGCTGGACCAGCACGGATTACATTCAACTGTCTTATTCTGGGGAAATGGAATGTTGAGCTAACCCGAAGTAACATGGGACTAGGGCAGGCAAATGGTGATGAATTTAGGGTCCACATAAAGGAGTACCAGCAGTCTGTGTTACCATCATCGACATGGTAACGAAATGTCCTGAAGTTATATCCGTAAAAGAAATAACAGCTGACACGGTTGCTAAAGTATTCGTAGAGCATTGGATGCGTAATGAATTCGGGAAGGCAAGGGGTAAAGAGTATGAAAAATCAACCAATAATATACTCGTAAGTAGACGGACATCCACATCGCGTCTTTTATCTCGCATGTGATTGGTCGACTTTTCATACCTTTGCCCCTTGCCTTGCCGAATTCTACACGCAATAAGGCGTTTTCAATTTGGGCTCACGGTCGGCGCAGTGGTTGAGCGATTGACTGCTGCGCTGCGTGTCGCGGGTTCGATTCACGGAACAAATATTTGTATGACATACAGATAGTTGTTCCGGCTCTGGGTGTTGTTTATGTGAGTTTATATGTTTGTAAACGCACCCACGATACAGGAAGAAATTCCTAGTGTGGGGAAAAGATTAAAAAAAAAAAAAAAAAGCTGCAAGTTTACTACTTATTTCGCCCAAACGTTATCTGTGAGCTTATTCCGAGTTTTCTCTGCACTGGATCGTGATGAACGATCTCATAAGTCAATTTGTATACAAAAGAAGAGGTTTCACATTACTGTCACCAGACGGCGCTTATCCAGTTTCAATACAAATTGACGTTTAACTTACGCGATTGAGCGTGAATAAAAACTCACACTAAACCCACTAAACTACCCTTTTTAATTACTTGTAGTATAACCATGTTTACGACTCTGATGACTTCTTCTAGGCACCGCGCTAAACATTGAAATAAAAAAGCCAACAGTAGCGAAATGAGGCTGACTGTCCAGGGTGTTTTTACCAGACTGCCGAAGGAGAGTAATGTGTTTATCAGTCTATGTATGTATGTTCCTATGTGGCGTTCTAGAGACCAAACGCGTTGGCCGATTTTGATGATTCTTACGTCAATTGATTCGTCTTAACCCTGCCAGTGTCACTGGCTACATTAAAATTGGAAAATAGAAAAATAGCAGGTTTTGGGCGCCATATTGTGGGGGATATTTTTTTTTTCTTTCAACCCCATCGTGTGGGGTATCAAAATAAAGGGTGTTTTTATTTTAAAAATATATAACAATTATATGTTGAAATGTAAATCTAAAAAAAATAGGTAAAAAGTTATAAATAAAAAAAGTTAATTAAAAAAATCAAAAAAACCGACTGCTTAAAAAGCGAACGAAAAAGACGTAAACAAGAAGAAAATCATGCTGTGCAGGCGGAGGATACATCTGGTTTTGGTAAGCCAGCTCGCGAATACTTATCCTCCGACTGCACAGCATGATTTTCGGTTTTAGTCGGGTTTTTTGTTTTTTTTTTTATTAACTTTTTTTTTGTTTTTTTTTTATTAACTTTTTTTTTGTTGTAGTATTCGTAAATAAATGCCCATGTAACTGAGAAGGATTCAGGATTTCTTACAACTGTATCAAATCTGCAATAACAGTACACCAGTTCTGAATCCATTTCAATAACATCTTACAATCACAACACACGGGAAGGGATCTATCTATTCTTAGACAGAAACTACACGACCCTCCACACTAAATCTATATTTATTCTCAAAATGACAGGCCGTTCCTCGAATACGCAAAATTAATGACACTTGTTCCGCTACATTTCGGTTTCATGTAGTAAATCAAAACAAACATGGGTGATGTTAGTTCGGAGTAGTACAAGTGTAGTTTTAGATCTTCTTAGATCGATAGATTGTGAGATTAGTAATCCAACTTGCTGGATTTAATATAAAGGTGTAGGGTGCATCAACAATTCAGAATAGCACCCGCGAAAGGCGATATTTTAAATACAGAAAATACATTCATAGGTAACATAAAATAAAATCGCATCCTTTTCCACAGGGCAGGGGCAGCGCAAGCCAACGAAGGAGACGCCCTGGGCGCCGGGAGTCGTAAGCCGTTGCCCGGCGTGTAAGGCATAGCACGCACAGCGATTTTGATTCGCGCGATTTATTTTCCGCGCGAATTTTTTAGTACTATTTGAGCGCGATTTTTTTTCCGCAGTGCGTGCAGCTTCATACAACTCCATAGGCCACAGAACGCGCGGAAAAAAATTCGCGCGAATATAAATCGCAGTGCGTGCTAAGCCTAATGGGTAGCTCGCCGATAAGGACTAGGCCCGAGTTAACGGCGCGTAGTGTTCCACGCGCGCCTCGAAGAGATGTTAGCAAAAACTGACGAGGTCCACTAGCGCCGATGCCTGTCTGAGTCGCGGATGAATTTGAAGAATATTTACCGCGGCCCTGGCTCAAGCAAGTGAAGGAACACGGGTGGGGTTGTCAGTAAAAGTCTGACACGCCCTGCCGCTTCACCCAGAGCGGGAGAAGACATTGGATGATATACAAACCAAAAACCCCCGTGTCCCCTACACGGCAGGCAGAAACTATAGAACGCCACTTGCTACGATCCTTACATTCACCTTGTGATTCGTTTACGTTTAAACATCTGGTCATGCACTGCACGCACACTATAAAGAAAAGTTACCAGCAGCTGATGTATCAGGTGCACTCATGATACCCAGTCCTTCCCTTCACCACCCTGCTCTTCAATAATTTTAGGCTAACTGAATACGAATAAATAACGCCATTGAAAAGCGAAGCGTCTCCCTACCAGACCTCGAGTATCCAATTAATGAGTATTACAATAGCGCATGGTAAGACTGGTCTTCAGACCTGGCAACAATGCTGACCGACTAATATGCAAACCACATTCAGGTCGCATGCCGATACAAGAGATGAATAAGAATGTATATTTAGGCAAGTAATTTTCATATAGTACCAGGGGACCGAAAAACACGAAAGCATATTCAGCAGAATGACTGAAATGCTTTCGTATTTTTACAGAAAAACTGCTGTAGCAACTCCAACCAGTCTGAAAGTGCTACGCTCAACGGGATACAGGCGCGAATTCATGAATGCGTTAAATAATAATTAGCATATTTCGACTTGGCTATCGTAAGGAAGATTAACATCAACGCACTTCCGTCGGATGAGTCATTGTTACCGGAAACCACGGAGAACTAAATGTTTGGAGTAGCTATTGTGAATACTAAGCAAATATTGAACCTTGCTTATCCTGGCAGCTACATCACTTCTGTCAAGACATGTGACATAAAGTTGGAAGAATTTTGAACGAGGTGACTCGAATTGACAATGCACTACAAGGAGAGTAAGGTCGGGGAGAGTAAGTATTGTGTGAGGATTGACAAAGACAAGACAAAGAAAAGAGAGTGATAGCTGATGTGACGGTGAGACGAGAAAATTGATAGCATGACAACGGACAGAACAGAATAGAAGAACCTTTGGGCCGACCCCAAGTAACTTGGGGCAATGGCAGGAAGATGATGACTAAAAGGAGCCATGGGGTTATCTCAAGAGGATATATTATGCATTAATATCTTTCTGGGTTTCTGCATCTATGTTCTGAATGTTTATTACTAAGCTTAGTAGTTTTAGTATAAGATCGTGCGTTTTAGTTGTAAACTGCAGTCTTACGAATTCTAAGAAAATACAAATGTATGAGTAATACGAAATCTGCATGACCGGATGTTTTGCATTATGCAAGCAAGTATGACTATTACTCCATTTTAGTTAAACAGTTACTAATATATTCATTATTCCAATGGAGAAAATATCTGTAAGTATACTTAGGGCCTTGCTGTCAACCGCTTTCTCCCAATCAGCACTGCAGATTATCTTACGCGGAAAAAGACAGCCATGACAGTTCCACAGATAACTAATACCCGCTAGTTAGACCACAGACATCTTAATCCCTTATCTATGTTAGAAAGACGATCAATCCTGAACGATGGGCATTGAATATGACTTGCGGTCCATAAAATTTCTACGACCCATTAGTTCCATGAAATAGCTCCTAACTTCCTTCGCAGTTTGCACGTATATCTTGGAATTCTATTGCCATAACTTATGCGAGAACTTTGCTTGAAGAGACATAAAATATCAGCAGGTAAACGACCACTCCTGAATCTTTCAGTCGACTGCCGCAACTGAAAGATTGGGAATAAAAATTTTGTTCGATTCTCTTTGACATAGAATTTAAAACTGCCACGAGATGAAAATACTTACGAACAAGTTTTGCCTTTGGACCAATACTAAAACTAAAATTCAGTACCAGTACGAAAAAGCATGAGCAGTATAGCATTTATTTAAAAAAACAGATTATTTTCGAAATTCAAATGTTTGTTCCTTTGTCCTACATCTAGAGCTTTTCATCAATTTTTAACTGCTGAAAGGGATGTTAAAGTAATACGACCAATTTGCCGAAAAAAAAAACACCATATCCGAATAATCCGTTTTTTAAATTCTTTGGTGGAAATACCGGTCCTCCCAAACCCGTTCAAGGGTTATTTTACATAATAATGCCATGCACCGATCCGGAACCCTCCAATGCAGTTGTGTGACGCGAATCGCCATTGTCCGGGACTTTTGACAGCCAGCCAACCTTAACAGCCTTCATTTACTACACCTGGTTTAAACGATTATGAACTTTGCATCGTTGTTTTAAAGATAAAGGTGTGTGAAGATGTAACGTTGTTAGGGTGTCGTCCGATAGGTCAGTGACATGCGACTTTTAGAACTCTATTCATATGCCATGCTCTGTAAACAGACTGACATAGAAACTGTGTATAGACAAGATATTAAAACTAGAGTAATGAATTGTTTATGTATGAGTTATTTCCGTCCATTAGGATTTCTATGAAAAAACAGTTAAATTATTACTTATTTCTGTTTAGTTAATTTCGGTAGATCCAAAACAGACGAGAAATCTTTGAATTACAAATTCCTTTTTACACCAGAATAATTATGCTTATATTTTCAAACGCAATCATTTATTACTGCAGTACCCCATAACCAAAATATAACGACGATGCTGCTATTCAAACGCAAATAAAACACATCTTTAAAAATAAACAATATCTATGTTTGGACTATTCGAATTTCGAATGCAACACGTGATACCTTTTTTTGAATAAACAGCCCCGGCCAGTCCCTCTATAAAAATAAAATATCAATGCGTTCGCGCCTTTTTAACTTTTTTACCACAGAGTATAATAATCAGTACGTTCTTTTTTTACGCGCGATGACGCACGGTCTGTGAACTTCCTTCCATTGTGAGAATATATCTGGAGCCAGTTCGAGCTTGGCCTAATACGGTAGTCAAAAAAATAAGTGACAACCTATTTATGTCCTGTACGATGCATCTGAACCTTGAGGAAATCACAAGTTTAAATACGAAGAAAAAGGATTTTAAAACTGCTAACACGTAACTTAAAATAGATACGCATCATAAGTATTAAATTAAAATTCACGAAGCGTATAGCATAATAAGAATAACGTTAGAATTTATAATGAACAGCCATATATTCAAACTGATATTTTAGAAAACAAATTGTTATCGAATGTGTTTTGAAATATCATGGGACTTTATAATGTAATCGATTCACAGGCATACCAAAGACTACACTTCCTAACCCGTGTTCGCGATTAGGCAATCTTATATCAACTTGTCACCATTCTCACAGTGTTGCCAATTAAAGTTTTTATTTTATGGTGTATTAAAAGATTAGCCTTTCCTGTTCTATTATCCTCAAAAAATGTTGTAATGTTAACATTTAAATGGGCTAATTAAAACGTTTACTAATAAGCTACCTACTAACAGTAGATTAAATTACTAATTTGATTCATGGTAAAACCACCCACAGCACCATTTCCTAATCTATACTAATATTATAAAGAGGTAAAGTTTGTGAGGTTGTAGGGGTAATCTCTGGATTTACTGAACCGATTTAGGAGATAGTTTGAGACCTTGTGAAGGACATAGGATGATTTGTATTCCCTTGGGATGAAAAAAATGGCTTTTTACGCAGGCAGAAGCCAGTGTAGAGATAATTTTACCATGGGACTTGGGAGAAGAATACTTAAAAACTGACCACAAACGTCAGAAGGGAATAGAAAGATAGAATACTCTTTATTATGTCCTAAGAGGGTGATAGGGATGTATTGAAGAAGAGGACGTGTTGCACGACACAAAATAAAATGTGATAGAATGGACTAGACGTGTATGAGCCTTTTCCTGAGACCAGCTCTTGTGGCTGGTTAGAGGAGTCTCAAGAAAAGGATACTTATGTGGAAGAATTTGGGTAAGGCCTAACAGAGGGACTTGTCTCTCTGCTGGGCCTTCCCCCTGTCTGGAAAGTGTCACCTTAATAAAAATATATGGTACGGGAATGACGATGATGTTCTCTACGGCTTCGCAATTTGATAAATCAAGAATTTTTACTCTATGGTACTTTACCCGCCTACCAACCTCCATATTGTATGTTTTACAATCCTGTTATTATCGCAGTACAAGTCCAGCTATAGGTCGTAATTTACGTAATACGAGAGAAAGTAAACTGACCAACTGGTCGACCTTGCCTTAATGAAACAGTAGCGAAAAAATATAAATGTGGTAATAATGTTCTAGAATCGTATTCAATTATAAATATAAATTATTCTAAAATATAATATGTATTTATTTGACTGCTGTCAAAATTGACGGCGCGGAAATTAGGACTAATTATACAACTTAATAATTTTAATGCAAGTATTTTTTTGTAATTGGTGTTATGTAAGATGCACTTGTTGAGTGTTAAAATATTATTATTTATAAAGTGAATTGCAAAAGACCAGAAAATCCTCAGTTGAAGGTCTGACAAGTTTCAACAAGGACCAAATCTAATTTCTTTAACAATCCTTGACCTGAACAAAGAGCTTTGGAATCAGTTGTCGACGAAGAAAACCTTAAAATACGCCTAAAATTGCTAAACAACGCAGTTCTATTACGAAATATTCTCAAAACAATCCCTGTTAATGTCAAATCTTCGCGGCATTAACTTCAATAACCCATTAACAATAACTTTACTTCATATTTTTGTTTCAGAAATTCGAAACAAGAACGAGGCCAACAATGGTCAAAAGAGACCATAGACGAAATCCGTTTCAGACACAGGCGTTCGTTCTTGAACGCACAGTGCACCTGTCAAACGAACAAAATGCAATTTGCGTTCGGATATCACGAGGGGTGTGTGACAACTGGGCGTATTTAATCGATTGAACATGCTAATTCCATGCGTAGGCTTCACGATTTTGTTAGGTCGTGTGCTAGCCAGTATTGTTTTAAAAACGAAGCTCTGTATAATACCAATGTCTTGGTCACGTTTCATAATCGATAAAGGTACGATTACTGCTAATTATTGTTTTAATTTGATTAAATGTTGCTGTTAAGAACAATAAGTAAAGCAGTCTTAATTGCTGGTCTTACAAGAAAGTTTTTGTATTAATCTCGAGTATAAATGACCGCGTTTTCTAACACGTATGCTGAATTAAATGGAAAAGTGTCTTGAGTAGAAATTACATTAGTAAAACACTTTCTCTAGTTCTTTTATCGCGAACGAATCTGATAAATTTAATTTACCAGTGTTGCCACCAGCTGGGATTTATTTGCGTTTTTGCTTTTATGTTTTGAAACACGAACCTTGGGAGTGTCATGGCTACTTTTCATGGTAATAATCTTATTGCTTGGGTCAGCAAAAGGTTCATTAGTTTTGTCCCTTCGGTCATAAAAATAATCGCTTGTTTGTCCTTTACTATCCTTTTCATATCTGTTCTTGCGTTCCCAAGATCCAAGACTCGGTATTGCTGAACGCATTTCCGATATTCCTTTAGTCATTTCTTGACACGTACGGCGGATACCTACTTCAAGTCTTACTAAGATATTAGATTCGTCATGCCTTAATGAAAAATGAAGGTGATATATTGTTCATCGAATCCATTAGTTCCGTTTCTCGATGTCTACAACATAGCATGACTGATAAAGACAATAACTTTACCTCGCGGCTTTGCCCCCGTCACCTTCCCCTAGGTAACATGCATTTTACTGGTATCAAAAGATATAGACATAGGTATTTATTTATTTATTTATTTATTATATACTTTATTGTACACCACTGAAATAATTACAGGACAACAAATTTATAAAGATAAGTGTACAATGGGCGGTCAATGGTAGGTACACATCAATAAAAGGATATAAATGCCTTGACACTTGAGTTATAGTGTAAATTTCTATTAGATAAAGAATTTTGTTAATCGGATTAGAAATTTCATTAGCAAACATAAAAATAAAGAATTTTAATATTTTCCGATAATTTCAAAATATGATGGCCGTTTCAGAGGATTTAGTTTGTCGGCCATCTTCCCCCTTACTACCTACCAAAGCCAACAGACTGACAGTAAAAAAGAGGTATATTGTTTCCTAAGTTCCCAGCTATTAACCCAATTCCTAGATCAGAGACAACAAATGACAAATTTGGCGCCAATTTCCACATCAATGTCAACAATACCGCGTAAACTTCTTTTAAGTAAATTTTCCCTTACTACCTACCAAAAGCCGACAAATAGACTGACAGTAAAAAGAGGTCTGTTACTTCAGGTTCCAGATATTAACCCAATTCCTAAACCAGAGACAACGAATGACAAATTTGACGCCAATTTCCACGTCAACGTCAACAATACCGCGTAAAAAGTAAATTGTAGAGCTAATAAAAGATGACTATCAACAAACAAATTAACACCTGTTATGATAAAACACATTGAGCGCAAAATTTTATGAATGAATGACTCACAGATTTTCCCACCATAAGCGATATTGTCTTTTTTTATATCGTATCTGTTGAGATGTGACAAAGGCGTTTGTAGTCATTATGTAAACGAGTAGGCTTTAATTCTTTATGCAGACGACCTTCTTTTGTTGTTTTTAGCTTAACGAGGTGCAATTAAGCAGGAGAAGGTTCAAATTATGCAGCTAACGTCAGTAGACTATAGTCTTTATTATTAGACATTGTCAACAAGGTAATCTCTCGTATATTGCACATCTTTCATGCGTTTGATATTTATCAAGTGTTGAAGAGTTAAATGATTTCCTCTTTATGCCGAATACCGGTAGAACGGGGTTACTACAGATTACGTCATCTGTGGGGGTTACATTGAGATCCGGGGCAACATTGATGATATTTTTTTTTTTTAAATATGTCTCCGTGAAAACGGAACGTACCGCAATTTTCTTTTTAAAATTTGCAACACTGACATTTCAGTCATATTTGTTTTGCATCAAAGTCAGCGTGTTAATTTGTTGCAGAAAAATATTTCAAATTGTACAATGAGAATTAATTTAAAATAAATTGTAAATTCGGGTTTCTTTATTTATGTACACACAAAACACTTAACAAAGAAAAAAAAAGAATACAGATAGAAGAGCACAAAGGTACTGCTTAATATATTGCAATGTTAAAACAATAGGGTATCAAAGTAACCCCATTTGGTTTTTTATTGTTTTCTACTAAACTTTGGAAACAAATATAGTTTTTATTAGTTAAATAATACTAAGTAAAGTCGCCTACACTGCATTTTCTCATATTTAAAACATAGAATTGAAGTAGTTAGAGTTACGTCAATTTTAATTTCAATATGAATCAATTTAACCCCGTTTTACGGTATATACTAGCTTTCCCGCGGCTTCACTCTAGTGGCCTCTCCGACAAAAACCGTGGTCTTCCGGGATGAAAAATAGTCTATGGCACTCATAAAAGAGGTTGGCTATGTAATTCAAAAGATTACGTCCTGGTCAAATGGCAAAACTATAACCACTGTTGAAAATCTCTTTATAATAGTCACTAGCGGACGTCTCGCGGTTTCACCCGCGTAGTTCCCGTTCCCGTGGGAATACAGTCCAGTAGTTTTTAAGTGTATTCGTTACATACAAAAATACAAATCTTTCCTCTTTATAATATTATTATAGATGACATGTCATTGGACGTTTAGGTACACTAAAATACTTGTGACCTCATGAAGGTGTATTGTATGCTTTTATTAACGTATAATTGGATCATTTATTAAATTTAGTTTAGTAGTTACAACTGGATAAGCATTGACGCAAGTCAAGTTTTCCCTACAGAACATTTGAAGTATTATGTTTCCTGTTTCATTGCAACAGGTAAATTACTACCAGGGTACCAGGAAGCAGTGATTTAGTTTTATAACGTTAATTGGAATTTACAATAATTGAGAACCTACACACACAGATGTTGTGAACACCTGCTAGGTAATTAGAGCCTGGTACCATCGCCTGGATATAAATGACATAACTAATAAATCCCTAGTCAAGTCAATTATTAAACAAATCTCAAAATCATTTTATAAAACTCAAAACATGTTATAAAACTTGAAAGCATTTACATGCAATTTTAAACTTTATCAATAAGCCAGTATGATGAAGTTAGTTGAACCTTCGATCACTTATAAAAACAATAACACTGATTAACAAGTAAAATTTCAAAATTTACAAAACCCCCCGACACATTTATCTTGCGACAAGTAAAATTTAAAAATTTAAAAAACCCCCGACACATTTATCTTGCGAAAACATCCCGATTCAAACAGTAAAACGCCCATAACTTTTGAACGGCTGAACCGTTTTTTTTTAAACATAGCTAAGAACACTCTCGACACAATCACCTTTCCAACAAAAAAAACTAAATCAAAATCGGTTCATCCGTTGAGGCGCTATGATGCCACAGACAGACACACAGATACACAGATACACAGACACACAGATACACAGATACACAGATACACAGATACACAGATACACAGCAACACACCTCAAACTTATAACACCCCTCTTTTTCCGTCGGGGGTTAAAAACATCCCGATTCAAACAGTAAAACGCCCATAACTTTTGAACTGCTGAACTGATTTTATTCAAACATAGCTAAGAACACTCTCGACACAATCACCTTTCAAACAAAGAAAACTAAATCAAAATCGGTTCATCCGTTGAGCCGCTATGATGCCACAGACAGACACACAGATACACAGCAACACACGTCAAACTTATAACACCCCTCTTTTTCCGTCGGGGATAAAAAAGATTTGGTCATCACCATCATAATTTCAGCCGAAAAACGTCCACTGCTGGACATAGGTCTCCCCCAGGCGTCGCTACATTGACCTCGCCTTGTCTCGCATCCAGCGCCTTCCCGCAACCTTAACCAAGTCATCGGTCCACCTAGAGGGAGGCCGTTCCAACGCATCGTCTTCAGATTCGCGGTGGCCTTTAGAACTTTTTGGCCCCATCGGCCATCCGTTCTGCGAGCAATGTGCCCTGTCCACTGCCATTTAAGTTTGGCAATTCTTCGGGCTATGTCGTTACTTTGGTGGTAACAGATTAGGTGGACAGCAAAAGGATTGCCATGTGAATGACATAGAAAAGTAATAAAATATGAAAAACACATCCAAAAGAAGTAACAATATGAGTTGGGAGACGCGTGAGAATCTGCAGATCTATAAGATATCTCTGAATGTATGATTCAAACCCAAATCAAATTAATACATGGATGACTTTTGCTTTCTACTATGAATATTTTTACAAGCTTTTATTTAACTTGCAATGTATGTATGTATGTTGTAAGTGTGTTCGGGTCAAATCTTGCAACTGCATTTTAAAGCAGTTATCCTCCACTGATTAAGATGAAATTTTGCATACACTTTTAATTTGGATGACAATGCATGTTTAGCTAAGTGACGTCATTCTAAATCCAATATGGCGGACGGCACAAGATGGCGGACTAGTTATTTTTTGTGCACTGCCATGATATAGGTATCAAATGAAAGGATTTGCTGTGATGAATACGAAAAAAACTAGTTTTTATTTTTTAATAATTTATCTCCAAATGTTTTTATCCTTAACTTTTTCCTTTAGTATGACTCATTCATACATATAACAAGTAAATAAACACAACAATGTGTCCCGATTTATCACCAAACGATACAGTAGCATTGTTCTTGTGTTATCACGGGTTATCAGCCAGTTGTGTATGTTATACATTTAATTTACATGAAGAAACTAATTATTTTTTATAAACTTACAAATTTCCTCATAATTAGTTTTATCTCATCTTTTTTATACCTATTTAATTTTGATAAATGTTGTGCAGAGGTTATCAATACAGTGTAGTTTAAAAAAAGTAAAAAAAAAATTGACGCATACCGAATGTAAATTCCACGACGGGCGATAATTTTTAATGTACCTATTACTAATCTGTACAACTACAAATAAATAAAATAGAAGTGTCTATTTGTTATATCAAAATAATAGCTTTTTAATAAATGCATTTGAAAGTATATAGGCAGTTACGGCAATTATGTCAAAGAAAAATTGTCTGTCTGTTTGTGCAACCTAATCTCCGAAACAAATGGACCGATTTTGAAATGAAAACCTAAACTCACATTCATCATTCTTCAACTGAACAATCAACCCCGTTTTACTGTAACTGTTGATTGGCCTATCATATCATGACAACGACATGACTTGACATGAACTATTTAATTCTTGACAATCCAAGTTAAAAACTTAGGTAAAATGAATGACAAAAGAAGAATAGTAACAATTTGTCTGATATGGTCAAAGACCACAGTTAGACAAACAAAGGCAAGAAATCGCCCAATAAAAGAACACTTGCTTATCCAGTGAACATAAATATTCTAACCGTAGCAGGCTCTTTGCATGAACAAGACAAAAATAACAAAAGCAAAAAGTACACAGTAAATCTTCATGTCTCAGTTTAATCTGTACAATCTAGACCAGGCCAACATAACTGATAACCCAGTTAAACAAATGAATTTCCTCGGCCCCGTTCGACAAAGCCACCTGTCAACATTCGGTGCACGTCTTCTAACAAACGCTGGATGAATCAACCATTTTATGCAGCGGTACCCAACATTAATTCTGGCCAGTATGTAAAAACTAGCACATATTGTAAGTCTAGGAAGAAAACTTTGGCGAGACAATCACCATTACAACGGGCAGATACCCTCGAATAAAGACAAAAATTACAGACCATAATTGTCAACATGATTGATTCGAATGTAGATGAAGTCGGTAAAAATGACTTTGAAGCGAAACAATAGTAAAATAATGGCGTCCGGCCTGAGAGGATGGTACAGGACCAACACACCAGTAGATAGTAGAAACATTTTGGAAGAACCTTATACGATTATAAGCTATAAGGTACCCATAATAATTTAGCAAGACCAAATCTGTAACACCCTTGAAGACATAAAATGGCGACGTGAACATAAAGAAGAACATTACAAGGCAAATGCTAATGATGCCGACGTGACTGAATTCTGGCCAAGACACATTTAATTTGAAGACGATGAAGAAGAAGATTTTGCAGAAAATTATACTTTGAATTGTCTTCCTCTAGGGCAGAGGAAGAAAATTCAAAGTATATTCGTAATAATTGTAACATCGAGTTGTAAAAAGTATGCATCGAAGGTCCAATCAATCAGTTACCATCCTCACACCACTTCACACCAGCAACTGCCAAACAAAAACTTCTCGAAGCAGAATTCGAAACACTCCAAACTAGGACAACGGTATTCACAGTTCATGACAATGCAACAAAAGGCATACGGGAGGTTGAGTATCACTGAGCTAATGAATCAATGGAGATCACAGGATGTGCGTAGGCGGCGCTTACAATCAACGCGATGGCGTTTCGAAAGACACGTTTCATTGAGGTCTAGCTTTTGCGAAATTAGCATCTAGATATTTATCTTCACGCTCTGGTTAGTAACGGAAATGCTGTGTTTTCGACCAATGTTCGCGCAGTTTGTATTCCCAACTGAATGGATTGTTTACTATACCAAACGGAAAACTCAAATATCCTTGTTAAAAAAACTTCCATTGTTTATTCCACATGCCAAATACCTAAGTAAACCGACACCCCTAATATCTACAGAGTAGGCAGAATATATCTGTAATGTACACCCACCCACATGGCGCCAATGACATCACTTCTATATCGTCAACTGCTGTATTAATCTCCATTGAATCTTCCTTTAATCCTTCATCTAAGAGGATCAGAGTACTTGCAAATTGAACGGAGTGGCGGATTATTGACCCACCAAACACCCAGTGCTGTGGTGCTCATGTTCAGACAATATCCCCACTTGCTGGAGTGCTCCAATTGGCCGTTTACCTGCACTTTAGATGACCTGAAACGCCTCCAACGCTGAACGAGGCCTCCTACTGGGCCCAAACACGAAGACAAAAAAAGAAGAGTTCTTGCTATATTTGAGTGAGTATTTACTACTGTTAATTTATTAATCAATGATCTCAGAGCAATTGCAGTTGTTTTAGGTCTGGAATTGAATCAGACTTGCGAAATTCGCACTATCAGTACCAACCCACTAAAGGGAAAGCTGGTCGCAGAAACAGTTACCTTCGAAATCGACGTATTAAGCCTTTGTGTCGAATCGATTCAATAGTACGCTATCGGAGACAAAAAACTAGGTAATGAAAGTAGGTGGCTGATAGTAAATATTTTCAGCGACCAGCTGTATTGATTTACTTGACCGATTTCGGGATAAAATCTGGTCTTATCTTAAATAGCATGAACGTTGGAAGATTGCTAACAAAGGATAAATATGTGGAAGAAGATCTCGTCTTATGTCGTGGAACACAGGAAGAGCAAAAGTACGAAACATAAATTGAGTTGATCATAAGAATGCTTCTAATAGACAGGTTGGACAAAAGTAGTTTAGAAACCAGAATGCCACAAAGAGGTGGACAAGAATAATAATACAACAACAACTCAAGTTAATCAGAGTCACACATTTATACTTTAAAGACACTCAAATCTAATGACAGTTACAAACCACTTCTCACCCAGCCGGTCTACACATTCGCTTCCCATGCACCGTGTCATCGCACCGTGACAAGTGTGTGTAATCAGCTTTATCGTGAAAACGAAGCCCATCCAACGATACTCGAGAAGCCGAGACTGTTTGATTCAACGCCAGTTTTAACTGTAACTACATCGCGAATGCAACTAATTGTGGATAAGCATTAAGCTCTGTATCACTACACACGTCATTGTTTACGAATAGAACTTCTTCTTCAAAGATAATAAGGTTCATATTCTATTGTGTCTGTGGGTAGATATGACGTTTTGACAGTTGGAAGTTACTCGTGAGTCAGCGATTCAATACGACTAGACGTAAGTTCTTGACCTCCCGTTATTATTTGTGGTTTCGCTTACGAACAGCTGTTAGAGACAAATTCACTTTAATTGTTGAAGACTGGTGTTGATAATGATCGTGTTGAAAATTCGAACATTAAACTCTCATCCTGGCAAGCAGCAGACGGCATAAGTGCTTAAGATTGTCGCAGGATAAAGTCAGTTCGCATTACAGACATAAAGGACACTCATTGGCTAGACGTTTTATGACCTACGAAATGGCTGGTTGAACCGGTCAACGCTACTCGTTCTGTTTTCGAATCTTTAAAAGGTCTCTGGTCCGTATTATTTGTATGAGCTCTTTTTTTGAATCTTTGGCTTTTAACGAACCAGAATTTTAATTCAATATTTTCTGAGTTAATCTCGTCTAACTGAACAGTCCCTGGGAATATAGGACTACTTACTACTTATTTTACTGCTGGCTTGCAATCTTTTAAACCGGTATCCTTTTCTAATACAGAAATAGGCAGTACTATTATAGTCGTTATACCTCATTATATATAAGATTTAATTAAGCTATTGCACTGTGCAGTTACGACCGGCATTCGAATTTCTAGGCCAGTTGACCCAAAACCCAGATAGGTTGATATCAGCTGCTATAGACACAACGGCTTTGATAAAATCATTGTATACTTTCGGAATAGCATTCCCTACTGACGATATTCAGATTTCGTATCTTGGAACTTGACGACATTGTCTCCGATGATAGTAATTAATAAAACAAAACTTGTTCACGATTTTTAGTTCGCTTTTTAAGCAGTCGGGTATTTTGTTTTTTTTAATAAACCTTTTTATATTTATAAAGTGTTACAAACCAACTTACAGAAATAAAATAATTTATTTTATAAATGGACAGCTTTTGAGTACGCCCTCACAAAATATAGTCCATCATCTAGTAGATTTCTCAGATATTTTCTCACATGTATTTGTGTAAGTGACCATATAAATACCAGTCTGCATTACTGGACCTAGAAATTAGTATTCGTAGTGCATTCACCGAAAACTAGATCTCGAGGCTTGAGTGAAACTTAAGTGTAAAACTATATCCTTGTCTTACTTACACTTTGTATATTTGCATTTAAGTTCCCCTAGAAAAAATAACTGCAGTACTAACCTAGTTCAGGTTACACTTAGAAATAATTTTCTTTTTGCAGACGCTAATATAATAAGTGACCTCACAACAAGCCCAATTCACAGAACAAACAAACCAAGACAGAACAACTGGGCGCAGGAAACTGTGGAGACAAGACCCAGAAAAGAACCAGAGACCAGGAAAGGAAGAAGACGCCAATAAAGACGTTTTACCACGTGGACGTCATCGGTACCTTTAAGCATGAATATTGTCTAGAACTAGACTTACTGATGCACGAGCACAGGCAATAAAATGTTAAGGCAATGTCGACCTAATTTCACGAATGGCTTTCGATTTATAGCAAAAGAAGAAGAAAAGATACATCGAGATAATTCGGGAATTCCATACTACAAGCTTATTAAAATAGATCTCAGATTCAGCCGAGTTTTGTCTTCAGTTTTCGATAAGCCCGTATTTTAAACAAAGCGGACATCCCCAGTAGGCCAGGGAAACTAAAATTACAATAAAACCCAATTTAAATAGCCACGGGCCGTTGCTTCAGGCAAGTCAACATGGCTTTCGCTGATAATTAGATAAGAACAATACCGTACACACTTTCCTATAATTTTCTCTAATGCTCAGCGCACACGATGGTTGTAAACATCGACGCAAACTGCATGAATGGCAAAACACAGTTTCAATGATAAGATATATACTCGAGAGAAATATACTCCTATTTCAAATATCGCTGACAAGATGCGAAACAAATCATGCTATCTTTTTACTGCGGCTTCACTCCCTTGGCTATTTCCTTAGAAACCTTGCAATCTTGGGTAAAATCTTATGCCACATCAGTATTGTCATAGATGACTCTTTAAATAATAATAGTTAAGATTCCGTCCAAGTTGTTGCATCCTGCTTTCCATAAGCGTTAAATTGAAGTCACAACATACAAACGACTTATATTAAATACACGATTAATCGCACGGAAGCTCACGTATGCTTCATGTTACCGGATTTTATTAAACATGTTTACATCAAAGTTACTTTCAGAGACATCTACCAGATAATCCATAAATTCAAGTGCAACTTTAACGCGCCTTTGACTGTCGCAACAGACGACAAGGGCCATAGACAAGTGGCAATAGCTTTTGGTTTTCTACAACAATTTTCAGTGGGATTGATGGTTTTCGGTAGCTTATGTCAGTCCCAAACATTTTTGTATTGTATCAAATAGAATGTCTAACCTCTTATTTGCCTGTCTTTCTGTCTGTCCCGACTTACAAGTTGATAGGTTCGAACCCAAACTCGCTTTTTGCTTTGTGTTTTTTAATTCATGATTCCTGCTCCCAGTGTGTGTTGCCAGTGATCACCTATGGAACCTAGACGTGGTTGCTCACAATGGGCCTTATCAGAAAGCTTAATGTCACCCAAAGACAAACTGGCAGTGGGCAGGGCACATTGCTCGCAAAACGGATGACCTATAGGGCCGAAAAGTTCTGGAATGGCGACCGCGAACCGGAGGACGATACGTTGGAAGGCCGTCCACTATGTAGACCGATGACCCGGTTAAGGTTGCGTGAAGGAGCTGGATGCGAGACACACGGGATCGTTCAATGTGGCAACGCCTGGGGGAGGCCTATGTCCAGCAGTAGACGTCTTTCGGCTGAAATGATGATGATGATGATCCCTGCCCTCGATCTCTCAGAGAAGTCGGTTCTAGAACCAAAAATTCGAAGCCATGTGAATCTATAGACCCGCACTGGGGTCGCGTGGTGGATTGCAGCATTTGCAGCCCACTCCCACTCATAGAGAGGAGGCCTGTATCTCAGCTGTAGGGAACATAATTAGCTGATACTAAGTCGCTGGTCGCCATTGCTTTGTCGTGTGTCTGAACCAGGCGTTATTACAAACTTTCGCTGTAAAGATTACTCATGCTTGAATCTAAACGACCGGATAACGTGTCGGAAACGTCCATAATTAGCGCTTGATGTCTAATGATTGTTCCGGGGAATAATAAATGGCTGAACAACCATTGATTTGTAATTGAAGCACGTTTCTTTAAAACGGCTCCTGAGAAGCCTCTTTAAGAGGAAATGTGGGCAGAGAACTCCGACTGAATTTCCTTGGTATAAGTCTTAATTTGAGGTGTCTCTCGCTTATTTCCTCCTACGGTAGTGGACAAATTTAAGAGATATTCCATAAATTGGGTCACTTGTCCAAGGGAATGGCGAGGTAGACCGAGACGTAACACACCATATCAACTCCGGATGGATGAAATGGTGACAAGTCACTGGAACAAATTGCGACCCACGGATGCCCCTCAAGTAAGGGGAAAATTTACAAGTTCGAGATTAGACCTGCTTCTCTGCGTCCTTAACGGGGATTGAATCCGCTAGCACCAACTGCGCTGGTGCTGGTGCTTGCACTAGTGCTGGCGTGCTGGGGTGCGTGTGGTGAGCGGCTTCAAAGATAATATAATACTACAGTACAGATACCCAATCCCATACAAAGAAATGTCACCTCCTTAAGTCGGGCTATTGGTCGGGCTATTTTTTCTTTCTCCATATTTTTAACAGGCGGCAGCACCAGTGACTCTTTAATAGCCCGAGACTGTGGTTTTCTAACGCCATCTAGTAGTTTGCCTAGATACTAAATCATATGGCAATTTGAGCGAGGAATCGTATCATGTAGGTACTTGCCGTTATTTGCCAGTTGTCTTGTCCTTGAACGCTTACTTCGTATTCGTAATAATAACATTAGGTATGTTCGGTTCGGGACAGACTCCGCTCAGACCGCGGTAACTTCTTAAATCTAAGTGGTCGCATTGTGTAGCGAATTTCACAATATCACGAATATTCCAAATCAATCAAAACTGTAGAATTCGTTGTAGAATTAAATGTAGGTAGTTAGCTTGCTTCCGCGGCAACGAAATGACACGAAGTAGGTACCTACTCGTACTTCATGTCATTTTATTATTCACTATAAGGGTTATCCTTTTTTACTCGGCTGCAAGGAAAGGGTTATGTTTTTCGCGCGTATCTTGTATGTAAGTATGTGTGTAATATTCTTTATTACCTCGTATCTTTCAAACCACATGACGGATTTTTATAATTAAGACATCGTTAGATAGGTCTTGGCCACCCAAATATTCTTAGATAAGTGCCATTAAAAAAAAATGGCGGATTTTGGGCTCCATGTTGTAGAGGTTGCAATTTTTTATCTTCGTAACCCATCGAGTGGGGTATCAAAATGAAGGGCTTTTAGTGGTGATTACAAAAATACATACCACGTATATGTTTAAAACAATTTATAAAAAAAAAATACTTAAAAGTTGTAAATAAAAAAAGGTAATTTAAAAATCAAAAAGGAAGCGAACTCAAAAGCTGTAAACAAGTAAAAATCGTGCTGTGCCGTCGGAGGATCAGGCAGTTCGCGAATATGTATCCTCCGACTGCACAGCTAGTTATTTTCTTGTATACAGCTTTTTAGTTCGCTTTTTATGCAGTCGGGTGTTTGATTTTTAAATTAGCTTTTTTATTTTAGGTTGGTACTTAGATATATAAAGAACAAGATGTTTTTACAAAAATGATTACTTTTAATACTTTAGTTAGGTACGCAGCATGGCAGTACCTACCCTACCCCTCACCCCCGCTGTCACATGAAATTGCTAGCGCGTAGTGGCTCACGAAGTGTTTCGAGCCGTTATTAAGTTTGAATCAAACTGTACCTACTATGCGACACGTAAACTCGGACGGCAAGCGGCACACGCGTCGCGATAACTCTTATTTTAGTACCCGTGCGATTTGAGTAAGCCCTAGCGCGATACGAGTCCTGTTCCAGCGAGGTATCTAGCTAATTCGACGTGTAAACAAGCTTCACAAAAAAGTGATTTTAAATAATAGACCAAGACTTTAATATTTGAAATTACGCCTATAATAAATAATATCTTTTAAATTACGCCTATAATAAATAATAACTATCCTACAAAATGAATCTTACGATGGATATATAGTTTAGGACAAATTGTGAAACACGCCATCTATTGCAAAGAACTCAAAACAAAACGAAAAGTCGATAGCTACTTTCAACTAATTTAACATACAAAGTCTTCACTTATCTTTTTTGTTCAAAAAACCTGATTAATGAGTGTAAATGGATAAATTAACATTAAAGAAGCAAGTTTTGATTTTTACTAAACTTACTTCAGCCTGAATCTGCTGTTAAACATTTTTAATTGATTGTTACTTTCACATTTGTTACCTATGCTGCCATCTATGATCTTTTTTTAATACTAATTATAATTTGTATGAGTTGATACCCCATGGCGGCTTTATTGCTCCGGTACCATTCTGGACAAATGGTAGTGAGTAATCACGGTGCAACTCACATTTTCTCTTGAGTACCAGGGGCGAGTGCTCTCGGAGGCGTGACCTACCGAAGATGGTCCCAGACACCTCGTAAGGGGTTGCCTGGTATAGTGTGCCGCTTTCCATAACGTAAGGTTGGTGAAGGAGGCCACTATAGGAAAACTCAGTAGACAAATAGGGGTATGTACGGATGAGAATGTTGAGCTATCAAAGAGATGGATGAAAAGAGATTGCATGTAACAGAGATGAGAATGTTGAGATGGATGTGTGAAGTTACGAGAATGGATAAAGTAAGAAATTAGTATATTAGAGGAAGTTTGAACAGAAAAATTGAAAGGAAACCGTTTGTCCTGGTATGTTCATGTGATGAGGAGGGATGAAACGCATGTTACTAAAAGAGTTCTGAATATAAATGTGGATGGATGGAGAGGGAAGGAATGGCCAAAGAAATGATGGATGGACTGTGTGAGGAGTGATATGAAAGAAAAGGGAGTCAATGATGGCGTGACGGGGGACTGGACGGTATGGAAGAAGAAAAGGTGTTGCGCCGACCCCAAGTCTTATGGGACAAGGGCAGGAAGATGATGATTCCATAAATTGAATAAAAATTATATCATGTTGTGCTTCTATGTTTTTCATTTATAGTTGTCAAATTTGCTCACTAGGCTTCTGATGACCGTTCCTAGGGTGGTCACGGCGTACAGTGTGTTCCGGTGATGGTGGGTACTCCCCAGTGGAGGGTCCGGTGACGGACCGACGCGGCGGGTTCGCGGTGAGTGCTAACGCGTGCCCGTGTTCCCGCCATAAGCGGCACAGGAGGACACCGTGGAGTTTTAGTGGTTTGGAGTCCCACATAACTGCACTATCACCCCGGGGTAGTACAGTATGCATGAGCATTTCTCCAGGAAAAAAAAAATAAAGGGTTCTGATGACCGCACATTTGAGGGTGATTCCAAAGATTATGTATCATCAAAAAGGAAAACAAAGGGGCACAGTATATTTCTTTCATTTTCAGATTATGGAATGTTTTAAGGTGTCTCGGTGCTTTTAATACTTCGATCGACGTATACATATTTTGGTCTTTGAATCGATGTTATTTAGATTTAATTGTTAGCTGTTGACCTACAATTATTATAGAATCAAACAGTGATGTCTAGACTCGTGTTTTCCATAATGCAAACATTTTCCTCAATAAACTAATAATACATGTTATTGCCATATTTAATACTAGCTGACGCCCGTGGCTTCGCTCCCGTCAACTGGCTACCTACCCTGCCTACTCAGCCCACCCTGCCTACCCTACCCTTCCTACCTACCTACTATTTTTTATCTATCATCAATAGTTTTCTCAGCGCACGCCAAAGAATGAATTTTATAGGCAACATTTTCCTACCTTTGGTTACATTATTGCAATTTTCATAAGGATCTCAATTTTTTTTGAAAATATATTCTAGCCTATGACACTCAGGAATAATGTAGCTTTCTACTGGTGAAAGAATTTTCAAAATCAGTTAATTAGATCCAGAGATTACCCCTTACAACGTCACAAACCCACAAACTAAACCTCTTTATGATATTAGTATAGATTACCTATGGTCCTTTTTCCTTTTTTGTGACGTATTCAATATTTTCCCTTTTCAATATATTTCTACGTTTATCTCAACGGTTATTTTCAACATAATAATATGGGGATGATTCATCTATACCAATATTATAAAGAGGAAAGATTTTTTTGTTTGTTTGTACCGAATAGGCTCCAAAACTACTGGACCGATTTCAAAAATTCTTTCACCGTTGGGAAGCTACTCTATCCCCGGGTGACATAGGCTACTTTTTATCCCTGTATTCCCACGGGAACTACGCGGGTGAAACCGCGAGGCGTCCTCTAGTATTACATATAATAATAATAATTATAATAAAATCCCCTTTGCCTTTTCATTATCTTCGTTTATTTTTCGTACTAAATATTTTTTTTCTAGTCGCATTAGGTCGAGGAAACCGCCAAAGTTGTGGGGAACACCTGGATCGGAACGTACCGGTACCTATAGCAGCAAGAAATGGAGGCCTATAACCAGCCCTGGATCATTCCAGGAAGATTATGAAGGTTTTAGAAGAGGTGGTGTTAAAGTCGTGGTTCTGGATTTACTGTCTAGGCAATCACTGTCCATTCCAGGTTGCCTGGAAGAGATCGCGGCATACGATCGATACGATACGATGTTTTTAGTTTTTAACCGACTTCAAAAAAGAAGGTGGTTCAAAATTCGTATTAATGTTTTTTTTACAAGCTCTTAATTAACTTGCAATTTATTGTATGTATGTAAGTGTGTTTGGGTCCAATCTTGCAAGTGAATTTTAAAGCAGTTATCCTCCACCGATTAAGATGAAATTTTGCATACACGTTTAGTTCGGATGACAATGCATGGTTAGATAAGTGACGTCATGTTAAATCCAATATGGCGGACGGCCCAAGATGGTGGACCAGTTATTTTTTGTGCACTGCCATGATATGGGTATCAAATTAAAGAGTTTGTTGAGAAGAATACGAAAAAAGCTGGCTTTAAAAAAAAACAATACTTTATTTCCTTCTTGCTTTGTATTATCTGGTGTACAATAAAGTACAAATAAATAAAATTACACCTACTTAGACAATCATCACCCTAAACGACAACTTCAATCATAATCACATTCAACGAGCAACTCATGCGCCGCCAATCATCGTCGAATGGCGCCTAAACTTCGGTGCCCCAACAATCAAAACAACATCAGTCCATTCAATAAAACCTAATCACGCGACCGAATGATCAACAATACATACAAATAGTATGACATCCTTATATGGCAACTTGATTTTGAATTTAGAATTCGTCGTACATCGAACGACACTCTCAAGAGCGGAAACAGCAATGTAAGATCGTCTTTTGTTTAGAACCGGACAGTTCTTCAAATGTCAGTATACATTGAAGGGTTTCATCTACATGGATGATATTTTAACATACTAAAGAAGCAATGGATGTAGTATTATCGTTAGTACGGACCATTGAATCTTAAGAAGGCACAAGTCGTGACGTACTATTGTGGTTGTACAATAGAAGATGTTAAACACCTGTGAATAGTTTGACAATGAACCGGCTGGTAACTGGCGACATTGTGTGGGGGATTATGTTTATTATGTGAGAAGCTGCTTATAAAAGTGGGTTACGTTTTTGCCAAGTTGCTGTGGTCACGGGAAACAAAATTTGGTTCAAATAAATTCCACTAGATGTCGTGACAAGCTTCGATTTGCCGCGCGAAATTTTATATACCTTTGGGAATATGGATATCATGAAAAAAAACGACTAAATAGGTATATCTGATCAAAATAAAATTATTTGTATTGTTGAACTACTAATCTATCCCTGTATGGTGACTGTTTTGCAATTTTCCTTCGTCTTATGGTATTTATTTGCGCCCAAGGGTGCATTAAAAATAGTGTTGAAATATAGAACTTTGGAAGCTCATAACTTTCAAAAATATATTTTTACTGTTTTTATTTATTTATTTAATAGTTTATGCACACAAACGTACAGAGGCGGACTTAATGCCTTGGGCATTTTCTACCAGTCGACCTTTTGTTTGCATACAGGGCTAGATAATGATAAGACAAATTGATATAAGTTTTTGTTTTGAACGTACACCGTCAAACAGTGGTGAAATCGCCAGACTACGTTTGTATGGAAGAATGATCGACTAGGACAACCTTAAAGACAAAAACTCACGAAGCCTCTAATATCGATTTAAATATGCCACAATATCGTGTTATTCATAAACAAAATTGACAAGGATAATAATTAACGAACAGTGTACAATTTATTCTCGTAAATCTTGAGCTCCCCTATTCGACCTACTGACTCATCACGTCATCAGTCAGCTAATCAACGTGATTTGTTTAAACATTCCCGTTGGCTATGGCAATTTGTGATGGTCATAAAGTCTCTTGAAATGTAACGTAAACTAAGATATTTTATTGAAGGTATCGTGGAGTTTACAATATTTTGTATAATATGTCGTAGGAAGATTTGATAATTCGAATGTTTGCGAAAACCCTAGGGATATTGCGAAAACACTATAATTAGACAATGGTAAAATATTTCTCAATCTTACTGGAAAAAGATAGGGTTGTTGCAAAAAGTAGGAGTCGCTCTAGTAATATTGAATATCCTTAACAAATAAAACAAAACAACGCGTGAATGATTGACATATAAAACGTCAACGAATCAGACGAGGTCTCGTTTATGGCGTTCCGACCGGCCAATCAGGGTTCTTATTTCATGATAGCTAACGTTTCATTTCGCAATAATACTAAAGCGACTCTTGTTTTCGCAAAAACCCTATCCTTTTCCAGTAAGATTGAGAAATGTTTTAACCATTGTCTAATTATCCGTGTTTTCGCAATATCCCTAGGGGTTTCGTACAAAATTGAATTATCAAATCATCCGACTACATATACATAATACAGAGTGAGGAGAGATTTTGTGTGCTAAAATGTGTTTATTTTCTGGTTCTTGTATTTTTCCGCAAAAGTTTTCTAAAATAGATTTTACTTGACTATTAAGTTCAGTATAGGACTATACGGTAGGTCCAACTAAAATTAGTAATCGGATTGAGAGTGTCTCAAAAAGACGTTAAGGTATGTTCGAAGGTGGATGATATAATAACGATGGGCACCATTAAACCCTGATTTAGGGGATGCAGACATCAGGAAAGCTAAACTTAGCAGCATAACTTGCAATATCGGTACATGGTGGATATCCCATCCAGAAGCACTAAAAGTTTTGGGCATACTTTCATTATGCGTACAGCTATGGAGTGGAATTCCCTGCCGGAGTCTGTTTTCCGATGGCTGCAACCTCGTGGTAATTAAGTCAAGAGTGAATAGATCACTTCTAAGCACGTACTTCACCGTCGACCACATCATAGCTTACCATCAGGTGAGATAGTGGTCAAGCGCGAGCCTAACTACAATAAACAAAAAATCGTTTACTAAAATGTTGTCAGAACTTTTAGTTCAAGTTCATTCACAAAAGAATGCGAACAATAAAATCTCATAACTGACGATATCTTGAAATATGGCAGAACAAGAATGACTTTCTCTACAATTTGCTGCATTACCATCTAGAGTGCTGAGTGCACCTCGTTGCAACACCCAGACGACCTTTAAGTGCTGTTTAAGCAACAATATATGGCTTGATCCAAAAAGTCAAAGTAATTAAAAGATTGGCATCTTGAAGTTATTTTGCATACTGTCTGGAAAGATGGCCAAAGATTTTTGCTTAAGTCCGAAATTCAGGCAACATCAGACCTACTTTCCGAGTGTTCGTAATGAAAAGCTCAGTGTTTACCTCGGTTTAAAGACTTATTTAGTCCCGAGAGGGGGTTTCGAGGGCGCCAAACAAGTTACTTGATTTCGGATTCTTTGATCCGAAATCTGAATGACTAATTGAATTTTGTTGCCAGGTATGTATTTTTTATTACCGACTTTACCTGGCTCCTACGTCTTCAAGTCTGTAACTAAATATATTACTTGTAGGCTTCCTTAAAGTTCATTATCGCTAACTATCAGGTGAAATAGTTCACACATGGAGGCAATCGATTAATAAAAACCTTATGGAAGTAATATCATCAACTCCCAGTATACCACGACCTTGCCTCTCGTGCTCTGGGTTCATATGTACTTTCTAAGTTTATCTTGGACATCACAGGCAACGGTGAAGGAAAACATCGTGAGGAAACCTGGACTTATATAGTTAATGTAAGTCTGAAATAGCCAAGTCAGAGGCCTGTGGGGTTCCCAGAGGCGTCTTTATTAACTCTGACATCAGAGATGGCCACATCCTCACACGAAAAGAAGAAGTATACCAAAGCCATTTACAAATACCCATCTCACCGGCTTCCCCCCAAACCGTCAATTCGCAAAGCCGTTAAGACTGCAAGTGAACAGTTAACTTGATTCCACATTACTTAACGGTTACGTGTGCGCTGCATTCTTACCTAACCTCCATTGAGGCCGCGAGAATCAATTCACATTGTGTACAGTGATATATTATACTGTAACTTGGTCGCTTTTGCACGGCAAATTAGATGTGAAAGAAAGTTTGAAGGCCTGGTTGATGGAAAGCGGTGTGGCCGATTTTATGGCTTTGATTCGCAGTTTGGGTCAGCTGTGACCTAGTTTCCTGGAAGCGTGATTTGGGTTGCCCTATTGATACAGAAACATCACTATAGTCGTTACAATCTAGGAAGTCAGATTTGACAGCTATAAAAATACATACTAATATTATTCGAAAGTAACTCTGTCTGACGTCTGTCTATCTGTTACCTTTTCATGCCTAAACCACTGAACGGAATTCAATGAAATTTGGCAAGGAGATAGGTGGCATCCTGAGGAAGGACATAGGCTAAAAATAGTAAAAGAGAAATAAAAAATTGCTAGTGTAAGGAGGGTGGGTAGGTACGGTAGATAGGTAGGTAAGTATGTAGGGTAGGGTAGGTAGGTAAGATAGGTTAGGGTAGGGTAGGTAGGTACGTAAGTAGGGTAGAGAGGTGGGTAGGTAGATATTTAGGGTAGGGTAGGTAGATAGGATAGGGTAGGTAGGTAGCCAGTTGTCGGGAGCGAAGCCGCAGGCGACAGCTAGTACTTAATAATATTTAAACTTGATGCTTACGAATTATATCCGTTGTTATAGTGTATGGGTAACATAGTAATTAATTAGGATTATGAAATTTAATTTTCAATTTCTGACGTTCAAAGTTATCGCGGCATGTAAAATGAGAAACGTCAACGGACTTCTTAGATTGTCACGATTGAAAGTTTTGCATGACTTAGTTGTCAAGTAATTATATAAACCCTGCCTTGTTGGCTTAGTGGTCACAACCGCTACTGATGAGCACGAGGACCCGGGTTATATTTATTATAAAAAAAATCTACTGAAAAACTACTGAACTGATTTTCATGCGGTTTTCACCAATATAAAGAGTGATATTCGATAAAGGTTGACCTGTATAATTTGTCACGGGCGAAGCCGGGGCGGGTCGTTAGTGCAATTATAAAACGAAAACGGTAGCAATAGTAAATGTGAGGTCCATAATTAGATAACTAATGATATCAGAATCTGGAGCAACATCTCAGATTCACAGACTATATCCAATATGAATTCCGTCTCAATAAGAAATTCTAGCAACTTCATCCACTTCGGAATACTCACATATTCCTTTAGTAATTTCCTGGCAACGCTTTTACTTTTATTTGCCTCGGCATTTCATTTAAGATGCTTTGACTTCTAGAAGCATAATATACGAGTAGCATTAACAACCTTGAGAGTTACGGTAATGAATTTTCTAGTTAAAGGAGGAATGTAAGCAAACAGTACGGCTACATTAGTTTTGAAAACAAACGCAAACGAAATTACTTTTTCACGAAGTGTGGAGATCTACAATGGTCCAAAAACTGGGCTAACAGAAGACAATAGACTAAATCTATGCCATTGGTTTGTCAAGTGACAAGTTCTAGACAATACAAAGAGGACTCTAATCTTCTGAAGAATATGTGGCCAGAACGTGCCGGTTTGCGTTAAATTGAGACTTCCTCTGTCCTAGTCTCGGTAAAACAACAGACTGGGAAGGGCCGAAGTCTACTGCAAAGGGAAATGCCCAATTTAAAATTACGGGACGGTCTTACCTTTGTCCTTAAGAGTACTTGTACTAATTAATCGGAGATGTTTGTTACTTGCATACAAGAAGATAATTATCAGTATGACAAGGAGTAAGATGGATGGAATGTGTGAAGAGTGATATGAAAGAAAAGGGAGTCAGTGATGCAGTGACGGGGGACAGGACGGTATGGAAGAATAAAACTTGTAGCGCCGACCCAAAGTAATATGGTACAAGGGCAGGAAGATGATGATGATGACAAGGAGTAAGACGAAGATTTGAATCTTTGGTTCCTCAAATACAATTAGGTATACTCATACGCGCTAGGTCGTGGAGTTGCGGACACCAGCCCGTCGAAACTAAACTAGGTATAGTTCTCGCCAAACTTCTTAGCCGCCCTGAGGCACTTGTTCCACCGCCGACGAGTACCTAAGCGATTAGCTATAGACTATTTACTCGGTGAAGAAGGAAAGATATAAGACACACATAAAAGAGACACATATAGTAACAGTTGATCTCTGGCTGTTCACACTGCCGACGAACACTCTCTCACCACAAGTTTGTAGCAGCGACGAGAACTATCAAAGTTATACTTGATCAGGGATGCTCGCTTGAGACACCAACCAGCGGTCATTTCTACCTACAATGCGGCCGCCCCGAGCGAGTAGTCTTACTCGCTGCTAGTCGGTGGTGATGGCGGTGGGACACAAGAGCCTGAAGTTGGCTTTCCGATGCGCAAAGCACGGCGCGTTAGTGTTTTTGTATGAGATTTACTACCGAGTGTAGACATTGTTGCCAACTTCAGGCCAGTCAAGAAGTTTGGCGCGAACGATTCTCCTAACCGTCATAGTCTTAGTTTTTGTTACACGGTGCTGTGCTTATAAATAATGTATTTATTTGCTAGATTTTCCTCACGGTTTCCTTCCCGTGGCTTACTCCGTAGGACATGTAAAGGTTGTTCGGAATAAAAGCGTGATACTCAGTTATAATGTAGCAAAAGTGAAAAAAAAACCGTGTTATGAATTCTTAAAAAAGTACCAAAATTTCGGAGCGTAAAAATATAACAATCGGTATGCAGTGCAGCAATGGCAGGTTGCCTGAACCTCTATTTTAAGTTCTTAACCGATATCAAACAGAATATACGATTGAATAGTTCACGGCCGGTCGTAGGCCTCATGAATCAAAAATACAAAAAAATAAAAACATAACCGCCTTCCAAATAAAAACACTACCAAGTGAAAAATAACTTAAATTTCGGCAGTCTGTGTTTCTGGTTTAGTTTCTTCGTTTTTTGCCACTGACTTCCGAAATTGAAGTTATTTTCTCCAAATTTTTGGGAAGTCGGTTTAAAATGGCTGGTCACTTATGGACAAATAAATTTTGGTGGAGAGAGTTTAGGAAAAGGAAAAAAAGAAAATATGTGACTTTTCGGAGTGACTCATAATAAATGGTCATCTATGTAGCAGATTCCTTACGTATTTCCAAAAAGTTAAAACGGCACGGTCGATAGCGATTATCCAATTTAAATCCGAATCCGTATCAAATGCGGGTAGTAACATTCAATTACTATACTGTTCAGCTCAGGATAGTAAAGATACAGTTCGCGTTATATAAGTTGAACGCTTTGAAACCAGGCTTTTCGATGTGCAGGGCATGGCACGATGCTGTTTTAGTATCAAATTTACTACTGCGCAGCCATTAGTAACCAACTTCAGACCGGCCAAGTTATTTGACGCGCACTGTACCTTCAATGACTCTAAAACTTTTACGGCTTTACCCGCACCAAAGAAGCGAAAAAAATCAGGTTTAGGGCGTACTAAACCAGGTATTCAGTTAACATACCCGGACAAAGTTACACGTTCGCTAGTAAAATGATCGTAAATGAAAAAGAAGATGAACATTTCTAAGGTATGCCAAGTGAATCATAGGCTGTCAAAATTGTTTACGCAATTATAGGCCGTTTAAACAATGAATTAGAGTTTGTAATGCTCCTTGTTTATTGTCAAGGAGTCACTGACCGGAGCAGTTAGGGTTTTCAAGAAGTCTGTGTCATGTCAGGTTTGTTATTGCGCTGTGAGCTGTGGAACGAAGATTTTTCTACTATAAAGACTATTTTATTTGAGAATAAATTGCACTTTTTGTTTCGATGACTCATCAAAAATGTTTAAAGTTTGACAGAATACATAATAATGGGTCAACGTCCTTTAAACCAAACATCAATCAACTCAGCCTGTCGTACAAATCTTGTATTGATAGATACGCAGAACACTTGTCAACAAGAAATCAATCAATAGTCCAACAGATTGACTACTAGTTCTTTGCACAAATCCTGTCAGAAACCGGTCAAGCACGAGTGAACTTGCGTGACCAGTGCCTATAATTTTAAAACAGTTTCTACTTGACAACTGTCCCGAGAAAATTGTTAACGAACCGTGTAAACGTTTGAAAATAATGCTTTGTAAAATTATGAGAAAATTACACATAAAATAGTGTTACTCGAGTTGAAACTTATCGATGTAAAGCCATTGAGAGGTCAGACAATTTGGTCATACGTAGGTCATACCATACTAGACCGAAGCGGACTCGCCTACGCAGATTCAAACACAGAAGCTCCTGACGGCCCTATTATAGGAATAGGAGCTGATAAACACCGAGACGGACAATAAAAACGTTGTAATTACAAAGTTAATGAAGTTGTAAAAGCTCAGGTCTATTGCCGTACATTAACCTCCTCGATGTCAATATATTGTTCAGAAGGTACAAACACACATCCCAAACACAGTGCCAGTGTGGAGGGCCTTCACAGGATATGCAAAACCTCCTTTCCTTTCATGGCCACATTTTGGTCGGATAAAATTTGAGTCGAATCGACACGTTAAGAAATAGAAAAGGTTCAAACATGATAGCAATGGTATGTACGGTTTTTGCTGAACTCCAATGCGTGACAGACGCAGTGTTTTTCAAATATGCTGACAAGGCGGGAACGGCAGAACGCAGGGGTGCAGGTTATCTTGTTATGATACTGGTCATAAAAATAACTTCGTACAATGAGTTCATCATCATTCATCACAACCATGACTGTTTAGTAGGTTTAGATAAGGGACATGAAACTGCAACCTTCATTGCAGTAAACAAAGTCAATGGAAACCGGGAAACACTGAAACAGATTAGAGTCTACGCGGATATTCAGTACATTGCATACAGGATAGCTTTATCGAAGGATGCACACCAGGAAAAACCAAAGGATTTGGATAATGAATAAAATAATCCTAACAATCAATTTGTGTGATGAAGTGATAAATCAGCTTAGGAAGGTATAACAAATTTCGTTTGATTTATTTCAAAAATATAAAAGCCTAAAAAAGAACTCTTACCACTTCCCGCCAAACGACAAAGATGGCGTCACCTGTCACTACCAAGTTCAAATTAGCCGTTAATTCTGTCATGGCCGCCAGTTTTTGTCGCCACAGAAATTCCGCGAAGAACTCGCGCCTAACCGGTTTTTGTGTATCTGATAAATGTTATAATAAATGCGTGTAATTTCGGTGAGGACAGAGGACCGTACTCTTATGTCATAATTAGGCCAATCCACATTTTCATTAAGATGATTAGTTTGAGAATAAAACTACGCTTTGGAACTTGCAAATAACTTCATTTTTCTGACTGACCTCTCCTCTTCTTTCTTCATCTCTTTGACAATTAATTCAAAAATGCCCGTAATTGAAATAAATGCTTCTAGTTTAAGTTTCAATTAATATTATCGTAATTTGTTCCGGTTTAAATTTACTTACAGCAAAAAATCTCCAACCAAGCAAAAAATAGATGAATGAAATTTAAGAATGAGTGTTTTTAGTACGATATCTAGTTGCAAATACTACTCAACCGTGTAAACACTTCTAGATTGACACATGATATCTGTCAAAAATGCGCATCAAAAATGGCATTGTCTAATTATGTTTATGATCCTAGCAGGAACATATTGCCGACCGAAAACGTCGTTTATCACCCAAAATTGACGTTTCCTATACGAAACCGCAATTGTGCCTTGCACAAACCAAAGGACAAAACACTTCGATCGAACTGAGGCCTTCGAAAGGCAGCTGCTTCAAAATCTTGCACTAATTTCGACAGTCCATTTAGAAAGATAACGGTTCGGTGGTGTTGCAACACGCATCTGCACATCTTCTGTCCCTCTCACATCCACGAGCTTCGCCGAATACCTTGTTTTGCCCGCAAGCTTGTTTGCTTATTTTTTTAGGATACCCATGTCATCTGAGAACCTTCGCACCTTTGAATATTTAGTTTGTGGAGCATCTGCGGGTTTCTTTTTTGTACGTCAAAACCTTTTTATATAGGACTTATTTTTAGAACGTTTGATGTAACGAAAAATAATTTGAAAACCAGGTTTTTATGACGATACCTCCTGGTTCCTTCAGTATATTAAAATAAGTATGCCCGATAAAACCATCTAACGGGAAGGAAAACAAACATAGCCTAACAAAAACAAATTGATAAAAATATTAATAAACATTCATAACACGGAAGTTTGAAGTTAATTAATTATTATAAACAACTTATTTCCATCATTCAGCAGAATCAGACATTAACAACTGTAACAAAGTTGAACGCATTCTAAGTGGGTCTTGTTTAATTTCAATACACACCTGCGCTAACACAATTAACAAAAGCAGGTGTGTCTAAAAACAAAAATTCAAGGCACCAATTAATTCATATTTTATGGTGAGTTATAACAAGCTTCGCAAACTCCAGAGTGAATGCACTTCTTGAACATGGCAACACAGCATGCTCAGACGCGCTACGCAGTTTTAAATTTAGAAATGCTTTCCATCTGACATCTCGGTGTTTCGAAATTAGAATAGTGTTTGACGGTGCCTTTTCTTGCCTGCCAGTACGAAATCTGGGCACTAATTTTGAATGTGAACTTCTTGATAAACACAGCAATACTTAATGGTTTGAGGAGCTTTTTATATGGTTCAAAGAAATATTAATGACCGTTACATATGTGTTTATATAGCACAACACATCAACCTGACAACCACTTAAAACATTTCGTGCCGACTTTATTTATTGGCGGTTACTGAACATTGAGAACATATTAAACTGAACTAAATCACACTTGTTTTAAATTGCTTCTATTTACCATACGTTCGGACAAGGCCAGTTGATAGATTATGATCTACATCTGTGCTAGAACTTTACCATTCACTTAAGCTGAACGCTGTAGTAATTAAAAGGCAAGGATTAGTATTTTTTTATTAGTATCATTAATCTTTATCTGGACCTCGAAGACTGGTCCTTGCCAGTACTTCGTATAAGTTAGAAAGAAGTGAAAACCTTAGAGAGGGCTTTGGAAGATACTAAGGTTTTATATTTCTGGGTGCCCGATGGGATTACTCATTGATAAAAAGACCTTAATTCTGGAGAAGAATTTTCAAAAATCCTTCATTAGTGCTCTTCTATGTAATACGGTACCTATGGAACTCTCGAACAACATTTCATACTTTTGGACCCCGTGGTTTAGACTGTGTGTTGTTTACCAATTAATGAATTAATAATTTTATGAAGTAGACAATCAAAGTTAAGTCGTTAGAGCCTTAGGTACCTATTTAAAAGAAAAGCTCTGACCTGTTTAGCAACTGATTAGCAGATTCTAAATTCAAATTCTTCATTGAAAATTTAAAACATCATCGTCGCTAAACAGTGCAGAAAGGAGAATGTTCATTTTGTACGGGAACCTGGCCCAAGTTTAAGACCTTTGAAAAAATGGTTGTATCTTGATGAATTTGGTTGTAATATGAAGAAAAACACGTTATATTCAAACTAGAAAGAAAAAATCAACGTGGTTCGCGAAATATAGCGATGTTTCTATACTTGAAATGAACCCTTATTACAATGTAATAAGGTGCATACAAATGTCCAAGTGAAGGAACCTGATCTGTTGTTGTCTGTACATATAAAGTAAAGGACACGGATGGAAAAAAACACAAAACATAAATCCTATTTTCGGATAATATTGAAATCGCAGACACGATGCCTCATAAGGGGTCGGTGTATGGGCAATCTCCTTTTCATAAATAACTGTGTTAATGTTCCAAAGACATCAACTGCGTATCAGCACACTATCTGAGTAAGACAGCTAGACGGCATTATGACCGTATCGCGGAAGAGTACCACTGTACCAGTTTATCTCAGTGGTTATTACAACATGCGCAGGATCATAGTATTAGTACTCGTCTTGACACGGTATCAACGTGGTTACATGAGTACGTATCTTTAAAGCTACATCGTGTAGAAACTACAGACATAAAATTTTGTTTATCAGTGTCGTAGTCTGTGCATTTCATAATAACTTTGAGCATTCAAAAATCCTGTTAGCCTTTTCATAAAGACTAACTGCCAAACTGATGAGGTAGGTAATTGACCAGAGATGTAGTAATCCCACTGCACTATTCCCAAACCACTGTAAATCCTGAAAGCCAGAATCAACAGTGGCGACCACCAGAAAAGCGCCGAGGCAATGAAGCTCGACGAAGTCCCGGAGAATGAATTTAACTGTCTTGGATCCCGCAACGAAATTAATCAGAAAAGAATAACGGAGGAATAGGAAAAAATACAAATTGTCACTTCCCTCCATACCAAGCAGGAGAAAGAACAAATAAGGCCAATATACACAAAGGGTCGAATACAACTGGGATAAGCCCAGCTGCCTAGCACCACGGATACAAATTAGCATTAATATTAATAGGTTAGGTTAGGTTATAACAGCTCACAATGTTAGGAACATTGTGAGCTGTTATATTTGATTCCAATAATAGGTATGGCAAAAACGCTTGAACACACGGAAATTTGTTCTAGTTTCCAAAAGGTCCGTATAGTAAACAACTCCTGATACAGTCTGTATATTATTCAACATAGTATTGCGTTCATTCTGCCATAGAATACATTCCCATAAGATATGATGTGCAGAGATGTAGTAACGCAAGATAAATCCATTGTAACTTCTGTATAACAACCCGTTCCATCATTGGAATACAAGACTTACACCGATGCATACTAAACGTTTTGAGAATAGTTTCATTATGCGTTCAGCTAAGGAGTGGAATTCTCTACCGGATTCTGTGTTCTCTGATACCAACAACCTGGGGTCTTAAGATCCAGAGTGAATAGGTTACTTCTAGGCAAGCGTGCTTCACCGTCGACCACATCATCGCTTACCATCAGGTCAGATAGTGTTCAAACGCAAGCCTTTCAATATCAATACTTATAACTGTAGGAAAGTCGTTTTTGTATGTACATTGAAAATATTTCCAAAGCCAGGGTGATATAGGATAACCAACAGAACACATTTCTAGCATTTTTGGAATTTTTGACTGTTTAGTTGTGCACGCATCACGTAAAATGTATGAAACCCATATAAAGAACTTTTATACATAAAAATTGTGCGTAACTTGAAGTATTACTTCGATTTTGTTTCATCGCAATCGTTTCACTCTATCAAAAGTAAGATGAATTTAAAGTGTTCAAGAAGTAAAATATCACAACACACGCAATCAGATACTCGGACAGTTGAACTCCATATTCGATAGATGGCGTTATGCATTTGAAGTATTTTGAAGTCATTTTCTGAATGGCGGTGTTAAGATTCGTCGCGAAAGAATGAACCTAGAAAATAAATTGGTAGGTAGGGTATCTACCAAATTCCTATCTAGGAAGGCCAACTGCTTACTATACCCGGGTAGGCAGTTGACGGGAGCAAAGCCGCGGGCACAGCTAGACATAAATAAATAATAATAATAACATCGCAGTTAACATCACAGACTGTAATGGTTACCCTTACAAGTTCAAGCAAAACTATATTGAAGTCGTACGCACAACACGGAAATCCATATCACAAAGCCACTTTGCCCTTATTAAAGACTACCGAGTACAACTTCCATGGCGGTCCGACCACCTTCCTTACAAGTTTTAATAACTAACAAACGCTAATTATTGCAAGAACAACCGCAGCGTTTTGCTAAAATCCACGTAACTTCGCATGCGTAATTTCGTTCTAATTCGTCTCACCTTCTAATGTTTTTGAAGTGTAAACAGACGCCTACATTTAAGCTTGAGTAATGGAATAATGCCAGGTTTGTAGATATTTGATTCAAAAACTATAGTTTTTTTTGAGATTTTGTTCGCGTGGCCTAAACCACCAGGGACAGAATAGGGGGCGATAATGCACGCATTATCCCCGGATAAAAGTACCCCAAGAAACTCAGCACTCAGTACTTATTTCCAGAAATTGTCACATACAAACAATTGTATGTCTTTGTAATATTTGGTTAGATAACCAAGGTTCGTTTTTTGCATGGTCCTTAGATACATGCAGGCACTTTAACCATATTGGTCCTTCTTTTCAGTTAGTAACGTTGCCTGATTGGTGCCTATAGGATTTTCAAAGAACCCATTTACATACCGTGCGTATTTCTTTTTTTGAGCCGGTGTGGAAAATCCTCAATGGATGGTACACGGAGGTGTACGTCAGACTGCTACTGACTTCAAAACTACCCCAGTGTTCCATCTCACATCAACGCCGCGGGTCGCGGGAACGTTCGTCCCTTCCGCAATCCCCAGCTGGTCCGGCCCGCCTCCTGCAGTCCTGCGTGACGACTGTTTCGCAGAAGGATATCACCGCGTCCCAGGACTCCTCGCTGCCAACCATCGATTCGACTGCAGCCGTATACTACGACTAGTAACTATTTAGTAATCTGTGCTACTACGCTAAATATTATAAAACCGTAATTTTCATATTCCGATGAGTCATGCTTTTTGTTTTCATTTCGCAGTTCTCATTTAATAAAATTCGTTGTATATTTATTTTCTGGCTTCTGAGTCTGACCTTATGAAATCATTTGACCTTTCATGAACTGGATTTAAAGCAGACTTACGAAGCAGTATAATTAAATGTGAGTCTGCTAATTGGTCAATGTATAATTAGCTATAATTCAAGATGATCTTAAAACCATACTAAGGTACAAATTGAAAAGACAATTTGTACCTATCGGGTTTAAGAACCTGGACTTTGAGATGGACCTGTCCAGTCAGGTTATAGTAGGCGACTAATTGGCTGATTAGTCGGCCGTTTAAACGCCAAATTAGCCGTCTAGTCGCAGGTCCATAGTCGGCCTATATCTCGTTTTAAGAGTGCACTCACTAGAAGATCGCGGGCGTATCGCTTTCAGGCTGGCGAAGTACTGCCATCATGATCTCGTAGTGAAAGGGGGATTATCCGTCCTGTTAGCTCCGTCAACTCTTTGACACCGGAATCATGACGTTTTTAAGATGACATAGTAGGGCTCTCTGTTCGCTTGACGCTTTATACCATCATCGTTTATGTATGTTTGCTTACAATATTTTTTATCTTTCGGTGTTACGTGACCACATCATCGTCCACTCTTTAAGTGCGTACACACGCTCGGTTCACTTAATATAACGGTAACTCCATTTATCATCTGTGTGTCCCTATCCCATAGCACACCTCTACCAAACCAAACCCTTTGGGAACGCCAGGCGTGACGGATGTGCCCTAATTTCTCGTTACCTGTCATTTGAATGTCAAAGCACATGATTAATAAGTAGGGTCGACTCAATAACGTATTTCAGCAAGGTTAATAGATTAAAATTGGGTACGCTACAGCATTTTCACATTTAATTAAATAAAATTAGTAATTTTTGTATAAGGTCAATGATTCATATTGTTGTAGTCTTTAAGGTTTCAAGAGTATGAGCAACCAACAGGTTGAACTGGACTTCTACAATGTCACAAACACACCCGCTGCCCCCAAATTAAGTGTGAGAGGGACCACCGGGGTGGTTTTAGTCAGTGAGTCTGACAGACCCCTTCATCAACCCCAGGGCGAAGGACATCTATGAGGATTTCCACCACGAAAAAATAAACTTCTACATTTAATGTAGAAGAAGTAGTTACCAATGAATTCGCCAGGATCCTTTACCGGAGAATTAATTGAAAATTAAAAAAAGCTTAAGAGAAAATAATTATACTCAGAAGTTATTCAAAGTGATGGTTTGAAAGCAAATCATCCTCGTTTTCGTATTTAGGTATTTGATGAATAAACTGCGTCGTTAATGACTAACTAAGGTGAAGTTGAAATACCCATTGATAACTTCAACTAAAGCGCAATGAACTTGGGTGCAACAAACAGGAAAACAAATCAACACTTAGTACAAATGTTAACACGTTGCCAACGGAGAAAAAAACTGTTGATTAATATGTATTAATTTGTAGTACGCCGCAAGGTTTGCAGCGCATAGGCAAGCCTACAGTCCTAGACACAGATTCCATAATTCATCACAAGTCAGAATATCTTATTACTCTGTGGTATCAAAGACCGTACATTCCGGTTGCCCAGATTCTGTCCGGCTTGGAAAAATAGTATAGGTACAAATCAACCGCAAAAAAACCGTTGAATGAGCACGGTTTTACAACGCGAACGAAATTTAAAATGGCTGACCTTTAAAAATTCTTTTGCGATGCCGAGATACTAAAACACACTGTTTATTTGATCATTCTGAGAAATACTGTACAGTTTTTGGCAAAAATAAGTAGTGACATATTTAAGTACTTCGAGCTATCCGGGGAAAATATCAGTATCCGGCTCGAAGGACCAGGTAACACTACCATACGACCTAACTCCTGCAACTTTATGTTTCTGCGATAAGAATAGTCACTTCTAACACTTACGGAAACCATTCTGATATTGCCAGCACGTTCATATGATTGCCTTAGACGACTTAGTCACCTCCTACGCCTCCCTCGGGAATAATCCCGTGAGTCAGAACAATCTTAGCTGAATAAAAACAACACAAAAAATATTCTACTAGGTTCACCGGACTCATACAACACCATACTTAAGTCCAGACATACAGTAAATCATGCTAAATAATAGTGCAGCCTAGGAGATCATTGTACCCTGTTTATTTCAGTAACTATGCAATGGATCTTTGTTTACCCATTAAAGATGGGTTGCCTAAGTCTGGCAGAAAGCCAAGGAGTAACACTGTTTTGCAAGACTTACAAACTTCCGGATTTTTTTCGTTTTCTACTACCACTATCCTAGTTACTGCAACTAATTTAACTGCTAAAGTTTGTTCAGAAAGGTATTAACTTAGTCAAAATCTGATGAGGCAGGCTTTTCTTATGTGCTATTAAAAAGATGTGGACCAGTATGTTTGTTTGTAATGGATTATCTCTGGAAGTAATGATCCGATTACGAACTATCGCTAAGTGTGAAAGCTTTTGGCTGCAAGGAAAGGGGTATGTTTTTCGCGCGTATCTTGTTTGTATGTAATATTCTTTTCATCACACTTGCACGTAGATAGTATCTAAACATACAGGTTAACTTGGCCGTAATACCCCATATAGAACCCTCGGGCTTTCTTTTTGTCATGAAACCCTAGGGCGGTAAGTAATATTTTTTAATTTATGGCACAGCAAACAGGTCATGCAAGTTCAAGCAAGGAGTTTACACGCAGTTGAAAAATTGTCTTAAAATGTTATCTAAACAGGAATTTCTTTGCAATCTCGCTACATGTTACTTAAATACTCAACTAATGTTCTTAATAATCGATTTTAATAGTTATAGTATGAAAACGTCGAAATTATTTAATTCTTTTTACACTCCGTCATGGCTGTATACCTACGTAATTATTTGCCCTTAAAGTTTCTGAACGAAACACTGTATAATCTGTGGTGTGGGCAAAAATTCGCCAACCGCTTAAAAAAAAGTTCACGTATTTCGTAATAACAGCTGTGCTGACTTGTGTATTAAAGCTATAATTCATAATTATTACTCGCAAATGTGATGAAAACATTGTATGTATCACGGGCGGTACGGGAATAACGAACCTCGACTCAGAAAGCCCTCAGTCTTCGACTTCGGGCTTCTACTAGAGCCTCGATCGTAATTCCTTACTTACCGCCCTTAATACACAATGTACTATTATTACCTCGTATATTTCAAACCACTTGACGATTTTTATAATTAAGACATCGTTAGATAGGTCTTGGCCGCCCAAGTGTTCTTAGATAAGTGCCGTTAAAAAAAGAAACATGGTGGATTTTGGGCGCCATATTGCAAGGGTTGCAATTTTTTTTTCTTCGAAACCCGTCGAGTGTGGTATAAAAATGAAGTTTTTACAGGTGATTACAATCTTTCAATAAAATCACGCCAGCCCGCATCAGCTGTGCATTAGTTAAATGTTAGATCTAAAAGGAGTTTCTTATCCGTTCTTCTCCAAGTAGGTAGTTTACGAACGGACAGTAAATTCATTAATCTAGATCCAGCCTTAGTTGTCCCACTAGCGATGCCCTGAGCCGAGGTCCGACCCCAACTGGGGTAGCCCTCAGCGCAATCGCTTTAGGTTTTAGAAACTTGTTTGTGCCTTGGCTGGAGGCTATAATATAGCTTAGTATCCACAGGTTAGCCCGGTTAAGCAGTAGCCAATCACATAGATTGATCTGCGAGACGCCATAAAGAAAAAAAAAATATATCTATACCAATATTATAAAGAGGAAAGATTTTTTTGTTTGTTTGTTTGTTTGTACCGAATAGGCTCCAAAACTACTGAACCGATTTCAAAAATTCTTTCACCGTTGGGAAGCTACTCTATCCCCGTGTGACATAGGCTACTTTTTATCCCTGTATTCCCACGGGAACGGGAACTACGCGGGTGAAACCGCGAGGCGTCCTCTAGTACCAAATAAGTTTAAAAGACAATCGAAAAAAAAAGTAGGTATAACTAAAAAGTTAATAACATCAAAAAACCCGACTGCAAAGATATAAACAAGAAGAAAATCATGCTGTGCAGTCGGAGGATATTTATAGTTTTGGTCAGCCAGCTCACGAATACGAATCCTCGGACTACACAGCATGATTTTCTTCTTGTTTAAGTACATCTTAACAGTCGGTTTTTTTTTTTGGATTTTATAAACTTTTTATCCCGTATCAGTTTCTGCAGGATAGTCAAAGTCCAGTCAATAAAGTTAGCTGATACAATAAGAACTGCTCAATTGTGACTCATTTGGGTACTGCTTTGTTATCGATACCAGACTTGGTACAAGTTTTAAGTACTTACTTCGTAATAAATCAAGTGTGTTTGTCTTTCCAAGATAAAATGTTTATTGGCTATCTGTACAGAGATATTGAACGTAAATAAATTCGATCATTGAGACTAAACATGACAGAGAATTGAAATACACGCATAAAACGTCAGTGATATGGTTATCCGTTATACACCCTATAATAAAAAACATAACAAATGGTACACACATTACAATTATTGGCAGAAACATTCACTTCATTATTTCATTTAGTGTTTTTTTTTATTAACGCCCGACGGAAAAAGAAGGGTGTTATAAGTTTGAGGTGTGTTGCTGTGTATCTGTGTGTCTTTCTGTGGCATCATAGCGCCTCAACGGATGAACCGATTTTGATTTAGTTTTTTCTGTTTGAAATGTGATTGTGTCGAAAGTGTTCTTAGCTATGTTTGAATCGGGATGTTTTCGCAAGATAAATGTGTCGGGGGGTTTTTAAATTTTGAAATTTTACTTGTATTAGAATTAATATTTGTTTCGGGATATTTACCATGTATATTTTGTTTTTTGTTGAGAGCTCGATATTTCGGCACCGTTATAAGCGCCATGATCACGAGAACTAAAGTCTTTGCGGGTGGGTGTTGTTTACTTGTATTGTTGACTAACTGTGCTCACGGCTTCGCTCCTGCTGTAAGTACTTACCTTCCTACCTAACTTACAGTTCCTACCTACAGTACTTCTTACCTTCGTGCTCACCCCACCTATCCACCAATATTTTTCTATGGTCATTCTTTCGCGGAGAATCTCAACACCGCCCTTCAGAAAATTTCTTCAAATGCACAACGCCGTCTATCGAATATGGATTTCAACTGTCCGAGTATCTGAATTGCGTGTGTTGTAATATTTTACTTTTTTGTATTATTGATCTTGAACACTTTAAATTCATCTAACTTTTGATAGAATGAACCGATTGCGATGAAACTAAAACTAAGTAATACTTCAATTTACGCACAATTTTTAACCGACTTTCCAAAAAGGAGGAGGTTCTATGTTCGATTTCAAGTTTTTTTTTTTTTTTTTTTTTGTGTATGTTCACCGATTACTCCGTCAATTGTGGACCGATTTTGAAAATTCTTTTTTTGTTTGAAAAAGTATGTTTCGAAATTGGTCCCATTTTAATTTGGTGAAGATCTGATGAAGAACTTCGGAGATATACAAGAGAACTCTTCAATAAATAACGGCAAATCTCTCGGGATTTCTGCAATTGCATGTCTGTTTGTTGTTTATAACATTTCATAACATAACATCACGCCAGTTCGCTCTTAAGGGGTAAGCAGATCTCTCATTTCGCCGGTTATGTTCAAGTTTCATGAAATCTATTCTGGCGAAATAGTTCCCTTACTAAATTGCCTATTAGGTACGTAAAACTAAAAAGTGAAAAATAAAAAAACTTTTTGCAAAAAAATACTACCGACTTCCAAATTCAAAACTACAAAGTGAAAAATAACTTAATTTTTTGAAGTCGGTGTCCATAACGCAAAAAAATTGTACCTACGAAAGACTTATGGTATATATATAATAAATATGGTAAAGGTAATGGTACCTTACGTGATGCGTGCACAACTAAACAGACAAACAGGCAAACCGACAGAAACTCCAAAAATGATGGAAATGGGTTCTGTTGGTTATCCTTTAACACCCTGGATTTTTTTTTTTATATGTACATAAACGACTTTTCTACAGATTTATTGTATTGATTGATAAGATCACTATCTCACCTGATGGTTCGCTAAGATGTGGTCGACGGTGAAGCACGCTTACCTAGAAGTAACCTATTCACTCATGACTTAAATACCCCTAGATTATGGGTAGCAGGAAACACAGAATCTAGCAGGGAAGTCCACTCTTTAGCTGTACGCAGAATGAGAGTATTCCCAGAACGTAATCCTTTGAAACTGCTCCCATAGTTCATACTGTGAATTATAGGTCTCAAATGCGTAAGGTACGGCACGGTGCTGTTTTTGTATGAGATTTATTACTGCGCAGCCTAGTAGACAACATCAGTGCGGCCAAGATGTTTGGCGAGAACTTAAGTATTAAGGCCACAATTTCCAATTATTAGTCAGTGCGGACTAATACCTAAAATAGACCAATCCACTAAAAACAATGTAGAACATAAATTACGGCGAACTATCGCGTGCAGATCCTCTTCGAGCTAAATTAGCCCATCATACTATAAGTCCTCACTTTCCAGGTGTAATTTACAGCCAAGCCAGAACTATTTTTACTTAGACCCATTAGCCATCAATTTGCCTAATTGGCCACCTTTCACAGCCATATTTTTTCGCCTAAATATGTAACTAAGTAATGGAATCTATCTGTGGGCTTGGCCTTTTGTTTTGAAGCAGAAATCACACTTATATTATAATGGCGAAATTTTACGTGTGTTTGTATGTTTGTTACTCTTTCACGCAAAAACTACTGAACGGATCTGGATGAAATTTGGCACGGAGATAGATTATAGTCTGGAATAGTCACACTTATATTATAAAGGCGAGTGTGTTAGTGTGATTAAGTATGATTGTTACTTCTTCACTTTCAAACGGCTGGACAGATCTGGATAAAAACTTTTGATCCCGGGAATATTTTCCCTTTTTTATGTTATTTTTTAGGGTGGGAAATCATCCAATGACTTCTCCCGCTCTGGGTGAAGCGGGAGGATGTGACAGACTTTTACTGACTAAAACCCACCCGTGTTCCTTCAGTTGCTTGTGCCAGGGCTGCGGTAACTCTCTTTCAAATTTATTAGCGACCCAGACAGGGTCCACGAATATGTTCTCTTGGGATAATTTTCAAACTACACACGGGCGAAGCCGCAGGCAGAAGCTATATACAAACCTATTTGAACTGCCTTGTTGGTCTCGTGGTTGCAAACGCTACTGCTGAGCATGAAGTCCTGGCTTGGGCCGTCCTGGTTATTAAGTTTTTATTACATCTAGAATTTCTCAAAAACCCCGGAGTCTGGGTTTGTGGCCGGTTAATGGCAATAGGCTCGAAGGTACATGGCAATTAAACATAACTGGTGAAATGTGTACTAAGGTGCACCTCGGCCCAACCCTTCAGGGAGTACCTACAGACGTGACTTTATATACATGTACTAGCTGACCCCCGCGGCTTCGTTCCCGTCATCTGGCTGCCTACCTACGTACCTACCCTACCTTACCTACCTACCAACTTATTAAAACTAATTATTTGAATAAGAATTAATACTAATAAAACGAATGTAACCAACTTTTGTTTCTACCGGCGTAGATCGCCATTAAAATGTAGAACATAAAAGCTGCTATTGTGACTTAACTATAATAGTTATATATATTCTCTCGCAGACTTTTTTGTAGGCAATAATGAGTACTTAAATCACGTAGAACATAATTTTTATGTATCATCAATCATTTTCTCAGCGCACGCCAAAAAATGAATTTTATAGGCAAAATCTTGCTACTTTGGGTTACATTATTGCAATTTTCATAAGGATCTCTATTTTTTTGAAAATAAATTATAGCCTATGTCACTCAGGAATAATGTAGCTTTCTACGGGTGAAGGAATTTTCAAAATCGTTTCAGTGGATCCAGAGATTACCCCCTACAACCTAACAAGCTTTACCTCTTTATAATTTAGTATAGATATACCCAAATTGGTTCTAGAACATTTGAGTCATAGACCTGTAAATTGGTCTATTACCAAGGTTAATTTGAATTGGAGTAAATAAAAAATGTTAGAGCAAGCGGAGATTGAAAGCAAAAAACGGCAAGATATAATTATTTTTTGCAAACCCTATATTAGAGTTTCTAAAGCTGCTCGTTTTTAATCTAAAACCCATCTGAGGCAGTGATTATTTCGTCGTTAGATGAAGAATAAAGATACATAGAGCATGTCTTGTTATTAATATTTAACGTCAGCACATAACTTATTATCTCCTTTTCCAATATCATGGTCATTCGAGCTTCTGCTGCTGCAAGTGATTTATTAATTGGAAGGGAAAACACTACTGGGATAAAAACTATCCTATGTCCTTCCAGGGTCTCAAACTATCTCTATACAAAATTTCATCTAAATCGGTTCAGCGGTTTAAGCGTGAAAATGTAACAAACAAACAAGGATACTTTCGCATTCTTTCTTTTTCGTGTGAGGTGTGGCCAACTGGTGTCAGAGTTAATTAAGCCGGCTCTGGGAAACCCCACAGGCCTTTGAGATGGCTATTTCAGACTTACATTAACTATATAAGTCCAGGTTTCCTCACGATGTTTTCCTTCACCGTTGCCTGTGATGTCCAAGATAAACTTAGAAAGCATGAATTTGAAAAAGTCACATTGGTACTTGCCCGGATTTGAACCCACGACCTCAAGCACGACACGCGAGGTCTTAGCCACTGGGCCACCACGACATATTTCTTTCGCATTACGCATTTAAAATAATATTAGCTGACCCCCGCGGCATCGCTCCCGTCAACTGTCTACCTACCCCACCCTACCCTACCTACCTATCTACCCTACCTACCCTACTTACCCTACCCTACCCTACCTACCTGACAACAATTTTTCTTTTCATCCTAAAAGTAGACTATGTCCTTCCTCAGGATGCCATCTATCTCCTTGCCAAATTTAATTGATTTCCGTGCAGTAGTTTAGGCGTGAAAAGGAAACAGACAGACAGAGTTACTTTCGCATTTATAATATTAAGTATGGATTAAGTATATTCTGTTTTCTCATTGTTTGAATGCTCTTGAGTAATGGCAACATTAGCGGCTGCAGTTTGCATGTGCACCGGAGTTGAAGTTTAGCATACTTATTAAAACAAAGGAGAATTTGTTTTGCATGCCACCTCCGTAGACAGAGTTAAACTAATTTTATAATTTATATTCCTTTTCTGCAGTTTTTGTTGCTTAGTCGCGTCGGTTAAGGAAAATATTGCTATTTTTTATATGAACATGAATATACGAAACGAAAAAGTTGCAGGTGACGATCTGTAGTTTCTGCCTACCCCCATGATGGGCAAAAGGCGTGAGTGTATGTATTTTTTTTTATTCCCATTAGGATAGGACTTCTTCGTTGTATCGATGATTTCTAATTATATACGTTTCGACCAGAATTCAGCCCGGGCAACAGCGTTTTCATTTGCCTCACAAAGGTCCTTCAGGGTGCAGGTGTTGTTGCAGAGAGAGCACGATAGGAGGTGGGGCATTGTTTGGGACGTAGCTACGCAATCGCGCTGCGGGTCATTGGAGTACCCCCATCTAACTAAGTTGTGCCTGCAGCGACCAACTTGGCTTCGGAGGCGGTTTAAAGATTTCCAAGTGAAGAAGAAGAAGGATAGGACTGTGAAAAAAATAAATAAAAAAAATACATTAAAAAACTGGTGTCCTTAAGTCTAAACAAGAAACAAAATTATGATTCATTAATGTTAGGTTTAGCATAAGGAAACCTGGAACCAAAAGGATTAATACAATATAGGTACCTATGAAAACCAGTTAGTGTATAAAACCAATGACTAATTAAAGCCGTAATTACCAAGTTAACTTAATAACCGTGATTCTACGCTCTACTTAGAGAAATTATTTCGTTACGAATGCCTATTGACTGTTCAACCTAAAATATTATGGTTATTGAACGCTTGTGTTAGTACCTGATCCATACTCCATCCATACCAGCCAGTTACTGACCAACTACAGGGGCCTCTTCTCAAACACAGAAGGCACGAGCAATAATCACTAGGCTCTCTCAAGGCGGTTGGGCGATTCATTAAAAGACGGCCACTGCTGGACATAGGCCTCCCCCAAGCGTCGCCACATTGATCGGTCCCATGCGTCTCGCATCCAGCGGATCCCCGCAAACTTCACCAGGTCATCGGTCCACCTGGTGGGAGGCCTTCCAACGCAACGTCTTCCGGTTCGCGGTCGCCACTTCCTGCCCCATCGGCCATCCGTTCTGCGAGCAATGTGCCCTGCCCACTGCCACTTAAGTTTGACAATTCTTCGGGCTATGTCAGTAACCCTGGTTTTCTTGCGGATCTCTACGTTTCTGATTCGATCACGCAAGGAAACGCCCACCATAGCCCGCCACAACTTCGAGTGTAGTCTCCGACCTTGATAACTTATAATTATGTACCCCAAACTCGTGGCTAAATAATAACAGTCGTACGGCTCGGTCTTCAAGGTTAAGCAACGCTTGCCGAAGTCGGTCCCTGGATGGGTCTTTACATAGCGAGTTGCCTCCGTGCTGAGGAATGAACGTTAAAGCGCTGTCCACACTTATCCGGGTTCCCGTCCCTGACGGAACACGCAGGAATCGGTTTAACACGATTGGTACGAACTTCATCTCCGTATCAGGGGGATCCGGATCGTTTATACAAATCGTATGTAAGTGTTCCGTGAGGGACGGAACTCGGAAATGTGTGGACAGCGCTTGAAGACATGTCACACTGGATGCGTTCTTCGTCCTACGATCCGGTCAAATCGAAAATAGGGTGCGAACAGTGTTTAGAGTTGACCGGACCGCAGGACGCAGAACGCATCCAGTGTGGCAAAACCTTAAGCCGTTGGTACCGGCTGTCATTTGAGGATCTTCGACAGACGTTACGGGTAGTCAGAAGTCTGAGATCTGACACTAGCGTTGCCAAGGGGTATTTTGTTACCCAGTTGCTGGGTTGTGGAGGTCAGATAGGCGTTCGCTCCGAGTAAAGCACTGGTACCTACTCAGCTGAATCCGGTTAAACTGGAAGTCGACCCCCATAGAATTGGGAGAAGGCTAGACAAGTTGATTGATATCCAAAATTTAAGTCCTCATTTCCTCATAATATAAATATGTATTTTGTCATATATAATTTGCTACCTAATTAATATAATAATGTTGTCTGAAATATTGTTTGAGGAGAAATAGAATCAGGAACCTACCTATTTAAATTTATCGCATGATTTGATTTAATGAAATAGCTTTCCTTATTGCTAAAATATATATGTACTAGCTTCTGCTAGCGGCTTCGCCCGCGTGAAAAGTGTTTTCTTATCCCAAGGGACCATTATACCAGGATGTAAAGCCTATGTGCTATTCCAGACTATTATCTGTCTCTATGCCTAATTTCATCCATATCCGTTGCTGGTATTCTTCTAGTAATCAATATTATTTAATTTATGTTAAGAAGTTGTAGTTCTCAGTTTTGAAAATTTCAATACTGTTTGGGGCTAATTCGAACTTTAAAACAAAATAAACAAAAAACAGTGTTCGAAGTTATTCCTAAATGACATCACTCGGTAGCCAATTGAAAGAGGCTTGGCGCCAGTTTTCTGTTAAACGAATTGGTTTGCCATCCTTTAGTATTTTATTTACTTTATTAATTCATCTCAATTGTTTCAGAGTTTGTATCGCTTTTCCAGGAAACTCGGACAAGTTATTTTTAACCTTTGTTTTATGGAATGAAACATTTATCTTGCAACGTGCCATAAGCTCAATGGAACATTCCAACGACAAAAATCATCTACAAACTTTCTTCCTTCTTATTTATCGACTTATGGAGAACAATATTTCAAACTACTTCTTAGTGGTCGTTATGGAAAGTAATAGTATTCCAAAATTTCATGCTAGCGGTTTGGTGAGAAACTCGTAAATATGCAGTTTTTAATATCTCAACATGGACGAACCAGATTTATTGTAAAAATAATATCATTATAACAGTCAACCAATTAAACAGGTTTTCGTCAGCGCTCTTGCTAATTTTTTAAATAAATACCATTTAAATATTTACTTTGCAAAAAGTATATGATGGTATTAAATTAAATTGTATTGATAAAGTACACATTGACATATTTAGAGTTTCAATAACTTACTCAGTGTACGAGTAGTAGTACTCACTATCTATCTATAAGTTACGGTCTCTAGCCTAATCTAGGTGTCCTCTATAGTAAGAAACTAAATTGTAAACCGGATTAAGCCGTTGGAACTGAACCAAGCCGCATTACTACGTCTTATGACCTTAGCCATTTCTGTTTAGGTTTTTTGTTTTAAAGTATCCGGAATCTGGAATCCGGCTCGAAGGACCAGTTTTAAGTCATTAAAACTTTTTTTGCGCGTTTTCTTACAGCGTCAGTTTGACTGTCGGTGGATCTTTTTCCTCTATTTTAGCCATCCCCTGTAATGTAGCTAATATTTAGTTATCTACCGTCTACTGAGTGACGGTAAATAAAGATCCATGAAAGACTTTCTATGTAGGCCCTGAAATTTGGGATTATTAAGGATAGTCATGATTGGAGGACTCAAAACAAAACAGAGAAGTGTTTGAAACCTTTTGTTGAAAACCAGCTTTTCTCGTTATTCAGGTGGCTATAATTATGAAGACTGATTCACAACAGTTCAAGAATTAAGCGTTGTTTCGATCCATTTAATCCGTAGTTTCGTACATAGCATTATACCATATCTATCACAGTACCGTCATCTGCCAAGACCGTTCAAATCCGATTATTATCACGTACATAAAGTCTTAAGTGCATTCTTGGTCCTTTCTCGTGGAGATCACAGAATGCATGTGTATGCAAATGTCACGCCATATGTTTTCGCGAACATATGACGTAGTTTGTAGGGCAATGTCAGCAATACGTGAGAATGAGGGATTATACCGTCAGACATTGTGTTGTGGGTGTCTCGTGACTTTCTCTCTTCATAGACAATCATAACTCAGTTTCAGTAATGTCTTGTCTACTTCTTTTTCTTGGCTTCGTCATGAGTTCTCCTTGGTATTATTTTTTTGGGCAGTCAGATAGCGACAGGCTACTGGCCAGTACTACTAACCAGTCTTATTTCCCAATATATTGAGCAAAGGTGATACAGATTGGTTAATCTGACTTAAGAAAAAATAGCTAGTAGTAAGTATGTGACCGATATTCAGATTAGCAGTGCAATACTAATCTGAATATCGGTTTAAAGAAACTTTGTTCCCAATAAAGACATGTGTCGCTTACTTGAGAACATCTTTATGAAAGAATATCTCTGATATATTTCCGAAACAACTATATTTTCTAAATTCCTTTTGGGTATCGGAACCCGGCAACACATCAGAAGTTGGGTAGAACTTGAAGCGCTTATCCAGTTCCATAAATAGCGAGATTATGTCGGTTTTAATGCCATTCCATTGTCATTGTCACGAAGCAAATAAAATGCCTCCCCCCGCGGTATTCCACCCTTATTCAAAGTAGGCCCGCAAATACTAAGACTTCTTCATGATTCTGGCCTCCTGGTAGTTTGGGTATAAATGCTTATAATATTCAACATCTAACTAAAAAAGCAACAGAGTAGGGTAATATTTTTATCATGATATTAAACTCTCTACTGTCGATATCGATATATCGATTTTTTTTATTTTGAGATCCTAAAAATATAAACGTCCCAACACTAGTACCTACTCATCCGTAGGTGCCAATGTGGAATAAAATATACAGGTGCCGGATGAGGAATAGCTCAGGTGCCGTTAAAACGGGTGCCCAATGCGGAATACGTCTACATGGACGGTGTACATTCCATCTATACGCACTAAATGTTTTGGGAATGCTTTCATTTTGCGCACAGCTAAGGAATTGCATTTCCTGTCGGAGTCAGTGTCTTCTAAATCCTACGACCTGGGGTGTTTAAGTCACGAGTGTATAGGTTACCTACTTCTAGGCAAGCGTGCTTGCGCTTGGTCGACAACATATTATCATCGCTTATAATCAGGTGAGATAGTGGTCAAACGCGAGACAACCAACAATTTGAAAAAAAATCTCCAGCCATTGTATCCATCACAAGGCGACCAAATACGGTGACGTCACAACGAACGAATTATGAAAACAATGCTACCGTACCGATCTTTCATGCATTTCACAGTTCTTATTGACACAGCTGCAAGACGTAACTGAAATTACGCATTTGTTTAAAATTCAACGAAGCATGGTTATCGATAACTGTTCCAGTCATAGAACCACACTTTTATGCCTGTTTTCTCACTTTTGGATTTTTATACTTTCGGGAACTTTGAAAATGTACATAATAGCAGCCTTTTTTTGTTTTTTAATTTAGGTGTTGCCAGTCAAAATGCGAATCTTGTTACCTAGGTAAGCTTCTTCTAAATAAATAAAATTGACTGTCTTTTTGTATTCGAGAAAATCGTAGCGGACGTCTCGGAGAACAACGACTTAGTATTTGATGGGAATTGGAGACAAAAGTAGATTTTATACCTGCAGCCTAATTGCGTAAGTGGATTCGGCATTTGATTCGGGGTTTGACCGCCACCAATCGACCAATCACATATTTCGAATTCATTTACGCAATTAGGCTGCAGGGGATGGCGAACTGGTTGATACTCATCAAATAATAATAAGTCCAGCTTGTCGTGTACAAATAATTACAAAGTTTAGGTCAAAAGTCTCTAATCAGGAGGTGACCACAAGCTCTTAGAGTAAGATTATTTTGAGTGTGCGTAAATGAAAGATGGTATACAAGTCATATACATCTGTCCCTTAGAAACACTCAAAATAACCTCACTCTAAAAGCTAATGGTCACCCCACATATATTTCCTGAGCCAGGGGCATTCTTTATGAGATATTCAAAACATTTTCCAAGATATCCGCTATGCCAATAGCTTCCTTCGCAACTGGATTCTTTAGTGACGTCAAACTGCGCGAGAGAATCTTATTCACACTAGCTTTTCCCGTGGCCTAACTCACAAGAACAGCATTTATTCGGGATAAAAATTAGCCTCACTCAGCGATAGGGTAGCTTTATATCTGACGAAGACTTCACAACCAGATCATGACTTCTAGAGATTACCAAATTTTCCCGCTATATAATATTAGTTCAGATTTTCTTTTTGCTCATGCTCTTTGATTATACTAGGTTTTGCCCGCGACTTCGTCTGCGTAGCATTAGTACTTGAGAAATTATAGTTCACCATGCAAACTTCCAACGCCCTTTCCATCCTCTTAAGGTTGATTTCCGGGATGAGAACTACCCTAATTTTTTTTTTTCAAAGACTAAGTCAAAACGTTTATTGCGTATTTGCCTAGGGTTACAATTTCAAAATATCCCCAAACCAAATTTCATCTAAATCAGTTCAGCGGTTTAGGCGTGAAAAGGTAACAGATTGTCGACGTTTTATAAGTGCCCATGTAGGCCTATGTGAAAAAAAAAATTAAAAAAAAATAATGATTTACTTTCGCATTTATCATCATCACCATCATCAGCCTATTTAATGTTCCCACTGCTGGGACACAGGCCTCCTCTCAGTGTGTGTCAGTGCGGGTTGGTGGATGTCACATGTATTCGATTTTTTGTTTCTAGGACATGCCGGTTTCCTCACAATGTTTTCCATCACCGTTTTGAGAGCAGTGGTGGTGAAATAAATAGAAAAAATTAAACGTCTGCCTGGGTTTGAACCCACGACCTACAACTTATAAGTCGCGGCCGATATCACTAAGCCACCACTGCACTCGCATTTATCTATACCAATATTATAAAGAGGAAAGATTTTTTTGTTTGTTTGTACCGAATAGGCTCCAAAACTACTGGACCGATTTCAAAAATTCTTTCGCCGTTGGAAAGCTACTCTATCCCCGGGTGACATAGGCTACTTTTTATCCCTGTATTCCCACGGGAACGGGAACTACGCGGGTGAAACCGCGAGGCGTCCTCTAGTAATATTATATATATACTAGCTGTCCCACGCGGCTTCGCTCCCGTCAACTGGCTACCTACCTACCCATCAACCCTACCTACTCTACATACATGATTGTTGTGTAATTAAACCGTTTACGCAGCGCACGCAACGGAAGCTCTCAAAAAGGAATAATTTTGCCCGTTTTTGCAACATTTTTCATTTATGCTCTGCTCCTGTTGGTCGTAGCGTGATGTTTTATAGCCTATAACCTTCCTCAATAAATGGACTATCCAACACAAAAAGAATTTTTCAATTCCAACCAGTAGTTTCTGAGATTAGCGCGTTCAAACAAACAAACAAACAAACTCTTCAGCTTTATAATATTAAAGTATATTAAAGTATAGATTAAGTATGGATTTTTATCTTGCTAACCAGTCTTTTAGATTAATCCTTACAATTACTAGTAACAAAACCCCGGATATTATCACGTAACTAACAATAAATGCTACTACCCACGCAAACACAACCAGACTAATGTAATTAGAATTTTACTAGCCGTAGTACGAGACGTGTCTACAAACTGCAAACTTTGCCAAAGACGATCGTATGTAAATGACTCATATATATGATATGTAAACAGTTTTGTTATGAATCACTATATTTATCGCGTAAAGGAAAAGGTTCACTGGTTTTTGGATAAACAAATGGGTCTATATAATAAAAGATAAACAAAGAGTACAAAATAAGGCCATAAAGATATTATTTCGCTATCCATACCTAACACCAACTTCTAAAATTTTTGACGAAACAAAATTGATGAATATTAAACAACTCTACACATACAATACTTGCGTTCTGATTAGAAAAATTATAGACAAAACCATTCACACTAACGTATCATTCACTAAAAAATCACAAATTACTAAACGCAGTCTTCGTCGACCAAGTCTACTTGTTTTGCCAAGAATACGCACTAATTACGCTAGAAGGAATATTACATATGAAGGGGCACAACTATTTAATAATTTACCCACATTTATAAAAAGTGTTAGCTCACTCGGCAGTTTTAAATCTCGGCTATTGAAACACGTAATGGAAAACTGCCTTGACTAACGTCCTCCGGTGTATCACAATGGTTGAGACTAAACTGCTGAATGAGTATGGAATAGTTATAATAATTAATATAATAATATTAGAGTAATTTTATTTAACACATACTCTTGTAACGGTTACCTAAAATAAGTTTACCGAATGTTTCTTGTATGTTCTCATGTAAGTGGCTTTTTTTGTCTTTATGAGAATAAATGATTTAAACCTAAAATGGGTCTTCAGATCTTTAAAAAACTTCTCAGGACCACTTGTGCGAAAACTCAGTTAGTTGCTAAGCTAACACGATGTTAAATTAAAATATGTCATAGATAAATGTAAATAACACGGAGTTAGTAGTCCGCGTAGTGAGAGATAAAAACTATACCGGGATTGCTATACCATCTTTAATTAATAGAAGAAGAATCAGCACACATGAAGCGAAACTGTCGTATCATACGCCTCCGAAACCTAAGTATAAAAGATATTTTAAATAATAAAGTGGAATGTATTTACTTAACCTTATGCACAAGAAAAATTCACTGTACCATTCGACTTATGGATACTGAATACCGTCACGAAGGACCATGTTTAGGGTTCCGTACCCAAAGGGTAAAAACGTGACCCTATTACTAAGACTCCGCGGTCTCATTAACCGTGATATCTAGACAGTTGAAATTTTCACAGATGATGTACTTCTGTTGCAGAAATGCTAAAATCAGAATAAAATAAATATTTAAGTGGGGCTCCCATACAACAAACGCAACTTTTTTGCCGTTTTTTGTGATAATGGTACGGAATACTGCGTGCGCGAGTCCGACTCGCTCTTGGCCAGTTTTTATTATTGAAAGGCTCGATTTTGAACACTATCAAACATAATGGAGCTTATAAACTAAGAAGTAATCTACTCACTCTCGACTTAAATACCCCAGGTTAAACATACTATTGGTAATTTTAGAAATTCTCAAAGCCCTCAAATTCAGCTGTAGATTTAAACACATCCGACATGATGTATGGAAGTTAAATTAGGTTATTCATTATCCATTGTTTATTCATAGTTGTCGGGTTTGCCGGTTATTAAAAGGCTGAGTGGGTCATGCGAAGTGCGAACGACCGGCGGAATTTATTATGATTGTTTTCGCCCAAGTCCGTTTATTGCTGCTATCCTAGTTCGCTATTCGGGTCGCGCTAGAGAGTTCAGCGTTTATCGCAGTCTGTATTGTTTGGAATATTTCACTCTATGGAACTCTGGCATGTGGTATGGGGATTAGTTTAATGGTGGACGTAATGAGTGTACTGGCTGAAAATTGTTAGATGATTTAAGGTATTTCTGGGGTAAGTTCTGGGCAAAAAGTTAGATTAGAACATACAATAAGCTTGTACCTATCCAGATTAAAGGGACGTAACTATGTACGTCTACCATGGCGCAGGGAAATGGTGAATACGGAGGGTTTCTTTATTAAAGAGATGTTATTTTAAAATCTACCGTGAATTCATCATCTACCTTATGGATTTGAACAAATTTCTATTTCTATCATCCCCCTGCGAAATATCTATTAAAGGAAACAGAGGCAACGACAGTAATAATAGCGAAATGAGTAAATTTTAACCCTTCTTCTATCCAATCTGACTTGAAGAACGCGTAGTTCCGTTAACGGTATCCATAAAAAAAATATTTACGTACCCACATCCACAAACATTTGGTAGCCGCATTACGAAACCAATGTTGACAATAAAGACGCAGTAATTTCATAAAAACTCATGTTCTATCGGACGTGACGTCACCCAAAGGAAACGCACCGTGTCCTGGCGGGGAAGTCATCATTCCCATATCGTCTCTAACACAGCTACATCCAGAAATACACACCACCAACAGAAATCGATCCTTTGTATCCACAAGAAACAACGAGCGGAGGGATCAATGACAAATGGTCATTTCTAAAAACAGCTGTTGACGAAGAGCGTCTCCTTTTAAGTATTTTTATTTGTCAGAGCGAGTCTCTGTTGGTTTTTAATTAAATGAGTTTTGGAACAGATAAATGTCGGGAATAATTAAATAATGTGTGTGGGGAAGAAACAATGAGATTGAGGCGGCAGTCTAATCGAAGTACTTCTTAAAACACTTCAACTATGTCTAAGATAACTAAGTGCAAAGAAAATACGTAACTCATATCATTAAATGTTTTTACCTAGATCTATCAAAAATGTAGTTACATTTCCGCATCGGTAATTATTTCTTAACACCAACCAAACTGGTCCTTCGAGCCGGATTCTAATCATCGGGGAAACTCAAGAAATTGCGTGTCCAAGCTATCGAGTCGATGATTGTGATTAGCTGAGTCAAGTCAAGTATAAATTAATGGGTAGAAAGACCTTCTAAAGTATTGAAAAGCAAGCCATTGAGGACCTACCTACAAAGTTTTTTGAACGTTGTAAGGATGTTTCTAACTATCTGAGTATCTTCCCCACGAACAGATGATAACTTTACAATTTTATTGTTTCCATGCGTCCCTTCATAGCAGGAACATTAGCCGAAACGACATAAGTGCATCAGTCACCGGGTCATGCTCATAAAACTCTACGACGAGCAATAACTATAAAAAGTTAGTTAAAAAACAAACAGGGGATCGCATCAATGTGTACACGACTCACGCGCATATGCTCTGACGTAAACTGACGCCTGATTGGTGCATGGCGTTCCAAATTCAATTTTCGTTTTCCTAATTTCTTTTTTTAAACGTTTTAAAGCAGTTGGGATATTGAACGTAAATGGTTTGAGACTTGACAATCTTTTTAATTTTCCTTCCGTTGGACGACAAAAACGTACTGACAATGAACTTCTAATAGCAGACATTCAAAATAATGAGTAACAAGAAGAAATTATGGCTAGTATTGAATAATAAGTGGCCTCATACAACAGTAGACGAATTAGCATATGTATTGCCAATGAATCAGTGGACAGTGAGTCGGAAACTGTCCATGATTCACGTTGATGAGCAGTGGTTGTGCAGAATAAAAAATAAAATGTCTATTAAACACATCCGCAGAACTCACAAGGAGGATACTAGTGAATGTTAAGCATAGACTGTGCTTTCGTCCCTTGATAGCACATAGCAGTCTTGGACTCATTTTTCTAGAAGTTGTTATTTTTTTTTCAAAAATTCTGGATATTCTAATATGGAACTCAACCGCAACATCTTCAACTTCTTCGTTGAACTGGCCTTTAATAAATTTAGTGTTTGGGTCAGATTGATATGGCATTTTTTGTGACATAGTGGCCTTGGAGTAAGAATTTCTCTATGACTAAATAATATAACTTTAAAACTCCACCATTTTGATACGGACACTTTATTCAGGAATATATTATACTTCGTTCCATTACAGGTTAGGACTAAAATATATATATATATGCGTTTCCGACACATTGCAACCTACACTATATTAGGCTGGCTTATGGCGAATGTCAGATGGTCAGATATGAACTTCCCCTCGCAATAGACAGTATGCAAACGATTGCCATGGCGGGTACGAATAATTTATGAGTTTAGCAAGCAGACTTTTAAGGGTTTGGGTTAATAAACTTCGTGGCGGAATTAAATGTGCTTTCCGGTTTGTTTCGTGTTAACTGCGGAAGGCACATAGTCGTTAGTTATTAATAATATAGCTGTAGATATTTTTTTTATTCATAAGCTCGCCTTTATCTCACCTGATGGTAAGCGATGATGTGTTCGACGATAGAGTATACTTGACCAGAAGTAACATATTCATTCTTGACTTAAAGACTATCCGAAATCAGAGACGAAGATAAAGAACGGCTGGGAACTCCACTCCTTAGACGTACGCACCATGAAATTATGCCCAGATGAGTTTTTCTATCCTTTCGATATCACTCCCCTAAAACTAGGAGCGAGTGAACGCATTATCACTTTCGCTCCAAAATAACGTTTTTAGCCGTAGCCATTCGTGTTCTAAACATAAAATATTTTTCTTTCTTTTGGCAATGTGGTTTAAAAATGTCGTCAAAAAGATTTGGTTTCGAATGAACTCTTTACCCTTTTGCTTAACGTTCTCCAGTGTTACCATGTTATGCTACAAAGGTAAACAAAGCACCGTAAATGCGAATAACGAAACGTAAAAACTATAAAGCAGAAATAAAAGAAGCAGGTTACATTTTATGATCATATCTGTCTATTGTCACATACGCAACTTGTTACCACTTCGTCGACGTTGCATAAAATATAAATAGACCAAAGTCATTAGGCTAATCACAAATGCTGTAAAAGTTCTACTAGACACCTCAAAGTGACAATAGTTCAAAAGAAATAATTAAACCGGCTAGCAAAGATATACCAACAAAGCTCAAGCAGCGTAATAATATTGCAAGGCCGATTATTTCATCATATTTTGCTTTTCGCACTAAAATACAGCTGTCCCAAACTGGGATAGATCAGGAGAGATCTCCGATTTAGTCCATTTAGTAGTTCTATTATTTCGTCCGATGAGTCGTGGCCCGTCTCAAGTTAGCGCCAAGGGGTTGAGCAGAACATACTTTACGAACAAAATAGCTGTGTTCTTCACAACGCCTATGCTCAGACGGGTTATTACTCATCGACCGTACTGTACCTTTGGTTTGGTTTGCTTTTGGTGATATATGTTAGGAAGGTTCCTATACAGCCAGATAACCAGTTTTCATCGTTTACGTATTAAGTTTAATTTCGGAAGAAACGAACATCTTTAAGACCAATACACATTGAAGAAAACATTGGGTCGAAAACACAGTTTTCTAGGCCCTTTAGTTGACCTGAAGTTAGGTCACTGCCATGTGGACTCATTATTTGGTATATCAACACATTTATGTATGTGACGCAATTTTTTGAGGATGTTTACGCATTTCGTTTGTGTGTGTTTATTTCTTTGGTACACCTAGAAGCTTTAGTGGCTTGATGGATTTTAACAAATGAGGTAGCTTATCAGATGTCTCGATTTAAAAAAAAAAAAAAAACGTGTTTTTGTGACATGGTAAACACGTAAAAGGCTATTATAGAGGAAACGATCGAAAAAATAATTCGCTAGAATATATATGTGACTATGGGCTGCTGACAGAAATTATAAGCCATATAGTATGGCCAATGAGTGACCATTGTGTAAACGCTTAGCGTCGCGTATATTTTTATCGTACCCTAAATAAGTTCCGCAGAACTTCGCAACAACGGAACTGGACGGCGGAAATTGATGATACTGCTTTTACTAAAATCTCACTTGTTTTCATGCAATTCATTCAACTTCTAACCTAATTTGATCCGATGGTTTCTGACAGAATGGAATGGCAGAAAAGGCATTGCACTGACACCAAGTAACATGCGATTAACACCCAAAATTTTGATGAACATATGAAGCAATGATGCAACTAATAATACTGTGCACAATTTTTTGAACTTACACATTTAGGTTGCAGGGTAGGAACAAAGGGAAGGGATGACAAAGATTATGATGGTATTTAGTTTGAGACCTTCTTCAGAGTTTTATAGTAAGTATGAAATTATCTGCTAAATAATGTAACTGCAACTGCAGTGCGGCGATGGTGAATGAGGAGAGAATCATCTTTAAAAATCAACTACACTGATTTAGGTATTTTTTAATGGCTCAAACTAATGTACTTATTTTGCATATTGTACTAATTCCATAATGTGTAACAGTAGAATTAAAATGACATTAGCATGTTTTTGCAGACGTCTGACCTCTTATAGCCAACTGTGACAAACTTAATTAGGGTTGCCACATGTATAGGAAGTGTCACAAGTGTCAATAGTGTAAAAAAGTGTCAATGGCCCTATAGCTATAATTTATAAGTCTGTGATTTATAAGTAAATGCTTAAAAGCTTCTAAATTCAATTTTTCTTTAGAAAATTTGAATATGGAATGTGCTAAGCAATGTCGAAATTTTTATAAATAAACGTGTTTGGGTGTGAACAATCAAATAGCTACCTGCAATTATGTGCCAGGAGCTTTCAGTTTTTTTCGGATAAGTTAAGCATTTTAGTCTAGAAAGGCTATACTGTGTCCAGATACATGAAACAAAACCCAATCCACGGACATGAAAAAAAGTTGTGGTACATACTATTTCAATTAAATTATTTAAACTTATAGTAGAAGTCAATGCCTCCTGAAACATAGGTAATGTTACCGAATTCAGAAGTCAGGGTTTCACTTTTAGTTCCTACCAAATCAAATCTATGCTAACAAATTATTTGATTTAGTTTGACCAATAGCAGTTCAATCAAGAAGAATAAGTATTGGTCGTCCAGCGGCGAGATGGGCAAATGACATTGTTGCATTTGCGGGTAGAACCTGGATGAGGTTAGCACGACAACGTAGTAGATGATGATAATGATGATGAGTTCAATCACAAAGTTAAGAAAACTTTAAGATGATCACTAAATTAAATTAAATAATATTTTTTCACATGCATGATAGTGGATGTTTTTGGGACAATTTTGTTGCAGATTCTGGACTTTTACGTAAAGCTGATTCTCATCCTTTGTATTAATTTTATAAGGGGTTTTGGCTTAGGTGTAGGTTTCCTTAAGTTATTACTATTTCTGTCTTACCAAAAACTCAGTAAATTGAAGACCATAAATTACACTATAATAAATTTTTAATACAATGTCACAATATCAAGTGTATTCATAGCCACAAGATAACAGAGTATCTAGAACAACTGCACTATAAGCTATGTGCATTCTTGATGCATCAAGAAGGTTCATGCATAGCATATTCAAATATTATGAGCTACATTTAAGATGTGTCTTAAAAGTGTAAGATAAATTAGTGTGTAATGTTCAGTTTTTATTGCTATTTACAAAATAAATGCCAAAACAAAAAAAATGCTAGGTACTTCATAAAAATTATATTAAAGCAAAATTAAATCTTTTAAAGTTTGGTTTTAATTTTCCACTGAAATAATTCTATTGATTGTAGATTGGAATTCATTCAACCTTTATCCCCAACTCGAAAGAAGTTTTTTATCACAACAAACATAATGGGTAGTGGTCAATATTTAGAAGCAAAACTTGTATCTTACTTGCTAATACTTTTTCAAAAACGCTAAGGCTAGTGATAAAAATCTTAAGACTTACTTAGATCCTGAGCTTTCGCAGTGCCCTTTGTCAGCGCTAATAATATTAATAAATGCACCAAGCACATAACACAAATATTATCACTTAACATTTTCACACTAAAAGTTTTTTGTGACATTGTTAAAACAAGACTAGCTAGGTGAGCTAGAAAACAAACATGTTACTTAAAAATAAGTTGCATTATGTCCAAGCAACAAGGCACTGCACATCATTCAATAAACACTTGACCACATCCGACACAAGCACAACTTGCTTTGAGTTTGATTTTTTTTTTTTTTTTTTTTTTCGCCCTTCGGGCAGGCTATAGTCTTTCAACCATACTGCCTAGTCTTTCGTAGGTATTTTTTCTTTCGTAATATGTTTAGAAATCATGTCTTTCGTTTTTCTAATCCATGTTGTAGTCATTATAAGTTTGTCTTTGATTATTAGTTAAAATCTTGTTTTTACACAATTCCGTTTTTTTTTTTTTTCCAATTCCAACTCCAGGGTAAACGTCATTTCCATTATATGTCAATGTCAATCAATTCCAGGGTAAGTGTCATTTCCATTTCATGTCATCTTATTTATGTTTATTTTCTTCTGGTTTTTTTTTTTAACACACATCTTATACTAGTTTTAAATATACAAACTTTATAAATAATAATAAAACGGTAATATTTATATATACATAGGTGCATAGGAACAAGAAATAGAACCATTTAAATCTCATTTACAGTCTCCAATATGTATCTATACAAATATAAATAAGTTGAAGCGTTCTTAAGCAACTCCTGTATGCACAGCGGGACCCTATCAGGTGTTTTATAAATTTTTAGAAGCTCATCCGACAACACAAGGCGCTGAATGTTGAAAGATGAACACTCAAAGAAGATATGATGTAGTGATTGAACTTTTTCTGATTGACAGTAATTGCAATACGATATGCTGACCATTTTAAGACGATGAAGATGATAATTTAATCTACAATGACCAAAGCGCATACGACAAATAATTGAATAAAACTTTCTACTTACAAATAAATTATTTTTGCAAAACCAAGGAACAGAGTTGATTTGAACATCAAGACTGTTAAACCAAGAACCTTTATTTTCAATATGTGTGCAGTGGTATGAATATTTCCCCCATGCCTCACACATGCGCCGTCTTAAGAGACTAACTGCGTCTGTGTATGGTATGGGAACACTCATATCAGTGCTAGGTATTAATTCTTCCAACTCAACAATTTTTTTGGCCAGAAAATCTGCTTTTTCATTTCCTCTAACACCAATATGTGAAGGTACCCAAACAAAACAAATTTCAATATTTGACTGGGCTAATTCAACCCAGAGTTGTTTTATCAAATGAATAATGTAATTAGTGTTGGCATGTAGTTTATTATTTGCCAAATTTTTTAGAACACTCATACTGTCACTTACTACAACCCATTTGCTATGTTCAGAATTGCTATTTTTAATATGTTTTAAAGCACTCAGAATTGCAACAGCTTCAGCTGTAAAAATACTAGCATTTCTGTCAATTCTCCTACCAATACCTACGTTTGAAGACGGCTCATAGATGGCAAAAGAAACAGCTCTATCATTCTTGGAACCATCAGTATACACAAATTTATGATCTGACCACTCTGACAACATTACATATACTTCCTCTTTTGAAGGCAAATCCTTTTTCTTATTTATAATAACACTAATAGCTGGAAATTTACTGCTGAAAGTTCCCTCATAGCAAGGCAAGATAAGCTTAGATCGGTAAATGTTAATATTTTCAATAAAGTTTTTGAATTTTCTAAGTTGCTGTAGTATATAAAAAGATTTTGTAGCAGTTTGCATAGCTAAATGCAACATATTGACTAAAAGACTATTACCCAAAACACTATAAAGCTTCAAAAAGAACCTTTCTAACAAGTAATCAAAACGAATGGCTAATGGTGGAACATTACATTCAATCTGCATTGCATTTACAGGAGTGCTTCTGAACGCCCCAGTTATAACGCGCAAACACTTGTTTTGCAAAATATTTAAACTATTTACATGTTTAGAGTCTGCAGCAAAGCAATAGAAACCATATTCAAAGTGACTACGAACTAAAGATTTGTACAATAATAACAAAATTTTAGGGTCTGCACCCCAATATGTACCACTCAAGGATCTCAAAATATTATAAGCTTTATTTGCTTTGCTAATAATATGTTTCATATAATTATTCCAGGACAAATTATGTGAAAAAATAACACCCAAAAATTTGACATCTAAAGAACTGGGTAATGCACAATTATTGTACAGCACAGCAGGCATATTATGATTATGTTTACCAAATAAAACAACTTTGGACTTCAATAGGTTGACACTAAGATCAAGGTAAGAGAAATATTTACATAGATACATTAATGCAACATTCACTATTTCAACTACTTGTGATACATTTTTTCCAGATGCATAAACCACTAAATCATCTGCAAACTGTAAGTTTTTAACCTGAGACCCTAAAATTAAATTTAATCTTCGTATATACAATATAAATATTAAAGGTGATAAAATGCCCCCTTGACAAACTCCTTTAGACGATAGCCTAGGACCATAAAGGTGTCTGTTAAATTTTACAAAGACTTTCCTATTGCTAAGAAATTGTTTTAACCAATTTATTATTTTTCCAGGGATTCCTATCTGTGATAACTCACTACATAAAATATCTATATTCACACTATTAAATGCACCTGCAATATCAAAAAACACTCCAACCAAATTTTCATTTGACGATAACGACTTGTGAATATCAAGCTGTAATTGACAAACACTTTCCCTAGCAGAACGATTCCTACGAAAACCAAATTGGTTTGATGGTAAGATATTATTTTTTTCAATATAAAACTCTAAACGCTGTTTTAAAAGTTGTTCAAATAATTTTCCAACACAAGAAGTAAGAGCTATAGGGCGGTAAGAATCAGGACACATTTTAGGCTTATCTGGTTTTAAAACAGGTACAAGGCAATCCACCTTCCAGTTAAGAGGTATAATATCATTTTGCCATAATAAGTTCAAAAGTTGTAAAAATATTTTTAAACTACTAATGCTAAGTTTTTTAAAAAGTATGTATGGCATTCCATCAAGACCATAAGTAGTATCTCTTCTGGAAGATATGGCTGATATTAATTCCTGCAATGAAAAAGGACTAAGAAGAAAATTATTGCTGGGATTAGTACTGGTTGTGAATGAAGATTTTGAGTCTTGTGATGCGAAATCTGGTGTGTATTTTTTAAGAAAATCTAAAACCCATCCATCATCTTCGAGAGCATTAAAATTGAATGTTTTATTATACTTCCGCATAAATTTCCATATGACAGATAATGGCGTAGTCCTATTGAATGTTTCACAAAGAGCAAACCAACTTTTTTGTCTTTCCAATTTTAGAACAAGTTTTTTAACCGCTCGAAGCCTTTTGAATTGTAGATAGCTTTCTTCTGATGGATTATTTTTAAAATATATGTATGCATTTTTAAAATTTAATACGGCTTCTGTGCATTTTTGATTCCACCAAGGAAGATAAGGTCTTTTAAAATTATTTACAAGACATGAATGATTCACAAAATTTGTCCTACCAGTCAAATGCTTATTATTTTCAATAGAATTTACAGCTGCTGTATGTAAAATGCTACAAAATTTAAGATATGTACCAGAAAGACTTATATTATCGACTTTAAAATCAACCAACAATTCATCAACAAGACTACTATATCTTTGCCAATCCACCAATTTATAATTTGGATAAACGGGCAAATGTTCAGCATTAGAACAATTGCTGTATGTATTACTTTTGTTAATATTACTAATCACTACTTTAATGATTATAGGAATGTGATAACTACTACCAAGAGGACAATCATGTACGTTCCATTCACAATTGAGAGCTAAAGACGAAGAGACCAGCGTCAAATCCAGCGCATTAGGACGCCAAGTTAAAGAGCCAACTGTTGTTGCATGACCATTATTGAGCAGAACCAAATCATTATCATCTATTACTTCCAAAATGTTTCGACCTCGTACAGAATCCGAGCCACAACCCCAAGACGAGTGGTGAGCGTTAAAATCACCAGCAAATATAAATGGCCCAGGAATAGATTTTATTAATAAATCAAGGTTTTCTTTTCTGAATGCTGGATTACAATTCAAAGGACTATAAAAACTGACTATGCTTATCTCCTTGTTATTTACTTTTATTTGAATACAGATGTTTTGCAATGAGTTATCAAAGAAGGTATCAATTTTAGAGTAAGTAATGGTATTGTGAATAATTATTGCAACTCCGTTATGTTTGTTACCAGTATCATTTCTCTCAATATTATAATTTTTTATTTTAAAATTTTGGTGAGGTTTAAGCCATGTTTCACTGATAATTGCTATATGTATATTGTGACTATAAAGAAAATCGATAAATAAATGTTTATTACTATTTAAACTTTGAGCATTCCACTGTACAATATTTAATTCTGAAAAATCCATCAACTGGTTGAAGAAAATTTATTACTGAACGTTGTTTTCAAGGCTTCTTTAATAGAAAGTGAATTAATAGGTTCATCTTTATTGCTTATTATTTTTGTGAGTGTTTCGACTAAAGTATTTATAAATTTATCTGATTTCATGAGATTACTAATCTGAGTGTCCAGATTGCGTGATGTTAAAGCTGGAAAAGAGTTTACATTAAAAAGATCTGAATATGTAGCATTTTTAGTTTTAATTTTATTTTCTTCTACCTTTTGCTTTTTTATTGGACATGCTGAAGAGATTGCAATATGATTGCCGTTACAATTTGCACACTTAGCATCCTTCGGGGCAACAACACACATTTTGAAATTGTGATGTTCAGTACATATTGAACAAACTTCAGTATTTCGACAAAATTTAGCTATATGCCCATAACGCAGACATTTAAGGCATTGTTTCACTGGTGGGATATATTTGTTCACCTCATGACGCCATGAGTCCAAATAAATATAAGTTGGCAAAATAGTGGATGCAAATGTCACAGCAACAGTCTGGGTAGGCGCAAAAGATATTCTACCTTCATCACCTCTGACCCTGCGCATGAAACGCCTCACCTGTATTACATTCTTTGAACTGCCGATTAATGAAAATATCTCTTTATTAGACATATCTACTGGGACTGAAGTTAGGACTCCAGTAACCTCTGTGTCACCAGCAGGGATAGATGCTTTTAGAGAAAGTTGATCAAATAATTTTTTGTTTTTTAGAAACATATTGGCGTTATTTGGTAAATCAAATGTGACACCGACCTTATATTTGTTTATTGTGCGCAAGTGCATCACACCAGACACTCCATGTTCTCGTATGCCCTTGGAAAGGGCCATACGATCTTTGTCGTTGAAAAACTTATTCTCGTCCATATGACTAAGAAAAACTATTAACTCTGCCTGCTTCGTATCTTCACTGTACTGACGCGTATACCCCTTTACCTTATATATGGCATATTTATTGTCCTTAGGTTCCTTATCAGTGGCATCTTTAAATTTAATAATCGAATATGCTGTCGACACCGTGGACTCCGCCGTGTCAGAGTCCGAAGATTCCTGCGAATGCTGCTTCAGATCCGGAGGAATTTCCAGCTCATCCTTCCTCCGCCTCTTTTTCCCCATTTTTATGTCACATAAATATATATATACACCAAATAAGACCTAATAGTACGAATATTTACAGAATTAAATTACAATAAACACGAGAAGTTGAATTTCAAAGTAATAAATTAAAAAACGCGCCTTTCCACTTCAACCGTTTCCCGCCTTTCTCGCTTTGAGTTTGATGGAAAAACAAAAAAATTATATTATAATGACAGGCGACAGACGTCAAAGACTATAAAACTCTATAAAGAGTTTAGACTATGGTTGGCCAGGGCAGAGACAGCCACAACCTAAAACTGCTTATTCACTATTTTAAATAGTAATTAGTAATGCGCTCTGCACAGCTGCAGACTTCTTTAGCAAACAGCACGCTACTTTCGCTTTTCTGTACGTACTACGCAGTAACTCAGAAAATAGAAATAGAGGAATCCAGCAAGCAATGAACGAAGTAAATATATGGCGTGAGTTGAATGTTCGTTGCGGACAGGACCACAGACTACTTAGAGCACTGACCTCTATCATACAAGTACGCTGGACTAAACATACTATATGAAATGACAGTTGATTTTTGTGCTGATTCAAAGCGCCCTGCTCGAGCGTATTAGGAACTAAAATTGACACATTTAGAGATAGGTTAATACCGATATTTCTCAAAATTAGGTAATACTAATATATTCGCCTGGAAATATTATAATATTGTTTAGTGACATTTTTAAATTACACTAATATAAAAATAGTAGACTTGGCAAGGCGTATCAGTCATCTACTGTATTGATTTCTCGTAGTATGTTGGAACTAAATATCTCATATTGGTATTGGTGATGAATGTTATATGAATGCCTAGTAATCAGTAATAATATGTTCAAAAGCAATGTGTAATACTAAATTCTGGAATCATCATCATATTCATCCACAGCCCGACTTCGCCAACCGCTGAGCACAGGCCTCACTCTTGTACCAATCACCACGTTTCTGAGCATTGAGTTAAATATACTACGTACTAGAGGAGACTCCTCAACTCAATTGTTTGTAACACGCGTTAGAGCGCGCGTACCCCAACTCACTTAGTCTGTGGCAAGCGCTCGCTGCAACGTGACACGTTTGAGTACTTAGTTTTGTTTCTCATAAAATGCCTTCGTGTGTATTGAGATACTGTTCAAACAACTCGAGAAATATAAATAAAAAATTGTATCTCGTGACGTTGCGTCACCGCGGAGGCGGGAGGGCGGCCATGTTTGTGTAAATTTCAAAGAGTAAGAAAAAGTTCATCTGCGCGCATTGATTGTCTATCTGTGAGAACAAAACCCCCCCCCCCTCCCCCCTGCTTACCTCGCTGTCACCGAATTACCTACGCGCAATCTTTTGTTTGAAATAGCTTCTATTCTTCTTTCTCGTAGTACATTTAACTCAATGTTCCTGAGCCTAGAATTAATTCTGGAATAATATCATGATGATTATAATTTTATTAACAAATGTTTTGAAGACAAACAATTTATTATCTGCATCTGAAACAGAGTTGAAAACTGATATAAGTCTTCACCTTGCTGGAATGCGATGTCACTATTATTTGCACTTTGACACTACAGAGACAGGATCTCAGCGATGAGAGCGAGAAATTCGACCGTTGTAAATGATTATCCATCACATTTATTATTATTATTGTGTAAATGATGTTCCCTTCACGAATCCGATGAGCGTCAACCGAGTGAATCTGAACGATTGTAAGTATTAATCTAACTAGTGTACTTGAGCAAGGAGATACTTGCTCAAATATACTAGTTTTAAGGATAAGTTGTTAGCCTATCCCCATATTTAAATCTCACTGATCTGACAGTAATGCGCTATAACTTTACTAGCACCACTAGTTTATAGCTTGCAATCTGAATTAAAATATTTTTCAATTAACCTTTACAACAATTATTCTATTACTTAAAAATGAATCATAATAAAAATAACTGGGATGTTTTTTCTCTTACGTATTTAATTATTCTCACGATCGATAAAGCCCATAAAAGTATTTTTTTAACGAAAGTTGTGTCCCATCTCTAATATTAGTTCCATGTACTCTCACGTTAAGTCACGTTGCTATCAGCGCCAAAATGGCGAAAATCAAATGTCTTCATTTTGTCATCGATAATATGTAGTCCAGCGTACTAGTATGATAGAGGTCAGTGACTTAGAGATACTACGTATCAGACTGCCAACTCTAGAACAAAAATTCTCATCATTCTGTTTAGATGATACATGACATTTCTTTTTTTTATTTACATTGACAATGGCGAAGGAATAAAACGGATACAGCCTGAGACGCCGTGCTTATTAACCGACTTCAAAAAAGGAGGAGGTTCTCAATTTATTTTTATTATTGCTATTGCTGCCCCAAAGTGGGGCAAACTTATTAATTTTCTGGAATTAATTTTGCGGATAAGTAATTAAAACAAATAATTATTAAATGACATATTTTTTAATTTTTCAAATGCTTTTTTTGCATCGCAGGCAAGTTACGGCAAATTACCCTTCGAATATGCCCTTTAAATTCTATTAATCATATTGCACAAATTCATTATTGTAAACCTCACAACTAAGGAAATGAAATGATTTAGGACAATTGTCTTGTGTACGGTACAGTCAATAAAATCAAATGAATACTTGGAAACAATAACATCATTTACATTTGATGCTAAATTGTTTTTATGGGCATCGTGTTCCAAGTAAGCATTTGTTTCAGTTATTACTGTACCAAAACACCGCACTGCACCTTCAGATGGGTAGTTTAGGCTTTTTTTTGCTGCCGTATATTCCCTGTAGTTTATCCAGTCGTGGATACTACTTTCATTACTCGTTAGGCTAGTTTTACAAGAATTACATTTAAATTTATCAAAAAATTTGCGTAATACCCATACAGCAGTGTAGGCTCGCGAGTGGACATTCAATCGTTCTCGGAGAGCCTGCTCCACAATCATTTCAATATTTTGACCTGTACTTGAATGACCTGGCTCGACATTTCCTTTGAATTCTTCAGTAAACAATGACTGTAAATTTATTACTTGGTCTGCCAGGTCATTCTCACAATTAAACGTTTGGTTGTGGAACTTTATGATTCTGGTTATCAATAATTAATTAAAGGTGAAATTGAAGCTGTGGCAGCTTGGGTCATTATTGTGGTAATTATATGCCCTTATTAGACCAAAAAAGTTTTCTATAAGATCAGAATTAAATTATCTGGGTCTGATTATTTTTATATTATTGATTTTAAATATCTGCCACAGCCTCATGTAACTTTTTAGTGTTATAATAAAATTTACTAGAGGGCACAGATTTTTCCTTTCCATTGGAATCAACATAACATATTTTTTCCAATTTACTAACTGCCTCTTTCCAAAGCTGGTGGTGGTGATTTTTCTACCACTGCTGTTCTCAGGATTTTTCCTTTACTTCTTTTTGATAAGTTTGCAGCTCCATTGACACTATCAAATAGTTGGTCAAAAAATAAAACTGTCTCTGCTGTATTTTGTAATGTGCTACTGACAGGTCTTCCATCTGCATAATGAGCTGAAAAAAAAAAAGATGTTATGTTAACCAAACCGCCCATTCCACCCTGCCCCCAGATTTAGGCTCTAGAGTTTTCATATAACTCTAGAGCCTGTATGTATTATAACAATGTATGTATTATGGAATGTTTTCTCTTAATAAGATCTACTGACTAGATGTATGAACCTGAGTGAAGCAATATAAAGGTCTATCCATACATATCAGGGCCGTGCCGGGGACGTGGACAGACCGTGCCCCATCAGAGGCTCAAAAAACAATCAGTGCGTATATTTTATATCGTTCACACATGTCTGTGCAAGGGCCAGTGACGAAGCTTCAATGTCTGGGCCCAGCCCTGACATGTCCCGGGCACAGCCCTGATATGTGTGGATAGACCTTACGTATGTAAAGATCATAGCAGGTGACGCTTTGTAGTTTCTGCATACCCACATGGCAAAAAGGCGTGAATTTATGTATATATGTAGTTCTATTAAAACTAAAGTAACGCCATATGTCTACCTTCTACCACGCAGGCACCTATACTTAATAAATCTAGGCAAAACATTTATTTTCATAGAATGTTAGGTACTTACAAAATTTTGCTGTATATGACAAGGCTGCAGATACAGTTTTGCTGAAGACCTTTACACAATAGTTACCTGAAAAATAAAAGGCATTAATAAAATCTGTGTTAATATAATCTGATGGTCATTATAGCAGAATATAAATAGCTAGCTAAATAAAATAAATTTGAAACCAACCTTCATTTTTTTAATCTTTTCAGTAATGACTTGCTGGTCATTCAATTTATACAGAAGTCTGGCTTCTGCATGATGGCAATCCGTTTCATACACATCTACTATATCTTGCCATTCATTTTCATATTTGTGTTCAAAAAATTGTTTCTCAGTCCCTTTATCAGGCGTCACACCTTCCTTGGTCATATACAATACTCAGATTGACTCCGCTTATTGTGACTGTGCCATCTGAAATTATTAAACAATTTGAACCAAATTATAATTTCAAAGTGTCATCAAGTTTTACAGTATTCATGTAAATATGGTTAAAAACATTGGTTGTTGTAAGTCTTTGCAACGCAAGTTCCTTAAACAACATGCCCACCGCTGAGCCAGTTGATTATTATCAGCAATTTTACCCTTAGTGATGAACATTCGCAAATGTTGGTCAGTCTTAGGGGCGGAGTTCAAATGTTTCTGAATATATGGATCACTAGGATGGAAAAGTTAACTGAATAAAACTAACCTGGTCTTTGATTTGCAAGTTTGCAAGTAATTGGTCACGTGTTGTGTATGCTTTCAGGCTTCATATAGCAGAAGCAGAATGAAAAGCAGCTCCATGGTCACAAATTAATGCAATTGGTTTCAGCATGCTTCAGTCACATATTTCAAAATATTATGATCAACATAGTACCTGTAATGTCATGTTAAAATTCAAATGGTACAAAACAAAAACAAATGGCGGAGGCGGCCTACCCACAGAACATGTCATTGAGATAGGAAAAATATAGGTCTATGGAACATGTATACCCTATACCGGCGCCTGTGACAGCCAATCAGAAACGTCAAACATCATTAAAACAAAATGGCGCTACGTCGAGCGTTTCGTTCTATGAAGATTATCAGCCGTGGACAGGACGGTGAATGGGTCGTTTTGTGCTACATGTCAGTTAAATTTTAAAAAGCATTATCTGCATTATTTAAGTAGACAGAGAAACTTAGATAAATGATATTGGGGATGTGAACTGCCATTTTTTCACGATAGGGATCGTCACTATAGCTATTGAAAGCTGTCAAATCGATACATTTTATTACAATTCAGTAAATTAGTAAATTATTTTTTTTTTCGAAATTTACCTGTCAAAGTAACTGATTAAGTTGCATTGTAATCTTCGGCGATATAGTGGCGCTATTATCGTATTGATAAAGTTCTACAGGAGGAATGTCATTTGATTGGCCATCAGAAGCTTCAAGACTTTGATTGCCAAAAATAAAATAAACTCCTAACATAAAACGTAAATAATACCAACACATTAAAGTGTAGCTAAAGTTCTCTCTCTCACCTAATTTTTTTGTATATTTTCTTACCATGAGTCAAGTAAGAAATAACTAAAAAAAATGCCAAATCTAGAACATATCACCGTTGAAAAATATTTTATTATATAAAATTCTGCATCTGATCTGTTTTCTTTCAAGTTAACCTTGCTCCTCATTTCTTTAGTTCGTATTTCAATTCCTAAAGCTTCCAGGGACAATACATAATTATTATCAATAACGATGGTGGACCGGTTTAAACACAAAAAATAACAAAAAAACGTGATGTAAAGGAAACAAAAATGATCTGACAGTAGCCATTGCAGCGCCAGTGACACCTGCGCTCAGCTTTGCGTTCACATACTCATTACAAACGTAAGAGTATAACAACACATTGCTTCTTTAGATCGCCAATGAGTCGCGGACGACTTAAATCACTGCGTGTAGACCTAGCATTACTCTTTTGTATTTGTGACGTCAAACGTCAGAATAAAAACTCACAAGCACTTTTACGCAAAGACCTTATACTTCTTACTACTAGACTGTGCACTATGGCGCAAAAACCGGTCCGAGCGAGAGGGCTCCCTTTGGTAGTGTGTCTCTGTCTAATGAGGTGACCATGACCAAACAGAACACGGGACAAATTGATTGTTAAAACGATTGTTTAAGTATTCCGATATGTTGATGTTACCTAACTGCGCTACCTAAACCTACCTAATTTATAGTTAATAAAAAAAAAGTTTTATATTTTTTGGTATCTACATCACTAACCGTATGGTGTCGGGCGTAAAGAATTTCACCATCCCATGTTTGCCCGTGGGTGTCGTAAGAGGCGACTAAGGGAATGGGAATGGGAAGCAGCGTTCTCTGTGCATTTGTAACAACCATACTGCGATCGCCAACCCGCCTGCAAAGCACTCGCCATGAATAGCACAAATAAAACATAACCCCTATTGCCCGGCAGCCTGTACCCTCGAATACGGTAGCAGTCGAGGTTACGGTATGGCAAGGGGTGCAAGAATCCCGGACGAGATCCAGCTACCCCAACAAATACCGACGACTGGACCTGGCAACGTACAACACGCGCACACTCCGGACCGACGAAAATATCACCGAACTCGAAGAGGAATTGAGCAGTTTACGATGGAGTATTAAAGGGTTATCTTAAGTTCGAAGAGAGGGGGAGGACTCAATAATCCTCAAATACAAAGTCTCTTCAAGTTTCATTCTTCAAGACCATCATATAGATTGGAACAAAAAGCTCTCTGATCCTACTCTCAAGCTCATGAAGGAGAGGCGATATATGACCCTGCAGTCTTCTGACGGTGCTTTGAAATACCGGCAAGTAAATATACCTCAAAGGATCTCTATGATTTCACATATTGTCCAGTTGCGTAGACAGTTGAGAAATAAAACTACACCAATTGTATTCCACTAGGAATCAATTTGCAAATAATATTAACAGCCGCTGAATTTCACTCGAACAAAGTCCGCCAAAAAATCCGCAAACCACCATCCTACATTTAATATTACCAGGCCCAAACATTTAAAAGTACTACTCTTACTCAGTATTAATGAATATTTTTTTAAATACAACGAATTGATTAAATATAGGAACTGTAGAAATATTTATATACTTTTCTAGAAATATTTAAATAAGTGTCAAAGTCTATGAATTGTTCATTTTGATATAACATAAAAAGAAAAATATAAAATTTTCTACCATTTCTACCAAACCCAATGATTAGTTGAGCTAGCACCTTGTCTGACCTCTGACAAGGACACACTACCAACGGAAGCCCTCTCGCCTTGACCGCTTTTGGTCTACCGCTTATAAGGAAATAGCTAACCTAGGCGTATGATGATAGATTTCATTTTAGCAAAACAAAAAATTTTGGTACACAGTCTAGTAGTAAGAAATACGTATAAGGTCTTTGCTTTTACGTCAATTTATATTTGCGAATTTTGCGATTTATTTAGCATTGCAATTTGCATCATATCTCTAAGTAGTCTGTGATTTGCATCACAGTGTACTTTTTAAGTTTTTTGGCGGGCTTTTCCGGGTGAAGTTAATATGTTATTATGTTAATATTATTTGCAGATTGATTCCTAGTGGTTATTGTGATATAAAATTGGTGTACTTTTATGTCTCAATTGTCTACGCAAATGGACAATATGTGGAAATCATTGCCAGAAGTGATCTCGGGATAGTGGAGCGGTGAATTTTATTGTAGTATTGACTACTTCCGCAAAGCTTACTGGGAAGCCTGACTCGATATAATTTGCTGCCAAATACTCCAATAAAACCGGCCAAGTGCGAGTCGGACTCGCGCACGTAGGGTTCCGTACCAATATCGCAAAAAACGGCACAAAAATCACGTGTGTTGTATGGGAGCCCTACTTAAATATTAATTTTATTATGTTTTTAGTATTTGTTGTTATAGCGGCAACATAATATATATACATCATCTCTGTCTGTCTGTCTGTCTGTCACCAGGCTGTATCTCATGAACCGTGATAGGCAGACAGTTGAAATTTTCACAGATGATGTATTTCTGTTGCCGCTATAACAACAAATACTAAAAAACAGAATAAAATAAATATTTAAGTGGGGCTCCCATACATCAAACGTGTTTTTTTTACGTTTTTTGCGATAATGGTACGGAACCCTTGGTGCGCGAGTATAACTCGCACTTGGCCGGTTTTTTTATTGTTGTCATTGTTTTATTTGTTTGTTTTCGTTTTTCATTGTTTTAATGATATTGATTGTTGTTTTTATTTTGACAAGTTCTGATACTATTTATTTATAATTTAAAAGGTAAAATGTAGTTACAAAAAAGATTGCATAGAATACACAGAGAGGCCTTGATTTTGGATTGTTGGTCTCTTATCTAAGTAGTCTGTGGAGTGTGGTTGGTCTTTAATAATGTGTTTGTGGCTTAGATGAAGAACCTTTGTGAACGTTTGTGGACTACTTTTTCAGAAAGCTTGCGTTTTTTCAGAAGTATTAAAATAATGAAAATGATTTTCCAGCATGAATTCAGCTTAACAATTAATAAATAAATAAAATAAAAATGGCTTTTTTCATTCCAAACATTTCATTAGAGTAATCACTTGTTGAATGTAAAATAACAAATAATAATAAAATCGATCTTCATGTACCTTTAGTGCAATTATTTGGATAATATTATAAAAATTAAACCGAAGTAGTCATAGTACTTGTAGGGAAGCTTACAACTTTACAAGTCATAATTAAGGTGCAAATAAAAGTGGCATCGCATCAGTTTTCAACTCTTTGTCAGATACAAACATAATTTGTTTGACTTCATAACATTTGTTAATAAAATTATAATTATAATGATATTATTCCAGAATTAATTCCAGGCACAGGAGCGTGGTGATTGGTACAAGATGGGAGAGGCCTATGCTCAGCAGTGGGCGATGTCAGGCTGTGGATGATGATGATGATGCCAGAATTTAGTTATTACACATTGCTTTTGAACAGGGGGGTGACCATAAGCTCTTAGAGTAAGGTTATTTTGAGATAGAGTAAGTGACAGATGTTTACACGTCATATAAATCTGTCCCTTACACACACTCAAAATAACCTTACTCTAAGAGCTTATGGTCACCCCCCTGATTATTACTGATTATTAGGCATTCATATAAAATTCATCACCAATACCAATTTAAGATATTTAGTTGCAACATACTACGAGAAGTCAATTTAGTAGATGAGTGATACGCCTTGCCAAGTCTACTATTTTGATATATTAGTGAAATTTAAAATATCACTAATACTCGTACTTATAGATTACTTACAATAGTGTAATATTTCCAGGCGAATAAATTAGTATCACCTAATCTTGAGAAATATCGGTATTAACCCTCCTCTAAATGTGTCAATTTTAGTTCCTGAGACACTCGAGCGGGGCGCTTTGAATCAGCACAAAAATCAACTGTCATTTCATAAAGTATATTTAGTCCAACGTACTTAATATTAGAGCTTGGAATACTTTGTCTTCCTTGGCAGTTTAGTTTACACTTTAAATTACACAGAATTGGATTATAAATCTTTTAATTGCTATAGTAAGGATGCTTTAAAATGGCGAATCCAGACGAATCCCGACCATCTGGTAACTCCAGATCTGTACGAGTAGTGTAGTATCTATCTAACAATTTAGATTCCTAACTAAGTTTCCAATAAATTGGATTGTGTAATAACTGCTTAAACAAATACTATTAAATTATTAGTAAATGAAATAAACAAAATACGATGAAGCCAGTTATTTAATTTACAAAAAATTGTTTAAGTCATATAAAAGCCTTAAAAACATAAGTCACGAAATGAATACACATTTTTTTTTCCGAACGCATCCGTAACTTTATGATCTTTATGGCAAACAGAACTTCACCCCAGTGTAGCCAGTTTAGGCGACTTTTCGCCATTTAGGCTACTCGGAAGTGTGTCGGGGCGGCCAATTTTGGCGATCGGCGACTGTTCACGATATAGGCTACCTCGGAAATAATATTGGGTGACTTTAGGCGATTTTATTTCAAAACTTACTGAGGAACAATGAGCATGAATGGTATTATAAATGCGTTCAAAGGAAAACAATTATTTAACCCCAATGCGATGGTAAAATAGGGGTGTTATAAATAAAGGTGAACGGCAGGCTTGTATGGGAATTTCAAACCGCTAATAAAATTTCGTGTTTTGGGATATATTTTGTTTTAATTGATAGTTAATATTATAGATGAAACAGAAAAAAATGTATAATTAATACATGTATATTGGCTACATAATTATAACTGTATAAAACCAACCTTGAATGAAAGCTTATCAAACACTTACACTTCACACGCAGACACACCTTCCTACACACAAACTACACTCATACACACACACCTTCCTACACACAAACTATACTCATACACACACTCCTCGATACACAACCACAATCTTTCACTCCATTTGCTGTGTTAACAATAATTGTAACTGTAGGTAAACAATCAGTAAAGTCACGGTTGTATTGTATTATATAAATTGAAGCCGCAAAATGTCCGACTCCTGAGGTACAGGTCTGCGTACCCAGTTTAGGACCCCGGAAAGCTGACAATAATTTTAAACAACCCACTGTTTCCATATGCCATGTAATGTGTTGTTGTTCTTTAAGTACTAATAATAAACTTAAACTTTATTGTATGCTCTTTAATGTATAGATAATAATAATAAATTCTTAGATTTTTAGAACTCATAAAAGTTATAAACAGTTTTTACATATAGTTAAATGTTACATAGTGTGTAAAGTAAATTGTTTGTTGCTATCTTTGTAGTGCTTTAACTTATCATTTAGTAGGTAGATTGAGATGAGGATTGTACCAACTCAGTGCATTAGGAGATACCTATGTCCAGCAGCGGACTGCAACAGTTTGATTATATCAAATCAAATCAAATCAAATCGTTTTTATTTGCTCAAACATGAGTACCATACATACATAACAAATTGTCAGCATGAAGAGATGTTAGGATACACAATTATAGAACGTCATGTTTACCTTGGAAAATGGCATGCAAATATTTATAAAGAATACAAATCAAAATATAAATTAATAGAATGTCAAATTTAGTAATAATAAAAAAATAAATAAATGTCGTGCAAATGGCAATAATTTAAAATAAGTCAAAATTATGCTTCTAGAATGTCAGAGTAAATTAATAAAAATATAACGATATTAAAATAATAAATCAATTCAAAATAATCATTCTGGAATGTCAACGCAAAATTATTAAAAAAAAGATCAGGATATTAAAATATATAATGTGTAAAATGCAAATGTCGTAACAAGAATACAAATCAAGGATGCGAAATTAAAATGTCAGAGTAAAATAAAAATGTAAAGAAATTAAAACAATATGTCAAAACAAAATATTCCAGAATGTCAGAATAAAATTTTATAAGATTAACATACCATCTAAACAATAATATAAACATTCAAGCATTCAAAAGGAGTCTGTCAAAAAGTCATTTATATTATAATAACACTTGTCTGTTAATAAATTTCGAATCTTCTTTTTAAATAGATTTGTTGTCATAGCTTTATATGACTGTGGTATTTTGTTGTATATTTTCGGGGCCATACAAAAAAAGCTTTTCCCCATGAGGGCAGTTTTTGCCGAGTGCAAACAAAGTTGACTATTGTCACGTCTGTTGCGTGGAAAAGTGTCAGATAGACGTGGAAAGTGTTGGGGGTTAGACTTTACAAACGAAGCAACTTCAAAAATATATAAAGAGGGTAAAGTCAATAATTTGTATTTTTTAAACAATGGTCTGCAGCTTTCTGTCGATTGTATCTTAAACATAGCCCGAATACACCTCTTTTGAGCTTTAAAAATAAAAAATAAAATAAAAAATCTTTATTTCAGACCTATATCAGTCCATAAGTTGTTAGTGGTTAGTAACAGATTGTGCTTAAATGCTATGTTAGTGTTATTAGTACTTAATTCTATTTAAAATAAACCTATACCTATTTCCACCCAGTGTCTTTGGATGGGACAGTCTGCCAACAATCATTTTCAACGCTATTTCTCTGTCCGTAGAGTTACCCCAAAATATTATACCATAGCGCAGAAGTGATGACACCAATCCATGATAAGCTGTCACCAAAGCATCTGGGCTAAGTCCTGAAGACAGTTTGTACATGACATACGCGGACGAGCTCAGTTTTTTGCTTATATATTCAATATGCGTTTTCCAGTTCAATTTTGCGTCTATCATTACACCAAGAAATTTTGTGTCATCGACTTTATTTAATACCGTGCCATTGTAGAGTGCTTTAATGTCAGTATCAGCATGTACCCGTTGACTAAAATGCATTATCGTCGTCTTATCTAAATTAATTTTAAGATTATTCTTATCTAACCATGCTATTATTGATGTCAAAGTTTCATTAATGTCATATTTATAAACGTCCTTATTATTACATGTTATAGTCACTGTGCTGTCATCTGCGAATAGGGTCATGGGGTAGTCAATAGCATCAGGCAGGTCATTGATATATAGAATAAATAATAGTGCTCCAAGCACGCTCCCTTGTGGGACACCGTAAATAGGCGTTCGTTCGCCAGATATGAAAATTTCCTCTCTTTTTGTCTTAATATTTATTTTTGTTATTTCCGTGTACTGTTTTCTGTTAATTAGGTAAGACTCTTTAAGGCTAAGTATATTGCCTCTTATGCCATATGTCTCTAGTTTCTGCAGTAGAACGTTATGGTTTACATAGTCGAAAGCTTGCGTCATATCACAGTAAATAGCGCAAACTGGGATTCTAACGTCCATCTTTATCATTACCTTATGCAAGAAGTCATAAATAGCCATATTGGTTGTCCTGTTTTTTCTAAATCCCTTTTGCTCATCGATTAAAATGTTTTTCTTCTCAAGGTAGGAGTACATCTCCTTATAAATATACTTTTCAAAAATTTTTGATATGATAGGAATGAGTGCGATTGGTCTATAGTTGCCCATGTGTTCATTATTGTTTTTTTTTAAATAACGGCTTTACTATAGACACTTTTATATTATTCTTTTATATTATATTTAATGTTATTTCTTTTTCTAAATAATTAATTATTATTTCAATATTTGTGTTATTTTACTTAAGGCCGCTTCTAAAAAGCTAATTGCGTTTAGTGTACGATTTTATTACGTTTATTTATTAAAATCTTTTTATTGATATTATTAATTAATCCGAAGTTCTTAAAATAGTAAATTTACATGAAAACAATTGGCTTAGTTGCCTTAATAAGTGGTACAAATTCTTTATCCGAACAACATTGAGTATTGCAGCCACCTCTGGGATGGCTCAGCTAAATATCAGCTTGCCGCGCTTGACTCTGTGGAACGCAGAGCTAAGAGACTAATTGGCGACGTCAAACTGATAGATGCCAAGCTTCACAGCTTGGCTTATCGCCGTAAGGTTGCCTGCTTGTCGGTCTTCTACAGACTGTATTTTGGCGAGTGTGCTCATGAACTCCACGACCTCATCCCACCGGCCCCCTTCTACCATCGGACATCTAGACGCACTGCAAGTTACCATCCTCACATAGTTATCATTCCACCAATTCGCACCAAGCGCTTCCAAACATCCTTCATAATGCGCACGGCAAAAGAGTGGAACTCACTGCCTGCGTCTGTGTTTCCGAACGCATACAACCCGAATATCTTCAAAGTTAGAGTAAACAGGCATCTTCTGGGTAAGCTCACTCCATCGTCGACTTTGTCTCTGTCACCTCTGACCTAGACTAGAGTCAAGAACAAACCCATCATAAATAAAAAAATAAATAAAAAAAATAGTATGCTGTACAAAATCTGCCGTTCACCTCGTGTGTCAGTGGATTTGTATGTCATCATAGCTCCTAAACGGATTTTGATTGAAATGTGACTTTGCCGAGGGTGTTCTTAGCCATGTTTGATGAAAATTGGTTCAGCCATTCATAAGTTTGTGTATTTCATTCTTTGAGTCGTTGGTTTTCTCCAAGATGTCATAAGTTAATTACGTGATTCTAAATATCTTCGATAAAAGCTTGTCTATTACTAGGTATAATTGGTTTAAAAATAATGAAAAAAAAAACACCAGCATAAACTCTAAAAAAATGCTTGGTGCTAGCATCGGTGGACCGCTAAGTAAATAAAATAACAAATACTTAACTTACTGCTGTTGGAAATTCTTGGCAGAGAAAAATTTATAAGTACCAAGAAAAAAAATAACGACAAATGCGCAAAAGCGACAACCAAAAAAAGCGATTTTTTTGTGTAATTCAGTCTTGACGGCCGAAAACATCTGTTTTATTTATTTATAGAAAGTAAAAACAACATGTTTGATTCCGATGCGGGGACATCAATTTTGGGTCTCTTAAATATTCACCTCCACTATAAAGGTAAAATTTCCTAATAATATTCAATGACTTATGGCTAATTTGCATTATAATTGGGCGATTTTAGGCTACTTGAGACGATATTTTAGGCGACTTTGGGTTCGACAAATCTGGCAGCACTGCTTTACTTTACCCTATCGCTCTATGGTCTGGGATTTCCAGAAACACATGTGTGGTTGACTGGTTGTGCATTTTGATATCGTGGTATGAATTCGTCTGTTGATTGAGGCGGTCTGCGGTCAGAAAAATATTCAATAGTTCTTGGGAACTTGGGAAGCTCGCAGTCTCGCAGTGCTAAGCAGTTCCTGCAGTTGTCCATTACAAGAACAGCTGCTAAGTTCAAGCAACCAGCAATATTGTAAGTACATTTCTAGCTACGCAAATTAATAAATTTTTAATATTATTTATATAGTGTGTTAATTTAATCATTTGACAGGTTCTTGTGTTAAGTTTTGTTGTATCGTATGTATTTTTAAACTTTAAAAATTAACCTTGGCTGATGAAATTTTCGTTTTTGTGCGGTTTGGCTGCCCCGCACCAACCGTGGAAAGTTTTTTGTTCTATTTGATGTAGGTAGGGAGAAATTATCAATGCGTCACAAATTCACAATTTTAAGTAAGTGTGCAAGTTGAGTTCCTTAATTTAGCTAAACATTCACAGCTCGCGTTTGACCTAATTTCGCGAAAGATTTTGTTCTGGAAAATGGGGTCTTCTAGGTCTTTCAATTTTTATTGTAATTAAAGTAGACTACTTAGGTTTCACGATCTCAACAAAGGCGTGAAACCTAAGTGTGATCTCAAAAATTTAAGTATACGTATAATGTGTATGAGTAGGATATGTGTATGATAAAAGATGACTCATTCGACTAGTTACGTCGATGGATTTTGCTGTGGCCCAAGCACGAATATTTGCGAAATCCATAACGAATGTACATATTTAAAGTAAGATATTAAATTACAATACAGTTAAAACTAAAAGTGAAACCATTCATGTTGATTCGATCACATTAAAATAATCATGTTCTTACACTACACTACACATACAGGTAGAATCAAACTTATTGGCGGTTGCGGAGCGCTGTAGCAAATTCATGTAATAGTGGAGGTGAGTGTGCCACCTATAATATAATATATACAATCAGTGCAGCGCCACAGAATGTTTCTGCGTTGTATTGGATTGACCTTACAATTTTGTAGGTGGCAGCGGTTTGTGCTTATGCCGAGATTTTAAGCGTACCTACTCGATCGTGATAACGTAAACATAGATCGTTTACGTTATCACGATCGAGTAGGTACGTTATGTCAATTTGTATACAAATAACGAGGCTTCTCTTTTACGTTAACGCGCGTAAAAACTCGCACTAAGCCCACTGTACTGCGCAGTAAAAAGCGAACTATACAGCTGCCTTTAAGTTTGAATCGACCTGTACCTACTAACTATGAGTCACAGTTGGCCACTGTGTAAATAAGATTGATTTGACATTGCAGTATAGATTGGTTTCAACAAATACTTTAGCATTGTTTTATAGGTCATTGGATAATGTTGATGAAAGTACGACTGCCGAGCAATTAGTCCCGTGTTTGCTTTCCCGAGTCTCAGATCAAATAAGAAGTCAAGATGGAACGTTGCAAACAACAAGGTGACGCCGGTTAAAACTAAGCCTTGCCGTATACATACACTATTACACGCACACACGTACATAGAAACTAAGCCTTAGCTTGTCAGTCGAGCTATCGCGCCGTTCGCGGCGCGTCGTCATCAAAAATATCAAAATTGACGAGTAAAAATGCCGAATTGTGTTGTGAAAGGGTGTAAAAACCAAAGTTCAAGAGATAAAAAGCAGGATGGAATCACATTTTACATTTAAGTAAACTTGGAAACCAATATTTTCAATAAATCAAAATAAAATTGAGGTTATTGCTTGACACACAACTAGTGTTGCCAATAAAAAGCGTTTTGTTTTACCCTATTAATGGGTAATGTGACACGCAACGTTACGTTACTCGTTTTTTAACCCCCGGATCGATTTTGGTGCGGTTTTTATTTGTTTGAAAGGTGACTTGATCGATTCGAACGATCGATCTATTTATTAAGATATGATGTCAGCGGTTACAATTTTTTTCAATTATTATTTTTTAGGATATTATTTATCTTCATCATCATATAGACATGAAGAAGAAGATAGCAATGGAAATTCGTCGTTGCAACTTCTTCGTGACATTGTTAATGAATCGGTTGATTTGGCCAGTCGCTTACATGAAAATGCTTATGATGACTACAAAAAACTAATAATGGATACATATCTGGGAGTACAGTGCGCTATTTGGTTAAAATAATAAAATTAACTAAATGTTTAGATGCCTTGCAGACTGATGAGAAACTTTAATTTATTTTCATAAGCTTATTATATTGAAAAACAAAGGCGGTCTTCGCTTCCGGTATAAGGATCTTTTTGAGATTTGTGTCGCTTGTGAAGCAGTTGTTCGAAAATTATTGATTGAAAATATTACAATAATCGCAAAAGACCAACACCGAATTATTGTTATGAATATATTGAAGAAATTCGTTGGCAACAACCAGGTTTTTATCAATATAGAGACTAGACATGAATGTGCTGGACACGAACATAAAATTAATTTAATACGGTGCGTTATTGACAAATACGTAAGCATTAGGTTCCATCATAATTATTGCTATCAAGTTAGAAACAATTTCCAAATTGATCGAGAGTAAAATGCAAACTTACAAGAAATTAATTCAGCACAAAGGTTTTTAAATGAATAAAACTGCACATGAAAATAAAATACCTAGTAATTTTATTTTTGAAACACTGCTCATTTCCTTTTCACTACTTTTTACCTACCTACGACTTCGGTTTCGGAATGACTGATAGAACACTTGTTCTATCTAGTGATAAATAATAACGTTACTATTTAACTAATAACGTGACTATTTATTAACGTTATTTTTGTAATATCGGGGTAATTTGAATTATGTGACAACACCGGCCCACGCACCACATGTTTATAAAACCGGCGTCACCTAGTTGTTTGCAACGTTCCATCTTGACTTCTTATTTGATCTGAGCCCAGAGTATCCAAATATTTTTTCCGGTATTTATGGTAGACAAGCACTATTAGAATGACTATCTAAATATTTAAAGATCATTATAATTACATAAGTTATTAATAACAGGTTTCGTTTTCTTTATATTTAATTTTGGTTAAAACTAGAGTTGCCCCGAATAGTGTTTATAGCGAATAGTCGAATACCGATTAATCGCCATTCACTTTGGCGAATAGTCTAATAACTCGACATTACTATTCGACATAAAAAAAAACATTAAACACATTAAAATATTTCTAATTTCTTCTAAGGTTGTGAGAAAAGAAAACAATAAAGTTAAAGAAATCTGTTTCATGTTATACATACCTACATATATGTAGTAAATTTAATTTTCCATTTTTAAATGCTGGCAACCCTTTTCTTATACAAGTCTTTCTCTTTAGTTTACGGGGAATACCCCATTTTGTATAAGTATAACCCAGCGATTATTTTATTATTGTAGGGGATTTCCCGCTCAATCAATACGCTTGTGTTTAGGATAGGCGGCACGCATTTGTTAATTGATTTTCGACATCGGTTGACGTTTTCTGCTACATGTATTGATAATGTTTTTTGTTGCTGCAACTACTTGGACAGTGCCATTATAAATTATCTGCCTTCGGATCATAGTGGGCTACTTGTGACATTTGAGTCCAATATGCTAATTAAACAAGTGCAGATTCAATCCAGACCAATAACATCCGGTAAATTAAATAAATTTAACAGCACTTTAATCGCTAAGTTAAGCGATCAGGACCTCACAGTGAATGATGGTAATATTTTGTATGATGAAGTTTTTTCAGTGGTTCAAAAAGAGTTCAATAACACTTTTAAGAAGATAACTAAAACTGTATGCCCTAAGTTTTTATTCAGTGACTGGGCGACTACAGGACTTAGGAAAAGTAGGGAAAGACTTTACGAGCTATATGGCCTTAAGCCTTGTATGAACACTGAAACGTTTAATAAGTATGTTGCTACTTACTCGAGAATTTTTAAAAATACATGTAAGGCAGCTAAGGCCTTGTATATTAGAAATAAGGTTAAATTAGCAGAAAATAAAATCAAGACGGTTTGGAAAATTATAAATAATGAAACGAACAGGAATAAAAGAAATAATCCTGATTACACGCTTGAGACCACACACGGACTTATTAGAGATAACAAAAAAGTTGCGCAAGAATTTGTGGATTTCTTTACCAACATCCCAATTAAAACTACTGAAACCTTAAATTCTTCGCCCGCGCTTGCTTTTGGATTATTAAACGCGAACGTTTCAGCCTGCCCGAATGTATTTGACTTTTCACATGTAAGCCCCATAACAGTAATAAAAGCTTTTAAGCAAATCAAGATCAAACCGACTGAAGATCTGTGGGGAATGTCCATCAAAGCTTGTACCTCCATTATTCAGACTATAGCGCCGTACTTAGCTGTGATTTTCAATTTGTGTGTGGATCAAGGAGTCTTTCCGGATCTAATGAAATATAGTAAGGTTATACCACTTTTTAAATCCGGGGACAGTAAAGACACAAATAATTATAGACCAGTATCCGTGTTGCCGGTTTTCAGCAAGGTATTTGAGAAGATAATGCTTAATCAAATGCTCATTCATTTTAATACGAATAACATCTTGCATGATAAACAGTATGGTTTCACCAAAGGACGTTGTACAACTGACGCTGGTGTCACCCTATTAAAACACATCTTTAATGCGTGGGAAGAGTCGCAGGATGCCATAGGTATCTTCTGCGACCTGTCGAAGGCGTTTGATTGCGTTAATCATGAAACATTACTTCTGAAACTTGAGCATTACGGGCTAGGTCAATCAGCGTTAAGTTTGGTTGAATCTTATTTAAGTGATAGACAGCAATTAGTTCAAATAAACGGTGTGAATTCGTCGGGGTTAAACGTGAAAATGGGGGTACCCCAGGGCTCAATATTAGGTCCTTTCTTATTTTTAATATACATAAACGATTTACCCCGTTTATTGGAAAACAAACTAAACATGGTGTTATTTGCTGATGACACATCTTTAATTTTTAAAATAAATAGACGTACTTGTCAGGTTGACGACGTAAATAACGCGCTACGGCAGGTTCAGGATTGGTTCACTGCAAATAATTTAGTTTTAAATGGTAAAAAAACCAAGTGCGTAAAATTTTCCTTGCCGAATGTAAAAAGTACTGATTGTGACATTATCTTAAACAAGGAGAAGCTAGAATTCGTCGATAAAACGGTTTTCCTGGGGATCACGCTAGACTCAAAGTTACAATGGGGTCCTCATTTAATATCACTTGCAGGGCGGCTAAGTTCGGCAGCTTATGCTGTTAGAAAGATTCGTCAATTTAGTGATGTAGATACCGCGAGGCTGGTCTATTTTAGTTACTTTCATAGTATAATGTCTTACGGTATTTTACTATGGGGAAGGGCTGCAGACATTGAGTCAATTTTTATTCTGCAAAAACGAGCCATCAGAGCGATATACAATCTTCGCCGGCGCGATTCTCTAAGGGAACTGTTTAAGGGCATTAACATCATGACGGTTCCTTGTCAATATATTTATGAAAATATCATGTACGTGAGAAAGAATTTACATCTTTTTAGTATGAACGGAGATAGACATAATTACATTACTAGAAATAGGGACCAATTAGTTCAACCAGGTTTCAGACTGGCTAAAGTAGCCTCTTCTTTCATGGGGTACTGTACAAAATGTTACAATAAAATTCCTCCCCACATTCTAGAACTGAATGAGACGAAATTTAAAACTTGTATAAAACGCACACTATGCAGGCAGGCATATTATAACTTGGGGGATTACATCACTGATAAAAATGCTTGGCTCAATGCTAGTCTTGCTCCACAACCACTAGGGCACAAAAACAAGTGATATGCAGAACATTATTGTTCTGTAGAATTGTTGGACCTGCTGAAGACTATGAATATATTTGTATTATATAGACTCAATTTCTTTTAGTATAGTATAACTGCGCAGCACGTGTGTGAGTACTATGTACCCAACTGTAAATCTACCATTTGCTGTACCTTGGTGTCGTTCGTTGACTTGTGTTTGCCCTGGCAGTTGAGTGTGTCATGCTCTCTCAAATGTCTCTCTGATGGTGGCGTGTGTGTTGGATCATTCGGTTCCCTTCATGATGGTTGAGCTGGGTGGTGCCGATTCATGCGTCATGTTCGTGAACGGGCGCCGTCAGTTGGGATTGGTCTTAACTTAACTGCTTCGGATGCTAGTGTTTTTCTAGTGCTTATTATGTAACTGCACAGTACATGTGTGAGTACTTTTAATACTTTGTACGTAGTATAGTATGTAGTGATTCTGGGTGCATTGTCCTCACACATATAAATTTATTAATGTATGTACTTATGTACCTAAATTTTGTAAAAAAACATATATTTTTTTTAAAAGAGTAAGTATGGAGTTTCTTGTGCGTTCTTCTCCATAACAAGCTACTTTCCGAATGCACGGTAGAATCAATTTTTATTCCCTGTAAATTTAAATGTATTCTAACGTTCAAAAGTGCCGCTTTGTGGCCTAGTTGAAATAAAATATCTTTGTCTTTGTCTTTGTCTTTGTCTTTGTTTTTTTATTTTTTATTTCTATACTTATTTGAAAATTGCTATTGAATTAAAGACTTAATGAATACTTAATTAGTTAAAGTGTTACTTAAAAAGAAGAACAATCATGCCAAACCCAGGAAAAAATCTCATGTTTGGCTACATTTTGAAGAGGAAGAGAACAGTGCTAAATGTGTTTTGTGTGGTGTAAAAATAAGTAGAGCAGCAAAAAAAAGCAGGAACAACGGCTTTGCAGAATCATTTGAAATTCAAACACCCAGGTTAGTTTTCTTTTACCTATATTATTTATTTTACCGTTACTAAAAGTAATAATAAAATAAGAACGTTATATAATATAATATTTGTTTCAAAAGTTATTTTCATTTATGAAGTATATAATTGTACTATTGTGAGTTTTGTAGCACATTATTTAATAAATAATTGCCGCTACCTACGTTCCTGATTAAAGGTTATTTTCTTTGTTCGCAGATGAGTATTGTAAAATTTATGGAAGCTCAAGTAGTCATGCTCAACATAATGCTCCTGCAGAATCATCTTCAAGTACCTCCTCATCCACCCAGTTGCCCAGTCAGCCTTTTGGTGCAACAGTCACTGCAACAACTAATTGAAAAAAAAAAAGCTTTGGGACATCAACGATAGCCGAGCAAAAAGATATCACTACTTGATTGGTGAAATGATCGCTGTTGACAACGAGCCACTTTCCATCGTCGATCATCATGTGGGCTTTAAACGTCTTATTAATAATGCTTTGCCGCAATACACCATTCCTGGCAGTACATATTTTACCGAGAAAATAATTCCAGACATGTATGAGAGAGTGTTTAGCAAACTAAAAAACGAGTTAGAAAGGGCTGAAGCTATAGCATTCACTAGCGATCTTTGGACTTCTTCTGTAAATAACGCTGCATTTCTGAGTTTCACCGGACACTGGATATCAGAAAACTTTAAACTGAAACATGCCGTTCTAAACATGGCGCATTTTCCTGAATCACACACATCAGAAAATATCAAAAGAGAACTGTTACAGTGTGTAACGAAATGGGACATACCCATCACTAAAATTCAAGCGATTGTTCACGATAATGGGGCGAATATGGTTAAAGAAGTTAAGGAAACTCTACTTCCTTCACAGCGTTGCTTCATACATACCCTCCAGCTGGTGATAAATAATGCATTAGATAACAGTTCTCCAATAAAAGAAATTCTTACTAGTGCCCGCCGCATAGTGACACATTTTAATTATTCAGGATATACAAAACTTGAAAGTATTCAATCTGAGCTCGGACTTCCTAACCATAAACTGATTCAAGATATTCAAACTCGCTGGAACTCAACATATTACTTACTGGAGCGTCTATCTGAACAAAAAAGAGCAATTTCGGTGTATATTTCAGAATCAAGGAGCGTAAATTTTGAAAATATGACCAGTGATCAGTGGGAGGTTATAGAACATCTGTTAAAGCTCTTAAAACCTTTCGAAGAGATAACAAAAATCACGAGTTCCACATATGCACCTATATCAGATGTGATATCTAGCACTGTTTCATTAATCAGATACCTAATGAAAGATGCGCTGATTCAACAAACTGCACACGTTGATGATTTTAGAAAGGCGTTGATAGAAAATATGGAAGCCCGTTTTAACTTGGATGATCTATGCTTTACGAAGACATATTACTTGTCGACATTTTTAGACCCCCGCTATAAGAACTTTTACTTTGACGCTACCCAAGTTGAACGGATCCGTAGAGCTGCGCTCAGAGAAGGTCTTAGGCTTTCTTTAGATGACGAAAATGATGATTCGTATCCAGAAACGGCATCCAAAAGGTCTCGTTCAGACAATGAAAGTGAGCATGATTCGGAAACTCATAAACTATTTTGGGCATGTTTTGAAGAATCATCTATAGAGCAACCTACTGAAGAGCAACCCAAGAATGCCACTGCTGAAGAAATCGCCAATTACATCGCATATGGTGGGCTTTGAGTACCAATAAGAATAGATTTCCTATTTTAAGTAAGCTTGCTAAACGATACTTAATCACACCAGCAAGCTCTGTTTATTCAGAAAGACTATTTTCCGAGGCAGGTTTAATTTACGAGGAAAAACGAAACCGACTTGCTCCAGAACGTGCAGAAAAAATTGTTTTATACCATTCCCCCTCTAAAAAGCTTATTTTATTCACTGAAAACAGTGAATAAAAAGCACTTTTAATCACTGTTTTGGTGTTTGAATTTAGAACACAGGAACATACCAATATATTCAAACTCCATCTCAATGCTATATAACCTTCTTGTGCAAAAAATACTCGATACAGACTTCTTGTGCAGAGGCTATTCGAATTTCAAATTTCTTCTTCGATTTTAATTTTCGAGTTTGTTTATATTTAGGATTTTAATGATGATTTTGATTTTAGTCTAGGATATTTATTGAATACTTATTTGGATTGTAATTCTAATATTAATTGCAATGCTTTTTAATTAATTATTATTTTGTAACGTAATGGAGGTGGTCATTGGCCCCTGAAATACAGGTGCTGTTATTTAACTCAGGGGTGCACATTTTTTGAAAATTTTGAATGTTAAACCATTTATTTATTTATTACTCGTAATATTCCTTGTGCTTTACGCTTAAATGTTTCTTTTTCTCGAAGTCATGGTATAAAATATAGTATGCAACTCTTGAATAAAACGGATTTACATCGAGGGCCATGAATCACTCGCGTTGCTCATGATTCTAACACTTGAATCACTCGCTATGCTCGTGATTCAATCATCATGAATCACTCCCTACGGTCGTGATTCAGTCGTTAGAATCATTCCCTTACTTGTGATTCATCTACGGCCCTCGCATTAAATCCGTCTTTTATTCACTAGTTGCATAATATACTATTTTTGCACCACAATCTGCCTCTGTTGGATTTTAAATATTAATTAAAAAGCCTTACTAATTTAATTTCATGAATATGATAGGCACAGGCACATATTACAGATAATAATTGATATTGTGTATTGTTTTATTAAGGAAAATAATTTAAAAAAAATTTATTTTTAACTCATTAGTTCTTTTGTTCGTTAAAAGTTTATTTTCGACGACTATTCGCCGAATGCCGAATAATACTAGCTATTATTCGGTATTCGACGAATATAAAAAAAATGACGAGTAATGCCGAATACCGAATAATGCGAGTATTCGCGGCAAGTCTAGTTAAAACTATACCACTCATTAAGTTCATATATTGTTTTAGCTGAGACCAAATTCCTACGACTCTAAATCAAAAATATCTGGTTTAATTGAGGATCATGTTCTGAATTAGTTTGTGCAAGAGTATTTGTTCAAGAACGCCGAGAATTATAAGTATTTCTTCATGAACTTTTGTGGGTTAAGGCTGGGTAACTTTTAATAAAACAATCCTTGCCTCAATACATACAATTGATGTAGGTACATACCACACATACACAACACACACTCACAATTTCAGTTTATTACTAACAAACCTTTTTTAACCGACTTCCCAAAAAGGAGGAGGTTCTATGTTCGACTTAATGTTTGTTATTTTTTTTTTTTTGTTTATGTTCACCGATTACTCCGTCAATTGTGGACCGATTTTGAAAATTCTTTTTTTGTTTGAAAAAGTATGTTCCGAAATTGGTCCCATTTTAATTTGGTGAAGATCTGATGAAGAACTTCGGAGATATACAACAGAACTCTTCAATAAATAACGGCAAATCTCTCGAGATTGCTGCAATCGCATGTCTGTTTGTTGTTTATAACATTTCATAACATAACATCACGCCAGTTCGCTCTTAAGGGGTAAGCAGATCTCTCATTTCACCGGTTATGTTCAGGTTTCATGAAATCTATTCTGGCGAAATAGTTCCCTTACTAACTTGCCTATTAGGTACGTACAACTAAAAAGTGAAAAATAAAAAAACTTTTTGCAAAAAAATACTACCGACTTCCAAATACAAAACTACAAAGTGAAAAATAACTTAATTTTTTGAAGTCGGTGTCTTTCATAAGTACCATTTTTTTACGTTATGGACACCGACTTCAAAAAATTAAGTTATTTTTCACTTTGTAGTTTTGTATTTGGAAGTCGGTAGTATTGTTTTGCAAAAAGTTTTTTTTATGTTCTTCTGTGTTTCTCTTTCCAACTTTAGTTTTAATTTCATTTTGATAATTATTGCACAAGATTGAACTTTATTTGATGCCGGGAGAGGCCACTGGCTCCTATAACACAGGTTAATCACCTAGCACAGGAGTCAGGGACTTCACTGAATTGTATTCATTTTCTTATGTAAATAAAGCTATTTATTTATTATTTTATTTAATAATGTGTTTAATAGATAATATTATTCAATTTCGTGGAAGTAAAAGGGCAATACCGCATTAGTATTTCCCTTTCCTAGTTACTTCAGCATGAAATGTAAAATATACCCTTTGGAAAGAGTATATTTTACAAAGAGAGAGTAAGGCATAGCACGCACCGCGATTTTTTTTCCGCCCATTCTGTAACCTATGGCGATGTATGAAGCTGCACGCACTGCGGAAAAAAAATCGCGCTCAAATAGTACTAAAAAATTCGCGCGGAAAATAATTCGCGCGAATAAAATCGCAGTGCGTGCTAAGCCTAAGAGTTTCCAGGTACTACGGCTTCATCGTTTCTACGGTTTCATTTCGTTTCGTCATTTCTGCCGCAGTCACGAAGACCCACCTGTCGCTACGCTACTGGTGCACTGAGCGAGTCGTGGTCGTGGCTGACGCCTCGCCGTATAGGCTGCCAGAGACATCAACTTAGGAAAGAGAGAGAGCTTTTTTTTAAGTTTTATTTTTTGTAGTTTCTTCCTCAACAAACAAGCTATATTTTTTTTGACATTTTTCCTGTCATACCTATGTAGTAGAAATAAATAAATTATTAATTGAAAGTCTAATTTCTACTACTTAACAGTATTCTTGGACAAGAATACTGTAGTTTAGCAAAGACACCTAAACTTAGACATAAACTATATTGTTAATTCATTTACTCCGTTTTATTATAATAACAAATACAATAATGATATACTTACTACAGTCACTACCTGTCACTTGGCAGAATAAGTGTAAAATGACAACACTAAGCGAAAAACTCAAATAACTTTCATTTATATATTTTTTTTATCCGTGGTGAACCAGTTAGTGTAATACTTAGTAAAAACTTAGTCAATTAATAGAAGTTATTTCGTATATAACTAACTATCTTTCAGACACTCAAATTTAAGTCAGCTAAGATTTCGCCATTGTTCTTTGGCAATCCCTAGCATCATTAACAGCTCACTCCATTTCGAACTCACCCAACTTACTTAGGAGAGCTGTTTAGACAACTCAAGGTGATGACTTCATCACGGTGAGACGTCTACAGAATAGCACCGGAAGGGGCTCTGTCAACTCTTTAAAAACCACCCTGGCACCGCCTCTGTGCAACGCCTGTTAGGGCACATCCCTGGGGAGGCTGAAAGAAGCGTCTCCTCTAAGCACAGACTCTAAGCCCCGCTGTGCACGGCAGCAGTGATCACTGTGCTGCCGTCTTTCCTAAAGTCACTTGGTGGGTGGACAGAGTCCCCATGCAATCTGACCACCCGCTATCCCGGAGTCCCGCCTGCAGCTGGGTTTCGGCGTTTTAGGCATCGAGGTGGTTGTCTCCCCGACACATTCATCTTCGAGCGGGTTCGGCCCTCTCACGATCGCACTCAGCGGCCTCCTGCAGGTCCATGATAGTCTCACAGAAGGAGGCCTTTTCTCTCCAGTTTTCTATATCTGCCAGCATGGCCCTCACAATTGCTGGCAGAGACAGGTCTCGCCTGATCCTGGCCTGTCACCGTTCCTGCCGCCTCAGCCTTACTACAGCGATTCCCGGCACGCTGTCACCACTCCGACGGATGGCGCGTATCTGGTTATAAACCCTCGCATCCATATCCACCAGAATGTCAAGCGGAGGAAAGCATGCCAGGAGAGTTGCCGCCTCAAAGGATACCGTTCGGTATCGTCGTACGACACGAATGGCCATTTCCGCTGTAGGCTATTAATTTTAGTCCTGCTGCGTCGGACAGTTGATAGTCTGCTTGACCATACAAGTACCATCGCATCTCTGCTCCTCGGCAGTTTATGGCACCAAAGCGCCTCAGTTTACTGAGGCGCTATCCTCTAAACTCAGCACGCGGATCGACGCCACAACTCTTATCATCCCAGGCTCAGAAAGCTGGATGGTCTCGTCAAAGGACCAAGTTCAACACGCAGGACCACGTTGTATGTGAGATCCCACAAGAGAGGACCTAAACCGACCTCTGTGGAACCCCACACGTAATCTCACTCTCACCTTCTGTGATAACTTGCTTGAAAAAAGTTTTTTTTATTAAAAACCAATTTTAATTTGGCTAGTGTTATGACTTCTTTTTGGACGATATTAGAATTATGTATCGTGCTCCGAACAGCATCTGCTGTGGAACTAGCGATACATGTCTTATTGATATTCTCTTACGTCTGTTTTTCATAAGAGATGTGTTGTTAATAAAATAATATAGAAAGAAAGAAAAGTGGTTTATTTAGCACAGACAAAACGCACATTAAAAAAGCATTTTGCTTTTTAAAAGTATTTAAAAAAAAGTAATACAAAGAAATATTGTCTGTTGACGTATATCGCCTTACCTCACTATGAACAACTCGTCTTCGCTTAGTTTCCTCGCTGATGGTACTAATTATAAACTTTTGACGTGAACGCAGCACTTCGGTCACGACTGAAACACAAAATAGAAAGTATAGAGAAGAGCAACGCCCGCCTAGGCTCTTCATCTAAGCGCCAGCCGTTTCGAAAATTGACAGCTAAACAGTGGCGTTTGTAGCCCATGTGCAATCATTACCCTAGCGCCCTCTATTAAGCTTGCGGTCAAAACGGAATGGGTACAAATAACATCACACCACCACAAACTCAAATTACCCCAATAGATAATAAACTCTACTGTTTGGATGTTAAATTGAAAATCGATTGAAATTTTTTGACGTGCAGTTGACTGTATTTATACAGGGTGTTTACCCTAACAAGCCAAAACGTACCCATGTTAACATGTATGTCAAAAAAAACGACTTTTCATACTAACTCAATCAGCTCATCAGCTCAATCAGCAGGTCTTAATACCAGGTATACTAATAGGTTAGGATTTTGTATGGGGAGTAAATTATTATTAATATAGATAATTCAACATATATAATAATAGCTCCAAAGTCATACAAATGTATGCAAACCGGAGCTCTTTTTTGAGCACGTGGTTTTTTTTTTAAAGTGCCGCGGCCTGAGGGTGCTCGTGGCGCGTGGCGCTCGGCGCCCCCTGGGGCCCTGCGCCCGTGTGCCACGCACACCATGCACTATAGGTAAAGCCGCCCCTGCAGCTAAACTTGACAGATTCACTAGGGTTGCTACTTTATTGATTAGGAATTTTAAAAAATTGTTTACTAACATAAATACATCAATTCGTCTAAATATACATCATATCATGCTTACAAGAGGATAGACAGAGCATCAAATATCCATTAAATATCACGACGCCAGACGCCACATACGACGAAGATTGGAGGGTAACTTGACGTAACAATAGTATAATATAAATAATGATCCCAATAAAAACATTAAAATGAGAAAATCACCAAGCTCGCCAAAAATATAAACCTGAATAACAGTTAGTAAAATCAATAAAACCCGAAGAAAATTATGCTGTGCAGTCGGAGGAAACATATTTGTGAGCTGGATGACTTAAACCATATTATTATGGCAAGTGTAGCCTTTCCAATTTTGTCTATGGACTTAAAATAATGTATTATTTTCATAGGTATTGAATTTCTAACATGTCTTCTTGAAAAAAATTATTGTCTTTATAACTTAGAAATGAATTTAAGAACCTGGAAATAACGAATTTAAAGAATTGATTTAAAGTATATTTGATCTGTAATAATGAATAAAGATAATCCAGCCAATGCAACCTCGTTACAGTATTTTATGTATAAAGGACGTGACAAACGCCCGCACAAAGCACTTGTGACAGCCGCGACTGAGCTCGGTCCAATAATGCCCAGTATTCTCTGTCATAACTCATTTATTTCTTAACAATATACATTGTGTAGAAAGTAATAAATAAGTAAATATCTGCACCATAGCTTGTTTTTTGTTCGTCTAAGCTAGGGGACCCCAGAGCGCGGGGTCTGCTGCATTTGCTACACCTGCTACTTAGTTAATCTAGCCCTGATCAATGACACACAATTACTTAAAAGATATACGGTAGGTATTTGTAATCATAAAAGTATAATGAAAAAATTATGGGCCCTTAGTTATTTACACAAAAAGAAACAAATGTTATCAAATCGACATAGTAAGACTCTCTGAGTCTTGGCTAAGCCGTCAGCCTCCCCCTCCCCCTCTGCCCCCTGGATACGACTATTCCGACATAGTTACGAAAAACAGTGGGCAGATTGATTGTCTAGAAAGGTACTTACGATAGATAGATATATATCTACAAATGGTTTTTCTGTTTTTAGGTCACCATGACATACACATTGCATATGAACGGAGTCATCACCGGTTCCTTGAACTGCTTTTGTCTGGCTTGCGACGTTTTCTTGAAGTCTCTGCAGGAAGCCAATAGCCATGTCGGAACAGCTGAGCATCAGCTGGAGGCAACCGCTGTGCAGTTCTCCGATAAATTTAAAAATGAGCATATTAAGAAGGTGAGTTTGTTACGGAGATTAGCGGAGCGGAGCGGGATAGCTTGGGACTGGAACAGTCGGTACGGAAGAGTTTAATCTCTTCGATTGGTTGTTTCCTACATCACTGATCATCTCCGCATTAGTGGAAATGCTTCTTAACTTACTTAGCGTGCTTGGAAGATTAAAAATAAAAAAAGGAAGTAAAATAAGTTGTACTGAAACAATTTACGGCAAATACAAAGATAAGTAATCGCTGTATCATCATCATACCAGCCAAAAGACGTCCACTGCTGGACATAGGCCGCCCCCAAGCGTCGCCACATTGGCCGGTCCCGTGCGTCTCTTATCCAGCGGATCCCCTTCGACCTTCACCAGATCATCGGTCCACCTAGTGGGAGGTCTTCCAACGCAACATTTTCCGGTTCGCGGTCGCCACTCCAGAACTTTTCTGCCCCATCCGTTCTGAGAGCAATGTGCCCTGATTAATCGTTTAGAACAATGCAATTTTAATTTTATACCAGCGCAATGGCACTCCTGCACCAACGAATGACCTTGGTCTAAGTCCGGGGATTACTATTATGTTTAGTCGCAGAAGGCCTAATTCTCAAAATGGCAACAGAGTCGCATAAGGACTAGTTCTCAAAATGGCAAATTCTCAAAAAGCCTAATTCTCTGAATGGCCAATTCTCTAAAAGCCTTATTCTCTGAATGACCAATTCTCTAAAAGCCTAATTCTCTTAATGGCTGATTATCAAAATGGAACATTTTCTACAATCGGGTATATCTATCTATCTATCTATCTATCTATATATATAAAAGCGAAAGGTGACTGACTGACTCACTGACTGACTGACTGACTGATCAATCAACGCACAGCCAAAACTGCTAGGCCTAGAAGCATGAAATTTGGCAGAAAGGTTCCTCAAATGACGTAAGTGTGCACTAAGAAAGGATTTTTGGAAATTCCACCCACAAGGGGGTAAAAAGGGGATTGAAAGTTTGTATGAAAAATCTAATTCCTTTGGCCAAAATTCTTGAAACTTAGTTAAAATATTATTATTTCTAAATGATTAAGATTGACATTATTAGTATTTCGAAACTACCCCCAAATAATGATTTAGGGGGTGTTGAAGTTTCTATGAAAAAATCTGATTTCTTGGGTCAATAAACATGAAACTTGACATAAATACCAAACTAAATAAACAATAAAGAATTTCATTGTTAGTTTTCGAAACTACCCCCAAAGCATGATTTAGGGGATGTTATTTTTTTTGAAGAATCTTATATCTTGGGTTAATAAACAAGAAACTTGACATAAATACTAACCTCAATAAACAATAAAGGTTATCATTATTAGTCTTTTGAAACAACCCCCAAAGTCGATTTAGGGGGTGTAGAAGTTTGTATGGAAAAAACTGATTTCTTGGGTCAATAAACTTGAAGTTTGCTACAAATACTAACTTATATGCATAATAAAGGTTGTTATTGTTATTATTTGAAACTACCCCCAAAAGATGATTTAGGGGATGTTATTTTTTTTGCAGAATCTTATGTCTTCGGTTAATTAGCATGAAACTTGACATAAACACCAACCTCAATAAACAATAGAGGTTGAAACAACCCCCAAAGTCGATTAAGGGGGTGTTGAAGTTTGTATGGAAGAATCAGATTTTTTGGGTTAATGAACATGAAACTTGACATAAATACCAACCTAAATAAACAATAAAGGGTGTCATTATTCGATTAAGGGGTGTTAAATCTTTTTTGAAGAATCTTATTACTTCAGTTAATAAACATGAAACTTGACATAAACAATAAAGGCTTTCATTTTTAGTTTTTCGAAACTACCCCCAAAAGATGATTTAGGGGATGTTAATTGTTTTGCAGAATCTTATATCTTCGGTTAATAAGCATGAAACTTGACATAAACACCAACCTCAATAAACAATAAAGGTTTCGTTATTAGTTTTTTGCAACTACCCTCAAAAGACGATTTAGGGGGTATTACAGTGTTTTTGAAGAATCTTATTTATTGGGTTAATACATTTGAAAGTTGACATAAATACCATCCTAAGTAAACAATAAAGGTTGTCTTTATTAATTTTTCGAAACTATGCCCAAATGATGATTTAGGGGGTGTTGAAGTTTGTATGGAAGAATCTGATTTCTTGGGTAAATAAACATGAAACTTGACATAAACACCAACCTAAATAAACAATAAAGGTTGTCATTATAAGTTTTTCGAAACTAACTCAAGCTAAGAATCTTACTGGACATGGTTTCGTTTTTGACGTGGGGTTCTAGGGGAGCACTAAGGCGCAATTTTGCGGCCATTCAACCTTTAAGGAGCTGAAAAGGGTAAAAATTAGTTTGTATGTAAAATAAAATTCCTTGGGGATAAGGTTGATATTCAAAATTTACATAAAACATTTTTAAAACTTTCTCCCAGATAGGGTTAGGGGTTTTAAAGTTTTTTTTGAGGAATCTCACTGCGCTATCTGACTAACATAAACTATAAATAAAAAAGAGAAGAAAAGAGTGAATAGCATATTTAGGTTTTTCAAAACTCGACCCCCAACGGGGCAAAAAGGGGTTGATAAGTTTTTAGGGGAGGATTTTACTTTGTTGCGGTAACCTAAAATGTATTATTCTTTAAGTCAAATAACGAATCGTCCCAATCCAATAAACCCTGTATATCTACGATACCCATTTTTTATTGTTTTAATAATATCTAATTTTTGGTTTCCTTCACTAACTGCATTTATGAATATCATTTATAGCATAAACGAAATCACACGAACGAAGTCGCGGGCAGAGTGCTAGTTCTTATACAAATATAAAAGATTTATTAAATTTTATTGTATTTGTTTAATCAGTGAGTTGAAATTGTAAGATATTATAATTCATAATAATAAATACTAATAGTTTCGTTTCAGACAAAATGAAACCAATTTTAAGTTATACCTATCACTTTTGTATATATTTACAAAATTAAAGAATTTAAGACTTATCAAAATAATTTTGAAATCTTTAAATTAAAGGATCAAACGAAAGTGATAAATGTAACTTACATTTAGTTTGGTGTTTTAACTGAAATAACATCGTTATCATAGTCAATACTCTGTGAAGTTATAATATTATAATATAAAAAATGGTAGCTTTTATAATAAAGAAAAATACATTATCACATAAAAGTAATAAATACATATTAATGTGGTTTATTTTCAATTGAAAATAATTTAAGACTTATACAAACCATTTTGAAAGCTTTAAATTAACGGAACGAACTAAAGTATGGCCAACGCGTATACTCTCGTGAACTAAATACTTAAATTAAAAATATACAAATGTAATCAATTAATCATCCATAAACATTTATTATCACTATCCATACATTATAAAATATAATAAAATGAACGTACTGTAGACGAATTATGTAATACGCGTTACATTTTTTTGGCTGCTGCTGATAATAAGTCATTTTAGCCAAAAATGCGTTAACTGTTATTGCACGCGTTTTCAGATTTGTGAACACTTTTTGTGTCCGTTTCGATGGCGCGGCCAGGCCATCGCCGATATCTCGCTGAAAAAGCATCGCAGAGGTCTGAAGTCTTTTGTAAAACCTAGATTTGAATTTGTCAACATATGTAAAAATACACAAAAAAATGTGTTGTGAACAACACCTATTAATATGTAGAATTACCGATAATAGACATAACACCTATTAATATGTAATAATTTAATTAAGATTTTGTGTGTTGTGCTGTGTCTTTTGTGTGCACTAAATAAATGATTTATCTATCTATCTAAAAATACACAAAAAAATACATAGGTTTATATTTCAGGAGCTGTAAGAGCAAAACCCTATGGCCGCGCCATTGAAACGGTGAACCGTTTCAATGGCGCGGCCATGGGGTTTTAGACTTACAGCTCCTAAAATATAAACCTAGGATTTTTTTCTATATTTTTACAAATTTTTTACAAATTCAATCTGTTATCTGCCGAAATTTCAGGTCTCTGCAACGCTTAGTTTTAAAGATCTCCGTGGCTGTTGAACCATAACTTTGACAAATTTATAGTTTTGGGGATCAACTTTTACAAATTTTTACATAATCTTGGCATAGTTTTTTTTTAAAAAAAACGCCGTCGCCGCGCCATCAAAACGGACACACACTTTTTTACATCGGCCTCTGCGATAATAATACAGATAATCGACAGATATTTATTTGACCCTTCAGAAATTCAATGCAAAAGCACCAGATATCAAAATTTTAGAAAATCGTTTCATTCAACCTTTCTATCCCTAATTTCGGAAAATTTAATGTGTCATTTTGTTCTCAATGCATGGAGAAAACTTTCTCCATGCATTGACGCCAAAATGACACATTTTAATAATAGTTCGTAAATACTCTCTAAGATTAAAATACATTCGGCTATCGCTCTCATAAAATATTGCTGTTTATTTAATTTGAAGCTTTCAAAATAGTTTTCATTAAGTCTTAAATTCTTTAACTTTGAAAATAAACAAAAGTGCCAGGTATAACTTAAAATTGGCATGATTTTGTCTGAACCGACACTAATTACTCTTATGCATTATAAAATCTTACAATTTCAACTCACTGATTAAACAAATACCTACATAAATTAAGAATTTTTTATATATAAGAATATGCGCAAATTTAGAAAATGTGCCATTTTGATAATCAGCCATTCAGAGAATTAGGCTTTTTGAGAATTTGCCATTTTGAGAACTAGTCCTTTTGCGACTCTGTTGCCATTTTAAGAATTAGGCCTTCTGCTATTCAACACACAGGGCTTCGTCAGAAGTCCTCCATCGCGATCGGTCTTCAGCTTCACGCTTCATCTCGCTCCACGTCACTCCGATGAACGCCGTTTCTGCCAACAAGGTGCGGCGCTAGGCTTGAGGGGACGCCACGCATTCTTTTTTCCTTGGGGATTCCAGTCTACGGTCTACCTTAATAGCATGACAATAATAACGCGCAGAACTCCCAGAATACACACCTTTTAAAAACATAAACAATCAATAATTGATCTGTCTGAATTTAAGATAAGTAATTCGATCCATTTGTTTTTACAGTTCAAATGGGGCTACTACTGCGAGTTCTGCAATTGCCTGATGCCAACTGCTTCCAAAGTTAATTTACATCTTACTGAAGATGAACACAAGCACAACAAAGGACTTCTCCTGCTTAAAACTACGGGACTTGATGTTGTAGCTTTTAATAACATTCTTATTGAGGAGAGGGTTTGGCACGGACTGATTGAAGGAGTGTGCTCAATCTGTAACAAAGAGTTCGAAGATGAGAATGATCACAAGACTGATCCAGAGCACTCACTGAATTTGGTTTTGAAACCTATTCATTTTGGAGCTGATAATGCCATCTTTCGTCCTGTAAGTACAAACTTTGTCGTGGAATTCCAACTAATTTATTGAAATAACTAGTTAAGTTAATTTTGTTTTACCTTCTACTATCTACTTCTGATATAGTATTCCATCATTATCTCTTAATAGTAATTAAGTGTTTTGAATAATTTTATCTTCATATCTACCTACCACATAAAACAGAGTATTTTTGGTATATAGGCCTTGATTCTCAAGGATAATCTAATTATTTTGGAATTTTAAAATATGAAATTTTATTTTATTTTATTCTTCAAATCCAAATTACAATAAAATTAAGTGAATTTCAGTTAGACGACACAGCTGTCCAATGCCTGACGTGCAAAAAGTTGATAGCCCCTGGCAGGATGAGCAGACACCTTAATGAAACAGAGCATCACGAGATATACGCGAAACGACGCATCCAAACTAACGGAATCTGTCAAGAAGGCGAAGCTCAAGAAAACTGCCAAGAAAAAGCAGCCAACGTGACTTCAGTGATAGAAAATGATGACGAAGTAAAGAAACCGAAGGTAGACAATGAGAAGAATAAGAGAGAGGAAAAGAATAACCACGAAAAGTCACCAACCAAAGATAAATCTAAAATTCTCGAATCCATTGCCAAGTACCAAACTAAAGGAATCAACATTAATTTGGAAACAGAAACGGCTTTCTGTAAAAAATGCTCCGAAGTTGTAACATTTGATTTAATGAAGATAGAAAACCACATTGAAAATCATTCATCAGATACAGCGGCAGCGGTTGATTCCGACTTACTGTATCCATCAAACCTGGATCAAAATTTGAATCGAGTCGATATTAATGACAAAACAACACTATCTTCTGACGATAAACATAATGTTGAGTTTGTAAATGACTCCTTAAAAGCTTTACGAGAAAATGTCCAAAATGATTCCTCAAATGAGGAAGATAATGATACCAATTCGACATGCTCAGTTGATGATTTTGACAATACTCCGTCAGAAAACTTTGAAAAAGGTAACAAAGAAGAGGAAGCAAGTGACTTTGCAAAAGCAAATAAAATAACTTATAACGAGGACAATAACCAATCTTTTTGTCGCATTTGTGAAGTACATGTGCCGGCTTCTTTTAGATCAATGAAAGAGCATGTAGAAGGAGCGAATCACAAAAGACTCGTAGCCTCCACTAAGTCTTCAATAACACAAGCGAAAGCTCCGGGAAAGCTGTCCAAGCAGAAAACAATGGAATTTATTGATTCGGCTTACGATATACAAGGATTCTTATATACTGCCAGTATGATTAACGAGAAATATTGCTTTCTTCGATCTAGTCTGTATTTGGTATCCGAGACTAATATGAGGTGTTTTGTATGCGACATCAACTTGCCGCCATACTCGGATGTTGAGGACCATGTAACAACCACACAGCACATGGACAGATGGCGAAGAGTTCCTGTTATTACATCAGAGAGAAATGAATTTATACGAGAGGTAAAGTGAGCCAGTACTTACTGTATATTATGTAGTTTTATTTTACCATAATGCTGAGGGCGTTAATGTAAAATAATCTGTTGTTTTTTTATTTAATTAAGTAGTTATCTAGGTTCAAAATTAGGCTGCAGGTTCGCACCTGCAGCCTAATTTTGCAAATTAATTCGGCAAGACAAAGGGTTTGACCGCCATCAATCTACCAATCACATAGACGGAAATCCACATCGCGTGTTTCATCTCCCATATGATTGGTCGATTGATGGCGGTCAAACCATTTGCCTTGCCGAATTCACTTGCGCAATTTGGCTGCTATACCTACATTCTTTTTACCCAACTACGTTACTCTAGTACAATCGTCATGAACGGATTTTAACTATAAGGTGTCTACCGAATTTTCTAGGTCGTTTGATAATAGAAATAGGCTATGTAGGTTACTTACAAAACACCAAACAACTTTCCAAAGAGGAACTTGTGGATAAGTAATAACAGCCGTACGGGTCGATGTTGGGCGTTAAGCAATTCTTGTAGAAGTTGTTCCGTGGTTGGTTGACGATTCTTTCATACGGTCCAGGGAGGAGAGGCACGCCGCCCCCTCCCCCAGACGACTTAAATAAAACAAGGATTTGAGACTCTGAGCGACCCACTAAACCGCTTTGATAACATTCGTTTCTTTTTGCGTACATAAGTCGCCAAAGGAGACCTCCGAGAGCTTTTAGCTCGAACTCCAGATTCGTTTCTAGTGCCTGGGGAGCTCCGTGGACGAATACAGCGACGGGTTCGTGGAAGCTGTCCATACGATCGGGTCTAAGTTTTTTAAGACTCGTCGTACAGATGGAAACAAAAATCTCTCTGATCCTACCCTCAAGCTTATGAAGGAGAGGCGTGAGATGATCCTGCAGTCTTCAGATGAGGCGTGCAAATACCGGCAGCTCAATAGACAGATCTCTAAATCCTTGAAAAGAGACCACCGCCGCTTTAATACCGAGCGTATTAAAGACGCGATTGAGCGAAATAAAGATTCCAAGGTTTTTTCAAGGGATCTGGCTACAGCTTAAAAACAACAAGGCATTGGGTGATGACGGAATCACGGCTGATCTCTTGAAGGCGGGTGGAAAACCGATCCTTAAGGCCCTTCAGAAGCTGTTTGATTCCGTCATATTCGAGGGCAAAACGCCACACGCATGGTGCAGGGATGTGGTGGTACTTTTCTTCAAGAAGGGTGACAATGCCGGGCTGAAGAACTATAGGCCCATCTCACTTCTTAGCCATGTCTACAAGTTGTTTTCAAGTCATCACGAATCGTATCGCGCGTAGGTGTGACGATTTCCAGCCTCCCGAACAAGCCGGATTCCGAAAAGGCTTCAGCACCGTAGACCACATACATACGCTGCGGCAGGTTATACAGAAGACCGAAGAGTATAACCTGCCTCTCTGTTTAGCGTTTGTGGACTACGAGAAAGCCTTCGATTCGATCGAGATTTGGGCTGTACTGCAGTCTTTTCAACGGTGCCAGATCGACTACCGGTACATAGAGGTGTTGAAGTGTTGTACAAAAACGACACCATGTCAGGTCGTCTTCAGGATCAGACCTCGAAGCCAATCCTTCTCTAGCGTGGCGTGAGACAGGGAAACGTCATTTCTCCGAAACTGTTCAATGTTGCGCTGGAGGATGTCTTCAAGGTTCTGGACTGGAGGGGGCTTGGCATCAACGTTAATGGCGAGTACATCACTCACCTTAGGTTTTCCGACGACGTAGTGATCATGGCTGAGACCATGGAGAGCCTCGGCAAAATGCTAGATGACCTCAGTAGAGCTTCCGAAAGAGTTGAAATGAACATCGACAAAACCAAGGTCATGGTGAATGCCCATATAACACCCACTCCTATCAAGATCGGAGACTCTACACTCGAAGTTGTAGACGATTATGTCTACCTGGGATAAACGGTCCAGTTGGGTAGGTCTAACTTCGAGAAAGAGTTCAACCGTCGATTCCGAATGTGGCGACGCCTGGGAGAGGCCTATGTTCAGCAGTGGACGTCTTTCGGCTGAAGAATTGTATGTGTAAATGAATAAATAAATATAAAAGATGTTTTAAGTGCATCCAACGTCATTTGTAAGAAAGTAGTGTAGAAAATATAGTCCCAATGTGTGGGTTACCGATTTACCTGCTAAACCTGGTAACTGATAAATGGTTAACTATGAGTTAGATGATGTTGCATATGCACCCACGATACAGGAGAAGTTTTTATAGTGTACGGCCGAGTTTAAGAAATACTATCGAGAATCATTCATAATAAAAAAAGTGATCCCGCTCACATCCATGCACACGTCACCACTAAAAACCGTTCATTTTGATACCCCATTCGAAGGATAAAAAAGAAAAAAAGAATTGGGGCCTCCACAATAGGTATGGCGCCCAAAATCCGCCATGTTTGATTTTTAACATTACATACAAGATACGCGCGAAAAATATAACCCTTTCCTTGCAGTCTGGTTAAAACAAGTTTGAATAAAACCAATATACCTGCAGATTTTTGCAGTGGGTTCTCACACTATCTTTTTAGTTCGCTTTTGATGATGAAGATAATGATGTTAGATGTTTATTATGTTTATACTTAGCTTAATCTTTTTTACAGGTTCGTCCTGGTTTGTACCACTGTGGGTATTGCCACCTCATGGTTTCAGGTTGGGCTGACATGAAGCGACATCTGGAGTGTTCTGACCACACGCAGAATAGAGCTGATTGGGAAAGGCGAATGAGGCAACATATGCCTGGCGTGCAGCAGCACAAAATGCGAGAACAACTACAGTCTATGGCCATGTTGAGATTTTTCAATATGTTTAACTGATTATTCCATGTAACTTATACTTTGACCAAGATGAAGGTAGAATATTTACTAACAAAGCAGTGAAAGCTTTCACTATCTCAAACCATATTTAATCTATACTAACTCAGTTAAATCGATGTACATATATATAACATAAATTCGATATACAACATTGTATATCGAATTTCTTTTATTTTAGTTGTTGAGTAGATGGTAACCCTAAAAGCTGTTTTACTTTGTTAATAAACATTGTATCTTCAAAATGGAGTATAGGGTACCTACGGGCCTCCCCCAATCTTATTGGCCCGGCAGGGCGAGTTGTTGTTTTATTGTAGCCAACTTCAAAACGGTCAGAAAGATTGGAGATCTAATGGTCAATACGCTTGTTTTTGACTATGGTTTTTAAGGTTAGCTTGAACAGTTTTCATATTTTGTCGTGAACCTTGGTTTGAGGAGTGAGCTGCTTGTGACATATAGGTGCTGTCAGATTTTGCTAGTTCAATCGTGGTTGCGTTTTTAATTAAGTCAGAAAAATCAGTCACCATACTGTACTTCGAATTAGATGAGACGATTGTTTTTCATATTCCTATAATTATTTTATGTTGTTTCTTGATGCTGATGCAGAAGGGACATTGTTGAGTACCAAAATGAAATAAACATGAGATTAAATAAAATTATTACATGGCTTGAACACAATAATCTTCATATTAATATTAAGAAAACTAAAATGATACAATTCCAGACATATAACAGTACGCGTCCACGGCTTAAAATACAATATGGAAATGAGACAAGAGAAGAGGTTGATTACGCAAAATTCTTGGGGATAACAATTGAAAAAAAAACTGTAACTGGAAATCTCAGTGTTAATGCGGCACTGTGTGCATACCATGGGTATGTCTCATCAGTTTTGCGCTACGGAATTATAATATGGGGTAATTCTGTTGACCTTAACAGAGTGTTTCGAGCTCAGAAAAAATGTATACGCTCAATTTGTGGAGCGCACCCACGGACAGTTGTGTTCCACTATTTAAAAAACTTAAAATACTGCCACTTCCGGCACTATACATTTTCGAAATTTGTAATTTGTATGTACACCGAAACAGAAATGAATTTGACTTGCATAACGATGTTGTATCCAGACCCAGCCGCAAAGTGCATATGCTTAATGTTCCTAGGCGTAGAATTAAGTTATTTTCTAATGGTGTATACTGCATGTCTATTACTGTTTATAACAAATTACCTGATGGCTTCAAAACTCTTAGCCTCAGAACATTTAAATTTAAATTATTTACCTTTCTTTTAAGCAAATGCTATTACTCAACTGAAGATTTTATGAATGAAAAATTTACCTAAATATTTGACATTGATACCTATAAATCATATTTTATCTCCTTGACATCATTGAATTTTGACTTATATAATTAATCTTTTTCGCTATTGTTGAATTTATTTAAATAATTTCTAATTCTAATAATTAATGACTTAATTTTAATGTAATGATAACCCATAATGTTACAAACCATATTTGTACGCCGGAAACGGCAGAATATTATGATCGTAATATATAATTCACATAACAGCTTTGTACAATATTCTGACAAATAAATGCATTCTATTCTATTGATTGTTGAAACGAGGTTAAAATTTAACTCGATGGAGAATAACGTTACAAAAGTCGGCTAGTAGAGTTAACATAACCCACCTTCGCCGGTCAGGTAGATACGCTTAGCGATACCTAAGGGTCAACGCACATTGGCGCTGAGTTGTAGCGTCGATCTAAAAGTTCACTCTGAAATAAAAAGACGATCGTATTCGGAAGAATGCGCGCTTCTTTTTATTTCGATCATAATGTGTACGTATAAAAGCGCGCTGTTGAATTTTCAACGCTCGATTCAGCGAAGAGTGTTGAAAATCCAAAACTGCTATAATATTCATCGCCAAGTTTAAATGCGCTATCCCTTTGTCTCTCATCTCGTGCTGTATTCGCTTCTTTGGCCAGAGCTTTTCGTTTATTTTTCTTTCACATCTACCTATACTGTATTTTCTCTTGACTTGAGATTATTTTCAAATATTTGCCTTTACATGTTTCTCATATTAGTAGGTAAGGTAATTCTTATTAATCATACATATTAAAAATAGTTTTTTTACGTGTTTTTGTTTTATTTGGTAACTTGCAATATTATAGGTAATGTACACTGGCCTTGGCATTTTAGTTTCAATGTTTATCATTATGTAGGTATCACTGGCATAAAAATCACGAATCTTAAAAGAAACCTTCGAGAGAAACATCCCATAAAAACCCCGGTCAAGTGCGAGTCGGACTCGCGCACGAAGGTTTCCGTACTTGGTAAATTGCTGTTTACGATTTATGACGTATTAAAAAAAAACTACTTACTAGATCTCGTTCAAACCAATTTTCGGTGGAAGTTTAGATGGTAATGTACATCATATATTTTATTTAGTTTTATCATTCTCGTATGTTAGAAGTTACAGGGGGGGGGACACATTTAACCACTTTGGAAGTGTCTCTCGCGCAAACTATTCAGTTTAGGAAAATAATATTAGAAACCTCAATATCATTTTTGAAGACCACACGAAATGGTTTGACGAAAAAAAAATATTGTTTCAGTTGTAAGTGGGGAAAATCCCCAAAACTTATTGTTATTTTTCTATTTTTGTGTGAAAATCTTAATGCGGTTCACGGAATACATCTACATACCAAGTTTCAAATATCTATGTTTCAACAGCATAGTTCTTATAGTATTGGCAAAATTATTTGCCACAAAGACTACCTACTATATTATGGGTTTCCATTGGCAATACCACATATAAATATACAGGTTTATTTCCTTTGGTCCATGAGTTGTTATTAGAATACCTGCTTGTGTCTATGGCTGTGTCTGTGACACTAGAGTCAAGCATAGCCATAAAATTTACATTATTACTCGTAGAAATAGGACTTTGAATTAAAACGTAAGTAGCTAGTGACCATAGTGTTATGAAGCAGTTATTAATTACACTATCCAATTTGTATATGTAGGAAACCTAACTAGGAAATCGGAAGATATAATCGTAGTTAGGAACAGATTGGATCCGATTTAGGCTTAGGATTCACTGCGATTTTTAATCGCGCGATTTTTTGACGCCCATTCTGCGACCTATGTAATTGTATGAAGCTGCACGCATTGCGGTAATAAAATTATGCGGAAATAATACTATATAAATTCGCGCGAATGAAAATCGCAATGCGTGTTAAGCCTTAGTCAAATCGGAGGTCCAAGGGTTCAACTGCTTTACTTCCAAAATTGTGCGTTTCGAAGGCGCGGCTAGGGCAATTTAAAAAAAAACTGCCAAGATTTTGTAAAAAATTGTAAAAGTTGATTTCCAAAACAACACGAACAATTTGTCAAAGTTATGGTTTTAAGGGTTTGAACAAGGCCGCGCCATTGAAAAGCGGCGAAACGCGCGGCCATGGTGATCTTTAAAACTAAGCATTGCAGAGATCTAAAATTCAGATACATTACAGAATGAATTGGTAAATATATATATATATAAAAATCCTAGGTTTATATTTTAGGTGCTGTAAGACCAAAACTCTGGCCGCGCCATTAAAACTTTGATAAATACGTTATCGCCGATATCCCGCTGAAAATGCATCACAGAGGTCTAAAGTTTTTTGTAATTAAACCTAGATTTGAATTTGTCAAAATGCACACCGTTTCGATGGCGCGGCCACGGCGATTTGAAAAAAAAACTATGCCAAGATTTTGTAAAAGTTGATTCCCAAAACCATAAATTTGTCAAAGTTATGGTTAAAAAGTTTTAAAGGTTTTAACGTGGCCGCACCTTTGAATGGCGGCGAACCGCGCGACCACGGATATATTTAATACTAAGCATTCAGAGACCTGAAATTTAAGTACATTACAGAATGAATTTGTAAAAAGTTTGTAGAAATATAGAAAAAATCCTAGGTTTATATTTTAGGAGATGTAAGACCAAAACCCTATGGCCACGCCATTGGGTTTTATTTCCTTTTCGCGTATTATTTCCGCATGATTTTTTACCGCAATGCGTGCAGCTTCATACAATTACATAGCTCGCAGAATGGGCGGAAAATTTCACGCGAATAAAAATCGCAGTGAGTCCTAAGCCTAAATCGGATCCAATCTGTTCCTAACTATGATTACATCTTAATCATTCATGTGATTTTTAAAGAAATAAATATATGTTTTTGTATGATAATGTTTCATTTTAAATTAATTTAGAATCCTTGAGATATAATTTCTTATGGCAAACAGAACCCCGGTGTAGTGTAGCCAGTTTAGGCGTCTTTTCGCCATTTAGGCCACTCTGAAGGTGTCAGGGCAGCCAATTTTTAAGATCGGCGACTAGTCGCCATTTAGGCTTCCTCGGAAATAAAATTGGGTGACTTTAGCCGATTTTAAAATTTAATTTCAAAACTTACTGAGGAACAATGAGCATGAATGGTATTAAAAATGCGTTCAAAGGAAAATCATTACTTAGCCCCCAATGCGATGGTAAAACAAGGGTGTTATGAATAAATTTGTCGTGTGTCAGTGTATTTGTATGCTTCTCTGTCATCATAGCTCCTAAACGGATTTTGATTGAAAGGTGACTTTGTCGAGTGTGTTCTTCTTCTTCTTCTTTGCTATGTTTGATGAAAATCGGTTCAGCTATTCATAAGTTATGCGCATTTTATTCCTTGAGTTGGGGGTTTTCCCCAAGATATCATTAGATAATTACGTGATTCGATGTATCTTCGGTAGAAGCGTGTCTACTACTAGGTATGATTAGTTTAAAAGGCATTAAATAAAAAGGACCCGACACAAAAAACTCTAAAAAGTCAAAATAAAATGCTTCGTGCTAGCGTCGGTGAACTGCTAAGTAAATAAAATAATAAATAGTTACCTGCTATTGGAAGTACTTGACATTGAAAATTTTACAAGTTCCAAGAATTAAACAATAACGATAATTGTGCAGAGGCGACAACCAAACAAAAGCGATTTCGGACAGTATTTTATCATATTTTTTGTGTTTGATTCAATCTTAACGGGCGAAAACATCTGCTTTATTTATTCAGAATGTAGAAACAAGATGTTTGATTCCGATGCGGAGACATCAATTTTGGGGCTCTTAAATATTTACCTACACTATAAAGGAAAAATAATATATAATATCCTAATAATATTAAATGAAATGGCTAATTTGCATTATAATTGGGCGATTTTAGGCTACTTAAGACTATATTTTAGGCGACTTTGGGTTCGACAAATCTGGCAACACTGCTTCACCCTATAGCTCTATGGTCTGGGCTTTCCAGAAACATGCATTCATTTATGATGCATTTGTTGATATCGTGTATCGGAGGCGGTCGAAAAATATTCATTAATTATTTTGAAGCTCGCATTCTTGCAGTGCTAACTGCTAAGCAGTTGACCATTACAAGAACAGCTGAGTGCAAGCTACCATCAGCAATATTGTAAGTACATTTCTAGCTACATAAATTAATCTTTTTTTAATGTTATTTGTATAGTGTGTTGATTTGAGAGATTCTTGTGATAAGTTTCGTCGTAACGCATGTATTTTTAAACTTTCAAAAAAGAAACCTTGGCTGATGACATTTAGATTTTCTTGATATGTTGGGCCCGCACCACGTCAAGTTTTTTATTCTAATTGATTTAGGTAGGGAGCAATTATCGGTGCATCACAATTTTAATTTAAGTGTGCAACTGTGCAAGTTGAGTTTCATAATTTAACCAAACATTCACAGCACGCGTTTGATCTAATTGCGCAATAGTTTTTGTTCTTTCTATTTTTTTTTTGTAATTAAAGTAGAATATAGTAACAGTTAGGTTTCACGATCTCAACAAAGGTGTGCATTTAAGCATGTAATGTGTATGTGTAGGAGAGGTGTATGATAAAAGATGACTCATTCGACTAGTTGCTTCGATGGATTTTGCGATGCACAGAATCCATAACGAATGTATAGTAAGATATTTAATTACAATAAAGTTATAAATGAAAGTGAAACTATTCATTCATTTCGATCACATAAAAATTATCATGTACATATAATATGTAGTGTAAGTACATGATTATTTTTTTGACGTGACATTATGTGTAGTGATACATACAGGTAGAATCAAACTTATTGGCGGTTTCATGTGACAGCGGAGGAGGATGGGCGCTACTACATGCCACCCATAATAGATATATATATAGATATATACAATCAGTGCAGCGCCGGCACGGCAAGTTCTGGAGTGAGCGTTGAAATCACCCAGGACGAGTGCGTGCCGGGTGGGGTTAGCATTTGTATCGAATGCAGTTCGCAAATTCGCAACCCCGTCTAGATATCCCTCGAATTAACCAAGGGAAATCTTAGGAGATACGTAACAGCCCACTACGGCCAGAGGTCCCCATTCCAGTGCAGCAAATTACTGCCCCCTATCCAGTATATGGCCAGTAAAGGACAACAGAGTCCACGGTGTCTCGGAACCAGCGAGGATGGTCCTGAAGACCGTAGGGCTTTGCTACCACTGCCAAGGCAATCGAACACTCCGCAACAGTTTGCAGAAAAAGGTTCTGCGCGTTGCGGTAGTGGTTCAGATTGCACTGGAAGACTTTTAGGGCTGGGAAGGCGAGGTGTCCATGTCCTCCGCAGGGCCCACACTCAGTAGTGTCGGCGCCGATCCTTATGATGCAGCAAGCAAAGCCCGTTTCTTGCGCGGGGCTCATTTATTTCATCCCAACCGGTGATCTGGCGGATTGCCCTGGGCCGCACATAGCGAACACCGCAAGGTTAGCGATGTGCACTCCCTCGCTTTGTGTAGTATTTATAAAGGAGAGACAGAATAAAAAATAAAAAAATCGCCATGAAAAAAAGACTATCGATTGGGTTATCGTTGTTTAGAGCTCGTTCAGTAGATAAATACTGTATTTTTTGTTTTAAACATTATTGTAAAACAAAGGAATGAGAAGCCACCAAAACAGCATTTTTTACTAAATGTAACTTAAAATTTGGTGATATATGTTTATTATTACGTATATTTTAACATAAAAATATTTCTATGATATTATCAAATTTTTAGGGTTCCGAAGTCGACAAGGAACCCTATAGCTTCGCTCTGTCCGTCTGTCCGTGCGCAGCTTAGCTCGGAGACTCTTAGTACTAGAAAAGTATAATTTGGCATGGCATTGGCATACATATTAATAATTCCGACAAAGTGGTAAAATAAAATCAAGATAATATTTTTTTTTTCGGGTCTTTCCTATAGACGCAAAGTGCGGATGTTTTTTTTTTTCTCGTCTATCCCATCGTGTGGGGTATCGTTGGATAGGCGAATCAAAAATATTATGGAAAACCATTTTTCGATTCAAAGATCCGTTTAAAATCAGGCTTTAAATTGCAAATTTTTGTTAGAGTTAAGTGGCCCTCCCCCCCCTTCTACCAGCGAAATGGTTGCTATTGGTTATGTGAAAAAATAAACGGCAGTAGTATATATAACGAAATTAAAAGGAAAACTATCACAGCTAAGTAGGCTTTATAAGTTTACGAGTAATAGTCGACCTACTTATAAATTGTACTTGGAACAGTACAAATTTTGTACAAATGGCATTGAAAAATTACTTAGATAATTGTAACAACAAAAAATCCTCTCCTTAGTCTGCATTATTATGCAACTACGAAACACTTGGCCAGTTTTTTCCTATTACAACCACAAAATGATTTTCAAGTTGATTTTCCGGTTTGGTACGGAACCCTAAATGTGCTAAGTCCGACACGCACTTGACCGGTTTAAAAAAAAAGCGCGGTCTGGTTCCTGTTTCAAAAATGACAAATAGTCAGACACGGTCATGTTAAAAAGTAGCAAAATTTAGTCCTGTAGTTATTCTAGGAGAATGCATTTTTTAGCCCTATAGAAATCCTATAAACGTTTATAGAATTTGGGCGCAGTTTATAGGACTATTAGGTCTTGTGATCGTTGTGTTACAGTCCGGTAAAGTGCTAACGGATTTTATAATTATCTTATTAGGTGCTTTTACAGGATACATTATCCTATAAAAGTCCGGTAAACGCACTGACTAAGCGCGATTAGTCCTCTAACAATCTGGTGCGTGACACGTACGGTCAACGTCAAGTGTAAAGTTTTCTAAGGTTTTGTTTGTTCCCGCTAATTCATTTTTAGCAGTCGGGTAACATAGGTGAATTTTGTCTTTTACTTTTTGTGTAAAGAATGTCTAACCAAAATGCGAAATTAATTTTATTGATGAAGTGTTCGATGATAATAAATATATATTCATGCCCCTTCCAAATTAAACGTATTTATTAATTGTTTATTCTATAATAATTAACATACATATAAAGGCCGCCATGGGACGGATCGTGTGCCATTATATTGCATTTATCAAAACCTTTACAATACTATTTAGTCAAAGTTAAGTCTACTATAGGACATATCTACTTCGCCACCATATTTTAGTTTTAGGGTTCCTTTAGAGAAATACATCAGAACTATCCCGCATGTCAATACATGTATTGTTATGTCTTAATCAGTACTAATATTTTATAAATAGTCTCAGAATTACTTGATAACACTTTCTCCATAATATTGATTTCGACATAGATGAAGAGTAGGGATGCAAAACGATAAATTTATATTTTGAATTATTCAGTACATTCGTCATCAGTACCTACTTTTACGTTATTATACATAATTTTTATTTTTTATTTTACGTCTTGATTTGACAATAGGATCGCACACTCGATGGCTCTTTGTTTTTTACATCCTCCTGCATTTCACATTTTTTTTTTAAGTCAGGGCGGTTGTCATCATTAAATTCATTATCACTGCTTCCGCTATTACTCTTATTATCTTTTTGGTTATTAGAACTTTGAGAAAAATAACTTCGCAGTCTTCTTGGACTATTTCATTTTTATGTTGTACGGAACCATCACGAACTTCACGAGATTCTCTTGTTTTTAAGAAGAATATCGACCCGCACTCCGATCCTGATTTCATTCCAAGTAACATTTTTGAAAGTCTTCTTCGATAATTGGCACTATGCTTAAATCGTTTCCATTTGTTTCCATCCGTTTTTAGTTTTTTTGCTTTTTAAAACGTATAACAAAATGGCCAGTAACTCTAGTAATAGCAAATGTAGGACACATATAAGCAGAATTTTACCTATATACGTCGGTGGGCATGCTAGTTTCGTGCTACCTATCCATTAGAAGTCATGTTTCAGATAAATCAATCCTTTAATATACTTGACCTATAGCACCCATATCTAAGACGTTTATAATAGAAGTGCATGTCTTATAGGAGAATGTAACAAGACGTTAACAAGCATAAACAATCTTATAAAATGCGTTTATAGGATCAAAATGCATACTTGCTAATTAGTTTTATATTATGCGCTTATATAACTCCAAGGTCTGGTAAGATTCGTATCTCGTTAACCTGTAAACGTCTATAAAACTAAGTAATAGGATCGAAAGTACCTGTAGCGTAAATCATCTTATGAGATGCTGTTGTGCGATCAGTAATCTCAGTCAAATCGTCTATTAGATTCTTATTAGTTGTTTAGTCTTATAAGTCGATTACTATATGACTGTTTTGCTAATATTCATGCAATAAATAAAATTAAGCGTTCATATTAGCTCGTCAACAGTTTGTCAGAAGTAGTACTTCAGAACACATTATTTTATGGTCGCACTGATAAGGCAAAAGGATGTCTATTATGATAAACTCATACTACTCACCTACTACTCATTACACGTGAAAAAAATTATGTGGGGCTCGAAACAAAGAACATAACATCACTCTAATATGCCCCGAAGGAGGTGTAGGTATGGGTAAGCTCGGACTATTGCATGTGTTCACATCGCGCTGAAAACTCATGCTTGCGCGATGGAGGATTTTGTGACGTCAGATCATTAATTTGTATGTGGTGGTATAGATGCCGCTACAGATACAGATGTTCTATCTCACGAAGTCCGTCACTTGTAGTAATGACGTGTCCCGAAATGCGTATTAGAGTGAAAAAAAAAATTATAGTCGCCTAATTATTATTTACACAAAAATAAACAAATATAATCAAATCGATATAGTAAGACTCTCGCCTAAGTCGTCTGTCCTCTCCCCCCTGGATCCGACTATTCCGACATAGGAAAAACGGTGGGCAGATTGATTGTCTAGAAAAGTATTTACGATAGACAGATAGATATCTACAAATGGTTTTTCTCTTTTACAGGTCACCATGACATACGAGTTGCATATGAACGGAGTCATCACCGGTTCCTTGAACTGCTTCTGTCTGGCTTGCGACGTTTTCTTGAAGTCTTTGCAGGAAGCCAATGGCCATGTCGGAACAGCTGAGCATCAGCTGAAGGCAACCGCTGTGCAGTTCGCCGATAAATTTAAAAATGAGCATATTAAGAAGGTGAGTTTGTTACGGAGCTTAGCGGAGCGGATCGGGGTAACAAGGAAGTAGAACAGTCGGCGACGGTACGGAGAGACACGATATGGAATTTTAACCTCTTCGATTGGTTGTTTCCTACATCTTTGCTCATCTCCGCGTCAGTGGAAATGCTTCGTAATAGTAACTTACTTAGCGTGCTTGGACGAGTAAAAAGAAAGGAAATAAAGTAAGATGTACTGAAGCAATTTACGGCAAATACAAAGATAATTAATCGCTTCATTATCATCATATCAGTCAAAAGACGTCCGCTGCTGGACTTAGGTCGCTCCCAAGCGTCGCCACATTGGCCGGTCCTCGTATCCAGTGGATACCCGCAACCTTCACCAGGTCATCGGTCCACCTAGTGAGAGACCTTACAACGCAACGTTTTCCGGTTCGCGGAACTTGCCGCACCGGCCATCCGTTCTGCGAGCAATGTGCCCTTATTAATCGCTTAGAATTACTCAATTCTAATTACTAACAGCGTAATGGAACTTCAGCACCAACGAATGAGCTTGTCTAAGCCCGGGGACTACCCTATTACTTGACTTAATGTCCTATGTCGAGTAGACGGGCACAGCACAAGGCGTCGACAGAATAACTCCAAAGCGATCGATCATGGTGCGACGCTATTATAGGCCACGCTTTCTTTTCCCTTGGGGATGCCAGTTTACGGTCTACCGTAATAGCCTGACAATAATTACGCACAAAACTAGAGATATTACATACCTTTTACAAACATAAACAAACAATAAATTATCTGTCTGAATTTAAGATATGTTATTCGATTCACTTGTTTTCCAGTTCAAATGGGGCTACTACTGCGAGTTCTGCAATTTCCTGATGCCAACTGCTTCCAAAGTTAATTTACATCTTACTGAAGAAGAACACAAGCACAACAAGGGATTGCTTCTGCTGAAATCGACGGGAGTTGATGTTGTAGCCTTTAATAACGTTCTTATTGAGGAGAGGGCTTGGCACGGATTGATTGAAGGAGTGTGCTCACTCTGTAACATAGAGTTCGAAGACGAGAATGATCACAAGACTGATCCAGGACACTCTTTGAATTTGGTCTTGAAACCTATTCAGTTTGGAGCTGATAATGCCATCTTTCGTCCTGTAAGTAAAAAACTTTGTTGTGCAATGTCAACTAATTTATTGAAATACTTAAGTACGTTTTGTTTTACCTAGGTACTACTACCTTCATAGACATAGTATTCCATCATTATCTCTTATTAGTAATTAAGGGTTTCGAATAATTTTATCTACATATCTACCTACCTCTTAAAACAGAGTATTCTTGGGCTTGACTCTCGAAACAAATCAAATTATTGTGGCATATTTGTTTTAGTCTACAATTTCAATTTACAAGAAAATAAAGTGGTTATCATATATTTCAGTTAGACGACACAGCTGTCCAATGCCTGACGTGCAACAAGTTGCTAGCCCCCGGCAGGATGAGCAAACACCTTAACGACACAGAGCATCACGAGCTTTACGCGAAACGACGCATACAAACTAACGGAGTCTGTCAAGGAAGCGAAGCTCAAGAAAACTGCCAAGAAAAAGTAAACAATATGATTTCTGAAATACAAAATGATGACGAAATAAAGGAAACGAAGATTGACAACGATGTCAATAAAAAAAATAAGAGAGAGAATAAGAATAACCACGACAAGTCACCAACTAAAGACAAATCTAAAATTCTCGAATCCATTGCCAAGTACCAAACTAAAGGAATCAACATTAATTTGGAAACAGAAACGGCTTTCTGTAAAAAATGCTCCGAAGTTGTAACATTTGATTTAATGGAGATAGAAAACCACATTGAAAATCATTCATCAGATACAGCGGCAGCGGTTGACTCCGACTTACTGTATCCATCAAACCTGGATCAAAATTTGAATCGAGTCGATATTAATGACAAAACAACACAATCTTCTGACGATAAACATAATGTTGAGTTTGTAAATGACTCCTTAAAAGCTTTACGAGAAAATGTCCAAAATGATTCCTCAAATGAGGAAGATAATGATACCAATTCGACATGCTCAGTTGATGATTTTGACAATACTCCGTCAGAAAACTTTGAAAAAGGTAGCAAAGAAGAGGAAGCAAGTGACTTTGCAAAAGCAAATAAAATAACTTATAACGAGGACAATAACCAATCTTATTGTCGCATTTGTGAAGTACATGTGCCGGCTTCTTTTAAATCAATGAAAGAGCATGTAGTGGGAGTAAATCACAAAAGACTTGTTGCCTCCTCTAAGTCCTCAATAACACAACCGAAAGCTCCGGGCAAGCTGTCCAAGCAGAAAACAATAGAATTTATTGATTCGGCTTATGATATACAAGGATTCAGTTATATTGCCAGTATGGTTAATGAGAAATATTGCTTTCTTCGATCTAGCTTTTATTTGATATCGGAGAATAATAAGAGGTGTTTTATATGTGACATGAACTTGCCACTATACTCGGATATTGAGGACCATGTAAGGACAGCCCAGCATCAGCATAGATGGGAAACGGTGCCTGTCATTACATCGGAGGAAAACGAATTTATACGAGAGGTAAAGTGAGCCAGTACTTACTGTATATTATGTAGTTTTATTTTACCATAGTGCTGAGGGTGTTATTATTAAATTTTGTTATTTTTTACCCAACTGCCGAAGGAGGGTAATGTGTTTATCAGTATATGTATGTATGTACGTTTGTTCCTAGAGATCAAACGCGATGGCCGATTTTGACCATTCTTACGTCAATCGATTCGTCTTAACCCCGCGAGCGTCACTCACATACATTAAAATGGGAAAAGAAAAAAATTGCGGATTTTGGGCGCCATTTTGTGGGGGATTTTTTTTTTCCTTCTAAACCCATCGTGTGGGGTATCAAAATAATGGGTTTTAAGAGGTTATTTCAAAAATATATAACACTTATGTTTTTAAAAGTACTTAATCCTAAAAAAAATAACTAAAATGTGGTAAATAAAAAAAAGTCCTAATTTAAAAAATCAATAAACCCGACTGCTTAAAAAGCGAACTAAAAAGATGTAAACAAGAAGAAATTCATGCTATGCAGTCGGAGAATACATCTGGTTTTGATCAGACATCTCGCGAATATGTACCTATCCTCCGACTGCACAACATGAATTTCTTCTTGTTTACGTATTTTTAGTTCGCTTTTTAAGCAGTCGGGTATATTGTTTTTTTAATTTACCTTTTTTATTTTTGTAAATAGTTCTATCTATCTGCGAACTTATACACTCTTTTTACCCGACTACGGTACTCTAGTACAATTGTCGTGAACGGATTTTACTACTAAGGATTTTTTTTTGAGTGAATCCAACGTCATTTGTAAGAAAGGCTTGTAGAAAACATTGAGTTAAATGTACTACGTACTAGAAGAGACTCCTCAACTCAATTGTTTGTAACACGCGTTAGAGCGCGCGCACTCTAACTCATTTAGCCTGTGCCAAGCGCTCGCTGCAACGTGACACGTTTGAGTACTAAGTTATGTTTCTTATAAAATGCCTTCGTGTGTATCGAGATACTGTTCAAACAACTCGAGAAATATCAAGGAGTGAGTTTTCAACAGTAAGTTGAAAACACGCTTAATTTAATTATATTTTATCAATTTATTGTATCTCGTGACGTCGCGTCACGGCGTAGGCGGGAGGGACGCCAAAATAGGAAAAAATAAGGTTGCCGGCTCTCAGTTAGTCGCAATCTGTGGGTTGCCAATTTACCTGCTAAACCTGGAAACTCATTAATGGCTAACTGAGAGTTAGATGATGTTGCATATGCACCCACGATACAGAAGAAATTTTTATAGTGTAAGGCCGAGTTTAAGAAATATTATTATATATAATATTATCGAGAATCATTCCTAATAAAAAAGTTATCCCGATGACATCCACTCACATGTCACCACAAAAAACCGAACATACAAGATACGCGCGAAAAACATAATCCTTTCCTTGCATTCGGGTAAAAACAAGTTTGAACAAAACCAATATACCTGCACATTTTTGCAGTGGATCTCACACTATTATTCTATCCTTTTAGTTCGCTTTTGATGATGAAGATAATGATGATAGATACTTATTACGTTTATAATCTTTTTTACAGCTTCGTCCTGGTTTGTATCACTGTGGGTATTGCCACCTCATGGTTTCAGGTTGGGCTGACATGAAGCGACACCTGGAGTGTTCTGACCACCCGCAGAATAGAGCTGATTGGCAAAGGCGAATGAGGCAACATATGCCTGGCGTGCAACAGCACAAAATGCGAAAACAACTACAATCTATGGCCATTTTCAATATGTTTAACTGATGATTCCATGTAACTTATACTTTGACCAAGATGAAGGTGCAATATTTATTAACAAAGCAGTGGCAGCTCAATTATAAGGCACCAGTCTACCACAGTAAACTTAACTATTTCATGTACCTTATTGTAACAATGTCTGTAATGTTTATTGTGGTGTGAAAATAAATAAATAAATAAAATAAATAAATTAGCTGACAGCAGGGGGTGAACATTTTAGGTGCCCTCAAATCTAATCTTCAAGTCCAAGGATATTTTATGTTATCAAACTATATTTCATGTGTACTAACTCAGTTAAATCGATGTACAACAGATACAACATTCTATATCGAATGTTGTTGAGTAGAAGGTAACCCTAAAAGCTGTTTTACTTTGTTAATAAACATTGTATCTTCAAAATTGCTGGAGTATGGGTAGGTACCTACAGTCCTCCCACAATCTTATTGGCCGGGTACGGCGAGTTGCTGTTTTATTGCTTGTTTCAGAACGGCCAAAAAGATTGTAGATTACTTTGGCCAGAGCTTTTCGTTTATTTTTCTTTCACATCTACCTATACTGTATTTTCTCTTGACTTGAGATTATTTTCAAATATTTTACTTTACTTGTTTCTCATATTATTAGTAGGTAAGGTAATTCTAATTAATCATACATATTAAAAATAGTTATTTTACGATTTTTTGTTTTATTTGGTAACTTGCAATGTTATAGGTAATGTACACTGGCCTTGGCATTGTAGTAATAATGTTTATTATTATGTAGGTATCACTGACATAAAAATCATGAATCTTAAAAGAAAACTTCGAGAGAAAACCCTTAAAAAAATCCGCACGATATAATCTTTGCACAAATTATTTGTATGAGAAGAGGTCCATGCCCTGCAGCGAGGCAATATTTGGCAGTCATGTCTTATTGGGGAATATACTTTTATAATTAATTACTAAGTTCGTAACCATAAATAATAAAGTATTGCACAACAGGAACAGAAGGACAACACTACAAGAAAAAATACGTTTTCCACAAAGACTACCAACTATATTATGGCTTTCCATTCGCAACACCACATAAATACACAGGTTTAATCCCTTTGGTCCATGAGTTGTTATTAGAATACCTACTTGTATCTATGGTTGTGTCTCTGATACTAGAATAGCCATACAATTTACATTATTACTCTTAGAAATAAGACTTTGAATCATTATTGGCTGGCATAGTGTTTTAAATCAGTTATTACACTATCCAATTTGTGGGAAACCTAACTAGGAAATCGGAAGCACAGATTACTGATATCGGAAGATGTAATCGTAGTTAGGAACAGATTGGATCCGATTTACTCAAATCGGAGGTCCAAGGGTCCAACCGCTCTACTTCCTAAGTTGTCTATGATTTAGCATGAAGGATTTGAAGTCTCTGTAATCCATAGACCTAATAAATACTTTTTCCTAGCTCAATGGTGTAATCTTCGCGACGCTGCGATTTTAAACATAGACATACTAAATTTAAAACGACTAGAGGCTACAATCTTACCAGCTTAGTGGATCTTTCACAAAATCTGGTGATTTCACCTTCTGATTAAGTAGCGAAATATTTCTTATAATGGCTGGTGGATTTTTCTAGCGGTTTAGTAATATTCTGTAAACAGTTTAAATTACACAGAATGGGATTAATTGCCATATTAAGGATCCTTTTAAATGTCGGGCGAATCCAGACGAATCCTGACCATCTAGTAACCCTAGGTCAGTACGATTTAGAATCCAATTTAGTGTAGTGTGATCAATACTAGCTAACAATTTAGGTTCCTATCTAGGTTTCCAATAAATTGGATTGTGTAATAACTGCTTAACCAAATACTATTAAATTATTAGTAATACCTACTGAAATAAACAAGGTACTATGAAGCCAGTTATTTGTTGATGATTTTACAAAAAAGTAGTACATAAGGCTTGGCACGCACTGCGATTTTTATTCGCGCGAATTTTTGCGACCTATGGAATATTATGAAGCTGCACGCATTGCGGTAACAAAATCGCGCGTAAATAATACTGCAAGAAATCCGTGTCTTGCCAAAGAATCCACCGCATATAACATTATGAACTCTATGAACAGGTACCTACAGGAAGGAGACAAAAATCGCGCGGAATTTTATCCGCAGTGCGTGTTAGTTAAATTCAGTACGCGGACAAAAATTCTCGTGAATAAGAATCGCAATGCGTGATAAGCCTAAAGTAATATAAAAACCATAAAAACCTATGTCACGAAATGAACACACAATCTTTTTGCGAACGCATCCCTAACTCTAGGACCTTCATGGCAAAGAGAACTTTACGCCAGTGTAGCCAGTTTGGGCGACTGTTCGCCATTTAGGCTACTAGGTGTCGGGGCAGCCAATTTTTACGATCGGCGACTGGTTGCCATTTAGGCTACTTCGGAAATAAAATTGGGTTACTTTAGGCGATTTTATTACAAAACTTACTGAGGAACAATGAGCATAAATGGTATTAAAATGCGTTCAAAGGAAAATAGTAGTTGAAATATAGGGTATTCAGATCTATTATCTGAATACCCTATATTTCACAGTTCAACCATTCAAGTATCCCTATATTTCATTATTCAAATGAGACTAACTAAATTCATTAAAAACATAGGTGTTGATTTTAATAACATATTCATGTTAATGAAAAGAGCAGAGTCTGTTCATACTATCATTGAATAATTCAGTAGGAATAGTCTATTCAGCTATCAACATGTTAGGAGTGGAATGTGACACAGATGTTGTCATCTACTGCTTATATAAGTAGCATCTAGATATCTATGTAAAATGTAGGCAATTGTGTAGATATAATTATGTTATCTTTGAATTAGATAAATATTCGAATACACGCCTGCATTCGAATATTTATCTACTCAGTATTTACATATGTTGTGAAATGACTCTTGTTCTCAAATCCCATCTGTTTATATAACTTATAACTTACACTAATTCGAGGTATGTTGTGTAAATAAAACAATAATGTTGTAGAACATAATTTATTACAGGATATTTACATTATTTTGGTATTTTGCTGCGGAACACAATAAACACACTACACAACACCTAGCCTATCTTTGTCAGCTATCATATTAATATGGTCTTTCATTCTTTGACATGGAGTCGAACTGATACAGTAAAGTTATACGGTTCAAATAAAAGTAATTTCATTTCCTGGCTGAATCTGGTAGCATAAATCAGGTAGAATTGTGTCTGCTGTTTTTGACATTCTACTTTCACTAGGTTTTGATGAGCTTGCATTATATTTTTCACGATCAGTCTGTGTGTCGCTAACTCGAACCAATGTATGAGCATCCTCATGATGATAGCCACTCTTGACTACAAGATAATGAGGGTATTCAAACTTAGATTTTGCCGAATCTTGCATCTTTAGGTGAAAGAAATCTTCTGTCTGGCTTGTATCACTATCCTTATGTTTCGATGAACTTACATTCAGTATTTTCGGGTTAACCTGCATATCTCGAGTAAATATAATTTCACCATTAGCATTCTTGCAAATAATTATACGAATGCCTTCTAAATCAGATTTTAATGAATTAAACATTAATTGTAGTTAATATTTTTTCGTGATGAACCTTCGCACTACAATTTTAAGAATGAAATGTTGTCCAAACCAATTGTAAGCAATTTATAAGTTACTCGGGCTCGAATGCTCATCATATATATGCATGTATACACTTCTATTGTAAATCTTCATTGAAGTTTATTCACTGTATTTTTCCACATTTTATTAAGAAGATATGTTGGGCAAAGTCATCGTATGTTAGTAGTATACCATTAATTATGTATTTTGCAATGTAAGTAGTTCTTTATAAGGAGACCGATCAAAACAAAATAACAACATAGACATAAAATAAATAGGTACAGGACGTTACAGCTCCTACATCATGCACAAACGAGTGCACTTATAGACGTGTACTTACAGGGATCTCAGCAATTTATGCCAGCCTCTACGGACAATCATACTCATGTAAGTGCACTGCACTCCACATATATGTGTGCGCGAGATATCGGTCGTTATTAGGAAGCTGGCTTTCTGTACCTAAATATTTTGTGATATAAACATACTATTGCTACACTCGGTTTTACTTATTGTATTATAACTAAGTAGTATTATAATGTCAATTATAAGACATACATTAGTTTTAACTGTTTATTAATCTTATATTATTAACTAGCTGTCCCACGCGGCTTCGCTCCCGTCAACTGGCTACCTACCAAGCTAGCCCACCTACTCTAAATACGTTGTGTCTCAAAAAGAATAAATTTTCCCCGTTTTTGGAACATTTTTCATTGATGCTCCGCTCCTATTGGTCGTAGCGTGATGTTATATAGCCTATAACCTTCCTCGATAAATGGACTACCCAACACAAAAAGAATTTTTCAATTCCAACCAGTAGTTCCTGAGATTAGCGCGTTCAAACAAACAAACAAACAAACAAACAAACAAACTCTTCAGCTTTATAATATTAGTATAGATTACATTAGCTTTAGTAAAAATACATAGTTTATTCATTACGATCATTATGTCTAATGTATATTATACAAATTTAACTATATTTTTTTTTGAATTTTAATTATCATATCTTTAGCACACATGTAGGTATATATCATCAGTAAATATATTTTCAACAATGTGCTGAGCACATACTTTAGCTTTACAATTACATAATTTAGAACCATTGAGTTCTTCGCCATCAAAGATTTGAATACGTATTATTTTACGGTGTGGGCCCTTTACATACTTTTTAATATACGAATACATCATTTTGCTCCCTCGTCTTTTATTGTTGATGTTGTTGCTGATATCCGCGCTATTCAACCTTTCTTCTAACTGGGGTGATGTATCTTCCCTCTGCCTATTTGATACAATGGTGGCGAAATTGGAGAGTATGATGTAAACGGTATCTCTCTTTCCAAATAGTTCACTACGTTTTGACGTAATTGTTGTACTGCTGGATTCGGTGAGTATGATGGGGTTGAAATGAAAAGATCCTCCTGAAACATAAGAATAAATAAGATCAATAATAAGTAATAATAATAAGTATCAATAATAAATTATGATTATTAATATCGGTTTCCCAACTTCTTCTATATTAATAAAAACTAAAATTAGATTGAAATGAGTTATCATAGAAATTGAGAAAAAAATAAAATAAATTGGCGCTGATTTACTTACCGACATTATTGATGAAGAAACGTTTAAGAGATTGTGATTTTCTTCTGAATATGTACTGGTTTTATACTTGTTCAGATTTATTATATTTTTGTTAATAAGGTTCAAAATTATAAAATGTTTAATGTGTAATAACTATGAGCGTTTTATTCTAATTTCCATTTGCACAATATTCTTCATACTTTACTTATAAGTTGAGAATTATTTAAAAAATAAAACATAGCGCCTTTTTTAGTAAAATAAGTAGTATATATACTCAGGTCATTTCTTATTGCCTCGCATTTCATAATGAAGTTCGATAAGCAATCACAGACTTTTAAAGTCAATAATAGTAAATTAGAAAACCATTCACAAAACGTGAGACATAGCACACTCTTACCTAACACTGTCAGATGTATAATATGCGGTCCATCTAACTGCGGTAAAACTAATATAATGCTTAATTTACTATTACATGAACATGGAGTAAAAATCAAGCATATTTATTTATACTCGAAGACAGTTTTCCAGCCGAAATATAGTTTTCTAAAACAAGTCATCCGTTGCATACCCAAAGCAAGATTATTTATCTTCTATGATAATAGAAATTATACATCCTAATGATGCCTTAACCAATTCAATAATCATTTTCGATGATGTCGCTTGTGACTACTTCGCAATGGGAAGACATAAAAATATAGATTGTTTTTACTTATCACAAACCTATTCCAAAATACCTAAGCAACTAATACGAGATAATGTTAATCTTCTGTTAATCTTTAAACAAGACGACATAAATTTAAAACATATATACCATGAACATGTAAATACAGATATGGAGTGGGTGCAATTTAAAAAACTTTGCTCTACTATATGGAAAGATCGGTTTTATTTTTTATTAATAAATAAAGATTGTTCTCTAAATGAAGGTAGATATAGACAGGGGTTTGACATATTCATAACTTTTGAAGATACGTAATATAAACCATGTTACTGTAAAAAAACTATCAATCGTAGTCTACTATCTGTAAATAACGGTTGGATATTGTCGGAAATCATTATGGAGGTCAATATAAAAGAGCAATTGATAAAATCAGTAAATAGTATAAAAAATAAAATTAAAACAATACAAAATGCAGAAGATGCCGATAATTTAAAATATAAGAAACGTTTTAAGCCAATTACAGATCCTCTAGCGACTTTAATTAAAGTTAATGATAAGAGTAGAATCATATTGGATACGAGTAAAGGTGACAATAATATAATGAGAAGATGTAGCTGTCCCGTAGATTTTGAAAATTTTAAAGTATTTATAGAGAAACATTCAAATGATGATTCGGAATCATTTAGCCACACAGGTGACACTGAGAACGATACATTTATGCCACTTAATAAAGAAGATATGATTGAAATCTATGATAATAATATGAATGTACCATTTGGGATTCGAAGTGAAAATAAAAATTTGATGATGGGAAACTCAAATGTGTCATTTTCTTTTACAAAGAATGCTAATAATTCCCTCAAATCAATTATAGCCACAGTTAATGACAAACATTATGAAATAACTCCTGGACTAAAAGAACTTTTACTACGTAATAGGCCTGACCTCAGTCTGGTAACTGAAACTGATAAAATTGTTTACAAAGATATGCTCAATAATACAAATGCTCACAAACGTGAATATAATCCAAACGGTCAATTAAAAGGTGACAAAGGTTTGAAATACCGTGAAATTATCAAACCTTTATTTTCTGAACAAAATTACGTTCAACATGCAGAAGAAGTCATTAAGTCAAAAAGTGGCGGCTACTTACCTAAACTGAAGAAAAAGTATAAGATTAATACAGATTTTGTTTATTGGGATGACCCTAATGAATTAATCGATAGGTTAAGACTGTTAATTGCTTCAAAAAACGCCGGTAATACAAGTCATGACAATGAAATTATATCAATAGTTGAAGAGTTAAAGGAAGCTGGTGTTATAAAAGAATAAAAAAGCATTGCAGCTAATTTTATACTTACCCTCAGTTTCCCACCTTAAAATTATCGGAGAATTAATGTGACAAATTGTCAAGCACGCGTTATCTGCTGTGATTGGTTGAATGAATTTTTATCAGCCAATCACAGAAGATAACGCGTGTTTGACAATTTGTCACATTAATTCTCCGATAATTTTAAGGTGGGAAACTGAGGGTTAGTTATTTAAAGCGTGTAGACCATGAAGGTTGATATAAAACAATCATCGATGTCTATTATCGAAATAAGCTCTGAGCTTACTGAGATCTTAGACAAATCAACCGGAACTGAATATTGCAATAAATTCAAAGCTGAAATATTAACGAAAATAGAACAATTGAACAAATTAATTAGTAGTTTAAATAGTAGATTAAATAACGTTGAAAATACCATTTATTAAAAAGAATTAGCAGGAAAGTTAACCAAGCATTATGAGCAAAATAGACGTCATAAATGAAATCCATAAAAACGCTAGAGTTAATTTTCCAAGAAGAAATGTAATACTTAAAGATATAGATGACCTTTGGCAAGCAAATTTGATGGATATGCAAGCAATATCAAAAGAGAGTGCAGGTTATATATACATACTGGTGATTATAGATACTTTTTCAAAATATGCTTGGGCCATTCCACTAAAACAAAAAAATAAGCAACAGGTATCAGAAGGATTTAAAACAGTAATTGAAAAAGGACGTGTTCCAAAAAATTTGCAAACCGATCTTGGGAAAGAGTTTTATAATGATCAATTTAAAAGTTTTGTTAATAAGTATAAAATTAATCATTATTCTACTTATTCCAATAAAAAGGCCTCAATTGTTGAAAGATTAATAAGAACGTTAAAGAATAAACTATACAATGAATTTAGTTTGAATGGAAATTATAAATGGTTTAACGGTATGTTAAAAAAAAAGTTACATGAATACAATAATGATGTACATAGAACTATCGGTCAATCGCCTGCTTCAATAAATCAAAGGAATAAAACAAATATACTACAAAGATACTTAGACGCAACTCAGTCTCGAAAAAAAGTGGAGTGTAAGAAATTTAGTGTAGGAGATTTTGTAAGAATAAGTAAATATAAAGGATGTTTTGGTAAAGGTTATTATCCTAACTGGTCTACCGAAATATAAAAAAAAAACCAAGTAACAAATCCAACTACTTACTTAATAGTAGATGATAGATGTCAACCAATACTAGGCGCATTTTATGCACAAGAACTTCAGAAAACCAATCATCCTGACATATACCTCGTTGAAAAAGTTTTGAAACGAAAAGGAAAGCGAGTATACGTTAAATGGTTGGGATTCCCGACCAGTGAAAATAGCTGGATTGATCATTTAAATTTATTATAACTCCTGAACGATATTTAAGCATTTTACAAATAATTATCTATTCACTTCCACTTTGTTCTTAATGCAATAAAGACATAATACATAATTCAATTTTATGTAAAAACAATTATTTTAAAATAATAATAACAATGATGAAAGCACGAGGAATATGTACAAGCAATAAAGAGTTGGCTGGTTTATCATCTGTCAAAATGAAAACAGTAAGATCTGGAGCAGGTTTTAGAAAAACACTTAAAAATATTGTATCACATACCAAAAAACACAATAAGAACCTAAAGCCTACCTATAAGAAAGCATTAATGGAATTAGCATGCGCTGCAGCTCAAGAATCTGCATCTGATTTACCCATAAAATTGCCCAGAATTATACCAGTACCTAAAACTGGAGGATTTCTTCCTTTAGAACCAATATTTGCTGGTTTATCTGCCGCTGGAAGTTTGGCTGGGGGTGCTGCTGGGATTGCGAAAGCTATTAATACATATAAAACTGCTAAGAAACAGTTGCTTGAATCGAAACGTCACAACAAGCAAATAGGAGCTTTAATAATTAGAAAAGGACAGGTTACATCTTAAGTCGTACAAAGAAGGTTTAGGAATTTATGTTACAAAGAACAAAAAAAAACAAAATTGTAGGCTAACCAATATAGCTTTAACTAATATTGACATATTGAAGCATTCAAATAGTATACCCTTCTTTCGAGGTGTATTTATGAGAGATGAATTACCAGATGACCCATTACCATTAGAATGCGGAGTGATTAATCTTGATATTTCTAAAAACTCTGGCACTCATTGGGTAGCCTATGCCAAAATATACGATCACATTGAATACTTTGACAGTTACGGTAACTTAAAACCACCTAAAGATAAATAATTTGTAAAATATTTAGGAAACAATATTCAGTATAATTAAGAAAATGTACAACATGATCACTTGTATAATTGTGGGCACTTATGTTTAAAATTTCTTGTCATTTTGGAAAAGTAATAAAGGAACTTATTAATTAATTGAGTGATGTTTATTTCTTAAGACTCCGAATTTCGTTAAAGAAGAAAAATATAAGTGTTATTGCTAGTTCATGCACATGCATTCTTTGTTTGTTGGTGATACCAATCAGTAGTGTTGTAAAATTATTTTTTATTATTAATAAGTAACCTCGTCCGTTTTATTCGTATTACATACATCATGCTAGTTCCTAATAAAACTCTTAATGAGAGAGGTAAAAATAACATAAGACTACCAATATCCAAAGAAGAGAGACGTCTCTGTGCAGTGAAAATTAAAAAAGTTTTAAAAGAAAACAAAAGATTTCTTGAAGATATTGGTTATAAAATATAACATGCTTCAAATTACAGATTTACCACAATATGATACCTCTATTGAGGCTTATGAGATCCATAGCTACAATCCTTATAATAATAGCTTTAAAGAAAATGATGAAATTAGAATACCTATACAACAGCAAGATTTATATGTATTGCCATCAAGTAGTTCCATTTATATAGAAGGATATGTTAATGTTTCAACTAAAGACGCAGCGGGAAAATTAGTAAAAAAAAAGGTGTTGATTTTATAAATAATCCGATTTCATATATGTTTGGTGTTGAAATCGATCGCATTAAAAATGCTGGTATTACAACAACCTTAAAATCGTATGTCTCTATGAATGAAGGTGAAAGTAAAGCTGCAGCGGTCTGGGGATGGAACTTAGATGGTACGAAATTAAAAAACTAATATTTTAGCGTTATTGTGCCATTGAATAGAATACTGGGTTTTGCAGAAGATTATAACAAAATAATAATCAATTGTAAACATGAACTGATATTACAAAGAAGCAGCTCGGCATTGAACTTTGTGCTTATAGACAAAAATGATAATGTAGAAATAGATATACAAAAAATACAATGGCGTGTACCGCATATTAAAGTTTCTGATCGTAATAAATTGTTGATGAAGGTAAATATAGTATATTATATGAAATGTATGCTAATTTTCGTCAGTCGTATTACAACTTAGGCATTGATCCATTGCTTAGCTTAAAGCAGTTTAAAGAAATTGCTCCACCTTTTGTGATTGACTGTTCAAGACAAAACGATACACTTAAATCTGGACCAGTTGACGTGCGATTAGAAATTGAATGCTCTGAAGATATTCAAGATAATACATCTGCCTATTGTTTAATAATAAACGATCGACTGTTCGAATACAAGCCGTTGAGTAATATTGTGAGAAAACTATCATGAATGTCATCATAGATGTTCAAGGGTTTAAGAGTGAAGGAAACGAGTTTATTCTAAAATAAATAGCAATAATGTACAAGGAACATATACAAGTACTGTTAATAAAACCACCACGACCATTATATGACTTGACGAGGAAAGAACAGTTACAAGTGGCTTGGATTGAAAAAAACCGAGGAATAAACTGGAACGAAGGCTTTGTACCATATTTTAATTATAAAGCACACTTTACTGATCTTTTTAAAAATAAATTAATATTTACCAAATGAAATGAAAAAGTGTTATGGTTAAAAGATATTTTCCAAATTAATAATGTATACAATTTAGAAAACAAAAACTGTCCAAGTCTGGTAACATTTTTTTTTTTTTTATTCGTTATAGGCTCGCGTTTGACCACTATCTCGCCTGATGTTAAGCGATGATATGGTCGAAGGTGGAGCACGCTTGCCTAGAAGTAACCTATTCACTCTTGACTTGAAGACCCCTAGGTTGTAGCTATCAGGAAACAAGGACGCCGGCAGGGAGTTCCACTCCTTAGCTGTACGCACAATGAAAGTATTTTCAAAACGCTTTGTGCGTATGGGTGGGATATCCACCATGTACCGATGGCACATTGCCGTACGTCTTGTAGTCCGATGATGGAAAGGGCTTGGCGGAATCAAATTGTGCAGTTCCGTCGCGCACTCCCCGAAATGTAACCGATAAAACACCGACAGGCTGGCAACTCGGCGTCGATGTTCGAGGCTCTGGAGCTTTGAGGCGACCAGTGCATCGTTGCCAATATGCCTTTTGGCCCGTCTGTCAATCGACTCAAGTGCATCAAGCTGGTATTTGGCAGATCCATCCCAGAGGTGAGAGCAGTACTCCATGCATGACTGAACTTGCGCTTTATACAAGTTGAGCAGCTGTTCAGGCGTGAAGTACCGTCTCACCTTAGCAAGGATCCCCAACTTTTTTGCAGCCAATTGAGCCTCTGACTCAACGAATGGACCAAAATTGAGGGTCGATGTTAACGTAACACCAAGAAGTTCGAGATGGTCCGTTATCGGCACAGTTACACCACGGAAGGATGGAGCCGGGTGGAATTGGCTCTTTTTTGCGGAAAAAAGACACGCCTGGGTCTTAGCAGCATTGAAACTGACTAGATTGGCATTGACTGCCTCCAAAGACAGGTTCAAGCGCTCAACCATAGCCTCCCGAAGAGACCGGACTTGAGGCCCAGTAGCCCGTGCGCCAGATACGTATCTCTCAGCAACAGTGCTGTCGTCTGCATACCCAAAGGTTCCGGGTTTTAGCAGGTCATTCATGTGCAGCAAGAACAATGTTGCCGAGAGCACTGACCCCTGAGGGACTCCGGCGTTAATACCTAACTGACCGGACGAGCAACCATCGATAACCACTCGGATGGACCGATCCCTCAGGAAGTCTGCAATCCAGTCACACAGACCACTAGGCAGACCGAAGGAAGGAAGCTTACCAATAAGGCTCTCGTGCCAGACCCTGTCAAAGGCCTTCGATATGTCAAGGGAGACAGCAAGCGCCTCCCCGTGCTTCTCGATGGCCTCACTCCAGATGTGAATGGCATACGCTAGAAGATCCCCAGTTGACCGGTTTCGGCGGAAGCCGTATTGTCGGTCACTAAGGAGGTCGTTGTCTTCTAGGTATGCCAGGAGCTTTTTATTCAATACACGTTCCATACTCTTACAGAGGATGGACGTTACTGATATGGGCCTGTAGTTGGCCAGGTCCGCTCGACTACCCTTCCTGGGCACGGGTTGAACGTTAGCTTGCTTCCAAGCCTTCAGCACTTTTCCAGTCACCATCGAAAGGCGATAAAGGAGTGTCAAGATCGGAGACAATTCAGGCGCACAAGTTTTAAGTACAATTGCCGGTATCCCGTCCGGGCCACTAGCCTTGTTCACGTCAAGGTTTCGTAGCACCCTATAGACCTCTCTCTGATGGATGCGAATTTCCGACATACTCGTCTTACATCGAACAGCAGAAGGGGGGGGCCGCGTGCCATCAGTATTCAGACGCGAAGATTCCGCAAAGAGGGAGGCAAACAAGTTAGCCTTGTCCTCAGCGGAGTGGGCCAGCGAACCGTCGGGCCTCAGCAGTGGTGGTAGTGAGGGGCGACAGAAGTTTGATTCAACCGATTTAGCCAGGGACCAAAACGCCTTGCTACCTGCAGGTTGTGAAGCAAGTTTGTCCCCGATTCTGCTAATATGGTCAAATCGTGCCCTTCGCATCGCTTTTTTGCAGGACTTGGCAGCCCTGTTGAAGGCTCTCTTCTTCTGACTCACGTCACTTGCCTTGCGCACACGAGCGTCGAACATTATATAACGATTATTCAGATTCACCTGACATCATAAGCATTGCCTTTTTAATGAAACCGATTTGGGGCATTTCGGTTGGATGGTTTCAAAGTCTATAGCGGACATAGGTAGGCACATTTTTTGTGTTTTATATATTAGAAAAAATCTACTGGCAATACCGGAACCAGCACACAAGGCCATGTTCATTTTTGTGTGTGCTTTGTGTCAATCATGTATCAGAGATGGCGCTGTGTCGCAAAATGTATGTGAAAATGATATTTTAAGTTATTTATTTATTTATTTAAACTTCATGTACAATGGTGATACATAGGCGGACTTAATGCAGCAAGGCATTCTCTACCAGTAATCATGATAATGTGTATATTTGTTAGTTTTCTGTATATTGTGTGAAATTCTCCCAGTAGTTCTCTGTCCTACCACAATTCTAATACCCAAACACGTTTTTTAACCACTTTCTGTCCTCTTCCTACCTCTTCCATTTCCTCTCCATCTAGAGCAATTGCAATCGAAATCAACTCCTCTGTAATTAGTATTATATTATCTGTGTCTGTATTAAACAAAGACATGACTTTGGTATATTGCGTGTTGTAATTTATATTTCACTACACTACACTGAAGCGATACTCTGATACGAAAACAAAATGATGAACGAGGAGCACAGATCGCGGCTTGCCCACGGTCCTGTCACATCCCTGACGTGTGTGACTTGAACAGAAAGTCCCTGACGGGACTCGGGATGCACGGTCGCAGCACGGCCACGGCCCTGTCACGTCACGGGCACGTCCCTGATATGTGTGGATAGAGCTTTAACGGACGAAAACATCTGCTTTATTTATTTAGAAAGCAGAAACAAGATGTTTGATTCCGATGCGGGGACATCAATTTTGGGGCTCTTAAATATTTACCTACACTATAAAGGAAAAATAATATATAATATCCTAAAAATATTCAATGACTTATGGCTAATTTGCATTATAATCGGGCGATTTTAGGCTACTTTGGGTTCGACAAATCTGGCAACACTGCTTCACCCTATCGTGTATCGCTCTATGGTTTGGGCTTTCCAGAAACATGCATTGTGTGTGGCTGTGTATTTGTTGATATATATAGTCGAAAAATATTCATTAATTCTTTTGAAGCTGGCAGTCTTGTAGTGGCTAAGCAGTTGACCATTACAAGAACAGCTGAGTGCAAGCTACCAGCAATATTGTAAGTGCATTTCTAGCTACGCAAATTAATATTTTTTTTAATGTTATTTGTATAGTGTGTTGATTTAATCATTTGAGAGATTCTTGTTATAAGTTTCGTCGTAACTATGTATTTTCAAACGTCGACGTTCGACGTCACATCTCAAATCCAATGACAATTTGTCACAATTTAACCAGCCCTCAGTTGTCAGTGAGTTTCTCAACACTTCATCATCGAGAAATTAAGTAATCGCTTGTTACATTAAATAATTTATTTCGGCTTGCTACACTAGCTGGTATTCATTCGCTACTATAACGTGATCAGTAACTTTAAATAGTATTTCATCTTGAGCGGCTGGGTTGGTGTAGCCGCCAAGTTAAGCAAACCTTACCAAGAGCGATTTTTGGATGGGTAACTACTTTTGTTTTGATTTGATTGTTTTGGATAGGTGACCCCACACAGGTTAAGCAACACTTACCAAGGTTATTCTTTGGATGGGTGACCGCTTTTTTTTTGTTTCGTTTGTTTTAGATGGTTGACCCCGCCAGGGTAAGCAATACATATCAAGGTCAGTCTTGGGATGGGTGTCCACTTTTTTTTGGATCGCTTGTTTTCGAATGGGTGAGGAGCTCGTGGCAAAATAATAACAGCCGCACGGGTCAATCTTCAAGGTTAAGCAACGCTTGCCGAAGTCGGTCCGTGGATGGGTGACCATTTCAACATACCGAGTTTCCTCCGTGCTTTCCGAGGCACGGAGGAAACGTTGGTCCCGGCTGTCATTTGAAGATCTTTGACAGTCGTTAGGAGTAGTCAGAAGCTTGAAATCTGACACGAGTCTAGCCAAGGGGTACCGTGTTACCCAGTTACTGGGTTGTGGAGGTCAGATAGGCAGTCGCTCCATGTAAAATACAGGTACTCAGCTGAATCCGGTTAGATTGGAAGCCGACCCCAACATAGTTGGGAAAAGGCTAGGCAGATTGATTGCTTGTTTTCGAATTGACCTTGGTAGATGTTGTTTAACCTAGTGGGGTAACTTTAGGATGGGTGACCAACATTTTTGTGGTGATTGTCACCCATCCAAAGACTGACCTTGGTTAGTGTTGCTTACCCTGGCGGGTTCAGCTATCCATAAACAAGCGATACAAAAAAATAATGGTCATCCATCCCAAGACTGACCTTGGTAAGTGTTGCTTACCCTGGCGGGGTCACCACCCCAGCCGCTTCAAGTTAAACACAAATCTATCCAGAAACTGACCTCCTCAGTAAGTACTAAATACAGGGTACATTCAACATTAATGCGCGTGAGGAAGGTTCCATTCCCAGGTCAGAAACAGTTGCGCGGGCTTGCGGACGGCGAGCAGCGGCTAGCTCGCCGTCCGATAAGGACCAGGCCCGAGTCGACAGCGCGTAGTGTTCCACGCGCGCCTCAAAGAGATGTCAGCAAAACTGACGGGGTCCGCTAGGGCCGATGCCTGTCTGGGTCGCGAATAAATTTGAAAAAGAGTCACCGCGGCCCTGGCTCAAGCAACTGAAGGCACACGGGTGGGTTTTAGTCAGTAAAAGTCTGACACGCCCTCCCGCTTCACCCAGAGCGGGAGAAGTCACTGGATGATTTCCCACCCAAAAAAAAAGGTTAGAAACAGTTTGCATTTTTTTATTTTATTTACCTAAATACAAAATAACTTTTTTGATTATTGTGTCCAGTTTTTATAATGTAATTAATTTAAAAAGTTTACAATATCCGATTTTTTTTAAATCTTTGTAATTAAATAATCATTTAAATCATTCATCACACTTGGTGTTGAGAAACTGAAAGTAGAATTAACCGGCGATTGTTCGTCGATTACGTTAACAGCCCGATAATTGAGAGCTGGGAAACGGAGTGTTAGGTTTCACGATCTCAACAAAGGTGTGCATTTAAGCATGTAATGTGTATGTGTAGGAGAGGTGTATGATAAAAGATGACTCATTCGACTAGTTGCTTCGACGGATTTCGGGATGCACAGAATCCATAACGAATGTATATTTAAAGCAAGATATTTAGTTACAATGAAGTTTATTTATTTATTCAGGACCTCCAAAGAAAGATGTACACAAAAAATACAAAAAATCATCAATATAAAGTAATGACAAGTGCACTCCCTCAATTATAGGAGGCCACAGCATGCATTTTGGATTAACGACTAAATAGAAACTAAAATATAAACTCTTATTGTAAATTGTAAAACATATAAAAAGAAAAAAACAAATCAAAACATGACATACTTATGAAAATAAAAAAGCTCTCCTTATATATAATTAACCTGGGCTTTACCAACATTATGGCAAACCAGACGGCAAAAAATCTTCAAAAGTAGCAAAATTTATATAAACTTTTTACAAACACTTTATAGGTTAAACAATATTAAAATAAAAACATAATGACTTAATGGTAAACTGAACTGAAGAAAATTTAGTTACAGAAGGCAAAGCACTTTTAAAATAAACTATAAAATTAAATTTAAATCTGAAACATAAAACTATAGAATAACTTAAAAATAAAAACTCACAGAAGTTAAAACTAAAAGTAAAACTATTAATTCATGTCGATCACATAAAAATTATCATATACTTCCACTAAGTGTAGTGTAAGTACATGATTATTTTTTTTTACAACTGTATGTGTAGTGACACATACAGGTGTCTCTTAAATATGTACCTACACTATAAAGGTATAATTTCCTAATAATATTAAATGACATATGGCTAATTTGCATTATAATTGGGTGATTTTAGGCTACTTGCGACGATATTTTAGGAGACTTTGTGTTCGACAAATCTGGCAACACTGCTTTACCCTATCACTCTATGGTCTGGGCTTTCCAGAAACACATGTGTGGTTGTGCATTTTAGGGTATATATGTTCTGTGATTTTGATATCGTATGAATTCATTCGTTTGTTGATTGAGACGGTCAGAAAAATATTCATTAGTTCTTGGGAAGCTCGTAGTCTCGCAGAGCTGAGTGCATATAACCAGCAATATTGTATATATGTTGTTGTGTTGCTTGGCTGATGAAATTTTCGTTTTTGTGCGGTTTGGCTGCCCCGCACCTACCGTGGAAAAGTTTTTTTGTTCTATTTGATGTAGGTAGGGAGATTATGCGTCACAATTTTATGTAAAGTGTGCAAGTTGAGTTTCATAATATAGTTTTTGTTCTGGAAAATGGTGTCTTCTAGGTCTTTCTATTTTTTTTTTGTAAATAAAGTAGAATACTTAGGTTTCACGGCCTCAACAAAGGCGCGCATTAAGTACGGGCGTGTTTAAGTATGTAATGTGTATGTGTAGGATAGGTGTATGATAGAAGATGACTCATTTGACTAGTTACTTCGATAGATTTTGCGAATCACCGAATACATAACGAATGTATATATAAAGTAAGATATTTAATTACAATGAAGTTAAAACTAAAAGCGAAATTTGTGTAAATTCATGTCGATCACATTAAATAATCATGTACTTACATTACACATACAGGTAGAATCAAACTTATTGGCGGATGCGGGGCGCTGTAGCAAATTCATGTGACAGCGGAGGAGGATGGGGGCTACTGCTTGCCACCCAATATTATATATATATATATATAATCAGTGCAGCGCCGGCACGGCAAGTTCCAGAACTTACCGGCTCAAATAATAAACTATATAATTAATGGTTAGAGAGAGAAAGCTATAGTGTTAAACTCCAACACATACAGGGTGGATCCAGGATTCATTCTTGGGGGGATTCACAAGGGAGGTAGTTCACTCTTAAGGGAGGGAAGTGGACTTCAATTATTTTCGGGTCAGAAAGTACGTGCTACTTAGGTGTAAGAGCCAGCGAAGCGAGCTCGTAAATTATAGGAACCCAGCCACGGACATGTTAGCTTTTTTTGACAATTCATACAGAAATAGAATTATGAGAAACAGGGTGCAAGAGCGAGTGAAGCGAGCTCAAAAATGTTACGACCAATCATGCACAACAGTCCACTAAACCTAATCGTGATATAATAGGTATTAGGAGGTATGCAGAACAGGGTGTAAAGTCCCACAAACCTCAGTTAAAAAGTGTCGGCAACTGACCAACGGTTGTCCTCGGAAGCTCGGACTATTGCATGTGTTCACATCGCGCTGAAAACTCATGCTTGTGCGATCGAGGATTTTGTGACGTTAGATCATTAATTTGTATATGGCGGCATAGATGCCGCTACAGATACAGATGTTCTATCACATGAAGTCCGGTCAGCCTCGCTTGTAGTATTGACGTGTCCCGATATGCGTATTTGTGTGAAAAATAAATTATAGGCCCATAATTATTATTTACACAAAAAGAAACAAATATAATCAAATCGATGTAGTAATACTTTAAGAGTCTTGGCTAAGCCGTCTGCCCTCCCCCCCCCTGGATCCGACTATGCCGACATAGTTTGGAAAACGGTGGGCAGATTGATTGTCTAGAAACGTACTTACGATAGACAGATAGATATCAATTTTCTCTTTTATAGGTCACCATGACGTACGAGTTGCATATGAACGGAGTCATCACCGGTTCCTTGAACTGCTTCTGTCTGGCTTGCGATGTTTTCTTGAAGTCTCTGCAGGAAGCCAATGGCCATGTCAGTACAGCTGAGCATCAGCTGAACGCAACCGCTGTGCAGTTCTCCGATAAATTTAAAAATGAGCATATTAAGAAGGTGAGTTTGTTAGAGTAGCATTCGGGTGCGTTTAACAGAAGCGGATATTAGCGTAGCGGAGCGGGGTAGCATGGGACTGGAACAGTCGGTACGGAAGAGACACGATGTGGAATTTTAATCTCTTTTTTAAGGTTTTTTCCTACATCACTTTGCTCATCTCCGCATCAGTGGAAATGCTTCGTAATAGTAAATTACTTAGTGTGCTTGGACGTGTAAAAAGAAAAAAAATAAAGGAAATAAAGTAAGATGTACTAAAGCAATTTACGGCAAATACAAAGATAATTCATCGCTTCATCATCATCATATCAGCCGAAAGACGTCAACTGCTGGACATAGGTCGCACCCAAGCGTCGCCACATTAGTCGGACTCGTGCGTCTCGTATCCAGTGGATCCGTGCAACCTTCGGGTCATCGGTCCACCTAGTGAGAGACCTTCCAACGCTACGTTTTCCGGTTCGCGGAACTTTTCTGCCGCACCGGCCATCCGTTCTGCGAGCAATGTAACCTTATTAATCGCTTAGAATTATGCAATTCTAATTACTACCAGCGTAATGGGACTTCAGCACCAACGAATGACCTTGTTCTAAGCCCGGGGACTACCCTATAACTTGACTTGACTTAATGTCCTATGTCCCGTAGACGGGCACAGCATAGGGCGTCGACAGACCTCCTCCATCGCGATCGGTCTTAAGCTTCGTGCTTCACCTCGCTCCACGTCATTCCGATGCTCGCCGCATCTGCCAAAATGGTGCGACGCTAGGCTTGACGGGGAGGCCATGCTTTCTTTTCACTTGGGGATGCCAGTCTACGGTCAAACCTAATAGCCTGACAGTAATTACGCTCAGAACGAGAGATATTACATACCTGTTACAAACATAAACAAACAATAATTTATCTGTCTGAATTTAAGATATGTAATTCGAATCACTTGTTTTTCCAGTTCAAATGGGGCTACTACTGCGAGTTCTGCAATTTCCTGATGTCAACTGCTTACAAAGTTAATTTACATCTTACTGAAGAAGAACACAAGCACAACAAGGGATTGCTTGTGCTAAAATCGACGGGAGTTGATGTTGTAGCTTTTAATAACGTTCTTATTGAGGAGAGGGCTTGGCACGGTCTGATTGAAGGAGTGTGCTCACTCTGTAACATAGAGTTCGAAGATGAGAATGATCACAAGGCTGATCCAGGGCATTCTTTGAGTTTGGTTTTGAAACCTATTCAGTTTAGAGCTGATAATGCCATCTTTCGTCCTGTAAGTACAAACGTTGTGCACTGCCAACTTATTTATTGAAATACTTATGTAAAGTTTTGTTTTACCTACTACTACTACCTTCATAGACATAGTATTCCAACATTATCTCTTATTAGTAATTAAGTGTTTTGAATAATTTATTCTATATAACTATCTACTTCTTAAAACAGAGTATGTATCCTTGGCCTTGACTAAATTTATATAGAAACTATATTTTTTTTAGTTTTAAATCCCAATTTACAATAAAATAAAGTGGTTATCAAATATTTCAGTTAGACGACACAGCTGTCCAATGCCTGACGTGCAATAAGTTGCAAGCCCCCGGCAGGATGAGCAAACACCTTGACGACACAGAGCATCACGAGCTTTACGCGAAACGACGCATCCAAACTAACGGAATCTGTCAAGGAAGCGAAGCTCAAGAAAACTGCCAAGAAAAAGTAACCGACATGACTTCAATAATAGAAAATGATGACGAAATAAAGAAAACGAAGGTTGACAAAGATGTCAATAAAAATAATAAGAATAACCACGACAAGTCACTACAATTCAAAACTAAAGACAAATCTAAAATTCTCGAATCCATTGCCAAGTACCAAACTAAAGGAATCAACATTAATTTGGAAACAGAAAAGGCTTTCTGTAAAAAATGCTCCGAAGTTGTAACATTTGATTTAATGGAGATAGAAAACCACATTGAAAATCATTCATCAGATACAGCGGCAGCGGTTGACTCCGACTTACTGTATCCATCAAACCTGGATCAAAATTTGAATCGAGTCGATATTAATGACAAAACAACACTATCTTCTGACGATAAACATAATGTTGAGTTTGTAAATGACTCCTTAAAAGCTTTACGAGAAAATGTCCAAAATGATTCCTCAAATGAGGAAGATAATGATACCAATTCGACATGCTCAGTTGATGATTTTGACAATACTCCGTCAGAAAACTTTGAAAAAGGTAACAAAGAAGAGGAAGCAAGTGACTTTGCAAAAGCAAATAAAATAACTTATAACGAGGACAATAACCAATCTTTTTGTCGCATTTGTGAAGTACATGTGCCGGCTTCGTTTAGATCAATGAAAGAGCATGTAGAGGGAGTGAATCACAAAAGTCTCGTAGCCTCCTCCAAGTCCTCAATAACACAACCGAAAGCTCCGGGCAAGCTGTCCAAGCAGAATACAATAGAATTTATTGATTCGGCTTACGAAATACGAGGATTCTGTTATATTGCAAGTATGGTTAACGAGAAATATTGCTTTCTTTGGTCTAGCTTGGATTTGGTATCGGAGAATAATTCAAGAATGAGGTGTTTTGTATGCGACATTAACTTGCCGCCATACTCTGATGTTGAAGACCATGTAAGAACAAGTCAGCACCAGGACAGATGGCAAAGAGTGCCTGTCATTACATCGGAGAGAAATGAATTCATTCGAGAGGTTAAGTGTGCCAGTATTTACCATAATGCTGATTGTAAAATTTGCTGTGATTTTTTTATTTTATTTTTAATTACCTATTTGCGTACGTTTATACTCTTTGTTATCAGACTGCGCGACACCAAAGAAAGTGTTATGTTTTTATATTATACTTTACCCTCATAACATTTTGACGGCTGGATGAATTTGTTAAGGCTATGGAGTTTACTTATGTGCATAACTCCAGCATCCTCATAAGTGTTAGGATAATTCTATCTATGCCAATATTTAAGGCATAATAGCAGCAATTAAAGTACGGAGTCTTAATTTAGCTGCCATAAAAACTTCGTTAATATGAGTCGTTTAGTATGTGTCAGCTGGAGTGACGTCACCCCAGCTTCCTTACTCAATACAGGCAAACCAGTGAGGTTAGGGTTTTGGACTATAGTCAAAAAAATAAGGCATAATAGATGCACATTGAAGGAAATAACTGAACGATAATACTTAAAAAGTGTTGAAACTACGATCAAAAAACGTGTGTGTAAGCTGGAGTGACGTCACCCCAGCTGCTATGTCATATCTTCCGAAAAAAAGAAGTTATGATATAAATTTTCAAATGTCTGGTCAAATCACTCTATAAAGTATATGTAAGTTATTAAACTATATAAGTTAATTACTATATAAGTTATTAAAGCGACAAGTATATGTAAGCTGGAGTGACGGCACCCCAGCTGCTCATGTCATATCTGCCGAACGAAAGAAGATATGATTATGCATTATAGCTTAAACATAAGAAATAATAGCTGCCACAGGCAGCAAAATTTTCAAACCTCTAGTCCTTGTAGTTTCCACGTAGTAAACAAAAAATAGTTTCCGCCCCAAAAAGATCAAATTATTACTTAAGAGAAGGTACGGAGCGGCGTTGCCGTTTCGTGCGCTACATTATTGCAAGCAAGTTTGAACTTAGCAGGCATTTTACCTCGTGCTCAAAATATTATTTATTGAAGATATAGTCTGAGAGCCGACTGAACTTTAATGGAACCATGAATGTAATATTGAAAAGTGGATTCTTATCAACTGTAGACAACGAGAGAACTACTATTATTGTTTTTTATGTGAATTACTCTCTGTAATTCGGTTAAGGTGGATGCGAAAAGTTAGTCTGCGAAATTAAAATGTCGTTACGATTTTTTGCACTTTACAGGTCAAACAGTGGTTCTCTTGTAATTGTCTCGATCTAATATGATTCGCGACCATAACAATACTAATCATATATTATCAGATTTCAAAGACTGTACCAAAAAAGTGATTTATGACAAAAATATACGAAATTATTACAATTAGATTTTTGAATTTTATTTCATCCTATGTTTAAACAAACAATATGACTATAAAAAACCTGAACACTTACATAGTACCTAAGATAAAAGTTTGTAGTTGGCTCCCAGTCTATAACCTAGTTTAAATTACTTCAAACTGATAATAAAGCGCACGGAACGGCAACGCCGCTCCCTACCTCATCCAAAGTAATAATTTGATATTTTTGGCGCGAAAACTATTTTTTTGCTTACTACGTGGAAACTACAAGGACTAGAGATTTGAAAATTTTGCTGCCTGTGGCAGCTATTATTTCTTATGATTTAAGCTATAATGCATAATCATATCTTCTTTCGTTCGGAAGATATGAAATGAGCAGCTGGGGTGCCGTCACTCCAGCTTACACATACTTGTCGGTTTAATAACTTAAAGAGTACTTTGACCAGACATTTGAAAATTTTGATGCCAATGGCAGCTATTATTCCTTAATTTTTGAGCTATAATACATAATCATAACTTCTTTTTTTCGGAAGATATGACATGGCAGCTGGGGTGACGTCACTCCAGCTTACACATACGTTTTTTGATCATAGTTTCAACACTTTTTACGTATTATCGTTCAGTTCTTTCCTTTCATGTGCAGCTATTATGCCTTATTTTTCTGACTATAGTCCAAAAACCTAACCTCACTGGGTTGCCTGTATTGAATGAGGAAGCTGGGGTGACGTCATTCCAGCTGACACATACTAAACGACTCATATTAACGAAGTTTTTATGGCAGCTAAATTAAGACTCGGTACTTTGATTGCTGCTATTATCCCTTAAATATTGGCGTAGATAGAATTATTCTAACACTTATGAGGAAGCTGGAGTTATGCACATAGTTTACTTACCTAAATATTTCCCAATCAAACCGACTAGAAGCATATTTAGCCTCTAGCTGCAAGTTACGGATTACCACTTGTTAACATCTTTTCAGTCATTATATTTTTACAAATCAATCATTATTTTTAAATAATCTTAATCTATGTTTCTAGCTCGCTTTTCGTGCTTATTATTATTACAATTCAAGGTTTTTATATCTTATGTTACAGGTTTGTCCTGGGTTGTTCCACTGCGGGTATTGCCATCTCATAGTTTCAGGTTGGTCCGACATGCAACAGCACCTGGATTGTTCCGACCACCGGAATAATAGAACAAATTGGGAAGGGCGAATGAGGCAACATCGCCCTGGCTTGCAGCGGCACAAAATGAGAGAACAGCTGGAGTCTTTGGCCATGATGAGACTTTTCAATATGTTTAATTGATGATTCTATGTAACTTAAATACCAACAGTACTCCTCAATCTTATTGGCCGGTCTGAACATAGGCTTTCAAATGCGCAAGGCATGGTTTTTATTGTAGCCAACTTCAGAGCGGCCAAAAAGATTAGGGATTACTGTACTTCGAATTAGATGAGACGATTATTTCATATTCCTATTATTATTTTTATGTTGTTTGTTGATGCTGATTGATGCTAGTAATGGTACTATAAGTACTACTGTCTAATTGGAATTACTATAATTTGAGTACTAAGGTTCAAACTATGGCCACACTGAAGAGAATACCGCGATATCACATTTAAAAAAAACATAGGTAACCTAGGTCGGGTCCTTAGCTTAGCGACACCTCAGGGTCAACGCACATTGACGTCGAGTTGAAGCGTCGATCTAAAAGTTTACCTAGCATAGGGAACCCTATCTGAATGTCGGGTCCTTAGCTTAGCGACACCTCAGGGTCAACGCACATTGACGCCGAGTTGAAGCGTCGATCTAAAAGTTTACCTAGCATAGGGAACCCTATCTGAGATGGAAGGACGCTCGTATTCGGTTGAATTTGCGCGTCTTTTTATTTCGATTAATATGTGTATAAAATCGCGACTGAAAAAGCGCGCAGTTGCATTTTTAACCGACTTACCAAAAAGAAAGAAGGTTCTATGTTCGGAGTATGTTTGGAAAATTCTTTTTGTGTTTGAAAAGGAATGTTCCGAAATTGGTCCCATTTTAATTTGGTGAAGATCTGATGAAGAACTTCGGAGATATACAGCAGAACTCTTCAATAAATAACGGCAAATCACTTTGGATTGCTGCAATCGTACGCAGATCTCTCAATTCACCTTTTATATTCAAGTTTCATGATATTCGGGTAATATATTCTGGCTAACTATAATAGTTACCTTACTAAAAAACTTGCCTATTATGTAGGTAAAACTAAAAAGTGTAAAATAAAAAAACATTTTGGTGTCTTTCGTAGGTAACATTTTTTTGCGTTATGGACACCGACTTCCAAAAATAAAATTACTTTTCACTTTGTAGTTTTTTATTTGGAAGTCGGTGGTATTTTTTTGGCAAAAAAGTTTTTTTACAACGCTCGGTTCAACGAAGAGAGTTGAAAATCCAAAAATGCTAATATATTTAGACATTTAATAAGAGTTGCCGAGTTTAAATGCGCTATCCCTTCGTCTCCCATCACGTGCTTTATTCGCTTCTTTGGCCAGAACTGTTTGTTTATTTTCATTAAGTTTAGTCTAATCATTATTTATCATATAATTTGCTTTAGTGTCCGACCGAAACTGGTTTTAACGACCGAAACCGAAAACGAATTTCAGCAACAGTCTCAGTTTCGGCCGAAACCGAAAACGAATCTTCCTTACGAGGATCATGTTTTGAGGGAAAAATAAAGAAAATGTTAATATAATCAGTCAGTCTTAATTTTTGTACACATAAATCACATAGCTATGCAGTCTTTGACATTTTCACTTATTGGTATAATAATCAACATAACGACCATTGATTTAAGAAAAAAAAATTGCAATATATTCTCACCATATCAGCCGAAAGGAGACCACTGCTGGACATAGGACGGTCCCGTGCGTCCCACATCCAGCGGATCCCCGCAACCTTCACTAGATCATCGGTCCAACTGCTGGGAGGCCTTCCAACGCGACGTCTTCGGGTTCGCGGTCGCCACTCCAGAACTTTTCTGTCCCATCGGCCAACCGTTCTGCGATCAATGAGCCCTGCCCACTGCCACTTAAGTTTGGCAATTCTTCGAGCTATGTCGGTAAGCCTAGTTCTCTTGTGGATCTCAACATATCTGATTCGATCACGCAAGGATACTCCGAGCATAGCCCTCTCCATTGCCCTTTGGGTGACTGTAAGCTTTCTGATGAGGCCCATTGTGTGCGACCACGTCACAGAGCCATAGGTCATCACTGGCAACACACACTGGTCATAGATTTTCGTCTTGAGACACTGTAATAAGTTGGACGAGCAGATACTGCGCAACTTCCCGAACGCTGCCCTGCCGAGTCGGATTCGACGGTTGACCTCTTTCTCGAAGTTGGTCCTACCCAACTGGATCGTTTGTCCCAGGTAGATATAGTCGTCCGCAACTTCGAGTGTAGAGTCTCCAACCTTGATAGGAGTGGGTGTAACATGGGCATTCAACATCACCTCGGTTTTGTCCATGTTCATTTTAAGACCCACTCTTTCGGAAGCTCTACCGAGGTCATCGAGCATTATACTGGTCCTCCATGGTCTCAGCCATGACCGCTATATTGTCGGCAAACCGAAGGTGAGTGATGTACTAGCCATTGACGTTAATGCCATGCCCTCTCCAGTCCAGAACAGCGAAGACATCCTCCAGTGCAGTGGTGAACAGTTTCGGAGATACGAGGTCTCCTTGTCTCACACCCCGCAGCAGAAGGATAGGTTTCGAGGTCCGATCCTGAAGTCGAACTGACATGGTGGCGTTTTTGTACAAACACTTCAACACCTCGATGTGCCGGTAGTCGATTTGGCAACGTTGGAGAGATTGCAGTACAGCCCAAGTCTCGATCGAATCAAAGGCTTTCTCGTAGTCCACAAACGCTAAGCAGAGAGGCAGGTCGTACTCTTCAGTATTCTGTATATACTGCCGCAGCGTATGTATGTGGTCTACGGTGTTAAAGCCTCTACGGAATCCGGCTTGTTCGAGAGGCTGGAAATCGTCAAATCTGCGCGCGAGAGGATTCGTGATGACTCTTGAAAACAGCTTGATGACTCTTGAGATGGGCCTATAGTTATTCAATATGGCATTGTCACCCTTCTTGAAGAAGAGTAACACCACACCCCCGCACCATGTCTGTGGCGTTTTCCTCTCGAGTATGACAGAACCAAACAGCTTCTGAAGGGCCTTAAGTATTGGTTTTCCACCCGCCTTCAGGAGTTCAGCTGTAATTCCGTCATCACCCGGTGCCTTGTTGTTTATTTCCGTAAGGATTGAGAAGCCACTTTTCGTATCTTAATTAAATTAATATACTTATATAGTAGTAAGTTTAAAAATGTTGTAGGTTCTATCCTCGATTTTGTAGTGTAATACTTCAAAAGTTATATGAACATAAAGGTGGCTCCTCAATCTAAATGTTTGGATTCAGGAGCCGCGTCAGATCTAGGAACATCGCGGATAAATATTTATTATAATTAGGTATGATTTTGTTGCATTTGAGATTATTTAGTAGACAAAATCTGAGCTCAGTTGCATTAAAATTAAAAAAGTTACCATACATTATATGTGGCTCCTCAGACCATACATACGACTCGTCATATTTCAAAGAAGCAGTAGTTCAATTAATGCGAAATTTTTCGTCATTTAGTAGTAGGTAAGTGTGTTCGAATTAGTACCATATGGAGAAAGTAGTAAAACTGAGTGAATTTAGTAAATAAACGCATTATAATTGGCTCCTCAATCCTGACATTGTTGTACCTACCTGAGATCACAACGGAATCAAAAACCAGAGATACTGACATTTAGTATGAATGTCTACTAAATACTTAAGTAGAGATCAACATTGTATAAATTTGGTATATGAAAAACAAATTATTTTTCGATATTCCATAATAATTCGCTATTAACCTTTTAAGCGCCAAGCGGTACCGAACGCGATGTCCCCCCCAGCGCCAAGCTATAAATGTATAACGAATATATAGTAAAAAGTAGTGATGAGAGTAATTGTAGTATCGATAAATGTTACGTACATGTTTTTTTTAAATAAATGTACCAGAAAAATAGAATTAATGACGTATTTCGATATCTTAATAAAAACAATAATGACAAATTTCGATATCTTGTTTTATTAACAATAGCTGTGATAAGAAAAAGCAGAATACACTACAGAAAATGACCAAACAGATACATAACTCAATTCAGCCATAAGAAGTTGGCTACATCCCTATTTTCTTTTGGCATCATCTAGTTGTCTTCTTATCAAGACCGTGGCGCCCGTAGCACGCAAAATTTCATTTGTTATAAGGGATGGGTATGTTCAATTTTCTTATTTTCATTTTTGTATATTCCATGATTGTGCTAAACACACATTAATATTATTATTATAGATCTGGATACGGCTTCGTTTCGTATAGCATTCAAAGTAAGAACGAAATTTTTGGTGTTCTGTATTCTGAGATATCATACTAATTTCGAATGTAGGTACCTACTTACGCCAATCTAATTACTAGTGAGCGAAAATATTTTATTTATTTTTTCATACCGTTAAGTCATTTACACTAACTCAAAATCATCGTCTGATGTACTCTCGTATTTATCGGATTCAGATTCCTAGTTCACACCTTGTAGGATTTTTAAAAGTTCTTCAGGACGTAATTCATTAGCTTCACTCTTTTTTTTATATCGATATCAATCCATAACAGCGCTGCACTATCTCACACTGACCTTGATTCACTTACGTCTATGACGTCACAGGTTGTCTTCTATTGATGTCCATGGCGCACGAGGCACCGATATCTGTTAGTTTCGTAGTGACGGTATTTTTCAATATCGATATCAGTATAAACCAATGTCCGGCATTGTGTTTATTAAAAGATTTGAGTTAATACATGTGTAAGGGCTAGTAAAGTTACGTACATTATCCATAAGGATCGTATTTATTTCAAAACTCAACATTTTGATTCGAAATAAACGTCTTTTTTTAAACTTCTGTGTATATCGACACTTTCGAAACTTAATCAAGTAACCACAGCACTAGACGTCTTCCTATAAAGACTACGGCGGGACACTACAAAAATTTTGGCTGGTATTATTTTACTGTTTTTAATATAAACAACCTCCAAAAAAAACTGGACAAAACACCACCAGTAGTGTCGATCTCCTTTGAGGTCGGCAGCCCGCCTGCCCCAAAAAGTAAAGTTCATGAGGCAAGGATGTGCTCAAATAAAATTAAAGCGCTAATGACCACATCCAAAAACACCAAAAATTAAATTAAAGCCGAGGTGAAAGCGCAAGCAGACCGGCTCTACCAACTTGTTAAGGAGCTCGAGAAAGAAAGAGCCAAGTAACCCCCAACCGATAAGACCTTCAGTAACAAAGGTACCCAAGTCCAGGAGGCGCAGAAGACCAGGGAAACTCCTACCCCTTCTCCAGCGGCATTCAGAAAGGTAGATGTGCAATCCCTCAAAAAGGCCATGGAGGAGCATAGTCAGAACTTGGCCGTACATAGTGGAAAGATGGACAGGCTGAAGGAGGCACTACAAACTGGCCAAGAGCATATGGAGAAGCTCTCCTATGCCAGTGTAGCGGCAAGTCGGCCTGCCATCCAAATCCCGAAACTCACAGCACTACATTCCATCGTAGTGACGGCCAAGGATGAGGAGGAATCCTATGAGCAAGTCCTGGACAGGATCCGGAAGGTGGTTAATGCCAAGGAAGGGGATATCGTAGTTGAAAAAGGGTCTGCAGTGTGCTTCATTAATATCACTGCACGATATTTAAATGTAAGCGCAGAATGCAGCACAGGAACGTATAGCCGGCAGTATTTTAAGTTAGTACCTAAGTTGTAAATTGTGTAAGATCTTTTTAGTAATGTTATTGGTAGACTGCACTTTTGTGTTTGATGGGGCTCGCAGCTGGAACTACGGGTCCGGCTGTTTGGATCAGGGTACGCGGGGTCAGGTAGGCCCTCCACCAGAGATGGAACCTGACATTGAGGTTGGACTCGCGGTGGTCTATGTGGTGGTTGCAGAGGAGTGGCATGTTGTCTGCTCGGCTATGTGTGGGTCGAGCGTCATTCCTCGCGCGCAACAAGTGTCTGAAGTTACCGGCCCAAGGCAAAGGGCCACCTGGTGGTCAGACGCGGGGTTCGTGAGTAACCCTCAAGCAAGTGAGCTCCTGTGAGCGAGCTGCATCTCCGGCACTTTCCTGGATAGAAAGAAGAGGACTACCCGTTGGATTAGTTTTTCGGCAACCCAGCTGTAGGCATTGGGTAGATGCGATGATTTGTATTCGAGAGGTGAGCGTGCTTACAGCTCCGGGACCATTCTGGAGAAATGGGAACCAGCTTCTCTGGCGTCCCTAACGGGGATTGAATCCCAGTGGCGTAGCGTGCCTTGGCGGGGCCCCGTATAAAAAATTGTTCGGGGCCCTTATGAAAGGTAAAGATTTCTCACAAAAGAAAAATATGTTTGTATAAAATTAAAAGAAATATTTATTCATATAATTATCGATCTGTCACTTTTTCCAAAATTTTTAACAACAAATCAAATTAAATATACACTCTCTTTGCTATTTTTTTCGGCAAACTGATTTATTAAACCATTTATAGCTGATGATGACTTTAGTTTTTCTAAAGTTTCTGCCTCTATGGACAATAGCGACAGGTATGACAGGCAAAAAAAAATTGGGAAGTTTTTATTAATTTTTGCTTACGCACGTCGGGGGGCCCTGTGGCCCGGGGGCCCCGTATAATTGATACGGCAGATACGGCGGTAGCTACGCCCCTGTTGAATCCGCTAGCACCAACTGCGCTGGTGCCGGTGCTTGCACTAGTGCTGGCGTGCTGGGGTGCGTGTGGTGAGCGGCTTTACAGCTCCGGTACCATTCTGGACAAATGGTAGTGAGTAATCATGATGCGACTCACATTTTCTCTTGAGTACCAGGGGCGAGTGCTCTCGGAGGCGTGACCTACCGAAGATGGTCCCAGACACCTCGTAAGGGGTTGCCTGGTATAGTGTGCCTCCTTTTTATACCGAAAGGTGGGTGAAGGTGGCCACTATAGAAAATCTCAGTAGACTAATGGGGGTATCCCTAGCTATAATGTTTTTTCTGTGATGAGCAGCACTATTTGCACAACCTGTGTTATTAGCACTATAGTATTTTTGCTCAACTGTGATGTTAGCACTTTTTGTATTTTTGCACAATCTGTGATGACTAGCACTTTTTGAGCAACTGATAAAAATATTTTTTTTTTGTAAAATCTGTGATAAATAACAATTTTGAACTTAATTCTGGGATGAGCAGAAATGTAATTTTTATATATATATTTAGAATTTAAACATGACTAAATAAAAATGCCAGTAGTTAATTAAATAATCCCGCACAGAGTACAAGAAGATGAATGCAAGAAGAACTTTAGTATGAGGAATAAAAGTGCGAGAGGCAAGAAAGATTGACCGGAACGAATGTGTTCGCAATTAATAGGCGCCAATTTCGTTGGTGGGGATTAGTGCTAAAATATATATATAGGATTTATATTTAGGTTTAGGATTTTAGGCAATAGTAACAATAGACACAAAGCATTTGTTCATGTATATTAATGTAATAAACGATTTGATTATATATTGTCTTCTCATAAAGACGTGGCGTGCAGGGCATGGAAACGGTTGTCTTCTATAGAAGACCGTGGCGCTCAAAAGGTTAATGATCACATTTTTTCAAAACTCGTCATTTCGAATCGAAATAATAATTATTGGGTTGATATTGCCCAGTCATGTTCAGTGGATCAGAAAGTTGAGATCTTTAACAAGTATGTACTCCAGCTCATGGACACGCATGCGCCACTGAGGGCTGTTCGTGTCAAGCGCCCCCCAGCTTCATGGATAACCCCTGGAGTTCGGATGGCAATGAGACGACGGGACCGGGCTTTTGGAAAATATAGGCGGGACCGCAGTGAGGAGAACTGGACCCTGTATAAGTTGGCTAGAAACCGCTGCAACCAGATGGTAAGAGCATCTAAACGCCGATACATTTGTGAAAATGTCCTTAACTCTTCACCGGCTGATATTTGGAAGTTCTTAAAATCGCTTGGCATAGCAAAGTCCCCTTCTAGTATTGTTTCTCTTAATCTGCCTTTGGATGTTCTTAATAAACATTTTTCAACGTCCGCTACGCTTGCGGCTGACGTCAAAAATAAAACTATCGCTGATATTACTTCCAAGCCAATGCTTCCTCCTGACTCTTTTTCTTTCTCCACCGTGACTAACCTGGAGGTCCTCAAATATTTTACCTCAATTAAGTCTAAGGCTGTGGGCTGTGATGGGGTCAGTCGAACTATGTTATCTTTTATGATTGAGAACTTAATTCCAATTATTACTCACATCATCAATTCATCGTTGCAGATTGGTGAGTTTCCTGCAATGTGGCGTAAGGCTTACATTATCCGTCTTCCTAAAATTCCCAACCCCAGTTTGGCTATTCACTTCAGACCGATCTCCATTCTCCCTTTCCTTTCTAAGATCCTAGAAGCAGTTGCTCTTAAACAAATATCCTCCTACGTCTTCAAGAACAACCTGTTGTCCAATTGCCAATCCGGTTTTCGGCCTGGCCACAGCACAGCCACAGCTCTGCTTAAAGTTACTGAAGACATTAGAGACGGCTTGGAGAATTCGAGGTTAACGGTGCTTGTTTTAATAGATTTTTCCAATGCTTTTAACACCGTTGATCACGACATTCTCCTGGCCATACTGTCTCAAATTGGGGTCTCTTCGTTGTCACGTGATTGGTTTTCATCATATCTTCGTGGTCGCCAGCAGGCTGTGCGTGCTGATCAGGATTGCTCTGATTGGTGCGACTTGGTAACTGGTGTTCCACAAGGCGGTATACTCTCCTTTATTAACCGACTTCAAAAAAAGGAGGAGGTTCTCAATTCGACTGTATTTTTTTTTTTTTTTATGTGTGTTACCTCAGAACTTGTTACTGGGTGAACCGATTTTGATGATTCTTTTTTTATTTGAAAGCTGGTGTTTGTCATGTGGTCCCATTTAATTTTCATCAACATCTGGTAAATAACTTCGGAGATACACATCAGAACTCTTCAATAAATGACGGCAAATCACTCGGGATAGCTGCAATCGCATTTATGTTTATTGTTTACACCATTTCATAACATAACATCACACTAGTACGCTCTAAAGGGGTGCGCAGGTGTAAACAGTTCACCTTGGTTTACCCTTAGTCGACCGAATTTGTTTAAGTTTCATGTTATTGGGTAAATCTATTCTGGTTTCACTTTGGGCATTATTGGTATGGCATATATAGGCCTATATAAATTGTGTAGCACAACTAAAAAGTGAAAAATAAAAAAACTTTTTACAAAAAATACAACCGACTTCCAAATAAAAAACAAAAAAGTGAAAAATAACTTCAATTTCGGAAGTCGGTGTCAAAAAACGAAAAAAATAAAACAAGAACACCGACTTCCGAAATTGAAGTTATTTTTCACTTTTTTGTTTTTTATTTGGAAGTCGGTTGTATTTTTTGTAAAAAGTTTTTTTATAAACTCCATTACTGTTATCATCAAATGTTCTTACCATCTGTATGCTGATGACTTGCAACTTTACGCTCAATCAGACATTGCCAACCTTGACAATTGCATTTCATTACTCAATGCTGATCTTCGAGCTATCAGTGAGTGGTCTGGCAAATTTGGGGTTTCTGTTAACGTCGGGAAATGTCAGGCCATCCTCATTGGTAGTTCGTACTATTTGAGAAGTGTGAACACTGGCCAACTTATGCCACTGATGTACGAGAACTCCGTCATTTCTCTTTCACCTCATGTGAAAGATTTAGGTCTGTACATTGACGACAGTTTTAGTTGGAATAAACACGTGGCTCAGGTGAGCCAGAAAGTCGCGTTCTCGCTGCGGTCTCTCTATAGATTTAAGCATTTCCTACCATCCAGCACCAAAATCACTCTGGTCCAGTCACTTGTGCTTCCCATTATCGACTATGCTGATGTTTGTTATCCTGATCTATCCCAAGAACTTCTAAATAAAATGGATCGACTTCTCAACAATTGTATTCGCTTTGTTTTTTGCCTTCGTAAATATGATCACATTTCTTCCTACCGTTCTCAGCTTAAATGGCTGCCTATCCGCCTCAGGAGGTCCCTCAGATCTCTCTGCTTGCTCTTCACTATTATGAACGATCCTTGTGCTCCCGATTATCTAAAAACTTATTTCAATGTATTGGGCAGTTCTCACAGTCGTAACCTTCGAGCTGTTAAAAATCTAATCCTCCAAATTCCTTCACATCGCACCGGTTTTATGTCTAACTCATACGCTGTCTCAACAATTAAGCTCTGGAACGCCCTACCCTTTGGCATTAAAAAGGCTGAAAGCAAATACATTTTTAAAAGAAAAGTACGTGACCACTATTTCAGTCAGACTAAAAAGCTTTCATCTAGAGTCAAAAGTCTAGTCTTTATAATTATTATTAGGTTTCTCGTTTTTTAGTATTTATTAGTCTATTTTATTTGTATATGTGTACTATTAATATATATGTAAGTATATATATTTTCGTATACAATTTGTTACTCCAATGGTTGACTGGTAGAGAATGACTTGTGGCATTAAGTCCGCCTATGTACCACTATTGTACATGAAGTTTAAATAAATAAATAAATAAAATTGTTTTCTTAAACTTTTGTGTATATCGACACTTTAGAAACTTAATCAAGTAACCTCAGCACTAGACGTCTTCCTATACAGACTACGGCGCCTGGGACACTACAAAAATGTTGGCTAGAATTATTTTTCTGTTTTTACCCCTATTGAAATAAAAACATAAGTTTAGGGTTTAAAGCAATAGTAAAAATACACTCAAAGCATTTGTTCATGTATTTTAATGTAATAAACGTTATGATTAAATATTGACTTCTAATAAACGTCGCGTGGAAGGCACGGAAACTATTGTCTTCTATAGAAGACCGTGGCGCTCAAAAGGTTAAATGTTACCTCTACTAGCCGACTGTTGCAGTCCAATCTTTTTGGCCGCTCTGAAGTTGGCTACAATAAAACAGCAACTCGCCGTGCCCGGCCATTAAAATTGGGGGAGGCCTGTAGATGCCTATTATAATCCAGCCATTTTGAAGATACAATGTTTATTAACAAAGTAAAACAGCTTTTAGGGTTACCTTCTACTCAACAACATTCGATATAGAATGTTGTATCTGTTGTACCTACATCGATTTAATTGAGTTAGTACAGATGAAATATAGTTTGATAACATAAAATATCCTTGGACTTGGAGATTAGATTTGAGGGAACCTAAAATGTTCACCCCTGCTGTCAGCTGATTGAGCTGTCACTGCTTTGTTAATAAATATTGCACCTTCATCTTGGTCAAAGTATAAGTTACATGGAATCATCAATTAAACATATTGAATAATCTCAACATGGCCAAAGATTGTAGTTGTTTTCGCATTTTGTGCTGCTGCACGTCAGGCAGATGTTGCCTCATTCGCCCTTCCCAATCAGCTTTATTCTGCGGGTGGTCAGAACACTCCAGGTGTCGCTTCACGTCAGCCAAACCTGAAACCATGAGGTGGCAATACCCACAGTGGTACAAACCAGGACGAAGCTGTAAAAAATATTATATATACTTTATACTTAATTGTACACCAAGATAAGACAATACAAAAGAAACATTAAAATTAAAACAAACATACAATAGGCGGCCTTATCGCCCTCTGCGATCTCTTCCAGGCATAAACGTAATAAGTATTCATTATAAACGTAATAAGCATCTGTCATCATTATCTTCATCATCAAAAGCGAACTAAAAGGATAGAATAATAGTGTGAGATCCACTGCAAAAATGTGCAGGTATATTGGTTTTGTTCAAACTTGTTTTTACCCGAATGCAAGGAAAGGATTATGTTTTTCGCGCGTATCTTGTATGTTTGGTTTTTAGTGGTGACGTGGGTGTGGATGTCATCGGGATAACTTTTTTATTAGGAATGATTCTCGATAATATTATATATAATAATATTTCTTAACTCGGCCTTACACTATACAAAATTCTGCTGTATCGTGGGTGCAAATGCAACATCATCTAACTCTCAGTTAGCCATTTATGAGTTACCAGGTTTAGCAGGTAAATTGGCAACCACCAGATTGCGACTAACTGAAAGCCGGCAACCTTATTTTTTCCTATTTTCTTCAAACCTTTCTTACAAATGACGTTGGATTCACAAAAAAAAAAAACAAAAGAATAAAAAAAGAAATAAAAAAGATTATAATGACACCCTCGGCAAAAAGGTAAAATAGAACTACATTAGTACATTGTGATACAAGGGTGGAAAGTAGGTTATTGCAAACGAGCTGTCATTAACAAGCCCGAGCCGAAGGCGAGTGTTTTATATGACACGAGTTTGCAATAACCTATACACCCATGTATCACACGACGTTTTTCAATACAGTTGTGGGAAATAGTAAAAACAAAACAAAGAATAAGATTTGTTTATTCACTAAAAAATAAAATTTTCAGAAAATGGCGCATTTTTGCAACTGGACATTTTTTTTACATCGAAAACATCCTATACAGCCTATTCGATTTTTGACAAATGTTGATGTGAAAATAATTAAATTAAAACTGGTAATTAAATATATTAAACAACCATTTAAAAGACTTTTGAGAATTCAATGCTAAAACGTACGGAATCATTCAATTTTCCTCGTATAAAATCTATCCAATTTTATTCTATGTATGAAATCTCCTTGCTACTAAACTTATTTAACCTTTTGAGCGCCAAGCGGTACCGAATGCGATGTGTCCCCCAGCGCCAAGCTATAAATGTATAACGAATATATAGTCAAAAGTAGTGCTGTGGGTAATTATAGTATCGATAAATGTTACTCACATGTTTTTTTTTTATAAATGTACCAGAAAAATAGAAATAATGACGTATTTCGATAAAACAATAAATAAAATAATGACACATTTCGATACCTTGTTTTATTCACAATAGTTGTGATAAGAAAAAGCAGAATACACTATAGATAATGACCAAACAGATACATAACTCAATTTAGCCATAAGAAGTTGGCTACATCCCTATTGTCTTTTGGCGTCATCCAGTAGTCTTCTAATCAAGATCGTGGCGCCCGGAGCACGTAAAATTTCAATTTTTATAGGGATGTTCAATTTTCTTTTTTTTTTCGTGTATCGATGTTTGTGTTTATGCTATATCGATTATATTATTATCGATTATAATATTATTATTATCGATTTTGCTTGGCCACGTTACGCGCTTCGTTTCTGGATTCGGCGTATCGCATTCAAAGTAAGAACGCAAAAAAAAAATTGGCTGGTATTATTTTTCTGTTTTTTATATATACAAAGACCACTATTAAAATAAAACATTTAGTTTAGGGTTTTAGGCAATAGTAGCAATACGCACAAAGCATTTGTTCATGTATGTTAATGTAATAAACGATAAGATTATATATAGTCTTCTAATAAAGACGTGGCGAGGGGGGCACGGAAACGGTTGTCTTCTATAGAAGACCGTGGCGCTCAAAAGGTTAAATAGACTTATAAATTTAAAACTAAACTGCAAAAGTAATGATCGAGCTCGTCAACAAAAGTCACGACCGAGTAACAAAAAGATGCCTATCCAAAAGATTTAATTTTCGAATCATAATTATAACCTCTGAAAGTACGCCATGTTTAACAACTGTATTGAAAAATAATATGTAGTAAGTACTGGCTCACTTTACCTCTCGTATAAATTCGTTTTCCTCCGATGTAATGAGTGGCACTCTATCCCATCTATCCTGATGCTGGGTTGTCCTTACATGGTCCTCAATATCCGAGTATAGTGGCAAGTTCATGTCGCATAGGTGTTTTAACACCTCTTATTATTCTCCGATATCAAATAAAAGCTAGATCGAAGAAATAAATATTTCTCATTAACCATACTGGCAATATAACTGAATCCTTGTATATCATAAGCCGAATCAATAAATTCTATTATTTTCTGCTTGGACAGCTTGCCCGGAGCTTTCGGTTGTTTTATTGAGGACTTAGAGTAGGCAACAAGTCTTTTGTGATTTACTCTCTCTACATGCTCTTTCATTGATTTAAAAGAAGCCGGCACATGTACTTCACGAATGCGACGATAAGATTGGTTATTGTCCTCGTTGTAAGTAATTTTATTTGCTTTTGCGTCAATTGCCTCCTCTTCTTGGCTACTTTTTTCATAGTTTTCTGACAAAGTATTGTTAAACTCAAAATTATGTTTATCGTCAGAAGATTGTGTTGTTTTGTCATTAATATGGACTCGATTCAAATATTGATCCAGGTTTGATGGATACAGTAAGTCGGAGTCAACCGCCGCCGCTGTATCTAATGAATGATTTTCAATGTGGTTTTCTATCTCCATTAAATCAAATGTTACAACTTCGGAGCATTTTTTACAGAAAGCCGTTTCTGTTTCCAAATTAATGTTGATTCCTTTAATTTGGTACTTGGCAATGGATTCGAAAATTTTAGATTTGTCTTTAGTTGGTGACTTGTCGTGGTTATTCTTATTATTTTTATTGACATCTTTGTCAACCTTCGTTTTCTTTATTTCGTCATCATTTTCTATTATTGAAGTCATGTCGGTTACTTTTTCTTGGCAGTTTTCTTGAGCTTCGCTTCCTTGACAGACTCCGTTAGTTTGGATCCGTCGTTTCGCGTAAAACTCGTGATGCTCTGTGTCGTTAAGGTGTTTGCTCATCCTGCCGGGGGCTAGCAACTTGTTGCACGTCAGGCATTGGACAGCTGTGTCGTCTAACTGAAATATATGATAACCACTTTATTTTATTGTAAATTGAAATTGAAGACTAACCCCCCAGTTTTCCGGCTCAAAATTATCGGAGAATTAATGTGACAAATTTTCAAGCGCGCGTTATCTGCTGTCATTGGTTGAATGAATTTTCAACAGCCAATCACAGCAGATAATGCCAATGATCACAATTTGTTTGCAGCAGATGACTATTTGTTACATTAATTCTCCAATAATTTAGAGCTGGGAAACTGGCAGTAAAACAAATATGCCACAATAATTTGATTAGTTTCGAGAGTCAAGTCCAAGAATACTCTGTTTTAAGAGGTAGGTAGATATGTAGATAAAATTTTTCAAAACCCTAATTAATAATAAGAGATAATGATGGAATACTATTTCTATGAAGGTAGTAGTACCTAGGTAAAACATAACTTACATAATTATTAAGTATTTCAATAAATTTGTTGACATTGCACAACAAAGTTTGTACTTACAGGACGAAAGATGACATTATCAGCTCCAAACTGAATAGGTTTTAAAACCAAATCCAAAGAGTGTCCTGGATCAGTCTTGTGATCATTCTCATCTTCGAACTCTTTGTTACAGAACTGTATGTCCCAGGAGTGTCAAGGAACCTAATATCAGTAAGTTCAATCACGGACTAGAACGGTTCATTCCTCTTCTCTGGAGACAAGGTTCTATAACAATAATAAAATAATTTTAAGCGGCTACAAAACTAAAAATGGCCTCTAAGAAACGGATTTTTCGGCCAATTTTAGTCATGAAGCTTTACTGACTGTCAATATCTGGCACCGTAGGCTAGGTCATGTATCCGACGTCTAGCAAAGCTGGTCAATGGGATTGAAATTGGGAGGGGACATTTAGATAAAATTTGCGAAATCTGCATAAAATCTAAAATGACAAGAAAGCCCTTTGGAGATAACCGAATTAAAGCAAAATTCTCTTTAGAATTTATACATACAGACATTTGCGGCCCAATTGAAGTTCCCACTTGGGATAACAAAAAATATTTCATTACCTTTTTGGACGATTTCACACATTTCTGTGTTGTTTACTTAATCACCTTCAAAAGTGAAGCTTTTGAGAAAATAAAACAATTTGTATTTTTGGCAGAAAATCATTTCAGAAATAAAGTGTACAAAATAAGATGTGATAATGGTGGGGAATTTACAAACAATAACCTGCTTTTATGGTGCTACTCAAAAGGAATAATATTAGATATGACAACACCCTATACGCCACAATTGAATGGAAAAGCTGAGAGGTTAAACAGAACCTTAATGGAAAGAACTAGAGCTTTATTAATTGATGGTTGTGTTCCGAACTACTTATGGGGTGAAGCTTTGTTGACTGCTAGCTTCCTAGTTAATAGAAGTCCTACGGAAGGATTAGACAAAACACTAGCAGAAATGTGGTTTAACATTAAACCAAACCTTTCAAATATATGAAGATTTGGATCAACAAGCTTTTACAAAATTTATGCAGGCTTACGTAAACTTAAGGACGCTGTTACATTTTCGACGAACTCAAATTTAGGTATCTAGTCGCACACAGCAACATTACGCGCACGCACTCATTGAAACTACTGAGCGCTCGATTTTATACACCACTCAAATAATATTGGTCCTTGATATTATTTTTTAATTTTATCGAAGTTGATTCAGGAAGGTTAGTTGGCACTTTGAATATGCATTTGGTAACTGTTACAAACCGTCGTCGTAAAAAGTATGTTATTATTTTCAACCGACTTCAAAAAAAGAAGGTTCTCTATCTATTCGACCCGTATGTATCCGCAATTTTCTTAAAAACTCCTGATCCGATACTGATCGGGTTTTCGTCGATAAATGTATGTGTTTTCAGGGAAGGTTTTATTGTATAATTTATTAGGATCTGATCTTCGGAGATAGACAATGGAACTCTTCAATAACAAAAAGCAAATGACCTGCAATTACTGTGATCGTATGTTTATGTTTTGTTTTCACCATACCCTAATATAACATCACGCTCGTACGGTTTAAGAGGGTAAACAGATGTATTTAGTATACCCAATATGGGGTACCAACAAAAACTAAAACATGAAAAATAATAACTTTCCTGTGTCGAAAAACGAAAAACAATAGGTACCGACACCGAATTCCGAAAAGAAAATTAGTTTTCACTTTATTGTAGTAAGTAGGTATTTTATAAAAAACGCTATGTGAATAAGTAGATACCTAAAACGAAATAATTTCCGGTCACAAGAATTAAAAAATTACTTGAACATTTTGCTTTACATGGAACATATAAAATATTACTATCTAAAATTTTTGGAGCATTGCATAATGAGCAGCAGCTACATATTACCCAACATCCATGAAAATGACACCCATGACGAAAAGATGTAAAATTTTCGTCGGCGCCATCTTGAATTTTGGTTTTGACCCCGTATTTGATATAACCGACCCCAAAAACCATGAAAATGTCACCCATGACGAAAAGATGTCAAATTTTCGTCGGCGCCATCTTGTATTTTTGTTTTGACCCCGTATTCGATATAAGCGACCCCAAAATCCATGAAAATGACATCCATGGCGAAAAGTTGTAATTTTTTTATTGGTGGCATCTTGGGTTTTGGTTTTGACCCCATATTCTATATAAGCGACCCCAAAAACCATGAAAATGACACCCATGTCGAAAAGCGGCCAAATTTTCGTCGGCGCCATCTTGTATTTTATTTTGACCCCGTATTCGTCATACACACCTAAATACAAACCGGTTCAAATCATAAATCCCCTACCACCCATCCACTTCTAACCTTCACCGCCGCCAGCTTAACCTTGCCCATCCAAATCCTAACCGTACTAAGAGCTGCTTAAACTCACCCATCCTTTTCTCAACCTTGTCAACAACTGCTTAACACCACCTATCAAAATCCCGATCTTACCCAACATAATTTCTAAATCACATCCTAAAATAGGAAACTAAAACATACTTTTATTTCGGTCCGATAAAATATCAACTCCTTTCGATCACGACAAACGACTCACGCATGCACACTACAATCTTTTCTATTACTTTTATCGTATTTTTTTTTCCGGTAAAAAGCGATACGCTCGTCCTTCCACGAGCGCTTCTGAGCGCGGAATGATGAGCTTCGAGTACAAAATGTATGAAGAAGTCGGCAAGTGTTTTTATTTTAGCTAATAATTAATTGTAAAATATATTGATTTGGGTAAAATATAATTAGCTGAACCTGTAAAGGACTATATATACCGCAATTTCTTATAATTTTGAAGATAAAATATGCTGTAAAATTACCTAAACTGGGACCTATTCGGACCCTACTTTTTTAATATTTTTGAGATTATTGTGATGGGAAAAACGTATTTGTGCGAAAATTTTGTATGATGTCATGCAATTTTTCTGATGCTAATCTGGAGCTGAATATATTATCCATAAATTAAGACCATGATATCCCCACATCTGTGATTGCATATACGTTAAAATTGTACCTGAAAAGCACTGTTATTTGTAGAAAAATGTAATAGCGTCCTTAATGAGAGATGTAACAAAGGTATCTTGGTTGGCTAGATAAGAAATGGTTATAAAATTTGGGTAGTAGAAGAGAGGAAGATTATTAGAGCAAGGGATGTACGAATAAATGAAGACGAACAAGGAATTTATATTGATCATGAAGAAAACATAGTAAGAATAAATGGGCTGTGCGATGAAGACGAACCAGAAGTACGAATAGATGATATAAGAGAGACGCGTGGTAATGAAAAATGTCGAGCAGAGGAAAATGTAAGAAGAAGCATCATTATAGATAGCAATCGAGAAGGAGAAAATTTGGTCAGATATAGTGATGAAACAAATGATGTTGTAAGAAATGAAGATGTAATAAATGAAAACGAATTATGTGAAGCTGAAAGGATAAATGAAGAAAGAATCAATATTGAAAATAATAATGATAATTTTGGTAGGCGTTTAAGTTTTGATAATAATTTACAAAATGATGAAGGAAATGAAGATTTTTTGATATTGAAGAAGTTGAGGAAGATGAAGATCAAGCCGTGGAGAATATTGAAAATCAAGTAGTGGAGAATATAGAAGATCGAGCCGTGGAAAATAATGTAATTAGAAGGATTCAAAGAGAAAGACAGAGAAAACTACCAGAACGTTACAAAGATTTTGTAATGGACTATGATACTGAAGTATCTATGTTAACATTTGAAGAGGCAATAGAATCAAGAGAGAAAGAGAAGTGGAAAAAAGCAATAGAAGAGGAAATCAAATCTTTAGAAGAGAATAATACGTGGACATTTGTAGAAAAGAAAGAAGCAGAAGGTTCAAAATTAGTGTCGAGCAAGTGGATCTTTAAAATTAAATCAGATGGAAGATATAAGGCAAGATTAGTTGCAAGAGGTTTCCAACAAAAGTACAAAATAGATTATGATGAAACGTATAGCCCAGTTGTGAACGCGAATTCTTTAAGAATTTTGTTTTCAATTGTTGGAAGTAAAAAATTGAATATGAAACAATTTGATATTGTTACGAGCTGGGGTTCAGGGATACATTATTTAAACAGCAGACTTCAATTAATCACTGTTTATTACACAAACACTTCTTAAACAATTCTATTACTTCGCACTATTTTCCGCTTTGATCGCTCTGTATCGCTTCTCAATCGAAACTGACTCACGACGAACCCGACCGCTCTTTATATAGCACGGAAGAAGTTTCTAGAACGTTCCATACTGTTCTAGATAATTCGAGAAACTTCCAGAACAACCGATTTTCGAACTCATTGTTCCCGAAGCGACTAGAAACTTCCAGAATGTTCGGTTCGAACCTTCTGGAAAATTCAATTCGCCACGAGAAGATTAGTTCCGCTATACGATACTAGATGGCGCCACTAGTTACTCTTAGTTCTTCTACTCGTCACTAGATGGCGTTGCCCTATCTTGTAACAATATTAAAACAGCCTTTTTGCATGGGGAATCAAGGGAATGTATTTATTTGAAAGTCCCCAAAGGCTATATAATAGTGATAAAGAGGGCAAAGTTTGTAAGCTAAATAAAAGTTTGTATAGTCTTAAACAAGCTCCACTAATGTGGAATATTAAATTCACAGAATTTTTAATTAAAATGGGTTTCAGACAATTGAAATTAGACCAGTGTATTTTCGTAATGGAAGGAGAAAGAAGAATCATTCTTGCAATATACGTTGATGATGGGTTGGTCATTGAAGAAAGAGAAGATCTTCTACATGTAATAAACACATTAAGAAAAGCTTTCGAATTGAGAATTTGTGAAGATGTGCCCAATTACATCGGTATGGATATAAAACAAGTTAATTTTTTTTCAGAAAACGTATGTTGAGAAGATTGTGAAGAAATTTAACATGAATGAAGCTAGAGAGTGTAAAAGGCCAACTATTTTAATAGAACAACATCTATCAATTAAAATTGATATTAAATCTCATGATTGTAAATAATAAACGATTTTATTTCTGTAAGTTGGTTTATACAAACACTTTTACATGTAGAACATATTTTTTAAAACTAGATGAGGTCGGCTTTTCCTATCTGACTACTCTAAGAAGAAAGGCCGAAACAAACTCAGAGGTCACAGTCTCTTTTAAAGTCCAGACAAAATTTTGGTTAGATCATGTGAAGACCATGTAGACTGATGTCTGAAATGGTCTTTTGAGGAAAGAACAAGCCAGATTGAGTGGACCTGTCCAGTCAGTGCACGCATTTGTCAATAACCGAGCAGCTCAACTCAGAATTTAACCTTTTGAGCGCCACGGTCTTCTATAGAAGACAACCGTTTCCGTGCCCCCCACGCCACGTCTTTATTAGAAGACAATATATAATCTTATAGTTTATTACATTAAAATACATGAACAAATGCTTATTGCTACTATTGCCTAAAACTCTAAACTTAATGTTTTATTTCAATAGTGGTATTTGTTTGTATAAAAAACAGAAAAATAATACCAGCCAAAATTTTTGCTGTATCCCAGACGTAGACGCCGTAATCTTTATAGGAAGACGCCTAGTGCTGTATGGTGCTGTTTGGTTACTTGATTAAGTTTCTAAAGTTTCGATATACACAAAAGTTAAAAAAAAACACTTTTATTTCGTTTAATTTTTTTTAATGTTGAGTTTTGAAATAAATGCGATCCTTATGAAGAATGTACTTAATTTTGCTAGCCCTTAAACATATATTTACTTAAATCTTTTAATACACACAAAGCCGGACTTTGCTTAATACTGATATCGATATTAAAAGATCCCGTCACTACAAAACTAATAGATATCGGTGCCTCGTGCGCCATTGACATCAATAGAAGACAACCTGTGACGTCATAGACGTAAGTGCATCAAGGTCAGTTTGAGATAGTGCAGCGCTTTTATGGATCGTTATCGATAAAAAAAATGTGAAGCTAATGAATTACGTTATGAAGAACTTTTAAAAATCGTACAAGGTGTGGATTAGGAAGCTGAATCCGATAAATACGAGTACATCAGACGAAGATTTTGAGTGTAGTGTAAATTACTTAACGGTAAGAAAAATTAAATAAAATGTTTTCGTTTATTAGATTGGCGTAAGTAGGTACTTAGATTCGAAATTAGTATGATATCTCAGAATAAAGAACATACCAAAAATTGCGTTCTTACTTTGAATGCGATACGCCGAATCCAGAAACGAAGCGCGTAACGTGGCCAAGCAAAATCGATAATAATAGTCATTATTTTATTTATTGTTATATCGAAATACGTCATTATTTCTATTTTTCTGGTACAATTATATAAAAAAACATGTGAGTAGTATTTATCGATACTATAATTACCCACATCACTACTTTTGATTATATATTCGTTATACATTTATAGCTTGGCGCTGGGGGACACATAGCATTCGGTACCGCTTGGCGCTCAAAAGGTGGAGCTCAACGATTCGACGAACAATACCAAATAAAGGACATTCGGGTAGGCCGCATAAACTACTCAAACTGCCAGACCATGATTAAAAACTAAGATAACTTAAAATTAAACCAAAAAAAAAGAATGATTCACTAACTGCCAGTTTCCCAGGTCTCAATTATCGGGCTGTTAACGTAATCGACGATTAATCGCCTGTTAATTCTACTTTCAGTTTCTCGACACCCAAATGTGACAAGCGTTTAACAATTGTCACATTTGAGTAACCACATGTTACAGCAGTTTTGGGTTTCTGAGAACCATTTCCAATGTTAATCTCTTGTCAACGAGCCTAATTTATAATTGTTGGAAATTGGTCGATTATTCGCAGATTAAAATTAATATTATGATTTTGAAGACTTATATTACGATAAAAAGATAATAGGGGTCGGCGAAAACTATGGTATGGGTTGAGTTATAAAAAATATGTTAATTTAGAGCAATTATTTAATTACAAAGATTAAAAAAAAATAGGATATTAAAAGCTTTTTAAATTATGTGATTGGTAGAATGAATTTTCAACAGCCAATCACAGAAGATAACGCGTGTTTGACAATTTGTCACATTAATTCTCCGATAATTTTAAGGTGGGAAACTGAGGGTTAGTCTTCACATTCACAATAATTATAATAATATAATACTTTAAAAAGTAAATATACTTGTCATAGCAAGAAAACCAAAAGAAAAAAATAATAACAAAATTCACGGTGCAAAATACAGGGTGTTCGGTAGAAGGGTGAACACAGGAAAATGACAGGTAGGTGGGGTCTTCTCCTATGGGCTCAACCCATAAAATTTGACCTAGGCCCTACTTTGGGTTATAACCGAATTAAAAAAAAAAACGATTTTCGCCGCTTTCACACCTTTAAACTTCCATAAGTTTCCTTTTTATTGACAAGTCTGGCAACATTTTCTTCTCTGATCTTGATACATAGTAGGTCTTCAAGTAATCAATATTTTTTTACAAGAAAAATAGGAGCTTCTAAACAACAAAAAGAGATAAGAAAATTATTTGAAGGCGAACTTTGCATTGCAATGCAAAAAAAAACTACAAGAGATCGATGGCTTCAGATTTTATGTAAACATCTCTACTGTATGCCCTTTCTAACGGTATGCGATTTTATGTTTTATTCAAGAATAACCGGAGTTATTCGTAAATTTTGTCAAATCGGACGATATTGACGAAACTCTACTTAATTGTTTGACAAAAACTAAGAACAGGAAGCATTATTAAACAAAAGTAGGACGTTAGCAAATTCAAAGTTGTTATATTTAACTCTCTTATGGATACCTAAGTAAAGTAAAATAAAGGAAACACAAAGTTATGTAGTTGACTAACTAAATTTATTAGCAATAATTACAATAACAATTATTCAAACTCAAACTGCCGGGCCTTCATTATTAATACAAGCCCCGACCTGTTTCATATCTCTACTGTGGTTGTTCTTAATAACATTTCCCCTCTCATGATATCAAAAGCGGCATTTATTCGGTTTATTAAATCTTCACGATTGGCCCCTTCTGATACATAGACCAAGTTTTTGGCCCTTCCCCAGGCGTAAAAGTCGAGCGGGGTGAGGTCTGGGGATCGCGGAGGCCAAGGAATGGGTCCACCTCGGCCAATCCACGAGTTAGGGAAAGAATTATTCAAATATTTTTCCAGGAAATTCAGGTAGTTTTCCCCATTAATATTGTCAGGCAAAAAGTGAGGCCCGATATGCCGATTTCCAATAACTCCAGCCCAAACATTGAAACTGAACCGTCTTTGGAATCCCCTTGGTCTTTTTACGTGGGGATTAGCATCTTTCGGTGCCCAGTGATGTACATTGTGATAATTCACTATTCCCTTCTTATCAAATTTAGACTCATCCGTCCGTAAAATGCTTCTTAAGAAATTGGGGTCATCCACATCGGCATGTAACAAATGGCGGCAAAACTGGATACGTCTCCCAAAATCATTGTCTTCTAGGGCTGGAAGAAACAAGATAAGCGTAAATTAAATGCCTTCCTCGAGGCTTCTTAGTCGTTGACTAGTGTCTCACACACACACATAACGTAATAATAATAAAAAAAAACAAAGGAAAATAAAGGAAATATAATAAAAAAACATAATTAATTGGAGCAGCTCAATCCCAAGCCTTTTTGTCCTGAAGGTAATCTTTAATTGTATAAAACGCTTTCTGGCACAACTTACGTTTAATGAAAGATTTGAATTTATTAAGACTTAGGCATGCACCCGTTTCATCACTTCTATGCCAGCTGGAATTTTAGCGTGGTCGTGCTGGGAAATAATCTTGCCAGCACGACCTTTATATCTGCGATAATTGAGATGTATACAATTTCTAATCAGTGGTTTAAAATAGTACAAATTAAAAGGATTTTAGTACCATCTAAAGTTATAATGAATGCATTCATAGTTGTGCTACGAAGTACAACACAAAGATTTGAATTTATTAAAACTTAGATCTTGCACGTGGCTTGGAAGCTTATTATAAAAGCATATCTAAACGAGCCACATATTTTCTTGAGCCTTGTTGTAGGTACTACAAATTTGTGTTTGTTCCTAGTATTTATGTTATGGATACACAAATATGTGGATGTCTCTAACTATTCTCAATCTCATTTTTTTGTTTTGTTTTTCTTCTTTTAATTGGACTTTTTACAATAGTTCGCAATCATCTTTATAGCCCTTTGCTAAGAATAGTTACAGCACTGATAACAACATTTGTGCCACATGTTAAATTTAGTCTTGTTATATTTTATTTTTTTACCTTTGTATAGATTCTTTTACCGATTATTTTGTGAATGTGTGAACATTGTAGGCCTTCTAGATGCTAGTTAACATTTCTAACTTTTTTATGTATTATATAATCTTTTTTTTTAGTTTCTTATGACTTATTGTCGGGCCTACGTTGTCCCCCATAGTACTAATGCTGTAACATTAAAATATTGTAAAACCAAACCATTTTTTAAAAGAGTAACCATGGAGTTGTTTGCCGGTTCTTCTCCATAGGAAACGACCAACCCGAACCATACACCTTTTGTCGACGTTTTATAAGTGCCCATGTAGGCCTATGTGAAATAAAAAAAAATAGATTTTTGATTTGATCTGATATCACTGTATTTTTTAAACAAGTTTATATTCTTATGTGCATACAAAATATATTCATAAATATACTGAGAAGGCACAGTCATTACATTAATCTCCTTAAATTTCTCTCTTAGAGAGTGTCTCGGGCTTAATTTATAAATTGATCGAACAGATCTTTTCTGCAAAACAAAGATAGTCTGGATGTCGGCGTCATTTCCCCACAACAGAATACCGTACGACATTACACTATTAAAATAGCTAAATTATACTTAAACGGGCTGTCTCTATGTCAGTTAAATTAAGAATTTTTCTAACAGCATATGCTGCGGAGCTTAGCTTCTTTGACAATTTATCTATATGTGGGCCCCACTGAAGCTTAGCATCCAAAGTTAAGCCTAAGAATACTGTGCTATTTTCAGGATTCAATTCTTCGCCCTTTATCAACACATCGGTTTTCACCTGCCTAACGTGAGGTAGGGGTAAACTTAATGCATTTGGTTTTTTTTTATTAAGAAGTAAATTATTAACATTGAACCAGTGAACTACTTTTAAGATCGCGCTATTTACATCGTCAGTAACCAGCTGCTGACGTTTAAGTTTAAACAAAAGTGAAGTATCATCCGCAAACAACACTATATCATGGTTATCCTTTATGAGGTAAGGCAAGTCATTAATATAAATAAGAAACAAGAAAGGACCAAGAATCGAGCCCTGTGGCACTCCCATTGTTACCATAGATCCAGGAGATCTTTTTCCATTAACGTCAACGGTCTGAATCCTATTACTCAAATATGAAGTAAGAAGATCCAGAGCGCTGTTCTTGATCCCGTAGTGGCGGAGTTTCCTGATTAGCGTTTCATGAAAAACACAATCAAATGCTTTGGACAAATCACAAAAGATTCCCAAGGCATCGCACTTATCTTCCCATGCATTATAAATATGTCCTAAAAGCTCAACACTGATGATGATGATCAGTAGTTGAACGACCCCTTGTAAAACCGAACTGTTTGCTATGTAATAATTTATGTTTATTAAAAAATCTTTGCAATTGCTCTAAAATAAATTTCTCAAATATTTTGCTAAACGTAGGTAGTACTGAAATAGGTCTATAATTTGTAGGGTCTGATGTACTACCTGATTTAAACAAAGGTATTATTTTACTATTTTTCATTAGGTCAGGAAACTCCCCACAGTCGATACAATTATTAAAGATAATAGCTAAACTAGGTGCGACAATGTCAATAACAGACTTAGCAACTTCTACAGAATGACCCCACAGATCTGCAGTCTATTTAACATTTAAAGTGTGAAAGGTTTTAATTATGTCTTTACAAGTAATTTGTTCAAAAAGAAATTCCGAATCGCAAACATTAACATTTTCTTTTAGCAAAGACTCAGCAACAGAAGGTGATGAGTTTAAGGATTTAGTAGTTGAAATGGGAATATCTGAAAAGAAATTTTCAAAGGCCACTGCGACTTGTGAGTCTGATTTTATGATCTTGCCATTAATAGACAGGCCGTAGTCAATATTTCGGTTACCAGATCTTCTCGTTTCACTATTAATAATATTCCAAGTCGTTTTAATAACATTACTACTGTTTTTAATCTTCGAGCTCAAATAACGCAACTTGGCCAAACAACAAACTTTTTAAATAATTTCTAACATTTAAATTAAATTCAGCAGTGTTTACATAAGTCCTTTAAGCTCATAAAGCCGTGTTATAATATGATAACGACACAGCTATCTGTCTTTTATAATACTTTGAAAGAAAGTACCTATCCGTGAAAAAAATATCTTTTGTCAAATAAATGTGATTACCAACATAATTGTTAGTGTCAATTAAATGGAATAAATCACTACTATATGTTAAATTATGTAATGTCCTATTCAATTGCTATCTAAGGATGTTTTCTTCCTGTGGCAAACTTTGGCTGTATGGGAATGTGAACATCACAATTCTTTTTAAACTAAGGTTGCACAAAGATCTATAATGTTGGAGTAATTCGCCTTTGTTCACATTACCCCTATTACCAATAAATATTAATAATTTAGTATCCTGGTTAAAATTGCATTTTATAACTTTTTTCATTATGTCAAATAAAGAACAACCAGGCATACAGTAGTTCATTATTGAATGTCCTGGATATCTATTTGTCAACAAATGGCCTAGATCCTTTCCAATTTCATCACAAATAATACTATTTCTGTATTAACATTCTTTTTAGGTATACAGTTAGTAATTTCTAATGGCAAACTTGCACTAGACTGCGGTAAGTTAGTTAGTAGTAGATGGGGGGAGGAGTTGCTCGCGTCCGTAGGATTTACCACCTCCCTAGGCCCACCCTACACGTTCCCCCTGGGTGGTGCTAAACGAGCAACAACGCCGAGCAACGGGCGGCGGTCAAATAACCCGACTCTGGTATCCACAAGCCAAGGAGACCTAAATACCTCCTGAAAGTCGTGGCAATAGTGTCTTGGGAAAACACTATCTGTACTCTTCCCACCCCTTTAAAAAAATGAAAATGTCGAGTAATAGAGATTATGTTATGTCATGCGATCCGGCTAACCCCCGGCGCTCTCCAGTATCCGGGCTGGAGAGTGGGAAATTGGCTACCGAAGACTCTACAGAAGCGGGTAACCAGGCTTCTGTAGCAGTAAATGCTACTAGTAACAAGAAAACTATGCAACAAGCATGTCATCCGAGCTTGTTAGCATCTTCTGTCGATGTAAGTGCTATAGGTAACAAAAAGTTAGTCCAGCAAGCATTCCATCCTAGCTTATTTTTTACAAAGCCTAGAAGTGCCGCGGTTGGAGCCACCTCTTCCACAAGAGACAATGATGGTAGATCCATAGAGGAACCAATAGAAAAAGTCACAGGGCCGCCATCTTGGCAACGAGTTCCAATGACACGAAACCCTAAGAGAAAGAAAGTATCCAATACACCGTCCCCAGAAAAAATCAGAACATCCAACAGGTTTGATGAGCTACCAATTGACTTAACTGAGGAAGATGGTGGACAAGCTCCTCAAAGGAAAATATACAAACCACCACCAATAATTCTTTATGGTGTGGAGGAGGTTAGTAAACTCACTGAACTTCTAGTTTTAGCAGTTGAAAAAACAGAGTTCTCACTTAAAGTAATAAATAGAAACCAATTGAGGATAAACTGCACACAAATGGATGTCTATAAGAAGCTTATTGCTGTAGTTAGAGAAAATGGTCTAATCGGACACACCTTCAATAGAAAAGACGAAAGGGCCTTCAGAATTGTCATCAGGAACCTCCACCCAACCACCCCCATGACTGCAATTAAAGAGGCAATTGAGGAAACAGGAAATACTGTCTCTGGCGAAATAATAAACGCAAAATATGGCCCAGAAAAACGGTCAACATCAACGTTTTTTGTAAACCTTGCCCCAGGTCCCAATAATAAGGCTGCTAAAGACATTAAAATTATCGACCACCAGATTATTGTTATTGAGGACCCTAGAAAAAGACATTCAATAGTGCAATGTCAGAGATGCCAACAGTACGGCCACTCAAAAAATTATTGCATGCGCCCATACCGCTGTGTCAAATGTGCACAATCACACAAGACCTCAGAATGCACAAAATCAGATCGCTCGACACCAGCACTCTGTGCGCTTTGCCAAGGTCCACACCCAGCTAATTACAAAGGTTGTGAGGTGTACAAAGAAATAGCTGCTAGGAGGGCCGTTAAACAAACTAGACTGATGCCTAAGAAGACTCTCAATAAGCCCTCAACTGTGAAGACATATGAATACCCACAGCCTAACAACCTTGACACTGGTACACAGCAGAAAATAACATATGCTGAAGCTGTAAAATCAGATCAAGAACCAACCTCAACCAATAAAATCTTAGAGTCATTACTAATCAAACAATCTGAAAAATTTGACCTCATCCTCCAACAAATGAGTACCCTGATGGGACTCATGACTAAAATCGTTGAAAAATTATTAAAATGAATACCCTCAACATAGCAACCTGGAACATCAACGGTTTGACACCGAATAAACATGAAGTGGAGATCATTATAAAGGAGCACAACCTGGACATAGTCTTAATATCTGAATCCCATTGCACTGCTGCTACTAACACTGCCATTACAGGATACGCAACATACTTGACTGGTCACCCTGATGGTACTGCCCATGGTGGTACAGCAATAATTGTAAAGAAGAGTATCCAACATCACCTAATGCCTGCCTTTGAAACGGACTACTTACAAGCAACCACAATAGCTGTGGAAACAAAATGTGGTGGATTCAAAGCCTCCGCTATTTACTGTCCACCTAAGCATAAAATCTCAAATAACATGTTCATGCGCTACCTTAGAACACTTGGCAATCGATTCATAGCTGGTGGGGACTGGAATGCCAAGCACACATACTGGGGTTCAAGGCTGACTAATACAAGAGGCAGACAACTCAAAATAAGTTTAGACCAGGATAGTTTGACTGCGGTGTCTACTTGTGAAGCGACCTATTGGCCTATTGGCCAAAATGTTATTTATTTTGTTGTACTATTTGGTTATGAAGTGGATATTGAATTTGTATAAATAATAATTTAATGATAATATGTTCAAATACAATGTATATTGTTTATGAATGAATAAATGAAATGAATAATGAAAATGAACCGATGGAGCGAAAATTCCAGACCTAGTGGACTTCTTCGTTGTCAAGCGTATGCCCAAAGAGTATCTCAAACCCACATCTTGCTATGACGGTAACTCAGACCACACCCCAGTACTATTAACAATTAGTACACTCCCCATGAAGTTTGAGAGGCCCAAAAGACTGTACAATAAGTATACAGATTAGCACTATTTCCGTGAATTCCTGGACAATAATATAAAATTAAAAGTGGCACTTAAAACCCCTGAAGATCTGGAAAAGGCAGCAGAGGAAATCACAGCCCTTATCCAGCAGGCGTGCTCGCTGAATACGCCAAAGGTACTGCACAAACCAGTAATAGAGAATTTCCCAGTGACAATCAGAAGGGAAATTTTGGAGAAACGCAGACTGCGACGCGTTTGGCACCTTAGCAGGCAGACGGAGGATAAGAAAGCTCTCAATATAGCTACATCACAATTAAAGAAAACTATACAGGACTGGCACAATACTGCCCTAGAGGCAAAGTTGACTTCTCTGACTGCAACAGAGGCGACTAACTACTCTCTTTGGAAGTTCACAAAGTCATATAATAGGCCCCAGGAAATGAAACCACCCATAAGAAAGGCCAATAACGCCTGGGCTCGAACACCAAAAGAAAAAGCCGAAACATTTGCATCGCATTTGTCCACAGTTTTCATCCCTAACGATTGTGTTGATCGAGAAATAGAATACGAAATCAATCAGATCTTAAGTAGCGACTTCCAGCTTTCGTTACCACCAAAACCAATAACACCGCAAGAAGATAAAGAATATGCAGGATCATACGAAACCTGAAAGATAAAAAAGCTCCAGGTACCGACCTTATAACGAAGGAGGTACTTGTACAACTGCTAAAATCGGCTATAATGTATCTAACCATCTTATTTAATGGCATTCTTAGGGTTCAGTATTTTCCCAAGCTGTGGAAGGTATCTCAGATCCTGATGATACATAAATTGGGCAAACCAGCCAACGAAGTGACATCGTATAGACCTATTAGTCTACTGCCAATTCTCTCGAAAGTCTTCGAAAAAGTTCTGCTGAGAAGGATTTGACCACTCCTATTAGAACATGGTGTTATACCAGACCACCAATTTGGCTTTCGCGAGCGACATTCAACAGTGGAACAGGTGCACCGCGTGTGCAACAAAATAAGAACAACCCTGGAAAACAAAGAATATTGCTCGTCTGTCTTCCTCGACGTTCAACAGGCGTTTGATAGGGTATGGCACAATGGACTGCTCAGCAAAGTAAAAAATAACCTTCCACACTGCTACTTCTTGATACTGAAATCCTATGTGACAGAGAGATTATTCACAGTAAGAGAAGCAGGAGCGTCATCAGAACTCTATGATATCAAAGCGGGGGTCCCACAGGGATCTGTGTTGGGACCTGTCCTATACATCCTCTACACCGCAGACCTTCCACAAATCGAGAATGTCACAACTGCTACATTTGCAGACGATACAGCCATTCTTGCTAGCAACGACGATCCACTGATAGCCACCGAAACATTACAGAAAGGCCTCGATCTAGTTACCGAGTGGCTTCACAAATGGAAAATCAAAGCAAGTAGCAGTAAATCAGTCCAAATCACATTTACTCTCAGAAATGGAAACTGTCCACCTGTAAAATTGGAAAACACAACATTACCACATGGGGATACCGTCCGATATCTTGGCCTACATCTCGATCGGCGATTGACATGGAAAAACCATATTAAGGCTAAAAGGGAGGAACTGAAACTGCGGTACAAGGACCTTCATTGGCTAGTTGGACGCAATAGCAAATTGTCCACAGACAATAAGCTCCTAATATATAAGACCATATTAAAGCCAGTTTTGATGTATGGGATCCAGCTGTGGGGTAGCTGCAGCAATTCAAACATCTCAGTATTGCAACGGATGCAAAACATTATTCTCCGAACAATATCACAAGCCCTACCGCTTGTCACCAACAACGAAATCCACGAAAACCTCCAAATGAACACGGTGAAGGAGGAAATCCAAATGACTGCCCTAAAGTACCAGCAACGGTTGGAAAACCACCCCAATGTGCTTGCTGCCAGATTAACATGTCAGAGCTACACGAAAAGGCTAAAACGAAAAGACTTACTGAAGTTGCATTCCACTCCATCTAGCTGACTCGCATAACCCAATGAGTAGATATCTCCACTGGGAGATACACTCTATGTAAAAAAAAGAGAACTAACTATCAACAAATCTGTTCATAGTCATAGACTGATCACAGATGAACACAGAGAAAAAAAATTTGCAATGAATGGTCCAGCGTGGGTTCAACAGATGGTGGTTGACAATGATCACATTTGTTAGATTGTGAGCTTACCAGCTCATTCATTGCCAATACATATTCCCTCATTTGGTTTTCAGAGGCTGTATATTTGGTGGTCATAGAAGTAAGTTTCTCCTGTAGATGGTCAAGTTCATACCACAAGTCTTCTGTGTCAGTTTGGTATTTCCTAGTACTTTTTTCTGAGTTAAATGAATACATATGTAAATGTTTAAGTAGATGCAACCTTTCTCTTTTAAGTTTTAAATTTTTGATGAAGAACCTTTGTTTTTTGATCATTTTCTTACTTTTAACTATGTATTTGTTAATTTTAATGTACTTTTTTATTTTATTTTTACTAGTAACTACACTCAATGATTTAATTGATTTTGAATCATCATGACCTGTTAAATTTATTGTGTAAGAGGGGTTTATTGCAGTAACCATTGATGGGGCAACAGGCACCTATTCATTGAATAGACTTTGATTCAACGAGGCAGTGATATTATGATTTGTAGTTTCAAGATGTTCAATCTGACTTTGAGCCTCATGTAGCTGTTGTTGTAGTAAATATTTGTGACTAAGAGCCTGTCCCGGGCTGCTATGACATCAGTGTTGAATATATAACTGAGCCATTTCTGTTTTCAGTTTGCTATTCCTGTCAAGGACTCTAAGTAACTCTATTTTGTTTTCATCTTTTTCCCTTAACAGTTGGTTTTAATTCGCTCAAAGCCTGACTGAGTTTGGTCTCTTTTAGGCGAGGCCGCGCGCTGCGAGTCATAATCATGATTAAAGAGAAGAAAGCAGAGGTTGGAAAAGAGTAGTGGAATGAGTAACAGATGATTAGTTGAACGGAAAAATGAAATTTAGATCGTTAAGAAAGAAGTTCAGAGTTCTGTCACCAAACTAATTAAGGTTATGTTTACGTTTTATAGGTCATTGGCATCAACTTGTAACCGTATTAAAAGTGATCCAATTAATTGTAGGCAAAATATTGAAACGCAAACAATCCAATATCAAGTAAAATAATAGTATTGTACCTGATACCGAGGCGAAAAGTTAACATTCGCTTGAGCCGGTAACTGTCAACGAAACAATTAAATTTTAACACTTATTTTGCACTTGTAGTGTCTGTATTCAACACAAAACAATTAATTACGCTTTAAAACTAGTTATTAAATTGAAAATGAGCCTTATTATGATTTAAAATAAAAATTATTGGGAAAAATTCAAATCAGCTGATAGCTGTAGTGTTGCCACAGTAGGCGGAGGCGTGTTGGCGGTGTTGGATTGGAGGACTTGGAGGAGTGTTGTACAGACTACAGAGAGATGATAGCGTCATTGTTATATTTGTCAAATAAAACTAGACCAGTTATTAGTTTTCATGTGGGTTTATTCGAGACATCAAAATTCTCCAAAAATTATCATAATAACGCAAAAACAATTTTAAGATTTTTGAAAGGTTCGAAGGATAAAGGTATTCACTTTGGTGAAGGTGATAAAGTGCTCAGAGGATATTGTGATTCGGATTTCGCGGGGGATCCAGACACTAGACGCAGTACTTCGGGTTTCGTGATTTGGTTGAACGTTGGACCAGTGGCATGGAGCTCAAGAAAACAGTCAGTAGTAGCGTTGTCGAGTACAGAGGCCTTAGTGCGAGTTTTTACTCACGCTCAATCGCGTTAGCGTAAACATAATTTTGTATTGAAACTGGATAAGCGCTGTCAGAGGCCTTAGTGCGAGTTTTTACTCACGCTCACTCGTGTTAACGTAAACGATCTCTAATGTCAAAATGTATACAAAAAAAGAGGTTTCTCCGTAACGTAACCAGGCGGAGCTTAACCAGTTTTAATACAAATTTATGTTTACGTTAACGCGATTGAGCGTGAGTAAAAACTCGCACTAAGGCCTCTGGTGTCGGTAAGGAGAAACCACTTTTTTTGTATACATTTCAGAGACCTTAGTGCGAGTTTTTACTCACGGTCACTCGTGATACGTAAACGATCTCTTATGTCAAAATTTATACATAAAAATATGGTCTCTCATTACCGTCACCAGACGGCGCTTATCCAGTTTCAATACAAAATTATGTTTACGCTAACGCGATTGAGCGTGAGTAAAAACTCGCACTAAGGCCTCTGAAGCTGAATTTATAGCTGCACCTGCAGCAGAATGTTGCAAGGAACTTCTGTTCATAAGAGACCTAATAAATTAAATTACGAATGAAAAATTAGACCTTGAGATGAGAATGGACAACCAATCAGCAATTTGGCTAATGAAAAATTGGCATTATGAATAAAAGGAGTAAACACATAGATGTGAAATATTATTATCTGAAAGTAAATAATATATCGGTTAAATATTGTCCAACGGGGTCACAAAATGTTTACCACCTGTGAAATTTGAACGCTGTCAGCGAACTTGTGTGCTAAATGTGCTAATGTTTATGTGCGGGCTAAAGTGAACTAAAATGTCATTTCTTTTCTGTCAAAACGACTACAAATATCATCGGTAGATGGCGATAGTTATTTTAACAGAGCACCGAGAACAACGCAAGAATTTTTAGAAAGAGTTTTAACAAAATCTAAAAAACGAGATTTAGTGAATGGCCTAATGGCAATTCTATTTTATTCCTCGATAGAAAGTAGATAATAAAATAAATATGATAAACTTACCGCAATATATTTATCTAGAACGCGGCTTCTATGGTTGTCTATGATGGGTAAATTCCGGTATAACGTGAGTCAGTGTGGTACTCATGACTTGGGGATGGATGCTGATAATATCGATAAAAATAATGAAGGATATTATTGTATCAATAAAATGTGACACTACTTTGATTAATTAATAGATTTAAGAGAGATTTGATAACACAACATTGTGGCTTAAAAGAAGATGTAGTTAAAAAATTAAAAGAGTACGCTTATATAGTTTGGTCATGTTGGGAGGATTAATGAAAGGCGATTAACAAATGGCATTACCAAGGCAGAAGCGAATGGGAACGACGGGAGGGGACGCCCTATAAAGGTAGACTGCGGCGCGTGCGGCGAGTGCGGCGCGGACAGGTGCGCGTTCATCTTAAGCACTAAAAGACCAGGCCCCTTAAAAAGGTATTTTGCTTCCTGTTTTGTTAAGGTTTATTTTTTTGGATTTAATTTAATTTATAAACAGGAACGCCTGTCAGGTTAAGCCCTCTTCTTAAGATTGCCATTTCTCTCAGTCCCAAGCTATTTGATACCAATTTGTTCCAGGTTTTTTTGATGTCGTATTCCCACCAAAAATGAGGCCATCCTTTGAGGAGTTGGCCCTGCCCATTACATCATATAAACATGTAAATAAAACTATGCTTACGCCATGGATATGTTACTGTAAAATCCTAGTAATTACCGGAAAAAATAAAAAACCAAGTCTTACTGGTAAAAGTTCGAAATGATGTATGATAATCGCAAATTTCGGGCTTTTACTAGCAATGACGCGGTAAATCTAATTATTTCCCTCAGTGACATGTAAATATTAGTAAGATACAAAATAAGTTCATGTCAGGCGGTTTTAATAATCAAATGGTGTCTTGTTTCTACTCTACGGAACATATTACATCTTTTACACCGCTGTACAGTAGCTATAAATGTGACTGAATGAAGGTTAAAACGGTTAAAATTATAAATATCCACGTTCAGGATGAAAGAGAACGCCATCAATTCAGCTGAAAGAAGTCCACTGTTGGACATAGTGCTCACCTTAGAAACAGGTGAATTATTAGCTCGACTTTCGAATTATCGATACCATTCACATCCCTAAAGTTTTTGAAGTTGTGTTGTGACTTCTGACTTGTGAATTGTCTATGCCGCAAACCAAACTCAATAATAAAATAAACTCATGCGCTTTGTTGTTTGTGCTTTTGTGCAGTCAGTCAGTGCCAGTCCAAGATATCGCCCTAGTATCACTAAGTAGTCTCTGATATCGCCTTATGGACACTATTTGCATTGCACGTTTTAGACGTGCCTCAGTGGGCTATATTTATACCGAATTGTGCTTTGCTTTACCTAGTCTCAGTAGTGACATCGTGAAATAAGGGTCTCGGCAATCTTTGGCTGGTTTATTTCAAAATATTTGTTGAGTTTATCACTAGAGTTGATTGGTTGTTAAAAGTTTCAACATGGGGAATGAACAATCTACTAACGAAAGAGAATATGCCGTGCCACCGTAAGTGTTCTTGTTTATTTATTTCTTTCGGTAAGTCGAGTTTAAAATACTTCCTGTATTTTTTTCTTGTGATTGCACATACCTACACAAATAACAAAGAAATGTTTTTGAGTTTACGTTTGAAAAACATTATAATAGTAAAATTTAGGTTTTATCATAATCACCTTCTAATAATATCAATAAGTTATCTACATATGAACGCTATTTGTTGGCCATTACATTAGATAGGTCAATATTATTGAAACAGGATGTAATTATTTGAGGAGTTGCAAGGATAGTGAATAATGAAACCTAATTGTAGGTCCACTTCATTTTAATAATAGTCTGATAACCAAGATGGCGTATTATTTTATTTTAAGATAAATATCAAGTTGTACAGCTCGATTCGCTACGCATTACTTACCTCACTCATCCCTGCTGGGGTTGGCGTTAGTATCCAGGATCCTCAATTTAGGATTGTTAAGAGTTGTTTTTTATAGGGGTCGGTTTCCCCCATAACCCTAGCAAAGTCGTAGTTTTTTTCTTATTTGTGCTTAAAGTTACGTGCAATGGAACGTCATTATGCGTTTGCATGTTATAATTGTTTTTTTTAAAATAATAATTCAATATTTAGAAAAAAAAACATAAATAATTATTTGTACGATCAACGGAACACTTTGTGGGTCATTGACCTGATATGATGTGTCATTCATGCCGTTCATCTTGTTTTCATTTACATTATTTATTACACTTTATGGTTAATATAGGTCGAATCTCTTCCAAAACCGAATCGGGGCACCCCGACCTCACGTAGTCTCTTGACTGCTACCCCTAATGTGTATATAAAAACCGTAGGCGCGAAGGGAGAGCACCCCCTTTGCTCACCTCCGCAGCTTCGGCTTGCTAGTTGCCTCCGGCACCCAGCCTCAGCCGCTACGGCTCGCACGGGTGCCGTCTGTTTTGAAGGCCGAAGGGGTTGCACTTCCCACAGCGCCGGAGACGATGCATGACGATGAATTTTCACTTTGTGGTGTTTGTAGTGGCATCTTGTAGTGTTTTTATTTGGAAGTCGAGTCGGTTGTATTTTTAACGTTCTTTGTTTCGAACAAATCAAAGTTCTTATCTTAGTTTTGTTACGACCAACCAAAAAAAAAAACCTTCTGTGTTTATGGCCCAGGTATTGGACCATCCCCCCCCGGTGGGTACCCGTATTGTCGAGGCGGGGGGCTCAGTAACCGTGGCTTAGTCACCCACGGTGAAGCGAAGAGGAACCCGAGGAGGGGTCGCTCAGGGATTTTGCGATTAAGCCGACGACGTAGCGGCCAACTAGTAGGTAGCGGTGCCGCTTGGAAACAGGCGACATCGCAACTGAGGCGGGCCGCGATGTCTTATGGAGTGTCCCAGGTCCCATTGACCACTATATCGTCGGCAAACCGAAGGTGAGTGATATTCTCGCCATTGACGTTGATGCCTAGCCCTCTCCAGTCCAGAATCTTGAAGACATCCTCCAGTGCAGCAGAGAGCAGAATCGGAAATATGACGTCTCCCTGTCTTACATCTCGCTGCAGAAGGATAGGTTCCGAAGTCTGATACTGAAGTCGGACTGACATGTTGGCGTTTTTGTACAAGCACTTCTGCACCTAGATGTACCGGTAGTCGTTTTGGCACCGTTGGAGAGACTACAGTACAGCCCAAGTCTCGATCGCATCGAAGGCTTTCTCGTTTTCCACAAACGCTAAACAAAGAGGTAGGTTATACTCTTCGGTCTTCTGTTTAACCCGCCGTAGCTTATGTATGTGGTCTACGGTGCTAAAGGCTTTTCGAAAAACGGCTTGTTCGGGAGGCTGGAAATCGTCAAACCTGCGCGCCAGACGACTCGTGATGAATCTTGAAAATCAACTTGTAAACATGGCTAAGCAGTGAGATTGGCCTATATTTCTTCAATCGGTCATTGCCGCCCTTTTTGAAGAAGAGTACCACCACACCCATGCACCATGCTTGTGGCGTTTTCCCTTCGAGTATGACGGAATCAAACAGCATCTGAAGGGCTTTAAGTACCGATTTTCCACCCGCCTTCAGGAGTCCGGCCGTAATGCCGCCATTACCCGCGCGCCTTGTTGTACTGAAGTTGTTTCAGAGCCATCCTAGTCACGTAGAGGCTGAAATCCGGGATGTCTTCGGTATAGTGCCGGGTCAATCTAGCTCTTGGGTCGTTTGCTAGATTCGCAACGGGTTTGCTGTTTGACGTGTACAACTGTCCATAGAACCCCTCGATTTCCCTCAGAAGCTCCGGTTTGGCGGATACGATCCTGCTTTCGTCGGTCTTCAGTTTCGTGAGCTGGCTCTGCCCAATAGCCAGATCTCTTGTAAACACCTTGGAGCCCTTATTCCGCTCAATCGCGTCTTTAATACGCTCAGTATTAAAGCGGCGACGATCGCTTCTCGAGGACTTTGAGATCTGTCTATTGAGCCACCGATAGTTCCACGCTAAGTCTGAAAACTGCAGGATCATAACACGCCTCTCCTTCATAAGCTTAAGAGTTGGATCGGATACTTTCTTATTCTTATTTGCACTAAGGGTGAGTTCGCGCTAAAAGCTTTCGGGGTTTTGAATCTAAATCTGTACTGGACGGAGCGTAGACTTCATCAGTCGAGATCTTTCCAGCTTAATATTTAAGTTCAATGTGCCTCTTACCATGCGGTGATCACTTCTGGTTTTTACCGCGTTGATCACAGAGACATCATTGAACATTTGCTTCTTCGTCGACATGATGAAGTCAATAAGATGCTTATACTGTGAAAATTTCAAGACTGTAGCTGGAGCTACAGTGGAACCGTTTGCCCGTAATACCCGTGTGACAGACGACGGACAGACGGACAAACAAGAGTGAGTGAGTGACAGCAATAGGGTTCCGTTTGGACCATAGATTTATCGAATAGACCTTCGGGTACGGAACCCTAAAAAAGGACTATGTCTGCGTCATCATGTGATATAAGTAGGTAATTAAAAAGAAATTGACACCAAGTTTCTTTTCTTTGGATTCCGCACCCAAATGGTCAAAATTTATCAACTAGAAGAATTATTGTCTTACTGTAAGGCTCTAGACAGATGGACTGCATTTGAGTGGACTGCGCAGTCGGTTTGCAGTTGTTCAGATGTGTGTGTGTATGTAAATTGCACATAAACTGCATTCAAACTGTAAATTTGCAGTTGAAATGCAATCCGTCTCTCTAGACTTCTAGAGCCTAAGAATTACATACGACAAAAAAAAAATCACATGTCTTCTTTATTTTGGATATACATCATTGAACATTTGCTTCTTCGTCGACATGATGAAGTCTATCTCATTTTTTGTTGCACCATCAGGGCTCTGCTAGGTCCATTTCCTGTGCTCACGCTTTATGAAGATGTAGTTCATCATATAGAGGCCCTCCTTCTCCATAAAACTGGCCAGTAGATCATGTCCCCGATGGTTCCGTCCTCACTCGCAGCTCATTATCGTCTCGTTTACCCGGTTTTGCGTTGAAGTTCCCCATGACCACGGTGAAGTGAGTTTTATGACCATGCATGGTTCTGGAAATGTCCTCATACATTGTCTCTACTTCGTCGTCGGAGTGTGCCGGGGCGTAGACCTGTATGACCTTCAGCGAATACCTTGAGGATATTCTGAGTATAAGGTACGCCACCCTGGTCGACACACTCTCGATCCTCACTACGTTGGCCACAAGGGACCTATGGACGATAAACCAGATACCACCGTGGGACTGCCGGTCGCCCTCTCGCAAGTAGAGCAGATTACCGGATTTAAGGATTATCGAGTCCTCCTCTTTTCGGACTTTATATAACCTTATGATACTCCATCGTAAGCCGCTCAACTCTTCGCTATCTTCTCGTCGGTTCGGAGTGTTCGCGTGTTGTATGTTGCCACATACAGTCGTCGGTTTTTATCGGGGTAGCCGGGTCCACTCCGGGGATTCTTCGCACCCCTTGCCACGCCAGCGCCTCGATCGCTACCGTAGTCGAGGGTAGACGGGCTGCCGGGCACTAGGTGCCATTTCATGGTTGCGCTATTTATCGGTTTGGGGGGGTTTGCCATAATCGCCACGCTTGGCAGGTGGGTTGGCGATCGCAGTTTGTTATGAAGTGCACAGAGAACGCTGGTGCCCATTCTCTGGTGAATATATGAAATATATCTTATATGAGCCCCCTTAAAAATATGAAATATATCTTTTGAAAATTTGCATGGCTTTGGGTCAAAAAGATGCTTATACTGTGAAAATTTCAAGACTGTAGCTGGAGCTACAGTGAAACCGATTGCCCGTAATACCCGTGTGACAGACGACGGACAGACGGACAAACAAGAGAGAGTGAGTGACAGCAATAGGGTTCCGTTCGGACCATAGATTTATCGAGTAGACCTTCGGGTACGGAACCCTAAAAAAGGACTATGACTGCGTCATCATGTGATATAAGTAGGTAATTAAAAAGAAATTGACACCAAGTTTCTCTTCTTTGGATGCCGCACCCAAATGGTCAAAATTGATCAACTAGAAGAATTATTGTCTTACTGTAAGGCTCTAGACAGATGGACTGCATTTGAGTGGACTGCGCAGTCGGTTTGCATGTTCGATGTAGTTGTTCAGATGTCTGTGTGTATGTCAATTGCACATAAACTACTTTCAAAATGTAAAGGAGAATGCTCATGGATGTATGGAATCCCGTACCATGATGCATCAAAATTAAACTTTGTTTTTTATAGACTACACTGATCATGTTAACTCCTACAAAAGTTCTTTTTGCAAACAAAACCCGGTTTCGGAGTTATTTTATAAAATCGAAAATAACCTAAAATTTGGTCTATTTTGTACGACGCTAACCAACGACGTAATTTATATAGACACGATATATACGGATGTTATAGTTATTTATTACACAAAAGAATTGATTACTGGTTCGTCTTTTCATCAAAAATCGATTCTATTAGATACGTTCTATCTACATCTTTATGACCGGCTGTGAACGGCCAATTAACCATAGATGATAATCTTTTAAATAAAGATTCTATGAGATTCTATTATATTCTAGTTTATTTTTAATTAATGTAGAATCGGCTAAGTATATTTTTTTAAAGTGATCATGACTCTTTCAAAAATCAAGGGTAAGCTAATCATATCATGTGAAACGGAACGTCATTTAAAGGGAGTAGTATAACAATATCCATACTTTTAAACTCAACATTATATTCCCTATTCAAAAATCAAATCCCCGACGCGTAATGTCGTAAAAAATATGAAAATAATTACTATATAATTTTGGTCTTGATGCGTGAGACTTTTTGGTACCACTTTTGGTCATTCTCCTTTGCAGTTGAAATGCAATCCGTCTCTCCAGAGCCTAAGAATTACATACGACAAAAAAAAATCTTCTTTATTCTATCACAAGTCTTCTTTATTTGGTGATATATATTTCAACGCAGCCTTTGTACGTTTAATATTTGAAGGCTAACTTCAGTGGAGTCGCGTTACATAAGCTCGTGGAAGCGATAAGCTCAAGTATGTGTTAATTGATCGTCAACACGAAGTAGTTATTTACTACAAAAGTTTGTGTATGGCTTTACAGGCCGGATCAAATCTTATGGCCGTTCGGAACACTTACTTTGATGAATCGACGATCGACCTATCAGTAGAATCCAAGTCGAATGTTGATAGGTGTGCCAGTGCACCTTTCAACAACGATTCGGACTTCGATGGTAGACCGGTTCACCCGATTTCGAGCTGACACAATTGGCAATGAATGCTAGGTAGTCAAATATGAACGCGCAAGAGTTGTAAAAATATATTTATTTAATTAAATACGCGTGTGCTCAGCATGAGCGTTTAATATGAAGAACACTTAAATCTGAGTTACATGGACTATTATTGTGGCTATTGTACTAGCACAAATGTTTACATGTGTGTGTCCGTGTCTGGACCTCACAGTGAGCCAGAAACAGAAAGTCACAGGCATGTCAGATCACACTTCTAATCATTGCCTGGTAATTTATTACAAGTATTTTATTTATTTATTTATTTAAACTTCATGTACAATAGTGGTACATAGGCGGACTTAATGCCACAAGGCATTCTCTACCAGTCAACCATTGGGTTAATAAGGACAACGTTGTGAGCGGGTACAAAATAATATTAAAAAGACAACTTGTATACGAAAAAGTATATACTTACATATATATATCAAATCAAATCAATTCAAATATTCTTTATTGACATAATAATTGTTTACAGCAATGTTGAAGCCTCCGACTCCCGAACTAGGCAGACCTGTATGACAGGAGTCAGCGCCCTCCCCATTTTATTTCATCTTAATAACTATGTCAAATCAAAATTAATATTAAATTTGGAGGAATATTTATAATAAATATAATTAATATTAATTGTTATTAAGTATCCAATGTCAAATCAAATTAAAATCGAAATAAAATTTTGAAAGAAAATGAACAAGTAATGACTATAATATAAAATTTTGGATTAACATACAATTCAACAATAATAACGAAAACTAAGTCTAAGACGTGCTGTGTGTGTGCGTGTATGTGTGTGCGTGTATGTGTATGGTGGTATTGATAGATGACTGAATAAGTATCCATGTAAACTAATAATAAATGAGATTGATTTAATTATAGATTGAATTAAAAATTAATAAATGAGATTGATTTAATTATTGATTGAATTAAAAATTAATAAATGTGATTGATTTAATTATTGATGGAATTAAAAATTAATTAATCAATTCAGTATTTTTTCCACACTATCGTAATCAAGAGTGAAGAGCCAGTTCTGCACCTTTAATTTACAGTCTCGCAAAGACAGCGGATAAAAGTTTAGGAGCCTATTAATTTTGTTGTAGAGATAACTAGAAAGATAGGCATTCTGCCGTCTTGCAAAAGCCGTTCGACATCCGCCCGATTCAATGATATCTGGTATTTTCCGTTTATTTTGAAGTTTTGTATGATCATATGGTGTACATTCATGCTGCTTAGTTATTAGATGAAGAATAAACAGTTGTCTCACCGTGAGTACGTGGCATAGCTCATACAGAGATTTTGTGGGAAATCTGAATGGTTTAAATGTCATCGTCTTCAGCAAGGACCGTTGAGCTCTTTCCAGGCGTAAGAGGTACGTTTTGCATGCACCTGCCCAAGCCCCTATACAGTAACCAATAACTGATTGCTTGATAGACTGTACGGAGGAGATCACCGTCTGCCACATCCCTGAGATTTTTAAAGACCCATGTAAGTTTCCTGACTCTTGACGAGACCATGTCGATATGGGGTTGCCAGGTTATTCTCTCATCCAAGAGAACCCCAAGATATTTTACAGTTTTAGTATTACTCAAAGTTGAACACGAGCACTCTTGGGTAAACGGTGGTTCACGTGTGTGAATCCGAACAGTTATATTTGGTTGTTTTTTGCGAGCATTAGTGAACTGTACATATGAGGTTTTAGATATATTAAGGGTCAGCAAGTTATGCCTCAGCCACGAGCTGGCTTTATGGAGCCCTATCTTCGCATTTTGTTGGACTTCATCCCAAGTATCTCCCCGAAATACCAAAGCTGTGTCATCTGCATAAGTAAATATTTTGCCTTTATAGAGTGTCATTTGACATAAGTCGTTTATATAAATCAGGAAGAGACTGGGACCAAGAATGCTGCCCTGTGGGACTCCGTAAGTGACTGTGACATCTGAGCTAATGGCACTGCCCACCCTAACCTTTTGCAATCGACCAGTAAGGAAATCTTTGTAAATTTTTAGCACCATTCCCCTTATACCACACCTTTCCAGCTTGTCAACAAGAGCAGAGATCGAAACAGTGTCAAAAGCCTTGGCCAGATCAATAAATACTCCGACACACTTTTGTTTATTATCTAGGCAACCTGAGACATAATCTACTAATGAGCCAACGGCACCATCTGTACTTTTCCCTACCCTAAAACCAAACTGAGAGTCAGATAATATGTGATTTTGCTCTAAAAACTTTATAAGCTGGTTATTTAATACTTTTTCCAGTAATTTAGAAAGCGCTGGCAGCACAGAAATTGGTCTGTAGTTTGTGACACTGTCTCGAGCCCCACTCTTGTAGACCGGAGTAATGAGGGCCCTTTTAAAAACACTAGGAAAAACGCCTTGCTCTATACATAATCAAACAATCGTGGTAAAATGCGGGACAATAATGTGTTTAGCCATTTTTAGAAATCTACTTGAAATTGAATCCCAGCCCGTTGCAGAGTCGTTTTTAAGATTCATGACGAGGGATTCAATTTCTAATTCATCTGGCGGGAGCAGAACCATTGAGTTTGGAACACGTGGTAAACTGAAATTTTTTGATGGCAGAGTGATTTTGGGGCTATTGGAAGATGTTATTTTGTCCGCAAGTAGCTTTCCAGCATTCGCAAAGAAATTATTCACCGCTTCAACGGCATCAGTGGGATTTTTACTGTTCTTTAGGAGATCATTAGAAGGTATTATTTGCTTGGTAGTACCAGAGATTGATTTTATTGTTTGTCCACGTTTCCTTATTACTTTTTGCGCTTTGTAAAAGATGTTTTCCATAATTTATTTTAAGCTTCCGCAGCAAAGCGTTACAGTAATTTCTGTAGCGTTTATAAGCAACTACAAGAATTGAATTATTAGGATTTTTCCTAATCTCAGCATGAAGCCTATCACGGTGTCTGATACACCGAACTAAGCCAGGTGTTATCCAAGGTTTAACAGTTTTCTTACGACCCGAAATAATGCTAGATGTTGTATTGGATTTGATAACCGAAGTCAAGCTTTCAGTAAAAAGAGTTGCCGCTTCTTCAGCATCAGCTGAAGAGGATACGAAAGAAAAATCCATACTTTCTAGTTGTTTTAGGGTTGCTTTAAAATCAGTCTTAGAAATAACGTTAGATTGCCTCATCTGTTCGCGCTTACAAGATATGCCAACTAGGACAGCGTCATGATCTGTGACAGTAGACTCTATGACAGTGACTATAGCTGGCTTGTTTGTTTTGATCATGATGTGATCTAAACAGTTGTTCAGTCTAGTTGGTAATGTATGCCCTGGGAGAAGACCCAGTTCAGCTGTGAGGTTTAAATAGGGTAGACTATTTCTGTCACTATTATCTGGTTTTATGTCAATATTTATATCTCCAATAATAATAATATTTTTTGACTTAACAGGACGAAGTATGTTTTCAATGGATGTCAAAAAGTTGTCGATACAATAAATGGATGGAGATCTGTACGTTGCCAAAATTGTTATGTCATTATTAATTGTTAGCAGCAAAAAATTTGCTCCTATGGGATCAGGCTCATTCACTGTACACTTGATATCATTAGTGACATAAATGACAATTCCATCATTTTGATTTAAACTCTTCTTTGAAAAGTAGCACGAATAATCGTCCAAAAGTGGAGGTGGTTTTTACTCATTTAACCAGCATTCAGTTAAAATGATTATGTCGGGTTTGAATGTAATCCTAGCCAAATGAGCAATAAAGCCATCCATATTCTTGTAGATGCTGCGAATATTCTGTGAGATTACGGTCAATACTTTGGAATCAGACTTGACTAACTTGCCACATTCTTCCGGTACGCATCTACAAGATTTTGCCACTGAGACACCATCAATGTCTTGAATTATACTATTTATTGCAGTCATTGTTTAAGCTTAAGAATAAAGGTCTCAACTTCTGGCAATGGTCCTTCGATAAAAAAGAATGCCATGCTATTGGTTTTAAGAAACATACAATAAACAAGTAAATATTTACGATGGTAATTATATTCCGATGTATAAACTCGAAAGTGTATCTGATTCGAGAGAATTAAAATATATAGTGTATTTGAGTGAGGATGATGTGTGTGGTTGTGTGTGTGTGTGTTTGATTTGATTGGCTTATGTGGAGTAATTATGTATATAAGTAATGTCGTCAGCACGCCTAGCACGAGATTCACATTCATGCAAAATAGATAAAAATGATGAACAAAAATACAACTTATTACTAATTTACGAAATAGTCATGAGCAACCAGCAAGTTTAAGTTTTTGGATATCCTCTTCTGAGTTTATTCGAATTTGAGGATCTCCAAGTTTTTTGCGCAAATAAACTACGCCATACGAGGTCCAGCAAAAATTATACCCACAGTCCCTGTGCTGTGTTCTGGCTAGGTAAAACAGTTTCTGAGTTTTCTGTGTAATATATATTAATATAATACACATATACAAATAAAATAGACTAATAAATAACAATAATAAAAAAAGAAACGAAAAACCTATTAATAATTATTATGTCTCTAGATGAGATTACAGTTGTTTGTTTATCAAATAACCTCTTCAAGCAGTCATATCATAACTCAAGTTTTATTAGGTGGTAGGTGCAAAGCGGGTGGTCTGTCTATAGAAATTGTTGCTACGCATAACTAGGTATACTTAAAATTCAATCATTAATTATATAATGGTTGAATTTTTATAACTTAATCTTGACTTTCAAGATTTTCCTGCCTAAACGTACCTTTCTTTTTCATACTGTTCAAGTTTTAAGTTTTGAGGTTATGGTTAAGTTCTATATTAAAGTACCTATAATGCCCCAAGTGATGACCCCAACCATAAATTAAAAAGAAAACACTCTCGGTCATGCAGCCACAGTGTCATATTATTATTAAGTAGGTACCTACCTATACTTAATAAGACACTGTGGCTGCATGACCGATTCTGATTAAAGTATTTACGTATAATTATTATGCAGTGCACAGCTCTGGTATAATTATTTTACGTGTCAAAATCGTGAGGCTATCATAACGGCGAGGTCCCATCAGGGGCTACTTTGCATTTGAAGAAGAGCTAAACAACAATTTATTTGATCTGTAAGGTTAGACAGAAATAGCAATAGAACACACGCAGTTCTAGAGTTCGGATGACATTATAACTAAAGTCTGTTTTTTAATTTTGTAGACTAAACTGACATTTGGGGAGGAGGGGGGGTGTCACTTTATCGTTATATAAAAATAGTGTCGTATCCTGACTATCTTAAGTGATCGAAAGTTGATCGAAAATCGAAGTAGATCGAAAATAGAACTATTTTATGTAAAAAATACATTTGTTAAAAAGCTAGCGGCCCTTATTTAGTTTCTACTTATTTATATTAGACTTCATTTTATAGATCGCATTTATATTATTGTTGATTTCATAATTAACACAATAAAAGTTTATGTACTATGTGCATGAAATCTGTTATATTTAAATATGTCACGTTTATATTCATAAAACATTTAGTTATACCAATTAGTAAAATTCAATTGAGAAGTCATGTCACATCGATTCGATGAATCACTTATGATTGAACCTTACCTACAACACTATGCCCCGTGCTTGCAACATTTAAAAAATATAATGTCATTGGCAGCTGTCAGTTTAGTCTACGTAATTAAAAATCAAAGTATAATAAAATTAGAGCTGAACTGCAGCTGCGAATAGTGAATACTCCCTTGCAGTTGCAAATTGATCTCTACCTAAGTCTCCGCCAGATAACAAAAAATCGATAAAGTCGTTAACACCTGTCTACCAATGTAATTTCAAAAAGATACGAAAATAATATAAAGGCAGTGTCGCTAACACGAATAAAACAAACGTATTCGTCCTTGACGCTTGCACTTCGCATGTAATTATTTTCAGTTAAATGATAATGATAAATGATTTTATTTCTGTAAGTTGGTTTATACAAACACTTTTACATGTCGAACATATTTTTTAAAACTAGATGAGGTCGGCGTTTCCTATCTGACTACTCTGAGAAGAAAGGCCGAAACAAACTCAGAGGTCACAGTCTCTTTTAAAGTCCAGACAAAATATTGGTTAGATCATGTGAAGACCATGTAGACTGATGTCTGAAATGGACTTTTGAGGAAAGAACCAGCCAGATTGAGTGGACCTGTCCAGTCAGTGCACGCATTTGTCAATAACCGAGCAGCTCAACTCAGAATTTAAGGAGCTCAACGATTCGACGAACAATACCAAAGAAAGGACATTCGGGTAGGCCGCATAAACTACTCAAACTGCCAGACCATGATTAAAACTAAGATAAATATAAATTAAAATAAAAAAGAATGATCCACATAGTCTTCACACTCACAATAATTAATATAAAATAATATAATACTTTAAAAAGTAAATATTCTTGTCATTGCAAGAAAACCAAAATAACAAAAACAAAATTCACGGTGCAAAATATAATAAAAAAAACAAAATTAATTGGAGCAGCTCAATCCCAAGCCTTTTTGTCTTCAAGGTAATCTTTAGTTGTATAAAACGCTTTCTGGCACAATTTACGTTTAATAAAAGATTTGAATTTATTAAGACTTAGATGTTGTACGTGGCTTGGAAGCTTATTATAAAAGCGTACACATTGACATCTAAACGAGCCACCTATTTTCTTGAGCCTTGTTGTAGGTACTACAAATTTGTGTTTATTCCTAGTATTTATGTTATGGATATCACTGTATTTTTTAAACAATTTTATATTTTTATGGGCATATAAAAGATTTTCATAAATATACTGAGAAGGCACAGTCATTACATTAATCTCCTTAAATTTCTCTCTGAGAGAGTGTCTTGGGCTTAATTTATAAATTGACCGAACAGCTCTTTTCTGCAAAACAAAGATAGTCTGGATGTCGGCGGCATTTCCCCACAACAGAATACCGTACGACATTACACTATGAAAATAGCTAAAGTATACTAAACGGGCTGTCTCTATGTCAGTTAAATTACTAATTTTTCTAACAGCATATGCTGCGGAGCTTAGCTTCTTTGACAATTTATCTATATGTGGGCCCCACTGAAGCTTAGCATCCAAAGTTAAGCCTAAGAATACTGTGCTATTTTCAGGATTCAATTCTTCGCCCTTTATCAACACATCGGTTTTCACCTGCCTAACGTGAGGTAGGGTAAACTTAATGCATTTGGTTTTTTTTTCATTAAGAAGTAAATTATTAACATTGAACCAGTGAACTACTTTTGAGATCGCGCTATTTACATCGTCAGTAACCAGCTGCTGACGTTTAAGTTTAAACAAAAGTGAAGTATCATCCGCAAACAACACTATATCATGGTTATCCTTTATGAGGTAAGGCAAGTCATTAATATAAATAAGAAACAAGAAAGGACCAAGAATCGAGCCCTGTGGGACTCCCATTGTTACCATAGATCCAGGAGATCTTTTTCCATTAACGTCAACGGTCTGAATCCTATTACTCAAATATGAAGTAAGAAGATCCAGAGCGCTGTTCCGGATCCCGTAGTGGCGGAGTTTCCTGATTAGCGTTTCATGAAAAACACAATCAAATGCCTTGGACAAATCACAAAAGATTCCCAAGGCATCGCACTTATCTTCCCATGCATTATAAATATGTCCTAAAAGTTCAACACCGGCATCAGTAGTTGAACGACCCCTTGTAAAACCGAACTGTTTGGTATGTAATAATTTATGTTTATTAAAAAATCTTTGCAATTGCTCTAAAATTAATTTCTCAAATATTTTGCTAAACGTAGGTAGTACTGAAATAGGTCTATAATTTGTAGGGTCTGATGTACTACCTGATTTAAACAAAGGTATTATTTTACTATTTTTCATAAGGTCGGGAAACTCCCCACAGTCGATACAATTATTAAAGATAATAGCTAAATGTGCGACAATGTCAATAATAGACTTAGCAACTTCTACAGAATGACCCCACAGATCTGCAGTCTTTTTAACATTTAAAGTGTGAAAGGTTTTAATTATGTCTTTACAAGTAATATGTTCAAAAAGAAATTCCGAATCGCAAACGTTAACATTTTCTTTTAGCAAAGACTCAGCAACAGAAGGTGATGAGTTTAAGGATTTAGTCGTTGAAACGGGAATATCTGAAAAGAAGTTTTCAAAGGCCACTGCGACTTGTGAGTCTGATTTTATGATGTTGCCATTAATAGACAGGCCGTAGTCAATATTTCGGTTACCAGATCTTCCCGTTTCACTATTAATAATATTCCAAGTCGTTTTAATAACATTACTACTGTTTTTAATCTTTGAGCTCAAATAACGCGACTTGGCCAAACAACAAACTTTTTTAAATAATTTTGAATAATTTCTAACATATAAATTAAATTCAGCAGTGTTTACATAAGTCCTTTCACTGTACAGCTCATAAAGCCGTGTTCTACTCTTATGAATACCAATGGTAGCCCAATCACTGAATGATGCGTTACTATTAACGGAGATAGTCTTGGGAATAAAGGTCGAATTAAATTGTTTACAGTATATACTAAAAAAATCATCATATAGATGATTAGGATCAGCAATAATTGACAAAATTGGTAATTTATTAATGAGTTTAACTTTAAAAGCTGCCAAGCGACTTGCAGTTTTGGGGTTAACAGTGATATCCTTTTTAGCCACTTTGTTGCTTTGGTTTGGTATAGTAATCCTCTGCCCGCAATGATCAGAATCTAGTAAATTTATAATTTCTTTGTGGACTGGAGTTATGAGTTAATATCTCACAAACGCGTGGACCGATTTACATGATTTAAACTGATATAATGGTTCATTTTAAACCAGAATTTTCAAAATATCTCCGTAAACAAAAACATGTAAAAACGTATTTTTTTTTGTTATTTCGCGGAGTCTTTATGAGACTAGAAGTCTAGCGAGGGCGCTGACTAATACAGGGTGTTTGTGACGCCATAACGAAAACTTCACGAAAAGGCAACACCTGATGCCATTAACAAGATAATGAAAATCATTAATCTTGTTCTTGTTCTACACGGTCCAAATAACCTAGCATCCGAAAATAATGTCAATGTCACTCTGACGTTCGACTCTCATTATTGACTCACGAGTCACGAGGCTAACGCGGGGCACCGCGCGGGTGGGGGGAGTGGGGTCGTTTGACATTTCGGGTGCTTAGATAACTTGAGCGATCTCGCTCCATAATGAATGTAGGCGCGCGAGCACTTGGTTACCTACACACAGACAAGCACAGTTCATACTAGGCTGTGACGGCGCATCAGCTAATAGCTTCGTGGTGGCTCAGTGACTAAGACCTCGCCTCTTGTGCTTGAGGTAGTGGGTTAAAATCCGGGCAAGTACCAATGTGACTTTTTCAAATTCATATGTACTTTCTAAGTTTATCTTGGACATCACAGGCAACGGTGAAGGCAAACATCGTGAGGAAACCTGGACTTATATTATATAGTTAATGTAAGTCTGAAATGGCCAAGTCAGAGGCCTGTGGGGTTCCCAGAGGCGGCTTAATTAACTCAGACACCAGAGGTGCCACCATCCTCACACGAAAAGAAGAAGAGCTAATAGCTTGCCAATGGGACTGCGTTAGCTCACTGTCTTATAAGTAGTTGGTAATCACAGATACCCCCTTTGTTAGCAGCTTCCCAATCTATACCATCTATACCAATATTATAAAGAGGAAAGATTTTTTTGTTTGTTTGTTTGTTTGTACCGAATAGGCTCCAAAACTACTGGACAGATTTCAAAAATTCTTTCACCGTTGGGAAGCTACTCTATCCCCGGTTGACATAGGCTACTTTTTATCCCTGTATTCCCACGGGAACGGGAACTACGCGGGTGAAACCGCGAGACGTCCTCTAGCGGCATAGGCAGACAGACGCATTGATAGACGCTCTTTGGATACAAACTCTAAGGCTGGCCATAGACGGACCGCATGTTGCAGTCGAGACCGACTGCTCTAGAACAGTCGCGTTGAAGTCGTACACGACTGCAACACGACCGCATAATGCAGTCGACTACGACTGCTTGGAGCAGTTGTGTTCGACCGCAAATAATACTGATGCGAGTTCATTTACAAGATGGATTTCGATGAAGAAACACTGCTTTTTGTACTACTATTACGCAAGCGTAGGCGTAGAAGACACCGTAGTATGTGGGTGCGTCCAATACTACAATCAAGAGAACAGCATGGAGTATTTCATACTTTGTATCCCCAGCTGAGAGAAGACACTAAAAAGTTTTTCAACTACTTTAGAATGTCCGTGGTTTCATTTGATGAATTAGTTAGTATTTTAAGCCATAAAACACAACGGACAAATTTCAAAATGCGCTGTCGGCAGCAACCACTTGTAGCGGTCTGTTTTTTTTTTTTTCTTTTATTTTTCAATACATTTAGTTACACTTATTGTACAGCATAACACTTGTCTAAAACCTTAAAAGGTTTATGTGACAAAGTGGAGGAAGCAAACTCGCACCGCATATTACTAAAATAGGTAAACAATTTACATATACCCACTCAAAACCTAAGATGCGATGTCACCTGTTGTATAATATTTTTATGGTGGGTCCGGCAGCTTTAAGCAGTCGACCGCATTGCGAAACCTCGACCGCAGAGCGAATTCTCCGACCGCTTAGGAACTGCTCGAGCGGTCCGTGTATTGAGGATATGAATTTAGTATGGAAACTGCAGATCGCCGTGCGGCGACCGCATGACCGGTCCGTCTATGGCCAGCCTAAAGATGAACGCGCACCTAGACGCACCGCAAGAGCCGCACGCGCCGCAGTCATCGCATTTTCTTAAGGCCCCGCGCAATCCGCGCCGAACGCGCCACACGCATCGAATCCACTTCTCTATATCTTATTATATCAATATATCTCATCTCAACTTATTATATAAAACGTATACATCCCTCCTGCCCCTCCTGGACACAGCTATAGCTGTTCAAGCAACAGGACAAGCTTTTATTTTAAAGCGCGTTCATGTGTGTAGTCTATAGGTTTTCACATTGCAATCACTTTCTAATGGCCTCATCATCATAATCATCAGCTGAAAGATGTTCACTACAGAACATAGGCCTCCCCATGTGGCGAAACATTAACCCGTCCCGTGCGGCTCGCACGTCTCATGGCCAATAATTTTCTAATGCATCCCTTTTTGTTCAGGGCGCAAATGTCTGAGGCTCAGGTGCAACGTCTCCTCGAAGCCCAAAGACAGCAATATGAGAGAAAACTCGAAGAAGTAGCTGCAAGAGAGGCCACACGGAGGAGACAAGAGGAGGCCGCGAAAGCATTCGCTCAGAAGAGACAAGAAGAAGCTGCTAAGGCAGCTGCTCTGCGGAAACAGCAGGAAGAGGCCGCCAGGGCAGCGCAAAACATGTATGTATCCGACTGCCGAAGAATGATTTTTAATATTTAATGAATGCTTTAATCTTTTAGCTATCGAGTTGTGTAATTCAATTTTTGATGTCGATAATTTTGTTATTATCAGTTTTATGGATTGTCTCCATATAACATATACAAAACTTTTTTACAAAAAAAATGTACCAACTTCCAAATAAAAACACTACAAAGTGAAACATAAATTTATTTTTGGAAGTCGGTGTCTTTGGTAGGTACAATTATTTTTCGTTATGGACACCGACTTCCAAAAATAAATTTATTTTTCACTTTGTAGTGTTTTTATTTAGAGGTAGGTAGTAATTTTTTGTTAAAAGTTTTTTATTTTTCACATTTTGGTTGTACCGCATGTTCTTTAGCAAGGTACCTATAATGCCAGAATAGATTACCGGAATACCATGAAACTTAAACATAACCGGTGAAATGAATGTGTCACGGTAAACTATACACATCTGCATACTCCTTGAGAGCGTACTGGCGTGATGTTATGTTATGAAATGGTATATACAATAAACAGACATGCGATTGCAGCAATCCCGAGAGATCTGCAGTCATTTATTGAAGAGTTCTGTTGTATATCTCCGAAGTTCTTCATCAGATCTTCACCAAATTAAAATGGGACCAATTTGGGAACATGCTCTATCAAACAAAAAAGTAATTTTCAAGATCGGTCAATCGGTGAACAAATAAAAAAAAAACAATGTCGAACATAGAACCTCCTCCTTTTTGGTAAGTCCGTTAAAAATCACGCTTGTATTCCCCAAAAGGTTAGGCCTATACTAACCCACGTTTCGCTAGATATGTTTTAGTCTCATGTAATAGGGGGTGAGCCTATCCACATCAACCGGGCACAGATCCAGACTCCGGGCTGGGAAATTCCAGATAGAAAAACCCAATAGCACTGGCCGACGCGGGAATCTAACTCTAGAGCTCCTGCTCAGCAGTATTGCTTGCGACCACTCGACCAACGAGGCATTCATGCTTGTTGCCTCCTTAAGAAAGCAAAATAGACGTAACCATGTCAAAAATTTGGTTGCAGGATTGAAAGAGACCGAACACCGTATAGCTATTCTGCTAACCAGTTGCAGCAAACCGCAACAGCACAGAACAACCCTTCCTTCTTTCGGGTTTACCCTAACCTGGACCAAATGAACCTGAACCATGGACCTATGAGCCCTAACAACGGCCAGCGCCAGTTCAACGTCCCGTTCCACTCTGAAGATGATGCCTTCGTATTTGTCAACAAATTTGGACAAAATCAAAGGTACCAAATTTTTTATTTATTTTTTTCCTTCTACTACGAAGTCGCATTTTAATAGACATTTGCGACCTACGAGTTGGGATTTGAAAGTCTGATCTTATGGGCTACCTTAGAGCATGGTTGCCAAAACATCCGCCGGTTTCAGAATTCAGAGCTCTTCTTCGTGCCAATGATTCTTTGTTAAAAATAAAATTTCGCGATCGCCTGCTTGTGATGTCTACCTACCCTACCCCTTAGATTAGAAACAGTGTCTGTTGTGTTTGTTCTGGGTATTGTGTATTATATTATAAACACCCGACAGTTATGCTGTTAAGTACCTACGTCCGGTCCACTATCACCAGTTATCGACCTCAGAATAGGTAGGTACCCATTTTATGCGTCAGCTTTGCTGATTGGCTTGTGCTTTTTTGCTTAGCGTTGATATAACTTGCCTCGTAATATGTATGGGTCATATCTTGCAATATAATTTTAAAAAGGTTATCGCCAACCGATTGAGGTTCCCCACTCAAACTCCCAAAGATGTCGGGCCAATTATTTTCTATGGATACCCAAAAATGAATAGCACAAACAAAGCAATCCATAATTCTCATATAGCCGAGAAGTATAACCATTTAGTTTTCATGTGAATGTTTTTCGTTTAACAGTTACAACAACAGGCCAGCACCATCAGCTCCTGCCCGCCCTCGAGGACCCTCTCCGAGAGAGCGCTCAATCAGCAGGTACATTACACAATCCCATACTTTTACCTCTATCATCACCATCATCATTTCAGCCGATAGACGTCCACTGCTGAACAACAGACTCCTCCAAGTGTCGCTACATTGACCGAGCCTGTGCGTCTCGCATCCAGCAGATTCCCGCAGTCTCAACCAGGTCATGGGTCCACCTAGCTAGAGGGAAGCCTTCCAATGCCGCGTTTTCCGGTACGCGTCGCTCCTCCAGAACTTATCGGCCCCAACGACCATCCATTCTGCGAGCAATGTGCCACTGTCACCCCTATATTCTAAGTCATTCCCTCCACTAGACTCAATAAAATTGACAGAGCTTGTAATTCATTGACCTTGAGGATTTTTTCCTTTATCATTACGACATAATCAAGTTGTTTGGAGCATTGGCGGATTAAACCTGTCGGGGGCCCGGGCGGAAACAAAACAGGATCCCCGCCCCATCATGCAAAATATTTGAGACCCCGCAGAATGTAAAATGCAAGAGCGAGCGAACCGAACGCGAAAATTTGCCACACAATTCTTTAATTCGTAATATAAAGTAAATTGTAATGAAAGATTCATTGATTAGATCTTTTTTCATCGGAGCGTAGTTAATTAAATTAAAAGATATGTTTTTACCTTTTCCCGAAATATCAGCCACGTCCACAGACATAAATCTATCTAGATAACGCAAGTCCCTCGATCTGTATAAAAACCAAGCGTGCCACTTTTTCACACGCTCTTGTCCGTTCTTCTCCACGTAGGCTTTTCCGAACGGATGGTAGAATCACTTTATCAGATCCGGCCTTTGCCATCCCCCAAGCGACGCCCTGAGCCGACCCCAACTGGGGTAGCCCTTAGTGCTGTCGCTTTAGGTTTAGAAATTTAAAGCCTGGCCGGAGGCTACATAGCTTAGTCTCCACAGCTTAGTCCGGTTAAGCAGTAGACGGCTACTTTGGTCGAACTGCGAGACGCCACGTATTAAAAAAAAAAAAAAAAACTTTTTCACACGCAATTTAAAAACAAATTTACTTACCAATGAAAGAAACCAGTCGTTACGAGTAGTCAGAAGCATACCAAGGGGTACCGTGTTACCCAGTTACTGGGTTGTGCAGGTCAGATAGGCAGTCGCTCCATGTAAAACACTGGTACTCAGCTGAATCCGGTTAGACTGAAAGCAGACCCCAAAATAGTTGGGAAAAGGCTTTAAAAGAATGTTATTTAAAAAAAAATCTTCGAAATTTTATAGTAGACAAAGCGTAGCACACTTTAGTGTGCTGTGTGACGGCATTTTAATGGAGAAAGGCATTTCTTGTTTTTTTTTTTATAATGATAAGAAATTTGAAAATATGTTTTTTTTTTTAATTTATCGTCATTTTCAGATCAAATAAAAAGTCGAGATTGCAAACAACAAGGCGAAGCCGGTTAAAACTACGCCTTGCCGTATACATACACAATTACACGCACACACGTACAACGAAATTACGCCTTAGCTAGCTTGTCAGTCTAGCTTTCTATTTGATCTGAGAGCTCGACTGACATGCTATGGCGTAGTTTCTTTAAGAAAAAATACGTGTCCAACATTTTTTATTAATCTACTTGACGGACAAAATAGTACATTGTGATACAAGGGTGGAAAGTTGGTTATTGCAAACGAGCTGTCATTAACAAGCCCGAGCCGAAGGCGAGGGTTTTTAATGTCACGAGTTTGTAACCTAACCTAACCTAACCTAACCTACACACCCGTGTATCACACGACGTTTTTCAATACAGTTTTGGGAAACAGTAAAAACAAATCAAATAATTATTTGATTATTCACACAAAAATTTAATTTTTAGAAAATGGAAAATGTGTTTTTGCAACTAGACATATTTTTTTACAACGGAAACAGCCTATACAGCCTATTCGATTTTTGACAAATGTTGATGTGAAAATAATTAAATTAAAACTGATAATTAAATATATTAAACAACCATTTAAAAGACTTTTGAGAATTCAATGCGGAAAAAACGTACGGAATCATTAATTTTTCTCGTATAAAATCTGTCCCATTTTATTCTATGTATGAAAACTCCTTGCTACTAAACTTTTTTATATTGACTTATAAATTTATAACTCAATTGCAAAACTAATGATCGAGCTCGTAAAAAAAAGTCACGACTGCATAACAGAAAGATGCCTATGCAAAAGATTCAACTTTCGAATCATAATTATAGCCTCTGAATTACGCCATGTTTAACAACTGTATTGAAAACTATTTTTCAACACACTTGCTCATAAAGTGGCTCTAATTTCACCGCAATTAGGCACATAATGACACCTGTTATCAAACTGTGACTTTTTCATTACTATTATTCACAAGTGAGATAAAGAGTTTTTTTTTAATTTATTGGTTGCAACAAAGCAACTCTTTGTTCTTAAAAAAGTTTCGATACAAAAAAGATCGTGCTAAATAGTACAAATGCAACACATTTCATGCAACTTCGTATTTAAATAGATAATTTCAACTTGTACGTGTTTAATAAATAAAACTTTCACTTAAATATAACTTTTGTTTTTGTCTGTAATAAAGAAAACTTGAAATTCCCCATTTTGTACGTGACTAAAACGCTATCCGCGAAAAGCCAAAAAAAAAATAACTCATTATTTTTAGTCTATGGCCGATCGCCATTGTTAGATGCGCGCGCATAGGCAACTGATTAATTTTGCCCGCCGTTGCGAAAAAAAATTCACAACCCGTTTTCACTGTTGGAAATGATTTTTTAGTATTATTTTCTTCACAAGTGTGTTGAAAAACGTCGTATGATACACGTGTGTATTGATGATTACCGTCCTCGGCTCTCTTAAGACCCTCACCTAACGGCTCGGGTCTCAATGGCGCCTCAGCGGTAATCACCAACTTTACACACTTGTACCATAATGTACTATTTCAGTAAACTACCCTATTATAGTTAATTAATTGTAATATTGACATCGTTTATCTTTATCTTTATTATTATGTACTTGGCATCTCTACTGTATTTTGAACTTTTGAATGCAATTCTGGTTAAATATGGCTATTCCTAATTGTATTTTTATGTCACCATGTTTTTGTACCCATATTTGCAAAGTAAATAGTTATCTTAACATATCGTACAAAGTTTTCTTCAGATGACCAAAATATTTATGGGAGATTCACCTTTAATTAAATAATATTTAAAACAAAGACGATTTATTCAACTAAAAGCACCTTTTTCCATCTAGAAATCGTAATGCGCCGAAAGAACGGGACGTATTAGACTGCCCTACCTGCCACACCAGGTTTGGGATGAGGATCTTCCAGTGCGACAGTGGCCACAGCTCCTGCAACGACTGCAAGAGCAGGGACCGAGCATGTGGCATCTGCAGGAAGACACTCACCAACCTGAGGAACTATGACCTTGAGAACCATGTTGCTCAGGTAACAACCTAATTTTTTACAAGCTCTATTTACCTTTATTTCGTATGTGTGTCCAACAACTAGTAATCGATTTCACAAGCACTTCCTGGCATCCAATTAAGCTGAAACTTGGCGTACTTATGTAACGTTGGAAACATTGAAATAATATATGGTACTATGGAGCTGGTCTCAAGATGGAGCCGGAAGGTGGCACAGGAACTCCTTAACCAGACAAGATAGCACCAACGTGTTTGGGCTCATTGGATATTTATTGACAAGCGATATTAAATTTGGTACATTTTAATACATTAAAAGCTTGTTCAGAAATGATTTTTACTTTTAATTGTTTATTTCCTAGGAGGATTATTGCTTGGACAGGATAATTCACGCCACAGTTAGCGCCACTTTGGCGAGAGGTCTATAATTTGGAAAACGTAACATAATATGCAATGCAATATTTTACAAAACAATATATTTTTTTGTTAATCACACTACTCGTAATTTAAATTTATTGATAATCATTTTCTACTTTTTAGTTTGGTTTCCTATTACAGCGTGTTTTTTATAACTACTCGTATTATTTATTTTTCGCTTTTAAGTTCAATCGCTAATCCTGAAGATCCTGGTAAGGATAATACTATTTTTTTTTTATTGCATCCTCTTAAATAACTTATTTCAATTACAATGGGGAGAATCGCCCTTCCCCAGGTAATATAATTGTTCGAAAGTTATTAAGCATGTTCAAGATATGTAAACTTATACAAATAAAAATAAAAAAAACTAAATAAAATTGGAACACAGTATTTTTATAAAAGGCAAACACGCGCTAGGATGTGTGTGTTAAGTGATGGTTATTGTGTGGAAGTGAATGTCTATATGAGTAGTGGGTGGGAGTAAGTGTGGGCGTGAGGGTTGTACCTACACAATTTACATGGTGGCGATTAATTAGGTATCTACTATATTTTGTGGCAAAATGCAGATAAACTTTTGCTAGTGGTTAATAATGTAGGACATTATCTTCCATTTGCGGTAGGAATATCATGGTGGAATAATTATATTATGTTTATATTATAGTCTCATCGATTGCACCATATTTTCCACTTCGTCATATGTCTTTGATTTAAGCCATTTAGACAAAGCGTTTTTGCATTCGCGGTAGGTTAGAGGTTATATGTCAAGGTCTTTATTAAGAAGATTGTATAAATGGGAAGATTGGATATTGTCTTTTTGCGAATGTGGATTTCACTGAGACAGTGGAAGCAACCGTATTTTTTTCTTCTGCCTTTTGTCTTCTGTGGGTTGAACGAGTGTTTTCTGATTAGTTAGAATTATATTAAGTACGTAAAGCTTGAATTCCGGTATAGGTTCTCAGTTGCAAATCTGAGGTGTTTAAAAAGCTTAACTTTCAGTAGAGACCTTTGAGCCCTCTCGAGGTCGAGGAATTTAATTTTAGTAGCACCTCCCCAGACAGGAAGGCAATGGACAGACTGAGCAAGTGAGGTGTAAATCTGTAGCAGAAGTTTTTTCGAGGTTACGTGACGTAAAGTCTTGAAAGAGCAGATTAATTTCCGAATTCGCTTCATTATTAATTCTGTGTGATTGTGCCAGGATAAACGTTGGTCAACCATAATTCCAAGGTATTTGGTGGAGTCCACTCTAGTAATATCTGTGCACGAGCAATTTGGGTTTAGGGGATAATGGCATTTATGAATCTTAATTTTGAATTCTGGTGGGGTTTGAGAGGTGTTGTACTTTTTGAAACAGATGAAGTTGGTTTTGGATGTATTTAAGGTTAAAATGTTAAGGTGAAGCCAGGCCGTTATCCTTGCCAGTCCAAGCTCGGTAGTTGTACGGACATTGTCCCAGGTAGAGACATTGAACACTATAGCAGTGTCATCTGCGTATGAAGAATGTGTCTATCCACGATTTTCATATAGCCACATAGGGTATTTATAATAAGGAACAATGTCGGTCCGAGCACACTACCCTGGCCAACTCTGAACTGGACGGTCTCTTCAGAGCTAATGGTGTTGCCTATCTTAATCTTTTGCTTGCGTTCGCTTAGATAGTCTTTGAGCAAGGCGTGGGGAATACCTCGTACTCCAATTCATTCCAGCCTATCCAGCAGAGTGAAGACAGAGACTGTGTCGAAAGCCTTTTGAAGATCCAAGAAGACAGCAAGGCACTTGCTTCCGCTGTCCACTTGACTGGTTACAGCGGAGGCAAGCGCCAGTACTGCGTCTTCCGTAGACATTTTTTGTCTGAAACCGTACTGCGAGGGCGATAGAAGGTTGTTTTTGTAAGAGACGTGAATTTATTAAACTTTCACTTATTTGAGATAATGATGGCAGTACAGAAATAGGCCTATAGTTTGACGGATTAGCTCTGTATCCACTCTTGTGCACAGGTGTAATAAAAGCTAGTTTTAAGGCGTTCGGGTAAGTAGCATGCTCAAAGCACTAGTTCGCTAAGTGGGTTATAATTGGGACGACAAGAGCATGGGCGGTCTTTAGGAAGTTGAGAGTTATGCGCCGTCCCAGCCCGGGGCACTATCTGATTTCAGAGACATTAAAAAACTCGGTGGATTTCATCCTGGACAGCGTTTAAAAGTACGAAGGAGAGGGATAGAACATTCGGTGAGTCATATCTATAGTTTTGGCCATACCCCGTGGTGGTGCTGGCAATTATCTCGTTAGCAAGGATTTTACCTATGTTGGAAAATGTATTTGTTTACCGTATCAGCTGACTCTTTAGGAGTAGTCTCAAGCTCCAATAGATCCGTATTGGGGGTGTTGCTAGGTGTTCGATGAAAAATTCTATTTATAGTTTCCCATATGTTTTGTGCGCTTTAGATAATTGATCTCGATCGTTTTTCAGCTTTAGCTTTTTAATAATACAGTTGCAATAGTTTCTGTATCTTTTGAAGGTAATCTTTAATATTTCGTTATGAGGCTCAAACTTCAACTTAAGTTGCATGTCATTGCGGTTCCGTATGCAGCGCAGTAATCCACCCATCATCCATGGTTTTATTATTCTAATTTTTTGCGGTATTACCGTCGTAATGGTGTTATTTTTAAAACAAGTTTGTATTTTAAGAATTAATTGGTCACAGATTGTATTTGGCTTGGTAAAGTTTAACAAATGATGTAAATCACTTTCACCTAGGTTTTCTATTGCTTTGTAAAAGTTAATCATAGTTTTAGCGATTTAACGTATTTGTTTTTGACAATCATGGAATGATCTGTTATGGTTGTGTTTAATATAGGTACGGTCGCAGGAGTATTTGTGGGAACAAGTTTTACCATGAAATTTTGTCTAAAAGTCTAAACAGTTTTTGAAATGGGACAAACTATTTAAATTATTACATTGTCATCGGTCCTTGATATGTGTGAAAAGTTTCAAACTAATCCGACGTTTTGAAGGAGGTGAAAACCACGTTCAAAGATTCCGTTACATAGATTCATAGATACATACATACCAAGCTAATAAAAGCGTGTTAAAATAGAAAAAAACCTGGCAACATAAATTGCAATAGTTCGGGAAATCCCCAGCCCAATGACACGTTATTAGATGAATACCCTTTTAATGACAAACTGTATACAGGCTGAAATTTAAATAATTGTTTTCAAATAAAATGTTTTCTTTTAAAATAATTTAAAAAAATATTCATCCACTCGAAAGCGCGGTGAGAACCAATAGTAATTCCCTAGTCGTAACAGACCGCGCGGCCCGTCGCGTCGGCCCGGCCGGCCCGTGTTGCTATTGGTTCGTCGGTTAACTATCGCGGATTACAATTGGTTTTTCGTCGCTGTCGAGTTTTGTTTTTCACAATTGTTAATGTGCCATTTCTTGATTCTAATGTTTATTTATTATATAAATCGATTGTATCACCAAAATTAAATCATTTCGCTGAGGGAAATCAACCATTAAGGTTACACTAGTCGATCATTCTTCCATACAAACTTAGTCTGGCGATTAATCCACTGTTTGACGATGTACGTTCAAAATAAAAATAATATCAATTTGTCTCATCATTATCTAGCCATGTATGGAAACAAAAAATAAAAATAAAAACAATAATTAATTGTTACGGGCGTCGAAAGTTCCATATTTCAGCACTAATTTTAACGCATCTTTGGGCGGAAATAAATACCAAAAGGAGAAGGAAAATTACAAAACAGCCACCATACAGGGATAGATTAGCAATTCAACAATGCAAATAATTTTATTTTGAAAATATACATTTAGTCGTTTTTTCATGATATCTAGACTCCCAAAGGGCTATTTATAAAATTTCGCGCGCTCGTTTTCGTCCTAAATCATCATCTATTTCGCTACAAACTTGCAAAAGTGCTAATTCGTACACGAACTAGTTTCTTACTGCTCATCATAGCATCTATCTCTTTCGCACGTTTTGTCGGATGAGATAGCATACATTTTAACCCCGCGCACAAAATAGTTCTGGCCGTCGATTATTGGCACCTTAACATTAATCAGCGTGTATGTTTTAAAGCTATAAAGATTTTGCCGCTATTGCCTTTTTATGATAACTGAGTTTATACGAAATAATAAAGGCAATCTTTATTTTATTGAATTGAATACCCGCTGAAACACGTAAACTGTTTATTACTTTAACGAGATAAAGATCTTGCTTCTAATTGCAGTTTCTTTTGTGATGTAGTCATACACCTCAAACTCAATTATGTGAATGTTTCAAGATCATGTGATAAAAACCTAACTACATAACAACCTAACTACAAAGAACATTTAATAGAATACAATACTTTATGTATTGATGATGATTATATATTTTATATAGTAAATCTGTAGAAAAGTCGTTTTTGTACATCAAAAATATAAAAAAGAAATAGCTAGGGTGTTAAAGGACCAACAGAACCCATTTCCAGCATTTTTGAAATTTTTGTCTCTTTGTCTGTTTATTTGAGCACGCATCACGTAAAATATACGAAATGAATGTAGATAACCTTTATACATCAAAATTATGCGTAACTTGAAGTATTACTTAGTTTTTGTTTCATCGCAACGATCGAACCGATTGGTTCACTCTATCAAAAGTTAGATGAATTTAAAGTGTTCAAGAAGTAAAATATCACAACACACGCAATTCTGATACTCGGACTGTTGAACTCTATATTCGATAGATGGCGTTGTGCATTTGACGTCATTTTCTGAATGGCGGTGTTAAGATTTTCCGCGCAAAAATGACACAAGAAAAAAATAGGTAGCAAGTCAAGAAGGGTAGGCAGGGGATATCAACTCTATACGTCGAATCAACTACATATCTTCAAGGGCTATTTCAGGTTTGGCTAGAGTAAAAATAATAATTCGAGACCTAATGCACTAGATATTTAAAAAATATTAGTGGTGGGTCGTTGTCGTATTTTTGACGGACGAAACGCAACCGTTTTCCCGACGACGAAAACGGTTGCAGAAAACGGTCTTCGTCGCAACTGGTTTGAAGACGTCTTGGAGAACGAAACTTGGAGGACGGAACGAACGTGGAACGAAACGCGACATTCGCGAAGAGTCGACGACGTTTGTGTGTAGTTGAATCAATTCACTTTCGACTGTATTTTCTTAGCCGTAAAATACAAAATCGCACCAATTTATTCGAAGACTGGTTTGTGCAATGAAGACGGACTTAAAAACTTTTTCACCGTCGCAAGAACTATTTTGTGAACGAACGTGGAACGATAAAGGACGAAGCGACTTCTGCGACGACCGACTTGTGTCGTAGTTGAATCAGTTCGCTTTCGAATCTCGACTGTATTTTTTGAGGCGTAAAATAAAAAATCGCACGAAGTTATTCGAAGACCGGTTTGTGCAACGAAGCCTGCTTTATCCCAGGACGTAAAACGGTTGCCCCGTCGCAGAACAAAAAACGGTCTTTAGAAACGGTTCGTCGTCGCAACGCCCACCACTAAAAAATATTGGCTTAATAGGTTTTAGGTCTATAATCAAAATCATAGGTCAATAATGACGTTGACGTGTGTGCAATGTGGTTCGTAATTTTGCCACCGCCACTGCCCGTCTTAGTAGCCTAATGATAAATGCGGTGGCCTACTATGCCCAAGGTTCCGGGTTCGAGTCTCAGCTATGGATAGATATTTTTTTTATGTTTTCGTTTCGCTGTGGTGTTCTAGAGTGCTACTAGATGGCGCAAAACTGTCTTAATTTTTTTAGGGTTCCGTTAAGTGCCGTACCGAAAGGGTAAAATCGGGACCCTATTACTAAGACTCCACGATCCGTCTTTGTCTGTCCGTCTGTCTATCACCAGGCTGTATCTCATGAACCGTAATAGCTAGACTGACTGACTAGATGTATTTCTGTTGCCACTATAACAGCAAGTACTAAAAACAGAATAAAATAAATATTTAAGTGGGGCTCCCATACAACAAACATGACTTTTTTGTATGAAGTCGATATTCTTCTCTGTTCTGTGCATGTAGGTAGGATAGGCAGTTGACGGGAGCGAAGCCGCGGGCACAGCTAGATATTAGTATAGGGCCAGTCTTAAAGTTTGTTTCTGAAAAATAATTTATAATAATTTTTATTCAGCTCTATAATTTGTTTGAGTATTTAATTATAGAGAGAGAGAAAGAATTTACATCTTTTTAGTAAAAACAGCGATAGACATAGTTATGTTACTAGAAATAGGGACCAATTAATTCAACCAGGTTTCAGGCTGGCTAAAGTAGCGTCATCTTTTATGGGGTACTGTATAAAATGTTACAATAAAATACCGCCCCACAGCCACACAAATTCAAAACTTGTATAAAACGCACACTATTCAGGCAGGCATATTATAGGTTGGGGGATTACATCGCTGATAAAAATGTTTGGCTCAACGCTAGTCCAGCTCCACAGCCACTAGGGCACAAAAACAAGTGATAAGCAGAAAAGTTCTGAAGTATTGTTGGACCTGCATAAACTCAATTTATTTTTGCATTATATAACTGCACAGCACATATGTGAGTACTATGTACCAACTGTAAATCTACCATTTACTGTATCTATGTGTCGTTCTTTGATTTCAGTGTGCCCTGGCAGTTGTTAGTGTGTCATGTTCTTTCTAATGTCTCTCTGATGGCAGCACATGTGTTGGATCATTCGGTTCCCTTCATGATGGTTGAGCTGAGTGGTGCCGATCCATGTGTCATGTTCGTGAACGGGGACCATCAGTTGGGATTGGTCATAACTTAGCTGCCTCCGCCTGTTTTTAATTACCTATTTATTGTATTTTTATTGTTTGTTTTACTCTAAACGCTTTTAAGTGCGTTTTTTTAATCGTTCTCACATATATGTATTTTTCCAACAAGAATAATGTAACCAAATACTTGTATATCAATTTTTTTTTTAAAGAGTGTGGAGTTTCTTGTCCGTTCTTCTCCATAACAAGCTACATTTCCGAATGGACGGTAGAATCAAGTATTATAACTTTTTTTTTTGACGACCGAAAGTGCCGCTTAATTGAAAAATGAAATTTTGATTTTGATAGTTTTTAATAATTATTTTCTTATAAATCATAACGCTTTTAAATTCATCCTGTTTTACAAGCTTTGCCTTGTTAGTTTGATAATATGTGTCAAATCTTGATACTAAATTTTAAAATATATATCCCCAACCGATCGGCGAAACAGTTTGGATGTAATGACAATGTACGTTTAGTGACATCATTCTAAATCAAATATGGCGGACTTCCAAAGATGGCGGACCAATTATTTTTTATGCAACCCCATGATACGGGTATCTAATGGAAGGGTTTGAAAAAGAGATAATTACGAAAATGCTTGTAATAATGTATTTATTAAGCCTTCTTTTTACATTTCAGACGAAAGCGCCATGCCCTCACACAAGTGAGGGATGTAAGCTGTACATCAAGATAGCTGACATGGAGACTCACGTGAGAGAGTGTCCCTTCAAGGAGCAAGATTGTCCCCTCACTGCTGTATTCGGTACCTGTCGTTGGAAAGGTAAGAAAATATATCTTTTATAGGTATTTTTCCAAGGGTGACTCTTGCCAGCGAGTTTGGTCACGGGGATGTTGGAAATAAGCCCAAAGAAACATACTCCTGGTGTAAAAGTATTCTTGGTTCCCCCTATAGCTACCAAAATTCATCAAAATCAGTTTAGGTATAGAAACTTAACAAATATGGGTTGTAACGTTTGAAATAATAACAAAAGTTTTAATTACCTACCTAACTTCATTTAATATAGTTTTTTTTAATATAACGATCAAATGAATTATTGAAATAACTTCACTTTACCTAATATTATATGGTCTAATGAACATAACTTATATAGAACTTCACGTAGTCTTTTGGCTGCTACCCCTAGAGTGTATATAAAAACAGGAGGCGCGAAGGGAGAGCAACTCTTGCCCGCTATAACGAAGCATGGGTGCCTATCCTTTGTTACGTAAGGGCAAAGGTGTTGCACTACCCGCAGCGCCGGAGACGATGTAAAATCAACTTTAATGTTTTGAGGTTAGGTTACAATAATTTGTTTTCTCAAGAACGGTTCATTACCTAAGAAAATGAGTTCAAAATTAGGTCAAATGAACGTTATATAAAAAAGAGCATTATACAAATTAAAAATTATACGAAATTAACATTATACTAAATGTTATTATAATAAATGAAGGTTATATGAAATATTGCTTTTTCGTGTGAGGTGGCCACCTCTGGCGTGTTAATTAAGCCGCCTCTGGGAACCCCAAAGGCCTTTGACTTGGCTATTTCAGACTTACATTAACTATATAAGTCCAGGTTGCCTCACGATGTTTTCCTTTGCCAGTAATGTCCAAGATAAACTTAGAAAGTACATATAAATTTGAAAAAGTCACATTGGTACTTGCCCGGATTTGAACTCAAGCACGAGAAGTGAGGTATGAGCCATTCTTAAATATAACATTAGATCATGAAATTAGGTTTTTTTTTATAGCTTATGAAAATTATATCTAGTGAACGTTATTTCAAGTGATATTATACTATCTGTTATTATCTTCTATGAAGAATACACTAGATACAGGATCCCGTACAAAACTTATCTTTAAAACTGACGCCAATTGGGTTTAGTTAATTCTAAGAATTCTACTTGAAACAAATATTCATTAATGCAAATTCAACCTTAAATGCAATGTATAAAGTTACATTCACAAAACTGTACAAAAAGCAATATAGTATATTATGCAACTAGTGAATAAAGGACGGATTTAAAGCGAGTCAATCACGAACAAGTGAAGGATGCTAACAACTGAATCACGACCGTAGGGAGTGATTCATGATGATTGAATCACGAGCATAGCGAGTGATTCAAGTGTTAGAATCCTGAGCGACGCGAGTGATTCATGGCCCTCGATATAAATCCGTTTTATTCAAGAGTTGCATACTATATTTTATACCATGACTACGAGAAAAGGAAAGATTGAAGCGAAAAGCACAAGGAATAATAATAAATAAATGGTTTATTACCTTCAAAATTTACAAAAAAATGTGAAACCCTGACCCCTGAGCTAGGTAACAGCACTTGTGTTTTAATCTCTATCTCTAACTCTATCTCTAACTCTATCTCTATCTCTAACTATACCTCTATCCCTAACTCTATCTCTAACTCTATCTCTAACTCTAACTCTATCTCTAACTCTATCTCTATCTCTGACTCTAACTCTGACTCTGACTCTAACTCTGACTCTGACTCTAACTCTGACTCTGACTCTGACTCTATCTCTAACTCTAACTCTGACTCTAACTCTGACTCTAACTCTAACTCTATCTCTAACTCTAACTCTAACTCTTAACTCTATCTCTATCTAAGTTTGTATCGAATATTTTATGCGCAAGGAGGTTGTATAGCATTGAGATAGAGTTTGAATATTATATTGGTGTGTTCTAAATTCAAACACCAAAACAGTGATTAAAAGTGCTTTTTATTCACTGTTTTCAGTGAATAAAATAAGCTTTTTAGAGGGGGAATGGTATAAAAAAATGTTTGCACTCAATACAAATTTAGTCTTACTTGCAAGTATTAAAGTCTGAATTATAATGTGACAAAAAAAGGAATTCGAAATTCGAATTTTCAAAATTTTCGTTCCGGCTCGCTGCTTGGACAAGGAATGAGTGGAGTGGAAACGTTCAATTATTTTTTTATATCATCGATCTTTAAAATACTATATTAAGAACCAGGAACGAATATAAGTCGCTCAAATGGCCACACACAATTATCTACCTATCTTTCTATATTATAAAAATCAATTGCTGTTTGTTGGTCTCGCTAAAACTCAAAAACGGGGATCGATTTGAATAATTATTCTTCAATACAGTTGTTAAACATGGCGTACTTTCAGAGGCTATAATTATGATTCGAAAATTAAATATTTACGCGGTCGTGACTTTTGTTTACGAGCTCGATCATTAGTTTTGCAGTTAAGTTTTAAATGTTTTAGTCAATTCAAAAAAGTTTAGTAGCAAGGTGTTTTCATACTTAAAATAAAATGGGATTTTATTCGAGGCCAAAATGAATGAGTCCGTACGTCTTAGCATAAAATTCTCAAAAGTTTATTAAATGGTTGTTTAATATATTGAATTAACAGTTTTAATTTCATTATTTTCACATAAACATTTGTCAAAAATCGAATAGGCTGTTTTCGTTGTAAAAAAAATATTGGTATCTCTAACTCTATCTCTAACTCTATCTCTACCTCTATCTCTAACTCTGTCTCTATCTCTAACTCTATCTCGATCTCTAACTCTATCACTAACTCTGTCTCTATCTCTAACTCTATCTCTATCTCTATCTCTAACTATATCTCTAACTCTATCTCTATCTCTAACTCTATCTCTAACTCTATCTCGATCTCTATCTCTAACTCTATCTCTAACTCTATCTCTAACTCTGTCTCTAACTCTATCTCTAACTGTATCTCTAACTCTAACTCTATCTCTATCTAAGTTTGTATAACTCTATCTCTATCTAAGTTTGTATCGAATATTTTATGCGCAAGGAGGTTGTATAGCATTGAGATGGAGTTTGAATATTATATCGGTGTTCCAAATTCAAACACCAAAGCAGTGATTAAAAGTGCTTTTTATTCACTGTTTTCAGTATAAAATAAAATTAGCTTTTTAGAGGAGGAATGGTATATTTTTTTTTCAACACACTTGCTCATAAAGTCGCACTAATTTCACCGCAATTGGGCACATAATGACACCTGTTATCAAACTGTGACTTTTTCATTACTATTATTCACAAGTGAGATAAAGAGTTATTTTTTTTAATTTATTGGTTGAGTTGCTTTGTTCTTAAAAAAGTTTCGATACAAAAAAGATCGTGCTCAATAGTACAAATGCAACACATTTCATGCAACTTCGTATTTAAATAGATAATTTGAATTTGTACGTGTTTAATAAATAAAACTTTCACTTAAATATAACTTTTGTTTTTGTCTGTCATAAAGAAAACTTGAAATTCCCCATTTTGTACCTGGCTAAAACGCTATCCGCGAAAAGCCAAAAAAAAAGATAACTCATTATTTTTAGTCTATGGCCGATCGCCATTGTTAAATGCGCGTGCATAGGCAAACTGTTTAATTTTGCCCGCCATTGCGAAAAAATATTCACAACTCGTTTTCACTGTTGGAAATGATTTTTAAGTATTATTTTCTTCACAAGTGTGTTGAAAAACGTCGTATGATACACGTGTGTATTGATGATTACCGTCTTCGGCTCTCTTAAGACCCTCACCTAACGGCTCGGGTCTCAATGGCGCCTCAGCGGTAATCACCAACATTACACACTTGTACCATAATGTACTATTTTTGTGTGATTTTTTTTTTTTTTTTTTTTAATATGAGTTGGTGTTAATTCCATTTCATCACTTGTACTTGACAAGTGATGAAATGAAATTAACTCCACCCGATATTTTATCTGAGGCCAACACTGCGCAAGATGAAATTTTGCCTCCAAAATCTCGAGAAAGATATATGGCGACTCACGTTAATTTTATTTTATGGAAAAATAAAAATTGAATTCTTTGACTTGTTTTTACTATTTCCCACAACTGTATTGAAAAACGTCGTGTGATACACGGGTGTGTAGGTTATAACCTACTTTCCACCCTTGTATCACAATGTACTATTTCAACACAGTTGTTAATTTAAACATGGCGTACTTTCAGAGGCTCTAGTTATGATTCGAAAATTGAATCTTTTGCATAGGCATTTATTTACGCAATTACGCGGTCGTGACTTTTGTTTACGAGCTCGATCATTAGTTTTGCAGTTGAGTTTTAAATTTCTAAATCAATTTTAAAAGTTTAGTAACACAGTTTTCATACATAGAATAAAATGGGATGGATTTTATACGAGGATAAATGAATGATTCCGTAAGTTTTAGCATTGAATTCTCAAAAGTCTTTTAAATGGTTTTTTAATATGATTAATTACCAGTTTTAATTTAATTATTTTCACATCAACATTTGTCAAAAATCGAATAGGCTGCATAGGCTGTTTTCGTTGTAAAAAAAATATGCCCAGTTGCAAAACGCGCCTTATTCTGAAAATGTTTTTTTTGTGAATAAACAAATCTAATTCTTTGATTTGTTTTTACTATTTCCCACAGCTCTATTAAAAAACGTCGTGTGATACACGGGTGTGTAGGTTATTGCATAACCTACTTTCCACCCTTGTATCACAATGTACTATTTTTGTTTTGTTCGCTCTAATAAAGAGACAGTTTAAAATATATATATATATGTATATACGTGGGCGGGTAGCTAGGGTAGGTGGGTAAGGTAAAAAGGTAGGTAGGATAGGTTAGCTTGAAAACTTGAAAATTAAAAGTCAGCTATATGTAGGTATTTTTTTTTAATTATAGAATGAAACTTAAAATTTTAGCAATAAGGTTAAAAACACTATATAGGAAATTTCGGGGTTTTATTTATTTCGTTTTCTATGGTGTCAAATATTTTTGACTGATTTAAAAAAGTAGTCGGACTAAAATAATACAATAGTAATTTTACTAAGACAAAGCTTCTTAAATTCGGGTTGGCTCATTGTAAAAAAACTCGATTCAAAAACGCGTCCACCTATGTCGCGGTTTAGAAGGTTTACTTGAAAGATTTCGTTAACTATTTAGAAAAATGTTTGACATCCAAAAAAACGTGGCCAACTGTCTTAACAGCCGAAACAAAAACCCTCTATGATAGACTCAATAGAAATTCCACGAAGGCAGAATTATCCCGTCGTAAATTTTATCCAGCTCTTCGTAAATTTGCTTTAACTTAACCCTTCATTGTGACTTTCCTGCCGCGTACAATTATGCCAGAAAATGTTTCAATAAGGTTTTTCCACATGTAAGAAAATTACGCAGATGGTATGTTAGTATAGATGCACAGCCTGGTTTCACTAACGAGTCGTTGTGTGCTTTGAAATTAAAAAGAATTAACACGGGAAAGGAATTAATTTATTCTTTAGTAATTGACGAGATTTCTAATAGAAGTCAAAAAATACGGATCAGTAAAATGAATAAAGGTTTGGTCACTTCAGGTTTTGGTGACCTAAGAGACGAAATAGCTCCTCTATCTCTTGTTTTGATGATAGTATCACTAAATCAAAATAAAAAATACCAATAGGATTTATTTTATCAGTAAAAAGCTGAATTGAAAGCTACATTAATTAAGCAATGCTTAAGCTTATGCCACGAAGTAAGTGTAAAAATTGTCAGTATGACTTTCGATGGTGCTCCAACTAATTTGAGTACTGCAGAAATATTAGGTTGTGAATTGTTGAGTGATCCAGATAATTTAAAACTAATTTACCTCCTCCAGTTAATTAAGATAAATTGTAAAAAAATATCTACAATTTTTTAACTAGCAGTTATATCCAGTCTATCAAAATGAATGGAACAAATTTTTGAATATTTAAAAGGCTTATATGTTTCTTCTCCTCTTTCTTTTGCGACAATAGATACCCATTCTGCACAGCGAAATGGATCATTAGGAAAACTAAAAAAAAAGCTTTACAAACTACTCCATGCATTCTCTGTTCCAGAACAGTCAATGTTTGTTACAATAGTTGGCGCGTTCGCTTTTTCGACGCAAATGTTGGTCAAACAATCGTAATATTGGGTAATTGATTCATATTTAATATTTAATTCGGTTTTTACTTTATGAAAAACACTTAATGATATAAACTTACCCAAAAAAAAAATATTCCTTTCAAATTCAAGGTGTTACGGTGGTTATTTGCACAATTTTTGTACGCATATTGCGGCATTTTTTACGTATTAATGTTGGCTATGATTGGACCATACTAAATTAAAAATAGTGACACAACCGTATTTGTGGCCATATTTTTTGGCCCGTTTTTGAAGCGCTGACCGGGAATCTAGTGTATTCTTCATCGAAGGTTATTATGCCATATATTACACACCCAACAAATATATAGTCACAGTTACTTTCACATTTATACTATATAGAATGAATTATAAGATGATGGTGAGAGTAGGCACTGTACCTACACTTAATTCTGTATCCGCATCATTGCTACATTTTCTCATTATATTTTCAGGTAAACTGAGTGAAATATCGAACCATTTCGACAACATGCATCCCAATGGCTGCCAAACCAACGTGGACTCTGAGATGCAGCTCACGAACGTTCGCAACAACAGTCAGCAAGTCCACCTTACCGTTCTGGGGGTCTACAACTTCCTCCTTCACGTCAAAGTGTCAGAAAGTGACGGCAAAGTGTACATGGCCGTTCAACTGATCGGCACAAAATTCAGCGCACAGAAATGGCTCTATGAAATACATGTGTACAACAAAAGCGAAAACCGCAGAAAATATATGTACACAGATAACTGCTGCTCGTCCAGCGACAAGATAGAAGACGTTTTTAAAGCAGGAGAGTGTGCAGTGTTGCCAGTGTGGCACGCTAACACTTTTGTATGTAACGGAGCTTTGACGTACAAGTTTTTTATTAAGAAGACCGATGAAGAAAAGAGGGAGTATGGTAAAAATCAACGCGGGAGAGGGAGAGGTAGGAAGTATTAAGGAAAACTAATTTGGCTACATAACTAAATTTGATTTGTCTGCAAATGAAGAGTGAGTTGGTTGAGAATATTTTTGTACTTACATTAATTTTTTTTTGGACTTCTTAATATGATGTGTATCCAGACGGAAGGAAGGAACTTGGGAGAGCTTTACGCATTAATAAGTATTGCCACTCGTGAAGGTAATTTTAATGTTGCCATAACAATGATACGAGTAATAATACATAAGTGAATGCGCAAGACTTGCTTACATTCTTAGAAAACAGTTCTCAAGTGATAAAATTGTCTGAAGTGGCCTTATTTGATAATAATTTTAGGCAAGCTTCACCGTCGACCACATCATTGCTTACCATCAGGTGAGTTAGTGATCGTGGGCCTATCAATAATAATAAAAAAAACATACTTATTAATCAGGTATAGTTTGCTTGAAAAATGCAACGATATTAAAACTCAACCACCCTCTTGATAAGGATCAACATGAATGATGTCATATTTACGTTGTTTATTTATATTTCTTTTATAAACAATTGTTTTATCGATAGACGCTGATCTGCGATAAATAGAAGTATATTAAAAGTGTGTTTAACGAGTCGATCGAATAATATTTTACGAAAATGACCTTTTTATTGACATTTTTAATTTGACGTAATAAAATATATATCTACAGATTAAATATAAAGGTACAATTATTAAAATATATAATGGTACATAGAATAGGTTATCTTATATCTTTGAGGCTCATAAGCCTAGCGTCATCGATTCTGCAATATATGTCACAAATTATTATGCGAGATTAACTTACATATGTGAGAAAAGTATATTGATCCAGAATTCCCTGAAACATTTATATGAATCTAGACAGTGTTGTTACACCAAGTTCTATGTATAAATGTGTAGTTTAAAGACATGTATCAAGGAAGACTTGTCCGTTGATCTCTAAGAGAAACGAAGATGTAACGGGGAATGCCTTTGGTTCCTTTATCCAGAAATAGTAATTACTTTCAGTGATAAGCATTTTGGAGTCCTCTGGTAGATAGGAGTAAAAGGAGAACTTGCAAGCATCGTAGCAGGTGGCTTTGTAGTTTCTGCCTACCCCCATGGGAAAAGGGCATGAGTTTATTACTATTGCTGGTAGATTTATTTTAGAACAACAAGGAACCAAGCTACGGCCCATGTCATATTTTACCCAAAAGAAGACACATGAGGGCTGTCTTTTTGTTTTCATAATTCTATTGTACACTTGCAGTAGTTTCCAGTTTTGGACTATGGAAACACTGTCAAGTGTTGCCAGTTAGGGTTTACCACTGGCAAGTCTTTGGTAGAATTCAATCATAATTATAATACGATATGATTGCCATTGACAAAAATATATTATTAATTATAGTTTTTGTTTTTTTCAGAAGTTAGTTATATTATGTTATAAACTTATATAGATAATAAGGACTGGAGTGAATAACTATGAGCTCGTGGCTAAGTTAATAACAGCCGCACTAGTCGATCTTCAAGGTTAAGCAACGCTTGCCGAGGTCGGTTCATGGATGGGTCTATAACATAGCGAAACTTCCCCCCTGCCTCGGAAAGCACTTTAAGCTGTTGGTTCCGGCTGTCATTAAAGATCTTTGACAGTCGTTACGGTAGTCAGATGATGATGATTACCGGGTTGTGGCGGTCATTTAGGTAGTCGGAGATACACTTTAAAAAATACTTGTACTCTGGTTAGACTAGAAGCCAATCCTAACCAGCCATTTCGAAGATACAATGTTTACTATACTTCATAAAAGATAGCTTGATCTCTGTGACAGCTGTCAGTATCAAAACAGTAACAATAGTACTTGATAGGCTAACAATACCGTATACGTCAGTTTGACAAACTTCGCAGAGATCAAGCTATCTTTTATGAAGTATAACAAAGTAATACAGAATTTTTTTAGGGCTACCCTCTACTCAACAACAAAAATCAAACGATTTCGATATAGTATGTTGTATCTGTTGACTAGAAGATTAGATTCGAGCGGACCTAAAATGTTCACCCCTGCTCAAATTATTGAGCTGTCAGTACTTATTAGTAAATAGTGTACCCTCACCTTGGCCAAAATATAGTTGGGTTGGATGGGAAAAGTCTGAGCAGACAAATAAGATTGTAATAAGTTTAATGATCCATTCGCAAAACAATTCGGAGGGAAAGACAAAAATTGGTCTTGTGGGGCGTGAATAACCGTCATAGATTCCAGTCGAGCACTTTTCGTCCTTATGCCGTTAGTACTAAGATAGAGCATTTTTAATGGTGTGCTTACACCCGGATTCTGGACAAAAAATATCGACCCTTCACAAATTAAACGCAAGTCAAGTTATCCAATTGGCTGTTGATAATGCATTCAACCATCAATATATTACAATATTTTTTGTTGTGGAAACACGAGCCTTAGTGTATTTTAGTATGTAGAATACCCAGTTAAACTCCCTATCTGAAGGTATATTATCTTTAAAAAAATATTGTTTTAGTTATTCTGTATAATCAAATTAGTACATTTCGTGTAGAGCATAAAAAGTCGAGATTTTAACACGAGCGATGTAGCCAATTTCGACGTGAACTGAAGGCGAACGTCGAAAGCTACATGCGAGTGTTAAAATAAAGCTTTTTTATGCGAGACACGAACGATTATTTTTCTACTACCTGATGAGCTTACTTAATTAAATGCAAATAAGTTCCAACAACAATTTATTAGAAACGTTCAGACTAAAAACCAAAGACAATATACACACAATCAACGCGCGCTTTTTCGAGAGGTTTAGTATCATTTTGCCAGTTACATAATGTTATTATATAATTTTGTTTTTATTATTTTATAATCTTCATAAAATGTGTCTAAATGTTCATATTTCAAAACTAATTTCTTAGGCAATGTGTTACATAATAAACAAGGTAGTAGAAAAAATAATTATTATAAGTATAATCAATGGTGTAATGTTTTACTTGTAAGTTTTGTTTGATTTTGATTACTGTGTGAAGGGATTTTTATTATTTTTCTGTAAGTTGACATTGTATTTTCTTATTCAATAAAGCTTATCAATATTAGAAAGGTTTTTTTATTGGTTCAAGCCATACTCGTTTTTTTAAACAGCAACCTTTAGATCTACTCAGAAAGAAACCTAAATTCGAGATCTTTTCAATCCATCGCCATTACCTCAAGTATCAGTACCTACGGGTGGCAATGGAATTTGAACTTTGTCATGAGACAAAGTTTGATAGAAAACCTAAGTTGGTGGCGATGGATTGAAATTTACTCGAATTAAGATTTCATGTATATAATAATAGTAACCTAATTTTGCTAACGGGGGAAATCTTAAAAAGGTACCCGAACTTTTGGAAAAAAGATCAAGGAGTGTGGGATTTTTACCTCATTCAAACCATCCCGGTGATCAGCATCAGCACGTAGGAGACCCGTGACCTCTTAGAAGACCACCCCGGAATCCCTTCCGTGCAATGCCAATTAGGGCACATCCCTGAGAAGACTAAAAAAAGCGCCTCCCCTGAGCGTCACTGTGCCGCCGTCTTTCCGACGAAAATCCATAACGCGTCTTTCATCTCGCCCGTAATCACTGTCAATCATCAATATGTCCGTCAGGATTGAGGAGCCACTTCTCATATTTTAATGAAATTAATATACTTATTTAGTAGTAAGTTTAAAAATTTTGTAGGTACAATCCTCGATTTTGTAGTATAATACTTCAAAAGTTATATGAACATAAAGGTGGCTCCTCAATCTAAATGTTTGGATTGAGGAGCCACATCAGAACTAGGAACATCATGGATAAATATTTATCATAATTAGGTATGATTTTGTAGTATTTGAGAGTATTTAGTAGACAAAATCTAAGATCTTTTGAATTATAATTAAAAAAGTTACCATACATTATAAGTGGCTCCTCAGACCATACATACGACTCGTCATTATTCAAAGAAGCAGTAGTTCAATTAATACGAAATTTCTGCGTCATTTAGTAGTAAGTATATTAGATTTGTAGGACAAGAATCATTAATTAAAAATGAGTGCATTGGGAGATATGGCACATTTTATCTGGCTCCTCAATCCTGACGTTAGTGTACCTACCTGAGATCACGAGGTTACTGTACTGACCTGAGATTACAACAGAATCAAAAACCAGAGACACTAACATTTAGTATGAATGTCTACTAAATACTTAAGTAGAGATCAACATTGTATATATTCGGTATCTGAAAAACAGATTACTTTTCAATATTCCTTAAGAATTCGCTATTAAGGGTGACCATGTTATATGAATGAAACCAGGATGAAAAGTTTTTGAAATTTATTTTTTTACATTCGACAATAGCAACCATTTAGCTGGCAGGGGGGACACTTGACTCTAACAAAAATTTGCAATTTAAAGCTTAATTTTAAAGGCCTATTCATCGATATCCCACTTAAGGAAAAGACGAGAAAAAAATAGTCTGTTGTCGGAGTGATTAATATTTATATCCATGCCAAATTATAGCTTTTTAGTACTAAGAGTTTCTGAGATAAGCTGTGGATGGACAGACGGACAAAGCGAAAATATAAAGGTTGCTTGTTGGTTACGGAACCCTAAAAAGGCGTTGACGCGAAATCTTAAGAATCTTTTATTCATCTTTTTTTTTCTTATTACAAATTGAATTGGTGACCGTAATTTATTTTTAATATTATACATCTAATGAAAATTTGTAAATGGAATAAAATAAAATAAAAATGTATGAATATGTACTGTGTTGAGCAATAAATATATTTGAATTTGAATTTGGAATAGACAGGAAAATATATTTTTCAATACAGTTGTTAAACATGGTGTACTTTCAGAGGCTATAATTATGATTCGAAAATTAAATCTTTTGCATAGGCATCTTTCTGTTACGCGGTCACGACTTTTGTTTACGTGCTCGATCATTATTTTTGCAGTTGAGTTTTAAATTTATAAGTCAATTTAAAAAGTTTAGTAGCAAGGAGTTTTCATACATAGAATAAAATAGATGGATTTTATACGAGGAAAAATTAATGATTCCATACGTTTTAGCATTGAATTCTCAAATGTTTTTAAATGGTTGTTTAATAAATTTAATTACCAGTTTTAATTTAATTATTTACACATCAAAATTTGTCAAAAATCAAATAGGCTGTATAGGCTGTTCTCGTTGAAAAAAAAATGTCCAGTTGCAACAACGCGCCATTTTCTGTTTTTTTTATTAGTTTATACAAATCTAATTAATATTTCCCACAACTGTATTGAAAAACGTCGTGTGATACACGGGTGTATAGGTTATTGCAAACTAACCTACTTTCCACCCTTGTATCACAATGTACTATTTTTTTTGTTTGTTTTAAGCTACCTCAATATATTAAACTTTTATCAGATCCTCTTGCGATCCGAAATAGGCGTGCTGTATTTTGATACAAGAGATAACCACTGTGAATTTGCTTGTAATGTGTCCTTCATTTTTGAACATATAGCTTTGAAGTATTGTTTTAGTGCAATTTTCAGTAAAAAGTGTACTAATGATACATGCCAATTTACCCCAATATCTAGGCAGATCGCATTTTTGTCTTTAAACCTAAATATAAAATCTGTTTTCGGCATCCAAAGTTTAGAAGATGCAATTTGTATTTCAGAAGAAAAAAACATTTGTACGGCGTGTAACCACCAACTAATGTGTAAATATACTCTATCAAACACAGTTTAATTGAACTAAATGTTTGTACGAAGTTTCTAGTAAACAAGGTACCAGAATCTATAATGATTACAAGTAGATCATATACGTTAATAGGTGTTATAGAATTTATACCTGGAATTAGCGACACTGGCATGGACCACTATAAATGTCACTACCAAATAAAGGATGAGATGTTTTGTTACGACGACTATGATTCTCACTGTAAAATTCGTAAAAGCACCGACCAACCTATATTAATTCTTTAACTTATGTAGAAATTGATTTAAATACCTAAAACATATGAAGAATTATCTGTACACCTTACCTATATTTCTGTATTGTAAATTTGTTAAAAATTAAATTTAAAAAACTTGTTATCCTGGTTTCATTCATATAACATGGTCACCCTTAATAGCGAATTCTTAAGGAATATTGAAAAGTAATCTGTTTTTCAGATACCGAATATATACAATGTTGATCTCTACTTAAGTATTTAGTAGACATTCATACTAAATGTTAGTGTCTCTGGTTTTTGATTCCGTTGTAATCTCAAGTAGGTACAATAACGTTGTGATCTCAGGTAGGTACACTAACATCAGGATTGAGGAGCCAGTTAAAATGTGCCATATCTCCCAATGCACTCATTTTTAATTGATGATTCTTGTCCTACAAATCTAATATACTTACTACTAAATGACGAAGAAGTTGCGCATTCATTAAACAACTGCTTCTTTGAAAAATTACGAGTCGTATGTATGGTCTGAGGAGCCACATATAATGTATGGTAACTTTTTTAATTTTAATGCAACCGAGCTCAGATTTTGTCTACTAAATACTCTCAAATACTACAAAATCATACCTAATTATGATTAATATTTATCCATGATGTTCCTAGTTCTGACGTGGCTCCTCAATCCAAACATTTAGACTGAGGAGCCACCTTTATGTCCATATAACTTTTGAAGTATTATACTACAAAATCGAGGACCGAACCTACAAAATTTTTAAACTTACTACTAAATAAGTATATTAATTTCATTAAAATACGAAAAGTGGCTCCTCAATCCTGACGGACATTCATCAATCGGTCGATTGATGGCATCAAATCCTTCGCCTTGCCGAGTTCACTTACGCAATTAGGCTGTTGGAGTCAGTTGGTGGGAGGATAGTCTCCTGTTTGAACACCCGCGACCCCGAAGTCCAGAAGCTTATGATGCTAGCGGGGTTTCGGCGGTTTAGGCTCCGAGTGGGATCGGGCCTTTTACGGAAATTACACTAGTGTGCGACTTAAAAAACTCGGCATAAGCACACAGACATCTTTTCATCGACAAAACTACTGTACAGTGCGTGCCACGAAAGATGAGATTTGACACACCACGTGGTTTGACTTTCGCAGTTGATAATTTAAAGATCTCTATAGTGTTACGAGAGCGGGCAGGCCTAGTCCGTCATGTGTTGTCTGTCACCTTACAATGGCTTACAAGAATACTTCTTGTAAATACTCTCTAACAAACGGACGGCAATCCAATTTCCAGTAGGCGGGACCAGATACTAGACCATTTCAGCGTATCAAAGGCCTTATCGAAGTCGACGAAAAAATCGCGGGTGGTGCTGCCAAGATCACTTAGAGTCCGTGTTTAAAATACTTTAAAATTGTAAATCGTGTTCTGTTTATAACCGATGTTATCTAAAAATGTGCTTAAACATCTAAAGCTCAATTGACATTATTGGTGAATTAACAGTGACGCGTTAAATTATAAAATAGCACCTTGAAAACTATTATCGTCAACCTTCACAAATAAGTTGTTAAAAAGACGTGTGGCACTCGGGGACTGCCGCGGTAAAGTTATTGCATAGCATTTAATTTTTGAGAATTTAAGTCATTTTCTTTCACCTATTGTTCTTAAAATCTACTTTCTTTTCCCAAATAGTAAATGCAGATCACGGTCCACCCACAATAATAAACCCTTAACGCCACCCTCTAACAACCCCCTTATTATCTGTGCGGGACGGAGCGGAGCGGCCTCGAGCGATCACGCGCTCGAGGCCGCAGGCACTCCGGAGGTTGTAAGGCTCCAGCTCGAACGCGTTGACGCCCCTTGCACCTATACTTCGTTGTCTTTGAGCAAATACCGACCCTGCAGTGGTTGGAAGGCTGCCAAGTATGTTGAGGGGAAGGCGTGATGTCCAGGTTAATGAAAGACTTCGATTTTCATGACCAAAAGCGACGCTTCTTCATGGTCTTCGTTACGCAAAGTGAAGTGGATTTGATAGTTGAGAAATTATGGCTACAATTAGGACGGTGCCTCTGTGCACTATCCTTCTACCGAACTTGACCGTAACGACGACCTCAAATTAGCGTGCGCGCATAAACTTTAATTAACAAAATAATTATTATCACTAGTCGCTGAAAACCGACAGAAACTCCCCTTCTACTGAACCGATTTTGATGAGACTGGATAGGTCTTGAGAAGACCTTCCCTCCGGACCTTGGTCCAGATCCATAGCTGCTACCTTCAGGGAGCTCTTGCGTGGAGAACGCCGAATAAGGGGAAATTCTGTCAATTTATAGCTTTACACGCTACTTTCTATTACATTGGTAATACGCTGGTACCCTGGCACTTTAGTGCCAGGGTACCAGCAAGGGACTTGTAGCCCTACTCCTGGACCATCGAACTGTGACAGTTTCACAGCTTCATCTGTCACTTTCACGGGCACAGCCCCGTGAAAGTGCGAAAGCATAGCTTCTGTGCCTGGTTTCGGCATATAAAGCGAGTTTGTACTCGAGCTGGTGGGCGGATCCGCATCCACCAACCATCATCGGATAGCCCTCGCGATGGGCCATCCCATGGTGGAAGTCCGGTGGATACAGCTCCAACCCTCGATTCAGTATTCACTCTGATGTGGTCGATGATGCGAGAAAACCATGGAACCTCGTACTTTATCAAGTCGGTTAGTTCCCTAACCACCAGAGCTAGGCTCCTACCAAAAATGTGGTTGGGAAGCTGGAGAATTTGGCTATCGAATGGTGTACCCTGATGGGTGTACCACCAGCCCTTCTGGTTCTTTTGTTGCCGGGAAGCGGCCGAAACAAGAAATATCGTGTTGTTCCACGGCTTTAACGCCTCTGAGTGTGTATGTGTAGCTATATATTAGCTTTGTGTTGTGACTGAGTCCAGGCGCCTGCCTGAGGGTCCCCGAAGGTAATGCTTCAGATAGCATATCGATAGTCCTTCAGGCACCAAGTGTGTCTGAAGGTAGTGGGCCCCCTGACACGTCCATGCTGGCACATACAGAAACATTATTTCAAGCAAGTAAGGTCCATGTACTAGAATTACATAGATGCCATCTATATATAGGGCCCGGACATAATTCCAGGTTACCTAGAAGCGCTAGATCGCTTATAACGAATTTTCTATTTAATTACTTGAGCAAAAATGCATGTATTTACCATCTCAGAGTGAAACTGTTTTAAACCTGGCTATGTACTGTTGTTATGTACAGTTTTTTCAGTCATAGCACCAAGGTATACTATCTAGAACACCTAGATGGTGTTTCCTAACAAAACAAATGTGTAAGGTAAATAATACGATTGGTAGGTGGGCAGAGCGCACCTATCGATACTTGCGACCCAGCCATTTTAGGGGGGTCCAAAATAAGTAAACAAATGTTTTTTATTTGCTTAAATCACTACTTACACATTATATCTAAAGTATATCAACTATAATACTACTAGATAACCGCTATTTGCGTACTATAAGCTATTATAAAGCCCTCAAAACACTATTCTAAATTGCCAATTTTGGCTGCTTACACGCAAAACTATATAAACAAGCGTCGCCATCTGACTGCTCATTACATAATGTAAATAAACAAACCGATCCGTACCTACCTCGCCGCCGAGGTCCGTCGCGTGTTCAGTAAAATCACGCCAGCCCGCGTCAGCTGTGCAGTAGTTAAATGTTAGATTTAAAAGAGTGAAGTCTATATATTCTGTAGATGGACTTATGTTTCGAGTGCCAGTTTTTAAGTTGACATGAATTTTGAAATAATTAAAGAAAGGACATTCAGAAACCGGGGGAAATAAAAGTGAAACAAACACAAAAATAATACATCACGGTTGAAATAACTGTGCACATAGATTGTCATCGACCCCCCCCCCACCCCGGGGGGAGTGAGGTCGCACATGGTGATGTGCACAGTTATTTCAACCGTGATGTACTATTTTTGTGTTTGTTCACCTCGTGCGTGCGTTCACCTCGTGCGCCAATAGCGACAGTCGAACTTCTGAGTGACCTCACAGCTCCAGGTGCACACTGCACAGTTATATTGACCGAGTAATAAATGATTTTTCTTCAAAGTTTTATACATGATAACTACTGACACTAGTCTTTAGGATGGCATTGTTACATTAGAGCACATCTTTTAGTAAAACTCACTTCTGTGGCGCTGTGTGTGTTATAAAACTGCATTGTAATAGCATCACGTGTTGTTGAAATAAAACATACATAATACTAAATTACCAATTTATTTTTTGTTAAAACCTACAATAGCAAGTAGAAAATGCTATCATGATGTCATAAGCCACGAGTTTCTACAAGAAACATACTATAGACACCCTGGACGATGCTTGTAAGGTTAACGTTGGGCACATACATCTACAAAATTACAAATTTTCTCTTACACACCTGAATTATCCAATAACTCCAATCATTACCCTACCAGAGTTGAAGCCTGAAAAACGTACTAATAGTGTCAGAGCAGGGAATATGAAAGGTATAAGGGTATAAGTCTAGATGAGCTGAAAGAATTAGCTCAAGTAGTGAAAATGATAGTGCGGCTGACACAAAACATGTTAATTTAGGTACGGTATTTCTTGTATGTAATTCTGCCTTTAGAATATTTGATCTTTCTTGTTTTAGAGATAAAATCATATTGTTAAACTGTCTGCGAAATCATCAGAATCCTAACAACTCTGATAATTTCGTTCTTGAGGAGGGAGGAGTTATGCAACCTGAACCACATAAAAAAATCACTGTGAGAGCATGAAATGCACGATTGCAGTTTAGGGTGGCCCTTCCAGAAACTTCCATGCATTTCTGTTAAGTTAGCACTTTAAGTAGCAGTAAGTCGAAACATGTAAACGATAGGATTATATTTGTCAGATCTTGTCATTATTTGTTTACTTAAAACGATACACAAGTACCTTAGTTTGGTACTGGGTGGAGTCTAGTGTCATATGGTGTCGATATGGTATTGGAGAGCGACAGTGATCGTTCGGACATGGCCGTGACAACATACTGGCCTAGGAACTGCTCAGTGTTTCCTTTTAAGTCCAGAGTAGTACTTAGTATCATAGTGATAGTAATTGACTCTGTAAAGAATTAAACTGTGTAGAAGTTACAGGAGATATTTCTCTAGTTTACCCGTATCCCAAATTCTGCGCCCACGACTATAATCTAACACCGCTATGTCACTAACTAGGTCAAATCAAGATCCCATATACCTGGATCTGACATATTCATTACATTAGAGCATCCGCTTCTGAGAGCAGTGGTGGCCCAATGGTTACGGTCCCGACTTACGAGTTGTAGGTCATGGTTTCGAACCCGAGCAGGCGCTTTACTTTGTGTAATTTATTTCATCACCACTGCTCTCAAAACGGTGAAGGAAAACATCGTGAGGAAACCGGCATGTCCTAGAACCAAAAATTCAAAGACATGTGACATCTACCAATCCGCACTGGGCCCGCGTGGTGGATTATAGCCCACTCCCTCTATGAGAGGAGGCCTGTGTCCCAGCAGTGGGAAGTTTAAAAGGCTGGTGATGTGATGTGATGATGTGATCCGCTTCTGCTCACACGTATTCATATTCATATATTTAAACTTTATAACGCTTCCAAAAACATGATTGACACACACTGTTATTTTTTGTGACTTTGTGTTTCATTGTACGTTTGTTGAGTTGCGAATCTGGTGAATTACGAATCTGGTTAGTTGAGAATTTGGTGACTTGCTAATAAAAGGAAAAAATTACGAAAACGTGCGGTTGTAAGTAAAAATTACAAAAAGAGTTATAGCACCAAATGAATGTGCAGCTTGGTGCTATTACAAAACATCAGGCGTAGTTATGGCGCAGCCAACGGCAATTATTTGTATGTCCAAAAGAACTCCAATTTCCTGTTTCAACGGGTAGCATACATTCTACATAATTTCCGAAACATAGTGAAAACTTTTTGCTTAAAATAATAACGCAGTTTTGATAGTTTGTACGGATGGTATCATTTTAGATGTTGTGGGGCCCTTTGTAGCAACAACTTCGGATGCAATTATGCGCAGCCAAAGGGAAGACCACACCTCTGCATGGCATGGATTTCTTAAGCCTAACGAATACTCGGAATAAGTAAACCAACGTTGGGTGGTCGAAACAACCCTTGGAAAATACACTTATTTTTTTTTCTTACGATTAATCCCGCTTTTAATGCAACACATAGGTACTGTAACATAATTATGCGGCCGGGGAAAGAAGAGGCTGGCGATACAAAGTACCTACGCATCGAAGAAGTTTATTTCTATGTTAAGCGAATAAAACCAGACTGAACTCCAAGGCGCTAGTTTAACTAAGTGAGATTTATGATGTAATACGGCTTGTATTCTCTCTGCTTGTATACTCTTTGGTGGGAGAGGAATGGTCGTAACTGAAATCGTTCGAGCAAGTTTAATGACAGATAAATTAGATGCGATCCAGACTTAACTTCTCTGGCCAAAAAAAAAGACGTGTGGCACTCGGGGACTGCCGCGGTAAAGCTATTGCATAGCATTTGTATAAATAATTAGGTATAAATAGTGTAATGACACACCAAAACAAAATTATTCATTTATAAAAAAATAACAATATTAAGAAGTGATTATCGAATTTCGTGCGATGTACATTTATATAGATATAATATCATATATACTTTCTCTGCGCGGCATTCATGACAACAAATTCCTTCCAACAAAATGATTATTAATACACTTATAATCAATATAAACGCAAAAATATAACTTTAGAATAACTCTAGAAAACCATAACAAACTAACTGTCAAACGCCTGACCAGAGGGAATCTGACAGTCAAAATGGCGGTCGATGTAATCCGTCTATTTGTTGAAGAGTCAAGGCCTATATAATCCCAGAGCTCTCATTGTTCTTCGTAATTATATCGGATTATAGCCGCCATTAAAAAGGACGTCCGTTTCATACATCGTTATTTTATATAGGAGTTTCGCCAGACTGGTGTCGAAGACTGCCGAACTGAAACGACGTTAGACGATGCACGGCCTTCAAGCCACACCTCAGATTCCAAAGAATTCAAAAACCTTATTAAAAACAAAACAAAAATACCCTTATTCACATTGAAATAAGGTCGCTTTTCTTTGACAAGCAAAAGTTACCCTTATTCTCATTAGCATAAGGTCCACATTGATCACCATTGGAGCGTGAGGTTTTTTCGTTACGGAATTTCTGGATTCGGTCCCCGCGCTCAAGGCCTGCGATAGAAGCTATGCAATAGCTTAAAAGCCAGTTTGTATCATATCTAAATTAATAAAATGATAAATATTGCAATAAGCCAACTTGCACAACCGACGATTTTCTTTGGGCACTTACGTAGTGCATACAGGGATAATCGTTGGTAGGTGTCACATTCATTTAAAGTGTCTTACAAGGCGTCTGCAAGTTGGCTTCTGCTCCTGGCTGGCACGCCTTTGTAATTACGCGTCCGGGATCCCTGGGTCCCGAGGTTGTCAAATAAATTTAATACTTAATAATAATAATCTTTATTACAAAAAAACACATTTTACAAATTGCGTGTACGGAAATGGCTGCATTAGTTTAAAACTGTCGGAGCCATTAACGCCCACCCAACTAGGAGGGATTGACAGAGCTCCAATGGTATTAAGATAAAGAAATTCAATCACGAATAATAATTAGAAATAATATCAGAATTGAAACTTAGACTTAGAATTAAAATCAAACTAATGATTTAAATCATAATTAAAATCAAACAATAATTAAAATTTATAAATAATTATAATACAAATAAAACGAAATAAGAATTAGACTACAATTGAAATAATAACTAAAATCAGAATAATAATTGAATCAAAATAATAATTAGAATTAAAATAACTACGAGGCGTCACAAACAAATGTTAGAATAGTTTATAGATATAAATAGTATAAACAAAACATACGTCTGCTTACCCCAGCGCGCTAGCTCGTACCATAGACTACTATTATATATGGCTCGTACTAAACAATTTTAGACGAGAATTTTTCTTTTATAGTTTTTTCGAACATAGAATTTCGACCACTTTTTGAGGCACTAAACATTATGTTTTAGTGTATATGAGTATGTATTAAGTTAATATGGGGTCTAACAAGTAAATTAGAATCGTTACATACATACTAAATGCGGTAGTTACGGAAAGAAAACAAATTCAAAACAAAGTCAAATTCCGTAAAACGACCGGTCGCCGCGACCGTTTAGTTCGAAATGAGCAGTCACTCCTTGGAAGTCGCTCCACCCCCGCAAAGGGGTGGGGCGAGCGGTGCCGGAACAGCGTTCCCAGCCCGCGGGTGCAGCACCGGGGCTCGCAACAGCGAAGCCGTCGCTGTGTTGTCATTCAGACCTAGCATATTGCTAGTGCGGTCAAATAACATTGACCGACACTAGCTATGTTTACATGTTGTATGTGACTGTGGGCGCGCCGCGGCGGCCGTTCTGAACGGTCCGCCGCTTCTTCACGACACCCGGCTGTCCACCCCCTCCGAGTGAGACCCAGGGCGTACCCTGGGAGGCTCAGAGAAGGTGACCAGCGACAGGTGTGTCGACTTTTAGACGAACCCACAGTTTAGTAATGTAAGCGACTACTAGCGCCGCCGTTTGTGTATGTAGGAGCGGCAATGTTCTGTGTTACACCGCTCATGAACCAATAGCGCGCGAGGTACTCGCGGCGCTATTCGGTGCAAGTGTACTGGCGAGTGTATAGTTATGAGTGTCTGTTTACGACGTGAAATGAGTCTATATTAACTTAGAACAAACTTCACGCCGTGGATGTCGTGTGGGGTGGGCAGTGTTACTGTTTGAGTAAGCAGTGTGTAAACTGTTACTGCTTACTCAGGCGTCAAGTCCGGGAGGTGGATGGGGTTGCAGTGTCGACTTTGAGGTCACGTGGGAGGCGCTTCTTGTCAGGCGGGCGCGCGTGCCATGGCGCTATGTCCTGGATGTGAGGCCAGGCAGAAGCGTCGGCCCGCGCGAACATGTTTGTTGCTAGTCGCCCTACAAATTCGTCCAGGCTCTCTATCTCTATATCCCGCTGGATGACATCGTTCCTCACGTAGCGAGGAGCGTTTACGATGCGGCGGAGTACTAGGCTTTGTTGGGCGCGGAGTTTCTTTTTGTTAGTCTCGCTAGTGAGGACGAACCAAGCTGGGGCTGCGTATGTTAGTATTGACCGCAAGTATGTTTTATAGATTCCCAGCTTGGCGCGGGTGGGGAGTCGAGATGAGAGCACTGGATTAAGCAGGTTTCGGGCAACCCTGCATTGTTGTATTACCCTGGTGGTGTGCAACCCCATCGTGAGCCGACGGTCGATGGTCACACCCAGGTACTTGGCCTGGGGTGTCCACTCGATGTCGGCCCCTTGTAGCGTCAATTTTGGTGGTAGGGGCGCGAGTCCTGTAACAAGTGCCTGCGTCTTACTCACGTTAACCGACAGCCGCCACTAAGCCAGCCATTCTGGTATGAGGTTGAGGGCGCGCTGCATCTTCTTGGCTGCAAATTTGGCGTTCATTGACGTCGTGACGTAGGCTGCGTCGTCGGCATATAGTGCCAACGTTGCCTCTGGTGTAGTGGGGATATCGTCGGTGTAACGTGAGTAACACGCAGGTGATAAGACGGCGCCTTGTGGCACGCCCGCCAGTATCGGGCGGGGGGCGGACAGTGCGCCTTCTACCACCACTCTGAAGCTCCTGTTGGACAGAAAAGATTTAATGACTCTTACCACGCGACGGGGCGCGCTGGATTTGGCCAGCTTGTAGATTAGGCCGTCGTGCCATACGCGGTCGAACGCCTTTTCCATGTCCAGGAATACTGCAACAGCGTACTCCTTTTTGTTCATTGCTGCTGACAGCATGTGCAGCATCCTGGACAGCTGGAGCGTCGTGCTATGTTCCGCTCGAAACCAGAACTGTTCTTCGCGCGGTGAGATGTGAGGTGCGGCGTGTCGCAGCAGGAGTGACTCGAACACCTTGGAGATGGTGGGCAGGAGTGTGATTGGCCGATAGCTCTCAGGCTTCAGGACATTCTTTCCCGCCTTGGGCAGCATGATGACGCGCCCTTCTTTCCACGAGGCCGGGAAGGAGCCCGTGCGGAGAATCCCGGTGAATAGGCGAGCCACTGCCGCTACCATACGGTGAGGCAAGTGGCGTAGTGCTGTGTTTGAGATGTGGTCGGCACCTGGGGCCTTCCGGGGGAAATATATGGCATCTTCTTTAGGAGCTATCGGCGTAGCGAAGTATTCTCCAATGTGTTTCTCGACTGCTGCGACGTGTTCGTGTTCTGCTGTCGGGTTCGGTTGGAACTGACGCTCCAGGTGCTCGGCGAAGACCTCTGCTCGGTCTCCCTCGGTTTACCCGACTACCCGACGTGTGAACAAGTAAACTTTGTGCTCCGTTACTAATATTGATAAAAAATATTAAATAAAGTTATTTCATAGTGTATTCATGTAAATATTGAAAAATACATTGTAAACAAGAAGTGAAAGTGTTGTATCATAAAAACTCTCATAAATAAAAAAGTTTCAGTGCTATATTCAATTGAACATTGAACCCTGTCAAAACTACATTAATTCTGTATTCTAGTGATCTAAAATTAAAATAAACATCAATAATAATACTGTGGATATATAAATAATTAAGTGAAACAAAACATTTTAACAATAAAACCCAAAACAAAAAGTGAAAAAACAATCTGTCAAAAGTTTGAATTATACAATCTACGAATCATCATAAAAACGAACTTTTATCAATTCCATACCACAATAAACAGATACATAATTTCAACAGATGCCAAATAGCCGAATAGGTAGACGTACAGACTTCTGCTTGCTTGGGCGCTGGTTCGTGTCTCGTCGACGGCGTTCTGTTTTTGTGGATTGATAAATTGTCTTTATCATTGTTCCAACGAAATTGCTCGACCAGAGTGAGGTAAAAAAGATAACCACCCACCATAAGATTCGAAAATGAATTTCTTCGAAAACATTACTATGCGACGTACGCGTACTAAATCTGATTCAAATACAAAATGATACATTCGAAGATACCGTGAACAGTCTACCCGATTTATCAAGTGATGTTACTGATGCACATCAACAAATAACTAAAATGAAAGATCGAATTGACAAGCTTGTGTTAGAATTAAACAGTGCACATCAGGAAATCGAGTCACTGTCTTTGGAAAACAATGACCTTAGGCAAGTAAATATTGGTTTACAAAGCAAAAACAACCGCCTAACAGAACTTACACATAGCCCTATTAAAAAACACAAAAAAGCAACTCCAATTAAGAAATGTCCGAAAAACGACAAACAAACACAAACAGTTCCTTCATCATTTATATCTAACCAGAAAGAAGTAACGATAACACCCAATGTCATACAAAATAAAACAAGTAGTGATAAGACAATTTCAGAACAAATCCAACAAAATAAGAAGGCGAGTAAAATATGTATTCTGAGTACTAACAACAGGAATGACATAGCAAATATTGCCGAAAATACTCTTCACAAACACTCGGAAAACATATGCCATTATATAAGGACAAACTGTAAAACAGAACAATTAATGTGCGATTTAGAAACTAAATTAAAAACATTTACAATGCAGGACTAACTTCTGTATAATTCTAATAGGAGAGGAAGACTTTAAAAATACGAACGACTACCTTCAACTGACACTCCACATCAGAACGACCTTACAAAAAGTAAACCATACGAACATAATAGTCTGCACGCCGATATATAAGTATAATTACGACAAAATTATGTATAATTGGAGAATAGAACACTTCAATAATTTACTGTACCTTGATATTATGTCTCATCAACATGCATATCTCTTGGACTCGAACAAGAATCTGGCAAACGATTATACAATGTTTACGAAAAAAACAGGGCTACTAAACAATTTTGGCATGCAGACAATCTTCAAAGATATTGACGCTTTTATCTCAGGTGTTAAAAAATACGATTTATTGATGTTAGACATCGATACAACACCCAATGACGAACATATAGACACCCAGTTTTTTCTATGATAACTATATAAATATATTACATCAAAACATTGCGGGATTGCTAAATAAATCTGACGCACTTTCCGTCTGCCTAGAAGAACTAATGTTAAAAAATATTAACATTGATGTAATTTGCATAACCGAGCATTTCATGATGGCTGGTTATGAAAAGTATCTGTCAATCTCTAACTATGATCTAGCTACATGTTTCAGTAGAAGAGACATTAAAAGAGGTGGAGCATGTATCTTGATAAAAAAGGGACACCATTGGAAAGAAATTCCTGAAGTTAGGCACTTAGCAATAAGTAGCACTTTTGAATGTTGTGCTATTGAACTAATCGATACTAACACCATTGTAATCTGCATTTATAGAGTCCCAAATGCAAATAATTTAACAACTTTTTTTGAGCGACTGTATAAATTATGCCAGTTTGTGACAAAGAAAAATAAACGAGATATTGTAATATGCGGTGACTTGAACATTGATACTTTAAAGCGTAATAATACAACACTAGATCTAGAATGTATTTTGCTTAACTTCAATTTTAAATTAGTAATTGATCAGCCAACTAGACTATCCAGTAAAACATGCATAGACAATTTTGCGCATAATTTAGGTAAAAAATGTAAATATGACGTATACGATTTTGCTTTATCTGACCACACCTGTCAAATTCTCAAGTGTCCGGTGAAAAGGATATGTGTTTTACAGCATTGGTATGTTAAACGCCGTGACTACAATCAAGAAAATATGAATAAGTTCAGGGAGTGTTTACAAAATGTTTCTTTATCGGAAATATATAAACTTGACGATCCGAATACGGCCTATAATCTATTTCTGGAGACATTTACCCTAATGTATAATTTATGTTTTCCATTAAAACGTATAAAATTAAGCGTACACAAGAGACCACAGTGGATATCGCGAGGAATTAAAACGTGCAGTAAAAATAAAAGAACTCTTCTGTGGCGTTACCGACTGGAACGCAATGAACAACGTAAACTAGAATTCAAAAGATATACAGCAATATATAAAAAAATTATCAAATTAACACAACGTGCTCAGAACAGCTATAAAATCAAAGCATCATCTAATAAGTCAAAATCTACTTGGGAAATCATTAATCGAACGAAGATGAATATGCCCAATAGAAACTCAATTGGAAACATTAAAATTGGAAATAAAAACTTAACGCACCCGTACGAGATAGCGAAAGCCTTTAACAACTTTTTTGTCGACAAGATAAAACCTATCAGTAATAGAGGTAAACATGTGACATCAAATATCTCAAAATCAAGTAATTCGATGTTTATGGCACCAAGTAATGAAAATGACATCAAAACCATTATTAGGTCTTTAAAAAATACTGGCAGTGTAGGTAATGATGGGATTTCTACCAAAGTAATTAAGTACGTTTCGAATTCCATCAGTAGACATTTGAGCTATATTCTCAATTTGTGCATAACACACGGTACTTACCCAAATAACCTAAAAACAACTGTGGTTAAACCATTGTTTAAAAAAAATGACAAAGATTGCATGGAGTCTTATAGGCCTATTGCACTTGTTCCAATAATATCCAAGATATTTGAAAAATACATTTATGCACAGATTTATAAATACCTGGATAAACAAAACATTTTGATAGAGGAACAAAAAGGTTTTCGGAAAAATAAAACAATCAACTTGGCCATCTATGACTTTTTAAATAATGTTTATACGAATGTTGACAATAGAATACCTGTGTGCTCAATATATTGTGACATGACTCAAGCCTTTGACTATGTGGACCATAATATATTGTTAAGTAAACTAGACGCCTACGGCATTAGAGGTAATGTCCTAAATTTAATAGAATCGTATTTAAAGAACAGGAAACAGTACGTTGAAGTATCTGAAATAGATTTGAAACTTAAATGTCAACGAATCTACAAATCTGATCTTGGAACACTCACATATGGCGTACCCCAGGGCAGCGTTTTAGGGCCTCCTTTATTTATAATCTATATAAATGACATGCCGAAAGTTACAAGTCTCCCTATGTCACTATTTGCTGATGACAGCACTGTGACTATTAATAGCTCAAATGCTGAAAACTACAACGACGAAATTTCTAAGACAATAACCTCCATAGTACAATGGTTAGATAATAATAATTTAAAGATAAATATTGACAAGACAAAATTAACGATGTTTAGCCAACGTTCAAACACAAATATGAGTATATACTATGACAGCCAACGCATATCACAAGTAAACACATCTAAATTCCTAGGTTTAACAATTGATAATAAATTAGATTGGAAAACACACACGGAGGAGCTAACCAAACGAATTAGTAAGTCTGCCTATGCCCTATACAAACTTACCTCAGTGATTAGTGTGGACGCTTTAGTCACAGCATATCATGGCTTGGTGGGTTCAGTTCTGAGATATGGTATTATATTTTGGGGAAATTCAACCAATAGGGAATTAATTTTTAAAGCACAGAAAAAGTGCATCAGGACAATGTTTGGATTACAAGTCATAGATACATGTAAACCATTATTTATTAAATTTAAAATATTGACTCTTCCATGCTTATATGTTTTTGAAGTTGCTGTATTTGTTAAGACCAATCCTAAGTTGTTTAAAAAAATGTCGGACATTAATAACCGAAGTCGAAGGGATAACAGTAGCTTATGCGTAAGGAGGTCCCACACAGCATTGATGTATAAAAGTGTATTTTGCATGGCGCCAGTCATATTTAACCACTTACCACGGTCAATCAAAGAATTGAACGTGAGTTTATTTAAGAAGCGACTAAAATCTTTACTGGTGAACAAAGCATATTACAGTATCTCGGCATTTTTATCAGACAAAAATCTAATGACAGAATGAATGCTAATGAAATACACGACTGTTTGTGCCTACAAATAAATTTTGTATATTGACATTAGTATTGTATATTGATACCTGTATTGTATATTGACATTAGAATTGTGTATTGACATTAGAATTGTATATTGACATTGGAATTGTATATTGACTTTAAAATTGTATATTATCATTAATATTGTCTATTGACATTTGTACATATATTGACATAGTCTTATTATCTGTTTTTCAGTCTGTGCATTGACATGTACTGTATTGACATTTTGTTTTTTAAGTTATTATTATTGTTTTTCTTTTTTTATTGACATTGATTCATATTGATATTTACATTGACATTGATTTCATTGATTTGTATTATGCAATTCTTTATAATTGTTGTTTTATTGTCCAGGCTTATTTTATTTGATTATTGAGATTTAGCTGGCTCGATTTTTATTTTTAATTACCTACTTGCAAACATTTGTACGCCCTCTGGCATAACATAGCGCACTCTTATTACCTGTATATACCAATTATTTTACCTATGTTAAACAAATGAATATGACTTATGACTCCCGCGACGTACTTTAGCGCCCCGTCAGTGTTTTGGAGTGGTCGTACCGGAGTTGGGATGTTGTTTAGCTGGCGGCACAGTTTGTGCATTGAGGGCCAGTCGCCATCCGCGGACTCAATACGTTCCTCCCAGCTCGCGGCTCTCATGGCACTCAACTCGGCCTTGACTTTCTCTGTCAGCTTGTTCAGTGCCGTTTTCATAGTGGGGCATCGTTTGTTGCCACTGCTTGCGTAGTCGCCTCTTTTCAGTAATAAGTCGACGGATGTGCGCCGGCAGGGGCGGATGAAGCACTCTCCCCTGCGGCTGCGTCATCGTCGCTGTTTCCAGAGCTTGTTGAACGCAAGCAGTGATGTCGTCGGCTAGTGCGTCAACGTCGGCGGCGGTGTTTACAGGCCGAGTTGGCGTGGTAGAGTCTATCTTTTCTGCGAAAATGTCCCAGTTGATTAGTCGACGCGGCGCTTGTTGTTTGACGCGAGTCGGCATATCCGATAGGACGACGAGAACAGGATGATGATCCGACTGTAACTCGTCGTCCAGGACTTGTTGTGTGACCTGGCATTTCAGCCCACGGTGTACAACGATGTCTAGTACGTCAGGCATGTACGTATCGTTGTCAGGGTAGTGTGTAGGAGTTTCGGGTCCGGACACCGTGTATCCGTGGGCCTCCGCGTCCGCGAAGAGCCGCCTGCCGTCCCTGTTCGTGCAATAACTATTCCACGCTGGGTGTTTTGAGTTGAAATCACCGGCGAGGATGGTTGGGTTGTTGGTACGCGTGAGTAGTGATCTCAGTTCTCCCATGTCCAATTTATTGTTTGGAGGTTTGTATAGCGCGTAAATTTCTAGGTCCTCGCCGGCTACGTGCAGCTGTACACCCAGCGCGTAAGCTGACTGTATTGTCGGGAGGGGGAGTTCCTGATGGACGACTCTTCTCTTTACAAGAATGGCCAGGCCACGGTATCGGTTTCCGTATGCCGACTGTTCGTCCTTCCTATAAACGAGGTATCCAGGGACCTTGCACCTATCTTCAGGTCCCAGGGGTGTCTCGCTTATTAGCGCCACGTCGATGTCCTGTTCATTTAGGAGAAGGCGGAGGAGAGCGACCTTTTTCTTTAGGCCGCGGGCGTTCCAATGGATCATCCTTAACGACTTATCCATGGTAGAGCGTTAATAGTTTCGCTAAGCCGTCAAGGATGACTTGTTCGACGTCCTGGCCCTGCCTTATGGCCTTAATAAGGTCCATTAACAGTTGAATAGCACAGGCAGTGAAATTCTTTTTCTTGTTCTGACTATCAATTTGTGTCGGCACCTGATTGGCCGTCACGGTTTGGCTAGCTCCGCCTGATTGGCCGGCGCTATTTTTAGTTGGCTGTTTTGCCGATAGATGGCGTTTGGTGTACGTTACATTTGTGTTTTTATTTATCTCAACCGTTTGTTGATTGTTCACTGCCTGCGCTATGTTTGTGACAGGGGTGGCTTCCTGGGTCGCTTCCTGGGTCGTAGGGGGGTGTTGCGGCTTCCTTCCCTTTCCCCCCTCTTCTTTTTCCTCCGCCCTGAGGAGGAGGCGGCCTCTCCGCGTTGAGTAGGCCCATTTGCTGCCGCCATCAGCGACGCACCTTGGGCCTCTTCTTGTGGCCTTTCTACTGTTGTCCCCTCATTCTGGGGGCGGCGTGTTGTGGTGGAGGTGATGGCGACAGTGCCCTGTCGCCTGTTGTTGTTCGTATGTTGCTCGCAGGGTGCGCGCCCCCGCAATTTGCGCAGGTGGCCGGCTGGTCCCTTGGCCTGGGGCAGTCCTTCGCTACGTGCCCCTCTCCACATCTTACACAGGCGAGTGGGCGGTGGCACTGGTGCGAGCTGTGTCGAAATTGCTGGCATCGGTGGCACTGTGCGGGCCCACGCTTGCCACGCCATGCCTCTATCTTGACACCTCGCATTAGTAAAAATACGGAGGTGTCATAGATAGCTCTGACATTATCTGTTTTCTTTAGGACGGCGTGGAACACGCAGCCAGGGCGTCCCTGGCGCGCATTTATATGTCTCACATATTCGGGCTCGTAGCCCAGGCTGCGGAGCTCCTCCTCGATCTCCTGTGGGTCTGTATCCGCCGGTAGTCCCCTTATGGCTACCTTAAACTTCTTGTCCGCTTGAAGTGAGTACGCGAACCAGCTTATGCTTTCCTCCTTTTCTAGGGTGGTCAAGTACCGTTGGACCACCCTATATTCGTCCTCACTTTCAGGGGAGAATCGAACCCCCTGCCTGTAGGGTCGAGCATTTGGTGGCCGGCCTAGTTTGGCAGCCAGAGCCCTAAAATGTGTTGCCCAGTTTGGCAACTTTTCGACTATTAGAGGCGGGTATCGAGGCCGCTTGTGTTTTGTGGGTTTTTCATTATTAGTGTCATTTGGGGCCGATGTGGGGGCCGCATCAGATGTGGGGGTAGGTGATGGTACTTCACTTACCCCTGATGACCTTCTGTGTACTGTGGGCGCGGTATTCACCCTTGGTGATGGCGTACGTCGCGCGGCTCCTGCGAACGTCGGCGATTTGGTGCTCTGTTGTTCGTGTGTGCGTAGCGTATCAAGGCAATATCGTTTCGCCTCCTCTATAGCGTCATCGGGGCTCCTACGTCGCCTCTGGGCCCTAGCTGCCTGAAAATCTGAGTCGACATCCATGCAAACGTTAGGCGATATAGGTGTGTTTACATCCTCGGAGTCCTCCGCCTCTGCCCTGTGCCCATAAGACGCAAGCGATGTGCTTGACCCACTTAAGCTTGATTGGGCCGATCGCATTGCGGGGGAGTCATATGCAGAGGTACGGGGGGGTACAGGCGAGCCGGGATTGGCTAACGAACCTACACGTGGCGCCATCTGTAGTTTTAGTTCCCGGTCCTTATGTATTCGTGGATCGCGGGAGGAAACATAAACGTCTGTTTTTGTTATATTTGACGCGATATTTTGGGCACAGATTGTATAGTGCGTGGTGCAGTCATTCTAACGCCAGCTGTGGGCGGAATGGGCATTGGTTTGTTACCTAGCGGTGCGCGCGTAATAGGTCGCGACGATGCAGCGCGAGGTGCATTAGCACTCATGTGTGTCGATGGATGGTACTGCGGACTGGTTTTTGACTTAACCGTGCTAGAGTAGGAGGTGGTTTGTGATTCCACCGGTCCTTGGCTTATGTGGGTAGTTTGGGAAACCACAGAAAAACTCGATTCCGGAGTGCGCGCGATCGCTTTTCGGTCGGCGGGTACCGGAGTTTTTGTAGGGACTGGGCGGCACTTTGTGGGGGCAATGTACCTGTCAGTCGGTGATGTAGGTGATGCTGGTGATTCAGCAGTGATCTGCCTGGCTTGTCTCCTCGGAGTGCTGCCCTGCTGGCTGCGCTGCTGTTCGTCCGCTGGCTGCGTCATGGTCCCCAGGTTGGGGAGAGAGGACGTCCTGTCCATTTGCGGGCGGTGATCCTGCGAGCTGTGGGCGCCGCGGCCCGGCGGGCCGCGGGCGCCTGTTGGCGACATCTTCTTCTTCCTTTCTTCGTTTCTGGCATATGCTAGAAAGCATGAAAACTAGGAGGGCTAGTTTTCCGCGACCACTATAACGGTTGTGCGCGAGCTCCAAACGTTAGGCGGCGACGAAACCTGCCCTGGATACTCCCGACAGTGGAAGCCCGAAGAACTTTCACAATCGACAGTATAGAGGGTAGGTGATGATGGTGGTCCGTGCGGTAGGTGAACTTATTTCTGCGCGAGAAATACGTCCGTAGCGGTGCACAACTAGAGGCGATCCTGAATGAGCAGTCAGATGGCGACTCACGTTTATATAGTCTGGCCTGTAAGCAGGCAAATTTGGTATTTTAGAATAGTGTTTTAAGGGCTTTATAATAGCCTATAGTACGCAAAATGCGGTTATCTAGTAGTATTATAGTTAATATACTTTAGATATAATGTGTAAGTAGTGATTTAAGCAAATAAAAAATATTTGTTTACTTATTTTGGACCCCCCTAAAATGGCTGGGTCGCAAGTATCGGTAGGTGCGCTCTGCCCACCTACCAATCGTATTATTTTCCTTACACATTTGTTTTGTTAGGAAACACCATCTAGGTGTTCTAGATAGTATACCTTGGTGCTATGACTGAAAAACTGTACATAATAACAGTACATAACCAGGTTTAAAACAGTTTCACTCTGAGATGGTAAATACAGGCATTTTTGCTCAAGTAAGTAAATAGAAAGGTCCAGAGGGAAGGTCTTCTCAAGACCTATCCAGAGACACAAGTCTCATCGAAATCGGTTCAGTAGAAGGGGAGTTTCTGTCGGTTTCCAGCGAATAGTATTAGTGATTATTTTACTAATTAAAGTTTATGCGCGCATGCGGTCGTCGTTACGGTCAAGTGTGGTAGTAGGATAGTGCGCAGAGGCACCGTCCTAATTGTAGCCATTATTTCTCAAATATTAAATCCACGTCACTTTGCGTAACGAAGACCATGAAGAAGCGTCGCTTTTGGTCATGAAAACTCAAGTCTTTCATTGAACTGGACATCACGCCTTCCCCTCAACATACTTGGCAGCCTTCCAACCACTGCAGGGTCGGTATTTGCTCGAAGACAACGAACTATAGGTGCAAGGGGCGTCAACGCGTTCGAGCTGGAGCCTTACAACCTCCGGAGTGCCTGCGGCCTTGAACGATCACGTCCGTCCCGCACAATAACACATAAAATTAAGAATAATTAGAATAAGTGAAGAGTGTGTTTTGTGTGTATAATGCATGTACCTATATGAAGTGTAAGTATAGAGTGGGCTTGCGTGGTACCTCCATATAACCCCACTCCATACTACGGGTACTATGTGGGGTGCATGTTTACCTACGGAAAAAAACATTTCTAGGGTTTGTCTAAAATCTGGAATTCTTCGTGAAGTGAGGATGCCATTCTCAATTTCTCATTTACATATTTATAGTAATAAAAGTGTATCTATCGTTTTTATTTGAATTTCTAGGTCCACAGACAGGAATTTTAAGACAAGCCGGTGCTCATAGCGATGACGTCAGTGAACTGCAGCAACCAGGAGCAGCGCTTCCCGTCGCCGCGCTGTAAACAGATTATAGTATTAGATAGATACTGAGTATGATAATAACTCGTGTGAGTTGTAATTCAACTCGATAAGTTAATAAATTGACACGGAAAAGGCTACCTATTTGATAACGTCTTTCGTTAAATAAAGGGACATATAGTAATATTGTTTTGGTAAAATGAGTTATTCAGCTTACCAGTTAATCTCAGAGTCAGTAACAGCAGGTTTGGCTTCTGTTTTCGAAAGATTTTTTTCTAATTCTTTTAGCGTAGTCGATTTCCTCGTAGATATTCTCATGGCCTTCAACTTCATCGTAGTTCATTTCTTCTATTTCAGCAATTTCCTTGGCACATTGCTTACGAAAAAGCAAGTTAAGGGGCTGTATTCGAACAGTTGACAATCGACATCTGTGGTTCTAAGCCACGCCCACTGTCATTGACAGCTTAGGGGAAAACTTAAATTGGAGCGAAAAGTATTTGAAAATTAAATACACAAGGCCGACCACAGAGGCCCATATCATAAACGGTTCGATGCCGGAGATCGCTGTGCACACCAAAGAGGTCCGAAGAGTATTGTGCAGTCTAGACGTGAACAAGCCAGCCAGCGGGCCTGACGGCATTCCAGCGAGAGAACTGAGGCTGTGTGCGCCCGAACTTTCTCCTGTGTTGACACGCTTGTTCCGCCTCTCTCTTGTAAAAAGAACGGTGCCAAAGTTCTGGAAGCTTGCAGATGTGCAACCAGTGCCCAAAAAAGGCAACCGTGCAGACCCTGTCAATTACCGTCCAATCGCCATTACCTCCATTCTGGGCAAAGTTATGGAAAGGGTATTGAACAGTAAGTTGCTGACCTACCTTGAAGACAATAATCTCCTCAGTGACCGTCAATATGGCTTTCGTCGGGGACGGTCTACTGGCGATCTTCTTGTGTATGTCACGCACTGCTGGGGCGAAGCCATCGAGAGACACGGCGAAGCACTTGCTGTATCGCTGGATATCTCGAAAGCCTTTGACAGGGTCTGGCACGCAAGTCTACTCAGTAAGCTTCCTGCGTATGGCATCCCCGCTGGTGTTTGTAGCTGGATATCAGACTTCCTTTGCGAACGGTCGATCCGAGTAGTCATAGACGGCTGCTCCTCTGACCTTATGGCTATTGATTCCGGAGTTCCTCAGGGGTCTGTTCTCTCTGCAACTCTTTTCCTGCTGCACATCAATGACCTACTTCAGCTTGGTATTGTTGGGAACGCAGATCACAGTACTGTTTCAGAGAGATACCTGTCCGGTGCAAGAACCAGCGTGGATGAAGTTCGTTCCTTGAGAGAGACTATGGTAGAGCGGACAGATTTGCCTGACCTTAAGCCTGGTCTCCTAGTGGGGTGATGACAATCTGGTCTCCTTTAACGCCACCAAAACACAGGCGTGTTTTTTTTACCGCTAAAAGGAGTCTTTTCGATCAGGCGCCTACTTTTCGGGGTGCGTCTGTTCCAGTGACTGATCGGCTTGAGCTCCTAGGCATGGAGTTGACATCCAGTCTCAACTTCGGCGCCTCCATTGAGTACAAAGCCCAAATTGCGGCCTAAAAACTGGGCATCCTAAATAAGGTGAAGCGATACTGTATGCCTGGACAGCTTTTAACCCTGTACAAAGCGCAAGTCCGATCCTGCATGGAGTATTGCAGCCACCTTTGGGATGGCTCAGCAAAGTATCAGCTTGCCGCGCTTGACTCGGTGGAATGTCGCCGATGACCTCAAAATTTGCCCGAAGCCGAATCGCCGCGAAATTTGTAGAATGAAAATTATAGCTGTGTCCTTATCGTTAAGTGTACGCAAGAAAAAGTCACGAACAATAAGATTTTTGTAAAGAATATTATTCTTCGTGGCTTTTTACAATATTACTTTGACAATTTTGGTTCAGCTTATAGCATCTTTTATTCATTAAAATATTAATAATAATTGAAATATTACTTTGTTTCCTTTATTTACTCCGCCCTCCCCAGATCTCTTAATCGCCCCCCCGGAGAACTTTGCCTGAAAGAAACACGGGCGGCAAACGATTGGGCGCCCACATAAAAACGTCCTTTTTTTAGAGGAACCCCTTCTATCTTAAGGGGCTGAATACTCAAAATAGGCTTTCTTTTAAACATTTTTTAGCCAAATCTATTGAAGATGTGGCAGCGGAAAAAAGATATGTTAATCTTGATCATATTTCCGAAAACTTTGTTGTGGCCGAAACACGTTTACGCACAAAAACCTCGATACAATTGAATGGCTTCTAATTCTGGGATGGGTATGGGATCTACCTCCTAGCGGTCCATCCCGGGCAACGGCACCACGGGCTTGCCTGTGGTACGGCTGAATGATCCCACTTAAGCGGTGGTAGGCTCCGCAAGGGGCCGCCTGGCTCGCGACCACCATCCCACCGGAGTCCGGCGCCAAGCAGCTTGCTGTGTTCCGTCGGTGTGTGGGACTGCCAGTGCCTTTGGGGGAGAAGGAGGATGTCAGTTGCGCTGTTCAGAACCGGTCTTGGTCTCTGGGCTAAACTTGCCGGGTAACTCATCTTGGAGGGTAGCGGGATCCGAAGCACGGTGCCAGCCGTTGGCCGACCGCAGTCAGTAGGGGGCCCAAGTAGCACGCCAGCCACGTGCCAAAGGCTGCCCCGCCAACTCGCGAAAAATCCCGGTATGCTCCACCGTGCCAGCTGGCGACTGGATGGGAGGACCCGGTGGCCATATCCGGGGGGGTTCGGGCGTCCCCGCAGTCTCCAAATGAGTTCCCCACAGGTTGGGTTAGCTCCAGTGTTCCACTTGGTTCACTGAGCAGCGCCTCGACAGTTTAACTTCTTCCCCAGCAACTCTAAAAAAAAAAAATGACCAAAGCGAAGAAGAATATGGTGAAACAACGGCTGCACTTCCTCCCACTAAAAGTGCACTTCACTAACATCAGGGGGTTGCACTCTAATCTCGATCCGGTCCACCACCACCTTGAGACCGAGAAGCCGCACCTGTTTTTCCTAACGGAGACGAAGATAACAACCCCGTCGGACGTGGCGTACCTCAACTACCCGGGTTACTCTCTTGAACACAAGTTCAAGAAGCAAGCTGGGGTCTGTGCGTACGTCCGCGATGACATTTGTTGTCGTCGTCTCCGTTGCTTTGAGAAATCGGGTTTTTCTGCCATATGGCTACTTGTGGACACTGGCGTGGAGTAGTCTCTCTACATCGGCGTCTACCGATCGCACACTGGTGACCAGGAGACGACAGCGCTCTTTAACTGCCTTATGGAGTCGGCCGACATGGCCCAGCAACGGTACCCAACAGCGAAGCTTAATTTTCTGGGGGACTTTAACGCCCATCATAAGGAGTGGTTGTACCCGTACCGGAAAACTGACCATGCTGGGTTAGAGGCGCGCAAGTTTTCTCTATCGCTAGATCTAACCCAGCTGGTGAATGTGGCAACGCGGGTACCGGATGTTAACGGCCATACACCCAATTGCTTAGACCTACTGCTGACAACTGATCCGGACAGTCATTCGGTTTCGGTCTCAGCCCCGCTGGGAACGTCTGACCATTGTCTGGTGAAATCCGTGTCGACTTGCTCTCCTCCAGATGAGAGTCCTAGAGGCACGAGGCGAGTATGGCGATACGAGTCAGCAGACTGGGACGAGATGCGGCACTTTTTTGCGTCTTATCCTTGGCGGCATGTGTGCTTCGCTATACACACACACCCCATATAGTTTAAATTTTTGGAACCCGCCGCTGGGTAAAACCCTCTTTTCCACTCTGCCATAATACATGGTTCCGGCGAATCTCATCCAGGGTTTTTCCCGCGATATCGTAAACCTAACGCGACTAGCAAAATATTAAAGAGAAACAATGTAAACAATTACATTTATTTTATTTCTAGTATAAACCACCCCTCGTAAACGTCTTGAATTCAATTTTGTTTACGTTTTATTATAACGTAAACAAAAGTGAATTCAAGATTACTGTGGGGCCCGTTACTGTACCCCCTGTGATGAATGTCTCGTTCATTTGATCTGCGCCGATCATAAAGATAACGCTGACATCGATAGGGAACTCAGGGCGTTGACGGTGAGTGCGAATATGTTGGTCTGAAAATTTGCATCCTGCTCAAAGCAGGTTAAGATAACGTTGTTTAAGGCATACTGCCACATCTTTTATAGTAGCAGCTTATGGCCAACATATTTGCAAAACCCCTCAGCACCTTGCGCATCCAATACCACAACGCGTTTAGGACGCTATTGCGGCTTCCATGTTTCTGCAGCGCATCTGGTATGTTCTTTGAAGGCTTCTACAGATGGGATTGCGGTCGTTCTGCGGCAAAATGTCGCTTCCTTTTTGCGAGGAGTACGCGTCTATGATATTCTGGCGGTTATTGACGATAAGTTTGACTGCCCTATTCTTAAGCATCAGATTAGGGTGCTGACGAAGTAAGGTTAGTAATTTTAATTTACCTGAAAGAATTTTGCTATGATTTTATTATATTTTTTTGCTGTGACATTTTTGATTATATTATGATTGAATTGAACTGATCTATACTATCATACTGTCGCCTACTTTTAAGTTTGCTAACCATTAGATGATCAGCTGTAGCTGTACCATTGGACCAATGTAGTTACCTTTTAAATAAATTATACTAATATATTAATCACCACGCTTGCTCAAGCCGGGTCGGCGATTTAAAACTTATTCCTTTTTTCTCGCGATGTTTTCCTTCATCGATGTCAGCATTATGCAAGATAAACTTAGAAAGTACATAATTATGAATTAAAATAGGCATTGGTACTTGACCTGATTTGAAACCACGACCTCAAGCACGACAGGCGAAGTTTTAGCCACTGGAATACCATGTCAGTTTTAAATAAAAGTCAAGTAAAAACAATAGTAGAGGAAAGATAAAAATAGCACATTTGTAAACGCTACCACACAATTTTTTATCGTAATTTTCCTTGTCAATTTGTACTAATTGGCAGTCTCTTGTAGCTAAAGACATTTTGCATTCTGTTTTTGCTGTGTTAGGTAGAACATACCCAAGAAATAGTTTAGTAGTTAATATAGGTGAAGTATGTTTCTAATCGCAAATAAATTGCCTTTTCAATGATTTACAACACAACGGAAAGAACAGATACAGATCAGTTTTAGTGCCAGATTGATGGATAGGGGTAACTATCGCAATCTTCAGGGCATTTGGGTACGTCCTCTCGGCAAGGTATTCGTTCATGCATGTTTTAACCTTGTCCGCTAATACATTATGTAGTTATTCCGTCAATCCTTACACCATAGTTTGGATCAATACCAGAGAACCATGACTCGGCATAAAAAGCATATTAAATAGATAAATAACCAAATCTATAATATATATATAATAAGATGAGCTTATCAAGCTAAAAAGAATTATTTAATTTTATATTAATGATATTATTAGCACACAATATGCATAACAAAGTTGTGGTTATTAGGTATTCGTCATAATCACCTCAAAACCGCAAATATTGAGAAAATCAACAAATTAAGGTACATTATTATCAATGTTATGTGCGTCAACACTTTGATGGACACCTACTAATTAGCTGGTTCCCGTTCGTCTGTTTTCCCGTTCTAATCTATAGAAATAAACCAAAATATTACAAAACATTCCTTGTTTTTAAGATTCAGGTACATCCGAATGAACCATATTTCATATTTATGGGTACCGAGAACTTTTGATCACTCGTTTCCTTGACTGTTCTGATTAATAAATCGACTCAGTTGAAGTTTTAAGCAAATATGAACTTCTGCGCCCCAAAAATGGATGCGTTATGTAAATAATTTTTAAAGAAGGTCACTTTTGGGAGAGACGTACCTAAGTTTTTTTTTAATTACACCGTGTGAAGTGTGGAGTTTTCATATATATTTTTCATAATGTCCAAATAAATCTATAGGTATTTAAGAAAATAGATAAAAATGCTTCAACCCCCTCTTATCTCCGAAACTGAAACTACTGAAAATAGTTCTTTACTTAAAGATAATTACTATGATTCTTTATGAACCCTTTGCCCGCGAATCCAACCTTCACCTTTTTCGGGTTCCATACCTAAAAGTTAAAAACGGGACCCTATTGCTATGACTCCACTGTCCGTCTGTCTGTCTGTCACCAGGCTGTATCTCATGAACCGTGATAGCAAGACGGTTGAAATGAAAATTTCACAGATGATGTACAAATACTAAAAAGAGTATCGGACAAAGGCAAAGGGAAGACAAAGGGCGACGTATCGGGCGGCGCCGGCGCCTTGTACTTGGTGCAGGGCGGCGCCCACGCCTCTGCGCAGCACTCGTGGCACGACGCGTGACGGCGTGACGCGTCTTACCATAGATAGAATATAGAAGTTTGTCTTACCATTGAATGTACAATGAAAAGGAGAAGAGAAAGGCAAGGAGAAGCCTTTAGTCTTTCTGCAAAACAATATTTTGTTTTCTATATAACGAATTAAATAAAATAAACTTTTTTGTGTCTTTGGTAGGTATCAATTTTTTGCGTTATGGACACCGACTTCCAAAAATAAAGTTATTTTTCACTTTGTAGTTTATAATTATTAGTTTAAAATATTTGGAAGTCGGTAGTATTTTTTAGTTGTACCTACCTAATATACAAGTAGTTTAGTAAAGTACCTATAATGCCAGAATAGATAACCCGAATATCTTGAAACTGAACATAACCGGTGAAATTTTTGTGTACCAAGATGAACTGAACACATCTGCGTACCCCTTTACAGCATACTGGCGTGATGTTATGTTATGAAATGGTATAAACAATAAAAAGACATGCGATTGCAGCAATCCCGAGAGATTTGCCGTTATTTATTGAAGAGTTCTGTCCTAGGTGTATCTCCGAAGTTCTTCATCAGATGTTCAACAAATTAAAATAGGACCAATTTCGGAGCATACTCATTCAAAAATTTCCAAAACCGGCCCACAATTGACGGACATATCGTTGAACAAAGACAAAAAAAAATGCATACATAATTTCGAACATAGAATCTCCTCCTTTTTGGTAAGGCGGTTACAAATAAATAATTAATATGTTTTACCTGTTACAATCAGGAGTACAGTGTTAACAAATACGAAGATACTTTATCACAGGAACTCGAACAGGAAAAATTACGTGGCACGGTATTTACTTGTGTTTAAAAATAGCAGTTCGCTTTTATATTAAAAGAGTCCACCAAGAGTATAACAGTGAGCAATACACGATGTCCACGCGTGTTTTGGTACTGTTGACACTGCAGGCGATGTTTGCATACTGCTTCACAAGGGGTAAGTGGAAGAGTATTGTAAACTATAGTATTAGGAATATACATATGAAATTGGCGTTTTGTAAGGGAGGAACATTAAGTCTTTTTTTTTGTATATAATATATTTATTTATTCAAAGTTTGTACCATTGCTATCTATGCACTTTTGCCATCTCATAGGTAGTTCATTGATCCGTTTACTAAAAAAACCATTCGGACGGGAATCAATAAAATCTTTGAAGGCGCTTTGGACTGCCCCATCGGAGTTGAATTTTTTCCCTTGCAAGAGTTATCCGAATTTCTAAAAAAATGGTAATCTGTTGTAGCATGGTCCGGGGAGTACGGTGGATGTCTTAGACATTCAAATTGAAGCTCCTCTAATTTGGTAGCCGTCTGTTGTGCAGTGTGTGGTCTAGCGTTGTCCTGATGCAGCTGTGGCCTAGAGCGATTGACCAGCATCGGCTGTTTAGCAGCTAGCTTTTCCATCATTATTTGGAGTTGCTGACAATAGACATCCGCCGTAATCGTCTGGTCAGATTTAGGAAAGCTGTAGTGAACGACACCGGCACTAGTCCACCAAACGCTCACAAGTAATTTTTTTTTGAGTAAATTTTCGCTTGGGCAGGATTTGGGTAGTTCGCCAGGGTTTCACCAGGGCCATTGCGATGAGCGTTTTAGATTATTGTACAGGATCCACTTTTCATCACAGGTAATGATTCGATTTAAAATCCCTTCATTATTGTGCCGGTTGAGTAATGTAACGCAACAGTCGACGCGCGTTTGACGGTTTGCTGCACTCAATTCATGAACCTTTCAAGGTTTTTCACCTTCCCAATTAGCTTCAAGTGGATTAAAACAGTTTGATCACTAACATCGCAGCCTGCAGCTAACTCGGACGTGGTTTGCGATGGATCCGCTTCCACAATAGCCTTCAATTATTCATTATCAACTTTGGTCTCCGGCTGTCCACGGGGCTTGTTCTGCAGGTCGAAATTTCCTGAACGACAACGATACCAACGTTTGGTATAAAAAACGCACTGTGTTTTCTTTTGCGACACCGTCGCCATACACATAATTAATCCTTCGAGCCGTTTCTGCAGCACTGGTGCCACGATGGAACTCGTACTCGTAAATAACGCAATATTTCAAGTTTTCCATTTTGTAAACTGACTGGCGCAAAGAAAAAACCAAAAGAGGAAAAAACAAATGAATTACGGTTTTCCAAATACAAAAGCTTGAGTAAATAGATGTATAAATTTAAAATTGATTTTCCAAACCAAAGAGGATATATTTGAGATCAAAGTGGCCAGTACGACATAACGCCAATTTCATAGGTAAGGGCCTAATATTACTGTTTGTTAAATTTCTTTTATTTTGTGTTCAAAAACTTAAATTTTCAAACTTTAACGGTACCCATTTAACTAGCAAAACGAATAATTGCTTAAAACTAGTTTTGGCTGCAGTTGGTTATGTTCAGGTGTGTTTTTATTAATGAACACTAAACCAGCCTGCAGAACATTCTCTGGAGGGATCATCCCAGCAAATGCTTGCAGTGGCAAACCATTGCATATGGGTTAAAGTCATCTATCTTTTTGGCCAGTCGGTGCTTAATAGAGCTTGCCAATAGATATAGGGAGCAATACCCTCCAGCTGCTAATGTTATCATTTGTAACACATACGTAGACGATATAATTTCTGGTTGTGATCATGTACAGGAAATACACCTGCTTAAAAATCAATTGATAGAGTTACTTAAATTAGGCAATTTCAATTTATATAAATGGTGTTCAAACTGTTCTCCAGTTCTCAAAGACATTCCAGTTCAACGTCAATATTTTGATGAGGTTAATCTTAATACAGACAAGGTTGTTAAAACGCTTGGTGTAAAGTATGATGTTCTTTTGGATAATTTTACTTTTTAGTCCCCACAGTGTGAGGAAGAAACTTTAAATACAAATAGAAAGGTGCTTAGTTATATAGGTAATTTTTTTGACTCTTTGGGTCATATTGGGCCTATTATAGTAGTGGCCATGTTAATAATGCAGGAGTTATGGCTTATACAGATAGAGTGGGATTCTTACTTTATTTATACTTTGCCTCCTAAACAACTACAACTATGGAGAAAGTTTCTTACAAATTTAAAATTTTGGTCTGAATTGCAGTCCCCAGATCTATCAAAAGTCATAATTTAGTATCGGCTCAGTTAGTTTGGTTATGCTGATGCTTCACAGAAAGCCTTTGGCTGCTGCATTTATTTGCGAGTTTTATAAGTTGATGGAAAAGTTGAGACTAATTTACTATGCTCAAAATCACGCGTTGCTCCTGTAGCTTAAAAATTAACAATACCTCAGTTGGAACTAAATAGTGCATTATTGCTGTCACAGTTAGCCAGTAGAGTCGGTAGAGTACTTGCATCTAGATTTAATCTCTCATTCTATCTCTGCAGTGATACCCACATTGTTTAGCCTGGTTACAGGCCGAAAAATTAAAATTTAATATTTTGTTCTAAACAGAGTACGACAAATAGTCGAGCTCACACAAAAATCTTCTTGGTTCCATGCTGGTTCCATGTTATAAGGTCTTCTGATAATCCAGATGACATACTCTCAAGGAAGTTAGAGCCGCAAAAATTGCAAGATCACTCTCTATGGTGGCATGGTCCACAATATTTCCCAAAAGCAGATTTCAGTCATGAAAAGCCAATATTAAAAGAGAAAAAAATTTTTTTTGCAAAAAAATACTACCGACTTCCAAACACAACACTACAAAGTGAAAAATAACTTAATTTTTTGAAGTCGGGGTCTTTCGTAGGTACCATTTTTTTGCGTTATGGACACAGACTTCAAAAAATTAAGTTATTTTTCACTTTGTAGTTTTGTGTTTGGAAGTCGGTAGTATTTATTTGCAATTTTTTTTTTATTCTTCACTTTTTAGTTGTAAGTAACTAATAGGCAAGTTAGTAAGGGAACTATTTCGCCAGAATAGATTTCATGAAACTTGAACATAACCGGTGAAATGAGAGATCTGCTTACCCCTTAAGAGCAAACTGGCGTGATGTTATGTTATGAAATGTTATAAACAACAAACAGACATGCGATTGCAACAATCCCGAGAGATTTGCCGTTATTTATTGAAGAGTTATGTTGTATATCTCCGAAGTTCTTCATCAGATCTTCACCAAATTAAAATGGGATCAATTTCGGAACATACTTTAAATGTAGGTACCTACTTATTTTGGAATGTACCACCTTGATGATGAAAATCGATCAAAATTGGCGATCTCACGCGATCTCATGTGATCTTACGTTGATGTAATGCTGGAACTGATGAAAAGTCGGAATTATCACCCAAACTATGAGCAGGGCGAGGCTTCACCGCGCCGGGGCAATTTGTCCCGAACAAATTGGCCACACACACGGTGCAAGACGAAAAAACACTTCTAAAGGCACTGAATTTACAGTATCACTATTTCGAAGGACTACTACGCATGTTCAAAATGAAATGGTAAATTTTAACATAAATTCATGTCAATTAGTTGATGTTAAATTCAATGTAACTTGTTGTGTTGTTGATCATATCACACATACCTTTACCTCGACAATTTGTTTATGTTTCTAAATTAAAGATTCCTAAATATTTATTTATTATATACTTTATTGTACACCAAGATAAAACATACAACAATATCAATATTCCTTCAGAAATCTCAATCTTGTTGGGTGCTGGTGTATATTTGTATTTGTACTCATTGTTAAATGGTTGTATAAAAAATTCAAATGGTCGTGTACTCCATAACACTGTATTTGGATATGTTATTGCTGGCACAATTGGGGAATGCAACAAGCAAATGGTATGTAACCTTGTATCAAATTTTGTCATATCTGATAATTTAAAATGAGGATAAATATAATGACCACCAAAGCTAACTTTGTGATTAATAACCTCTAGTATAGTATATACAGGGTGTTTGGAAGGGAGCTGTACATACGCCTAGGGTAGAAACTAGGGATAGTCTGCTACCTACCCCCGCCCATTATATTGACCTTGGCCTCAAGGTTTTTTTTTAATTTATTATTATTTTTTATTTGACTTTTTTATGATTTTTTGACTAAAACTACCTGTAGCTCAAAATCTATCCATGGGACCGGTCGGCTAATGGTCTTGTTTTAATCGTTAGAGTCTTAGGGTCCTGCAAAAAATTATTTTACACCAGAAAATTGTGGAGAAGAAAAGTTATGGGGCCTGAAGTACCGTAGTAAGGTAAAGAAATAATTTTAAGGGCAACTTTCTATGGGGTTTAAAAAAAAACTAACAGGGTTGGAGTTCTTCTGATTTTTTTAAAACATCCTCAGTCCATGCCCTTTCTAACGATATGCTAAAAGTGTAATTATCACTTTTAGTTTTAAAGTTATTAATTAATTTCCGCAACTAGGGCACTTCAAGCAAAAATTTCAACTAATGAAAATTAAATGTGTTCGATCGTAAAAGGATGGCAAATGAAACAAAAAATTTGGTAATGACTAATGTCATTAAATTACAAATTTTAATTAATTGCTAATTTTAATTAATTACAAATTTTGTTCAAATTGATGACCATTGACCTGTAAACATGCTCGGCACCTCTTCCTCATCTCCACGGTCACCGTTCTAAGCAGCAGTTCCTCGCGCATTGTATCGAATGCGGCGTGGATCCTGTTAATTAGAACCTCCCTTGTTGGTACTTCTTCTGCGTACACCAACTCTTTCGCCCTTCCCCAGACGTAGAAGTCGAGTGGGGTAAGGTCAGGCGACCTTGGGGGCCAGGGAATTGGCCCACCCCGACCAATCCAAGAATTAGGAAAGCAGTTGTCCAGAAGCTCCCTCACTGCTAGGCTCCAATGAGCAGGACAGCCGTCGTGCTGGAAGACTATGGGCCGATCTTCGTCAAACACTTCTTCCGCTAAATCAGGCAAATCGTTTTCGTGGAAATCTAAGTAGTTTTGCCCGTTTAGGTTGTCTGGCAAAAAGTGCGGCCCTATCAACCGATTACCGATGACGCCTGCCCATACGTTCACGGAGAACCTTCGTTGAAAACCTCTGTGCCTCTTGACTCTCGGGTTTTGATCTCTGGGTGCCCAGTGATGGAGATTGTGGTAATTTACAATTCCTTCCTTGTCAAACTTGGACTCGTCAGTCCAGAGAATACTCCGTAAAAAATTAATATCTTCCACGTCCGTATGGAGCAAGTGGCGGCAAAACTCCACCCTTCTTGCATAGTCGTTATCCTCTAAGCCTAAAACAATAAAAATATCAACGTTAGCGGTTTCCTTATGAATTAGTAGCTATGTAACATTGATTGCTATCTCTGTCTTTCCATTTCTCTCTCTCTCACACACATGCTCATGTTAATTTAAAAATTGCCTATGAAATTCACATGCTAGTTCATTACATAAGAGCTAAAAACAAAAACTTTATGTAAAAAATTACCTTGAACAGGGGTGTAGTGGAAAGGATGACGTCCATTTTCGCGAAGAACCGACCAGACTTTCCACACGCTTAAACCAAGCGTCCGGGCTACGGTTCTTACGCTTCTGGTCGGATCTTCCTCAAATTCAGCCAATATGCGTTCTTCCGCAGCCAAATTTGGTTGAAATCTGTTCACGGCTGGTTCCCGGAAATTTAAATTTCCGGTTTCTCGCAGACGCCGATAAGTTGAGCCAAACGTTTGGTGGTTAGGCACTCGCCGGTTAGGATACCGTTCTTGATAAATCCTCCGTGCCTCGCGCCCATTGCAATCAGCCATTCCATACACCACCAGCATGTCGGTGTACTCTTCACTGGTAAATCCAGCCATTTTGCCAACAACAAGGTAACAAATAACAAAACTTAACAAAAACGAAGTAATAACAAACTCAACAAAATTAACGAAAACAGTGGAGCGTCGTAACGGCAAGTACGTAAGTTAGCTAAGATGGGTAAATCTCGACTGACTAACAAAGACCCCAACGAGTTACCTGCCCGGCCCCGTCGACCCAAGAGCGAAAGAGACATGACATGACATGTTTTGTCTCTTACATGTTGCTCTCGTGTAAGAGTGAGACAACAAATTTGCCAACTGTAGGCCAAACTGGTTTAAATTCTGGAAATTACATTTGTCTTACAAATGTCGACTCGTGGTGGTAAAAGTGCCCTAGTTGCGGAAATTAATTAATAACTTTAAAACTAAAAGTGATAAATACACTTTTAGCATTTCGTTAGAAAGGGCATGGACTGAGGATGTTTTAAAAAAATCAGAAGAACTCCAACCCTGTTAGTTTTTTTTTAAACCCCATAGAAAGTTGCCCTTAAAATTATTTCTTTACCTTACTACGGTACTTCAGGCCCCATAACTTTTCTTCTCCACAATTTTCTGGTGTAAAATAATTTTTTGCAGGACCCTAAGACTCTAACGATTAAAACAAGACCATTAGCCGACCGGTCCCATGGATAGATTTTGAGCTACAGGTAGTTTTAGTCAAAAAATCATAAAAAAGTCAAATAAAAAATAATAATAAATTAAAAAAAAACCTTGAGGCCAAGGTCAATATAATGGGCGGGGGTAGGTAGCAGACTATCCCTAGTTTCTACCCTAGGCGTATGTACAGCTCCCTTCCAAACACCCTGTATATTACTATAATTGTACTATGAAACCAAATTTAGCAAATGACCACCAAATTTTAATAGCAAATTAATGTTGTGAAATAGGTTATTTTGACCGGGTGAAATAGGTTAGGTTAGAACAGTGACTTTTAGTTTAGGTTAGAATAGCGCTACTTCCAAGTTACTCGCAGATATTTTTTTTGTAGTTATTAACTATTTTTGGAATTAACAATCATAATTTGGAGTTGGTTGTTTTAAGTTGGATCACAAGTTGTAAATTTTTTGGTTGTATTTTCACGCTAAAAGGGGGATTTAATTTTGGTGATCATTTACTATTTTAGGCAATATAAAGTGATTTTTTGCTGTTACATTTTACTAGATCTGGTGGGTAGTTAAACATAAAATTAGAAGAGGTGATGGATTTTTTTTGGTTTAATAAGAATCTACCTGAACCTGTCACTAAGTGCAAAGATGCATGTCAAAAATCAGAAACTATCTTTCAGCAGTCTGTGCGCCTTGAAAACAATACATTTCATGTTGACATGCCACTCATCTGTTCCAAGGAAAGATTAAAGCTTGGAAACTCTTTCTCTATAGCCCTTCAACGCTTTTGGTACTTCGAAAATTTCTGTGTCATGGCGCATATTGTGTGTTTCAAAAATATGAAAATATATGGTTTTCGTACAAAAATTTTAAATAGGTTACATTACCTAATATAAAAATAAAATGATGTCCTTTTTTATGAACATTATTTCTATAATCATGCATCGTTTATTTTAAGACTAACAACATTTCAAACTTAAGAATCAAACGCATTTCCGTAAATTAGACCAGCTATTCCTATAAGTAGGTATGTGTTAAGGAACACTAGATTATTCAACTAAAAAGATATGTTTGTCTTTCAATCCGGAATCAGGAATTCATTGGCCGTGTCACTTCATTGAAGCCGCGAATAGGACGCAGGTTTGAGACGGCACCCACAGGATGTGAGATTTTTATTTATTTACTAGCTGTGCCCGCGGTTTCGCTCCCGTCAACTGCCTACCCTGCTTACCTACATCTACCTTACCTACCATACCAACCTATCCTACCAACCTACCTTTAACTTTTTTTTATCTTTTTAATGACAATATCATAAATCAGACTCACAAGTCGCAGTGGCCTTTGAAAATTTATTTTCAGATATTCCCATTTCAACTTCTGTTGCTGAGTCTTTGCTAAAAGAAAATGTTAATGTTTGCGATTCGGAATTTCTTTTTGAACATATTACTTGTAGAGACATAATTAAAACCTTTCACACTTTAAATGTTAAAAAGGCTGCAGATCTGTGGGGTCATTCTGTAGAAGTTGCTAAGTCTATTACTGACATTTTCGCACCTAGTTTAGCTATTATCTTTCATAATTGTATCGACTGTGGGGCGTTTCCTGACCTAATGAAAAATAGTAAAATAATACCTTTGTTTAAATCAGGTAGTACATCAGACCCTACAAATTATAGACCTATTTCAGTACTACCTACGTTTAGCAAAATATTTAAGAAATTAATTTTAGAACAATTGCAAAGATTTTTTAATAACCATAAATTATTACATAGTAAGCAGTTCGGTTTTACAAGGGGTCGTTCAACTACTGATGAAGTACTGTTGAGCTACAACTAGTGTTGAGCTTTTAGGACATATTTATAATGCATGGGAAGATAAGTTCGATGCCTTGGTAATCTTTTGTGATTTGTCCAAGGCATTTGATTGTGTTCTTCATGAAACGCTAATCAGGAAACTCCGCCACTACGGGATCCGGAACAGCGCTCTGCATCTTCTTGCTTCATACTTGAGTAATAGGATTCAGAGCGTAGACGTTAATGGAAAAAGATCTCCCGGATGTATAGTAACAATGGGAGTCCCGCAGGGCTCAATTCTTGGTCCTTTCTTGTTTCTTATTTATATTAATGACTTGCCTGACCTCATAAAGATAACCATGATATAGCGTTGTTTACTGATGATACTTCACTTTTGTTTAAACTTAAACGTCAGCAGCTGGTTACTGACGGTGTAAATAGTGCGATCTCAAAAGTAGTTCACTGGTTCAATGTTAACAATTTACTTTTTAATGAAAAAAAAACGAAATGCATTAAGTTTACCCTACCTCATGTTAGGCAGGTGAAAACCGATGTGTTGATAAAGGGTGAAGAATTGAATCCTGAAAATAGCACAGTATTCTTAGGCTTAACTTTGGATACTAAGCTCCAGTGGGGCGCACATTTAGATTAATTGTGAAAGAAGCTAAGCTCCGCAGCATATGCCGTTACAAAAATTCGTAATTTAACTGACATAGAGACAGCTCGTTTAGTATACTTTAGCTATTTTCATAATGTAATGTCGTACGGTATTCTGTTGTGGGGAAATGCCGCCGACATACAGACTATCTTTGTTTTGCAGAAAAGAGCTGTTCGATCAATTTATAAATTAAGCCCGAGAGACTCTCTCAGAGAGAAATTTAAGGAGATTAATGTAATGACTGTGCCTTCTCAGTATATTTATAAAAATCTTTTATATGACCAGATTTCTTTTTTTTTTTAAATACAATGATATCCATAACATAAATACTAGGAACAAACACAAATTTGTAACTGCAACAAGGTTCAAGAAAATAGGTGGCTCGTTTAGATGTCAATATGTACGCTTTTATAATAAGCTTCCAAGCCATGTACAAGATCTAAGTCTTAATAAATTCAAATCATTCATTAAACGTAAGTTGTGCCAGAAAGCGTTTTATACAATTAAAGATTACCTTCAGGACAAGGGGCTTGGGATTGAGCTGCTCCAATTAATTTTGTTTTTTTATTATATTTTGCACCGTGAATTTTGTTATTATAATATTTTTTTTTTGTTTTCTTGCAATGACAAGAATATTTACTTTTTAAAGTATTATATTATTTTATTTTAATTATTGTGGATGTGAAGACTATGTGGATCATTCGTTTTTTTATATTTTCAATGTACAAAAAGACTATTCCACAGATTTATTATATGTATTGATGATGATGATCCTTTAAAACTTTATGCAATACAAAATCTCTCTTTGACTCGACTTATACTCTGTGTAAGACAACCTAAGACTGCCGTAGAGACGAAAATATTGTTTTTAAAGTTCTGAACGTTTATTATTGAAAAGGTCCTGCAAGATCACTTACGAATCTTTCTGTATTAGACAGTCATTTTTTCTACGTTATTATAACATTTGCAACATTTCTACAACGATAAACATTAGGTAATTATCCATGTATTTTGAAGTTGTTTTCAATTAATGCTAAAAGAAATCCATTTACTTTTTTTAAACTGTTATGTTTTTTATGAAGTTCAGAAATTGGACGTAAAAAATAAATATTAAAGAATGGTTTTTTTTATTCGGAACCCTTAAAGCGTTAGTCTAATTTCTATAAATTCTATTACTCAACATAGGAACTAAATTAAAAAGCTCCTCTAAACAAATTGAAAATTATTACAAACAACACTGATAAGTTCCAAACACATGTTCTCTTCTCAAGAACTACGTTGGTGTTGGTGGCACTTTATTAAATTTCAATCACGTATTTGATTTCATTTTTTAATCTTCGTGAATAATGTATGATCGATGGTATGATCGATCATACTGTAGTGCTGTTCTGTAAATATCACACCGTGATGTCTTAGGTGAAGTGAGCTCGAACGGAGCTGTCAATCCCTAGCATCGGTTGAAATGCCGGCTCACTTCGAGCTTATTTCACGTAAGTCACGGTGAGAAATCTACAGAACCGACTGTCCGATCATGCATCACTTCCTTATGCAAACAAGAGGCTCTAGACAAGTGTTGTTCGAAGTCAGCGATGGTGATAAGAGAAATGGCCAAAATGTAAGTAATCACATGATATTTCGATCAAAGACCTTATACTTCTTACGAAATACGTATAATGTCTTTGATTTCGATAGCTTTTGACATTCCCATACCTTTTTGACATTTTTCCAGTCGCTATCGTTGAAAGAATGCCACTTGTCTATGGCATAAGGTGTGATCATACTGATCACGCATCACTCCCGTAGACAAACAAAGTGTGATGCTCAACAAGCACCAACAAACGCCACTCCTGGATATGGCATTGTCAAAACTTTCCGTATAAACCAAGCGTGTCAGTGAGTGTCAAGTAACAATATCTTCTAACAATATCTTCTCATTGTTTCAGAATCACCAGCCTTAGACTTCAACAAGCACAGACTAGTTCAACCAATTGTCCATCATGGGAGAACGAAAAGAGAGATCTCGACGACGAGAGATACGGTAAGAGCAACTACTACTAATACTTTGTCCTTTATGAAACTGAAGTGAAGAGATTTTTAAAAGAAACTAGAAACACACATACAACACATAACAACACAGCTATCTGAGGATTCGGGCTAATCTAATATGGATTCCGGTATACTGCAGTGATGATAGATTTCGGGTCCAGACTGATGGTTTTGGTGTCACTACTAAATTTTCCCACAAATCATCCAGTTCTTAAAACCCGTACCAGGAATGTGCATTGTCTACATTCCTAATTGCATTGATTTGAATAATTTCGTTATTGGGAAAACATAGCTGCTTCGTTAGCAAAAAACTATTTCTAGTTTTGAAACCATAAATATTGTTCTTACCGCCACAAATCATGAGTCATGGTCGCCATCCGTGAAAATGTATGTAGATTTGATTTTAAATTGCTCGTAGATTGATGTGGTGTTTTTATTTTTGTTTTTATTTTTATTTTATCGAATTGATTTGGAAACATGCCATTGTCTTCTTCATCACTTTTCTTAAATTTCAGGCAAGGTAGTATTGATGGCCGTAGTCGTCCTTTAGACGGATAAATTTTGCATCTGCTCCTTTCAGATTCGTTAAAAACTTCAGTTTTCTTATCAATTCTTTTTTCTTTATTGAATACGCGTCCGTTGTCCTAATCCGGTGTCATTTCGTGGTCGATAGTGTCGTTTTTTCGCCTGGAATTATAACTACTTTTTTATGTGTTTGTCCCAAATAAATAAAATAATTCAGTAAGAGCCTCTACACACTACCAGCGGAGTGAGCATGGGCTTACCCAAGACATTTGTGACAAGACATGATAAATTATGTCATGTCTTACAATTTGTCCTAAATGCTAGCACGGGTCAAATATGTGACAAATTTTAAAGGCGCGACATGCCTTTCTTGTTGCTGCCAGGCGAGCACGGACTACTGTCACATGGCTTGAGTCACACATTTCATCGCAGTTTGGGCGATAAAGCCATTTTATCTTAAATGTTAGCACCAGCGGCGTGAGATATTTTCTTGACTTGAGGCATAACTTCTTGACGTTTTTGTTTTTTCTTTTTTGAAAATTTTCCAATTTTAATGCAGTTTCGGGTTAACCTTGACCATAAAAACCATTTAGGTTCTGAGAAGCATAGCCCTACGACGCACTGTTTCTGAATTATGGGCCTCCGAATTTTATTTTATTTTGCATAAAACGCTCTATATTTCCAAAATGGTATCTCGGAAACGGATACGACGAATTGCCCCCCCCCCCCCTTCCTTAGCTGCCCCCATGCTAGCAGCATCCCAACATGAATTTATGAAAATATATATTTTTTTCTATCTTTTGATCAATGCTTATTAATTAATTGAAATTTTACAGGATTATTAATTAATTTTATATTATTACTTTTTATAATTGTAATTTTTTTTATTGTTTTTCTTATTTTAATTATTATTATTTTTTGATTATTATTTTTTATATATTTTTTTTAATCCCATATTCTTCTTACCTTCTACATTTTTTTATATTTCTTAAATAAAACCCCAAAAAACATTTAAAATATAAAAAAATAGTGGCCCACCAGTATCAGGGACAGGGTCCAAGCTATTATATTTTTTAAGTAATTATTAAAACTTTCACAATAATTATATCTTTCTAACAAACACTTACTATGTTATCAAACAAACAATGAAAAATAAAGTATGCATAAGTCAAATATTAATTTGTTCCCAACAAAATTAAAAAGTTGTTAATCTGTATGAACGGCACACTTTTATATGTATTATTTTATTTGGTCGTCTATTCAGATTATGTCGCACTATGAAGTCAACAACAAGAAAGGCATGTCGCGCCTTTAAACTATGTCACATGGTTGTCCCGTGCTAGCATTTAAGACAAATTGTAAGACATGACATATTTTATCATATCTTGTTACAAACATCTTGAGTACGCCCATGCTAGCCCCGCTGACTTAAAGCTCTATCCACACATATCAGGGCCGTGCCCGGGACGTGGACGGACCGTGCCCCGTCAGGGGTTCAAAAAAATATCGTTGTGTACATTTCATATGAACTCGTTAACACACGTCCGTGCACGGGCCAGTGACGAAACTTCAATGATTGGGCGCGGCCCTGTCACGTCCCGGGCACGGCCCTGATATGTGTACCTTCCCAGATGAAAGAGCCGACCTTTGCTGACCACTGGCTTAAATATATCGGCTAAAAACTCAATGCTAAATACATTGCCATATGTGGAACGCTTACATTACTTTCGTTCATGCATCACATGTAAAACCGTAAAAAAAGTAGCATTACTTTATAATAAAACCACGGAACACCATTTAGAACGGACGTTCGACATGCTGCCGAACTCTGCCAGTTGCTGTATATGCTCCAGGTGGAGCCCAGTGGCGGCAAAAATTCTAACGGCTCCATTGAAATTACTCGATTGTACGCCATTATTTTGTGGTAACTAATGGTTTTATGTCTGTTTTTGGCTCGTGGTTATTGGTTAGACGCCTTGGAATGGCCTTCCAACATGGATAAGAAACAAAATATATTGTTTTGGCCATGTTAGGTAGGTTGTTGAATTTGAGTCACGGTGAAAGCTCTAAAACGCTGATGAATGAATGAATTGAATAGTTTCATACAAAAACCGGATCACACATAATTATTTATGACAAATATAAATATCGAATCGCTGACTGTTCCAAAAAGCAGTCAAAGTTAGCGGGCAACGAGATAATAGACTTCAGGGCTAAATAAATTTACTTGCCACAAACAAAACGGTCCTAAACAAGTGATATTCTATATAACAAAGTAAACAATAGGTACTATAAGGGATTTACATGCACTACCAAAATATTACGTGGTCGATCCCACACATATTGGACTTCTCACAATCTTTATAGCTAACAGAGGGTCTATTTGTCTTGAGCCCAAGGTTCAAATTACTATAAAGTCTACTACTTGCCACATCGACACAAGGTTCAAATTACAATGACTCCTCACGCTTTCCATCCACACCAAAGTCTTAATCCTCTAACATCTGTTACAGAGCGGTGCCCATCATTCAGAGGTGACGATAACCGTCCCTATAGACGGCCAGGATTACGTGCTGGACCTCAGACTGAACCATGACCTAGTCACAGACAACCACGTACTTAGGTACCAGAAGAACGGCAAGACTGTTGTACATAAACCTAAGAAAGAGGTAAGTTTGAGAATTACTTTGTAGTTCATCATTATCATTTCAGTCAAAAGACTTCCGCTAAGTGTCGCCACATGGGCTAGTCCCGTGCGTTGCGCATCCAACGGTTGCCCGTAGCCTTAACCAGGTCGTCAGTCCACCTAGAGGGAGGCCTGCTGGATGCCAGTGATGTAGGATCGGGAACATACAATTTTTTTTTGCCTAAATCTATTTTGACTAACTGTAAGGCAAAGGGGCAGGCCTTTGCTTTACAGTTAGTCAAAATAGATTAAGTAAGGCAAAGGCCTGCCTTTCAAAGTCAAATATATTTATTCAACTAGGCAGCACTTTTGAACGTCAAACAAAAATAAAAATTTACTAATAATAAAAGTTGATTTTACCGTGCATTCGGAAGAGTGGCGTGTTAAGGAGAAGAATGCACAAGAAACTCCATACTTACTCATTTGAAAAAAATATTTTTTACAAGATTTACATAAGTATATACATTAATAAATTCTTATATGTGAGGACTATGCACCCAGAATAGCACTACACACTATACTACGTACAGGTATAAAGCATTAACAGGTAAATTTATTAATTTTGCAAATAGGAACATGGTTCTCACATCCTTACAAATATTCCAAACATAGGTAAAATACCTAATTCAACAACAACGGCACAGTGTGTGAGTCAATTCCTAATTATTAAAAAAAAATACAATAACTATGAATAGGAATATAAATTAACAAATTTGATTTTGTCTACATTTAAGATTGCCCTATGGAGCAGGACCAGCATGTTTTCAAGCATTCTTATCTTGAATATAATCATCTATTTTGTAATCTATGCTTGTTTACAAAGTGTTCTTTTAACTAAAGTTTTAAATTTACTTTCATTTAGTTTTAATATATCACACGGTATTTTGTCTTATAATTTAACACAGTACCCCATGAAAGATGAGTGTACTTTAGCTAGTCTATAAGATGGTTAATCTAACTTATCTTTATTTCTCGTATTACAATTGTGTCTATCACTGACTTTACAAAAGAGATGTATATTTTTCCTTACATCCTTACATAGTATAAAACAAAGTCGCCTCACGCTGTCTGTCCCTATGTATGCTTAGATTTTTAAAACCACACAACGAATTTTGATGCAGTTTTTTTTCAAAATCAAAATATTTTTTTTTATTTCTCATAGGCCTACATGGGCACTTATAAAACGTCGATAAAAGGTGCACGGTTTGGGTTGGTCGTTTCCTATGGAGAAGAACCGGCAAGAAACTCCATGGTTACTCTTTTAAAAATGGTTTGGTTTTACAATATTTCCATGTTACAGCATTAGTACTTAGATATGGGGGGACAACGTAGGCCCGACTTATGACAATAAGTCGTAAGAAACTAAAAAAATAAAATAAAAAGATTATATATTATATAAAAAAAGTTAACAAATGTTAACTAGCATCTAGAAAGCCTACAATGTTCACACATTCACAAAACAATCGGTAAAAGAATCTATACAAAGGTAAAAAAAAAAATAAGTATAACAAGACTAAATTTAACATGTGGCACAAATGTTGTTATCAGTGCTGTAACTATTCTTAGCAAAGGGCTATAAAGATGATTGAAAACCATTGTAAAAAGTCTAATTAAAAGAAGGAAAGAAAAAATGAGATTGAGAATAGTTAGAGACATCCACATATTTGTGGCGTTTACAAGTAACCAGGGAAGCTGCATGCGCAGAAGGAGCTAAGGCCAAATGTTTTTATCTTCGACGTAGTCCTTGATTTTATAATATGCTTCATTTAATAAGGATACGTTCGATGTAGTTTATGAACTTTCCATCGGTCAGTTCTATAACTGACTTTGGCAACTTGTTATAAAAGCGTATACTGTTTATAAGAAAAGACTTGCTAGTTTTCGTTAATCTGAATTTAGGTATTACAATTTCGTGCTTACTGCGTGTATTTAAGTTATGGAATTCGCTTCTAGTTTTGAAAACGCGGATTGCCCTCTTTTGTAGGATGAAAATTGAGTCAACGTCTGCTGCTGATCCCCACAGCAGAATGCCATAAGGCATAATACTGTGGAAATAAGCATAGTATACTAACCTAGCTGTAGCTACATCGGTTAGCTGCCTTATTTTCCTTACTGCATATGCAGCCGAACTTAACCTACCCGAAAGAGTTCTAATGTGCGCGCCCCACTGCAATTTTAAATCGATAGTAATCCCTAAGAATACAGTTTCCGTTATACCTTCCGATTTTTCCGTCAAGATTTAAGTTTAGGTCATGTTGTGGTACATTTGGTAAAGAGACTATAGACATTTTGTTTTTTTAATAGATAGTGTGATTCAAGAGGAAGGTTTTTATGTATAATACACACTTTTCACGCGGGCGAAGCCGCTGGCAGAAGTACTAGCTTCTGCCAGCGGGTTCGCCAATATATTTATAATAATTTCATAAATGAATTGGCAAGAAACTGTCACACCATGTTCGGTTGATTTTGTAGTAATTGGGGTAAATCGTTAATATAAACTAAAAAGAGGAATGGACCCAATATCGATCCTTTAGGAACACTCATTCCCATTTCAGACCCTAGTGAGTTTACGCCGTTTACCTAAACTTAAACTGATGATTATTATTGAAGCTGAGTCCGTCTGGAATCCGTCTTCTCTATGTGACAAAAAGTCATAACCAAGAAACTGCATCATATTCTGATCTAAGATTTATTGTGTAAGGACGAATATTTGTAACCTTGTAAAACATACTTGAGTCTTTGATTGTTTCAGGATATAGACTTATGTCAGTACTCAGGCACAGTAAGAGGCAAGCCTGGCTCAAGGGTGGCGGTGTCCACCTGTCATGGTGTCCGAGGAATTGTCTACGATGGAGAGAGTATGAAATACATCGAGCCTGCTGAAGGTATGCTTATTTTTCCGTATGGGCTGAGTATCCTTGTGCGTCTTTAATGGCAGAAAATAATTTCATACTTTCTTAATTCAGTTGATAATTTGCTGTTAAATCAAACTGCTTTTATTGATTATAATATTATACATAAGCACTTGACAGATTGTTCCAATATAACGAACGATACGAAATTATTTAACTTCGTAAAACTGTGTGAGTGTTTGTAATTGTTTTGTGTGTGATTGTGGTTTTGATTTTTATGTCTTTCCAGGGCCTGCAGTCTCGAAATTGATAGCGATCGCTTTACGACAAATATCTGATGCTACGTCCTAACGACCCGATGATAACGATGTTTGTTAGTCTCTACTGCCAAAGTTATCGACTGTCAAAGCAAAATTATCGAATATTTTTCCTAAGTTATCGATTTATTGTAATGTTTTCAAATTTCCTTGCGACAATTTTTGACAGCCGGCTAAGTGTTCGCTACGATCGTTAGCATTGGTTTTTAGAGATTACAAAAACAATAAATAAATAATAATTAGAGTATTACAACTGTAAAGTATTTGGCGTGGGATTTGGTCGTGCTCGAACACAGACGCGATATGTTGTTAATTCGGCGGCAAATTGCACGAAACCGGGGGCCCTAACAGTGAAAATCCTTTGGATTTAGTGGATGGCCAATAATAATTTATCTACCTTTACGTATAAATAAGGACATGTTTCATGAGCTCGTTGGTGTTCTTCGACCATCATTCAAATAGTACGATACTTTTTTTTAAATTTGATTTTTACTATTTAAAAAAAAAAATACATATATTTATATATTTTTTTTCTTATTAAAATAATAATTTGAGAATATCTTGGCCAGTTTTGGTTTATTCTTATCGGCCACCCTCGAGTTACCACCCCGGTGGTCGATGAGAATTATTTAGTGAAATCTACCACCTACCTTTATTCCCATCTGCCACCGGGGTGGCGGATGGCACTAACTAGTTCATGTTTATGAATCTTGAAAACTTTCTTGATATTTTTCTATTCACCCGGCAATTTCTATACACCCCGTTTTACGGTCATGAGAATCGACCACCTGACTAAACTTATGAAGGTAACAGGCAAACGCCACTAGTTAGTACCATCCACCACCCCGGTGGCAGATGGGAATAAAGGAATGTGACAGATTTCACTAAAAAAATCCCATCGACCACTGGGTGCAACACGAGGGTGGCCGATGGCAATAAACCCCAATTTTCCCTGTAATACAAGGATTTTTTTAACTGCCAATATTTTAAAATAACATCACCGCATTATGGTGGTCTGTCATTTGGCTCGCTAACTCGGCTGTCGATACTAGAATTTTTCGTTATCATCGTTACTGCAACCGAATTTTTTCGCTAATGTTTAGCGATTGTTAGTTTGCGACGGCTTCGCTATCTATGTCGAGAACTCGAGACTGCAGGCTCAGTACGACGTAGGATTGACTTTTAAATTAGTGATCACATACCTGATTGTTAAGCGAAGTTACTTTCCCTTGCTCTATTAATTGTCATAAATGGCAGTCATTGAGAATGGGGAGGGGGGTTTTTGATCCATATCTTCTTCACAGCTAAACATTAGGAAATGGTGTTGGACGGGCGTTTTGGGGGACTGTTTTTATGTAAATTTTAATATAAAATGCGATAATTCTCAACCTAATTAAAATATACTAGCTTCTGCCAGCGGCCTTGCCCGCGTGATAAGTGTTTTCTTATCCCAAGGGTTATACTGGGATGAAAGACTATAATCTATCTCTGCGCCAAATTTCATCCAGATTCGTTCAGCCGTTCTGGCGTGATTCCATCCATACAAACTTTCGCATTTATAATATTAGTAAGATGATAAGAGATTGTTTATTTCCTGTTTTTTTTTTACCAGGATCAGACATCCAGTCAAACCATTACATCTACGATCATTCAGACTTGAACAATGAATTCCACTGCGGTTATGTTGGTGGGGTCACCAAGAACGCGAGCTATGACCCACTACTCTTCCAGAAATACCATAGCGAACAGGATAGGCAGAAGAGTAGGATCAGTCGAGTAAGTAATGTTTTTTTTTTTTTTTTTTGTATTAATCCTTGTTCTACCCGCGCCTCCACCCGCGTGAAAAGTGTTTTATTAAGCCCGTACCCTGACCAAAAAATCAGCATGAGATATGAGCATTCCTATTGGCCTACCGGCACTGTCGGCGCATGAATTACAGTAGTGAATACGCCCAGATTTTAGAATAAAATCTTTATAAAATCGAATATCGGTATTTTGAAAAAAAAAAAACTACCAAAATGTTTGTTATCAAATTGTCTATCCATTAGTGTTAGTACAAAAAAATATTAATGAACACTTTACGAGGAGATGCATACCCATATCCTATCCCTTCTCTATAATATCCTGCACAATCCTACTTCACCCCAATACCTTCGCGAACGGTTTGAGTACCTCGTCCCGAGGGGCAAACTTTGTCGCACGGCTACTTCGCTTCTCCTACGTACTCCACGTCACACTTCCAGCCGTTATGATGGCTCCTTCTCTGTAACTGCAGTGCACCTCTGGAACTCTCTCCCACACTCCCTACGCGATAGTCCTTCTCTCGATGTCTTCAAGAGGAAAATTAAAGAGCATTTCCTTTTAACGCAATGTTAGTAGATATATATATTATATATATTTGTATTTATGTATGTATGTATATATTTATGATTATAACTTTGTTATTTTAAAATTGTACACTGGATCCTACCCTCTTTTGTCATCATTCTCTGTCACTATAGGGTTTGCTGTAAGAGAACTCAACATTGAGTTAAGCTCGCCTTTGTACATGTACTTTATTATCACATTGTATTAAATATTGTTTTTGGTGTACAATAAAGAATTAAGATGCATGCTATCAATCATTATTTCTCATTTTTATGTTTTTGTTGGAAGGAGATTAGTGAAACATATACTACATTAAAAAAAAAAGAATTCTACAATTTTGGAATCAATATTATGTAGAAATTTAATGTATTTTTATTAGTTGATATTTCATTTTAAATAACGAGTAGATAGCTCCTTAAAACTGCACGAAAAACGGGTAGCGCGGCGTTTTGATCGGGGTAGCGCCTTAAACCGACATGAAAGGTATCCTATTTTAATTAATATTTGTTTCGGGATATTTACCATGTATGTTTTATCGAGCTCTCAACCCAAAACAAAACATACATGGTAAATATCCCGAAACAAATATTAATTCTAATGATTGTGACCATGTCAGCTTAAAAACTTATATCCTATTCTAATCCAGGTTTTGGAGGTTTTGGACAATGTATATAACACTTTTGGACAATGTATGTAAAGTCAAAATCCATCGTCAAAAACCGAAAAACAAATAAAAACTTTTTGCTAAAAAATACTACCGACTTCCAAGTACAAAACTACAAAGTGAAAAATAACTTTATTTTTTGAAGTCGGTGTCTTTCGTAGGTACCAATTTTTTTGCGTTATGTTAGTAAGGTAACTATAACGCCAGAATAGATTTCATGAAACTTGAACATTACAGCAGGTTATTTATTACTAGTGACTCATCCCAGCTTCGCCTAAGACTAATCTTATATATAAAATTCTCGTGTCACAATGTTCGTTCCCGTACTCCTCCGAAACGGCTTGACCGATTCTCATGAAATTTTGTGAGCATATTGAATAGGTCCGAGAATCGGCCAACATCTATTTTTAGTTAGGGTAGGTAGGGTAGGGTAGGTAGGGTAGGGTATGTAGGGTAGGGTAGGTAGGATACGTCGTACGTGTACGTCAGGGGGGCTCGAATCGCTGTCGAGTCTACCATGAAGTACCTAGGTTTGGTGCTCGACAGTCGGTGGGATTTCGGCCCCCACTTTCGGCGGTTGGCGCCCAAGTTGTTGGGCGCGGCGGGGGCGCTGTCAACGCTGCTTCCCAATCTGGGGGGCCCGAGCGCCGCTTGTAGGCGGCTCTACGTGGGGATCGTGCGATCGATGGCCCTGTATGGGGCCCCGATCTGGGCGACTGACCTGACGGCCGGCAGCATCGCTGTTCTGCGAAAGCCGCAGAGAGCGATGGCCGTCAGAGTCATCAGGGGGTATCGCACGATCTCCTACGAGGCGGCTTGTGTACTGGCCGGATCCCCACCCTGGGACCTGGAGGCGAAGGTACTCGCGTCACTGTACCGGTGGCGCGAGGAAGCGCGGGCGCGGGGCGAAGGGCCGATGCAGCGACATATGGAGCTGCGTCGGTCTCAGCTTCGTGAGGTCCTGGTGGCGGAATGGCGGGACAGGCTTTCACGCCCTACCGCCGGCCTCATTACCATCGAGGCCGTCCGGCCAGTGCTCGAGCGCTGGCTCGGGAGGAGGCACGGCTCCCTGTCGTTTCGGGTGACGCAGGTGCTTTTGGGGCATGGTTGCATCGGGAAGTACCTGTGTCGCATAAACAGGGAGCCGGACGCCCGGTGTCACCACTGCGTCGACTGCCGGGAGGACACGGCGCGGCATACACTGGCAGAGTGTGCCGCTTGGGAGGAGCCACGCCGTGCCCTCATCTCTGAAGTAGGCAGTGACCTGTCGCTGCCGGCCGTAGTCGAGTCTATGGTCGGCAGCGAGGAGTCCTGGGACGCAGTGGTATCCTTCTGCGAAACAGTCGTCTCGCAGAAGGAGGCTGCGGAGAGGGAGAGGGAGATTTCATCCGCTAACCCAATCCGCAGCAGACGCGCCGGGCGTCGGCAGAGGGCGCACAAAGCCCTCTTCCAGCCCCCCTAAATGGGTCCAGAGGTGACGGACTTGGGGACGTCCGTCGCCCCCAACACATCAGGACCCGAGGTGGCGGCGCGTAGTGTTCCACGCGCGCCCCTCTTAGACGTCGCGGGGGAGTCCAACACCTCACTTCTCCCCCAACCCGAGATCGTGGCCCGCCGGGCCGGCACTAGCCGGGGGTTGCGGAAGTATCGTACTTCCCGCGACCCCCGGTGTAGGTGTGAGATGGAACATCGGGGTGGTTTTTAGTCAGTACGAGTCTGACAGACCCCTCCGCCCCCCCAGGGCGAAGGACATCCAATGAGGATTTTCCAACAAGGAAAAAAAATAAAAATGTAGGGTAGGGTAGGTAGGATAGGGTATGTAGGGTAGGGTAGGTAGGGTAGGGTAGGTAGGGTAGGGTAGGGTAGGGCAGGGTAGGTAGGGTAGGTAGGGTAGGGTAGGGTAGGTAGGGAAGGGTAGGTTAGGTAGGGTAGGGTAGGGTAAGGTAGGTGAATGTTTGGTGTTTTTCTGGCAAAACAAAGTTTGCCGGGTCAGCTAGTTATATATAAAAACCTTCCACATTTAATGCTCTTCTTCTTAGTGAAACGATGTCAAAATCCGTAGCATGTTTTAGAAAAAGTTAGCGGAGAAACAGAAATGACTTAAAAAGACGAGTTCAGTGATTTTGGTTTATATTTATTTTCAAAATTATTTATTTCCAACCTATTTCTTTATCTTTGTAGTACAAAAGAGACGCACCCGACGACACGCAAGTCCGGGGTCCGTATAATGCGAACAAACTGTCTCGGTACGTGGAGCTGGTGCTGGTGGCCGACAACAGAGAGTACAAGGCAAACGGCGAAAATCTGGACACGGTACACCGGCAGCTGAAAGATGTCGCTAATATTATTAATTCGGTAAGTTTTTAATTAGAATACATTAAAAAAAGGTTCAACTGGATTGAATTGGACTCAAAAGCATTATCAGAATATGTTGTTATATAATAATTTATATCATCAGTAAAAAATATGATATTTACCAATAATAGAAAATACATAACCACTACTAGACGTCACCATATCCATAACTATTTGTCTCTGCTTCACCCAAAGGTTGACTGGTACGTTTGTGTGGTAAGTATTAAGTAAATAAATACCCTTCTTTGCTGTCGCGCAGACATTTCATTTATTCATTAACAATTTTACACTGTGTCTGAATGTTTATAAAAAGAAGTAAAAACAAGTTAAAATAAATTTTTATCTAAGGACTATCATTTATAATATTAATCAAATTTAAGTACCCTACATCCATCCACAAAATTCATAAAAAAAACATAATAAAGAATAACAATAATAGTAATCTAGACATGTCAATTACAAAAAAAAAACAATATAATAAAATCTAATACATGTCAACAAAATTCAATAAATACTCCAAAAATCAAACTTCATATGTATGAATAATTTATAATAATCTAAAAATGTAAAACCACAATAAATCAACCTAATCCGATACATTAAAATAAACACACATCCGATACATGATAATTAAAATAATCAAATAAATTTCATAACCATTTCAATAAATAATTTAAAAATGTCAAACAAATTAATTCAATAATCTTAAAAAGCCAAAAAAAAAAAAAAAAAACTAATACATGTCGTAAAAGTGTCAATAAATATATAATCTAAAATCTCAAAACCACAGTAATTAAAACTCATCCAATACTTGTACTTAACTTAAATAAATAATAATAAAAATAGTCCAAAAATGTCACAACCAAAATTAATTAAAATAATCTAATACATGTCATTACCATTTAAATAAATAATGTAAATTTTTCAGGCAAATTAATTAAATAATCTAATACTGTCAATCAGGTAATAAACGAATAGATCCCATTTGACTGGTGGTGATATGGCACAATTTGAAAGCTGATGTACTGCGGTGGTATCGCGCGATGCTTGCTTACCAATCATTTTTTCAACACACTTGCTCATAAAGTGGCTCTAATTTCACCGCAATTAGGCACATAATGACACCTGTTATCAAACTGTGACTTTTTCATTACTATTATTCACAAGTGAGATAAAGAGTTTTTTTTTATAATATTGGTTGAGTTGCTTTGTTCTTAAAAAAGTTTTGATACAAAAAAGATCGTGCTCAATAGTACAAATGCAACACATTTCATGGAACTTCGTATTTAAATAGATAATTTCAACTTGTACGTGTTTAATAAATAAAACTTTCACTCAAATATAATTTTTGTTTTATAAAGAAAACTTGAAATTCCCCATTTTGTACGTGGCTAAAACGCTATCCGCGAAAAGCCAAAAAAAATAATTCATTCTTTTTAGTCTATGGGCGGTCGCCATTGTTAGATGCGCGCGCATAGGAAAACTGATTAATTTTGTCCGCCATTGCGAAAAAATTTTCACAACCCGTTTTCACTGTTGGAAATAATATTTTAGGATTATTTTCTTCACAAGTGTGTTGAAAAACGTCGTATGATACACGTGTGTATTGATGATTACCGTCCTCGGCTCTCTTAAGACCCTCACCTAACGGCTCGGGTCTCAATGGCGCCTCAGCGGTAATCACCAACGTTACACACTTGTACCATAATGTACTATTGCCAACTTTAGTTGTACAGTGTAGGCAATTAGTTGTTTATTTAATTTATACGCTAACTGTCAATTTGCAGCCTTTTTCGATTATATGATCAATTTAGTTTTTTTATGGTTCCGTAGTCATCAAGAATTTTTTTTTAAGTAATAAATTAATCTCCTGTATATAGGGATATTTTTTACCCGCCTGCCGAAGGAGGGTAATGTGTTTATCAGTCTATGTATGTACGTAAGTATGTATGTTTGTTCCTATGTGGCGTTCTAGAGTCCGAACGCGTTTGCCGATTTTGATGATTCTTACGTCAATCAATTCGTCTTAACCCTGCGAGTGTCATAGGCTACATAAAAATTGGAAAAGAAAAAAAATGCGGCTTTTGGGTGCCATTTTAAGGCGGATTTTCTTTTTCTTTCGAACCCATCGTGTCGGGTATCAAAATAAAGGGTTTTAAGAAGTGATTTCAAAAATATAAAATACTTATATGTTTAAATGTACCTAATTTAAAAAAAAAACGAAAAATTGTAAATAAAAAAAGTTATTATAAAAATTAAAAAAAAACCGACTGCTTAAAAACCGAACTATAAAGACGTAAACAAGAAGAAAAGCATGCTGTGCAGTCGGAAGAAACATCTAGCTTTGCTCAACTAGCTCGCGAATATGTATCCTCCGACTGCACAGCATGATTTTCTTCTTGTTTACGTCTTTATAGTTCGCTTTTTAAGCAGTCGGTTTTTTTTAATTTTTTTTCTCTTCTTTCTCATGGTGTGGGATATCGTCGGATAGACCATTCAAAAATATTACGGGTCTGTAAAAAAACAGCTTCGATTAGGGAATCCGTTTGTGTAAAATTAAGCTTTAAATTGCTAATTTTGTTACGAGTCAAGTAAGTGCAGCCAGCTAAATGGTTGCTTTTGAATATGTAAAAAAATCACGGTAGTGGTATATACTCGTATAACCAAATTAAAAGGAATACTATCACAGCTAAGTAGGCTTTACAAGTTTACGAGTAATAGTCGACAAACTTATAGAATAAAAATGGAAAAGTAAACACATCACATCATCAGCCTTTTAAAGTTCCCACTGCTGGTACACAGGACTCCTCTCATAGAGGGAGTGGGCTATAATCCACCATAGACTACTATTATATACTAGAGATCCTAATCCACCACGCGGGCCCAGTGCGGATTGGTAGATGTCACATGTCTTTGAATTTTTGGTTCTAGGACATGCCGGTTTCCTCACGATGTTTTCCTTCACCGTTTTGAGAGCAGTGGTGATGAAATAAATAAAAGTAAACACTTTGTACAAATTCCATTGCAAAAATTACTTATATAACGTTGTTAGTTATATAAAACAGGTAGTAAATATTTTATGAACAATGTATAATGTTCTTGAAACAACAAAAACTTGCTTGCGCTTGACCACTATCTTGGTAATTGTTTGGTAGTCAAACTCAAACATTTATTTGCATATCAAGTTTACATTTAGAACTGAGCGGCTTTTTTATCTGCTTTAAATATTTATAATAATAATAATTTATTTATTTATTTATTAAAACTTCATGCAACATAAAAGTACATAGGCGGACTTAATGCCAGAGGCATTCTCTACCAGTCAACCAAGGGCGGTGAAGAGATAGCATGGCAGGTGCATAAAAATAGAAATAATAATTAAAAACAAAAAACGCAAAATTAGTACACAAAATTATATAGTTAAAATAAACATACTTAAATATGTCCTATAATAAATACTATATATAAAATAATATATATATATATACATATAAATTAATAGAAAGGCGCATAATGAGACGACTCTGCTATTATAATATTATAATAATCTATAATCTTTATTATAATCTTAATTCAAATTCTTATATATATTATAATCTTTATTCAAACTTGAAATTGGTAAAATATACTAATTGGTCTTATACATAAAGTGGGTACAACAATGTTAGGTGCCTGTACTAGGTAATCCTGTATCACAGGCGGCGGGGGCTCAAACAATGTAATTGGAAGGACAAGGATTTTTTATTTAATTATTATTATATTATTATTTAATTTAGCTATCAAAACAAAATCTAAAATCTTCATTTTACACACAGTTCTAAATTCTTTTTCAATAAAATTAACGAAACCAATCCTTATTTTTCAGGTATACTCCCCTCTGAACATCTTCATAGCCTTAGTCGGCGTGGTGGTTTGGTCGGAGACCGATGAGATTGTACTGGAGGAGAACGGAGACAGGACCCTGAACAACTTCCTGCGGTACAGGAAATCTGTGCTGGTGAAGGATATACCTAATGATAACGCTCAGCTGCTAACGTGAGTTGGTTTATGTTTTTACTATTTTTGATATTATTATCTAGTGTAGCAGAAAATATAATAAAGAGTTGCTCTTCTTGTGTTATAACCGCATTATAAGACAGACATTGTGTTTTTATAACATTTGATGACCCATACTTATCTTGGCGTATGTGTCTAAATATTTGTGTTACTTGGGTAATATAGAATATACTATGTGTCGGCGCGGCAGCGCAATAATAGCACTGAGGCACACCAAAGCACGTAGCGGTTTGCGCTGGGGTTCAAAGATAGGCTAGACCTTGGGAATCTGACGGGTCGGTATGCTGAGAGAGATGCTGCATTAAACAAACTACGACTAACCTCAGAGGCGGGTGTGCTCGTGCTTAATCCTGGCAGCGCTCCTTCTCTGTTCCACTGGACGTCTTGATTCGAAGTTCCCTGGGTACTGGCACTATTTGCTGACGCGAGAGTGGACTGTATGTGGTGCGGTATAACGGCGAGCCACGTGACGCTGGCTCAAGGTGATGATCAGAGGTGACCACCACGAATCCGGCGGCGACGATAGTCGATCGCAGACGGTGCGGTTTTATAAAGCGGTAATACAGCGGTAGGATCTCACAGCGGGTGAGGAATCCAGGGTGAATAGCCAGGCGGTTGACTTATCACGAGCGGTGAGGCTACCCTCGACGAGGGCCGAACGTAGACTGTTCGAGAGTCGAACGTGTAGTTTAATGCAGCGAAAATTGACAAGAAGGGTAGATAAAGTATTAAGAGAAATGTGGGTAACTAAACAATGAGCGCACCTACAAGTGGCGCGAACATACTATATGGTCATTATAGTTCTCGCCAAACTTGTTGGCCGCCCTGAAGATGGCTACAATGGCTGCGCAGTAGGTAATTTCATACAAAAACAGCACCGTTTTCGTGCCTCGCGCATCCGCAACTTCATGGCGGCCAATAAGTTTGGCGAGGGCTATAGAAAAACTTAATTCTAGTACCTATAAGAGAAATAACGCTATTAGTTGCACAAATTCGCTAAGTTAAATGCCACCTAAATATTTGATATTTGTGAACTTTCTTAAATCCAGATATTCAACGGTAAAAGTTACTAAGAACAAACTATCAAGATATTTCAGACTTGCTCTACTCAGCATAAATTATTTCATTTTTAAGTTATAAATCATACTTAAATAAACAATTTTAATTTACAGCCGTCAAAAATTTAACGACGGTATTGTCGGCAAAGCTTTAAAAGGACCCATCTGTACATATGAATTCTCCGGTGGAGTTACCACCAACCATTCCGAAGTCATCGGTCTAGTGGCCACCACCATAGCCCACCAAATGGGCCATAACATTGGCTTAGAACATGACACTGATGAGCTCTGTGAGTGTCCTGACGCCAAGTGTATTATGAGTCCTTCGAGTACGTCTGTGACTCCTATACATTGGTCGAAGTGCAGTTTGGAATCGTTGGCGCTAGCCTTTGAAAGGGGCATGGATTATTGTTTAAGGTAAGCTGAAGTTTGGAGTATTTTTCTTGTTATACCAGGCAACTCTTCACCAATCTATTCTTCTATCAATAAAGTTGAATCAAAAACAAAAATGCCTGCAGATTTTTGATGTGTGATCTTAGGGTATTCGGATAATAATAAAAAGTAAATTACGCGCCTCACACTTAACAGACAAATGCTTTGATTTGCAGGAAGTTTGTTGCGTCACTTCTTCTTCCCAGATAAAATACTGGAAAGTGGTGGGCGCTTTAGGGAATTGCTTTAAATAGAACTTTTTTGCTGGCTCTCAGACTAGTTTAAAAAGAAAAACTTTTGTATTCGGAAAAGTGTGACACACTTCAAATGTGAATGCGATGTTTGACGTGGGGCATTAAGATAATAGTTGTACTGTACATACATACTACTTTCTTTCTCTTTATTTACTTAGTAGTTACTATTAAAACCTTTGTCTGGCTTGTAATAGGGATGTTTCCTAGGTAGAAAAATGATAATTCTATTTAGTCCGTCAGTGAGATTATCAAATAATGTTGGACACGTATGTTTTGGTATACCAAATCAATAAAAAAATACATAGTTAAAGCGCATCAAAGTTCAGGAGTGGGGGCTTTTGACGTCACTAAGGCACATAGTGTACTAGCGGCGAGACATTTCACGATATTTTAATTAATTATATCGTCGTCACTTTATGTTTACGTGCAAAAGAATAAATATGTGTCCAATATTTTTTATAAATCTACCTCACGGACAACAAACAAATTTTCAGTAAACTACCCTATATATATATCGAGTAACAATAAAGTGCATCTTGCAGTTTAATGTCGCTTTCTTGCATATTATATAATACTTGAATGTCAAGAACATTTTGAACGAATGGGAGTAGTATTGGTATTTAAATAATCACACACACACGGGAGAACGCTATACCTTTAAAGTTCAACAGTTATTGATAAGATCAAGGAATTGAGCGTCAAATTACCAAATAATCAGACCAGAGGCTTTGAACTGAATCCTCACTTTTGCTCTAATTGTCGAGCAAATTGAATGAGAACATTATAATACCTTGTATAGACATCTTGACTTAAAAAATGCCACAAATCCTAAAAGATGAACTATTTTGAATATTTTGGTGCAATATTCACAAAGACAACGACACAACTGAAAAATAAAACAAAAAAGTAATTACAGCACCTAGTCAAATGTGAGTTACAAAAATAACATAATTGGCAAATAATGTTCCCACTGCTGGGACATAGCATTCCTTCTCTCTGTGAGAGTAAGTGCCTCCACCACGCGGGCCCGGTGCTGGTTAATACGTGTAAGTCTACCTGGCAGGCCCCAACGAGATTTATCAACAGGTGATAGCTTTTCATAAAGACATTATTTTGTACCTCAAGAAAATAAATAAGATATATTTTGTACCTCGACAGTTATTAATTGAATGACGTTTTTATGAAGTGTCTAGCTAGCGGGCCCCTTATGATTATTTTTGTTGTTATTATACTTTCAGATAGCCCAATAGTTCTCGAAGTTAGAAACTATTATGTACCTTACAAATCCAAAATTTCGACTTTCTGTGAGCTATAATTCAGAAGATATTCGTTATTTAAACAAACGTCCAGCCAGCGGGCCCTTTTTTAAATACTACTCTTTCATAACATACAATAGTGTTAGCAGCTTGATACTATTATGTACCTTACAAATCCAAAATTTCGACTTTCTGTGAGCTATAATTCAGAAGATATTCGTTATTTAAACAAACGTCCAGCCAGCGGGCCCTTTTTTAAATAATACTCTTTCATAACATACAATAGTGTTAGCAGCCTGATACTATTATGTACCTTACAAATCCATAATTTCGACTTCCTGTGAGCTATACTTTAGAAGATATATGTTAATTAAATAAGGATGCAACTAAAGTACCTAGATAAATTTGCGTTTGCACAATACAATGACATCTTTGCTCGTCATGCACATTTGCGTTACTAAATAATTTTTATCTTTGCGGATTGTTTTACGGGAAAAGGACAAATAAATATGTATTCGCTGTAATGTTTGTGTAAGTTTAGTAACATAGATGTTTCTAGTTTGTGTTAATTTTGCAGGCATTTGAAAAAAATACGAGGGTACTTGTAAATAACTTGTGTAACTAGGTCTGTTGGTTGAATACTTATTTAATTAATGAATATCTTCTGAAGTATAGCTCGCAGAATGTCGAAATCTTGGCTTTGTAAGGTACATAATAATATCAAGCTCCTAATACTATTGTATGGTATAAAATATTAGTATTTTAAAAAGGGCCCGCTGGCTGGCCGTTTGTTTAAATAACGAATATCTTCTGAATTATAGATCACAGAAAGTCGAAATTCTGGATTTATAAGGTACATAATAGTATCAAGCTCCTAACACTATTGTATGGCATACAAGATGATTATTTTAAAAAGGGCCCGCTGGCTGGACCTTTAATTAAATAACGAATATCTTCTGAATTTTAGCTCACAGAAAATCGAAATTTTGTGTTCGCAAGGTACATAATAGTATCATGCTCCTAATTCAATTGTATGACATAAAAGAGTAGTATTTTAAAAAGGGCCCGCTGGTTGAACGTTTGTTTAAATAACGAATATCTTCTGAAGTATGGCTCACAGAAAGCCGAAATTTTTGATTTGTAAGGTACATAATAGTGTCTAACTCCGAGCACTATTGGGCGTTTTGAAAGTATAATAATAATAAAAATAATCACAAGGGGCCCGCTAGCCAGACACTTCATAAAAACGTCATTCAATCAAATACTGTCGAGGTACAAAATATATCTTATTTATTTTCTTGAGGTACAAAATAATGTCTTTATGAAAAGCTATCACCTATTGATAAATCTCGTTGGGGCCTGCTAGATAGACTCACACGGTTAATACATATCACATGACTTCGACCTTTTAGTTTTTGTATTTTTTAACTGACTTCCCAAAAAGGAGGAGGTTCTATGTTCGACATTATATATATATATTTTTTTGTGTATGTTCACCGATATATCCGTCAATTGTGGACCGATTTTGTTTTTTTTTTTTTAATTATGTTTCGAATTTGGTCCCATTTTAATTTGGTGAAGATCTGATGAAGAACTTCGGAGATATACAACAGAACTCTTCAATAAATAACGGCAAATCTCTCGGAATTGCTGCAATCGCATGTCTGTTTATTGTTTATACCATTTTAAAACATAACATCACGCCAGTACGCTCTTAAGGGGTACGCAGATCACTCATTTCACCGGTTATGTTCAAAATTCGTGAAATCTATTCTGGTGTTATAGTTTCCTAACAAACTTGCCTATTAGGTAGGTACAACTAAAAAGTGAAAAAAAACTTTTTGCATAAAAAATACTACCGACTTCCAAATACAACACTACAAATTGAAAAATAACTTTATTTTTTTAAGTCGGTGTCCATAACGCAAAAAATAGGTACCTAGGAAAGACACCGTATTATTTGGAAGTCGGTAGTATTTATTTGCATTTTTTATTTTTTATTTTTTATTTAATGACGTTTTAATACTGCGGTGTTACTTAGTTCTAAACTCGCCAAACCTTTACGTTTGATGGCGAGAGGCGCTCTTTTACATCACAATGCACCATCTTACGCACATACCTACTACTTATATATTATTATTATACTGTTTTGGTTCAATTTTACGTATATATTTCGTTCTGCTTGCTATCCTGTATAATGTTCTTTAATTTTGTCTTAATTGTTCCTTTACTAATTTTTAAATTTTCTCTTAATAAATCTATTTTGTTAAACACTTGAGGTACCACTTACTTAGATGTACCATAGTAATCTCTTACCATAGTAATTTGTTATCTATGTTTGAACCAGTTTGTTCTCTCTAGCCCTACGTGTGTTGTACTTGTTTTCAAAATTAACTTCATAATCATCACTATAATAATATTCCAGACCTACCAAATAAGTTGTATAACTTGCCTTTCGTTCCTTGTGATGCAGTGTGCTTTCGTTGTTGTTATATTTTATTAACTTTAAATACCTTTTTTTCTAGAAACAAACCAAAATTCCTGTACGAGTCTCCGAATTGCGGCAACGGTTTCACGGAGCCCGGTGAACAATGCGATTGCGGCAAGATGGCCGACCCGAAGGCTTACAACCCCTGTCACGCGTGTTGTAACCCCGATACCTGCATGCTGCGGTCTAACGCGACCTGCGGGGCTGGCATGTGCTGTGATTTACAGGTGAATATTTTAATATTAAAGCTGTTTCTGGATAAAACTGTAGCCAATAATATTCTCCGGAGCTATGTCCATGCAAAAATTGACGTCGATCTATCGGTCCGTTGCGGCGTGAAGAAAGGACAAACAAACACACTTTTATCACGATTTCATTTGCGTGCTAAGGAAACTGGTTAATGTACCGGATAAAAAGTATTTTATAGTCTTAACAAGGTCATAGTCTACCTATATGCAAAGTTTCATTAAAATTGGTTTAGCCAATAAGTCGTTATAGACGAACAAACATACAATGTGACTGCAGCAAGATGGCCGATCCGAAGGATTCCAACCGCTGTTACGCGTGCTGTAACCCCGATGTCTGCATGCTGCAGGACTGGTATGTGGGTCATATTCAAAATAATTGTAATAATTATACTGTCATAGTGTCCAACCCAATTATTTTTATAACGAGATACAACTGACTAGAATTTCATAAACAAACAGATTAAATGTTTATTTGAATTTAATAAAAAACAACGAAACATTTGATATAGCTATACAATTCATTAAAAAAAATGAAACCAAACATTGCGTAGATTCCGTTTCATACAAGTACTCAATTGCCCACGTCTTTGACTGTTAACTAAAAAAAATAATTTAATTATTAACTATTACACAAAGGTTAAAAAAAAACTATATTCAGAGAATACTGTTTAAATTTTCAACACTTCACTAAACAAAATATAAAATACTATTTATTGTTCTTCAAATTTAATTTATTAATGAGTCTCCTGATTTTACACATATCTGTTATTCTTCTCTGTTATGCTATTTTAACATTATTTCCATGGTAATAAAGAAATTTGATATACTGGCAACATTAGTCCACTACCTGTTACTACACGACGTAAAAATAAATGATCGGCCATTTTGTTCAATATAATTTCTCAGCTCGTTTCGTTGTCGAAGAAAATTAGACTTTTAAAAGTAAATATTTAATGTGAGACGTTTAAAATAGCGGTAAGTAAGTTTACTGTTTTATTACCCATACTAGGAAATAACTGTATTGTGCTAATTGTTATAAATATAAAATATTCGTATAACATTTAAATGAATGTGGAAATAAATAGATTTGTAGGTTAGACACGTGCAATTAATTCATATACGTTATTTTATCCATCACTTTTTCTGTTACGTAACAGATATGAATGATTAGGCGTTATTCACATAGTGTCATAATATATGAATTAATGATAATAAAATATTATTCAACTTACTGCACCGCAGGTTAGCCAAAACTTTTTTTTTTCTTTTTATTTGAAGTATGTTAAGTTTTCGTATAATGTGCCCTGTATTGCATTGCTGTGCCATGTACTGTCTGTTGATTAAGATCAATGTTAATTATTTATTTTACAAATGTATGCTATTTAAACTTGCCCTAATAATTCCTTTCTGTTATTTTTCTGTTACAATAAAATAATATTCATATTTGTTTCCTATCCGTAACTTACAATTATTTTGAATATGACCCATGTGCTGTCACCTTATGATGACATTAAACTTTTTCAGGATAAAACCCACCTATGATACTGGTAGGTTTATAATCTATGATGTTGAATACAGGCCTGCGGATCACAAAGCCAAGAGCCGAACACTGGGCCCATAGCAATATTGCGACTCCTGGATCCTACAAGGTCTATACCCGCGAAACTGCGATACGCAGCAGCGGTAGCTAGGGGTCTGTTCTTTGAGATACCGATTCCTGTCAGACGGGTGGAAAGTGGTACAATGGTGTGACTACTATTACTCACATTGATTCCCGCGGTGGTCTCCTGGGCTCGGTCAATCCCGTGTGTGGTCGGGGGTTGTCGGAGAAAGATATTTATGTAATAAGGAAGGGACAACAGACGTGGTCTGAGCCGGGGTTCGTTTACTAGTCCCAATGTCAACGTCAACTCAACCAACAGCTGTCAAATTCGATGGCAGCGAGTTGACACAGTGTTGCAACAAAATAACAAAAAAAAGGAATGAAACGTTTGGTTCGAAACATATGACTTTGGAAAATCATCATGCATCCGTTACTCTATTAATGTGGGAAATAAGGACATACAAACACAATTTTGTATTTAAAATAATTCAAGTATAATTAGTCGTTTCAATCGTTTTCTAAGGAAACTACAAAATGTACTTGGATAAAAAGAATGTTGTATAGTCTACCTGCGTGATAATGTTAGGCAATGATATTCAAATAAACACATACGTTATACACTCACAAAACAATTGAAAAAAGGTTTTCCGCGCTGCAGCGGCATCACACATACACACTTTTCATTCATCTGACATTTCACTACAAGTCGAAAGGGATGGCTTGATAAAACCAACAAGAAAAAAAGAGACAGCTAGTGTTTGTCACTTGCGTGTGAATGTAAACAAACATTATTCTGACCACCAATGTTGTTATCTTTTTTTAACCTCCAAATATCAGAAAACCAGGAAAAAAAAAAATTGTAAGTTGAGGCGTATTGCGTACTTACATATGGTATGAGATCCCTTCTGTTTTATGTACTTTGATATCGTAATTAGTACAATTTTTAAATACACACGATGGCATTATTTTATTCTGTTTTTGTTTCAACAAAGCCTGTCGCTCTTCGCCATGCGTGACATGAACTAAAGACTAAAGGTCACAATTGTGACCTATTCGAGTCTTCACAATGCGCGCGCTCATAACATATCTGTTTATTTGAATATCATTGATGTTAGGTAATTAATTCGGTTTAGCCGTTAAGTCTGTGAAGTTTCTGTTTTCTAGATGCGTCTGTGTGATAAATGATAAATAATAAATGATTTTATTTCTGTAAGTTGGTTTATACAAACACTTTTATATGTCGAACATATTTTTTAAAACTAGATGATGTACTGTTTCCAAATTGGTATTAATGAGCTCTTTTAATAACCCGACTTTACGAGTTAAGCCACTGTCTTCAAATGCCTTTGCCAAATTGTCCCATACTTGTTTTGCATTTTGGGCTTCTTGTATATGTACAAATAAAATTGGATCTACCAATAATATCAATTTTGACTTAGCTTTGGCGTCTTGTCTAACTGAGTTAGAGTCAGCAGCCTTTGGTTCTTGTAAAATACAGTTGTACAAATCTTCATGTTGCAAGTATGCCTTGACTGCAAAACTCCAAGTCGCCCAATTCCCACGACCATTCAGCTTTTCAATTGAAATCATTGGATTACTTCCAGCCATATATAAATAATAAATGTTCAATCTGAAAAGAAAATTTTTCACTCGCGAGCCGGTAACTAAGTGAGGTTATACTCGTGATTTTACATTTACTTTTATTTATACTTTTCAAAAGACAAAGATAACTTTTAACGGCAGGCTAGGCTGGGCCCATAACCTGATGAAATAAGAATCAAGGCAGTTTAAGCAACGAGACTATTTATTTTATAGAAATTAAAATTACAACGTGACTGACAGTTCACAATTAGATGATAGAAGGGACCTCAATATAATTTATGGCAGATATGCGCGCACTAGACGCATTGCTATTGAGTTTAGCGCAGGCGTCCATAGTTCCAACAGGTCGGCGTTTCCTATCTGACTAATCTGAGAAGAAAGGCCGAAACAAACTCAGAGGTCACAGTCTCTTTTAAAGTCCAGACAAAATATTGGTTAGATCATGTGAAGACCATGTAGACTGATGTCTGAAATGGTCTTTTGAGGAAAGAACCAGCCAGATTGAGTGGACCTGTCCAGTCAGTGCACGCATTTGTCAATAACCGAGCAGCTCAACTCAGAATTTAAGGAGCTCAACGATTCGACGAACAATACCAAAGAAAGGACATTCGGGTAGGCCGCATAAACTATTCAAACTGCCAGACCATGATTAAAAACTAAGATAAATTTAAATTAAAACAAAAAGAATGATCCACATAGTCTTCACATTCACAATAATTAATATAAAATAATATAATACTTTAATAAGTAAATATTCTTGTCATTGCAAGAAAACCAAAAAAAAAAAAATATTATAATAACAAAATTCACGGTGCAAAATATAATAAAAAAAACAAAATTAATTGGAGCAGCTCAATCCCAAGCCTTTTTGTCTTCAAGTTAATCTTTAGTTGTATAAAACGCTTTCTGGCACAACTTACGTTTAATAAAAGATTTGAATTTATTAAGACTTAGATGTTGTACGTGGCTTGGAAGCTTATTATAAAAGCGTACACATTGACATCTAAACGAGCCACCTATTTTCTTGAGCCTTGTTGTAGGTACTACAAATTTGTGTTTATTCCTAGTATTTATGTTATGGATATCACCGTATTTTTTAAACAATTTTATATTTTTATGGGCATATAAAAGATTTTCATAAATATACTGAGAAGGCACAGTCATTACATTAATCTCCTTAAATTTGCCTCTGAGAGAGTGTCTTGGGCTCAATTTATAAATTGACCGAACAGCTCTTTTCTGCAAAACAAAGATAGTCTGGATGTCGGCGGCATTTCCCCACAACAGAATACCGTACGACATTACACTATGAAAATAGCTAAAGTATACTAAACGGGCTGTCTCTATGTCAGTTAAATTACGAATTTTTCTAACAGCATATGCTGCGGAGCTTAGCTTCTTTGACAATTTATCTATATGTGGGCCCCATTGAAGTTTAGCATCCAAAGTTAAGCCCAAGAATACTGTGCTATTTTCAGGATTCAATTCTTCGCCCTTTATCAACACATCGGTTTTCACCTGCCTAATGTGAGGTAGGGTAAACTTAATGCATTTGGTTTTTTTTTCATTAAGAAGTAAATTATTAACATTGAACCAGTGAACTACTTTTGACATCGCGCTATTTACATCGTCAGTAACCAGCTGCTGACGTTTAAGTTTAAACAAAAGTGAAGTATCATCCGCAAACAACACTATATCATGTTTATCCTTTATGAGGTAAGGCAAGTCATTAATATAAATAAGAAACAAGAAAGGACCAAGAATCGAGCCCTGTGGGACTCCCATTGTTACCATAGATCCAGGAGATCTTTTTCCATTAACGTCAACGGTCTGAATCCTATTACTCAAATATGAAGTAAGAAGATCCAGAGCGCTGTTCCGGATCTCGTAGTGGCGGAGTTTCCTGATTAGCGTTTCATGAAAAACACAATCAAATGCTTTGGACAAATCACAAAAGATTCCCAAGGCATCGCACTTATCTTCCCATGCATTATAAATATGTCCTAAAAGTTCAACACGGCATCAGTAGTTGAACGACCCCTTGTAAAACCGAACTGTTTGGTATGTAATAATTTATGTTTATTAAAAAATCTTTGCAATTGCTCTAAAATTAATTTCTCAAATATTTTGCTAAACGTAGGTAGTACTGAAATAGGTCTATAATTTGTAGGGTCTGATGTACTACCTGATTTAAACAAAGGTATTATTTTACTATTTTTCATAAGGTCAGGAAACTCCCCACAGTCGATACAATTATTAAAGATAATAGCTAAACTAGGTGCGACAATGTCAATAATAGACTTCTACAGAATGACCCCACAGATCTGCAGTCTTTTTAACATTTAAAGTGTGAAAGGTTTTAATTATGTCTTTACAACATATTAATGTTCAAAAAGAAATTCCGAATCGCAAACATTAACATTTTCTTTTAGCAAAGACTCAGCAACAGAAGGTGATGAGTTTAAGGATTCGTTGAAATGGGAATATCTGAAAAGAAATTTTCAAAGGCCACTGCGACTTATGAGTCTGATTTTATGATGTTGCCATTAATAGACAAGCCGTAGTCAATATTTCGGTTACCAGATCTTCCCATTTCACTATTAATAATATTCCAAGTCGTTTTAATAACATTACTACTGTTTTTAATCTTTGAGCTCAAATAACGTGACTTGGCCAAACAACAAACTTTTTTAAATAATTTTGAATAATTTCTAACATATAAATTAAATTCAGCAGTGTTTACATAAGTCCTTTCACTGTACAGCTCATAAAGCCGTGTTCTACTTTTATGAATACCAATGGTAGCCCAATCACTGAATGATGCATTACTATTAACGGAGATAGTCTTGGGAATAAAGGTCGAATTAAATTGTTTACAGTATATATTAAAAAAAACATCGTATTGGTAATTGGTAATTTATTCATGAGTTTAACTTTAAAAGCTGCCAAGCGACTTGCAGTTTTGGGGTTAACAGTAATATCCTTTTTAGCCACTTTGTTGTTTTGGTTTGGTATAGTAATCCTCTGCCCGCAATGATCAGAATCTAGTAAATTTATAATTTCTTTGTGGACTGGTATAACATTAGTATAAATATTATCTAAGCATGTAGCACTAGAAGGGGTTATTCTTGTGGGCTCCAAAAATAGGTTTACAAGATTGTAGGACTGAAACAGACTTATTATTTTACTACAAGAACCTGAGTTTTCTATTAAATTAACATTAAAATCACCACAAGTGATAATGGATTTATTCGAGTTACAAATCTTGTGTAACACTTCATCCATTACCTTTTCGAAGTAGTCATACAATCCTGAAGGGGGTCTGTATACGCTTAATACAATAAACTGCTCCAATTCTATACAAGCTATTTCAACTGTCCGCTCAACAGATAGGCTCACAATATCCTTACGGTCTTTAAATTTAAGCTGGTTACTTACTAAAATCATTGAGCCACCATGTATAGCATTAACTCTGCTGAATGAACTACCAACCTGGTGATTATTAAAATTGAACAATAACTGGTGGCTTTTAAGCCAATGTTCTGTTATACAAAGAATATCAATACTGTTAAAGTTCATAAATAATTCTACTTCTAAATCTTTGTTCATAAATCCTTGAATATTTTGATGCACCAGGTTATTACCGAATTTAAACTTTTATTTGATTTTTTTTTGTGTGAGTCAGGAGTTTTCTTTTAGTTAAACATATTGGTAAAACACCAACAATCTTGCAGGGCTGTATTACTAACATAATAAACATCAACTTTCGTTCTCTGAATTTAAAATTTCAACAAATAAAATCAGCTGATCCATAAATTCCGATGCATTATTTTTGCCTTCCTCGTTTATCTATCTTTCTATTAGTTTATTCTATACGTTTATTTTTATACTATTGGAAATAAAGTCAATCTCTATGATAAAACCGTTTTATTGCCAGACTTGTCGTCCAAAATTAGCGGGCACAGTGTGTAGGTCGGCGGACCGCGAGTGTGATCTCCCGGAGTACTGCACAGGACACTCCGAGTACTGCCCCGATGACTTCTTCAAGATGGACACCACGGAATGCGGGCAGGGTACGGAGGTATGTAAACATTCAAATGTTTGTATTAAGCTGTTTGACTAGCAATATTATTTTCTACACCAATATTATAAAGAGGAAAGATTTTGTTTGTTTGTTTGGTTGTTTGTTTGTTTGTACCGAATAGGCTCCAAAACTACTGGACCGATTTCAAAAATTCTTTCACCGTTGGGAAGCTACTGTATTCCCGAGTATAATAATATACCTCGTTTAAAAAATCTAAAACACCATAAATACTACCCAAACCCCAATATAGTTGAGCTGCATGACGGTATAATGTTCCTCTCAGATAAAAAACAATTTTCTACGCGAGCGAAGCTGCTGGCAGAAGCTAGAGCAAATTTTTTTTTTGCACTTACCTAATTGTAAGACCAAATTCAAAGACTGAAAGGGGGTAATAGAACTCGTCTTTCACAATGTAACCGCCCCTTTATTCGTGACCCCATTTAAATGCAACATGTTGTTTTGTTCGGCTTTTTAGTTGTTTCAATTAAACTTACTGTACTTATCAAATAGAGACTTCATATTTCTTTGATTTTATCCACAGAAAGCGTACTGCGTGAAAGGATCATGTCGTTCGCACACCGACCAATGCCGGCTACTGTGGGGAACCACCGGAGAAAGCTCACACGATCAGTGTTATAACAGCACAAACGTCAAAGGGAACAAGTTAGTATTACACTTTTGTTTTTTACAAATAACATTACTTTCTCTCCGTCCAGCCTGTTATTATTCTTTTGGTAGCTCAAAAATGAATGATTTGGTGATGAACTAATGCGCAACCGATTCGATTTCTTATAAGAATCGACTTTATTAATGAAGATATTTTTATCGATTTAACATATCAACCAATCATTTATTTTCTAAAACATATGTATGGTTACAGAAAGTATATTGTTAAAATATGTGCACTATGTTTTGCCAATATCTGGCGACACAAAATTAACATCAGCAAGCAACAATAAATAATAAATGAAATAATACAATTAAGGTGGCATGTCAATAGATTTCATCAAAAAAATTAAGTAATTTAAAATATATCAATTAGGTAAACAGGTCATTACAATTATTGATAAACACACACATGATTTTATTCAAGTAAAGATTCCAGTTTAGAAGAAGAATCCAACGATTCATAATAAAATCGCAAGTATTTTATTTGCAGTTTTCTATATTTATATATCCAATATAACCTTTTCAAAATTTAAGCTTCATTGGAAGGATTAACCTTAATTGCAAATCTTATTTATAATGATATTATTATTTTGTAACAAATATTCAATTTACAATGCAATATTTAATCTACATAAATTCGATTTAACTGTGAATTTTAAGTACCCGGAATAACGGAGCGAAAAAAGTCGTGTGGCACTCGGGGACTGCCGCGGTAAAGCTATTGCATAGCATTTATTCTAGATCCAGTCCTGGAAAATGCGTCAAAAAAATTAAAAACGTTAAAAACTCGAAAACGTAGCGAGCCAAACCCGCATTTATTTACGATTAATAAAACTCTAAAAAAAAAAACAAAAATACCCTTATTCACATTGAAATAAGGTCGCTTTTCTTTGATAAGCAAAAGTGACCCTTATTCTCATTAGCATAAGGTCCACATTGATCACCATTGTCACAGAAACAGCTCAGAGAGACCGATAAAAGGCAAAAAAATTACGACCAACAAAAATTTTAAAACCCTCATATCTCAGAAACGGTTGGAGTTAGCGCATTTCTGACAAAAAATGTGCCCCCCTGCCACCTGCTACTTCATCCAGGAGAACAAGATAGGATTTACCCCCCCCCCCCCCCTTAACCGTTTACCTCCCCCCGCAAATAAATTTTTCATTCTAAAAATACCAACACGGAAATCGAAAACACGTGCAACAAACCCCCCCCCCCCCCCCGCCCCCCTGCCCCTCACCACTCAGATTCCACAGAATTCATAAACTTTATTAAAAGTCAAAGTATCACCGCCGTGCCCGTCGGAGTGGGGAGCGTGAGGTTTTTTCGTTACGGAATTTCTGGATTCGGTCCCCGCGCTCAAGGCCCGCGATAGAAGCTATGCAATAGCTTAAAACATGTCGCATTACCACCTACTGTAAGCGACCATGAAGTATTGCATTTTATTATCTATGGTTGCCTGCCCCAAGCAACACATACGCCAGTTAATATAATAAAAGTGTACTAATAAGCAGTTTAAAGCTTTATTAAATAGTTATTAAAGCTTACGGTACAGATGTATGATGTATTGTATGCTCACTCCACCACCGTCGTGTTATGAGTCAGACAGCCATTTATTTGTATACGTGTTTTTAAATTCTAAAGTAGATAAAATCTGCATTAATCTGTGTCTGTTATATACGAACGTGTAGCCTAAGAACTGTTCCTTTGGACTGTGCAGAGTAACTTAAGTGTAAACCAGTGAATAAAGTGAAATTTCGAAGTTTTTAAGATCGGAGGAAGGAAAAAACGTGTACCTACACTACCTACTCGTAGTGTTAGTGAGCAGTGTCATTGACAAGCAAAGTCATTAGTTTCCAACGCTCCACAATCTATATAACGAACAATTCGATTAAGTTACATAAGCTCACCTGGTCTAGTGGTGTGGCGCTGCGGTTACCGTGCAGATGGGTGCGTGCACGTTCATATCCATTGTAGGGACACAGTGGCGGGGCAAGACCTAAATTTGATGAGGGCAAGACAGATTTCGCGAGGCCCTGTTCTGTGGCGACCTGAAGACGGATTTTATAAAATAATAAAAAAAACAAAACACTGCCAAGTTTTTATTCATAAAAATAAAAATTAGATTAATATTAATGAAAATTTACAAATCGTTAATATATAGGTATAGGTGGAGATGACAATACCAATAAGTTAAATATCGGTTTTCAAAGGATGCTTCCAGTCCAAAAACAATCAATTTTCTTCCAATATCTCTATCTCGGCCGGACATGTCGATAACAGCGTATTTGTAATCTGTAAACAAAAGCAATAGTTTTAACATTTCTATGCAGTTTTATCTACATAATATTGTTAAACCTACATTTAAATTAGTTTTCAAACAAAAATCTATAAGAAAGCTCTTACTACCTACTAGTTTTTAAAACTTAAAAAGTCGATACGTTTTTTACCGTTAAAGCTTTGGTTTCCTTCAAAAGATATTATATAGCGTATAATTTTATATACACGTAATTACTGCGTTATTTATTTATTACCAATTAATTATTTCTTACCTTAAGTAAAATAGACGAGTACAGGTACCGGTGTCAAAGAAAACAAAAACCATTTATTAAGTCACTGTTTATTTTTAATTTTGGATCATTTTACAGGAGCAATCAATATACCTATACACTATCTATTTATTCACTAAATATTATTAAAACATTGAACACACTATTCTTATCAAAATACGTACGTAAAGTCATAAAAACAAACAATATTGAATAACAAAATTACGTTTCTATTGTTAAGCGCCTAGTAAACGATTAGTTGGCTTCCTAGTAAAGAAAGTAAACAAATAAAATAAGGGATTTCCTGCATTGGTCGGCGGCGGCAAGGATTACTCGCGATATAATAGTTACGCAACGTAAGCAAATGTTGCCAGACTAAAAAAACATATTTCACAACAAAATTTGTTTATATCTTTTTTTTATTTTTATTCTCGCTTTGAAGCAATGCATACATATTTTTGAGGCGCGAGGCCCCTTGTACCGCGAGGCCGTAGGCGGTGGCCCACGTCGCCCACGCCTTACGCCGCCACTGTAGGGACACAATGTACAAGCTATAAGCTTACTCAGCATATCTAATATTAGAATGACGCACGGCTGCGCCCGTGATACATAAAGGCTTTTATTTTAGTCGCAAATAAACTACAGTCGTAATTGGTCGTTTCTATTAACCCTGCACCTCAACACAAATAAATTAGAAGAACATAACCAAACTTAAACAACCTAAAGTGGTGACACCGACGTGATCTTTTTTTGGTGAGGTGCATAAATATCCTGGAACAGTACAATGAACGGAACGTCTCGGAAGTATCAGACACTGAAAGAAAGGCTACTTGAGGTGTTCGAGGAGTCGGAGACGAGGAAATTGCAAAAACTCATCAGTGAAATGGAGCTAGGAGATCAGCGGCCATCACATCTGCTACGACGAATGCGTGACGTGGCCAGAGACAAGGTGTCTGACGATACCCTGAAGTTGATGTGGCAATCGCATCTGCCGAGATCGGTGCGGGCTGTACTGACAGTGACTGACTCAAAGAATTTGGATGTACTCGCTACTATAGCAGACAAGGTGCTAGAAAGTACAGGAGAGGGCTCATCAACAGTAACCGAAGTCAAAGCAGTGGAGGACCAGAAGAGTACCAAACGGCAGAGGAGTGATGTATCACCAAACGTCAGCCAAATCCTAGGGGAACTGGCGAAGATCAACCTGCGTCTCGCAGGTCTGGAGCGTGGCAGAGGCAGAACGCGTGGCCGTTGGGACAACGACAGCCGAAGATCGAGATCGTCATCGAAGCATGGTGATGCGGTTGGTGAGAGAAAGAGTGCTAATTGGTTGTGTTTCTACCACGACGTTACAGGGAGAAGGCAACAAAGTGTGTGAAACCCTGTAATTGGAGCAAAGGCCAGGAGAAGTCGGCGGCACTGGCCACCTGGCACACCCGGCACTGTTTCTGTAGCACTCGCGACCGTAACAAGGATGATGGTATAAAAGTAAAACAACAACACTGTGTTATAACTGTATGTAGTCAAATATGAACGCGCAAGATTTTTAATAAAAAAATATATTTATTAATTACACGTGTGCTCAGCATGAGCGTTATGACAATAGTGAACCTTAAATCTAAGTTACATGGTCTTATATACTAGGAAAATGGTTTGTATGTGTGTGTCGGTGGACAGACCTCACAGTGGGTCAGTAACAGGAAGCTGCTCGTATGTCATATCATACTCTTAATTGTTTTGGTCATCATTACTTGTTAATTTATTGCAGATAAACATTGCTTCCTGGAACTGATGAGAGGCATGGCGTGATCTTAGTTTATTAAAACAGTTCGAGGAAGGGGTTGGCTATCCATAACTCCTCCCTCCGTAAGTGCAAAATCACCATCCGAAGGTGCATCACGAGGTTGATGATTTTGTATAAGCTTTTTCAACAATGTTCTTCTAAATCGGTATATAACTAAAATTAGTACAAATAGTAAAATTATGTAAATTACAATAGTTCCTATGCTAACACTGTGCACATTCACAAAATGACTTTCAATGTTTTTCACTTCACGGTTGCCCTTTAATGCGTGCGAAAGGAACTGTAGATTTTCCAAGTCAATCTCGTCGAGGCTTATTGTCTTGCGTAGCGCGATGTCCTTTGGTGCTATAATACCGGGCAGATGTATTGATGGTGAACTATGGAAGACGACTTCTCCGGTTTGTAAGCGGCGTTTTCTTAATGTGGATGTCCCAAGTTTTACCTCACAAGCATTGTCAAGGGTTAGAATGTAGGTGCCCATGATGTCGTGCTGGCTCATGTCGCCGTCACAGTTTTCCTTCAGGAATGTAGAAAAGCCTGTGAAAATAATCCAAGAATCTTGATGTATGGATTTTATTTTGATGTCAGATGCGTTGACTGGAAGAGGCAGGCACGATGTGATCTTTGTAGAGAACGTCATCAAGTCTTTGATGCACTGGCTTTCTTCCATTGAAGACACGCTGTTCTCGTAACAAAGGAACTTTCCTTCGTCTAGTTTCCTGCAAGGCTGAGAGAGCGATACCACTTTCGACCCTTTCGCAAGGATATGGGAATGTTTAGGAGTAATTAGGAATGATAGGTCAAGGTGGGGATTATACATAGGAAAAGGGTGTAGGGTGTAATAATTGTAGACAGCTGATTGGACTGTTGGTACCGACATAATAAAAGTTATTTGTTTGCCTTTTACATAAGCTTTGATGTCAATACAATGTTCAATTTGGACTAAGTTTTCATCAGTAACAGGAAAAGCTAACTTATCCGTTTTCTCGATGTCTTGAAGGATATTAATTAATTCGGTGGTATCTAATATGGATTGATGTAATACATTAACTCTACTAAATGCTAACGCTGTCTCCACTTCATCTAAGCGGGTCAATAATATTTGAAAGTTATGAGTTAACATGTTATAAGTGTTTAAGACAAGGTTCTTACTCCTTTGGAATTGAGTTTTGTTTAAAATTTCTTCTATTTCCTCCATAGTTTTCTCGAGTATTATAAAGTTGTTTCTAGTCGAGTTAGTGATATTAACGAATGTGTCAACTATTTCGGAAACTAAAGTAACTTTATTCATGATTGCATCTTGTCGCAATTGCAGACTGTTTATCCATTTATCATATCTGAGTGCGTCTTCGTTATCTAAATTTCCAGTAATAGCTTTAATTATAGATCCGATTGGATTGATAAGTCTTTTTTTATTCTAATGCTTGGTACTAACTGATTATAATGTTCTATAGTTATGTTCATTATGTATTGGGTTTGCAACTCAGCATCAACAAGACTACCATCTAAAACGTATGTGCTTAATCTATCTTCCATATAGTTGGATATTTCATTATATTTTTCTATGTTATATTCTAAATTCTTATGAACTAAGTTTAAGTCTAGTCTCTTAACAATATGCCAGTTATATAGGCTAAGTGAAGCTTGTCCTTCTTTAACGGGGAGGATTCCCGGATTGTCTTCAATCCTTTGAAGTTGAAGGCCCAGGCTGAGGGCTGCTTGCATCGCTACCGCCAGGACGAACCTGTGAAGGACGTTTTATGTCTTTAACGGGTATTTTCTTTGTTCTATTGTTTTTGTTCTGGACAGCTACTGTATTCCTTTTAATTTCGTCTATGAATGTTGCTTTTTGGTATCTAGGCTTATCTTTACTATGTCTGGTATTAACTCCTTTCATATAAATTTGATCTCCTTTTTTAATGTTAAATTGTTTTTCACCGCCGCGTTTTTCTTTGATTTTTTCTTTGGACTGAATCATTTTATCGGTTAAATAATTATAGAGGTATTTAGTGCGCTTAACATGGTCCTTTACTAACTGTTGGGTATAAATCTTATTAAAATCTACTGCAAAGGTACTCGAGGCATCAGTGTGCCCGAAGACCACTTCAAACGGTGTAGTTGAATGAAATTCAACACTTCAGTAGTTGAATGAATAGACTGGTTGTATGACATAATAGCGTATGTCATAATAGATGCGGCGTCAGTTATTTTTCTCTCGTACTTCGCAAGTCGGTAGATCTCTATAATAGTAGAGTGAAATTGTTCAATTAATCCCATAGAGTTTGGATTATGGGGCGTACCTATGTGTAAATTAATCTTGTAAAATGTTAACATTTCCTTTAATAAGGTATTATTAAATTCCGATCCTGGGTCTGCACTAATTTTTGATGGCACACCGTATGTGGCGAAATATTTTATAAGTGCCCTTATGACTTCCGGTGTAGATCTATTAGGTACTTTTATAGCTTGGCCTAGTTTGCTAAAAGCGTCAATGATTGTAAGAAAATAGCTTCCTTCTATTGAGAAAATGTCTATAAAAAGCTCTTGAAACGGAAACTTTTGTTTGGGTTTGAGTTAATTGTAGTTCGGGTTTTATGGGTTTCCTATCATATTTCATGTATTTGCAAAGTTCGCATGAGTTGATAATGCAAGCTACGGTATGCTCTAAGTTATTCCAGTAGTATGTTCTTTTCAAATGAGCTACGGTTTCTTTAATACCACGATGACAGGTTTTTCCCACATGATTTTCTCGTTGTTCATTTTCGTCTTCAACGTGAATGACTCTTTCGGTGCACTCGTATATGTTTATTGCATGTTTTTTAAATAAAGTTGTAATAATGTTCGAAAATTCCTTACGATGGCGTTCGTCCTCAAAATAGATATAATATTTAATTTTAGGACGGATATATTCCTTTAAGAATTTGAATTTGATAAATACCTTTTATTAATTCTGGTTTCTCTGTTGGTATGTGTACTTCGAATATTTTTTGCTTATTCCTAGATAAGTCTTTAACACTGCACTCGTTTATATGCCATGTGTATACGAGAATTTGATTGGGTTTCGTATCGATGGCTTCCTTTAATATTGGGATATCAGAAGAGTCCGTATTTTCCTCTGAATGTACTGTTGCTAAAGAAGGAGAGTCTGCTCTTTCAGAGGCTGTGACTGTTTCGCTTCCTATTGACGGTACTGAATATGGTGATCTAGTTCTAGTTTTAGAGTTCCTAGATGAAACAGTAACATTGTCATCTTCGTCTGATGAAATAACAATGGTTTTCGAGTTATCGGTGTTCACTATCATTGAAACGTTGTCTAGAGCATTAATTTTAATTCTGGACAATGCATCTGCATTGCTGTTTTGTTTTCCGGGTTTATACTTAATTTCGTAATCGTATTCAGAGAGTCTAAGTCTCCATCTCGTGAGTCTACTTCCTGGCTTTTTAACCGAATTTAACCATACCAATGGTCTATGATCACTTAGTATTGTGAATTTTTTACCATATAAGTAAGGTCTGAAATGCTTGCATGCCCAGACAACTGCTAATAATTCCTTTTCTATGGCGCTGTAACGTGTTTCAGCGTCGTTATGTGTTCTACTCGCGAAAGTTATTGGTTTGTCGCTACCAATTGGACCCTGTGATAGGACTGCTCCTAGTGCAAAGTTAGATGCATCCGTTGTTAAAAAAAAGGGTTTTCAAAATCTGGGAATTGTAATAATGGTGCGTTGGTAAGTAGTTCTTTGCATTTTTCGAATGGGTTTACATATTCTTGAGTTATGGTGACTTTATTTTTCTTTTTAAGGCAGTTTGTCATAGGTTGTGTTATTTTAGAAAAATCTTTGATGAATTTACGATAGTATCCTACTAAACCTAGGAAACTCTTTATTTCCGTTGGTGTTCTAGGCAAAGGGAATTGTAATACGGCTTTAATTTTATCATCATTTGGTTTAAGACCGTCTTTGGTTATTGTGTGTCCTAAATATAACACTTCCTTTTTAAAAAATTCTCATTTATCGAGGGTTACTTTAAGATTTGTTTGTCTAAGTCTATCGAATATTTTTCTGAGCTTATCTATGTGTTCTTGAAGGCTAGTAGAGTAAACAATAATGTCATCTAAATAAACAAGGCAATGTATGCCCTGTAGTCCACGGAGTACATTTTCCATTGCTCGTTGAAATGTAGCTGGGGCTGTCTTTAAACTAAAAGGCATACGAGTGAATTCGTAATGTCCTGATTGTGTTGTAAACGCTGTTTTTGGTTGGTCCTCTTTTTCTACTTCCAGTTGATGGTAACCACTAGCTAAATCTATTGTAGTGAAGTATGATGCCTTTCCTAGTCTGTCAAATAGGTCTGTGATGTTTGGGAGTGGGTATTTGGGAATGGACGACTCCATTGTTATTTCGTTGAGTCGCCTGTAGTCTATAACCATCCGAAACTTCTGTTCGCCTGAAGCGTCCATTTTCTTAGGAACAAGGTGTACAGGGGCACTCCAAGGTGAGTGTGATTATGTAATTACGTTATTTTCTAAAAGTTTGTCGACTTGTTTCCGTATTTCCTCATTTTGACTAACGGGGTGTCTGTATGGGCGTATGTAAATTGGATCTTCGTTCTTTGTGCGGATTTTATGTTTCACTTGATTAGTGAAAGATAGAGGTACGTTTTCGCAATGAAAGATGTCTTTGTACTCGGTACATAAGTTACTTATTAATGATTTTTCTTCCGTGTTTAGGTGGTCAAGACGTAATTTACTCAAATTTTCATGTAATAGTTTTTCTAAATCGTAGCTGTGGTTTAAATTATGAACAAGGTAATTATCTATGTCCCGTTCTATACTATCGACTTTAAAGGGTTTTTTTAAAGTTATAGTCATCTCAATGTATGTAGTATTTTGGATGACAGTGTGAGCTAAAGAGTCTACACAGTTAACTAATCAGGCATACGAACTCCAGGGCAGAACTCTATATGATTTAAAATTGCGTTTCCGTTGTTTAGCATAGTTGGCACTTTAACGCGTGTTTCTGATCTAGGGGGTATTACTATTTGATAAGACGGGTTATATAAAATGGGAATTTCTGTTGTATTTGTTCTTAAGACCTGATTTTTCATGTCTATGGTGGCTTCTAACTCTTTTAATAAATCTGATCCGATAAGACCATTATACGCTTTGTCTACGTTATATATATAAAACTTGTGGTGAATATTTGTGTTAAAGGTATCCGATAATGGAATGTACGCGACTTCGCTATGCTTGCTACGTCCATGTGTACTGATTACTTCAAATGGTTCCTCGCTTTTACAATACTTGAAATACTGATCGGCTAGTTCGGTGTTTATAAAGGAACGTGTACTACCTGTGTCTATTAGGAAAATTGCTTCCATTTCCGGTAGGTAGATGTGTGGCAATCTAAGACCGCTATAATTTAGGTTTATTACTTCTGTTTCTGTTCTGGTTGGTCCGTTGTGGAGGCTTCTATCTGAAAATTTGCTGGTTCGTTTGCATCTTGCGCGCAATTAATTTGATTACTATCATCCATTAACACTACAAGGTTCTCGTCATCTAACAAGAATATCTGTTCGCAGTTAGATTCAGAGTCAAGTTCAAGTGGTCCTTCAGTCATGTTATTGTGAACCGTTCGCATTGACGCGTCATTATCTTGTCTCGGCTGTTGATTGAGTATGCCAAATCGGAATTGTTGATTTGGATTTGCTTTAAAGAAGCCTGATTGTTTATAATTATTAAGCTTACGCGGAATCTGTTGGGGTTGCTGAGTTATAGCTTTTTGATTTGGTTGGTTACTGGTATTTGGCCTAGGCCCTTGTGGTTGATTAATGACCCTTTGGTTGTTGTTATTCGAAATAAAGTTGGGTTTAAAACCATATATTGGTCTAAAACCGTGATGGTTATTTGCCGGAATACCGAATTTTAACTGATTTGGAGCCGTAAAGTTTGGTTTAGGAGTATTAGATTGGTTCACGTTATTAGAAGGGATAGATTTGTTTTTATTTCGGGCGTTGTATCGCGTTTGGAAGTTAACTTCCTCCATTACGACACTTAACGCGGACTCTAGAGTAAGGCATTTATTGAGTCTAACAAACTTTATCATGTCTTCTGGTAGATTGTACAGGAAAACGTTGTCTTAATTCCCGGCCTCTGTCCACAATAAACACAGATTCAGATGCCTTTGATGTTTTAACGCCAGGTCATTTCCTGATTGGGGAACCCTTGGTTGCTGTACCAGATCATAATTTTGAGACCTCAAAGGTATCCAATTTATGTCATTGGCAATTGACACAAACAATGATGCAGGAGTTTTGGCGTCGTTGGTCAAGGGAATATTTAACAATATTTCTGCATCGTTATAAGTGGACGTGTCAAAATCCTGAACTGAATTGAACTGTTATACCATCATCCTTGTTACGGTCGCGAGTGCTACAGAAACAGTGCCGGGTAGTGAACGGTTGTTCAAGTATCATTATCTTGAGGTGCTTAAAAAAATTACAGTATATTCACAATTATAACTATAATTTCACAATTTCTTAAATTTTATTTGTATAAATGTACAAAAATAATCTAAATACTGAATAATGACTGACTAACTGAATTTGAATACTTTCATCTGGTTGAAAGAGTTGTAATAGCTGTTAAAAAGTAGATCAGCGATTATACAGACGATATCAAGCTTGTTGTACATTTATGCAGCTACAGTGTTGCGATAATATTGCTATTATACAAATTAAAGCACTTTATTTTGTGTCCAAATTGTTTGAATAACATCTGTGTAAGCGCTTATCCAGACATTAACCAGTCATCTATGTCAGATTGAAGTTTACAGAAACGCTTTTATACAATGATTATTCAGCCAATCTGTGTTGCTTGCATTACTAATTATGGAATTTCATAGGCGTGCATCTGTCAAAAGTAAAATAATAGGCTGGACCATGGACGCCATGGCGCAATATACTCGTAAATGCGAGTTCTTATTAACAAAGTAGGAATTCTAGCGATTTTGAAAATTCTGGTTTGGACAGTATTTATGTGAAAAAAAAATTCAGGCGTTATAAAATTGACCCTATTGTTGATTCAATACATAAAGATGATATGGTGGCAAACTGTCTGTTGTTAAAGTCACCTAAGACATAATTCTAAGTAGTAAGCTTCCGAATCAGTTTATTTTTAGTTATTAAACTTTCTAATGATACTTTGGGTCCACTTTTAGCTTTAAAAAAAGTCATAATATTACGTCATTAACTTGGCTCTAACCCACCACTGGATCCGCGGTTCTGACATCAGGATGGCGGGTGTACCTAATTTTTAAAATATCATTGTACGGGTGTAGGTACAAAGATTTTCAGGAGAGATACGTGAAGGTACACAGAATGTACCAAATAACTGCAATAAATTTAGGCAAATCTGAAAAATACACCCGCGATTCTGAAGTACACCAATAGGGGTATTGCGCGATAGAAACCATATACAGGGTCAAATTGTAATATGTAGTTAACCCCCGGTTTCTCAAAACTCTATAATCGGCTGTTAACGTAATCGACGAATAATCGCCGGTTATCTGCTGTGATAGGCTGTTAAAAATTCAGTCAACCAATCACAGCAGATAACGCGTGCTTGAAAATTAGTCTCATTAATTTTGCGATAATTTAGCGTCGGGAAACCGGGTCTAAAACAACTATATTATGAATTCCCCAGGAGCGGCAACTGCGGTTACGATCGCCTTAACCAACGGTACAAGCAATGCAGTATCCAGGACTCGAAATGCGGAACCCTACAATGTCGACACCTTAACGAACGGCTGGAGATCGGCATGGAGTCTGTCGCCTTGCTATCCTCGACCTTCATCAACAGCAACGGTATGTTAGCTCATTGTTGGACAGTAACAATTGTATGTTGATCCACTGCTGGACAGTATTGATTGAATGTTAACCACTCTTGGACCGTAATAATTGTATGTTAGCCCTCTGTTGGGCATTAATAGTTGAATGTTAGTCACAGTAATAATTTTATATTTGTCCACTGTTAGACAGTGATGATGGTATGTTAGTCCTCTAGGTTTACTACTTGTTTCCGAATGTCATATCGCCGATCCAGCGTCCGTTTCGTCGAAAAGCCATTGCAACGATAGTTCTATGCATCGAATGTCTATTGGCTCGACGTGCCAGTAAGTCGAAAGCTATTCAACCTAAAATATTCAAGAAGACTAAAAGAAGGAATATAAAATAGGATAAAATCAAACCAGCAGATTAATCAAAAGATTTTGTAGATTTCCTAGGAATTGTATACGATTACCTATATCATATTGAGTTGATTTTACCCTGCTGGTTTGTTTTTTTTTTACATTTTGAATATTTTTGGTTGAATAGCTTTCGACTTACTGGCACGTCGAGCCAATAGACATTCGATGCATAGAACTATCGTTGCAATGGCTTTTCGGCGAAACAGACGCTTGATCTAATGGATATTCGAATTTGTAGTAAATCGATGGTATGGAATTTCGGCGATTCGGACGTTCGATCTGATGACTTCGGGGAACTAGCCATCAGGGATATGACATTCGGAAACAAGCAGTAAACCCGCACTCTACAGTGCAGACACTCCTTGCTATCCGCCACCTTCGTCGACAACAACATTACGTTAGTTAGTCCTGTTGGACAGTAATAATTGTATGCTTGCCCGTTGTTGCCTTACTTGACCAAGCAAGTTAAAGTTAGTCCACTGTTGGACAGTAATTAGGGTATGTTAGTCCTGTGTTGAACATAAATTATTGTATTTTAGTCCACTTTGAGACATTTTGTGTTTTGGGGAAGTTTGTTTTCTTCTCATCTAAAACACTAGGTAGCAATTGCAATTTCAGAGGAATATAATACAATGGACTATAAATAAAACTCTTTTTTCAGGTGTAATCATAGTCTGTCGGACAGCCATCATTGATTTGGGTCTAAGCGACGTGGATCCCGGCTTAGTGCCGGACGGAGCGATTTGTGGCGACGGAATGGTATGCCATAGAACTAATAATCATTCAGTGGGTATAGTGCGAGTTTTTAACGTACTCGATCGCGTTAAAGTTTACGGTAACACGACCGGGTACGTTAAATACTAACACTAAGGCTTCTGTAGTGTGTTAGCTAAAATAGTTACAGATATAAAGATAGTCGTAAAGAATTGACTTGATAAGTCTAGCGGTCGTAAGCGCTAATGCTGAGCATGAGGTTAGTGGGTTGGATTCCCGGGCCGAATGAATATAGATACATAGGATATACTTTATTGTACACCAAATTAGTTACACAAATCTCTGACAAAAAAACCTATCATCAAAAATCAAAATACTTTATTTCAATTAACTCATATAAAGATTCTTTTGAATTGTCAAACGAAAAAAGATGAATCTGGTTGCACATTCGCAAGCGTCAGTAATCTTCTGACAGCGATATCTACATCACTGTATATAGGCATCCTGGATTTCTTTATGGGCAGTATTCTGAATCTTAAATTCAATACACGAATAAAGTGCGATTGAGAGATAAGTTTAATCGTTTCTCTAATTCGTTTCAGCAAGAAATTATTCAACTAATAATATCTTTCTTCCATACAGATGTGTTACAAACAAAAATGCGTGGCCGTATCAGCCATGAGAGACACTATCGCTGCCTTGGAGACTTCAGTCTGTCCGTCTAACTGCTCGGGACATGGCATCTGTAACTCTGCAGGTATGGTATTACTTCTGTACAGTCGTTTTGAATGGTTTTGAAGGGTCAATTAAAACACCACAGAATGCATTATTTATTGATGGGTAACCTTCGATCAATAACAACAATAGATACACAATCCCATACAAAACTTCTCTTTAAAACTGTCGCCAATTGTTTACGTTGTTTTAAGAACTCTAGTTGAAATAAATATGTGCAAATTCAACCTTAAATGCAATGCTTAAAGTTGCATTCACAAAGCTTGTAAAAAAAGCAATAAAAATTGTATGACTTTTCTTCGCTGCTTAACATACATCAAAACAAATTTAATCTTACATGCATGTTTTAAAGCCTAAATTACAAAGTTCCAGCAGCTGATGTTTGTTACAATAGTTGGTACGTTCTCGACGCAAACGTTGGTCCATCAATCATAATATTTGGTTATTGATTCATATTTACTATTAAATTCGGTTTTCACTTTATGAAAAACACTTAATGATATAAACTTACCGGAAAAAAGATATTCCTTCCAAAATCTCGGTGTTACGGTGGTTATTTGCACATTTTTTTAACGCACACCGCGGCATTTTAACATCTTAATGTTGGCTATAATTGGACCATACTAATTTGAAATAAGACCACAACCATATTTGTGCTCTTATTTTTCGGCCCGTTTTTGAAGCGGTCACCGGTCATCTAGTGTATTATTGATCGAAATGGGTAACAAGAAAATTCTATATATTTAAATTCAAGTAAGTACAGCTGACCACGGGGACAACGGTCGCTGGAAGTTGAGTTATAATATGGAATGACATTTTTACCACGGCAGTATGTTTTAGTTTTATCGAAAAAAATATCCGGCTCTTCGCAAATTTGTACAGCTACTTCAATTTGAATCTGCATTCTGAAATCAACTTAAGGTGCACTGTTATAAAGTTGAAATTGGCTTGCGTCGAAATAACATCTTTGAATAGAACTTACTGCCATTTTCCCAGGTCTCAATTATCGGGCTGTTAACGTAATCGACGATTAATCGCCTGTTAATTCTACTTTCAGTTTCTCAAAACCCAAATGTGACAAGCAAGTTAACAATTTGTCACATTTGAGAAAAATCTCAAATTAACCACATGTTACAGCAGTTTTGGGTTTCTGAGGGCCGGTTTCTGAAGTAGACGTCACGTCTCAAATCCGCTAACAATTTGTCACAAATTAACCAGCCGTCAGTTGTCAATGAGTTTCTCAACACTTCATCATCGAGAAATTACGTAATCGCTTGTTACATTAAAAAAATATTTCGGTTGGCTACCCTAGTATTCATTCACTTCATTCACTACAATAACGTAATCACTTTAAATAATATTTTATCTTGAGCGGCTGGGTTGGTGTAGCCGCCAAGTTAAGCAAACCTTACCAAGGACGATTTTTGGATGGGTAACCACGTTTTTTTTATTTGCTTGTTTTTGGATAGGTCACCCCACACAGGTTAAGCAACACCTACCAAGGTTAGTCTTTGGATGGGTGACCGATTTTTTTTGGTTCGTTTGTTTTGGATGGCTGACCCCGCCAGGGTAAGCAACACGTACCATGGTCAGTTTTGGGATGGGTGACCACTTTTTTTGGTTAGCTTGTTTTTGGATGGGTGACGCTGCCAGGGTAAGCAACACTTACCAAGGTCAGCGTTTGGATGGGTGACCACTTTTTTTGGGTTCGCTTGTTTTTAGATGGGTGACTCCGCCAGGGTAAGCAACACATACCAAGGTCAGTCTTGGGATGGGTGTCAACTTTTTTTTAGATTGCTTGTTTTCGGATGGGTGACCTTGGTAGATGTTGTATAACCTAGTGGGGTGACTTTATGATGTGTGATCAAATTTTTTGTGGTGATGGTCATCCATCCAAAGGCTGACCTTGGTTAGTCTTGCTTACCCTGGCGGGGTAATCTGCCCATAAACAAGCGATCCAAAAAAAATGGTCATCCATCTCAAGACTGACCTTGGTAAGTGTTGCTTAACCTGGCGGGGTCACCACCCCAGGCGCTTCAAGTTAAACACAAATCTATCCAGAAACTGACCTCGATAAGTACTAAGAACAGGGTACAGTTAACATTGATGCGCGTGAGGAAGTTTCGATTCCCAGGTCAGTATTTATTTTTATTTTATTTTTATTTACCTAAATACAAAATAACTATTTTTGATAATTGTGTCAAGTTTTTATAATGTAATTAATTTAAAAAGTTTGTAACATCCTATTTTTTTAAATCTTGCTGATTAAATAATTGATCTAAATTAACATATTTTTTATAACTCAACCCATTCCATAGTTTTCGCCGACCCCTATTATCTTTTTATTGTAATATAAGCCTTTAAAATCATCTACTAGTACTTAGTACTTATCGAGGTCAGTTTCTGGATAGATTTGTGTTTAACTTGAAGCGGCTCGGGTGGTGACCCCGCCAGGGTAAGCAACAGTTACCAAGGTCAGTCTTGGGATGGGTGACCATTTTTATTGGATCGCTTGTTTATGGGCAGATGACCCCGCCAGGGTAAGCAACACTAACCAAGGTCAGTCTTTGGATGGGTGACCATCACCACAAAAATTTTGGTTACACATCATAAATTCACCCCACTAGGTTATACAACATCTACCAAGGACACCCATCCGAAAACAAGCAATCCAAAAAAAAGTTGACACCCATCCCAAGACTGATCTTGGTATGTGTTGCTTACCCTGGCAACGTCACCCATCCAAAAACAAGCGAACCAAAAAAAGTGGTCACCCATCCCAAGACTGACCTTGGTAAGTGATGCTTACCCTGGCGGGGTCAGCCATCCAAACAAACGAACCAAAAAAAAAGCGGTCACCCATCCAAAGACTAACCTTGGTAGGTGTTGCTTAACCTGTGTGGGGTCACCTATCCAAAAACAAGCAAATAAAAAAAATACACCATCCCAACCGCTCAAGATAAAATACTATTTAAAGTTACTGATTACGTTATAGTAGTGAAAGAATTGAATGAATACTAGCTAGGGTAGCCAACCGAAATAAATTATTAAATGTAACAAGCGATTACGTAATTTCTCGATGATGCAGAGTTGAGAAACTCACTGACAACTGACGGCTGGTTAATTTGTGACAAATTGTCAGCTGATTTGAGATCTGACGTCAACTTCAGAAACTGGCCCGTACCCTCAGTTTCCCACCTTAAAATTATCGGAGAATTAATTTGACAAATTGTCAAGCACGCGTTATCTGCTGTGATTGGTTGAATGAATTTTCAATAGCCAATCAAAGAAGATAACGCGTGTTTGACAATTTGTCACATTAATTCTCCGATAATTTTAAGGTGGGAAACTGAGGGTCGGTCATTCTAAAATCAACTTAATTTTGAGTAAACTAAAGTTGATATTTTCTTGATATTAGGAATGTGTCTCGTGTGCTACCTAATTGTAGTACACATTATTAAAATAGGAAACATTGCTTTGAATATGGCATATAATGAAATTGTTTATCCCCAGGTCACTGTCACTGCGAGCCGGGCTTCGCCCCTCCACTATGCGCACTGCCCGGACCGGGAGGCTCCTACGACTCCGGCCCAGCCATTAGTCCTATCAGTTAGTGATTTTTATGTTGCTTGATGTTGTCACATGTATGGACTGTACCTAATTAAAGATTGATCAAGTTAGTCTATGGTTACTTTATGTTGTCTATATCTCTGTCCGCATGTATCTGTTCTCTTTGGCCTCCGCCATCGTGTTGATTACTTGGTTTATTAATTATTACTTGTGAAGTGTATTACGAGAGTATTTTATGGTAAAATATATATTAAGAATCCGCCACCTCTACCTTTGATTTTCTCATAATGGCATCTGGCATCCACGACCTCCAAGCAATAATGAACTATAAGTTACAGATATCAAGTAATATCTGCGATATTATAAGGGACTCACCCTCAGTTTCCCACCTTAAAATTATCGCAGAATTAATGTGACAAAATGTCAAGCACGCGTTATCTGCTGTGATTGGTTGAATGAATTTTCAACAGCGATAATTTTAAGGTGGGAAACCGAGGGTTAGTGTTACCCTGCATGAGAAAAAAATCCCCGTTTTTGTTGGCATTTTTCATTATAGCCATCCAAAGAGTTTTTGGCGCCGGAAATTGTAACGAATGGCGCTTTATTGTCATTCCATTATAAAGCTTTGTTAAACAGCGCACACTGATAATGTTATTTAGGCGCCAAAAGTTCCTTATAGCATTGGGTGTGTAATTATTATATTATTAGATGACAACACTGAAGACTCCCCACCAGCCAGCGCGGCCACGCGTTTAAAAGGCAGGAGCCTTCGTGGACTCGTCCATTTTCTCCATCGGTAGTAGATCTGCCTATAGCATTGCTTCGCCGATCATTTCGTGTCGATTTATTTTCTACTGTAATAATTGTAATTTGTGACGAGTTTGATTAAATTATTTTTTATGTTTTTCACGTTTTATTTATAAGATCAGAAATGGGTATGCAGGCCTTATCCGCTGGAATACATCATCATCTATCTCTGATTCTATAAATTTGAAGGTAGTTTTGTTTAACGTGTTCTATAGCTGTTGTTGTTGAGGTTAAGTTGAGCCGAGACACAATGCCTTCTGAAAACAAGAGGAAAGGGAGACGTCATACACGCACTCCCTCGCCTCTTAAGGGTTTGGACGAGATTTTGAAGAGTCTTCGAGATCTGGAGGAGCGAACGGGTGGGAATGAGCTGCGAGCTGCTTTGGCGGGCCCGGGGTCCTGCCACGCCCTGGTCATGCCGAACACGCCACTGCCACATGTGGCCACAACACCTGCCCGCGCACCCCCAGCGTCTACAGCCCCAACGCAAGAATAGTTTACTGCCACGCCGTTGCCAACAGAGAGCGACGCCAAAAGCGTAGCTGAATGCCTTCTAGATGCCATGATGACACTCCCTGTGAGATTTAACTAATATTTTGTCTCTGATTTTGATCCGAGTGTTCATGATGTCGATACGTGGTGCGATGAAGTAGATAAAGCTCGATCGCTTAATCGCTGGGAGGATGGTGAATGCCTTGCTCGCGTAAGCCGTTGCCTTAAGGGGGAAGCTCGTAACTGGCTTAGCGAGTGGACTAGCACCACACGTGAGTCTGAAACGTTTTGCCAACAGTCGATTGGCCCAAGAACGGTTGGTCAACAGAATCTTTAATCCATTAACTTTTCATCCAAAGAACTCTTCACCCACGAACGTTTCGCCAACATAACTTTACGTCAGTGAACGTTTAACCCACATAACGTTTTGCCCAATAAATTTTCACCCAACGAAAGATTGGCCAACAACAGGAGGTTATTTATCAGAAAACCATCAGTAAAACCTTGAAATCTTTTATTGAATCAGGTAAATTACTAGTGTACGTCGACAATGTGATGTTGCTCAGTGATACCATCAGCGAGAACCTTATTTTACTAGACGCAGTCCTCGAAACTTTAACGAAAGCCGGGTTTTCTATAGTGTAGTTTCCTAACTAGGGAAATAGAATACTTGGGTAGAATAATCAGTCAGTGTCAGGTTAGACCGAGCGGCTTGAGTATGTCGCCAAGACCGAGTAACGTTAAGCAAGTTCGCTAATTCCTGGGCCTGGCTGTATATTCAGAGTTCCTCAATTAGGACTGCCTGCTTGGCTGCTGTAACTCGAAAGGTTGTTGTTTTAATTGGAGCGATGAACATGAAAAAGTTAGGCAGGAAATTATTTCGTATTGACTGACTGACTAGTGAGCCTCCATTAGCGATATTCATTCCCGATTTACCTACGCAGCTACTACCTACATACTGACGTGCGTCGTCGCTTATTTTCGTAAACTGACGGTAGGTGCAGAATCGAAATACCGTAGTTAAGAGCTCGAGACTGGCCGTTGTAAAATCATTACAATATTTTCGTCAATACCTTGTTGGTAAACATTTTACGGTAATAACCGACTGTAACGCGTTAAAAATGACAAAACGCAAGAAGGATCTTCAGCCGTGAGTAGCGCGCTGGTTTATCTATATGCAGACTTTGACTTTGTGTTAGAATACCGCAAGGGTTGTTTAATGTCTCACGTAGATTATTTGAGTCGTAATCTGGTTAATGTCATAAATGCACTTCAGAAACCTCTTAATTGGGCACAGATAGCTCAGGCGGATGACGAAGAAACTTTGTCATTATTAGAAAACTTAGGTAACGATCTTTTGTATTATAAGTATTGTGTTCGGGGCGAGCAAGAGCGTTACCTATGTTATATCCTGTTAGGTGTGCGGGTGTAGACAAGTGAAACGCTTAGCTGCTAATTACGCACTGGTTTATTATCTCTAATGACAGTTGGTCGTGCCGTTACAATAGGTGGCGCTGGGGGGGGGGAGGAGCGCGCCATGCACACATATATAACATTCCTCCCTCTAGTCTATTGACACCGAACATAATTTAATAACTAACTCATAAATATATTTATTTACATGTACCTACATTGTACAACTTATAGGGCCGGTTTCTGAAGTAGACGTCACATCTCAAATTAGCTGACAATTTGTCACAAATTAACCAGCCGTCAGTTGTCAGTGAGTTTCTCAACACTTCATCATCGAGAAATTACGTAATCGCTTGTTACATTTAATAATTTATTTCGGTTGGCTACCCTAGCCAGTATTCATTCACTTCATTCATACTATAACGTAATCAGTAACTATGAATAGTATTTTATCTTGAGCGGCTGGGTTGGTGTAGCCCCCAAGTTAAGCAAACCTTACCAAGGACGATTTTTGGATGGGTAACCACTTTTTTTTTGGTTTTCTTGTTTTTGGATAGGTGACCGAACACAGGTTAAGCAACACTTAGCAAGGTTAGTCTTTGGATGGGTCACCGCTTTTTTTTTTTGGTTCCTTTGTTTTGGATGGCTGACCCCGCCAGGGTAAGCAACACTTACCAAGGTCAGTCTTGGGATGGGTGACCAAATTTTTTTGGTTCGCTTGTTTTTGGATGCGTGATCCTGCCAGGGTAAGCAACACTTACCAAGGTCAGTGTTTGGATGGGTGACCACATTTTTTGGGTTCGCTTGTTTTTGGATGGGTGACCTTGGTAGATGTTGTTTAACCTAGCGGGGTGACTTTAGGATGGGTGATCAAAATTTTTGTGGTGATGGTCACCCATCCAAAGACTGACCTTGGTTAGTGTTGCTTAACCTGACGGGGTCACCTATCCATAAAAAAGCGACCCTAAAAAAAAAGTGGTCACCCATCCCAAGACTGACCTTGGTTAGTGTTGCTTAACCTGGCGGGGTCACCTATCCATAAAAAAGCGATCCAAAAAAAAAGTGGTCACCCATCCCAAGACTAACCTTGGTAAGTGTTGCTTACCCTGGCGCGTTCACCACCCCAGCCGCTTCAAGTTAAACACAAACCTATCCAGAAACTGAACTTGTAAGTACTAAGTACAGGATACAGTCAACACTGACCATCGAACCTTCCTCACGCGCATTGGTGTGAGGTAGGTTCGATACCCAGGTCAGTTACAGTTTGTTTTTTATTTTTTTTATTTACATAAATACAAAATAACTATTGTTGATAATTGTGTCAAGTTTTTATACTGTAATTAATTTAAAAAGTTTTTAATATCCTATTTTTTTTAATCTTTGTAATTAAATAATTTCGATTCCCCGATAATTGGGACCTGGGAAACCGGCAGTAACTGCCAGTTTCCCAGGTGCCAATTATCGGGCTGTTAACGTAATCGACGATTAATCGCCTGTTAATTCTACTTGCAGTTTCTAACACCCAAATGTGACAAGCGGTTGACAATTTGTCACATTTGAGAAGAATCTCGAATTAACCACATGTTACAGCAGTTTTGGGTTTCTGAGAACCTTTTCCAATGTTAATCTCTTGTCAACGAGCCTAATTTATAATTGTTGGAAATTGGTCGATTATTCGCAGATTAAAATTAATATTATGATTTTAAAGGCTTATATTACGATAAAAAGATAATAGGGGTCGGCGTAAACTATGGTATGGGTTGAGTTATAAAAAATATGTTAATTTAGATCAATTATTTAATTAGCAAGATTTAAAAAAAAATAGGATATTACAAACTTTTTAAATTAATTAATTACATTATAAAAACTTCACACAATTATCAAAAATAGTTATTTTGAATTTAGGTAAAAAAAAGCAAACTGTTACTGACCTGGGAATCGAACCTTCCTCACGCGCATTTATGTTGACTGTACCCTGTACTTAGTACGTACCGAGGTTAGTTTCTGGATAGATTTGTGTTTAACTTGAAGCGGCTGGGGTGGTGACCCCGCCAGGGTAAGCAACACTTACCAAGGTCAGTCTTGGGATGGGTGACCACTTTTTTTTCCACTACTATAACGTAATCAGTAACTTTAAATAGTATTTTATCTTGAGCGGTTGGGTTGGTGTAGCCGCCAAGTTAAGCAAACCTTACCAAGGACGATTTTTGGATGGGTAACCACGTTTTTTTTATTTGCTTGTTTTTGTATAGGTGACCCCACACAGATTAAGCAACTCTTACCAAGGTTAGTCTTTGGATGGGTGACCGCTTTTTTTTTGGTTCGTTTGTTTTGGATGGCTGATCACGCCAGGGTAAGCAACACTTTCAAAGGTCAGTTTTAGGATGGGTGACCACTTTTTTGGTTCGCTTGTTTTTGGATGGGTGACGCTGCCAGGGTAAGCAACACTTACCAAGGTCCGTGTTTGGATGGATGACCACTTCTTTGGGTTCGCTTGTTTTTAGATGGGTGACCCCACTAGGTTAAACAACATCTACCAAGGTCAGCCATCCGAAAACAAGCGACCAAAAAAAAGTGGACACCCATCCCAAGACTGACCTTGGTATGTGTTGCTTACCCTGGTGGGGTCACCCATCTAAAAACAAGCGAACCCAAAGAAGTGGTCATCCATCCAAACACGGACCTTGGTAAGTGTTGCTTACCCTGGCAGCGTCACCCATCCAAAAACAAGCGAACCAAAAAAGTGGTCACCCATCCTAAAACTGACCTTTGAAAGTGTTGCTTACCCTGGCGGGATCAGCCATCCAAAACAAACGAACCAAAAAAAAAGCGGTCACCCATCCAAAGACTAACCTTGGTAAGAGTTGCTTAATCTGTGTGGGGTCACCTATACAAAAACAAGCAAATAAAAAAAACGTGGTTACCCATCCAAAAATCGTCCTTGGTAAGGTTTGCTTAACTTGGCGGCTACACCAACCCAACCGCTCAAGATAAAATACTATTTAAAGTTACTGATTACGTTATAGTAGTGAATGATGTGAATGAATACCAGCTAGGGTAGCCAACCGAAATAAATTATTAAATGTAACAAGCGATTACGTAATTTCTCGATGATGCAGAGTCGAGAAACTCACTGACAACTCGCCCTTAGGGCGAGTTTCTGAAGTCGACGTCACATCTCAAATCAGCTAACAATTTGTCACAAATTAACCAGCCGTCAGTTGTCAGTGAGTTTCTCAACTCTGCATCATCGAGAAATTACGTAATCGCTTGTTACAATAAATAATTGGCATTAATTTATTTCGGTTGGCTACCCTAGCTGGTATTCATTCGCTACTATAACGTAATCAGTAATTATGAATAGTATTTTATCTTGAGCGGCTCGCAAGTTAAGCAAACCTTACCAGGGACGATTTTTGGATGGGTAACCACATTTTTTTTGGATTGCTTTTTTTTGGATAGGTGACCCCACACAGGTTAAGCAACACTTACCAAGATTATTCTTTGGATGGGTGACCGCTTTTTTTTGGTTCGTTTGTTTTGTATGGCTGACCCCGCCAGGGTAAGCAACACTTACCAAGGTCAGTGTTTGGATGGGTGACCACTTTTTTTGGGTTCATTAAGTCAAGAAAAGTGCCGCTGTCCAAACATTGATTGAATAATTTCTCATTTTTGTTAGATCGAATTTAAATTTATTTCCGACACTAGCCAGCATTAGATTACGCTCAGGTCCTTTAAGACAACAATATAATAAGTTATTACATACAGGTAAATATAAAACAACACTATTAAGAAAGAATATTATGTCAATGGGGCCTATCATATATAATAAAGTTCCGCATAATTTAAAAGAACACCCTATTCGTATATTTAAAACTAAATTGACTACATTACTATTAGCAAATGATAAAGATTTATAACTGTACTTTAAATTTTCATGTAATTGATATTTTAAATTATATATTTTTTATTATAATTCCTAGTTATTGATTTGTAATCGACTATGTGTGTGACATTTTAAATGATAACAATTTTTTTTTAATTCCTGGTTGAGCTTATTGATTTGTAATCGACTATGTATGTGACATTTTAAATGATAACATTTTTTTTTTTTAGTTCCTGGATGAGCTTATTGATTCGTATTCGACTGTGTATGTGACAATTAAGTTATTTGTGATTTTTATTTTATTTTCTGATGCCTTGTTAGATAACTACTCAATGACATTGTTTTGTATTGTAACTTCAAAAAATAATGTTTTTGCATGCCGTAAGGCAGAATGTAGCGGAAACACCCAATTCTGTACCATCTCAAACTTGTACCTACATTGCTGGCAAATAAATAATTCTGATTCTGATTCTGAAGTACCACGTGCACCCTTATAGCTGATCTCTTCGAAAAATAACCCAATACCGTTTATTACTGTACACATACTGATGCACTCGGTCCACTTATAGAATGTAACGAATTTAAGTCCGTACTGTAGTGGATGCGTCTACAAAATATTGTTTGTTGTATAACCTGTAAAGACCGCATTGTGCTGGATGAGTTAAAGCGAGTGATAACTCAAACTATATCTTTGTTTGGCACTTTTAAACGACTCATGTGCGACCGCAGTCTGATGTTTGATAATCATAATTTCGTATATTGGTTATTGTAATTAAAAGGTCACCAAGTACTGGCAAGCTAGATTATGGCATGAGAGGCCCATATAGGGTTGAGTGTTCTGAATCCCGTACGGTAAAGAAAATTACCCTTGAACGATATAATTGTCTACAGAAAGCATGGTTCACCGTTGAATGGTAATACGAAAAAACTATTAGTCGATGGCATTATTTACAGACAGCACGTTTCGCCGAAAAACGCTACATAGAATGAATGATTGGCCGTTACCAAGATTTGCCAATGTCATAGTTCGCCGGAAAACTCTTGAACTAAATAATCTTTTATAACTTCAATTGCAACTTCCACTTCCATGCGTTTATCTTGGTCTATCTATATAATTATATAAACTCTTCAAGGGTAATTCTATTTACCGTACGGGACTCGAGTGTTCCACCTAAAGATAGGTATGAACTAAAATTGCTAGCTGGTGCGTAAGCCAAAACCAGTCAAGCAGCTGCTGGGTTCATGGTGTTGTGGCGTGGAGAGTGGACTCCTGACACTAGCGCAGGTTTCTTTGAAAGTTAGTTGAGAACTTTCATTGGTTATTGTTTTTGTTGTACATACAACAAAAAGCCAGTATTTGCTTACACTTATTAAGAACGGATCACTAACCAATAGCGCTGACATGCAAATTCCTCCGTGTTGACGCCAAGCGCATAGAAACTGCACCGATGACGTCAATCCAGCCACGAGCCGCCGACGCAGCAAAATTGTACATTAGCGTTAAATTATTTTTAATAAGTAAATGGTCATTCCATATTCTAGCATCGAATAGGTTTCACTAATTATATTGTAATCATTTATTTTTAATTAAATTAGTTTACAATCATTTTGGTTTTTTTTTCGATCCACCGTCTGCAGTTTACGTAATTGGCGCAGTCGGTAGGATACTCACGGGCCGGTTCGCGAATCGCGTTAGAATCAGTTTATCACGATCGCGAGTCATCCGGTGATTATCAAGTTGCATCACGAGTATCCTGAATCTACGAGAAGCTGCGGAGCCGCGTGGAGAATCCAGCCATCGCTTCACGGAGGAAGACCAGAGATGAAACACATGTGAGTGCACCGGAATCTTTCTCGTGTTGCCTCCTATCTATTCCTAGTTACTTTTAGTCCAAGATTTTTCATCACGAAAAATCTCATCCTCGGGAACCTTCATCACGACAGGCACGCAGACTGGTAGTAGATATTAATAGAGATTTAGATAGTTAATTAGATTTAGATTTAAACAGTTTATTTGAAATTAAAATGATGACCCTGACGTAATTTTCAAGGCCTTACGCCTTGTGCCCGATTTTGACGGGAACCCAAATATTTTAACCAGATTCATTAACATCTGTGACCGAATAGTTACTCAATATGCAAGCCCCGAGGTAGGCAGTGAGCTAGAGAATTTATGTATTTTAAATGGCATCCTAAACAAGATCAGAGGGACTGCCGCATCCACCATTAACTCGAATGGAATACCTGAAACTTGGGCAGGTATTAGATCAGCTCTTATAAACAACTTCTCAGACCAGAGGGCCGAGACAGCTTTATACAACGACCTCTCGTTGGCAACGTAAGGTAAAAAGACCCCGCAGGAATTTTATGATAAATGTCAAACATTGTTTAGTACTATTATGACTTATGTGACGTTACATGAGACTGTATCAACGACTGTCGAAGCGAAACGAACTCTCTATAAGAAAGTCACTATGCAGGCTTTCGTACGCGGGCTAAAAGAACCTTTAGGCTCACGTATAAGGTGCATGCGTCCGGAAACTATAGAGAAAGCTCTAGAGTTCGTGCAGGAAGAACTAAATATAATAAACCTGCAGCAGCGTAACGATATCCCCAAGGCTCAAACTCCTCAGAACGCACCTAAGGCCTATATAAACCTTCTGTTATGCCTGCTATGCCGTTTATCGCATTTAATGTTCCGCAACCCCCAGTACCTAATTGACCTGCTCCAGTAGGACAGCGCGGGTATCAACCTCAGCCTCAGGCTTTCAAATTCAATACGCCTGACCAGCATAAAAACCGTATGCCTACTCGAACTCAACAAATGTTCCGTGCACCTCAAAGTAACGTTTTTAAGATGCAACCCAGGAATAATCCTCCATATAATCCGGGTCCGAGGCCTATGAGCGGTGTTCAACACTTTTACCTTTGATGCCAGGGCATGACTGGCAACGAAACGGGAATCCACCTCCGAATAACTATTTTAAGACGCGTAAGTTAAATTTGAGTGAACTTGCTTTGCCTGATAGTTCCTATTACTCTGCTGACTGTTACTATGAGCCAGTATACGACTATTACACAGACGGTAATGACTGTTATGTTCTCTATGACTACGACTTTAACACCAATATGCCTGACACTGACTGTAGTTCAGCCGCCGGTAATCAAATATCAGGTGTGGCAGAGCCACAGCCAGGCCCTAGCCGCGCTGATCAGAACCAGGACCGAAATTTTCAGTTGGACCAGAAATCCAATGAGCAAAGATAGACGTTAATTTACAGACCCTATATCGGTACAGTACAGCACATCTATAACAGTTACCCTATATATAAATTACTTGCCCTCTAAAATTTCTCATAGACACTGGCGCTAACCTATCATTCATAAGCCCCGAGGCTGTGCAAAAGTTCTTCTACGACTATCCTCTTAACTATGACCCTTTCGAAGTCACCAACGTACACGGTGTTAGCAGAAACGAGTACACTACAGTGCTTCGACGAAATCAATGAGGCCGAAGGTATAAAATTATTCATTTACCGTTTTCACGAGTACTTTGATGGCCTAATAGGATTAGACTTATTATCAAAATGGGAGGCTAAGATAGATCTAAAAGACTTTCAATTAGTAACTCGGTCTGCTACGAACCAAATTAAAGTATAATTCACGCAACGTCAATCTGTATGAGGATATTATCCCTGCGAAAAGTTCTAAATTAATTAAAATTAATTGAAATACCTATTAACGCCCCGGATGGCGATGTCTTAATAAACGAACAAGTTCTCTGCAATTGTATCATCCATGAGTGCCTTACCACTGTTAATAATAGCCGTGGGTACGTAGAGTTAGAAAATCCAACTCCTAACGATATTATATTCTCATTAGACCAGCCAACTCGTGGAGAACTGTTCAATGCTGAGTGCACTGAACAGCTGAATCAATCGAATCGCGTAGATGACGTACTATCGCGTTTGCGTACGGACCACCTTAATGCAGAGGAAAGAGCTAACCTCCTAGCACTTTGCTCCCGCTACGCAGATGTATTTTACCTCGATGGAGAACCATTGACATTTACCAACAAAATCAAACATCGCTTAAGAACAGCAGATGAAACTCCTGCTTATACTAAGAGCTACAGATACCCTTTCGTTCATCGGGAAGAAGTTAGGGACCAAATCACCAAAATGCTAGACCAGGGTATAATAAGATCTTCCGACTCTGCATGGAGCTCACCCATTTGGGTTGTGCCCAAAAAAACTGACGCTTCAGGGAAACAGAAATGGCGTATCGTAGTCGATTTTCGGAAGTTGAATGAAAAAACGATAGACCGCAAATACCCCATACCAAATATTAGTGATGTTCTCGACAAATTAGGCAAGTGCCAATACTTTACGACCTTAGATTTGGGAAGTGAATTTTACCAAGTGGAGATGGACCCTCAGGACATCCCAAAAACCGCATTCAATGTCGAACACGGGCATTTTGAATTCCTCCGAATGCACATGGGACTTAAAAACTCACCGTCCACCTTTCAACGGGTAATGAACAATGTTCTAAGAGGCCTTCAAAACAACATCTGCCTTGTTTATCTCGACGATATCATAGTCTACAGCACTTCACTTCAAGAGCATATGAATAATTTGGAAAAGGTCTTCCAAAGACTTATGGACAAGTCAGAATTTCTCAAACTAGAAACCGCTTAGATAGGACACATTATTAGTAGAGACGGCATAAAACCGAACCCCGACAAAATTTCTACAGTTCAAAAGTATCCAATCCCAAAAACCCCTAAAGAAATCAAACAATTTTTAGGACTTTTAGGTTATTACCGGAAATTTATCCCCGATTTTGCTCGAATCACTAAACCTCTTACCCTATGCCTAAATAAAGGTAGTAAAACTACTCTTAGCCCCCAATATGTCAATGCCTTTGAAACTTGTAAGACCTTATTAACCCATGACCCTATTTTACAATACCCAGACTTCAAAAAGAAGTTCAATCTCACATCAGACGCTTCTAATTAGCGATAGGCCGAGTCGACTTTTTGGTAACTCGAGTAACTCGAGTTGACTCGCTTACCAACTCGGGTTGCAACTCGAGTTGACTCGACTCAGTCTACCTTAAGGCCCGTCACGTCACCGCCGCCGCTTCGTCCGTCCGAGTCAGTAAATGCTCAACTCGGTGCATCGTGCCGCGGGTTGCTAGTTTGCTACGATCGCGGTTCGCCGGCAGGCTTATTACGTATGAAACAGCAATCAGCAATAATCGCGCAGAGATTGTACAATCATCGCGCGATTATCGCTTTACGTCAAAAAATCGGCAGCCTTATTTTTGCGAAATAATTGCTCTTCAATCGCGAATCCGCATTATGTATAAGCCATAGCCACACCATAATAATTTTACGACAGTACTGCTAACAATAAAAATATAGTAAATAAAATATGCATTTATCGCAAGGTGATCGCGATCATTTCGTATTACGTATGGTTTTTGACAGCAGAGCGACAGCCATCGGCGAGCAATGTGGCTGTCAAATTGCGATTACTTTTTCCCTTGTTGTTGCTTGATTGCCAATCGCTCGCTGATGGCTGAGTAGGTACAGAAGTTTTGAGTTTTCGGCGGCTTTTTTCGTATGTTATTTTGGTGGCTACTTTAATTATCCCAAATTAGAATAATAATATAAAAGTAAATATTTTAATAACAAATTTCTAGTGAATATTGTAATTACAAATTGGTGTTGTTTTGTGTCTCTAATGTCTACACAACTGGACTATTTGTTGAATCATTGAAAGAGACGTGATCTCGGTAAATTGGAGGTTTTTTACTGTAGTGTTGGCTACCTCAACGAAGCTTATATGTTTACTTCTAAATACTTACAAACACATTAGAATATGATAAGTCCGCAATAAGTATCTTCTATTTTTTTTTATATGGCATGCTCCGATGTCAACTATTCTGCCAATGTCTAAAGTATATTGGAAAAATCTATTTTAGATTTCTTAGCTCAAATACGAGATGATGTAGTCTATTTAGTAATGTCCTATGCGTTATCGATTCGAATTCTTATAACAATCGACTATTACGAAGAAATTGTAATCTATTTTACACATTGGCATTTTAGTCATCCAATTTTTCAAATTAATTATTATATTATGTAAATAAAATGAAAATATCCAATATTCACTTCTATATTTACTTTTACACAAATGCTTTACCTCTTCGAATATTAATTTATCGGAATATTGGAGATAAATAGTAATCAAATTGACTATTGTAAAAAAAAACAGCCTCCACGAAGTGTTGCTCTTTCATAAGCTGGTTAATTCATCAAACGATACATTTTATAAATCATCGGACAGATAAAATAGCTTCTGTTAAAAGTGAGTGTCAAAAAAAAAAGGCTTGACTTATAGGCCTCAGTAGCCAGGTCACTAAATTGATCGCGCAATAATTGTACAATTATCGCTACTTGCTGTTCCTTACGTAATAAGCCCGCGGGTCGGGTCCGGCGGGCTGCGTGGCGCCGAGTCAATATGGTAGTCAAATAAAATTGAGCCCGTTCAAAAATCAGACGTTTATTATTATTAAGTGTTTACAAACTTATTAAAATCAAAACAAACCTCACTTAAAGTAAAAAACTGCAACAAAACAATAAACAACGAACGAAGTAACAATAACAAAACAAATAAACGAGTTGCCTTTCAATTTCAAAACTCTCTCATCAGTTCTGTCTGAATAATCATTTGATATGAAACCAACAACGAGAACTATCTCTTTTACTCGCGGCTCCGACGTTTGGTCGTTGGGCTGATTCGGGCTCGCTCGGAGTCTTTCGGGCCTCGCGTCTTACGGGCTAGGCGGCTAGCCGCGGGCCGCTAACCGACCGCACCGTCCGCGCCGCGCGCGCTCTTCGGATCAACTCGGTTTGCAGATATTTTGACTCGGGCTGACTCGCTTACGGTCTGACCAGAGTTACGCGAGTAAGTTAACTCGAGTCGCCCATCGCTACTTCTAATGTCGCTATTGGAGCCGTGTTATCTCAGGGATCTGTAGGACCGGACAAACCTGTCTGTTGCGCTTCACGCACACTTAATGACAGTGAGCTAAATTATAGCACCATTGAGAAGGATTTGCTAGCCATAGTTTGGGCTACCAAGTACTTTAGACCTTACTTGTTCGGTAGAAAATTCAGAGTACTGACTGACCACAAACCCCTTCAATGGATGATGAACTTGAGAGAGCCCAACTCACGACTGACCAGATTGCGACTCAGACTAATTGAATATGACTTTACTGTAGTGTACAAGAAAGGTAAATTTAATACAAACGCTGATGCTCTCTCTCGCGTACAAAATACATAATGAGGAAACAGATGATACTCAGTGGTCGAAAATAATAAAAATCTCAGATCAATGATTAACTACCCATCGGAGGCATCACCTCAACCAACAGACCCCTTGACTGACACCAACTCATTGAACAAAAGTACTGAGAATCTCAGATCTATGATTAATAACCCATCGGAGGCACCACTTCCACCAACGAACTCCTCGACTGACACTGTTCATACCAGTAATGAGCACCTTATACTGGAAGTTTCCATTACAGATGAATCTCTCAATAAATTTCATCGCCAGATTTACTTTTCTATAGAAGGCGACATAAACGCCGACCTACAGTAACTAAACCTTTTGAAAATCATACGCGAATCGCAGTCCAAATTTCAGAATCAAACCTAGAGAGTGATACTATTAATATTATCAAAGAATACGTGAACCCTAAAGTCAAAACGGCTGTCTTGATAAACCCACCATTAGCCATGTACAAAATGATACCCACCATACAAGACAAATTTAGAAGTTCCTCAATCAACCTAGTACTAGCCAAGACAGAACTCGAGAACGTTAAAGAATACCTCCGACAACAAGACATTTTCCGACATTATCATGACGGGAAGACGAACCACCGTGGTATACTTTCAAAAAGGTCATCTATTTGACGAAAAAAGCACAGAATACGTATAAAATACAAACGTCTAATAATAAATCTAAAACGACATGGCAAATCATTAATGAAAATGAACTAAATACTCCTAAGAATAACATTAATAAAATTCGTATCAACGATACAATTATCTCAGACCCTAAACAAATTGCTGACATGTTTAATATTTTTTTTATTGACAAAATAAAACCAATTACTGCAGGGGCAACTGTCACTAACCATATCCTAAATAGAAAGGATTCGATCTTTATGGCTCCCAGCTTGCCTGCGGACATATTCAAAATCATTTTAGCCCTCAGAAACACGAAGAGTGTAGGTTATGATGGTGTTAGTACACAGATTGTTAAGGCTGTCGCTGATATTGTATGTAGCCCACTGTGTCATATAATGAACTTGTGTATTTGTGAGGGCATGTTTCCTAATGCTTTGAAAAATGTATAGTAAAGCCATTACATAAGAAGCAAGAGAAAGACCTGATGCAAAATTACAGACCAGTATCATTAATATCCATTTTCTCTAAAATATTTGAAAAATATATTTCTCAAGAACTAAGCACATATATAGATAAACATAATATACTTTGTAATGAGCAAAACGGTTTTAGAAAAAGTAAAACAATTAACATGGCGGTTTACGACTTTCTACACAAAATAATGCTAAATATGGATAAGAATACACCCATCTGTGCCATTTACTGCGACATGACGCAGGCTTTTGATTATGTTTAGCATAATATCACAGATTACTAAATAGTTACATAATATTCTATTAAAAAAGTTCGAAGCGTATGGTTTAAGAGGAAATGTTCAAAAGCTCTTACAATCATATTTACAAGACAGCAAGCAAACATCAGAAATCACGACGATTAATTTGAGCACTAAACGTGAAGTAATTTTTTCATCTGGAGAGCGTAATGTCAACTATGGCGTACCGCAGGGAAGCGTATTGGGACCACCGCTTTTTATCCTTTACATTAACGATTTTCCTAAATGTATAGAACACAGTATGACACTTTTTGCAGATGACAGCACGATAACCATTCCTTGTGATAATAAGCAAATGTACGAATCTGATATAAATAATACATTAAACAAAGTGATTCGATGGTTAGAAAATAATAACCTCAATATCAACTTGAATAAAACAATAACAATGTATTTTAGCCAAAGGCAGTTAAAATTTCCAATTCTTAAGATAAGATATAATAATAATTTAATTGACATTCAGTCGAGGAGTTCGTTGGTGGAACCAACGAACTCCTCGACTGACACTGTTCATACCAGTAATGAGCACCTTATACTGGAAGTTTCCATTACAGATGAATCTCTCAATAAATTTCATCGCCAGATTTACTTTTCTATAGAAGGCGACATAAACGCCGACCTACAGTAACTAAACCTTTTGAAAATCATACGCGAATCGCAGTCCAAATTTCAGAATCAAACCTAGAGAGTGATACTATTAATATTATCAAAGAATACGTGAACCCTAAAGTCAAAACGGCTGTCTTGATAAACCCACCATTAGCCATGTACAAAATGATACCCACCATACAAGACAAATTTAGAAGTTCCTCAATCAACCTAGTACTAGCCAAGACAGAACTCGAGAACGTTAAAGAATACCTCCGACAACAAGACATTTTCCGACATTATCATGACGGGAAGACGAACCACCGTGGTATACTTTCAAAAAGGTCATCTATTTGACGAAAAAAGCACAGAATACGTATAAAATACAAACGTCTAATAATAAATCTAAAACGACATGGCAAATCATTAATGAAAATGAACTAAATACTCCTAAGAATAACATTAATAAAATTCGTATCAACGATACAATTATCTCAGACCCTAAACAAATTGCTGACATGTTTAATATTTTTTTTATTGACAAAATAAAACCAATTACTGCAGGGGCAACTGTCACTAACCATATCCTAAATAGAAAGGATTCGATCTTTATGGCTCCCAGCTTGCCTGCGGACATATTCAAAATCATTTTAGCCCTCAGAAACACGAAGAGTGTAGGTTATGATGGTGTTAGTACACAGATTGTTAAGGCTGTCGCTGATATTGTATGTAGCCCACTGTGTCATATAATGAACTTGTGTATTTGTGAGGGCATGTTTCCTAATGCTTTGAAAAATGTATAGTAAAGCCATTACATAAGAAGCAAGAGAAAGACCTGATGCAAAATTACAGACCAGTATCATTAATATCCATTTTCTCTAAAATATTTGAAAAATATATTTCTCAAGAACTAAGCACATATATAGATAAACATAATATACTTTGTAATGAGCAAAACGGTTTTAGAAAAAGTAAAACAATTAACATGGCGGTTTACGACTTTCTACACAAAATAATGCTAAATATGGATAAGAATACACCCATCTGTGCCATTTACTGCGACATGACGCAGGCTTTTGATTATGTTTAGCATAATATCACAGATTACTAAATAGTTACATAATATTCTATTAAAAAAGTTCGAAGCGTATGGTTTAAGAGGAAATGTTCAAAAGCTCTTACAATCATATTTACAAGACAGCAAGCAAACATCAGAAATCACGACGATTAATTTGAGCACTAAACGTGAAGTAATTTTTTCATCTGGAGAGCGTAATGTCAACTATGGCGTACCGCAGGGAAGCGTATTGGGACCACCGCTTTTTATCCTTTACATTAACGATTTTCCTAAATGTATAGAACACAGTATGACACTTTTTGCAGATGACAGCACGATAACCATTCCTTGTGATAATAAGCAAATGTACGAATCTGATATAAATAATACATTAAACAAAGTGATTCGATGGTTAGAAAATAATAACCTCAATATCAACTTGAATAAAACAATAACAATGTATTTTAGCCAAAGGCAGTTAAAATTTCCAATTCTTAAGATAAGATATAATAATAATTTAATTGACGCTGTAAATTCCACTAAGTTTTTAGGATTAACGATGGATCGTAATTTAAATTGGAAGGCTCACATAGAGGTTATTAGCAAAAAACTAAGTATCAGTGCATTCGCACTATATAAACTATCGCGGATACTAAAGACTGATGCCCTATTAACCGCTTATTACGGCATAGCTGAGTCCATTATCAGATACGACATTATTTTTTGGGGACTCTCTACGGATAGACATATCGCATTTAAAGCCCAAAATAAAATGTCCTTATTTAAATTAAAAGTGAATGATAGCTGCAAGCCGTTTTTCATAAGCCACAACATCTCGAAATCGCGATATTTGTTAAAACAAATCCTAATCTATTTCCCCGCATCGCAGACTAGTTTCCTAGAAATAGACGTGATAACAGTCAACTCTGTCAACATAACTCTCGTACTGCACTTATGCGCAAGAGTGTTTTTTGTATGGCTCCCATTATTTATAATCATCTTCCCAATAGTTGGAAAGAGCTAAGCATAGAAGCATTTAAAAGGAAAATGAAATCTTTTTTAGCTAGTAAAGCATATTATGATGTAAATGAATTTTTAATAATGGAACCATTTTAAATTGAAATGAGTTTAAAAAAAAAAACAGGAATATATGTAATGTAATAATGTTTAAGATAAGAAAAGGGCGGGAAAGTCGTATTAGAAAAGGCGCTCTTTTTCAAATTGCATAAAATGTATTTTGTTTTGGGCTTCATTTAACCAGTTTGAGCCCTTAATTTTACATCATGAGCGAATTTAGTATTGGGCTCATGGAGCCATGTAATGCCGAGGCCACTTTAAAGCGGAAAAGCTCATGCACCCATGATGATGAGCCGGTTCCCAAGATGATTCCCAAATATTTAACTACGAAAAGGGGTTTATTCAAAGATATACTTCCTATTTATGAAGAGCTGAACAGAAAAGATTATCCCGTTTCACTTTTTCAAGAAAACAAAGTAAAAATTGATCTTTTTAAAGTGAACAAAATTCTTAAGGACTTGGTGCCACCTAACCTGGTATGTTAAACCTATTTTCAATTACTATATCAAGATATTCTTCGCAACAAAAAAAGAAGCGATCTCTTTCATTTTGAATAAGTCTATTCACAGTAAAAATAACTGGTCAGTCAAAATACCTTTTGATCAGATTGAAAGTCAGGGAGTAATCAAGGTCCCAACTGAAATCGATGATACTGAACTACTGTCATCTTTGAAGTCACCTGGGTGTGAAGATTTAGGTATCAAGAGTTTCAAGAAGAAGCTGCCCGACGGTTCATTTACTAGCCTGCCTACAGTCCTGGTAACCTTTTTGAATACTAACAGGCCCAACCATGTTACTTATGAACATTTATGGTTTGAAGTTAGAGAATATTTTAAACCTTTGGTTCAGTGTTTTAACTGTTACAAGTTCAACCACACTAGTGGTTCTTGCAAAAATGCTAAAGTTTGTTCCATATGTGCAGGTTATCATTACTATAAAGATTGTTTACAAAAATATAATATTAAATGTAATAACTGCCAAGGATGTAGCAGTTGCATATGAGTGCCCCCTTAAAGCTTCGAAAGTTGCTGAGATTAAAAACAGAATTTTGGGTGGTTCAACATATGCATCGGCTATTAAGGGCACGAAATTAGTCTTACATAATTCTAATGACAAAACATCAAAAAATATTCTTCAGAATTCCGATTCTAATTCTAAAATTACTTCACCGCAGAAACGATTTATTATTAGCGACATATTGAACTGTGATTCAACATTGAATGGCATTATAAAACTGTTGTAGATTTGATTTCTAGGAAGGATGGGGCACCAATTACGTCTTAGATTATAAAAGAATCATTAATACATAATCTAAGCAATATATAATAATTTATGGATACTAAAGTTTTAAAACAATTTAATATAATACACTGGAATTCTAGAAGTATTTCCCCTAAACTTGATTTTTTAAATGATTTTATCGATAACAGTACTGATAGGGTCGACATTATTTTAATGAATGAGTCCTGGCTTTGTAATAATAAAAATATTATACTTAAGGGTTATAATATTATCAGGAGAGACTCTGATAGACCTCACGGAGGTGTAGCCATTGCAATTAAAAGTTCATATAAATTCAGTATTATTGATACATATTCAGATTATAATTTTCCAAATATTTTAATTCAAATTGAAATAGGTTCCTTGTTCTTTAACATTCTATGTTTATATTGTCCTCCTCCACCTAATGGTAAATTTAATATTAATTTACCAAAGATACTTTTAATAAAATAAACACAAATAATTTCATAATCATTGGAGATTTTAATGCTCATAATCTGTCATGGGGTAGTAAAAAAATGATAGTAAAGGCATTTCGATTTACAATTTCATGAATGATAAAAACTGTATTTGCATTAATGATCACAATATTACTACTTTAGCTCCTTTCGGACAAGAGGGTAACGTTTTAGATTTAGCTTTTGCTTCACAATCTCTCAGTTCCAGTTGTGATTTTTCTGTATTAGGTGATCCTATGAGTAGTAACCACTATCCCGTTCTTATCAAAATTTTCTATCAGGCTTCAGATTTATATACTGCAGACCTTCTGCGAAATGTTTCTTCTGATTTGCCTGAAATTTCAGAAATTAACTTTAACAAAATAAATTGGGACATTTTTGCTAATACAGCATTTACATTGTTTACTCTTACTAATGATCCTATTGGTTATTATGACAGATTTGTTCAATTATTATATTCAGTATTGTTAACATTCCAAAAAAAGTCTGCAACTCATCATCGTCAAAAGAGAGTTTATGGTGGGATGAAAAGTGTAAGTTAGCAGTTGCGAAAGTACAGTTAGCGCTTCATTCTTATAAAATGTATACTTCATTAGAAAACTATTTGATTTATAAACAGTTAGATGCTGAAAAAAAGTTAGTTATACTACAAGTTAAACGCACCAGTTGGCAAAACTTATGTTCTTCATTTAGCCGCTTGACTTCCATTAAAATAATATGGGATAATATACGTAAATTCAAGTTCTCTAGTGTCCAAGGTAGCAAAAGAAATGTCTTCATGCACAATCCAGACAATGCCTCTGCTTTTCTAAATAAAATCACTTCTCCGATTAATAATGCTGACGTTAACTCACTTAACACTTATTTCTCACAGTCTGGTAAAGAGTCATTTTCCTGGTTAGTTAAGCCATTTTCATTTGACGAATTACTTGTCTCTCTGCATAAGAAAAGGGTTATCTCCCCTGGGCCCGATTGTATTCCTTACTCTGTAATACAGAATTTACCAATTAATATTAAACATATTTTATTGTCAATTTACAATGCTTTGTGGTCTACTTGTTATATCCCAGATAGTTGGAAAATTCAATATGTTTCTCCTATTTTAAAGCCTAATAAAGATCCAAGTTGTATAAGCTCATATAGACCTATATCATTAATTTCCTGTTTTTCTAAACTTTTTGAAACTATGCTCAAGCATAGACTTGAGTGGCAATTTGAACATCATAATTTGATACCCCCACTACAATTTGGTTTTCGTAATGGTAAAAGCACCCAGTACAATCTCAGCTGTTTAATAAGTGACATTAAAAATTGATTTCAAGCTAATAAATCAACCTTAGCTGTATTTTTAGATATACAAGGTGCATTCGATAATATTGATCATAATTATTTAATCCATGCTTTATATAAGTTAGGAGTTCCTGGTATAATTTTGAAATGGATTTTCAAGTTCTTGAATGGTCGGAGTACTTGGGTTAAGGCTGGGCATCAATTGTATGGACCTAATAAATCGCACAAAGCTACTCCACAAGGTTCTGTAATTTCACCTTTAATATTCATACTTAGCCTCATTAATTTTATGTCAATAATACCTATGCAAGTTAAGTATTTATTATATGCTGATGACTTAGTTATTTATGTACAATGTGGGAGTGTTAAAGAAGGGGAACAAATTATGAATAAGGCCCTCCAACACATAGGTTCTGTATTAGGGAATAAATTGAAGCTAAAAATTAATGTTGATAAGAGTGCCACCATATTTTCTCTAAAAATGGATCTGATAATCCACAAATTATCTATGACCATGCAGTTATTCCCAATTGTGATTCTTTCAGATATCTTGGTTTGATTTTAGATTCCCATTTATCTTGGAAACCACATATTGATTATCTTTGTAGAAAAGCCGAGTTAGGCCTAAATATTATGAAGTCTTTGGTTGGTCTTAGTTGGGGTTCTGACCCCAAAATCTTAAAACTTCTTTATATTACTACTATTCGTAGTTGTTTTGATTATGGATGCAGCTTTTACGATGATATTGACAGTTATCTATTGAGAAAGTTAGATGTCTTACAGAATAAGGCTCTACGTATAATTTGTGGAGCTATGATGTCATCACCTATAAATTCCTTAGAAGTAGAAACTGGGATTGTTCCTCTTGCTATTAGAAGATCTTATATCACTGACAAACATTCTTAGTCTTGACAATGTTATAATCTCTAAATTACTTGATGGGTTTGATGTTCCTAATTATAATAATGAAATAATGAAAGTAGCTATTTCTCAAATTGAATCAATAACCTTTTTTAATTTCAATTTTCAAGATATTATATTTTGGTCTAAACAACATCCTTAGTGTTGACTTTGTCTGTACTTATATGAACATTCCTATACATGTAAACAAATATGATTCTAAATATGAATTCTTAGAGTTTTTGGACACCAAAAATAACTTCATCAAAATTTATACTGATTTTTCTAAAACTTCAGAAAGAACCGCTTTTGCCTTTTTTGATCAAATCTACAACTATGGTAAAGTCTACAGATGTAATGACTATTTATCTGTTTTTTCAGCAAAAATGCTTGCTATTTTACATGCTCTTTAATATGTCGTTGTAAATTTCAATAATTATACTCAGTCTTACTTTTTAATATTATGTGATTCAATGAGTGTGGTAAAAGCCCTCTGTAATAAAAATAAAAATATGTCTGCTCACTATGCAATCTATAAAATAAGATGTTTGGTATATGAGCTCTCTATCAAGAACCTGTACATTGAATTCTGCTGGGTACCGAGTCATTCGGGTATACTTGGTAATGAACTGGTTGAAAAACTTGCAAAATCTTCCTATTCTGTTATCTGTAATTGCTTGGTGCCATTTACTGATTTGAATAATTATATCAAAGAGTTAATGATTAAGCGCTGGGAGTTGTCGCTTGCCCATACTTGGCTAGTAAAAGGCAAATGGTTAGCAGAAATTACTCCCAAACCATCAACATCTTCTTGGTTTGAAAGAAGTAAGAAATTCCTTGACAGACAGTTAATTGCCGCCCTTTGTAGGCTAAGAATTGGACACTGTAAAATACCTTCTCATTTGTATAGATTAAAACTTACCGATAATGAATCTTGTATATATTGTAATTATGAAATATGTGACCTGCAACATTTGTTTTTTGATTGTTAACATTTTTCGGTTCAACGGTTATTGTTGATTTGTCAATGTCAGGACTTACTAGGTAAATGTGACCTACCTAAAAATATTTGTGATTTGTTAAAGTTTCCTATATTATATAATTCTATATTTCAATTTATCCAAAGCACTGTTGGATCTATATGAATTATAATTATTATTTGTGTAGTTTTTTTTATGTCTGATTATTAAATTTTAACTTATTTCAGTTTATTTGTCTTCTGTGTTTATATCTTTTGTATGTACTTTAGGTAGATTAATCTAATGTAATTTTATTATTCTGTGTTAATCTTTAGAATGTAAATTGACTATACTGTAATGATTCTTGGGCTGATGGTATGCCAATGCCCTTATAATAAATAAACTAAAAAAATGTTTAAGATAATGCTTTTTATTATTTTTTATTGATTATTTTTGGATCTACGTTAACATTATATTGTATTTTTTATTTTGAATAATTGAATATTTGACGATTTTGTATGTAACTGCTATATGTATAATATGAACTAATTATGCAACCAATCAATCAAATTCGATTTATTTATTTATGTCAGCATTGTCAATGTTAATGAATTGTGTTATTATTTAATTGCAAGTTTGTATTAATATTTGCACACCATGACAATATGGTAAACATGTTAGAACAACCCCATGTTTTATATCACCTTGCATGCATTTTTTGTTTCTTATAATAATTTGTATGTATACACATGTTTGAGCAAATAAAGAAATCTGAATCTGAATATAAATGAATGTCACCTAGCCCTTTCACGAAAATACTACTGGCCAAGGATGAAAGAACAAATCACCAAGTTTATTAACGAGTGTACCATCTGCGGTCAGGCTAAATACGACAGGAACCCAATTAGACCTCAATTCAACGTAGTACCTCCGGCTACCAAACTACTTGAAATTATCCACATGCACCTCTTTACAGTTCAGAACGAAAAATACATAACGTTCATGGACGTTTTCACGAAATATGCCCAAGCATAGCATTTGCGATACGGAACCGCCATTAGCATTATTCATGCATTGTTACGTTTCTGTATCCACCATGGCCTACCTATGATTATCATTACTGATAATGGCACCGAATTTACGAACCAACTTTTCTCTGAATTTGTACGGTTGCATAAGATAACTCACCACAAAATTCTACCTCATAGTCCAAAAGACAATAATAATAATATCGTTTATTTATAACATAAGGCACAATAAAATATCTTAAAAATATAAAAGAAGACAGTTTCTTATTTGCCTGAACTAGGTTGAACCAATCTTTCAGGATATAAAGTGCTTAAAACTTATAATAATAATAAATTATCAATGGGTATGGTATATGAATAGGTACGAGTACTTAAATGAAAGATAGCAAAACAATTATTTTGTTACAGCCAGGAGATCTTCTGACTCTCCGTAAGATATGCTAAGTAGATGTTCAAGAATAGTCAAAAGACTAAACTAAATTAAATTATTTTAGCTGTAAAAATACAGCCAAAATAATTTAATTTATACATACTTAATTTTCTATTTAATCTATTGTACAGAAATGGGCCTAAGAATGTAAAGAATCTATTTACAAAGATATATTTTGTCATTTCGTCTCTTATTATTTATGTATTCGGCGTTATAGGAAAGCATGGTGTGTTGTTTTAATACTAAGTGCATAATGAAAAGCTGGCGAACAGTCAGCACGTTGCAGGATTTGTAAAGCAGATCAGTGGGGTCAAGAAAAGGGTGGAAATTAGGTACTTACCATTAATGATTTCCTACAATAAACAACCACACCATAGTTTTGATTATTGTTTACTGCAGTATACACTAAGTTGAGTCTCGGCATTTCTGGGAGGTGTTCCTGGCGATTTTATAGCCAGCACTCGGTTAGTACCATTATGTCACAATCAAAGATAAGTCTATGGAGAAATACGTTAAAGCTATCTATGTTCTTATAAATACTGCGAATGTTCTGAGTTAGTATGGTCAGTGAGTTTTGATATTCAGAAAGATATTGCCTGCAGTCCTCAACCTCACATGACTTTGCATCGGTACGAAATGTATTATCTATATTAGTCAAAAAGGTATTATCCATAGTATAAGAAAAATATAAACAATAAAATTAAGTCTAAATATATTCCAATATGTGGCGTGGCGCTCTTAGGCGCCTTCATAATCAAACGAGTCAATGTTCCTGTTTTCGGCAGATTTTTTAGCAGGACACTCTTGTTCTCCCGTTATGGCTGGCTGGTTTTTTGAAGCGCCGACATGGTGCACATTTTGGCGCTTCGGTTTTCTTTGTGCAGTCGTGGATAGTGTCCTTCTTCACCGCAATGTCCACATGTGGGGCAGCAACTTTGCATGTCTTGGCCGTATGAGCGTACTGCTGGCACTTTTAACATCTCGTTACCAGTGTGAAGTCTCGTACCGGGCAGGAAGTCCAATTGATGAACAATCTGTCTTGTGTGATGAGAGCCTTGCGAAAGATCGCAGGAACTTCTAAGATTTAGTTGCAGTTCTCAACATCTTTTCTACCAGATTTGTGACTCAGTTTGATTAAGGCCAAAAAGGTATCTCTGGATATAGTTGGCAGTTTGTCGGCTAAGTTTTTGATCGTAAATAGATTTATATACCTCATTTTCCGCCATTGATGCTGGAACTCCAATCACGATTATGCGGGGTTTGCGCTTTTTCGGCTCATCGACGGTCTTCTTTCTTTTCGTGTGAGGTGTGGCCACCTCTGGTGTCAGAGTTAATTAAGCCGCCTCTGGGAATCCCCACAGGCCTCTGACTTGGCTATTTCAGACTTACATTATAACTATATAAATCCAGGTTTCCTCACGATGTTTTCCTACACCGTTGCCTGTGATGTCCAAGATTACCTTAGAAAGTACATATGAATTTGAAAAAATCACATTGGTACTTGCCCGGATTCGAACATACGATCTCAAGCACGACAGGCGAGGTCTTAGCCACTGGGCCACCACGACACTTATTATACTTACATCGACGGTAAGCCCTGAAGAAGCAGTTTGAACTGATTGCCTCAGCTTATCTAGGTCCTCTTTCGTCTCCATGCTAATTATGAGTCCTCCTTTCCCTATCTTGCGAACGCCTCTCACTTTCAGCTTTATTTCACCAGGGCATATCATTTTCTGGATTATGTTCTTGGTTTCATCGCTGGTCTTTGAACTGTCGGTGGGATAAATCGCCACGGAGCTAAAAGAATTAGGACGAACAAAGTTGTTAGACCCCTTCTTCACCATGTCTGCAAAAGTTGATGCTGCTGTTTCCTGCCGCTTTGCACAGGATTCCTTAAAAGTCCGGTTCATCTCCATTACACACTCCTTTAGGTCCGTTACGCAGTCTCTTTCTTCGGTCAATATTTTTAGGGAGTTATGGGACCTATGGGTATTTTGTTTAAGCGACTGGTATTGAACAGCCAGTTGCGAGACTCCATATCCAACCTTTCGGCACAAATTGGTTATTTTTAGCTTCTGATCTGAGTTAAGCTTTCCTTCAGAAGCAATAGCACAAACCTCACCCAAGTGTTGTTCAATGGAACCCATCCAGTTCTGTATCTCCGCATTTGAGACTACCTCAATTTCTTCCTTGGCTTGAACACGTCTCGATTGTTGGGGCTGGGTCGGTGTAGGTGTTGAGGGAGGGCTGCGCCGCATCACCCCACACCGATTAAAGGGGCTGCCTTCCATCATTGAGATTATAATAATATATAATCCAGTCAGTCCATTATTCCACTTATTAACACTTCCAAAGAGTGTCAGTATTACAGCTCAATATACTAAAACTAGGTCACTATTTATGCTAAAACGTTAATTTATATTATTTTAATGCATTGATGAGCACGTCTGTATGCGACGAGTGCGCGATGAGATGATGATAATAAATACAATACAATGGTTAAACAACAATACAATACAAACGTTTCCACTCGACGTTATTGGAGCATATTAGAATTTTTAAATTACAAAATAAAGACAAACCGATAGTTATTCTCATGCCATACGCCATTATAGCATACAACAGTTCCATCCATAGTTTCACCAAGTGCAGACCGTTTGACCTATTGACCGGACATTTTGACCCTAGAGACCCAATCGACATAGACCTGACTAAACACATACTGCAGCAATATGCGCAGAATCATAGAAAACAGATGAAGCAAGTTTATGAAATCATTAACGAGTCATCTCTTGCAAATCGTACAGCCTGAGCCGGGAGCCCGAAGTAGAATATACCCTTTAGCAACAAATTTTTATTAAAGACCCTTTTCCAGTCGCCAAAAAGCTGCTCGACTTTATACGCAGGTTACAGTACTCGCTGACCTGCCTATACACATATACACTTCGAAAAAACGTAGCCCCGTAGCCAAATCGCGACTGAAACGTGTCCCTAAATCAAACCAATTGTTACAGAATCCTGATACTACTGACAGTCCAAGCGACACACCCTCAAGAGATAAGAATTGAGACATTAGACAATGGACCGGGACTCCTACCATACAGATTAGGACCGACCAGAATATCTACACATTACCACTCATTCATACAGTACATTCAATTAACCGACATCGAAGATAAAATTAATTCCGTACAGATGCAACTAAAGACTTTTAGAACTAAACTCAATAACGAGACTTATATGGTTTATGAATATCAGATTGAATATCTTGCATACAAATTTAGTAAGGTACTACAACAAGTAAAGTCCTTGGAACTTATTAGAGTCAAAAGAGGTCTTGTAAATAGCCTTGGGTCCGTTATAAAAAGTGTCACGGGCAACTTAGATTATCTAACTCTACAAAATAATGAAAATAAAATAATATCAGAATTTAACAACCACATCAGCCTTAGTAAACAATGGATGTCCCAACATGGTACCATCCTAGACCAAATAACAAAAAATCAAGAAAAAGTTAACTCAACGTTAGAACTACTTCTTGAGAAGAGTGCTTATACAGATTACAACTTAATAAAATTCGCGAAGTTTGCCCAAATTTTAGGAATTATAACCAACAATGTAGAAGATTTAACGTTAGAGATATTAGGTTAGAAAACATAATGGCTTTTATACGGGCTTCTAGCACCCATAATTCTATGATTGATATAGAAGTGTTAAGATCTATGATAGATAGGCTCAAATCCATATATAACCAGGATCAAATCCTAAACTTAGAGTTAAGAGAATATTATAATCTAATAAAACCAGGTTCCTACTTTATTGAGAAGAGAATAGTAATAATATACAGTTTTCCCATAGTCTCTAAATACCTTTATGATTTATATAGACTATCTATTGTAACCAATAAGAAACAACTTGTCCTTATTCCTTCCTCTCCCTACATAGCAACAAACGATATATCATTCCTGTACATAGAGGCTGAATGCTCGAAGTTCAGCAGCATTCATCTCTGTGAAAAGAAGACAAGTCATCAGATCCGGACGAAGCCTGATTGCATCCAAGAGCTCATCATCAACCAAGGCCTAAGGGACACCTGCCAATTCACCAAGATCTCAATCTCCAAGCAAGCAGTAGAAAAGCTGGATGATCAACATTACGTTATCTCTTTGCCTCAACCTACCAAAGTACAGCTAGCCTGCAGCAGGAAAGACTTCAACATTCTACAAGGAAGCTATCTCGTCACCATACCCATGAACTACTCTCTGTAAACACCAGAATTCACTATCATTAACGACAACAATGAGATAAAAGGACAGCCACTCAAGTTATCAAAAAGCCCATACAACGACTAGAAACAGACTGCTGATTCCACTAACATCATCGGCTTCAAGTCAGTCAACTTAGAAGAACTTCACAGCATCCAGAACAAAGTATTGATGGAAAGCCCTATCCAAATTGACAATACTCCGTCGGTTGTCTTATATCATACAACCATACCGTTCTGCATCATCGTACTATGCGCAACCATACTTATCATCTTGGTTATAAGCCGCAGATACAAATGCTGGAACCTTGGAGCAGACGATAATGAGAAGAAACCAACTCTTAAGATACATACATATGAATATGTAACCAGAGAAACCAGAAAACGAGATGAAGTCCCAGCAACATTTGCACTCAACATGATCAAATAGTTGCTGTTCTGCGGGTGGAGGTGTTAACACGTTCGAGGACAGAACGAGATTATACGTCATCGTTCGAAATTTTGATATGGCACAACGTACAATGACGTCCAAATATTTTTTTTACTTTACGACAGAACGTACATTTCCGATGAACGTTCAAGTTAAAATCCTATTGAATGTATCTTGTGTCACAACATTTAAAATACCCGAAGCTTTACTGTCACGTAGAGTAAGTTTTAAACTATTTCAAATAAGTGCCGTTGACAGTGGGCGGGAACGGTACTCACACACGCACAACGTGTAAATGCGTCGCGCGCGCCTACCGCGCTCCTACATTCAGTGCGGCTGCGTCACTGCGACTGCGACTGCGATTCTGACAACTCTACCGAGGCGGATCCTTACCAAGACGATGATGGAGAATATGGTTTGGATAAAGATTTTGACCCACAAGGCAATACATCAGGTAGTGAAAGTTCTTTTTCTATAAATTACCGATGGAAATCGTCGAAAACTACTACTAAGGGTCAATCAAATTTGGTCGGTACTTCAACTCAGAAACTTGTTACTTCTGAACCTAGTAGCGATGAAGACGATATAAAATCTGTTGGGAGTGATCATACACTGTGCACTGTTAACACACCGTCGCCTCTAAGTCCTACCTCATCACGTTTTCAAGAGGAGGGTTATGATTCGAATTCCTCAGAAGAAATTTTTCCTCTAGCCAAACGGTTAAAGTTGATTAAATCTCCAACTACGACCGTGCCTACTGTAAATCCAAGTTCAAATGAGGTAACTGAACTGGAACCTGAAACTATTGTCCCTCAATATGTGGCTTCATTTACAAATCTGGATAACCAAGCTTCACACAACACCTCTCAAAATGAGATATTGGGTTCGTCGACTTTATCACTAATTTCTAATGTCTTGGCTGAAAACTGTGATAATACACGTGAGTTTAGACTTGACAAACTACCACCTTTATTCCACGAATCTCAAAATGAGTTGGCTTTAGAAAATTTGACATCTGTCGTTTCTGAAAACAGCCAAAACGAGATAGTCCAGGAACAGCAGATGTGTTCCGGCCAACCATCTAATGATCCGCAAGATATAACTACAACTATAGAAGATTGGACAGAAACTACAGCGCCTATACTAGAGTTCAATTTTGATACTTATACCGTGGGAGTAAAATTCACTATAGATAATAACACAACCGTGTTTGTAATTATGCAAGTACGAATGGTTGTGATTAAAAGTTAGAGAAGAAAGAGAAAAAGAAGAAACGTTTCTACCTATGATTGAAAAATGTTTCTTACATAAATAAACAGTCGATTATCGTATTTTGATTTTGATTTATTTATTTACACATGCCTTATCATAAAACGTTTAGATACCTTGAACATACACTGACGTTGTGACACAGGCATAATTTGCCATCTCAGTATGATACGACAAAACGTATTGAAACGATGGTCGGCATAGTACGTTGTGACCTAATGATGTGGTTGTCTAAAGATTAAAAGTGCCAGAACGTATATATACGTTAGACGTTATTACACGTTGTGTCCGTTCACGTCTAGTTAACTTAATTTTAATGACATAACGTATTTATACGATAACGTGATAAAACGGTTGTGTCATGATGTCTTTAAAACAATATATTTTCATGGGAGGCTACGTACTCATACGTCGTATAATTTGTATGGACATTTACTGTGTCATTTTGGTACACAGTCTCAAGTGGTAGCGTCCTCGAACGTGTTAAGTACGGATGACATGACATGCTGACATGCAAATTCCTCCGTGTTGACGCCAAGCGCATAGAAACTGCACCGATGACGTCAATCCAGCCACGAGCCGCCGACGCAGCAAAATTGGACATTAGTGTTAAGTTATTTTAGCATCGAATAGGTTTTACTAATTATATTGTAATAATTTATTTTTAATTAAATTAGTTTAAAATCATTTTGTTTTTTTTTTCGATCCACCGTCTGCAGTTTACGTAATTCACTTTTTAAACTATATGTACCAAACAATCACTGGTTACCTTTGTTGTTGTGTGCCGAGGCGCATGTAAATCCTGAGTGCACCTGGTCTTGAGTGGCACAGACTGTGGACTGTACTATTGAGAGTGCAGCTCTCGAGGTTGATGTCAGTGGGACCCATGCTGAATAGACTGAGTGTAAATCCTGATGGTCACATGCTTGACCTGCTGTAACCAATGTAATTCCAGATGCGCGCAAGGTATTTGGTGCGAGAACATGTCCTGAGTAAACCCTACTTGGTATGCGAAAAGTCGTTGCGTGCGACTTAGAAACAGTTCTAAGTGCAAAGTGTTTGTGTTGTTCGGTACATAAAGTCACTGCTATTTAAATTGCAACTCGTTTGCTATCTTGTGTAATAGCATTAAACCATGTGATCTTAACATGTGTATTGTGGTTACAGGCTGTGACCATTGTCCTCAGCTTGGTCTTCAAGCTGAGGACAATGGTACTGCAGCTGGTGCATCATCGAGAGCGGAGGACGATGGTGTTGCAGCTGGTCCATCATCGAGAGCTGAAGAAGGCTGCGAGGACGCTGCCAGGTCAGGAGAAGTCGTATTAGATGACCACACTGAAGACTCCCCACCAGCCAGCGCGGCCACGCGTTTAAAAGGCCTTGGTGGACTCCTCCATTTTTCTCCATTGGTCGTAAACCTGCCTATAGCATTGCTTCTCCGCTCATTTCGTGTCGATTTATTTTTACTGTAATAATTGTAATTTGTGAGTTTGATTAAATATATTTTTTATGATTTTCACGTTTTATTTATAAGAATATGAACTTCATTTGACTGAGGCTAAAATCTCCTTATTTTAAGTAGTATGGGGGCTTACATAATTATAGCTTTGATATAACTATAAATTTCTTGTTGTAGTATAGAACTAAACATCCTGTTCACTAAAGAATTTAAAAAAGCGCAGTAATATAATATCCTAAGATCCCACTGCAAAAATCAAAAAAGTTTTTATTTTTAAACTTAATTTTCATGAATGGTAATTGATGGTAGAATAAATTGGTGCAAGGTAGCCTGAAAATATCTATCCGCAATTACCTTAATTAACAAAATATATAAGATTTTCATTGTCAGTTGACCTGGTAAAACAAATGATGGCTAACTGAGAACGAGATGATGTTGCATACGAATCCACGATACAGTAGAAATTCCTTGTATAGGACAAACTTAAGAAAAAAAAACTAGTTGCGTCTAGCTCCGGCCAGTTTCCTAATTCCATTTTCCCCTGTCAACTGTCGCACTTAGGTCGCTTGTTCACGAGGCACCGCACGACACTGTTTAATTTTGCGGTCACGGTTTCACGCCATACCGCAGACGGTCTGTCTACCGTTCGTTTGTTCACTAGACACGAGTCTGCAACGACACTGCAGTGCACTTGTATTGTTTGATAAGCGAGTGAGTGACGAAACACGCGTGAGCCGTGCTGTGTGGTGTTGTCAACAAGCTCATACTTGTTTTGTACTGCCGGAAAATCGTCACCTCAAAAAAAACGCGACGACAAAGCGGCATCGACGATATAGCCGAAAAACCGTATGTAAACCGTGTCGCGTGTGGTGTGGTGTCGTGCAATGAACAAACGGTCCATACAAAAATATGGAGTTATGAATCGTGACCACATTTTGCGGTGTCGTGTGTCTCGTCGTGAACAAACGGCCTATCACTTACTACCTCTTCGGTCATATCATTGAGTTGTAGAAGTCAGATACGCATTGTAAAATGCTGGGATTCTGCTGTGTCCACTTAGACTGGTTCTAATATTCCTTAGTTTAAGTCATTCTAAATGGGATTTTATTATTTAATTTTATTATTTACTGTGACACTTTTGTCCTGTGTATTTTAATTAAATTTAATATTAAAACAATGGGAATTTAAAAGTACTAATTAAAACCTTTTTAATATAGATGTTAGATACTACTTACTTCTAACTTTTTTAAATTATATTCAAAATTAGCGCCTAATCGCTACGCGGCAGTGACTAGAGACGCCATTGCTAATATTATAATTTTCGTGTCCGCGCAAGTTTCAATAGGGGTACAAAATTACTGATTACTGAAAAATATCCTATATACTCCGTCAGTAAGATAATTAAAAAATATTGAACACGTATTTTGCTATTGTTTAGGTGGCAAAAGAAAATACGTAAATAGAAAATATTACATTAATTGTTATCCTAGATCATGCATAGTAATAATTGTCAAGAGCTGTCAGTATGTGGTCAGTGTGACACCACTGACCTCTATCATTATGATAGAGGTCGGTGACTGAAAGTGAAAGTTTTACTCAAATGTCACCCTAATGTCACAATGTCATCCTAAAGACTAAGTCAGTAGTTATCATGTTTATACCTTTGAAGAAAAATCATTTACTACTCGGTCAATATAACTGTGCACCTGGTGATGTGTCAGAGTGACGTACTCTGACGTTCGACTCTGTCGCTATTGGCGCACGAGGTGAACGCGGATAGGCGGGAGTGGGCTCGATGACAATCTATGTGCACAGTTATTTCGACCGTGAAGTACTTATTTTTGTGTTTGTATCACTTTTATGTCTCCCCGGTTTCTGAAAGTCCTTTTTTTAATTATTTTGTAATTTATGTCAACTTGAAAGATGGCTTTTTGATATTTTAATAAACTCACTCAAAACATAAGTCCATCTACAGATTATAGACACTTAACCGACTTCATAGTAGGAGGAGGTTATGCTTTTTTAAAAGCTTTCAAAAACCAGAGGTTACCATTTACATGACATTTTATTTATTAACAGTAACTCTAAATAATTAATATTTGTTAAACAACACCTAAGCTCTCTAATAAAAACTCATTGTATTTACTTTGTAACATAATTTATCTAGTGGTTAATTTAACTGTAGTTAGTTAAGTTTAACGCACTGTTTAATAAAATACTCTTATTTTCTTTCTATTAGTTACTTGTTTGATTCTTCTTTATTCTATGCACTAAAGTATTGCCAGCTTTAAAACAAGACTATACGACTCAATTTACGCAATTTAGACTGAGGTGTTCAATAAATTAATAATATTAATACCACCGTAATATCAGCTTCTGTGCGTCACGCACAGGACCGATTAACGTGGTGACGCTTCGGGGAGGCCTATGTCCAGCAGTGGACGTAGTTAGGCTGAAATGATGACGATGAATATCAACGTCAATAATTCAACTATTTCATTATTACTGCATATAATTAAACAGCCTATGATATGCCCACTGCTGGGATGCATATTCCCTCGATGTGGAACACAAAAACATGAAACAAAACATACAGACATGTCTAGGCCAGTCCAGAACTATGTTCACATTGCTATCACCGATCTAAGAAATAGTCGTAAATATATTTTTCAACACACTTGCTTGTAAAGTGAGCCTTATTACATCGCTTTTAGGGCCATATACCGAGCTATTACACACACGTGCGTAATAACATTACACACAAGTGCGTAATAACATTACACACTAGTGCGTAATAGAATTATCACTACAAAATTTTAATTTGTACCATTCTGCATGTTATATGCTAGTAAACAGAGCATTTTCAATTTAACCGGGATAATACAGTATTTTTTTTTTGTAACAAGAATTAAATTTTATGCCGCTGAAAATCCATATACATTTTCGTAATAAATAAATGTGTGCATCATTAATTAAGTTAATCAAACATTAATTATTATCAAATTATTCATAATTCACAATAATCTATACCAATATTATAAAGAGGAAAGATTTTTTTGTTTGTTTGTACCGAATAAGCTCCGAAACTACTGGACCGATTTCAAAAATTCTTTCACCGTTGGGAAGCTACTCTATCCCCGGGTGACATAGGATACTTTTTATCCCTGTATTCCCACGGGAACGGGAACTACGTGGGTGAAACCGCGAGGCGTCCTCTAGTTTCTTATAAAATATTAAATATTTACATTTTATCACTTAAAATGATAATTTTGAAGTAGGCTGTATGTTCACTCACTTTGCGAACGCAAAGCCGCAAGTCATTAATTTGGAGCCAAGGGCAAAAAAGTTTTGCCCCGAACCGCAACCGTGTTTTACATCTCGTAGCATGAGTTATTTGGTTCCTACTGTTCTATGATTTGCCTTTGTCGCTGACATTTACACAAGAAGAACAAAAAGTATCTACTAAAGAAGCGGCATGCACCAATGTAACACAAACTGTGAAATTGCCATCTAAATCGATCTAATATCGCTTTGAAAATTGTACGTTCACCAATTGTTTTAATAATTAAACGATCTAAGCAACACATCTTTGTTTTTCCTTGCAAATGTGTTGAAAAACGACATATGAAACTCGTGAGCTATTATTAAAGCTGGCAATACTAACACATATACAACCTCTTAACAAGGTGTTGTTTCTGCATTGTTTTGGTGAGTGATTTGATCTGGTTTAGCTTCTCATTAACATAGCATGGCATTCTAGTTTTAAGTGTATGTTTTGGACATTTACTGCATGGTTTCACAAGCACAATAGTAAAAATAAGTGTTTATTTTGATACTAGCTGTCCCACGCGGCTTCGCTCCCGTCAACTGGCTACCTACCTACCCATCAACCCTACCTACTCTACATACATGATTGTTGTGTAATTAAACCGTTTACGCAGCGCACGCAACGGAAGCTCTCAAAAAGGAATAATTTTGCCCGTTTTTGCAACATTTTTCATTTATGCTCTGCTCCTGTTGGTCGTAGCGTGATGTTATATAGCCTATAACCTTCCTCAATAAATGGACTATCCAACACAAAAAGAATTTTTCAATTCCAACCAGTAGTTTCTGAGATTAGCGCGTTCAAACAAACAAACAAACAAACAAACAAACAAACTCTTCAGCTTTATAATATTAAGTATAGATTAGCTCCAAAAGTATTTCTTGATGTAGTTTCTAATAGGATTAAATAGGGATCTACTGGTGTTGATGACATTCATAGTACACATTGTGCACTCCGACACCGACGCGAATAGGGGTACTGTGGATTCAGTACATGCTTCTGGACCCCTAGAGTTGGAATTTTTCGAATAAATATAGTGAAAATATGGAATTAATGTTTTTTTTACTAATTGGAAACAAGCCGACGAAAAATCCACGATCATGTAATGGACAGAAGGCGTTTTTGCTGTTCTGTGACTGAGTCCATGGTACTTAGTTAACGTCGGTGTCGGAGACACCCAGTATATAAATAAAAATAATAAAAATAATTTATTTCAGACAAAAAAGTCCATAGACAAGGCAAGGTTGTTAGTAACAAGAACTAATTAATATTGGTGTTTTACTACGGAACCCAAAAAGAATCAAAATGTAAAAAGAAACATAACAAACAAACCCTGCACAATAGGCTCATCGGTCTCGCAACACTTGGAGTCCAATGAACCTACTGAGCAGAACAGTATCGGTTCTCTCACTAATCATCCTTAGGACGCTATTCGGGCACTCCCGTACTCGGCGCACCACCGACGCAACTTTATTACGCATGATTGCTTAGAAATCATCTACGCTGGCGTCAGTAAACATGCAGGGTTGCACTGCAATATCGAGGGAGCCTAAACAGAGCCCTGAACACATTATTATACTGGACGCGCAAGGCATTGTAGGCTTTTTGCGTAAAGTTTGCCCACAGGCCACTCGTGTAGAATGTCTGGCAGAATGCCTTGAACATTGTTATTTTAACAGGAGCAGTACATCGAGCGAACCTGTGTGCCAACATATAACCGCGCACCGACAATGCCCTGCGCTCCCTTTCAATGTCTAATTCGTCACTCAAATTTTCAGTTACAATGTGTCCCAGATATTTAAACTGTGCAATACGACTTAGAGGTACGCCATTAAGTAATATAGGTGGTATATAGATATTGTTTTTATTTTTATATTTAAATAACATGAACTCACTGTTACTTTCGTTGTACCTCAGGCCATGTTCCGCAGCATAAACCTCACACACCTTTAACAGCTGTCTGAGGCCCCCAACTGAGGGGCTCAGCAGCACCATATCATCGGCATAACTTAAATTATTGACACAAATGTCATTAATATGGCATCCAACATGCATGCTGCTGAGCTCCTCAATCAGCTGGTTAACATACACATTAAAGAGCCGAGGCGAAGTCAGCCCGCCCTGCCTGACGCCACACTCTAAAGAGTATTTATCTGAGTATACATTGCCCCACCTTACTATGTTAAGCTGCTCACTGTTCCAGTAGGAGAGGATATTGACAAGATCGGCTGCGACACCTGCAGTTCTTAATTTTGTCCAAAGCTTATTATATAACACCAGATCAAAAGCTTTGGACAAATCCAAGAAGCAAGCATATACTGGAGTTTGCCTTTTCACATAATAGTCAACAGTGTGTTTCAGAGACAGTATTGCATTTTCAGTTGAGAACCCCTCTCTGAAACCGAACTGTCTATCCTGTAATGCTACAAAACGATCAAGTTTTCTATCCAATAAACCATCAAACACTTTTGCAATTATAGTAGCTAAAGAAATCGGCCTGAAGTTGTTTCTATCAGAAATATCAGCAGTGACGTTTGTCACTACAGGCACAACCACTGTTCTCATAAGATTAGATGGTAAATATGAGTGCCTTATACAAAAAGTGTACAACATAGCTAACACCCTATACAGGTGAACTCCCCCATGCTGCAAGTGCTCGACACTGAGTCCCTCATGACCAGGTGACTTCCCTCTTTTCATATTTTAAATAATAATATCAGCCACATCCTTAGTTGAAAACCCAATAGGCTTTTCTACTGGGCAACGTTCAGTATCAGACACCGACAGCAAGGAAGATCTTACCTGAAAATGTTCCCTAAATGAATTTTCAATCATTTTAGCATCACTGATCAACGCACACGGGCAGACTAGTCTTACCATTTAAACGCTTAGTGCCCTTCCAGAACTTATTAAAGTTTTTAGCCGAATGTTGTGAGGCAAGTAAATCCATTTTTATCTGATCCTGATTGTTCTGACAGTACTTTAAGCGTGACTTGAAAACTCGTCGACTTTCACACATTTTATCATACAAAGGTCCACTAGCTGGTTTACCACCTAAAACGAAGTAGCATAATGTCCTTCAGTAACTTCGTAACATCAATATAGTCAAACGATATCGGAGGCATAAGTATAAGTTAAGGCATAAGTATAAGTTAAGACAGTTAACTTTCTATAACATGCCACTCAAGTGGAACTCAATCTATTAGTTCATGCTTAATCGTTTAATTATATTATGGGATTGATTTCTTATCAATACGAAACCAAACAGAATTCATCTATTTAAAATTTCAACCTTAGAATAGAATAGAATATTATTTTATATACTTAAGTTATTATACAACATTCATCAATTCTAAAATAAATATTCTAATATGCATGCAAACTTATCTGTTATCAGGGACCCATCACCAAAGAAAGCAAGACTGCAACTCACGCAGCGCATGAAATTCGCCGCTAACTTTCAAAACGGCAATCAAAATAATGCTCAGCCCTAGTCTTGCTCTAGTCTTCTCCGAAGTGACTCAGACCAAAAAGTGCTGCAGAGCAAAATGAAGAAAACCAAGCTCCAATAGCACAGAAACCAGTAAAAAGTATCGCGGAAAGTTTAATTAAAAGCGTGAAAATCACGCCTGTGCACAGAAGTGGGCGTAACAGTCAGAATATTGCGTCACAAGAGGTCTTAAAACTGGTAATGAGAAGTGGCCACTTCTTCCAGTTGTAGGTTCTACGGCTAAAACTAGCCCCAAGACGAGCCCCTCAGTTAAACACTAAAAGTACTGTACAGAACAAAATTAAAGCTTTAATTAGTGCTGAGAAAACTAAAGAAGTAACTCCTTCAGCTGTGGCCAATCCTCCGCCTAGGCCAGTGATATCCAGCCCAATTCTAGAAGCTTTTACTTGTACTGACTAAGGAGTCGATATCTCTCTTACAAGGGTCAAAGACTTGAGGGCCTATAAGAGCAGCCCTAACCGTCCCGATGTCCCCAGATTTTCCTAAAGGACCTCAAAGCATGCATTCTGCTGGGGTGCCACAAAAACCTCTCCACGAAGAGCCTAAGAAAGTCAAAGAAGGAATTTAATTAAACCGTAGAGCGTAATTCCTAAAACACGATAAGCCTAAGGAACGAAATCCGGCAGAAATAATTAACTTTTTTTATATAATCTTTAGGCACGCGTTTGACCACTATCTCGCCTGATATTAAGCGATGATGTGATCTTCGGTGAAGCACGCTTGCCTAGAAGAAACCTATTCACTCTTGACTTAAAGACCCCAAGGTTGTAGCTATCAGGGAACAAATACTCCGGAAAGGAGTTCCACTCCTTAGCTGTGCGCACAATGAAAGTATTAGCGATGCGCTTTGTGCGTATGGGAGGGATGTCTACCATGTACAGACAACCTGTCATGGCGTCCGAGGAATTGTCTACGATGGAGAGAGTATAAGCCTGCTGAAGGTATGCTTCTAAAACTTATTTATTCTTCCTTAAAGCTGCGCTGAGTATCTTTGCGCGTCTTACCAGGCAAAAAAAAGTTATTTCTTTCTTAATTCAGTTGGTAATTTGCTGATGAATGAAACTGCTTGTATTGATTATAATATTATACATAAACATTTATAACTATTTAATTGTTCCGTATGGTGTCGGACGTAAAGAATCTCACCATCCCATATCTTCCCATGGGTGTCGTAAAAGGCGACTAAGGGATACGCCAGAGAATGGGCAGCAGCGTTCTCTGTGCACTTTAACAACAAACTGCGATCGCCAACCCGCCTGCCGAGCGTGGCGATTAAGGCAAACCCCCCCAAACCAAAATGAAAAGCACAAAGAAAAAACGGCCCCGAGTGCCCGGCAGCCCTAATAAACACCGACGACTGGACCTGGCAACGTATAACACGCAAACACTCCGGACCGACGAGAAGATAGCCGAACTCGAGGAAGAATTAAGCAGGTTGCGGTGGAGTATTATAGGGTTATCTGAAGTCCGAAGAGAGGGGGAGGACTCGATAATCCTCAAATCCGGTAACCTGCTCTATTTCCGAGAGGGTGACCGGCAGTCCCAGGGAGGTGTCGGGTTTATCGTCCACAAGTCCCTTGTGAACAACGTGGTCAAGATCGAGAGTGTGTCGACCAGGGTGGCGTACCTTATACTCAGAATATCCTCGACATATTCGCTGAAGGTTATACAGGTCTACGCCCCGACCTCGGCACACCCCGACGACGAGGTAGAGACCAAGTATGAGGATATTTCTAGAGCCATGCATGGTTTCAAAACTCACTTCACCGTTATCATGGGGGACTTCAACACCGACACCTACTGGCCAGCTTTATGGAGAAGGAGGGCCTCTATATGATGAACTTCTTCTTCAGAAAGCGTGAGCACAGGAAGTGGACCTGGCAAAGCCCCGATGGTGCAACTAAAAACGAGATCGACTTCATCATGTCAACCAAGAAGCAAATGTTCAATGATGTCTCTGTGATCAATTTGGTGAATACCGGGAGCGATCACCGCATGGTGAGAGGCACATTGAACATTAATATCAAGCTTGAAAGGCGACTGATGAAGTCTACGCTCCGTCCAGCACAGATCCAGATCCAAAACCCCGAGAGCTTTCAGCTCGAACTTCAGAATCGTTTCGAGTGCCTAGGGAGCTCCGTGGACGAATACAGCGATGGGTTCGTGGAAGCTGTCCATACGGTTGGGTCTAAGTTTTTCAAGACCCGCCGTACAGATATAAACAAAAAGCTCTCTGATCCTACTCTCAAGCTCATGAAGGAGAGGCGTGAGATGATCCTGCAGTCTTCAGACGATGCATTGAAGTACCGGCAGCTCAATAGACGGATCTCAAAGTCCTTGAAAAGCGATCTCCACCGCTTTAATACCGAGCGTATTAAAGACGCGATTGAGCGGAATAAGCGTTCCAAGGTCTTTGCAAGAGATCTCACTATTGGGCAGAGCCAGCTCACGAAACTGAAGACCGACGATGGCAGAATCGTATCCGCTAAACCGGAGCTATTGAGAGAGATCGAGAGATTCTATGGGCAGTTGTACACGTCAACCAGTAAACCCGTCGCGAATCTAGCAAAAGACCCTAGAGCTAGTATGAGCCGGCGCTATACCGAAGACATTCCGGACGTCAGCCTGTATGAGATTAGGATGGCTCTTAAACAGCTTAAAAACAACAAGGCGCCGGGTGAAGACGGAATTACAGCCGAACTCCTGAAGGCGGGTGGAAAACCGGTCCTTAAGGCCCTTCAGAAGCTGTTTGATTCCGTCATAATCGAGGGCAAAACGCCACAGGCATGGTGCAGGGGTGTGGTGGTACTCTTCTTCAAGAAGGGCGACAATGCCCTACTAAAGAACTATAGGCCCATCTCACTTCTTAGCCATGTCTACAAGCTGTTTTCAAGAGTCATCACGAATCGTCTCGCGCGCAGGTTAGACGATTTCCAGCCTCCTGAACAAGCCGGTTTCCGTAAAGGCTTTAACACCGTAGACCACATACATACGCTGCGGCAGGTTATACAGAAGACCGAAGAGTACAACCTGCCTCTCTGCTTAGCGTTTGTGGACTACGAGAAAGCCTTTGATTCGATCGAGACTTGGGCTTTGCTGCAGTCTCTCCAACGGTGCCAAATTGACTACCGGTACATCGAGGTGTTGAAGTGTTTGTATAATAACGCCACCATTCAGTTCGACTTCAGGATCAGACCTCGGAACCTGTCTTTCTGCAGCGAGGTGTGAGGCAGGGAGATGTCATATCTCCGAAACTGTTCACCGCTGCACTGGAGGATGTCTTCAAGGTTCTGGACTGCAGAGGGTTAGGCATCAACGTCAATGGCGAGTACCTACATCACTCACCTTCGGTTTGCCGACGATATAGTGGTCATGGCTGAGACTATGGAGGACCTCAATACAATGCTCGATGACCTCAGTAGAGCCTCCGAAAGAGTGGGTCTTAGGATGAACATGGACAAAACCAAGGTGATGTTGAATGCCCATGTCACACCCACTCCTATTAGGGTCGGAGACTCTACACTCGAAGTTGTGGATGACTATGTCTACCTGGGACAAACGATCCAGTTGGGTAGGGCCAACTTCGAGAAAGAGGTCAACCGTCGAATCCGACTCGGCTGGGCAGCGTTCGGGAAGTTGCGCGGTATCTTCACGTCCAACTTACCACAGTGTCTCAAGACGAAAGTCTATGACCAGTGTGTGTTGCCAGTTATGACCTATGGCTCTGAGACGTGGTCGCTCACAATGGGCCTGATCAGAAAGCTTACAGTCACCCAAAGGGCAATGGAGAGGGCTATGCTCGGAGTTGCCTTACGTGATCGAATCAGAAATGTAGAGATCCGCAAGAGAACCAGGGTTACCGACATAGCCCGAAGAATTGCCAAACTTAAGTGGCAGTGGGCAGGGCACATTGCTCGCAGAACGGATGGCCGATGGGGCAGAAAGGTTCTGGAGTGGCGACCGCGAACCGGAAGACGTTGCGTTGGAAGGCCTCCCACCAGGTGGACCGATGACCTGGTGAAGGTTGTAGGGATCCGCTGGATGCGGGACGCACGGGACCGGTCAATGTAGTGACGCTTGGGGGAGGCCTATGTCCAGCAGTGGACGTCTTGCGGCTGATATGATGATGATGATGATGATAACTATTTGTTCCAATATGGCGAACAATAAGATATTATTTACCTCTGTAAAACGCCTATATCCAAAGGAAAATAAACAAATAAAACCTGTGAGTGTTTGTTTTTTTTTTCTATCCAGTAGAATCGATGTCAAATTGTTATCCATTTAAAACCGTCACGGGCGTTTTGGGAGGCTGTTTTTATGTAATTTAAATATAAAAAGTGCTAATTCTCAACCTTATTAAAATATACTACCTCCTGCCAGAGGCTACGGCCGCGTGAAAACGGGTTTTCTTATACCAAGATAAAAATATACTGAGATGTGGCCTATGTGTTATTCCAGACTACAATCTATATCTGTGCCAAATTTCATCCAGATTCGTTCTGGCGTGATTGAGTAACAAACATAAATCCATCCAAATTTTTGCATTTATAGTATTAGCACGGGCACACAACGCGAAGAAATAAAATTTGGTTCAAATAAATTGAACTAAGTAGATGGTTGAAATTGATTCCAATAGGTAGATGGTTTTAAATTTCTGAGGCATACACTCGATTTTTTTAATTAGTTTTGTTATACATTTTGGTATAATGAAAATGTAAAAACGTGCAAAAAATACTATAAAAAAATCAGCACTCTATTAAAAAAAAGTATTCACGAACCGAGTAAACCCTTTTACTTTCAAGTCGCTGCTAACACCATAAATACCCGTAGAACAGAACCGAACGCGATCGATGTTCTTAGAAAAGTAATCAGCTTAATCGGACACAGAACGTTAGTTACGTCGGCACGGTTTCTTTCATCTATATACTAGTACTATATTATCTATGGTATTAGTAAGATTACTAGAGATTGATTATTTTCTGTTTATTTTTTTCCCAGGATCAGACATCCAGTCAAACCATTACATCTACGATCATTCAGACTTGAACAATGAATTCCACTGCGGTTATGTTGGTGGGGATAACAACGCGAGCTATGACCCACCACTCTTCCAGAAATACCATATAACAGGATAGGCAGAAGAGTAGGATCAGTCGAGTGAGTAATGATTATTATTTTTGTATTAATACTTCTTCTACCCGCGCCTTCGCCCACGTGAAAAGTGTCCTTTATTCTAATCCAGGTTTTGGACAATTCATATGCCTATGTCAAATTCCATCGTAAAAAAATGTCTCAAATGTGTAAAGTCTTTGGTAGGTTTCCAATTTATTTTGTTGTGGACACCGAATTCGAAAAAGAAAGTTATTTTTCACTTTGTAGTGTTTTTGGTGTGTAGGCAACTTGCATGATTGAAAAACACATGTCTGTGTTGAGAAACAATATATACGGGTCTACCCGGGACCACGGTCGTTGCAACACGGCCGAAACGTCGGGTGAAATAGGTAAATAAACAATCGAAATCATCGCGTTATATTCCCGTGACGTGATATATTGTTTCTCAATTATGAAACGCGAAAGCTTTAAAGTTAATACATGTCTGTGTTTTTCAATCATGGAACTAAACTCTTCATAAGTAAACCCTGATTGCAATAACGCATAATATAACTTTTTTTAAATTGCCTAGTTGTTTGTTGTAACACGCATACTTGCGTCCGTTACATTTACTTATTTATACCTAAGCATGTTCAGCCCAGTATTAAACTGAACTTTTTACTTACTTTTTGTAGATACTGAAAGGTAAAAACCCGAATCTTGTGGTTTAATCTTATCCTTCGGGGAAAACATGCATGATGAATAAAATAAGGCATTTATTAACAATTTTTTTACAATTGGGCATTGTTAAAACCCATGAGATCCATTTGTGACGTAGTCAACCACTCCAACCAGGAAAACGGGAAAAAAAAACACAAACCAAAAATAATATGCCCATAATTTTGTCTCCAAGCGTCATTATTATATTTCCGCCAATATTTTTTGGTCTTATCATAATATCCTAACGTGGCTATATTTAAGTGGAATTAGGTGATATTCGTTACCAGCCCATAGATAACACCTTGCCTAGTTTAAATCCTGCAGCAAACTGAACGAAATACCCAAATGCCTCTTAGCAAAAAAATAATCTAAAATTCAGTAATAATTGAGTATTTAATATTAGAGAAAGTAAAATTGTTTAGGTGATATTCTTCAGAAAGGCCAAGTGCGCAGTATAACCGGCGTGTGTGTATGACTAGATGTATGAATGTGAGTGAAGTAAAATAAATATGTAAGGATCGTAGCAGGTGGCGTTCTGTAGTTTATGCCTACACCCATAGAAAAAGGCGTGAGTTTATGTATGTATGTAAAATTGTTTCTTTGTTAAAGGTAATCTTTGGTAAACCAATTCTTCACTGGTTCGATACCAAAAAGTCTTTTATCTACGTCGGTTTCGTTATATTCGAATTACAAAATTGACAGCGGTTTCATTATGATATCCATAACGACATCGGGTTGCATTATGTGAATCGTCATACATTCTAAAACACAAGCAAAGACATTCTGAACATACAGCCAGGTACCTATTGTTTTTAAAAATGGAACAAGTTTAGCACAAAAGTATCGTATACTATTTGGCTGTTGCGGCTACAAGATCTTTGCCTTATACCTAATAAAGACTAAATAAAAAAAAGGGAACGCATGAAAAAAATTCTGAGTGAAATTTAATTCCAAATTTTATTAAAAATGTCTTCAACATGTGATATTGAAAATACTCCACCAGATATAACAAATAGAGCAGTTGCGGCTACAAATAATTTACTACCAGAAAAATCAAGACATGTATATGAGAAATGAAATACTTAAACACACTTTCTGAAATACTTATTTGTCTATATCTGTGTTTTATTCCTTCCTTCGTAGATAAAATCTTGTACGCAACTGTACGTTATTGGTCTTTTAATATCTCGTGCCCACCTATTTCGGTACGCGCTACGCTTGTACCGATAAATGACACTCGTATTAAAAGACCGTCCATAACGTAACAGTTGCATAAATAGCTATTTAATAACGAAAAATGGCACTCGTATTAAAAGACCTTCCATAACGTAACAGTTGCATAAATAGCTATTACTGATAGATCATCATCATCATCAGCCTTTTAATGTTCCCACTGCTGGGACACAGGCCTCCTCTCTTTGAGAGTGAATGATATAATCCGTAATCCACCACGCGGGCCCAGTGCGGGTTGGTGGATGTCACATGTCTTCGAATTTTTGGTTCTAGGAGATGCCGATTTCCTTATGATGTTTTCCTTCACCGTTTTGAGAGCAGTGGTGATGAAATAATTTACACAAACTAAAGCGCCTACCTGGGTTTGAACTTACGACCTTATAACTTGTAAGTTACGGTAGCTACCACTGGGCCACCACTGCTCTTTGTATAAAGAGCAGTGGTATTATTATTATTATAGTGGCAAAATAGTATCGCAACACTGTTACAATATAGAATACACTATCTCTCAGTGCTATAAGCTTTATATCCCAGTAAAATGCACGATTCATGTGGAGTAGGGCATGGGATCGAAAGTGCGTGATGAATTTAGTACCTACGTAATTAAATCACATTTTTTATTTTATTAGAGTAAAAAACTTTTAAACAAATAATCAAACTGACTTCAAAAACAAAACAATAACTTTCAATTTATAAGGTTAGATTCAAGGCGGGTCATGTTGTGTAATAGTACCTATTTCAAGTAAAATGAGTATAATGAAGGCTAAATTCAATTAAGGTAATACCGATTTGATTTAAAAAGTTGTACAGCTCGGAGAGCTCGCTGAATCAGAATAGCCAAATGGGCGCAAATCTATCAAACTACCAAGGGGCACTGCTGTTGTATAAGGATACCTCCAGGACCAGACAACTATCGAAATGTCAGTTTAAACAAAGTGCCACATCGATAGCCTTGAAGTTTAGCTGTGATGATATGCAATGCACACGTTAATAACGAAATATTTTAGTAAAACTATAAAGGTACCTACCTAAACAGTATCGTAGGTGTGTGGTTGATTGGTGTGGAGTATTGTCAGATTTCCAATGTCACGGAATAGTGCTCAGTTATAAATAAACATACTTATGGTGAGGAAACTGTGTGTCCTGGAGCCGGTGATTCGGGAACGTGTGACGTCCGCCGGGTAACGCTTAGCTCGCGCGGTGGATTGAGGCCTTGTCGCTGTCGCAGAAAGGAGGTAGCTCTCCGGCGAAAGTAGCATTATAGGCTGATTATACTTATAGAAATAGGTGGTGTGAAAAGACGCTGCCATTAAATTGGCGGGTTGCTGCCATTAAATTGGCGGGTTGCTGCCATTAAATTGGTGGGTTTTGCGGCCCTTAAATTGGTGGGTGGTTGCTGCCATTAAATTGGTGGGTGGTTTCTGCCATTAAATTGGTGGGTTACTGCCATTAAAATGATGGGTGGTTGCTGCCATTAAATTGGTGGAATTGTGATTATCATTAAATTAGAGATTTGCGTATATACATGAACTCACGCACAATGTCACAGTGACATTCTAAATAAAAAGAAAATATTACAAAATTAAAATCAAAAAAAGTATCCCAAACGAATGGCCGCGTACTAACAAAATAATGTACTTTAGAAGTGGAACACTGTGGAAAATTAGAGATTACAGAGGTTTTGGTGATAGATTTATTTGCTCTCATTAAATTGAAGAAAAATAGGAGTGTGAAGGGATGTTATGAACGTAAAAAAAACAAGAATCTGTCACGTGAAGAACAAACAATATATTACATAAGAATAATAAAAAAACTGTTTGTTCATTCTTACAAAATGAATTAATATTAAATAGATTTTAAAATCGTTCAAGAAGAAGGGATGTAGTGTATCTATCTCACTCACACGTTCGCTTAGTCAGCCCCACTTTCCCCAAAACAGACATAGGTACACGATCTCGTGCGCATTGCGTCATTATTACGAGAGCCGCTGGCAAGTGTGGACGTGTTGACGTTTGGTCATTTAGTGCATGTACGAGCCTGTAAATTGCCCCACAAATAGTACATGTTTGTTTTCTAGCTAATCTTGTTTTAACAATGTCACAAAAAACTTTTAGTGTGAAAATGTTACGTGATAATATTTGTGTTACGGGCTTGGTGCATTTATTAATACTATTAGCGCTGACAAAGGGCACTGCGGAAGCTCAGGATCTAAGTAAGTCTTAAGCCTTTTAAAAATCTATTAGCAAGTGAGATACAAGTTTTGGTAATAAATATTGACCACTATCCAATATATTTGTTGCAATAAATAACTTCTTTCGGGTTGGGGATAAACATTGAATGAATTCCAATCTACAATCAATAGAATTATTTCAGTGTAAAGGAGATGTTTGATTTTGGGCCATCACTATGATACACACATATATACACACACATCAATATGTACACTACATAGATAAATAGAAAAAAATAGAGGAATTCCGAAAAAATACTTACAAATTAATTTGAATAAGGGTACAGGCGTACAAAAATGATCATTTGATAAGTTTTCTACTACTCTTTTCGATAACCCTATTTTAGCGCTTCATTTGTTTATGACATGACATTTGACGACTTTAACAATTTTAAGAAGTGACATCGTGAGATTGAGTCTTTCTTTGCTTTGACTTTGAATTATGTTTAGAACTCTTTCGGGTAGGTTAAGTTCAGCTGCATATACAGTAAGGAAAATAAGGCAGTTAACCGATATAACCACACCTAGGTTAGTAAACTATGCTTATTTCCACTGTATTATGTCTTATGGCATTCTGCTGTGGGGATCAGCAGCAGATGTTGACTCAATTTTCATCTTACAAAAGAGGGCAATCCGCGCGATCTATAAAATGGGTCCCCGCGAGTCCCCAGAGAAAAAATTAAAGAGATATTTTGTATGTCCGCAAAAATCGAGGGTTTTTTTTCCATAATTTAAATACACGTAGTAAGCAAGAAATTGTAATACCCAAATTCAGATTAACCAAAACTAGCAAGTCTTTTCTTATAAACTGTAACCGCTTTTTAACCGACTTCCCAAAAAGGAAGAGGTTTTTTTTTTTTTTTTTTTTTTTTTTTTTTTTTTTTTTTTTTTTTTTTTTTTTGTGTATGTTCACCGATATCTCCGTCAATTGTGGACCGATTTTGAAAATTTCTTTTTTTGTTTGAAAACGTATGTTCCAAAATTGGTTCCATTTTAATTTGGTGGAGATCTGATGAAGAACTTTGGAGATATACAACAGAACTCTTCAATAAATAACGGCAAATCTCTCGGGATTGCTGCAATCGCATGTCTGTTTATTGTTTATACCATTTCATAACATAACATCACGCCAGTACGGTCTTAAGAGGTACGCAGATCTCTAATTTCAGCGGTTAAGTTCAAGTTTTATGAAATCTATTTCGGCGTTATAGTTACCTTACTAACTTGCCTATTAGGTAGGTACAACTAAAAAGTGAAAATAAAAAAACTTTTTTGCAAAAAAATACTACCGACTTCCAAATACAAAACTACAAAGTAAAAAATAACTTTAATTTTTGAAGTCGGTGTCCATAACGCAAAAAATTGGCACCTACTAAAGACACCGACTTCAAAAATTAAAGTTATTTTTTACTTTGTAGTTTTGTATTTGGAAGTCGGTAGTATTTTTTTGCAAAAAAGTTTTTTTATATAACAAGTTGCCAAAGTCAGTTATAGAACTTGAACACGTTTGATGTGATTTTTGAAAAATCACATCAAACGTGTCCTTATTAAAAAAGCATATTATAAAATCAAGGACTACGTTGAAGATAACATTTTTGGCTTTAGCTCCTTCTGCGCTTGCAGCTTCCCTGGTAACTCATAAACGGCACAAATATCTAACTATTCTCAATCTTTTTTTTTGTTTTCTTTCTTTTAATTAGACTTTTTACAATGGTTTTCAATCATATTTATAGCCCTTTGCTAAGAATAGTTACAGCACTGATAACAACATTTGTGCCACATGTTAAATTTAGTCTTGTTATGCTTCTTTTTTTTACCTTTGTATAGATTCTTATACCGATAGTTTTTTGAATATGTGAACATTGTAGGCCTTCTAGATGCTATTTAACAATTGTTAACTTTTTATATAATATATACCTAATCATTTTCTTCTTTTTAGTTTCTTGCGACTTATACCTACGTTGTCCCCCCATATCTAAGTACTAGTGCTGTAACATGGAAATATTGTAAAACCAAACCATTTTTTAAAAGAGTAACCATGAAGTTTCTTGCCGGTTCTTCCCCATAGGAAACAACCAACCCGAACCGTGCACCTTTTGTCGACCTTTTATAAGTGCCCATGTAGGCCTATGTGAAATAAAACAGATTTATTTTGAATTTTTGATTTTGTTTCGGAGTTTTTAGTGATTGTTTTAGTTTTGCAACCTAGTTTACTATTACGGACATTGATTGATTGCTTCACTGTTGCAATTGAATTTATGTTGTTTTTTTTAACGCCGATATTACGATGACAGGTCAATCAAATGTCATTGCCAAAATGATATTTTTCGCATATTGCTGATCTGATCCACCATGTTTAATTTGATGTTGTGTTGCTCTACTTGACAAAGTTATTTCGAGTTAACATTGAAACCAAGTGAAATTAAAGAAAATTAACGCTAAATAAAACCGGACAAGTGCGAGTCAAACTCGTGCGCCGAGGGTCCCGTACCTACCCATTATACAGACAAAGATGAGAATTGCCTCTAAGCATTCAAAGCGTGATTTTTGCGGTTTCTGGAAGAGCCCTTATAAATTGAGCATTCGGCCAGGCCTGCCTGTTAGTGTGAATGGTGTGAGTGATGTGAACGATATTGCAAACCTTTTTAGAAATCGGTTTGTTTTAAAGTCATCGCTAGGCAGCTCTTGTGAGATGCTGGAAATTGAGCCCCGTTGTGGCAAGATGGGCACACGTTTCAGTATCAAATATGTGGCTAGGGTCATCAGGTCTACGTCTAGAGGTGTCCCCTGGACATGATGGGCTCAGTAGCTCGAGTGTTTGCAATACGCCGGTCCCCTCTTACCGAGGGTTTTGGCACTGCTGTACAATTGATGTATTGGTCATTCATACTTGCCCTCCGACCTAATGAGGACGATCGTGGTTCCCATTGTTAAAAGTAAAACAGGTGATCTTTCGGATAGGAAAAACTATAGACCTATTTCTCTAGCAACCATAGTCGCTAAGGTGCATGTTGGTCTGCTTGATACACAGCAAAACGAACATCTTGTGCTGCACGACAATCAGTTCGGGTTTCGGCCAGGACTTTCTACAGAGAATGCAGTTTTGTATCTCAAGCCGGCCGTCAGGTACTACACAAAAAGAGGAATACCTGTATTCGCTTGCTTCCTCGATCGGTTTAGGGCTTTTGATCTGGTTTCTTATATTTGGAGGTTAGAAAAAGATAACAACATTGGTGGTCAGATTAATGTTTGTTTACATTCACACGCAAGTGACAAACACTAGCTGTCTCTTTTTTACTTGTTGGTTTTATCAAGCCATTCCTTTCGACTTGTAGTGAAATGTCAGATGAATGAAAAGTGTGTATGTGTGCTGCCGCTGCTGCGCGGAACACTTTTTTCAATTGTTTTGTGAGTGTATAACGTATCTGATGTAAGCAAAGACCTTATACTTCTTACTACTAGACTGTGCACTATGGCGCAAAAACCGGTCCGAGCGAGAGGGCTCCCTTTGGTAGTGTGTCTCTTTCTAATGAGGTGACCATGATCAAACAGAACACGGTACAAATTGATTGTAAAAACGATAGTTTAAGTATTCCGATATGTTGATGCTACCTAACTGCGCTACCTAAACCTACCTAATTTATAGTTAATAAAAAAAAAGTTTTTTTGGTATCTACATCACTAACCATATGGTGTCGGGCGTAAAGATTTTCACCATCCCATGTGTGCCCGTGGGTGTGGTAAGAGGCGACTAAGGGAAAAACCAGAGAATGAGCAGCAGCGTTATCTGTGCATTTGTAACAACCATACTGCGATCGCCAACCCGCCTGCAAAGCACTCCCCATGAATAGCACAAATAAAACATAGCCCCTATTGTCCGGCAGCCTGTACCCTCGACTACGGTAGTGGTCGAGGTTACGGTATGGCAAGGAGTGCTAAGAATCCCGGACGAGATCCAGGTACCCCAACAAATACCGACGACTGGACCTGGCAACGTACAACACGCGCACACTCCGGACCGACGAAAATATCACCGAACTCGAAGAGGAATTGAGCAGTTTAGGATGGAGTATTAAAGGGTCTGAAATTCGAAGAGAGGGGGAGGACTCAATAATCCTCAAATCCCAAGTCTCTTCAAGTTTCATTCTTCAAGACCATCCTATAGATTGGAACAAAAAGCTCTCTGATCCTACTCTCAAGCTCATGAAGGAGAGGCGTTAGATGACACTGCAGTCTTCTGACGGTGCTTTGAAATACCGGCAGCTAAATATTTCTCAAAGCATCTCTATGATTTCACATATTGTTCAGTTGCGTAGACAGTTGAGAAATAAAACTACACCAATTGTATTCCACTAGGAAACAATTTGCAAATAATATTAACAGCCGCTGAATTTCACTCGAACAAAGTCCGCCAAAAAATCCGCAAGCTTTTTACCATCCTACATTTAGTATTACCTGGCCCAAACATTTAAAAGTACTACTCTTACTCAGTCAGTATTAATGATTTTTTTTTTATACAACGAATTGATGAAATATAGGAACTGTAGAAATATATATACACTTTTCTAGAAATATTTAAATACGTGTCAAAGTCAATGAATTGTTCGTTTTGGTATAACATAAAAGAAAAATATAAAATTTTCTACCATTTCTACCAAACCCAATGATTATTTGAGCTAGCAAGAGGTCAGACAAGGACACACTACCAGCGGAAACCCTCTCGCCAGGACCGCTTTTGGTTAGCTACCGCTTATAAGGAAATAGCTAACCTAGGTGTATGATGATAGATTTAATTTTAGCTAAACAAAAAATTTTGGTACACAGTCTAGTAGTAAGAAATACGTATAAGGTCTTTGGATGTAAGTGATTGATCACATGACATTTCGATAGCGTTTGTCATTCCCATACCTTTTTGACATTTTTCGTTGACGTTATCGCCACGCTTACGTTCATAGAATGTCACTTGTCTATGGCCAAGGGTGTGATCATATTGATCACGCATCGCTTTCGTAGGCAAACAAAGTGTGTTGATCAACACACATTACGGCATTCACAGAGAAACTCATCGGCATTGTCAAAACTTTCCGTACCTGTACAAACCAAAGACCTTATACTTCTTACTACTAGACTGTGTACCAAAATTTTTTGTTTAGCTAAAATGAAATCTATCATCATACACCTAGTTTAGCTATTTCCTTATAAGCAGTAGCTAACCAAAAGCGGTCCTGGCGAGAGGGTTTCCGCTGGTAGTGTGTCCTTGTCTGACCTCTTGCTAGCTCAACTAATCATTGGGTTTGGTAGAAATGGTAGAAAATTTTATATTTTTCTTTTTATTTTATACCAAAACGAACAATTCATAGACTTTGACACGTATTTAAATATTTCTAGGTAAGTATATAATATTTCTACAGTTCCTGTAATTGATCAATTCGTTGTATTTAAAAAAAATATTCATTAATACTGAGTAAGAGTAGTACTTTTAAATGTTTGGGCCTGGTAATACTAAATGTAGGATGGTAAAAAGCTTGCGGATTTTTTGGCGGACTTTGTTCGAGTGAAATTCAGCGGCTGTTAATATTATTTGCAAATTGATTCCTAGTGGAAAACAATTGGTGTAGTTTTATTTCTCAATTGTCTACGCAACTGGACAATATGTGAAATCATAGAGATCCTTTGAGGTATAGTTAGCTGCCGGTATTTCAAAGCACCGTCAGAAGACTGCAGGGTCATCTAACGCCTCTCCTTCATGAGCTTGAGAGTAAGATCAGAGAGCTTTTTGTTCCAATCTATATGATGGTCTTGAAGGATGAAACTTAAAGAGACTTGGGATTTGAGGATTATTGAGTCCTCCCCCTCTATTTGAACTTCAGATAACCTTTTAATATTCCATCGAAAACTACTCAATTCCTCATCGAGTTCGGTGATATTTTCGTCGGTCCGGAAATTCTTAGCACCCCTTGCCATACCGTAACCTCGACCGCTACCGTAGTCGAGGGTACAGGCTGCCGGGCAATAGGGGCTATGTTTTATTTGTGCTATTCATGGGGAGTGCTTTGCAGGTGGGTTGGCGATCGCAGTATGGTTGTTACAAATGCACAGAGAACGCTGCTGCCCATTCTCTGGATTTTCCCTTAGTCGCCTCTTACGATACCCACGGGCAAACATGGGATGGTGAAATTCTTTACGCACGACACCTTACGGTTAGTGATGTAGATACCAAAAAATATAAACACTTTTTTTATTATCTATAAATTATGTAGGTTTAGGTAGCGCAGTTAGGTAGCATCAACATATCGGAATACTTAAACTATCGTTTTTACAATCAATTTGTCCCGTGTTCTGTTTGGTCATGGTCACCTCATTAGAAAGAGACACACTACCAAAGGGAGCCCTCTCGCTCGGACCGGTTTTTGCGCCATAGTGCACAGTCTAGTAGTAAGAAGTATAAGGTCTTTGGTACAAACCAAGCGTGACATTGAGTGTCACTGTTTACTACTCATAGAAATTGTCGGCCCGTGATAATTCTGACAAAGGTTATGATAGCTGAAACTTGTTTTCAGTGCAATTGCGCAGCCACGATTATCATTATGAGCAATAGCGCTTTCGCTACCGCTGTGTGTCAACACAATACCATATTAAGCAGCATTCCTGTTATTGTTTAGTAACAAAGAAACCTCAAATGAATCTGGTCTAACAATATCTTCTCATTGTTTCAGAATCACCAGCCTTAGACTTCAAAAAGCACAGATTAGTTCAACCAATTGTCCATCATGGAAGAACGAAAAGAGAGATCTCGACGACGAGGGATACGGTAAGTGCTACAAGTACCATCTTTGGAGTACTAAATTTTTGCCCACTTCTGGGAAAATGCAGGAGGCCTATCTCTTTCCAAACTCCTCTGTCTTGCGTGATGTCTGGTCAAGTTTGACCAGCAAACGTGATCAGACTAAACTGCTACGTTATTGCACTCATGATAGGTCAAGTCTTGTGGAGAAACGAGAACCACTTCGTATAGAACAAAAACAAACAAACAACGGAACTTGGCATATCCAAGAGAAATCTTTCATAGACTTAGGTAGAAAAATAATCTTTACTTTATAATAAAACCACGGAACACCATTTAAAACGGACGTTCGACATGCTACCGACCTCTTTCAGTAGCTGTATTGTGCCCAGCGGCAAAAATTGCTGTTTTGTAACGGTTCCAATGGAATCACTTGCTTGTACGCTATTATTTTGTGGTGACTAATGGTTTTAAGCAATGATATTCAAATAAACAGATATGTTATGAGCGCGCGCATTGTGAAGACTCGAATAGGTCACAATTGTGACCTTCAGTCTTTAGTTTATGTCACGCATGGCGAAGAGCGATAGGCTTTGTTGAAACAAAATAAAAAAGAATGCCATCGTGTGTATTTAGAAATTGTACCAATTATGATACCAAAGTACATAAAACAGAAGGGATCTCATACCATATGTAAGTATGCAATACGACTCAATTTACTAAGTTATTTCATTTTTTTTCCTTTTTTTCTGATATTTGGAGGTTAGAAAAAGATAACAACATTGGTGGTCAGAATAATATTTGATTACATTCACAAGCAAGTGACAAACACTAGCTGTCTCTTTTTTTCTTGTTGGTTTTATCAAGCCATCCCTTTCGACTTGTATTCAAATGTCAGATGAATGAAAAGTGTGTATGTGTGCTGCCACTGCTGCGCGGAACCGGCGGAACACTTTTTTCAATTGTTTTGGGAGTGTATACCGTATCTGTTTATTTGAATATCATTGGTTTTAAGTGATCTTCTCGTCGAAGTGGCAGTTATCTGTTCCAATTTTCCAAGCTAAGGTTCCAAGTATTAAGTGATATCTTCCAAAGGATCGTCACAGTATCTCGTCAAGTTTGCGAAGAACCATAACTCGGAAAAAGGTCAGATAAAAATCTAAACAATATATATAGCCTAAAATCAAAAGGTAAATAATCATAGTAAAAGAATCGTTGTTTACGATCAGCGCCATTTATTAATGAACAACAACACCAAACTCTCAGATCTAGTACAGTTGCGGCCATTTTGTCCACTTCCTGACCGAGACGAAGATCGAACGAGTATTCTACTCAACAACAGAGGGCAGCACCTGCAACAGTAAATCATTGATATTATTTTAAATAAATATGGATGAATTAACAGCTCTTATTAAAAACTTACAACAAAAAATGGACGAGCAGACAACCGAAATTAGAGATATGAAACAAAGTATACCAAAAATTATAAACAACAACATTGATGAAAAACTTTCACAGCTACAAGATGGGCCAAAAGAAATCACCCTATTGGAAGATGCTCTCATTTTTGCAAATGGCCGCCAATGTCAGATCTGTTTTGACATTTGTGGACTAGACAGATGCAGAATACAAGTGAACAAGCTATAGAGCGCGTAACCTACGCCCAAGTCATCCTCAATCTCGAGGAAGAAGTGGACGATTTTTCGACCAAAATCATAATGAGCGATTAGGCTCATTTCCACCTCAGCGGGTATGTGAACAAGCAAAACTATCGCTTCTGGGGCACCGAAAATCCACGAGTGAGGCACGAGTAATTTAAGATTTGCTGATGATATAGTTTTGTTCTCTGAAACAGCTTCACAACTCGAGGAAATGATAAATGAACACTCTGTCAGTCTCACTATTGGTTTGGAACTAAACGCAAAGAAAACAAAGATTATGACCAACAAACTAGAAAAACCTATAAAAGTAAACAACAAACCATTGGAGTACGTGCAAGAATATATAATCTATCTGGGTAAAGAGATATCTTTTAAAATATCTAGGCATCGAGACTTGTTTAACAGAAGTGTGCACATGACGTGGATGAAATTTTGGAGTTACAAAGAGATCTTAAAATCAAACCTTCCTTTAAGACTGAAAAATAAAATCCTGGATTCATGTTTACTTCATGTCTCACATATGCAAGCAAAACATGGGTTTATAATACATTCACAAAGAGGAAAATTGAAACTTGTCAGAGAAACATGCAAAGGAGTATTCTAAATCTGAAACTTAAAGATAAAATAAGAAACACCGATATAAGGAAAAGAACAAAGGTCATAGATGCTCTATCACATTGTCTGAAATTGAAATGGGCAGGCCATATTGCACGTATGTCAAATGAAAAATGGACTAAGAAAGTGATTACCTGGAGTAGTCCTCTTGGAAAACGCAAAAGAGGGAGACCGCTAGAGCGATGGACTGATGAAATTAAGAAGATTGCAGGAGATGACTGGTTTGCCACAGCCCAAGATAGAGAAAAAAAAAAATAATGGAGGAGGCCTATACTCGTCGAGTGGTCCTTAACAAAAAATGACAAAATGAGAATTTATCATGATTTATTTGACATTTATGATGAAATTTATATGTTTAGAAGAAAGTTAAATAAAGGAGAGGAATGCGTGAAGTTTATTAGGTGTTATAAATAAAATATATATAGTTAAAATAAAAAAATAAAAAAATGAAAAAGATAGTAAAATGTATGGCATTGTTATCAAAATAAAAGAGTAACACTCGTAATAAAAACTAAATTCAAAACAATAACAACTTAACAAAAATAAAGGGTACAGCTTTCGTGCACACAAGTGTAATCGGGAGCGAACGGAAAAAGGACGCGGTGTGGGAGGCAAGGGTCGACTGAGCCACCAATCGCACGCTCGGATCGGTGCGACATTGTACCCCGCGTCCCGCTTCACTACCAAGGAGACCTAAAAAACGACTTCTGCGCATCTAACGACTCTTGTCAAGTTACGTGCCGACGACTGTACCAAAATATAACGTGGTCGATCCCAAACATAATGAACTTCTGACAATCGTTATCACCACGGGGTCCCAGCGCTAAGAAAGAAAATTTGGTTCAAATAAATACCACTAGATGGCGCGATATGCACTGATTTGTTATTGATGTAAAATTTTATATAAAAATATTGTTTGTAAAATTAACATTTTCTGGAACTGAACATAAATATTTTATGTTCTTGTTTAATTAACTCTCCCAAGCACAAAATTATGGAATATTGGGCTCTTAGTTCACTTTTCAAACTTTATCTATTTTTTTTGGAACAGCTCATTTAAAATTGATGCCAATAGATGGCGCGTTTTTAAATTTCTGAGGCATTCCACTTGATTGTTTAAATTTGTATTGTAACACATTTTGGTGCAATTAAATTGTGAAAACGTGCTTCAAAATACTATAAAACAAATCTTCACTGTATTTAAAGAAAAAAATATTCATGAAACGAGTAAATAACGGCGATCAATGTATAAAAAACAATCAGTTTAATCAGAAGAAAAACGCTAATTACGTCGGCACGGTTTTTGTATGGAATGAGGCATCTGTATGCTAGTACTATATTATGTGTATTATAGCTAATAGAGGATCTATTTGTCTTGAGCCCAAGGTTCAAATTACAGTAAACTCTACTAATTACCACGTCCTTTTCTATTAGTATACAATTTGTCTTTTTGACATGGACACAAGGTTCAAATTACATTGAGTCTTCAAGCTTTCCTTCCACACCTAAGTGTTAATCCTCCAACATCTGTTACAGAACGGTGCACATCATTCAGAGGTGATGATAACCGTACCTATAGACGGCCAGGATTGCGTGCTGGACCTCAGACTGAACTACGACCTAGTCACAGACAGCCACGTACTTAGGTACCAGAAGAACGGCAAGACTGTTGTACATAAACCTAAGAAAGAGGTAAGTTGAGAATTACTTTGTATTTCATCATCGTCATATCACTCGAAAGATTTCTACTGTTGAACATATTGTGTCTTCCCAAGTATCACCATATCGACCAGTACCGTGCGTCCCGCATCCAACGGATTCCCGTAGCCTTAACCAGGTCATCGGTCCACCAAGAGGGACTGAGGGAGACCTGCTGGATTCCAGCAATGCGGAACAGGGAACTTTCAACATATTTTGTTGCTTTAGCCTTTTTTTATCTACTGCAAGGCAAAGGCCTACCTTCCTTCTTCCATCAGTCTTTCAATCCTCCGAATACTAAAAGCAAACTTCTTGAATGTGTAAACTTGCGACATCAATTTGTGACCGATCAAGGTTGGTGGATTATTATGAAATTGAAAGTGTCCCTTAAGTTTAGATGTCCCCTTCAAAGGCAGCTTTTGAAGCTATGAGAAAAATGTAATAGCCGTTCAGCATAATAATCTGACGAAGACTGTAAACTGCATAGCGGTGAATGTGGAGAAGGACACACGTAGTGGCGATCTTCGCATGATGACAAAGGTATCATGCTAAATGGCATGTGATTGGATAGGCCTAAGTCCAGCAGTGGACTTTTATATGCTGCTGATGATGATGATTGAAGCTGAGTCCAGATTCTGGAATCGGTCTTCTCCATGTGATGAAATAAACATAACCAAGAAACTGCATCATATACTGTTCTAAGCAGTTTTTTGAAAGCATGGACATTTGTAACCTCTTACAAATACTTGAATCTTTGCTTGTTATGTTTCAGGATATAGACTTATGTCAATACTCAGGCACGGTGAGAGGCAAGCCTGGCTCAAGGGTGGCGGTGTCCACCTGTCATGGCGTCCGAGGAATTGTCTACGATGGAGAGAGTATGAAATACATTGAGCCTGCTGAAGGTATTCTTCTGAATCTTATTTATTCTTCCTTATAGCTGGGCTGAGTATCTTTGCGCGTCTTACCAGGCTAAAAAAAGTTATTTCTTTCTTTGGTAATTTGCTGATGAATAAAACTGCTTGTATTGATTATAATATTATACATATGCACATAACTATTTGTTCCAATATGACGAACAATAAGAGGTTATTTAACTTTGTAAAACGCCTATATCCAAAGGAAAATAAACAAATAAAACCTGTGAGTGTTTGTGATTTTTCTTTCAAGTAGGATTGGTGTCAAATTGTTATCCCTTTAAAACATTAGTGATCACAAACCTGATTGTTAAGTGAAGTTAGTGCCTTGCTCTATAAATACTCGTAAATAGCAGTCATTGAGAATGCGGGGGGGCGTTGTTTGAGCCATTTTTTCTTCACAGCTTAAAGACTAGGAAATGGTGACGGACAGCCGTTTTGGGAGGCTGTTTTTATGTAATTTTAATATAAAAAGTGCTAATTCTCAACCTTGTTAAAATATACTATCTTCTGCCAGAGGTTTCAAAATCAAAATAAAAATCAAACTTTTTGATTTCACATAGGCCTACATGGGCACTTATAAAACGTCGACAAAAGGTGCACGGTTCGGGTTGGTCGTTTCCTATGGAGAAGAACCGGCAAGAAGCTCTATGGTTATCCTTTTAAAAAATGGTTTAGTTTTAGAATATTTCCATGTTACAGCATTAGCACTATGGGGGGACAACGTAGGCCCGACAACAAGTCGTAAGAAAAAAAAATATATATATAATATGTAAAAAAGTTAACAAATGTTAACTAGCATCTAGAAGGCCTACAATGTTCACACATTCACAAAATAATCGGTAAAAGAATCTATACAAAGGTAAAAAAATATATAAAAAGACTAAATTTAACATATGGCACAAATGTTGTTATCAGTGCTGTAACTATTCTTAGCAAAGGGCTATAAAGATGATTGAGAACCATTGTAAAAAGTCTAATTAAAAAAAGAAAAACGAAAAAAAGAGAAAAAATGAGATTGAGAATGTTAGAGACATCCATATATTTGTGCTGTTTATGAAGTCTTCGGCCGCGTAAGAAGTGTTTTCTTATACCAAGGGAACAATATACTGAGATGAAAAGTAGCTTATGTGCTATTCCATACTACACAATCTATCTCTGTGCCAATTTCATCCAGATTCGTTCAGCTGTTCTGGCGTGATTGAGTAAAAAACTTACATCCATCCAAATTTTCGCATTTATAGTATTAGCACGGGCCCCCAACGCGAAGTAAGAAATTTTGGTTCAAATAAATTGCACTAGATGGCGTGATAAACTTCGATTTGTTATTGAGTTTTGTGAAATATTAAGATTATCTAGAGACGATCATAAAAACATTATATTCTTGTTTAATCAACTCTCCTAAGCACAAAATTAAGGAATATTGGGTTCTTAATTCACATTTCAAAGATTATTTGAATAGAGCATTTAAAATTGATTCCAATTCAAATTCAAATTTCATTTATTTCAATCCATTTGATCATATAAGTTTACTAAATAATCACACTAAATATATCTATATAAAAATAATTCATTAAATAATAAATACAAAATTAAAACATTTTCTTAAAATTTAATTATAAAATCAAGTTAAAATAATAAAATAGAAATAAAAATCATTAATAATACGCCTGCCTCTGAGTCATTTGTATGTTTGTCATTACATTAATCATATAACAATGGTTAATGTACTGACAATCAAACCTGTTTGCAAATACGCTCAGGATGATGTTAGAGGTGGTCCGGGGCCTGCGCCCCAGAGATGTGCACCGCTTTCGCATCGTCGTGTAGAAACAGTCAACACGGGCGTCGGCGAGCATTCCCGACGCGCTGCAGTGCCGGGACAGCCCCAACAGCACCCTGAACGCATTATTATACTGAACACGGAGAGCGTTGTACTGATTCTGGGTATATGAAACCCACAGACTGGCCGTGTACAGGGACGTACAAAATGCTCTGTAAAGAGTTACTTTGACGGCCCCCGAACAACGAAAAAACCTGCGGGCGATCATATTGGCCCTCACAGACAACGCCCTCCGCTCCCTATCGATGTCCGCATCGTCGCTCAGGTCAGAGCCGAGATATTTGAACTGTTGAACTGTTTTTAACATGACACCGTTCAGTCTAATAGGTGGAACAGAATCCGGCCAGCTCCGACCCCTGGCCCGAAAGACCATGCATTCACTCTTCTTTGCGTTATAGAGCAAAACGTGATTCAGCGCATAACGCTCGCATATGCCCAGCAACCTGAACATACCACACACCGAGGCGCTCAGCAGCACCATGTCGTCTGCGTAACTAATATTGTTTACACAAACACCATCAATATGGCAGCCGACACGGTAGCCTAAATAGACGGTGTGGTTTCAAATTTCTGAGGCATACACTCAATTTTTTAAATTGGTTTTGTAACACATTTTGATGAAACTGTAAAAACGTGTAAAAAATACTATAAAAAAAATCGTCACTGTATTTAAAAAAAAGTATTCTCGAACCGATTGTCTTTTACTTTCAACTCGCTGCTAACACCATTGATATTCGTGGAATGGAACCGAACGCGATCAATTTTCTAATCAGATGAAAAAAACTAGTTACGTTGCCGCGTTGGCACGATTTTTATGTATGGGATGAGGTATCTGTATGCTATTGTATTATCTATGGTATTAGTAAAATTACTAGAGATTGTTTATTTTCTGTTTTTTATTTTCAGGATCAGACATCCAGTCAAATCATTACATCTACGATCATTCAGACTTTAACAATGAATTCCACTGCGGTAATGTTGGTGAGGTCACCAAGGACGCGAGCTATGGCCAAAAATATCATAGCAAACAGGATAGGCAGAAGAGTAGGATCAGTCGAGTAAGTAATGATTAATATTTTTGTATTAATCCTTGTTCTACCCGCGCCTTCACCCGCGTGAATAGTGTTTTATTATACCGACATGAAAGGTATTCTTTATACCAATCCAGGTTTTGGACAATTCATATGCCTATGTCAACTTCCATCGTCAAAAACTCAATAACAAAAAGACATTACCAGAAGTACTAACAACTAACGAAATATATGTGTAGCACTGACCTCTATTATACAAGTACGCTGGACTAAATATACTATATGAAATGACAGTTGATTTTTGAGCTGATTCAAAGCGCGCCGCTCGATCGTCTCAGAAACTAAAATTGACACATTTACTCCCAGTTTCCCACCTTAAAATTATCGGAGAATTAATGTGACAAATTGTCAAGCACGCGTTATCTGCTGTGATTGGTTGAATGAATTTTCAACAGCCAATCACAGAAGATAACGCGTGCTTGACAATTTGTCACATTAATTCTGCGATAATTTTAAGGTGGGAACCTGAGGGTTAGAGATGGGTTAATACCAATATTTCTCAAGATTAAGTGATACTAATATATTCGCCTGGAAATAATATAATATTCATCATCGACTTCCTGCCGCTGTCCCATATTACTTGGGTTCGGCACAAGTAATAACAAAAATAATAGGTAATCTATTTACATTTAAAATGATTCCCTATTTCCCTTGGTCACAGCATCACGCGTGAACGGCTGGACCGATTTCGCTTATTCTTTTTTTGTTGTGTTTGTTATTGTTAGGAGAACATTCTTATGAAAAAGAAATACGAAAAAAAAATAGTACCTTACCTACGTAGGGTAGGTAAGGTAGGGTAGATAGGGTAGGGTAGGTAGGGTAAATTAGGTATGTAGGGTAGATGAATGTTTGGTGTTTTTATGGCAAAACAAAGTTTGCCGGGTCAGCTAGTATATAATATAATAACAAATAATAATTATAATATTGTAACTAATATATCAGTATTAGTGATATTTTTAAATTTCACTAAAATCAAAATAGTAGACTTGGCAAGGCGTATCACTCATCTACTGTATTGACTTCTCGTAGTATGTTGCAACTAAATATCTTATAATGGTTTGGTGATGAATGTTCTAAGAATGCATAATAATCAGTAATAATCTGTTCAAAAGCAATGTGTAATACTAAATTTTGGAATCATCATCATCCACAGCCTGAGTTCACCACTGCTGAGCATAGGCCTCTCTCATCTTGTACCAATCACCACGTTCCTGTGCCTGAAATTAATTCTGGAATAATATCATGATAATTGTAATTTTATTAACAAATGTTTTGTAGTCAAACAAATTATGTTTGTATCTGACAAAGAGTTGAAAACTGATAAACTCTTCACAACGCTGGAATGCGATGTAACTTTTATTTGCACCTTAACACTATAATAGAGATAGGATCTCGGTGATAAGAGCGAGAAATACGTCCATTGTAAATTATTATCCATCTCATTCGTACGCAAATATTTGTGTGAATGATGTTCCCTTCACTAATCCGATGTGCGCCAACCGAGAGAAGCCGAAATATTATAAGTATTAATTAACTATTATAGTGTACTTGAGCGAGAAGATACTTGCTCAAATATACAAATTTTAAGGATAAGTTGTTAGCCTATCCCCATATTTAAAGCTCACTGATCTGACAGTCATGCGCTATAACTTTACTAGCACGCTATCCTCTAGTTTATAGCTTGCAATACTGAAAATATGTTTATATTATAATATTAAAATATTTTCAGTTAACCTTTACAGCAATTATTCTATTACTTACTTAAAAATAAAGCATAATAAAAATAACGGAGCGTGTTTGTTTTTCTCTTACGTATTAAATTACTCTTACGATCGGTATGTCCATAAAAGTATATTTTTATCGAAGGCTGTGTGCCATCTCTAATATTAGTTCCATGGACGCTCACCTTACGCTCAGGTTGCTTTCAGCGCCAAAATGGCGTAATGTTACATTTACTTATTTATACCTAAGCATGTTTAGCCCAGTATTAAACTGAACATTTTCCTAACTAACTGTAGATACCGAAAAAAGGCATAAAACCGAAACTTGTGGTTTTATCCTTCGGAAAAAACCTGCATGATCCTACAGGTAATTTGCCTATAATTAATAAGATAAGGAATTTATTAACTAAATTGAATTTACAATTGGGCATTGGTAAAACACAAGAGATCCATTTGTCAACCACAGCAAAGAGGAAAACAGGGAAAAACCTAAACCAAAAATAATATGCCCATAATTTTGTCTCCAAGCGTCATACCTCCAAAATTTTTTGGTTATATGATAATATCCGTCAATTGGCTATATTTAATTGGAATTAGGTGATATTTTACACCAGCCCATAGATTGCGCCTTGCCTATTTTCAATCCTGCAGCGAATTTAACGAAACACCCAAATCTAATACCAAAAATCTAAAATTCTAAACTTAATAGAGAAAGTCAAATTGTTTCTCGTGATACGTAAACATCATTTTGTATTGAAACTGGATAAGCGCCGTTTGGTGACAGTAAGGAGAAACCACTTTTTTTGTATAACTTTTGACATAAGAGATCGTTTACGTACCACGAGTGAGCGTGAGTAAAAACTCACACTAAGGCCTCTGTTCTTCACTGGTTCGATAACAAAAAGTCTTTTTCAACACACTTGCTCATAAAGTGGCTCTAATATCACCGCAATTAGGCACATAATGACACCTGTTATCAAACTGTGACTTTTTCATTACTATTATTCACAAGTGAAATAAAGAGTTTTTTTTAATTTATTGGTTGAGTTGCTTTGTTCTTAAAAAAGTTTCGATAAAAAAAAGATCGTGCTCAATAGTACAAATGCAACACATTTCATGCAACTTCGTATTTAAATAGATAATTTCAACTTGTACGTGTTTAATAAATAAAACTTTCACTTAAATATAACTTTTGTTTTTGTCTGTAATAAAGAAAACTTGAAATTCCCCATTTTGTACGTGGCTAAAACGCTATTCGCGAAAAGCCAAAAAAAAAGATAACTCATTATTTTTAGTCTATGGCCGATCGCCATGGTTAGATGTGCGCGCATAGAAAAACTGATTAATTTTGCCCGCCATTGCAAAAAAAAATTCATAACTCGTTTTCACTGTTGGAAATGATTTTTTAGTATTATTTTCTTCACAAGTGTGTTGAAAAACGTCGTATGATACACGTGTGTATTGATGATTACCGTCCTCGGCTCTCTTAAGACCCTCACCTAACGGCTCGGGTCTCAATGGCTCCTCAGCGGTAATCACCAACATTACACACTTGTACCATAATGTACTATTACTGATAGATCATCATCAGCCTTTTAATGTTGCCACTGCTGGGACACAGGCCTCCTCTCTGTGAGAGTGAATGGGCCGTAGTTCACCACGCGGGCCCAGTGCGAATTTTACTCCGTTTTTTGACACGCGAAGTACATACAATCGCGTCATCTAGTCAGATTTATATGAAAGAAAGAAAAATATTTATTTATGACCCGCGCAGGAGACACGAGATAAGCAAAATACAAACAATATTAAAATAAATAACCCCTTGCGAGACCAAAAACGCTCCTATCTCAACATGTGCAACGATATCAAAAAGAAAATAACGCTGCGCTGATTTTCTGATAGGGCCCACTGTTGATGCCACGGACGAAATAGAATAAGTTCAATAATAACAAAATAGTATAAACACAGAAAGTGAGTCACAGTATATATATGTATAACGTATAAATAATCTGTGGTTATACCTCTGAGTTCTATTATATCCCGGTAACTACGATACCTACTTTAGGCCAGTTTACGAAGATTCACAATCACATACAGGTTAGGTCTTGTTTAGGAGTCAGAGTATTTAAAGGATGACCTATGTTTAAAGCTGGCAGACAGGTTATTTATTACTAGTGACTCATCCCGGCTTCGCCCGGGACTATATATATACAAAAACCTGCCACATTTATTGCTCTTTCTCATAATGAATATCATATCAAAATCCATAGAGTTAAGAGTTAGCGGAGAAACAGAAATGACGTCCAAATACGCGGACAGTGATTTTGGTTTATACTGTTTTTATTATTTATTGCCAAACTATTTCTTTATATTTTTAGTACAAAAGATACGCACCTAACGACACGCAAGTCCGGGGTCCTTATAATGCAAACAAACTGTCTCGGTACGTGGAGCTGGTGCTGGTGGCCGACAACAGAGTGTACAAAGCGAACGGCGAGAGCTTGGACACGGTGCATCGGCAGCTCAAGGATGTCGCTAATATTATTAATTCGGTAAGTTTTTAATTAGAATAAGGAATTGAATTTTATAAAAGTTCAACTGGATTGAATTTGACTCAAAAGCATTATCAGAATATGTTGCTAAATAATGATTTATAATTTATATCACCAATAAAATAAGATATTAACTAATTATAAAAAATACATATCCCTTCTTTGCTGTTGCGCATTCGGGTGATAAACAAATAGATAGCATTTGACTTGTGGTGATGATATTCCACAATTTGAACGCTGATGCCTGCTTACTAATCTATATTGCCAACTTTACTTTAGTTGTACAGTCTAAGCAATTAGTGGTTTATTTAATTTAAACGCTTTTTTACAATTTGCCGCCTTTTTCGATTATACGGTCAATTTAGGTTGATAGTCAAACTCAAATATTTATTTGCATATCAAGTGTACATTTACAACTAAGCGGCTTTTTAAGCTATTGCATAGCTTCTATCGCGGGCCTTGAGCGCGGGGACCGAATCCAGAAATTCCGTAACGAAAAAACCTCACGCTCCCCACTCCGACGGGCACGGCGGTGATACTTTGACTTTTAATAAGGTTTTTGAATTCTGTGGAATCTGAGTGGTGAGGGGCAGGGGGGCCCGGGGGTGGTTTGTTGCACGTGTTTTCGATTTCCGTGTTGGTATTTTTAGAATGAAAAATTTTTTTGCGGGGTGAGGTAAACGGTTAAGGGGTTAATCCTATCTTGTTCTTCTGGATGAAGTAGCGGCGGGCAGGGGGGCATTTTTTTTGTCAGAAATGCGCTAACTCCAACCGTTTCTGAGATATGAGGGTTTTAAAATTTTTGTTGGTCGTAATTTTTTTGCCTTTTATCGGTCTCTCTGAGCTGTTTCTGTGACAATGGTGATCAATGTGGACCTTATGCTAATGAGAATAAGGGTCACTTTTGCTTGTCAAAGAAAAGCGACCTTATTTCAATGTGAATAAGGGTATTTTTGTTTTGTTTTTTAGAGTTTTATTAATCGTAAATAAATGCGGGTTTGGCTCGCTACGTTTTCGAGTTTTTAACGTTTTTAATTTTTTTGACGCATTTTCCAGGACTGGATCTAGAATAAATGCTATGCAATAGCTTTACCGCGGCAGTCCCCGAGTGCCACACGTCTTTTTTTTATGTGCTAAATTACCTGACAAAACAAAAGATACCATAAAAATCTTCATTTTACACACAGTCCTAATTATTTTTAAATAAATTTAGCTAAGCGAATACTTTTTTTTCAGGTATACTCCCCTCTGAACATCTTCATAGCCTTAGTCGGCGTGGTGGTTTGGACGGAGACCGATGAGATTGTACTGGAGGAGAACGCAGGCAGGACCCTGAACAACTTCCTGCGGTACAGGAAATCTGTGCTGGTGAAGGATATACCTAATGATAACGCTCAGCTGCTAACGTGAGTTGGTTTATTTTATACTAGGCTTGCTTCTGCCGGCGAAGTAGGAACTTAACGCGCCACAGATACCGCGAAGCGAGTGGCGCGCTCGCGTGTGCGTAAAGCCGACAAAAGTGTCGCAGGAAAGGTGTGTGGAGAAGGCTTTTTTTTATAATACCGTTTGTTGTATTACAATGCGTAGTAATAACGAAATTTTAAAGTGCTTTGTTTCAGATAAATCTGTGTGTATTATAGTTTGAAAAATGCCCTAAATCGTATTTTATTCAATTATTTGACGATGTATCTATATTTTTGAAAACATTAACGGACGGATATTCATCAAAAAAAATATTTCAACTGGGGTTTACAAAAATTCGATTGTTTTAGGTGTTTTTTTTTAAATAAAATGAAAATCCAAGATGGCGCCGGTTTTCATGGTTTTCGGGTTGGCTAAATATATAACATATAACAAGACGATGCCGACAGAAATTTCTGAAATATCCCTCATGGGTGACATTTTCATGGATTTCAGGGTCGTTAAATGCGAAATTCCAAGATGGCGCCGACCGAAAATTTTGAAACTTTCATCATGGGTGTCATTTTCATAGATTTCGGTTTTGCTGATTGTGAATATGGGGTCAAAATGAAACTATAAGACTCCATATTATCATTTAGCTACCCCAAAACCATGAAAATTACACTAACAACGAAAGTTTTAGAGCTTTCTGTCGGCGCAATCTTATATTTTCATTTTGACCCCATATTCACAATTTACCCACCCCGAAATCTATGAAAATGTCAAACATGACGAACGTTTTAAAATATTTCGATCGGCGCCATCTTGGAATTTCCTTTTGACCTCATATTCACAATTAGCCACCCCGAAAACTATGAAAATGACACCCATGACGAAAGTTTCGAACGTTTTCAGCCTACACCATCTTGTGTTTTCATTTTGACCCCATATTAGTATTTAGCGACCCCAAAAACCATGAAAATGAAACCCATGACGAAAGTTTCATAAATGTCAGTGGGCGCCTTCTTGGAATTTAATATTGATTCCATATTCGTATCTAACGACCCTAAAAACCATTAAAATGACACCTATGATGAAAGTTTCAAAAATTTCGGTCGGCGCAATCTTGGAATTTAATTTTGACCTCAAATTAATATCGAGCGACCCCAAAAACCATGACGCCTATTCCTGTCGGCGCCATTTTGACTAATATTCGCAATTATTATTTTTATTTTGACTAAAATCCCAAAAATAAATAAAAAATATGTATTTTATTTGACGTGACAAATATTTCGATCTTCTTTGAAGTCTGTTAAAAAACTTTCCTAACCTACTGATTTTGTTACACTGTGTTCTCATAATAAATCGGTCGATAGATTAGTGGGATGTCGAGCGCGAGCAATAGTGACATAGGACCTACCTTGTCAAGGCCTCGCGGGCGACTTATACAAGTTTATCTGTGGCAACTGGTATACATTTTAATTTCTTAGCATTCAGCGCCGTCTATATACCGGGACATGAACTAAATAATAATAAGAATACTGTTGCTAGCGAATATCCATGAAGCAATAGTAGTATAGAAGACATTGCACAGTATTCGTCAAAATGACGCCAAAAATTAAAAAAAAAAAAAAAACACTTTCAAAAGCACTATTTCACATATTTCGACATAATTGATTTGAATGGACGACGGTTTCTGTGCAGGTTATCCTTAGTATATGACTTTGGGATTAGTTGATAAATGCGGTGGTTATATAGTTTCTACCTTAATACTCGGTATGGCTATTGAACTCGCCACCACTTCCTTCTTTAACCATTTTCGTATGCTTTTGATACACCTTCGTTTCCCTGCATAAATTAACATTATGGCCAATTGTATTATGGTTACTATCATAACTATGCCTATAATATTCAATTTGTTGTCCACTTGAGCCACATTTGATAAGTTTTCGCTAATAATGACGTTTTCCTTTGTCTGATTAGAACCCATTTTTATTTAGTGTACGTAGTTTCACGAAAGTGGAAAGCTATGGGGTAGACCTTTGCCCAGCAGTGGGACAATACAGGTTGAATAAAAAAAATTAAAATGTTTCACGGCAAATGATAACTCTACTATTTATCACTCTGATGCTTCGCGCTTATGTTCAAAGTATTTGACCTTAAGGTGATATAATATGCCCCAATGTAACGCAGTACTGGCCGTGCGCCCGCTCGGTGCCAAAATATCAAAATTGAACCTCCTTTTGAACAGTTTTGTTTGCAAAATATTATTTGATTTACATATGCTATGTTAGGTATGAAGTAATTCCAGCCATCAATTTTTCTGTATAAAAATATTTTTTAACATCCAAGTCGTTTTGGAGGAGTTTCCAAAAGTTGCGAAAAATATCGTCTTGTTAATTAGTTTTTTAAAGCAAAACTATTAGTTACACGAAAATACCTTGTGTTCCAAACTATGTACATGAATCAATTTTTTTTTTTTTTTCTAACCTTTTAAACTATCCGTTTCTAAGGAGTATGCTTTAGAAAGTTACCGTTTTACGGCACTAACCCTCAGTTTCCCACCTTAAAATTATCGGAGAATTAATGTGACAAATTGTCAAGCACGCGTTATCTGCTGTGATTGGTTGAATGAAGTTTCAACAGCCAATCACAGAAGATAACGCGTGTTTGACAATTTGTCACATTAATTCTCCGATAATTTTGAGGTGGGAAACTGAGGGTAAAGCGTATGTAGGCCCCGATATTTCAATGGTTTTTTGCTTACTCGTCCAGTACGCGTTGTATATATATCGCTACTGGTTTTGCTTGTTTCAAAAGTTACTTTTTCTGTACTTTTTTGGCTATTTGATTATCAGTTTTATCTACTAACTGTTCATTTAATTTTTCTGATGGCAATTCGTTATCTATCAATATGTATTTTGGTTTTAATCGATCTATAGACACGTTAGCTTGTCTGTCTGGTAATTGTACATGATATACTTTATCGTTTCTGCTGATGACGCGATATGGTCCATCGTAAGGAGGTTATAATGGTTGCCGTACTGCGTCATTCACTAGTATTTAAATCTTTGTGTACATAAATCTTGTGTGGTGACTGTTTTCTCTACTGGACGGCTTTAATCCGTCAATCACGTTTTTTAATTTGTTTACAAAACTGTTATCATTGTACGTCTTCACATTACTAGTGTCGTAAAAGTCACCTGGTAGCCTAATATTGCTACCATACAACATTTGCGCTGCGGTTACGCCAGTATCAGACCTTATTGTTGTGCATAAGTCTAACATTGCCGTTGCCAATTCGTCTACCCAGTATTTGGTATCTAATCGAGCTTTTAACGCAGATTTTAAAGATCTATGCCATCGTTCTACTGCTCCGTTACATTGAGGATGATAAGGAGTGGTACGCGTTTTCTGAATTCCCATTAACGACATTAATTCGTTGAACAAATTACTTTCAAACTGTATTCCTTGATCACTTGTGAGTTTAACTGGACACCCGTAACGACTAATCCAACCTTCATATAATGTTTTAGCTACAACTTAGCTAAAACAGTGATAGTTAAACAATGTCAATGGCAATGTCTATATGAATATGTTGGAAGCGCTTACTACTCTCGAAAGTCCCTAAATCAGACGTAGTATGTTTTTGTATTTTCGCTCTTTGACATTTGATGCAAGTTTTGGCCCAATTTCCGACATCCTTATCCATGTTTGGCCAAAAATATCTATCACTAATTAGTTGCCTACGAGTACTTGCTTTAATACCTGGATGGCTCAAATGATGTATTGAATCAAAAGCTAAACGTCGTAATTTTCCTGACAAGTAAGGACGTGCTGAGTCGGTTGAAACTTCGCAAACAACGTATTTCTTAGTACCAAATATAATAAGGTTACACTTTTCAACACAATATCATTTGACTCGCGTTGCAACTTTGCAAGCTCGGTGTCTGTTTCCTGTGCAGCTGCAAGTTCTGCGAAATCGAGCGTCGTGGGACACGATATTGTTGACACCCTGAATAACGTGTCTGCTACTACGTTATCATTCCCACTAATATGCCTTATGTCTGTACTAAATTCGGTTATGAACATAATTTGCCTAGCCCTACGTGAGGTTTCCCTATTTGTACCTGTTTTATTAAATGCTGATAAGGGCTTATGATCTGTAAAAATAATTAACTCTTGACCTTCTACCTTATTTCGAAAGTGAATTATTGCTAATAGTTCTCTATCGTACGTACTATATTTTATTTGAGCCTCAGTTAGCTTTTTAGAATAATATCCTAAAGATTTCCATTTGTTATCAACGTATTGTTGTAATACTGCACCTATACAAGTATCTGACGCAACGGTCATCAATGCTAAAGGGATATCTGTCGTTGGATACGATAATAAAACTGCATTTTTTAGGTCTTCTTTACATTGCTCAAAATTGCTTTTGGCTAATTCTGTCCAGTTAACTTTAGTTTTATCTTTACGTTTCGAATTCCCTAGGTACTTATTTAACTCTGTCTGATGATCAGCTGTTTGCTCTATAAAATTTCAACATTCCCAAAAATCTTCTTAGTTCCTCAATAGTTACCGGTTTGGGAAAATTTAAAATACTTTTTTACTTTACCTCCTAGATGTCGGATATGAAGTGTGAAAACTGCATTTAGAGAAATTAATAGTTATATCAAATTCGTTAAATCGTTCAAAAACTTTTTCTAAATGCTGTTTATGCTGCGTTTCATCATCTGATGCGATTATTACGTCATCAACGTAAGTAAATAAAAAATCTAACCCTTGCAACACAGTGTGATGCATGAAACGCTGAAAAGTTTGTGCCGCTTTTCGTAATCCGAAGGGCATGCGCATAAATTCAAATAAACCAAAAGGTGTTATTATTGCAGTCTTTTCTATGTCATTTTCCGCAACAGGTATACAATTGTATGCTCGGTTAATATCTAACTTTGTAAAAATCTTCGTATTAGCCAAAATGTACGTAAAATCATGAAGGCGAGGCACAGGGTAGCGATCCGGTTTAGTAAATTAAACGCATTTAAACGTCTATAATCTCCACATGGCCTAATATTACCGTCCTTCTTGGGTACTACGTGCAGAGGGCTTGCCCAAGCGCTATGGCTCGGCTTACAAATCCCTAGCTCTTGCATAACCCTAAATTCGTTTTTGGCTTTTACGTACCTGTCCGGTGGTAGCTGTCATGCTTGTGCTTGCACTGGAGTACCTGTTGTCTCGATTTGATGACAAGCGCTATGTCTAGGTGTAACTTTATATGAAACAGGCTTTGTTACTTCTGGGAACATACTTAACAACTCATGATAGTGGCAATTATCTACAATAGTTTTTAGAGTGGGCTCAGTCGAACTGGAGAGATTGCCTCTAGTATAGTTCTCGCCAAACTTATTGCCCGCCCTGAAGTTGGCTACAATGGCTGCGCAGTAGGAAATCTCATACAAAAACAGCACCGTTCCGTGCCTCGCGCATCCGGTAAACCAACTTCAGGGCGGCCAATAAGTTTGGCGAGGGCTATACTTAAGTTAGTAACCTGATCGAATAACCTTCGTACTTTCAAATCAATTAACAACTAAGAAGTCAGCACCTAATATTGGTTGCTGTGCGTCCGCTATAGGAAATAACCAACGGAACGCTCGTCTCAGATTTAAGTCTAGTTCTAAAATATGTGTACCGTACGTATTGATCTCGGTACCGTTCGCAGCATACAACTTATAACAGGTACTATGTGCGTTATCTTTCTTAAAAACAACTCTGCGAGGTAGAACAGTCACATTTGCTCCACTATCTACTAAAAAGTTCAAACCTGAATTCCTGTCCTTGACACATAGACGGTGATTGACGTGCACGCGGTCGCAGCGTCCCGTCGCTGACTGCACCTTTTCTAGTTTTCCGATGGCTTGGCATCTCTCTTCTTCCAATTGCACGGTTGCACGCTTATTCGCCTTGTTGCGAAATTTGAAGTGGTGAAAACATAACCAGTTGGGGCCATCTTCAAGTGCCTTCGCGTCTCGTCTAGACCTGGCGTCTGATCTTGATCTGGATCGGAATCTTCTAGGTCTATCATACTGCGAACGACCTCTGGAACGGTTCTCGATTTTGCTTAATCTGTCGCTTAATTTATTAATTTCCGCTATCAACAAATTATCCTTGTCCTGTAATCCAGGTTTTTCCTTGACACTAGCCACGCTTTATATCGGGGTGATAGTTTCAGCGACCTTGTCCGCAATCGACGGCAATTTCTCCATGTCTTCTTCATCAGCCACTGTCAAAACTCCTCGTACTGATGGTGGTAGATGGTTTTTCCACATCACCTTGAGTGTGTCGTCTATTACCTTTCCTCTGGTCAAATCCCGCATTTTTCTAAGGAGGTGCGATGGCTGTTGATCGCTTCATTTCTCCAATCAGCTTCTTGATTTTCCGTTCCGCGGACTCTTTGTACACCGAAATTAATTTTTGCTTCAAGGTCTCATATTTCTTTTCTTTGGGCGGATCTAATAGGATATCCGCAACTTGTTTCGTGACCTCGAGGTTTACTTTCGATAAAATGATCCGATATTTTGAATCGTCTGACATCTTCTGAGGTTTGATTATCGTCTCAGCCTTGGTGAACCACAATTCCGGTGACCTCGTCCAAATATCTTCAATTTTGTCGGTTATGGAGACGGGTGAGAGGAAATATTCGTCGGCAGCGGTTTTGCTTTCCATTGCTGCTCTTATTCACACTTTTCTTTGAGAGAGAGTGTTCAACACTATAAAACGCAATTGATTTTAGTTGAGTTGCCCGTTATCGATCACATACACACAGTTTTTTGGGAAATTAGTTTTGTGGGAGGGGAAGTTTAGATGATGCTTTAAGTGGGATCTACACTGGACATCGGCAGGGCGAGTAAAGGAAAAGCGATCACACAGGTATCCAGGGTATGTAGGGTTAAAAAGGATGTTGAAAAGGAGACATAATACTCGACTGTTCCTGCGAAGACGGATAGGGAGCCACTTGAGATCCTTGCGGAACTGAGAGACATGATCGTATTTCCTCATACCAAAAACAAAACGGATGCACAGATTTTGCAAGCGCTCAAGCTTATTTAAGAGCTCCTCCATGGCATCCAGATATCAGACATCAGCGTAATCGATGATCGGCTGAATTAGAGCTAGATGGATTTTGGTTTTATATACTACTATTGCTTCATGATGGCGTCCCCTTAAACACTAACACTATCACTGAGACACAAGTTTTCGTTGACATCGTTCAAACTTCATAGATGGTAAACATTTTGTGAGTATATTTGCTATTTGTGATCCCGTTGGACAATATTTAACCGATTTGCATCAACTGCATCTTTCAGGTAATAATATTTGACATCTATGTGTTTACTCCTTTTATTCATAATTCCAAATCAGCCAAATTGCTGATTGGTTGTCCACTCTAGTCCCTATTTCAATTTTTTTATTCTTATTCTTTATTGTACACAAAACATAGAAACATACCAATCCCTCAATCCCCAATCCCTCCTTAGATCTAACTGAAGTGCAGCTAGATAAGCTTGAGCGACTCCAAAACTTTTGCATTAGATTCATATTTGGTTTACGCAAATATGACCATGTTTCAGAATTTCGTACTAAGCTCAAGTGAATGCCCACATTTTATCGTTACTCTACAGTGTTCTGTTTATTCCTACAACCCCCTCTTATCTCAAAGAACGCTTTAAGTTCCTTCATGACACACATTCTAGACACTTGAGATCATCGCAGAATTTAAGACTTTTAATGCCTGCTCATTCTACAAAGTTTTACCATAAATCGTTCACGGTCCAGGCAGTGCGATTGTGGAATGAGTTGCCGATGTCAATAAGACAAGCCCAGTCACTAGCATCTTTTAAAAACCTTGTTAAGAACCATTTCCTTTCACTTTAATATTTTTCTGTTTCTATCTAATTTCTTCTTTCATTGTTCAAAGTAGGGGACTTTGTAATTTTGTTGCATGTAATATTATATATGTATGTTTATTTGTAAGTTTGTGTATGGTTTTTTTTATAGCTATATAATGTTTATGTATAAATAAAATAAAATATGTAGCAGTACACCATAGGCTACCCCTGTTTTATGTTTAGTTCTTTAGGCCATCCAAAGGTTGTCTGGTAGATATCGCTGTCAGCGATAAGACCGCCTATGTACCCATAGTATTAAGTTGCTGTAAAATATATGTGTAATTTCTCTTTTTGGTGTACAATAAAGTATATTCTATTCTATTCTACAATAGGACAGTTTATGTACAAAGGCGAGCTTAACCCATAGTTGGGTTCTCTAACAGCAAACCTCAGTTGCGTAGAGAAATATGCATTTGAGGATAGTACATCCATTAATTTCATTCGTAATTTCGTATATGAAGTCTCTTATAAACAAAAGTTCCTTGCAACATTCTGCTGCAGCTATAAATTCTGCTTCTGTACTCGACAGCGTTACAACTGATTGTTTTCTTGAGCTCCATACCACTGGTCCACCGTTCAACCAAATCACGAAACCAGAAGTACTACACTACATCTAGTGTCTGGATCACAATATCCTCGGAGCACTTTATCACCTTCCTTCACCAAAGTGAATACCTTTATCCTTCGAACCTTACAAAAATCTTAAAATTGGTTTTGCTTTATTATGATCATATTTGGAGAATTTTGATGTCTCGAAAAATAACCCACATGAAAACTAATATCTGGTCTAGTTTTATTTGACAAATATAACAATGACCCTATCATCTCTCTGTACAATTCATGAGATTTATTATCAATTGTTATTGATGCATGTTGTTTTATTAAAATAGATGGACTTTTACATTCTCTAGCTACATTCATATTAAATTTCTTCACAATCTTCTCAACATACGTTTTCTGAAAACTAAACACTCCATTTTCTTCTTGTTTTATATCCAAGCCGATGTAATTGGACAGTTCTTCACTAATTCTCATTTCGAAAGCATTTCTTAATGTGTTTATTACATGTAAAAGATTTTCTTCTCTTTCTCCAACAACCAATCCATCATCCACGAAAATTGCAAAATTAATTCTTCTTTCTCCTTGCATCACATGATTGATCTAATTTTAACTGTTTAAATCCCATTTTAACTAAAAAATCTGTAGACTTAATATTCCACATTAGTGGAGCTTGTTTTAGTCCGTATAAACTTTTATTCAGTACATACTTTGTCCTATTTATTACTATGATAGTGTATAGGTTATAATAACCTTCGGGGACCATAAAATAAATGCACTCTTTTAAATCTCCATGTAAAAAGGCAGTTTTCACATCAAACTGCTTCATTTTAAATACTTTACTTGCGACAGTTGAAAGTAATAGCTTAATGAATTTGTGTTGACAACTGGCCGGTATGTTTCATCATAATCTATCTTGTACTATTGTTGAAAACCCCTCGCAACTAATCTTGCCTTATTTATATCTTCCATTTTACCGTGAAAATCCACTTGCTTGTTACTAATTTTCTACCTTCAGCTTCTTTCTTGTCTACAAAAGGGGTGCATATATAAAGCATATCATATCATATAAAGTTATTTTATATATATTTATTTCAATATCGTTCACAAGATATAATAAACGTGAGTTATACCAACTGTTGATATAATTTCTTTCGGACGAAATATACGTTAATCTTCCCCGGTAAAAAAAAAATATTTACAATTTTTTTAGTTTATTTAATTTCCATGCACACTGTGAATCTAAACATGTTCCCTGACAGAAATTGAGGCAATCCAAAAAAAAAAAATGCACTACCTACATTAAGTTTTAAAATTAAGTTTCAATATTTATAAATGTATCTAATTTTAAGTTACTGAATAAGTACCAAATGTACTAAATATTAAAACATTAGTGATAGTCCATTAACTAGCAGATAAGAACTTTGATTGCTCTCATCTAAAACTAATTTGACATTCTCAGTAATTGTCCCAAAACAGATAGTAATGAATAACACACATCTATCTCAACACAATCGCCAAGTAGTCAGTTTAAATACTAGTTATCCCTTTAACTAAGTTTATTAAAGGTAATGTTTGATTCATCAAGCATATAAGTATGTTAAATGTTTAAGAGTCAGGTTATAATCTAAAGACATTTACTGCCAGTTTCCCAGGTCTCAATTATCGGGCTGTTAACGTAATCGACGATTAATCGCCTGTTAATTCTACTTTCAGTTTCTCAACACCCAACTGTGACAAGCGATTAACAATTTGTCACATTTGAGAAAAATCTCGAATTAACCACATGTTACAGCAGTTTTGGGTTTCTGAGAACCATTTTCAATGTTAATCTCTTGTCAACGAGCCTAATTTATAATTGTTGGAAATTGGTCGATTATTCGCAGATTAAAATTAATATTATGATTTTAAAGGCTTATATTACGATAAATAGATAATAGGGGTCGTCGAAAACTGTGGTATGGGTTGAGTTATAAAAAATATGTTAATTTAGATCAATTATTAATTAGCAAGATTTAAAAAAAATAGGATGTTACAAACTTTTTAAATTAATTACATTATAAAAACTTGACACAATTATCAAAAATAGTTATTTTGTATTTAGGTAAATAAAAATAAAATAAAATAAATTACTGACCTGGGAATCGAACCTTCCTCATGCGCATTAATTTTAACTGTATCCTGTACTTAGTACTTATCGAGGTCAGTTTCTGGATAGATTTGTGTTTAACTTGAAGCGGCTGGGGTGGTGACCGCGCCAGGGTAAGCAACACTTGCCAAGGTCAGTCTTGGGATGGGTGACCACTTTTTTTTTGGATCGCTTGTTTATGGATAGGTGACTCCGCCAGGGTAAGTGTGCGGGACGGACGTGATCGATCAAGGCCCCAGGCTGACTGAAGGTTGTAAGGCTTCAGCTTGAACGCGTTGACGCCCCTTGCACCTATTGTTCAGTTGTCTTCGAGCAAGTACTGACCCTGCAGTGGTTGGAAGGCTGCCAAGGATGTTGAGGGGAAGGCGTGATGTCCAGTTCAGAAAAAGAGTCAGGTTTTCATGTCCAAAAGCGACGTCTCTTCATGGTCTCCGTTACGCAAAGTGACGTGGATTTAATATTCGGAAATAATGGCTACGATTAGGACGGTGCCTCAGCGCACTATCCTACTACCACACTTGACCGTAACGAGGACCTCAAAACAACGACCGCGCATAAACTTTAATTAACAAATTAATACCTTACGGCTAGTCGCTGAAAACCGACAGAAACCCCCCTTCTACTGAACCGATTTTGATGAGACTTGTGTCTCTGGATAGGTCTCGAGAAGACCTTCCCTCCGGACCTTGGTCCAGGTTCATATCTGCTACCTTCACGGAGCCCTTGCGTGGAGAACGCCTAATAAGGGGAATTTCAGTCAGTTTGTAGCTTTATATGCTACTTTACAATACAATGGTGCACTTTAGTGCCAGGGTACCAGCGAGGGACTTGTAGCCCTACTCCTGGACCGTCGATCTGTGACAGTTTCACAGCTTCATCTGTCACCTCCACGGGCACAGCCACGTGAAAGTGCGAAAACATAGCTTCAGTGCCTGTTTTCGGCATATTTAGTGAGTTTATACTCGAGCTGGTGGGCGGATCCGCATTCACCAACCGTCATCGGATAGCCCTCGCGATGGGCTACCCCATGGTGGAAGTCCGGTGGATACAGCTCCAACCCTCGATCCAGTATTCACTCTGATGTGGTCGACGATGCGAGAAAACCATGGAACCTCTTACTATATTAAGTCGGTTAGTTCCCTAACCACCAGAGCTAGGCTCCTTCCAAAAATGTGGTTGGGAAGCTGGAGAATTGGGCTATCGAATGGTAGTACCCTGATGGGTGTACCACCAGCCCTTCTGGGACTTCTGATGCCGGGAAGCGGCCGAAATAGAAAATATCGTGTTGTTCCACGGCTTTAACGCCTCTGTGTGTGTATGTGTAGCTATATATTAGCTATGTGTTGTGACTGAGTCCAGGCGTGTGCCCGAGGGTCCCCAAAGGTAATGCTTCAGATAGCATATCAATAATCCTTCAGGCACCAAGTGTGTCTGAAGGTAGTGGGTCCTCTGGCAGACGCGTAGAAACGTCCATGCTGGCACATACAGACACATTATTTCAAGTAAGTAAGATCTATGTACTAGAATTACATAGATGCCATCTATATATAGGGCCTGGACACAGTTCCAGGTCACCTAGAAGCGCTAAAACGCTTATAACCAAAATTCTATTTACTTACTTGAGCAAAAATGCATGTATTTACCATCTCAGAGTGAAACTGTTTTAAACCTGGCTATGTACTGTTATTATGTACAGTTTTTCAGTCATAGCACCAAGGTATACTATCTAGAACACCTAGGTGGTGTTTCCTAACAAAATAAATGTGTAAGGTAAATAATACGATTGGTAGGTGGGCAGAGCGCACCTATCGATACTTGCGACCCGGCCATTTTCGGGGGGTCCAAAAAACGTAAACAAATATTTTTTATTTGCTTAAAATACTACTTACACATTTTATCTATAGTATATTAATTCTAATTATACTAGATAACCGTATTTTAGGTACTATAGGCTATTATAAAGCCCTCAAAACGCTATTCTAAAATACCAAATTTGTCTGCTTACGCGCCAGACTATATATATCGTGCACCGCCATCTGACTGCTCATTTCGAACTAAACTGTCATGGCGGTAGGTCGTGTTTACGGAATTTGACTTGTTTTGATTTTGCTTTCTTTCCGTAACTACCGCATTTAGTATGTATGTAACGATTCTAATTTACTCTTTAGACCCCATATTTACTTAATACATACTCATATACACTAAAACATAATGTTTAGTGCCTCAAAAAGTGGTCGAAATTTTATGTTTGAAAAAACTATAAAAGAAAAATTCTCGTCTAAAACTGTTTAGTACGAGCTAGCGCGCTGGGGTAAGCAGACGTATGTTTGTTCATAACATTTTATATTTACAACAAACTATACTAATATTGTTTGTGATGCCCCGTCGCGAACATCTCTCCCGCCGTGCAGTGTCGCGTCGACCCGATGTGTTGACGCGGCGCTGCATCACGCATAGTGAGCGACGCACGTCGGCAGCGCGCGTGCCACGACGCTCAGCGACACGTCGCTCTGCTCTCGCCGCGGGAACTCTGCTACGCTCATTTCGGTAGTGACGAATGAGCTTCTTCACCGGACGCTTTAGAGTGCCGCCAGTGGTGCGCACCTCAGCGGTCCGGACTTCTCTATCAGGCCCAGGGTATATGGCCTGGATGCGGCCTCGCGGCCACGGGTTGCGTGGCGGCTGGCCGTCGGCGACGGGGGCGGGGTGGCCTCCTGCAGGCCAGGCCCGCAGCTATGGGCTCCCGCCGGTTTTGGAGCACCGGCAGGCAGCCTCGGCGACTGGCCTCCTCTCGGAAGGCCTCTCGGAGCTCTGTCTGTGTCTCGTTCGTGGTGAAAACGCCGTGTGATGGCGATATTCACGACCTCTATTGGTCTATCTGTTGGTCGGTGAAAGCGCCGTATGATGGCGTCATTCACGCCCTCTATATGGTCGGTGAAAGCGCCGTGTGATGGCGTCATTCACGCCCTCTATATGGTCGGTGAAAGCGCCGTGTGATGGCGTCATTCACGCCCTCTATATTTCTCTGAAGATCCGGTTTCCTACCCGGCTTCTTCTCGATGGAGACTAGCTTTGTAAGAGCTGTCTCGTTACTGTCGGGCACTTCTATGGCTTCTTCCCGCCATAGCATAGGGGTCTCTTTGTGCCCGCTCTCTAGCCGCCTTATGTCGCGGTTCAGGATGTCTTCTGCCCTCTTCTGAGGGTCAGAAGCTGGCTTATTTGGCTTGATAGCCAACGATTCTGTGGCAAAGATTTCACGGAGCCGCCGGTTCGGTTCCGTGTCTCGCCCTTCAACGGACTGCATCCCGTTGATATGATCCAACCGCCTTATGTCGCGGTTGGAATGTCTTCTGCCCTCTTCTGCGGGTCAGAAACCGGCTGTACATAGATTTCGCTGGCGAAGAATTCACGGAGCTGCTCGTTCAGTTCCGCATCTTGCCCCGCGTCAACGTTCCGAGTTCCGTTGACACGATCCAACCGCCTTATGTCGCGGTTCAGGATGCCTACTGCCCTCTTCTGAGGGTCAGAAATCGGCTATACAGCTATGGCAGAGATTTCACGGGACCGCCGGTGTGGTTCCGTGTCTCGCCCTACAACGGACTGCGTGCCGTTGACATAATGCACCTGCTGGCCCAGTGTTCTGGTGTGTGCACCATGCAATGTCCAGCCCATCATGGTCCTTGACGCGATGGGTTGGTCTCTTGGTCCTCTACGGACCTCAGTGGCCAGCAGCAAATGCCAGTTGTCTTGTCCGACGAGTGTCTTCGGTACTCCCGCCGGATATATAAGCTCAGACGTCAAGTCTTGAAGGTACCTGCATCGTGCCAGGTCCTTAAGATTGACTGCCTGTGGAGACAGGTTGAGCTTCGAAATGGTGCGCGCATTGAAGGGCACCCGATTATTCAACTGGCTTGTGAGAACGACTGTTATTCGTCTCGATTGTGGAGTATCGATCCTGTTGTTTCCTATGGCATCGATCTTCAGTGGCTCAATTGGGCCCACTGCTCCTACTCGCTGAGCGATTGCTTCGTCGATCAGCGAGACGGTAGACCCGTCGTCAAGGAGTGCGTATGTGTCTGCCTCTCCCGCCGGTCCTATGACCCGGACCGGTATCATCTTCAGGAGAGCTTGACTCGAATTAGTTCGCGAACTAGCCACCGTTTCCTGCGACTTCTCTGTCTGAGGCTTCCTGTTGTAAGGAAGTCGATTGTGCGTGGCGGTGCACCCCTTGAGGCCACACTGCTTCTTGCTGCAGCTGTGGTTCTTACGACGGTATCTAAGGCAGCGATAGCACAAGTTGTATGCTTGGCTAGCTCCCATTTTTTGTCACTTGCTGCGTCTCTGTACTTTGAACAGTCAGACGCGTAGTGACCCTCTTTGTCGTAAATTCGACATTTGTTTACCGGCTTGTCGGTAACTATGTGCGTCCTCTATATGACGCGTTTTCCCGCGGGAGAGTCCATCTCTTTGATGTCCTCAGGCGGGGCGAATGCACTGCAGAAGTGAGCTTGTTCTGTTATGAAGTCGCTGAAGAGTGACAAGTCTGGCAGCGACTGGTACTTTTCTGTGTACGTTCTATACCATTGTACACGTAGAGAATTGGGCAGCTTCTCAGTTAACTGGCGCATCAGCTCAGCATTGAGTAGGTAGTGCCCCTTCTTGTGGGCCCGCAAGGTGACGACTCCGCTCCTGATCCGACTTGCAAAGGTGCATATATCTTTGGGCTGTTCGCTGCAGCGTGGCAGCCCTCTGAGTCGGTCGGTTTCAGCCTGAGCTAGTGAGTCGGGCCGTCCAAATTGTAGCTCCAATTCTCTCATGATCTCATCCGGTTTCGCGTTCCCGATGAGTTCTGAGCTCACTGTCTCCAGTGCGCGACCACGCAAGCTCCTTCTGAGTCTTGCTGTGTTTTCAATGTCGCTGAAGTAGGCATGAGTTGCCTCGTAAATGGCTCGAAAAGTCAGCCATTCTGTGTGAGCTCCACCGAAGTTCGGCAGAGTCAACATAACCTGCGACGCCGTTCGGTTAGGCGTCCATGGTTCGAATTTTCTGTCGGCTAGCGACACTATAGCGGATGTCAACTCCGTTAGAAAAGGACGGAGTGACTCTTTCGCTTCTATTTGCCCTGGTGGCTCCGTCTTGGACGGCTCTGTCCTAGACGGTTCTATGTTAGCCCTCGTCTGTGGTTGGTCTATATGGGTCTGGGAGTCCATTACAGCGTCGCCGCTCGCAGGTGGAGGCCTATCTTGCTTCCTATTGGCGACGTCGTCCTCCCTCAACGGTGTGGGCTCTGGCGCCTCTTCGACCCAGGAACGCACGTACTCTTCATTTGAGTCTCTTTGATCCATATATTCCGCTTCAGAAGGTTCTTCTTCTGCTCTCTGAAGGGCTAACTGTGCGAGCTCCAACTTAATCTTCAGTAAGTTTTCGCGAGCTCTAGAGACTCTTCCCTGTAACCGGGTCGTCTTGCTTGTAGACGGCGGTCTCCAACGTTTATTACGGGCGTCACCCCGGGTAGCCATTATTTCCTTATGTACAAAGGTCTTGTCTTGGATCCTTTGTTTTTCATCAGAAGGCTTCAGTGTTCCTTCTGAAGATCCTTCTTCTCTCGATGCCTTCCTGCATGTGCTCGGTTCCTGTGGTTCCTCCTCTTGGTGTGTGGGCGTATTGTCACCTATCTGTGACACGGTTGGGCTCCTGTTCGGTACGGACTGTTCAGTCCCATCAGTCGTTGTCGGCGAGCGTGGGGGCAATTGATGGTGTATACCTGCACCCGGTCGCTCCATGGCGACTGTCCACGCCTCAGGTCTCTTGTCCTGCGATCTGGTTATCGGCATTCCGACTGGTTCAAAATGTCAGCTCGAAACGGTTAAGTCCAACTCTAGACTTCAGTACGATTGGGTTAAGTCTATTTTCGAGCTTCCAAACGGCTATGTCCAAGTCCAGTCTTCGTTTCAAGACGTCGACTCGAAACAGCTAAGTCCAAACTTCAAGTTTTTTCTCGAAAAACCTAAGTCGTAACTCCGGGTTAAGTCCAATTTAAATCGTTGACTCGAAGAGGGTTCGCTTCCTTTTTCAAAATTGAAAAAATATTTTTAAACTCCGGGTTAACTTTTAACTCCGGGTTAACTTTGGCCCTCTTGACTCCGGGTTATCCTTCAGACTATAAGTTTTTATTCAGTCTTCAAAACTATAAGTCCCAAATCAGCTTCAAAACTGCTATGTTGACACGACACAGGTTCACTATATTACTATCGACCCACAAGGGGTAAGCACTTGAGTAAGTTTTCACTGTACTTACTGTTTTATACGTGTCAACCTGTCCAGCAGCCTTCAAGGATGACCAGCTGGTCTGATACCACTCGCAGAAACTTCTGTCTAACACTTGACGTTAGTAGTCAGTCCAGACTCCAGCTATCGAAGGTCCAAGCTTCGATTGAGAACTTCTGTCTCTTATATGACTATTTGTTTCCAAACAAATTCTAAGTCAATAATAAGTCTTCAGCTATAACGCTTCAGGAAATTTACAGGAACTATTTTTCGTTCTATTTTTTATAGAACAAGTCGCCCACACGACTATACAATATGCCTCTGTGTGTAAGCCTCCTCTAGGATAGCGCTTCAGCGATAATCCTTCAGCCGTAATCCTTCAGGAATTCTATGAACGTTTGTATGTTCGTTCTATCTCCTAAACAAGCTTTCGACACGCTGTATATGAAATTTCCGATTCTGAAATTTCAGCGATAACTCTTCAGGCAATCTACTTGTTCCTTCAGGATACAGTTTCTATGTATTCTCAGATACTACTGTTTCTCAGTATGCAGGTTACACAACAGAGGCAACTCAAAATTCCGTCTTTTTGCGACGGTAATCTAATCGGAACGAAATGCTTCTCTGGAAGCAGCTAGGCACCACAGGAAACGGCTCAGGAAAGGCAGTTGCGTCCCAGCAAAAATGGTTATGTTCTAGAGCTAGTCCACGCGTGGGTCCCAAACCACACGTGCACTTTTCACTCCGGTAGTCGCTCTAGAAGCTTCTACTAACCAAGGTCAAACGTACGCGCGCCTTTTGACGACGCTAATCTCCCAGTTACTGGGTTTCTACACTGTTTTTGACTGTTAAAGAAATATGATCTTAACCTCGACACTTGTAAGGTTTACGAGGGGGACGTCAGGTTTCTTTATTCACTGGAACTTTTCTCACGAACGTAACGTTACGTACCCCGGTCGGTACTTTGTGTAGGTGTGTACTCTTACCAGATTTATATTGAGGGTAGATACGTTCTCAGCAATGGTCGTCAGGCTTCTTTGTTCTCAGGAATTTTCACTGGCTTGGGCCTCGGTTTTCTTTGTTCTCAGGCACAAGCTTCACAGGAACGATACGTTTGACTTTCGATAAAGAAATAGGAATGTAACCCCACTTAACAAGGTTACGGGACGTCTATCTTCTTTGTTCTCAGGAACGGGACAACGGTTTTCTTTGTTCTCAGGAACTAGGCTCTTCAATATTGGCCTGTATTTTCACTGGAACCCAGGACGCCAGGCTTCTCTGTTCTCAGGAACGGGACAACGGTTTTCTTTGTTCTCAGGAACTAGGCTCTTCAATGTTGGCCTGTATTTTCACTGGAACCCAGGACGCCAGGCTTCTTTGTTCACTGGAACTAGGCTCTTCCTATTGGCCTGTATCTTCACTGGAACCCAGGACGCCAGGCTTCTTTGTTCACTGGAACTCTGCGTAGGTCATTTGCTCAAAAATCCGGCTCGACAGGACCAGCAAATGTGCGGGACGGACGTGATCGATCAAGGCCCCAGGCTGACTGAAGGTTGTAAGGCTTCAGCTTGAACGCGTTGACGCCCCTTGCACCTATTGTTCAGTTGTCTTCGAGCAAGTACTGACCCTGCAGTGGTTGGAAGGCTGCCAAGGATGTTGAGGGGAAGGCGTGATGTCCAGTTCAGAAAAAGAGTCAGGTTTTCATGTCCAAAAGCGACGTCTCTTCATGGTCTCCGTTACGCAAAGTGACGTGGATTTAATATTCGGAAATAATGGCTACGATTAGGACGGTGCCTCAGCGCACTATCCTACTACCACACTTGACCGTAACGAGGACCTCAAAACAACGACCGCGCATAAACTTTAATTAACAAATTAATACCTTACGGCTAGTCGCTGAAAACCGACAGAAACCCCCCTTCTACTGAACCGATTTTGATGAGACTTGTGTCTCTGGATAGGTCTCGAGAAGACCTTCCCTCCGGACCTTGGTCCAGGTTCATATCTGCTACCTTCACGGAGCCCTTGCGTGGAGAACGCCTAATAAGGGGAATTTCAGTCAGTTTGTAGCTTTATATGCTACTTTACAATACAATGGTGCACTTTAGTGCCAGGGTACCAGCGAGGGACTTGTAGCCCTACTCCTGGACCGTCGATCTGTGACAGTTTCACAGCTTCATCTGTCACCTCCACGGGCACAGCCACGTGAAAGTGCGAAAACATAGCTTCAGTGCCTGTTTTCGGCATATTTAGTGAGTTTATACTCGAGCTGGTGGGCGGATCCGCATTCACCAACCGTCATCGGATAGCCCTCGCGATGGGCTACCCCATGGTGGAAGTCCGGTGGATACAGCTCCAACCCTCGATCCAGTATTCACTCTGATGTGGTCGACGATGCGAGAAAACCATGGAACCTCTTACTATATTAAGTCGGTTAGTTCCCTAACCACCAGAGCTAGGCTCCTTCCAAAAATGTGGTTGGGAAGCTGGAGAATTGGGCTATCGAATGGTAGTACCCTGATGGGTGTACCACCAGCCCTTCTGGGACTTCTGATGCCGGGAAGCGGCCGAAATAGAAAATATCGTGTTGTTCCACGGCTTTAACGCCTCTGTGTGTGTATGTGTAGCTATATATTAGCTATGTGTTGTGACTGAGTCCAGGCGTGTGCCCGAGGGTCCCCAAAGGTAATGCTTCAGATAGCATATCAATAATCCTTCAGGCACCAAGTGTGTCTGAAGGTAGTGGGTCCTCTGGCAGACGCGTAGAAACGTCCATGCTGGCACATACAGACACATTATTTCAAGTAAGTAAGATCTATGTACTAGAATTACATAGATGCCATCTATATATAGGGCCTGGACACAGTTCCAGGTCACCTAGAAGCGCTAAAACGCTTATAACCAAAATTCTATTTACTTACTTGAGCAAAAATGCATGTATTTACCATCTCAGAGTGAAACTGTTTTAAACCTGGCTATGTACTGTTATTATGTACAGTTTTTCAGTCATAGCACCAAGGTATACTATCTAGAACACCTAGGTGGTGTTTCCTAACAAAATAAATGTGTAAGGTAAATAATACGATTGGTAGGTGGGCAGAGCGCACCTATCGATACTTGCGACCCGGCCATTTTCGGGGGGTCCAAAAAACGTAAACAAATATTTTTTATTTGCTTAAAATACTACATTACACATTTTATCTATAGTATATTAATTCTAATTATACTAGATAACCGTATTTTAGGTACTATAGGCTATTATAAAGCCCTCAAAACGCTATTCTAAAATACCAAATTTGTCTGCTTACGCGCCAGACTATATATATCGTGCACCGCCATCTGACTGCTCATTTCGAACTAAACTGTCATGGCGGTAGGTCGTGTTTACGGAATTTGACTTGTTTTGATTTTGCTTTCTTTCCGTAACTACCGCATTTAGTATGTATGTAACGATTCTAATTTACTCTGTAGACCCCATATTTACTTAATACATACTCATATACACTAAAACATAATGTTTAGTGCCTCAAAAAGTGGTCGAAATTTTATGTTTGAAAAAACTATAAAAGAAAAATTCTCGTCTAAAACTGTTTAGTACGAGCTAGCGCGCTGGGGTAAGCAGACGTATGTTTGTTCATAACATTTTATATTTACAACAAACTATACTAATATTGTTTGTGATGCCCCGTCGCGAACAGTAAGCAACACTAACCAAGGTCAGTGTTTGGATGGGTGACCATCACCACAAAAATTTAATTATTAATTAACATTACCAAGGTCACCCAACCAAAAACAAGCAAACCCAAAAAAAGTGGTCACCCATCCAAACACTGACCTTGGTAAGTGTTGCTTACCCTGGCATGGTCACCCATCCAAAAACAAGCGAACCTAAAAAAAGTGGTCACCCATCCAAACACTGACCTTGGTAAGTGTTGCTTACCCTGGCGGGGTCAACCATCCAAAACAAACGAACCAAAAAAAAGCGGTCACCCATCCAAAAAAAACCTTGGTAAGTGTTGCTTAACCTGTGTGGGGTCACCTATCCAAAAAAAAAAACAAACCAAAACAAAACGTGGTTGCCCATCCAAAAATCGTCCCTGGTAAGGTTTGCTTAACTTGCGGGCTACACCAACCCAGCCGCTCAAGATAAAATACTATTACGTTATAGTAGTGAAGGAATTGAATGAATACTAGCTAGGGTAGCCAACCGAAATAAATTATTAAATGTAACAAGCGATTACGTAATTTCTCGATGATGCAGAGTTGAGAAACTCACTGACAACTGACGGCTGGTTAATTTGTGACAAATTGTCAGCTGATTTGAGATGTGACGTCGACTTCAGAAACTCGCCCAGTCTCCTTAATTTTTGTATACTCTCACACACTGTGTAACTAACTGCCAGTTTCCCAGGTCAAAATTATCGGGCTGTTAACGTAATCGACGATTAATCGCCTGTTAATTCTACTTTCAATTTCTCAACACCCAAATTGGACAAGCGTTTAACAATTTGTCACATTTGAGAAAAATCTCGAATTAACTACATGTTACAGCAGTTTTGGGTTTCTGAGAACCATTTTCAATGTTAATCTCTTGTCAACGAGCCTAATTTATAATTGTTGGAAATTGATCGATTATTCGCAGATTAAAATTAATATTATGATTTTAAAAGCTTATATTACGATAAAAAGATAATAGGGGTCGGCGGAAACTATGGTATGGGTTGAGTTATAAAAAATATGTAAATTTAGATCAATTATATAATTAGCAAGATTTAAAAAAAATAGGATGTTACAATTTTTTTTATTTAATTACATTATAAAAACGTGACACAATTATCAAAAATAGTTATTTTGTATTTAGGTAAATAAAAATAAAATTAATAAAATACTGACCTGGGAATCGAACCTTCCTCACGCGCATTAATGTTAACTGTACCCTGTACTTAGTACTTACCGAGGTCAGTTTCTGGATAGATTTGTGTTTAACTTGAAGCGGCTGGGTTGGTGACCCTGCCAGGGTAAGCAACACTTGCCAAGGTCAGTCTTGGGATGGGTAACAATTTTTTTTGGATCGCTTGTTTATGGACAGATGACCCCGCCAGGGTAAGCAACACTAACCAAGGTCACTCTTTGGATGGGTGACCATCAACACAAAAATTTTGGTCACACATCATAAAGTCACCCCACTAGGTTATACAACATCTACCAAGGTCACCCATCCGAAAACAAGCAATCCAAAAAAAAGTTGACACCCATCCCAAGACTGACCTTGGTATGTGTTGCTTACCCTGGCGGAGTCACCCATCTAAAAACAAGCGAACCCAAAAAATGTGGTCACCCATCCAAACACTGACCTTGGTAAGTGTTGCTTACCCTGGCAGCTTCACCCATCCAAAAACAAGCGAATCAAAAAAAGTGGTCACCCATCCCAAAACTGACCTTAGTAAGTGTTGCTTACCCTGGCGGGGTCAGCCATCCAAAACAAACGAACCAAAAAAAGCGATCACCCATCCAAAGACTAACCTTGGTAGGTGTTGCTTAACCTACTGATTACGTTATAGTAGTGAAGGAATTGAATGAATACTAGTTAGGGTAGCCAACCGAAATAAATTATTAAATTTAACAAGCGATTACGTAATTTCTCGATGATGCAGAGTTGAGAAACTCACTGACAACTGACGGCTGGTTAATTTGTGACAAATTGTCAGCTGATTTGAGATGTGACGTCTACTTCAGAAACTGGCCCTTAAGTTTACAAATACAGTTCTGATTCTGATATTATATTGTTCTTCTGATGTAAAACCGAGTCGGTTAATTGGTTTGTTTGTAATTTAATTAATAAAATACCTGCTGAATACTTTTATCAGACTTGCTGCCAGTTTCCTAGCTCTCAATTATCGGGCTGTTAACATAATCGAGGATTAATCGCCTGTTAATTCTACTTTCAGTTTCTCAAGTCCCAAATGTGACAAGCGTTTAACAATATGTCACAATTGACAAAAATCTCGAATGTGGTTAACATGTTATACCAGTTTTGGGTTTCTGAGAACCTTTTTAAATGTTAATCTCTTGTCAACGAGCCTAATTTATAATTGTTGGAAATTGGTCGATTATTCGCAGATTAAAATTAATATTATGATTTTAAAGGCTTATATTACGCTAAAAAGATAATAAGGGTCGGCGAAAACTATGGTATGGGTTGAGTTATAAAACATATTATTATGTTAACTAAGATCAATTATTTAATTAACAAGATTAAAAAAAAATTGGATATTACAAACTTATGTAAATAAAAAAATTAAATAAAACTGTTACTGACCTGGGAATCGAACCTTCCTCACGCTAATGCGTGTGAGGAAGGTTCGATCCCCAGGTCAGTGTTGACTGTACCCTGCACTTAGTACTTATAAGGTCAGTTTAAGGATAGGTTTGTGTTTAACTTGAAGCGGCTGGGTTGGTGACCGCGCCAGGGTAAGCAAAACTTACCAAGGTCAGGCTTGGGATGGGTGACCACTTTTTTTTTGGATCGCTTGTTTATGGATAGGTGACTCTGCCTGGGTAAGCAACACTAACCAAGGTCAGTCTTTGGATGGGTTATCACCACAAAAATTTTGGATCACCCATCCTAAAGTCACCCCGCTAGGTTAAACAACATTACCAAGGTCACCCATCCAAAAACAAGCGAACCCAAAATAAGTGGTCACCCATCCAAAAACAAACCCAAAAAAAGTGGTCTCCCATCCAAACACTGAACTTGGTAAATTTTGCTTACCCTGGCGGGGTCAGCCATCCAAAACAAACGAACCAAAAAAAAGCGGTCACCCATCCAAAGAATAACCTTGGTAAGTGTTGCTTAACCTGTGTGGAGTCACCTATCCAAAAAAAAGCAAACCAAAAGAAACGTGGTTACCCATCCAAAAATCGTCCCTGGTAAGGTTTGCTTAATTTGGCGGCTACACCAACCCAGCCGCTCAAGATAAAATACTATTCATAGTTACTGATTACGTTATAGAACTGAATGAATACCAACTAGGGTAGCCAACCGAAATAAATTAATGCCAATTATTTATTGTAACAAGCGATTACGTAATTTCTCGATGATGCAGAGTTGAGAAACTCACTGACAACTGACGGCTGGTTAATTTGTGACAAATTGTCAGCTGATTTGAGATGTGACGTCTACTTCAGAAACTGGCCCTTAACCTTTTATTATTTAAGTGTAGACCAATGTCTAAACAAGTAAAGTTTTAGAACAAAATGGAAACACTGCTTTTTAAATCGGCAAGTGTTATAAGTATCAAGTTGTTCAAATGTATACAAGTAAATATAGACAAGTACTCAATCAAGTTCTCGATGATGCAGAGTTGAGAAACTCACTGACAACTGACGGCTGGTTAATTTGTGACAAATTGTCAGCTGATTTGAGATGTGACGTCTACTTCAGAAACCGGCCCTAGCCTACGATGCCAGATATTGACGCGTAAGTAAAGCTTCGCGAGTAAAATAAGCCGAAAGATCTGTTTCATAAATACCAATGTTTTGTTTTATATCCAGTAAAAAATATTTTGTTATTATTTCTAATAAATAACTTGTCTCCAGAGAAGAGGACCGAACTATTCTTGTCGGTGACTGAACTCACTAAGATCAGGTTTCTGGAAACTCCCGGCACATATAGTACATCTTCAAATAATCCGAAATTGCTGTTTATCGTACCTGTTCCTTTGGCTATGAGGTTTTCTGCGTTCGCACACTTTATATCTATATTTATCTTTTCTGTAAAATTTCTAATGTTTTTATTATTGAACATATGGGAAAATGCTCCCGAATCAATCACAGCTTTAATTGGAATCTCCATATGTAACTTATCACCTACCAGACTGTAGTTCCGGCAATATTTCTCGATGTGGCCTTTCTTATTGCATTTACTACATATTTTTGTTGAAAATCAATTTTTAGACTCATAACCAGTTTTTTTACAAAGGCTGCCTTAGTTATTCCTACAGAACCTGGAAAAGTGGCCTGGTTTACCACACTTGAAACATTTTTTTTCAGTTGATTTCAAAACTTCATTAATATAGTTCGAAGTTTCCGGCTCATCTAAAATTTGTGTTTGAAGTCTCTGAGCAAGTGTGTGAACATTTTTCCTCTTTAGGTGTCATTTCCCAAATATTTTTTAACAGTTTCATGCTTTCTGATGCAAATTTTGATGCAGAAAATAATTACAATATTGCCTAAATTGTGATTATCTTCTGCATCAAAATTTCTTCGGTTATTGTATTTTCTGTGCAATTTATTTCTGCACACATGTTTTGTAAAATGTTTATATCTTCAAAAATGTTGCCAATATGCCTATAGCTATAAAACTGTTTAATTTTAAGGTGATTATCTTCTTTTACATTATATCTACAAATTAAATCTAATTTATCAAATATCTCCTGTGTTGTTTTTCAATTTATATTATAATGTAAAAACATTTCGTCTGTTGAATTTAATACTTGCCGTCATCTGCTAGGCCTTTGGCTTCCAAAAATAATTTTGTAATCTGTCCCCAATATTTATAGTTAGAATTTTTTTTAATTTATTTAAAAACTCCATCTCTTTATAATTGTAAAATTACTTATCTTCTATCTATATTGACAAACCTGTGTCCATTGCTAGGCTTATGAAACCAACATATCTTGGTTGCTAGGCTAAGGGCGAGTTTCTGAAGTCGACGTCATATCTCAAATCAGCTGACAATTTGTCACAAATTAACCAGCCGTCAGTTGTCAGTGAGTTTCTCAACTCTGCATCATCGAGAAATTACGTAATCGCTTGTTACATTTAATAATTTATTTCGGTTGGCTACCCTAGCTAGTATTCATTCAATTCCTTCACTACTATAACGTAATAGTATTTTATCTTGAGCGGCTGGGTTGGTGTAGCCCGCAAGTTAAGCAAACCTTACCAGGGACGATTTTTGGATGGGTAACCACGTTTTTTGTTGGTTTACTTTTTTTTGGATAGGTGACCCCACACAGGTTAAGCAACACTTACCAAGGTTTTTTTTGGATGGGTGACCGCTTTTTTTTGGTTCGTTTGTTTTGGATGGCTGACCCCGTCAGGGTAAGCAACACTTACCAAGGTCAGTGTTTGGATGGGTGACCACTTTTTTTGGGTTCGCTTGTTTTTGGATGGGTGACCATGCCAGGGTAAGCAACACTTACCAAGGTCAGTGTTTGGATGGGTGACCACTTTTTTTGGGTTCGCTTGTTTTTGGTTGGGTGACCTTGGTAATGTTAATTAATAATTAAATTTTTGTGGTGATGGTCACCCATCCAAACACTGACCTTGGTTAGTGTTGCTTACCCTGGCGGAGTCACCTATCCATAAACAAGCGATCCAAAAAAAAAGTGGTCACCCATCCCAAGACTGACCTTGGCAAGTGTTGCTTACCCTGGCGCGGTCACCACACCAGCTGCTTCAAGCTAAACACAAATCTATCCAGAAACTGACCTCGATAAGTACTAAGTACAGGGTACAGTTAAAATTAAAGCGCGTGAGGAAGGTTCGATTCCCAGGTCAGTAATTTATTTTATTTTATTTTTATTTACCTAAATACAAAATAACTATTTTTGATAATTGTGTCAAGTTTTTATAATGTAATTTATTTAAAAAGTTTGTAACATCCTATTTTTTTTAAATCTTGCTAATTAATAATTGATCTAAATTAACATATTTTTTATAACTCAACCCATACCACAGTTTTCGACGACCCCTATTATCTTTTTTATCGTAATATAAGCCTTTAAAATCATAATATTAATTTTAATCTGCGAATAATCGACCAATTTCCAACAATTATAAATTAGGCTCGTTGACAAGAGATTAACATTGAAAATGGTTCTCAGAAACCCAAAACTGCTGTAACATGTGGTTAATTCGAGATTTTTCTGAAATGTGACAAATTGTTAAACGCTTGTCACAGTTGGGTGTTGAGAAACTGAAAGTAGAATTAACAGGCGATTAATCGTCGATTACGTTAACAGCCCAATAATTGAGACGTGGGAAACTGGCAGTTATTTTGTCAATTTCTTGGCGACTGAAAGGAAATACTAAAACAAAATTAATTTCCCTTTATCTCCTGGATGGCCCATAACCTGTTAAAGGAAAACCCGGTGGACTGGGGCTGTTAAATATTTATGTAATAAGAGACTGCGTGGTAATCTCACAAAACACTTAATATAAAATCAACTATATGCTATGAAAGTGAACACTCGATTGAAATGAAAAACAGGACTGACGTATCCAGTTAACAACCATTTAAATATGATATGATTGAAAATAAAGAACAAATATGAAATATTCTGTTCAGCCAAGGACTTAAATGAATTTGATAAAATCAAAACTCATTCCAACAAAACCAAAACTAGATTCTAATTGTACTACAACAGAATTTTCAATCATTCTACATTATTCTACTTGGTACTATGTATACCTAGCTATTTTGCCACGTGACCGATGAATACTGTATGTCCCGATAACTAGATGGCGCTGCCTATAAAAAGCATAAGTTGCTAGTTTATCTCTAGTATATAATAGTAGTCTATGGACAGAACTGAAGAGCCTTTCGGCTACGGCGGCCGCTGCGTTATATATTATTTTATCATCAAAACAATTAAACTAATTTATAAATTCTACCCCGAGAATAAAGTTCTATAAGTTATTAACTTTTTTTAGATATGTGTTTTAGGTAATGAATCTTTCATAATCTTTTAGAATAATAAGAAAATGATCATGAAAACATCGTTATAAGGGTCCTTTTCAGTTTTTTTGATCGAGCGAAATGTTCGATATAATATTGAAAACTTCGCTCATTGAATCACGTTTTGAATCTTAGAAATGAAAAGTACATTTAGTAAAATACAATATATATATTTTATGGATTTAAACTATCACTATTTGTTTGTTTATTATTGAATTAAAGTGATATAAAGTCAGGATACCTGCCCTTAACTGTTTTATAGAAAGAAAATAAAAACTATTTGACCGAACATAGCAGAAAATATACTAAAGAGTTGCTGTTATTGTGACTCAGTGCGGTAGAGACTCGGAAACATTCGAGATTTTTTTATAAGTTATCACGTTTTACTTGGCGGAATTTAAAAATATTCGTGAATCCTGGGTAATGCAAAAACCACAAGGTAATTGAAATAAAGTTAATTTTGTGTACGAAAAATAACGCCATTATTTCCACAAAAACGGCAAGTTCAGTGCCACCTCTAGTATTTGATGTTATGGAACGTCGAACCTCGTATAAGTCTAGATTCAGAAGAAAAGTTACAAAAAAATAGATATATTTAAATATTTCAAGGAGTGCACCACTAACCATACAATTTTTTCAATTTTGAAGTTCCTAAATCATACTAAAAAAATACTTTTCATTTTCAGCCGTCAAAACTTCAACAAGAATGTAATCGGCGTGGCTTACGAAGGACCCATCTGTACTTACGAATCCTCCGGCGGAGTTGCCACCAACCATTCCGAAGTCATCGGTCTAGTGGCCACCACCATAGCCCACGAAATGGGCCACAACTTAGGCCTAAAACATGATGAAGATACACTCTGTGAATGTCCTGACGCGATGTGTATTATGAGCCGTTGGAGTAATTCTGTGAATCCTGTACATTGGTCGTCGTGCAGTTTGAAGTCGTTGACGGTAGCCTTTGAAAGAGGCATGGATTATTGTTTAAGGTAAGATGCTATTTTTAGCTTTTTAGGGTACCAAAGTAAATCAAGTTTCGCTATGTCCGTCTGTCCGTCCGTCCGCAGCTTAGCTCAGAGACTCTTAACACTAGAAAGCTATAATTTGGCAAGGATATACATATTAATAACTAGCAGACGCTTCGCGGTTTCACCAACGTATTTCTCGTGGGAAAAAAAGTAGCATAAGTCACCCGGGGATAGTGTAGCTTCCCAAGGGTGAAAGAATTTTTGAAGTTGGTCCAGTAGTTTTTAAGTTTATTTCTTACATACAAAAATACAAATCTTTCCTCTTCTATGTTCGATGTTAGGGGATTTGGTTTCCTTCAGGTGGACGTTTGCTGGTTACTTTTAGTGACATCTAATTGATCAATAAGTAGTGATTTTTGATAACAACAGCTTGTAGGTACTAACATTAACATTATAAGCGGGATATTTACCATGTTTACTGTTTGTAGCGAGTTTCCGATATTTCGGTGCTGTTGCAAGCACCATGATCACGGATAAACTGAAGTTATTGCGGGTGGGTGTTTATGAGGAGACATATCGTTCTACCCTCTTTCTTGTTCGTTTTTTGCACTCGTTACCGCTACCACTGTCACTCACAACTCGATTCACATGGTAAATATCCCGCTTATAATGTTAATGTTAGTGTTAGTGACCATGACAGTTTAAAAACTTATATAGCTTGTATGTATTCTAAAGATTCCGTTACATTGTTACATAGATACATACATACCAAGCTAATAAAAGCGTGTTAATAAATACGGTTGCCATGACAATCTTGAAGTACTTGATTAGTACCTACCTATGACCCATTTCATAGTTTCTTAATAAGGTTGTATACATTTCAAATGCGTCTCTATTAAATTGCTTAAATATGAAAAATCAAGTTATTAAAGAGTATAATATCTTTAATAACTTGAGTTTTTGAATGATGTAATATAATAATAACGTACTTTTTATAGCTGTATAAAATTGATATTAGTAAATTTTATGCAATCTTGTGATGTCTCGGATTTCGTTTGTAAAACGGAACGTAAGGGTGAACGAGAATGTGAATGGAACTTTGACAGGCCCATACTTAAGTAGTCCGCAGAGAGTACAAATTTTTTAAGTAGTCTACTTAAGGGGCTGAGGACGAACAGTTGACAATCGACATCTGAGGTTCTAAGCCACGCCCACTGTCATCGATAGTTTAGGGGCAAACTTAAATTGGAGCGAAAAGTATTTGAAAATTAAATACACAAGGCCGACCACAGAGGCCCACATCATAAACGGACTCTTCCGATCGTTTTTACAAAAATATAACCGCGCAAGTTCTTATTTCAAACTGGCTAGCATCTGACATCAGATCGATCACTGTTATTTTGCCTATGAAGCAGGAAAGTGACTCGCGCCACCCAATGCACAACTACACCTCGGTGCCCCAGAGGCATTAAAGCCGAAAAAGTTTTCTTGGTTGCGTAAGTCCTTCTACCGGAAACGTCTCCTCGGAAAGATGCTATCTTTGTCGAGAGAAATTTAAACTCCTTGATGATTTCCTAGAGCCATCGAAGACCCTTTCGCCTGGCCACGCATTGCCTTGGCAGACCTGGAAAACTCTGAACAGACTCCGCACTCAGGTCGGCCGCAGCAAAGACAATCTCCATAGATGGAGGTTCTCGGATGGTTCCGATCTTCGGTGCTTGTGCGGTGTCTCCCCACAGACCATGGCCCACCTTTCCTCTTGTGCCGCATGTCCTGTTGTCTGTTCACGTGAGGACCTTATGACTGCGTCGGCAGAGGGCGTTGCCGTGGCTGAATTCTGGGCCAGGCAAGGCATTTAACTAAAAAGAGTCTGTTTGTCATCGACACGCTAAGAAGAAGAATGCAACCTTATTGCTACGAAAATAAAGATCACTAAAATAGGTAATCTGGCTAGTGTCATACCAGTCTTTGCCGTGCAAATTGAATAAATATTATAATTATGCCTGCTTCTATGCGACTGCCACATATAAGAACATAGTACGTGACATTTTTTTTATAATGGTTTTATAGCCAGATAATGTTATTAATACTATTTTAATGAGTTCTACTATACTGAAATGGACTTCTTATGTTGACTGTGTAATGGAAACTTTAAATTTGAATTGAGATTTCGTGCTTTCATTAATCAATTTAATCATTATTTACAATAGGAAAGTCCCATCAAACACCTTAAATTTACAAATATCCAGAACTTACTAGGTTCGGCATTGTCTTTTTAGGCTTATTTAAAATATCTTATAGAATTTAGGACACTATTAATATCATTTGTACAATTCATAGGTTCATATTCCTTGTTTAGTATTCTCTTAAAATAGTATGATGTCATTTAGTTACTAGTACGACATGACTTTCCATAGCCTACTTTATATAATAATATATTTTAGCGCTATCCTGGAATATAATAGTTCCAAAGCACCTACTGGGTTTTGATATACACCAGCCCTCTGGGGTGAGAAGGTCACGTGGTGCCGTTTTTGAGATAACATTAGTTCTATTTTTAAAGAGGTTTAATTACTTTTTAGTTATGGACTTATTAAGTAAACTAAACGACATGAGTCGTTTATAATACAACAAAAATAAATCCAGAGAATAAAAATAATAAAAAGTTTTACAATATTCCTTGTGATTTCGTTAGCTCCAATTAAAGCCACCAGGCTACAAGATCTGGCTGCATTATAGTTACCTGTTTTTTTTTTGACAGATTGAATTGACGAGAAATAAATCGAATATCTCTTTGCATTTTGCGAAAAAAGCGACATACGTCCTCCTAGCAACGCCATAAAGCGATCACTGTCGAATTCCACTGGATAGAAAGAGAAGCACGATGGAATATGTATGGTTTTTTTTTATAAAATATAATAATATGAATTACTTAAAAATAATGAATGAAACTTCAATATATATGACAATGAAGTTTTGCGTCCTGTTATGATACATTATTGTTGTTAATTGTACAAATGTACGCTGGTCAGTATTACCGGCATTTTTTTTTGAAGATCACGGTAAAAGGTTACTTTGCCATTCAATTGTATCGAGGTTTTTGTGCGTAAACGTCTTACGGCCACAACAAAGTTTTCGGAAATATGATCAAGATTAACATATATTTTTTCCACTGCCACATCTTCAATAGATTTGGCAAAAAAAAAAAAAAAGAGTGCCTATTTTAGTAATTCAGCCCCTTAACTGATATAGATGGATTCTCAATTGTGAATCGTAAAAAACTCAAACGCTTCCTAAATTATTTGACAACAATCAACTGATTTTTGCTACTTTGCTTTAATCAGAAACCGGCCCATAGCAAGTAAAATAAAAGCTTGTAATAATAGGGTAGTTTTATGTTTGTGTTCAAAATCAACAATAGGTACATGAAACATATTCCAAGGAAAATATTGACTAATAGGAAACAAATAAAGTAGTTACTATTAAAACCTTCGGCTTGTAATTAATATCGAGTTGCAGCGTCCCTATAATGAGTTAGTCAATGTCTCACAATAAAGTGCATCTTGCAGTTTAATTTCGCTTTGTCGTAATTAATAGTTGAATGTCAAGAACACTGTAAAGGAAAGGCGAGTAGTCTTAGTATTTAAATAATAACACACACACACACGGGACAACGCTAAATCTTTAAAGTTCTACCGCTATTGATAAGATCAAGGAATTGAGCGTCAAAATATCAAATAATCAGTCAGCACTTTATCGCGTAAGTGAATACGGCACCGCAAAGGGTTTGACCGCTATCAATCGACCAATCACACAGACGGAAATCCACATCGCGTCATTCATCTCGCATGTGTTCATATAACTCTAACACTCTTCGTTCGAGCTACACCGTTTTTTGTTTGCTCCGTATTTTTTAATCATAAAATAGTTTAAAGTGATTGGTTTTAGAAGTGAGTAATACCTGTGAAAAGCTGAAGAAAAGGACTTTCAAATACAAGTTGTGCCAATTTAAAACTTCACGTAGGTCGTGAGTAATTAAACAATAATTTTCAAAATATTCGTATAACGTCTACAATCCCTGACCTACGGCAACCCGCAGTTGCCTCGCTGCTACGCACACAGACGCATCGTTTGCTCACACGTACATGCGGGAGGTGCGGGAGGCGCGGGACGCACGCAGGTGCACTAACAGGTGTTCCGAGTGACCGGCCGAAGCTTCGCTTGGAAGACGCACTTTTTTTTATTAATACCTAATCATTTTATTTTAATATTGCTATTTGACTTGCTGGCCGTGCATGTAAGCCATGTAGACGCTACCCGGTTTGGTTCACAGCTGAACTAATAAGTGATATTAAACGTAAATCTAATCTGCATCGTAAGTGGAAATCAACTAAAAACCATGCTGATTATCACAATTTCTACTTGCTTAGGGCAAGTGTTAAAAAAGAATGTCGGCCGCATATGATGAATACATCAAGTACATTCAAACCAAACTTAAGCGTGATCCTCGTGTCTTCTGGCAACATATACACAGCTTCAAAGCCAGAGGTGGCTTTGAGCCCAGGGTGAATTATAATGGAAAAGAATATGCTGGCAGTAACGCTGCACATGCTTTTCCCGACGTTTTCCAGTGTTTTTTTACCCGACACCCCTCTTTTAGATTATAAAACAGACAGTAACAATCAGAAAAACATGCTAACTTTGTACATATTGATGCAATTAAATCGAGTGATGTAGAAAAAGCTATAGATAAACTCAAACCAAACTCTGCCGTAGGACCAGATAATATTCCCGCATACATAATTAAAGGATGTAAAGATCATATAATATCACCTGTACTGCATATATTGAATCTGGCATTATCTACCGGAAAGTATCCACAGCGTTGGAAGGTATCGCGAGTCCAACCTATACCTAAATCTAATGTAACTTCTGACGTAGAAAATTATCGGCCCATAGCTATAATCTCCGCATTCCCAAAACTGTTCGAATTAATATTACACAGGCTTATTAGTTTCCAGATACAACCATTTCTTTGCGATTCCCAACATGGCTTTCGATTTAACCGCTCTGTTAATTCGTACGCTGGTGGATCTTATATCGCAGCAGTTAGATAAAGGCATACAGGTTGATGCTTTATATTTTGATTTCAAAAAGCATTTGACCGGGTAGATAATGACGTATTGCTCACCAAGCTCAATAAATTAGGCTTTTCTCCGAAGTTACTAAAATTCTGAGATCGTCAGCAGTATGTTCGACACGGTTGCTTTGTGTCCGCACCATATCATACTCGATCTGGAGTAAGTCAGGGTTCCATATTGGATCCCTTGCTATTTATCATTATGGTCAATGACCTTAAGAAGGTCCTCAAACATGCCTAATGTTTACTTTATGCTGATGATGTTAAGTTAATATTTGGCTTAGAAAAAGTAGCAGACTCAACTACTCTGCAGGGTGACATTGACGCGGTCTATCAGTGGAGCATGAATAATAAGTTACTCTTCAATATTGCTAAATGCAGTGTTATGACCTTCAGTCGCATGCGTAATCCCTGGCATGAAAAGTACTTTTTAGGCGGTGATCTGATAGCCCGCGTTAATTCTGTAAAGGATCTCGGAGTTCTGTTCGACACGAAGCTTACCTTTCATGAGCATATGAGGACACTTGCTGCCGAGTCATATCGTAGACTAGGATTTGTCTTTCGAAACATGCGCGAGTTTACCAATCCACATGCCATTAAACTTGTATACATGGCCTTAGTCAGGAGTAAACTCGAATCAGCAGCAGTGATCTGGAACCCGTATGAGAGTACCTACGCCTTACTTCTTGAAAAAATCCAAAAACCCTTTCATCGTTTTCTTTATAAAAAACTCTTCGGATATTACCCCTTCCTATACCCTACCAAATTTCTACTTGGTGTTTTAAATTTGAATTCTCTCGAAGTAAGGCGTAAGTACTTCTTGCTTATCTCAGGCTGCCGTATTATGCGGGGAGAGTCCTATTGCCCGGCGCTCGTGGCGCAGTTGTTGAGGCTATTTGTTCCTATGGTGCCCAAACAACAGCTTAGACCACGAAGTCACCGGCTTTTTTCCGTGCCTTCTGCACGTACGGTATCCCGAGCTAGCTCGCCTATAGTTCGGGCGCTCATAATGCGAAATGCCCTACTGACATCAGCACCGGCATGTGACCTGTTTGCTGGGAGATGTATAGATGTGTGTCGTGAATGTTTTAATTTTTGTGAGAAGATGGATGAAAGTTAGATCAGTTAATAATTGTATATGTATTCTATGTATTTTTTTTTATCTTTGTATATTTTTCTGTTATTAATTCTTATTTCTTTGGATTTTTCTTCTATGTTTTTTTTTGTTATATCGTGTTTCTTTTTTTTATTATTTTCTATTTGTATATAGATATATTAATTTTTGCCTAATGCTATTTTTTATTTTGCTATTTTCTTATGTGTTTCGTTTGTGTTTTTTTCTTTTTCTTTGTATAACGCCTTAGGTGTGACCTGTAAAGTTAAACATCTATACTTAAATAAATAAATGTGATTGGTCAATTTGATAGCGGTCAAACCCTTCGACTTGCCGAATTCACTTGCGCAATTCGGATGCAGAGGCTTTGAATTAAATCCTCACATTTTGCTCTAATTGTCATGTAAATTTCGACAGCGTTGGCTTAGTGGTTGAGCGATCGGCTGCTGCGCTGAGTGTCTCGGGTTCGATTCCCGCACGGAACAAATATTTGTATGGCCTACAGATAATTATACCGGATCTGGGTGTCTTGTGTATGTGAGTTTAAATGTTTTGTTTGGTCACTGGTATTGTCTACGTCGTAGACAATACCAGTGACCGGTTGCTAGCCAATCGCCTGATACCCTCAAAAGCCAAAACAGTCATACCAAAATGGTCTATTTCAATATGCTCGGCAAAGAAAGTGGATTTTTTTTTACATCCTCGCTTCGTACCTACTGCTTCCAAACGGAAGCAGTAGGTAATACCTAAAATACACATTTAAATGTTTTATTTTACTTAAAAATCATATAACAAAAAGATATAAACTTGGACTTAATCAGCATAGAACAAGAAATAAACAAAACACTACTATGGTAACTAGTATGGTTACTCTTATAACATAATCACAAAGTACCCAAAAATCTTTTAAATAAGAAGATGTCATATCATCTCACTCATTCATGATAAATATAAATATTATAACAAAACATGAAACATAAATTTAATTTAATATCATAATTTTTGTAGCCGACACGCCTGCCGCAAAAAGTTAAGAAAAGGTTGAAAAAGATGCAAAATATTATTTTACAGTACAATAATAGGTGTAGGTGTGCCAATTTATTTTCTGATTTGTTTTTTAGAATAAAATTTACAGTAGCCAACGTAGATAAAACAATTTTTGTATAGGTATATAATTATATTTAATTTAAGTTTTTACGTATAAGTAGATTAGAATTATTTTAATTTTAAATATCATTATTAATGTATCTTGTCGTAAATAATAAACTAGGAATTATACATTTTTTTTTAAATAAAAGGAATGTATTTCCTTTACTTAATTCTATAATGCAAAATAAGGTTATTAATTAAATGTCACGGAACAGTAGACGTTTCGAACCGACATACTATCGAACTAATGAGCTATCGCTGTAGGGTTCTTCGCAACAGGATTTTTCGCACAAACGTTACATCGCACCAATAAAGCATCGATGGAATAAAACATCGTACAACTGAATTATCGACACACCGTGTTCGATATAATAAAAATCGAATCATCAACTTTCGAAATCAAATAGGGAACCCCCACAATACAGGATGAAATTTCTAGTGTAAGGTTAACGTTTTTTTTAAAGAAGACAAAATAATAATTGGATGTTCACATCCAATTATATCCATTATAACATCTTATCTAGACAGCTTGACTTATAATTCGACAAATTCTAAAAGATAAACTATTTTGTATATTTTGGTGCAATATTCAGAAAAGTCCACCGACACTATTGAAAATAAACCAAAAAGGTAACTACAAAAATAACATAATTGGTCACTAATGTTCCCACTGCTGGGACATAGCAATCCTTCTCTCTGTGAGAGTGAGTGGGCTATAATATAATCCACCACGTGGGCGCTCTGGTTGATAGATGTCACATGTCTTCGACCTTTTAGTTGTATAACTTGCCGGTTTCTCTACGATGCAGAGCTTTCGTTATTGTTATATTTTACTAACTTTAAATACTTTTCTTCTAGAAACAAACCAAAATTCCTGTACGAGTCTCCGACCTGTGGCAACGGTTTCACGGAGCCAGGCGAACAATGCGATTGCGGCAAGATGGCTGATCCGAAGGCTTACAACCCCTGTCACGCGTGTTGTAACCCCGATACCTGCATGCTGCGGTCTAATGCGACCTGCGGGGCTGGCATGTGCTGTGATTTACAGGTAAATATTGATGCTTTTTTTGGATAAAACTGTAGCCAATAATATTCGTTTTATATGCTATGTCCATGCAAAAATTGGCATCGATCTATCGGTCCGTTACGGCCGACGTGAGGAAAGGAAAAACAAATAAACTTCAAATCACGATTTTGTTTTCGAGCTAAGGAAACTGGTTCCTATAGTCTTAACAAGGTCATATTCTACCTGTGTGCAAAGTTTCATTAAAATCTTCTCAGCCGTTAAGTCGTGATAGACGAACAAACATACAATGCGACTGCAGCAAGATTGCCGATCCGAAGGCTTACAACCGCTGTCACGCCTGCAGTAAAACCCGATGTCTGCATGCTACGATCTAACGCGACCTGCAGGACTGGCATGTGTTTTCACATATAGGTGAATATTGATGAAAGAAAAACTTTTACAGGATAATATGCCTATGTTATTTGTAGGTTTCAAATCTATGACTTTGCAAAATATATCGCCCATCCGTTACTCGGTTACTGTGGGCAAGAACAATTTTGTATTTAAAATAATTAAAGAATCATCATCATCATCAGCCTATTAATGTTCCCACTGCTGGGACAAAGGCCTTCTCTCTGTGAGAGGGAATGGGCCGTAATCCACCACGCGGGCCCAGTGCGGGTTGGTGGATGTCACATGTCTTCGAATTTTTGGTTCTAAGACATGCCGGTTTCCTCACGATGTTTTCCTTCACCGTTTTGAGAGCTAATTTACACAAAGTAAAGCGCCTGCTTGGGTTCGAACCCAGGAACTACAACTTGTAAGTCGCGGCCGATACCACTGGGCCACCACTGCTACCAGCTACTGCTGCAATTAAAGTATAGGTAGTCTGTGAAGTTTCAGTCTTATAGATCCAAGTCTGTGTGTGAGTTAGGCGTTTTCTTTTGGTTAAACATATACAGGGTTATTGGTAAAACACTAACAACCTAGCAGGGCTGTATTGCTAACATCATAAATATCAACTTTCGTTCTCTGAATTTAAAAATTCAACAAAAAAAATCAGCTGTTCCATTAATTCTGATTTATTATTTTTGCCTTCCTCGTTTATCGTTCTTTCAATTAGTTTGTTCTATACGTTTATTTTTTTACTATTGGATCACTCTCTATGATGAAAACCGTTTTATATCCAGACTTGTCGTCCAAAATCAGCGGGCACAGTTTGTAGATCGGCGGACCGCGAGTGTGATCTCCCGGAGTACTGCACAGGACGCTCCGAGTACTGCCCCGATGACTTCTTCAAGATGGACACCACGGAATGCGGGAAGGGTACAGAGGTATGTAAACATTTAAATGTTTGTTTTAGGCTGTTTGACCGGCAATATTATTAATTCTTCGTTTTTTTAATCTAAAACACTATAAATACTACCCAAACCCCAATATAGTTGAGCTGCATGACGCTATTTTATTCCTCTGGGATTAAAAACAATTTCTACGCAAGCGAAGCTGCTGGCAGAAGCTAGTGCAAAATATTTTATTGCACTTAATAGTAAGATCTAATTCAAATACTGTACGGGGGTAATACAAAGGGCAAACTTTCCTCTAGTCACCTTGGTATAGCTGCTGATAAACCTGTTCCAATATTCGTCGTCGAACATCTGTCCCCGGAAAATAAGGCTCTTCATGCGGCTACGCGAGTACGTGCTAAAGAATTAGCATACAAGTTCGTGTGGGTCCGCAATGGAAGAATTTTCTTGAGGAAGGATGAAACCTCTCCAACTGTGGTTATTGGAGATCATGATAAACTAATGTCGTTAACATAAATTCGTGTATCAGTGTAACTCTAAGAATGTTCTATAGCATTATTTTTCACAATTCAATTCCCTAAAATGTTACTACCAAAATACTAGAGGTCTGCGTAGTAAACTGAGTGAGGTACGTCAACACATACATAATAACGCGTACGATGTTTATGTCCTAACCGAAACCTGGCTTTGCAGTAGTGTTCTTGATGCCGAATTTTACGGCTCATATACGGTATATAGAAGGGATCGTGAAACATCTTCTTTCAATGAACATAAAAAAACCGGTGGTGGAGTACTTATAGCAGTTTCAAATAAGTTGATTTCTTCTCGCATGGTTGAGTGGGAAAGTAACTGCGAAGACTTATGGATTGAGACCAAATCGAGTTCTGGCGTGAAATCTTTTAAGATATGCGGCGTCTATTTACCCCCTCCGGTATCCACGGAAGTTTTTGAACATTTTACCGAAAACTGCAACTCAATCATGAATACCAACAGCGACATTCCCACATTAATAGTTGGTGACTTTAACTTGAGCTGCGTTGATTGGATACATGATGCTGGTAATGAGTCGTGCTTGCCCTCTGCACGTGGCACTGGCAATGTAAAGAATCTGCTACTTGATTTTATAGCTCTAAATAACTTAAAACAGTTCAATTGCATCAAAAACTTCCAAAATAAAATATTAGACTTTCCGATGTCGACCAAATCAAAATTAGCAATTGCCTTGACCCCATAAGGGAGTTGGATAAGTTTCACCCTGCTTTAGTATTCATGCCCATTCTACCCGTAATTATTAAAAATGATTGCAAACTATTAAACAAACCCAATTATTACAAAGCTGACTACGAAGCGATAACTGATGCACTTAAGGACATCAACTGGGAAAATGAATTTGCACTATGTTTTCATGATGTAAATGAAATACTGGATAAATTCTACAGTATAGTTAGGGACATTATTAAGAAATATGTACCGGTAACTATTTTCACGCTAGGAAAATACCCACCGTGGTACTCTAACCAATTGATAAAATTGCTTAAACAAAAATTGAAATATCATAACAGAATAAAGAAATATAATAATCCACTAGATGTGGTTGAATTCAATTATCTAAGAAAGGATTGTCAAAAATCCATGCAAACATGTTACAATAATTACATGGATGAATTAGAAAATAAAATAAAATGCAATCCCAAATTCTTCTGGTCACATATTAAAAAACTTCGGAAAAGTAACACTTCATATCCCTCTAAAATGACCCTAGGTAATGTAACAGCATCTGGAAGTAAAGCTATCTCGAATTTATTTGCTGATCAATTCGCATCGGTATACGACTCGAAAAGTCTTGACCATGGTAACTCTATCAATAATCTACCCGTTACATCAATCCTTACTCCACCCATTAATGATTTTTCAATATCTCAAGAGGCAGTATCTAAAAAACTTTCTGACCTTGACCTGTCAAAAGGTGCAGGATCTGATAATATACCCCCAATATTTTGGTCACGATGTGCTCGTTATGTGTCCTCTCCATTAGCACATGTATATAACATTTCTCTTAAAACAGGTGTCTTCCCGAATACATGCAAACGGGCAAGAATAGTGCCTATTCACAAAAACGATAAACGAGAGGTGATATCTAACTATCGACCAATTTCGATTCTATGTACTTTGTCTAAGGTCTTCGAATCATTAGTGTACCCGATTTTTTACAGCCAGGTTAAAAGCTACCTAACCTTAAGTCAGCACGGGTTCATGGTTAAAAAGTCTACGGACACAAATCTTGTCACTTACGTCACTGACTTAATATCCGCAGTTGACAGGGGTCTACAAGTAGATGCAATATACACCGATTTTTCGAGGGCATTTGACAAGGTGAATCATGAACTATTGTTGATTAAACTTCAGTCCTTAGGCATCACCGGTGCCGCATTAGATTGGTGTAAGTCATACCTTAACAATAGGCCATCTTTAGTTGTCATAGAGGGTGATGAGTCGGAGCCTTATTTTGCAACCTCAGGTGTTCCACAGGGGTCCAATTTGGGCCCATTGTTCTTCATTATATTTGTGAATGATATCTCGAGCGTATTTAAAAATACTACACCATACCTATTTGCGGACGATCTAAAGTTGACACGCATAATTCTGACTGAATCCGATATTCAGTTGCTGCAAGCGGACTTAGATAACTTATCTCAGTGGTGTACGAAGAATAAAATGTATCTAAACTGTACCAAATGTTACCACATCAAATTTACTAGAAAACGTAATAAAATTCAGTCGAGCTACAATATTCAGGGAAACACATTAAATGAAGTGACGGTTATCCGAGATTTGGGAGTGTATTTGGATAGCAGTTTGAGGTTTAGCGAACACATTGACAAAATGCTCAACTCAGCTTATCGGGCTCTTGGATTTATATTGCGATCTTCAAAAGAATTCAAAAAACCTTCTACTACACTTCTGTTATACAATAGCTATGTAAGAAGTCAGTTGGAATACTGTAGCACGGTCTGGAATCCAACATACCAGGTTCACACAAACAGAATAGAAAGAGTCCAAAAGAAACTTGTTCGTCACCTAGCTTTTCGGTTTAGAGTTAGGAATTTGAGATCATATGCGGACAAGCTGAATTATTTTAAAATCATTCCTCTCAAGTCTCGCCGTACAGTCTCTGATTTAACATTTCTGTTTAAATTGCTTAACAGTGGTATTGACTGTCCAGATCTTCTAAGCGGAATAAACCTTAATGTTCCTGCTAGAATCCCGCGTTATCGCCGCCCATTACTAAAAGCCCCACAATACCGAACAAATCTGGGTAAACATTCACCGGTTGCCAGGATGAGCCAGCAGTACAATGCCTTAGCATGTGCATCGGAAGACATGGACATTTTTTCTAATACTCTGGGTAAATATAGGTCATTGATCCGTACACAGTTGCGTATTATGTAGGTGTTGAACTGCCTGCCTAGTTGTGTTTTGTTTACTGCTGTTTTTGTTTGTCTGTATGCAATTTTTTTTTCCTCTCCTGTTTTTTCTTTGCTGTTTGATCTTTGTTTTTATTTAATTTAAATTCAAATTGGCAACTTTAATGATAATTATTCTAGAGATACTACCTATAGAATAATTATTATTAAAGTTATACATATACCTATGAAACAATTGTAGTTTGAGTTTGCACTAATCACTGATTATTATTAAAGGAAGAAAAGGAAAACTTTAAGTAATGATACTAAATAACTGTAACTTTAACTGCCATATTCTAAGTTGGGTATCCCATGCTGTTTGATTGTTCTCTATTGCATGATGTGGTCTCCTATAATTGAGGAAGCACATAGTTTTTTTTTGTGTTCTGTTATTTTACAATAATATAGCATGTAAGGTGTATTCCTTGTTGGAGATCCTAATAAAATAAAATAAAATAAAAATAAAACAGTTGTTTCGTTCGGCTTTTTAGTTGTTTCAATTAAACTTACTGTACTTATCAAATAGAGACTTCATATTTCTTTAATTTTATCCACAGAAAGCGTACTGCGTGAATGGGTCATGTAGTTCGCACACCGACCAATGCCGGCTACTGTGGGGAACCACCGGTGAAAGCTCACACGATAAATGTTATAACAGCACAAACGTCAAAGGGAACAAGTTAGTATTAGACATTTGTATTTTAGAAATAACATTAGTTTCTTTCCGTCCAGCCTGTTATTTTACTTTTGACAGCTCAAAAATGAATGATTTAGTGATGATCTAATGTGGTACCGATTCGATTTCAACAATTGACTATATTAATGAAGATATTTTTATCGATTTAACATATCAATCAATCATTTATTTTGTAAAACATATGTATGAACAAGTAAAATTTCAAAATTTAAAGAACCCCCGACACATTTATCTTGCGAAAACATCACGATCTAAACAGTAAAACGCGCATAACTTTTGAACGGCTGAACCGATTTTATTCAAACATAGTTAAGAACACTCTCGATACAAACACCTTTCAAACAAAAATCTACTAAATCAAAATCGGTTCATCCGTTGAGACGCTATGATGCCACAGACAGACACACAGATACACAGATACACAGATACACAGTAACACACCTCAAACTTATAACACCCCTCTTTTTCCGTCGGGGGTTAAAAACAATATATCATGGGAATTTAACGCGATGATTTCGATTGTTTATTTACCTATTTCACTCGACGAATCAGAAATCAGAATTGTGCGTGAGCGATTTAAATTTAAAAAAACACTAAAGGTTCAATCGGGATGACGGTTACAAATTATCCGCGGAGTGGAATCCAGTGATTCAAAAAACATTACCTCGTTTTCTGCAGTCGACTTTCAGAATAAGGACACGGTTAGTGTTGTGTGTAGAAATGTGAGGGTAGAAGAAGAATTTTCTGCCCCAACAGAGCTAGTGCACCGAGACACCAGTACATCACCAGTATACCCGGGACCACGGTCGTTGCAACACGGCCTAAACGTCGGGTGAAATAGGTAAATAAACAATCGAAATCATCGCGTTAATTTACCGTGATATATTGTTTTTAAATTATGAAACGCGAATTTTTAAAAGTTAATATAACAAATGTATGGTTACAGAAAGAATATTGTTAAAATATGTGCCCTAAAATAATACAATTAAGGTGGCATATCAATTAGGTAAACAGGTCATGACAATTTTAGATAAACAAACACTTGCTTGTATTCAAGTAAAGGTTCCAGTTTAGACGGAGAAGAATCCAACGATTCATCATAATGAAATCGCAAGTATTTTATATGCAGTTTTCTATATTTATATATCTAATATAACTTTTTTCAAAATTTTACATTAATTGGAAGGACGAACCTTACTTGCAAATCTTATTTATAATTACTTTATTATTATGTGACAAATATTCAATTTACAATGTGATATTTACTGCTACGTAAATAACGGTATAACGGAGCAATAAAGCACGTTGCTTCTCTACTGTAAGTCCATGAAGTATTGCATTTTATTACCTATGGTTGCCTTTTTTTTGGGACATTTCCACCACACAATTCCCAAACCAAAGCAACTCCTGAAAGCCAGAATCAGTGGCGACCACCAGAAAAGCGCCGACACAATGAAGCTCGACGAAGTCCTGGAAAATGAATTTAACTATCTTGGACCCCGCAACGAAATTATCTCTGAAAAGAATAAAGGAGGAGTAGGAAAAATAAAAATTTCCACTTCCCTCCATATCAAGCAGGAGACAGAACAAAAAAGGCCAATAGGCACAAAGGACTGGGACAAGCCCAGTTGCCTAGCACCAAGGATAAAAATTTGCATTAATATTAATGGGTCCTAACATTGTGATCAGCTATATTTGTTTCCAATAATAGGTATGGCAAAAACGCTTGAACGCACGGAAATTTGTTCTAGATTCCACAAGGTCCTTAGATAACTCTTGATGCAGCGTGTACATTATTCAACATAATATTGCGTTCATTCTGCCAAAGAATATACTCCCACAAGATATGATGTGCAGATTGTACATATTCGCACTCAGATGTAGAACACTGACATTGAGGCGAGGCAACGAGCTTGCATATAATGACGACAGTGTGTAATGTACTACGAAGGTAGACGTAAAGAAAATATAATTGTTAGCAAATAGCTCCTGTATTTTTAATCGTTTTAAATAGTTAATTTGTTTGTTTAAACTATTGAGCTATATTGTTGCATAGTGAGTGAAGTAGACGTTCTAGTGGTGAAAACTGGACATCAAAACACCCAAGGACTAAAACGCTATGGGCCCTATGGGTAAATAACGTTTAAACTTCATAGAAACGGTTTCATACCCTGACCTACCTCAACCCGCAGAGCGCCCGATAGGTACTCGTCGCGCGCTTTAAGCCTCTCACCCGCCGACGCCACGCCATTGCGGTCTCAAAAGTGTACAGCGTAGCGGTTGATTATCTCGCTTTTGAAGGGAGTGGTTGCGAGTTCAAATCTTGCGACAACGATTATTGTTCATTAATTGAGACAATTTTTTATTTTTTTGTATTTTCTTAATTAAAACTTGATCAATATAACAATAGCATTTTGTATATTGTATTCAATACTTTCTACCGACATTATGGAGTTCAATGGACAGCATTTTTAATGTCGACTTAAGAACAAATTCAACACTACTAGATGCAACAATGATGAGCCTGCCAAATACGTCACTAACCCTCAGTTTCCCACCTTAAAATTATCGGAGAATTAATGTGACAAATTGTCAAGCACGCGTTATCTGCTGTGATTGGTTGAATGAATTTTCAACAGCCAATCACAGAAGATAACGCGTGTTTGACAATTTGTCACATTAATTCTCCGATAATTTTAAGGTGGGAAACTGAGGGTAAATGTCAGCGATGCTATTCTGAATCTTAAAGACATCATTAAAGCTAAACATGGATATAAAACGTGCACATATACAAATTGAAAATTAAAATAGAGAAAATTTACGTCTAAAAATGGATATTGGGCAATATCAGAAAGTTATAGAAACTTATAAGAAAGTAAATATATTAAACACAAAGAGTTTTTCACCGAGATCTGCAAATAAAAGAAATAAACTACGAACGAGCACTGTTCACTCCTTCACACCGACAAAATAGTATCTCTCTCCCATTGTGACTCACCTATGAGATTCTGTCGTACAAACGCAAACAACAGGCATATCACCTATTATTTGCGTAGGTGGATGACTTTTTCAACTCATCTCTGTCAATCGGAAGTTCAAAAGTAATAGTACTCACTAAGTCGCCGCTGAAATTCGTACAAAAAATCGGCTCGTGCAAAGATAAAAGTGACCTCAATCCACAAAATAAAGAGGAGCCCATATCTGCCTTGGATAATGTTTTGAAAAATGGAGGTATACAGGCAGGTCACGTAATAAATACATGCCAACACTTGCCCGAAAATCAACTAGACCCAAATGTAGTCCCAAACGTAGCAGACACTTCTTATGAAAAAGGATATTTGCCCGAATTTTAAGCAATTCCCTCAGCAGACTAACCCTCAGTTTCCCACCTTAAAATTATCGGAGAATTAATGTGACAAATTGTCAAGCACGCGTTATCTTCTGCGATTGGCTCTTGATAATTCATTCAACCAATCACAGCAGATAACGCGTGCTTGACAATTTGTCACATTAATTCTCCGATAATTTTAAGGTGGGAAACTGAGGGTAAGAATCAACAAAGAATCACTGAAAGGCACAAGATTTGTATCTTAAGTAGTAATAAAAACAACAAGATACTATCAATTGCAGAAAACTCATTCCCAAATTATGAAATTTGCCACTACTTAACACCTAACTGTGGAATTAAGATGACTACTGCCTCGTTTTAATTGGCGAAAGGATTTTCGACGAACTAATAACTACGTTGATTTAACAATTTCCATACGTGAAACCCTTACCCTTACCATACCCATACCCTTTTAAAAATACAGCACACAAATTTTGTAATTTGCGCACCTATACTCGGAATTTTAATTCGATTCCAGATTTGACAATTTCAGTGTTGCAACGTTATGACAAGTACTAAATAGTGACGTTGCAAAATTATTCGATATGGAAATGGAATATTTCCGGATCGATTCTTCTCGTTTATAATTTTACTCTCGTAAACTAAGTATATCAGGAAATTAAATATTTCTGAACCGATAATTTAGTTTTGACGATTAATTAACGATCTGAGACGAAGTTCACAAAAAACTATAAACGTAACAACAAACACAACGTAACAACACTTTAACAAAAACCCAACAAAATATCGATTCGCAATGAAATAAGATATTCGTGCAGTCACACTGGGAGAATGAAGCCGAATGACCGAATAAACAAAATGGCGATAGCTGCACGAGCGCGCACGGGTTGCCAATACTGAAAACTATCGAGGCTCTTGTAGTATAAGTTTTGTTTTTAATATAAAAACAAAAATATTAACTTTTTATAAAATAGAGCAGCGATTACTAATTAATAAATAATTATTATGAATAATTATGTATTTATTTAAATAAAAATCAATAATTTAGTCTTTAATTGGCACACTGATGGCACACACACTGATTGTTTATCGATTTTTGTGTTCATCACTACACTATTATATGTGGTATCATTATTTCACAAAATGACAGTAGCTAATGTCAAATCTGGAATCGAATTAAAATTCTGACTATACATTCAAATTTAACGACTACTCAACGATGTTCAACGGAAGAATGGAGACATTTAACAGCCTGTTATATCTAGATGCTTGTACTCATAATTTTACATACTTGTTGCATTGAAATTATTATCTTTCTTACGATTTCAAAATGTTTTGGAAAAAAAGTGAATCTGTTAACAATCACGGCATGTCAATTTTTTTTTTAAACTTTGGTCTAATGATAAACAAATTTGTATATTGTGATAATGGAAAAACATAAACCACTCAATTGACGCGGAACTTAGTCGAGACGTAATGGTACTACAGTTCACGCGATTGATTTTTTGGAATTATTACACCTATTTTGCCATTCGGTTAAAAGTTCCTCCCAGACCTCAATAAATAATCTAGAGATTTTCTCACGGTCACTCCGCGTTAAAATATCCGCGTCCATGTTCTCTCGTGCGGAATAATACATTCAGCACGTCGCTGCACTTCAAGCTCGACCGGAAGTACGCCAGCAAGGACCAGTAAAGCCTCAGTACTAACGGTCCTGTATGCTTTGCATAAGAATATCAAAGCCAAACGCTGACTTTGAAGTAATTTACGTGGCTCCGCCCCTATTGTGGCCCTATCAGCCCCAACAGGCGCCCCATAGCACATACCACCCTGGTAAGTAGCCCCATAGATAGTAAATAAATACGCTTAAAATTTACAATACCAGCTCTTATCACAACAATACACAATCTTTTAAGCAACTCACAAGCCGGAAATAAATTTCGGAACACGACAATCGCAATTATAAATAGGGAGCGAACAGATCACCGCCAATCAATGCGAGCACGCGGAGGGAAGTGCCTATGGTTGCCTGCCCCAAACGACAAATAAGCCAAATAACACAATAAAAGTGTACTAACAAGCAGTTTAATGCTTAATAAATAGTTATTAAAGCTTACGGTACAGAAATATGCTTTTTCTCAAACATGCTTGGCAATTTGAGCATTATTTTGACAACCTTCTTCAAGATCAATCGCAATTGCTGTACTGGCCATATACGTGCGAGCAGCGGCCGGCAAAAGTTGTATGAAAATCCATATCTGTCGTGTTTAGCGGCGAAATAAATTACATAGTAAACTCATATCTGTCGTGTAATTTAGAAATGGAACGATCTTTTACGCCGAAACATGGCAACCAAGGAGGTAACTTATCCAAGGTTTTATTTAAATTTCGAACTGCCTTGCATATAGAAAGCTGTTTATAGAAAAAAAAAATACACTTTAAAGGTGAGATCGCACTTGCGCGTCAGCGGAGCGACGCGACTAAATATATTGTATGAGATAAAGTGTCGCGTCGCGTAGTTCCGCTGCCGCGTAGTGCGGTTTATCTCATACAATATCATACAAAGTATATTTGGTCATGTCGCGTAGTGCGGTTTGACCTTAACACGGGAATAATTATTGTTGTTCGTCATTGATTTCGAAAAGTAATTGTATTTGACAAAATGAGTTTTAGGTGCTACTTAGTTTTAATTTTCGCGCATTATTTGAGAAAAGTACTATTTTTCAAACATGCTTGGAAATTTGAGCATTATTTTGACAACCTTCTTCGAGATAAATCGCAATTGCTGCACTGCGATTTTTATTCGCGCGGTTTTTTGTAGTATTATTCCCTCGGGATTTTTTTACCGCAATGCGTGCTGCTTCATACACTTCCATAGGCCGCAGAATGGGCGGAAACAAATTCACGCGAATAAAAATAGCAGTGCGTGCTAAGCCTAAGGCGGAAAAATTATTGTTGTTCGTCATAGATTTTCAAGAGTAATTGTATTTGAAAAATTGAGTTCTAGGTACTACTCAGTTTTAATTTCCGCGCATTATTTGAGAAAAGCACTATACAAGCCTTGGCCACAACTAGGCATTGATAGACTTACGTATGTGTGCCTCGGCTTCGCCTCGGCCCACATTTACACGTTCGTCCATCAATGCCTCTTTTGCTGGCCGCTGCAGTAATATACTATATTGTATGGTTTTTGGACTATTATTACTCTTTCAGTTTAATAAAGTCTTTATAAAACTGATTTCTTTTTTTGAAGCTTAATATTGTTCATGAACAGAACTATTGAAGAACGCTATTCAGTTTAAGGCATCCGAGACCACTGAATGCTGCATAATAGCTGATTTGATTGCATTTATCTGTTTATCTTAATGGCATAATTTTTCATTATACTGATTGATGCTGAATAAGTTATGTTATGTTCTCTTCATCCTGTATTGCACTTCAATCATAATGACATATTCAGTAGCTGAATATTCAAGGTTCATTTAGGTTTTTAAAGCAGAATGCTTTATAATCGAAAATGAGTAAGCTCTTTCAACTAACTTAAAGCGCTTATTATAGCGCACTATTACCATCATATACTGCTAATAGCGTTAATAAATATGAAATGAAGATTTTAATACAGAACATTACTGAATATTTAAGAGTCGTAACGCTGTTATAACTCTACGTAAGTAATCCGCCGCAAAGCAGGTAACCACGATAAAATTCCGCCGTGTAAAAATATGAAGAAAAACGTCTCCAATACGTGAAAAACAGGAAAAGAACGGGAGGAAAAAAATGCGTTTGAAATAAAACAGCGTTTTTTTAATAGAGCCATGTACATAGGTTACTTCTAGGCAAGCGTGCTTCACCTTCGACCATATCATCACTGATGTTATCAGGCGAGATAGTGGTCAAACGCGAGCCTATAATGAATAAAAAATTAATAAAAAAAACTCGTCATACCTAGCCTTAGTCATAAAACAACTTTTTAGCCCGTGAATTATTCCCGTGCTTATTATTATTTATTATTATTCTCGAGGCGCTTAAAAAAATACAGTTAAGATATATGTATATGTTCTGAACCAAACGTTTCGTTCACTATTTGATATTTTATTATTGCAAACCATGTCAGTGGGCTGTCAACGATTTGACAGTTTGGATTGACAGCTGTCACTTGACAAGGGTCGAAAAGGAAAATTTGTTGTGAGCACACGGTGAATTCGGGTTTTTGTGGAAATATATCTAATCGAGATGTGTTTCGCCCATTGTAATTGTTAATTGCGCCCGCCGGTCGCAATCGGCGTTGTGGGGCGCCCGCGAAGTCAGTTTTGAATATATTTCACGCACAACGAAGTGCTTTTGCGGGAGACGTGTTCTGTCTGGTGGACGCCGGCGCCTTTGGTCCAGACAGCCGTCAGTATTCCCTTATTGTCCTAATATTATATATATTCTCCCATCCCTAATCTCACGGCACGATATTGATCGGCCCCAGGAGCCTACCGCAGGAATCCCAGGTAAGTGAGTTTATATCTAAGTGGTAGTAGTAGGAACCAGTATATCTCTCAATAAGGAGCGAACCCCCTACCTAGCTTTCCACTGCTGCGTTACGGCAGTTTCGTGGGATACAGGTTCAGAAAGGGTCCAGGAGTCCCAACGCCGCTATGGGCCCCGGTGTTTATCTCCTGGCTTGGGACCCGAAGACCTGTATTTAACAGTATATTCATAATAAAGTTACATGCGCAATAATAATTCACTTGCCTTTAACATAAACACACAAAAAAGTTTACTTACAAACATTCAATAATATACTAATCATTGCAGATTAAGATGTGTTGGTGAGAGTCACAAATTGTGAAAATATAATTCTAAATTCACAATTTCTTCAATTTTATTTTATTTCTCCATAAACGTACAAAAATAATCTAAATACTGAATAATGACTGACTAACTGAATTTGAATACTTTCAACTGGTTAAAATAGTTGTAATAGCTGTTAAAAAGTAGATCAGCGATTATACAGACGATATTAATCTTGTTGTACATTTGATCAGCTACTATGTTGCGATTATATTTTTATTAAAGTACTTTATATTGTGTCCATAATTTTTGAATAACATCTGTGTAAGCGCTTATCCAGACATTAACCAGTCATCTATGTCAGCTTGAAATATACAGAAACGCTTTTTTTATACAATGATCATTCAGCCAATCTGGATTACTAATTATAAAATTTCATAGGCGTGCATCTGTTAAAAGTAAAATAATAGGCTGGACGCTATAGCGCAATATAAATGCGAGTTCATTACCATTTACTTTACAAACTTTACAAATTCTAATTCTAGTGTTTTTGAAAATTCTGGTTTACAGTATGTGAAAAATCGGGAAAATTATTCAGGCGTTATAAAATAGACCCTATTGTTAATTCAATACATAAAGCTGATATGGTGGCAAACTGCCTATTGTTAAAGTCACCTAAGGAAATATTCTAAGAAGTAAGCTTCCCGATCAATTTCCCAAGTTTAGTTATTAAATTATCTAATGATACTTTGCGTCCACTTTTAGCTTTGACGTAAAGTCATAATATTACGTAATTAATTTCGCGCTAACGCATCACTGGACCTTTATTCGCATAATATCAGATTCTCAAAATAGCAGATTCTCAAAATATTAGATTTTCAAAATATTAGATTCGCTAAATATTATGTTCTCAAAATAGCTGAATTTGTACATTTGACTCGAGAAGTGCATTTAATATTTATACTTAATGAACTTTATGTGATTCGTTCGATAAAAATATTCAGTCAACTTATCATGACTCGGCTATGAGTAATCACATAAAATCTCTTAGCTATGAGTACCTAATTCTGGCAAGTTTTTATTTTTTTGAGATTGTCTGTCACTGTCACTGTAATTTCTTAAAATCATTGATTTCAAGTTCAACATATTTTTAATAAATTAGTGTATGATTTTAAAATGGAGTCATGTTCCTCTGAGGAGCCTAGCTCTACTATCAGATTCATTATAAATCAAAAAAACAAACCTGCCCTTCTACATTCCGGCTTCAAGTATATTTTTTTTATGAAAAATAAGGTCAAGGTTCATTTTAGCCAAGGTCTAAAATTATCAATGATAATGACAATTTTAGACCGTCACCTTTTTCATTTTTTTAATTTTACATTCCTTTTTGTGTAAATATTTTAAAATAAATAGAAAAGGCAAAACAAGGTCTTGACTTCATTTATTTTGAGTGCTTGATTGTACTTTGGTTATTTTGAGAATATAATATTAATTAGCGAATTTAGTATTTTGTGAATCTGATATTATGTAGTTACGGGTGTTAACTTTCTCAAAACTCGGTGTTTATCGGCTGTAAAAGTAATCAACGAATAATCGCCGGTTATCTTCTGCGGCTGTTGAAAATTCAGTCAACCAATCACAGCAGATAACGCGTGCATGACAATTTGTCACATTAATTTAGCGTCGAGAAACCGGGCATAAAACAACTATATTATGGATTCCCCAGAAGCGGCAATTGCGGTTACGATCGCCTTAACCACCGGTACAAGCAATGCAGAATCCAGGACTCGAAATGCGGAACCCTACAGTGTCGGCACCTTAACAAACGGCAACGGCTGAAGTTCGGCAGGGAGTTAAACACCTTACTATCCACCACCTTCATCAAAAGCAACGGTATGTTAGTCCTCTGCTGGACAGCGATAATTGTATATTGATCCACTGCTGGACAGTAGTGATTGAATGTTAGCCACTGTTGGACAGTAATAATTGTAAGTTTGTCCACTGTTGGACAGAGATGATGGTGTGTTAGTCCTCTTGATGCCATAGACATATATGAACCCTTCAGTGTAGACACCTTAACGAATGGCTAGAGTTCGGCATGGAGTCCCTCCCCTTGCTATACGCCTTGCTATATACCTTCATCTACAGAAACAGTAGGTTAGTTAGTGTGGACTATAATAATTGTATGCTTGTTCGCTGTTGCCTTACTTGACTAAGCAAGTCAAAGTTATCGTAATATAAGCCTTTAAAATCATAATATTAATTTTAATCTGCGAATAATCGACCAATTTCCAACAATTATAAATTAGGCTCGTTGACAAGAGATTAACATTGAAAATGGTTCTCAGAAACCCAAAACTGCTTTAACATGTGGGTAATTCGAGATTTTTCTCAAATGTGACAAATTGTTAAACTCTTGTCACATTTGGGTGTTGAGAAACTGAAAGTAGAATTAACAGGCGATTAATCGTCGATTACTATTATATTATTATTATTATATATTATATTATTACTAACTGGCAGTTATAACGTTATAGTAGTGAATGAAATGTATGAATACTAGCTTGGGTAGCCAACCGAAATAAATTATTAAATGTAACAAGCGATTACGTAATTTCTCGATGATGAAGTGTTGAGAAACTCACTGACAACTGAAGGCTGGTTAATTTGTGACAAATTGTTAGCGGATTTGAGATGTGACGTCTACTTCAGAAACCCGGCCTTAACCTTTAATCAAAAATCAAAAAACATTATTTCAATTAACCCATTTAAAGGTACTTTTGAATTGTCAAACAAAAAAACTGGCCAGGTGCGAGTCGGACTCGCGCACGGAGAGTTCCGTACCAATATCGCAAAAAACGGCAAAAAATCACGTTTGTTGTATGGGAGCCACTTAAATACTAATTTTATTCTGTTTTTAGTATTTGTTGTTATAGCGGCAACAGAGATACATCATCTGTGAATTTCAACTGTATAGCTATCACGTTTCATGAGATACAGCCCGGTGACAGACGGACAGACAGACAGACCGATCCTGGAATCTTAGTAATAGGGTCCCGTTTTTACCCTTTGGGTATGGGACCCTAAAAAGATGAATCTGGTTGCACATTCGATAGCGTCAGTAATCATCTAACAGCGATATCTACATCACTTATATATAGCATCCTGGATTTATTTTTGGAGGGTAGTCCGAAGCTTAAATTCAATACGTTAATAAAGTGCAACTGAGAGATAAGTTTAATCGTTTCTCTAAGTAACAGCAGGCAATATATCAACTAATAATATCATTCTTCCCTACAGATGTGTTACAAACAACAATGCGTGGCCGTATCAGCCATGAGAGACACTATCGCTGCCTTGCAGACTTCAGTCTGTCCGTCTAACTGCTCGGGACATGGCGTCTGTAATTCTGCAGGTATGGTATTACTTCATTACAGGCGTTTTTTATGGTTTTAAATGTCAAATAAAATTTTCTATTAACATTAAAATAAACTCCACAAAATGCATTATTTATTGATGGGTAACCTTCGATCAATATTACCTACACTAGATACACAATCCCATACAAAACTTCTCTTTATAACTGTCGCCAATTGTGTTTACGTAATTCTAAGAATTCTAGTTGAAATAAATACAATGCTTAAAGTTGCATTCACAAAGCTTGTACAAAAAGCTACAAAAAATGTAGACCTAAATTCTTAACATACATCAAAACAAAGGACCATGCGACAAAATGGGCTCTGTGTCCAACAGAGTTATGGCATATGTCATTGTAAAGGATTTTGTTCGTACTTAAATAGTTACTATGGACACCACCTTCAATTCCATTGCAGAAAAAAAATATCCACCTAAATAAGTTTTGTAGAAAAAGAGAATTGGTAAACATGATGAAAATCATGCTGTGCAGTCGGAGGATACTATTCGCGAGCTGGCTGACCAAAACCAGATGTATCTTCCAACTGCACAGCATGATTTTCTTCTTGTTTTACGTCTTATTAGTTCGTTTATTAAGCAGTCGGGTTTTTTTTAATTATTTTAATTAACTTTTTTTATTAACTGTTCGTTTGCGTGTATCCTCTCTTGTTCTGTGATTTACCGACCATAGCTTGTTGTTTAGCCGCATTTCTTGCAATGGAAGCAAATCAGTTGGAAGACTTTACTCGGCTAAACATTAATTATTTTTTCATCACACTTGCACGTAAAAAGTATCTAAACATACAGGTTAGCTTGGCCGTAATGCCCCATATAAAACCCTCGGGCTTTCTTTTTGTCATGAAACCCTAGGGCGGTAAGTAATATTTTTTTAATTTATGGCACAGCACACAGGTCATGCAAGTTCAACCAAGGAGTTTTCACGCAATTGAAAAATTGTCTTAAAATGTTATCTAAACAGGAATTTCTTTGCAATCTCGCTACATGTTACTTAAATACTCAACTAATGTTCTTAATAATCGATTTTAATATAGTATGAAAACGTCGAAATTATTTAATTCTTTTTAAACTCCGTCATGGCTGTATACCTACGTAAGTATTTGCCCTTAAAGTTTCTGAACGAAACACTGTATAATCTGTGGTGTGGGCAAAAATTCGTAAAACCGCTTAAAAAAAAGTTCACGTATTTCGTAATAACAGCTGTGCTGACTTGTGTATTAAAGCTATAATTGATAATTATTACTCGCAAATGTGATGAAAAACATTGTATGTATCACGGGCGGTACGGGAATTACGAACCTCGACTCAGAAAGCCCTCAGTCTTCGACTTCGGGCTTCTACTAGAGTCTCGATCGTAATTCCTTACTTACCGCCCTTAATACACAATGTACTATTATTATGATAGGTATCCCTTGGGTCATATCAAATCGAACTTGCTAAGTCATATTGCAGCAAGCATTTACGCAATTGTTTATATACGATAGAAATATATAGTAAAAATGAATTACATGATTTAGCAGCATGCAATATCCAAAACCAACATGTGTGGTTATTAAGAAGAAGAATACAGTCAATACATGTTCAAGCAATTACATATTATTACATATATATTCTGGTCAACAGAAATGAAATAGGACCAGATCGCTCAATAGTACTGTTCGTGTCTAACAGGTAGACGCACAGTAGGAAGTTGTGCACATACCATTTTAATAAGGTGTCTAGGGTTAGGTGGGCTAGGCACATACAATTTAATCAATCATAAATCAGTAATAATATCGTTTAGATGACCCACCGCATGTTATTTGTGGTCGGCGCAACCCCTTCTTTTGTCAACCATCACGCGACACTATTTGATTTAAAAATATTTTAACTGATAACAGCTGTTTTTTTTTAATAGTAGTTTATGAAACTGTTGCATAATGAGGGGTATTAAAACATGAGTGTGTGTTTAAAAACCGAGCCGTAGGCGAGGTTTTTAATAGCTTTCACACGAATGTTTTAATACCTAGTTATGTGCAGTTTCATACACTACTTTATCTACACTCATAAATTGGGATTGAACCTACTAAATACCTCTTTTTGCATTTTCCATGCCATAAAATCGTGATAGCATTTTTCATATACTTTTCTCGACTTTGCTGGTAATAAATTAAGAGTAATTTCCTTCGCCGCATCTAAAATATCGGGCGGAGTCAAATTGTCTTCACATTCACTGATATCAGACATTTCACACACAATAATTTAAATAACTCATGAAATTCAGTACAGCAAAACTTGCAAAACGTATGAATGGCGCCAAAACCCAGCACATCACCGCATTAACCGCGCATGCGCTAAGGCTTAGCACGCACTGCGATCTTTAGTCGCGCGATTTTTTTCCGCCCAGTCTGCGACCTATGGAATTGTATGAAGTTGTTCGCATCGGTAACGAAATCGTGCGGAAATAATTCCGCAAGAAATCCGTGTTTTGCCACAGAATCCACCGCACCACGGCGCGAATTTTATTCGCCCGAATATTTTGAACTCTCATAGAGCTCAAAATACACAGGTAGAAGGAAACAAAATTCGCGCCAACAAAAATCACAGTGCGTGCTATGTCTAAAGCGGGCATTGTCATAGACAATTTAAAATTGGAATCAAATCTTTTTATAATAGGTACTATAAAATGGCATTACAAAAAAAATATTAATGGAAACTCCTTAGTGATTAACTTCTTGGATTTGTCCTGTATCGTAATAGAAAAAAAATTGTTTTATAGCATTATTTTGTTAGAGAAATAGTGTTATAATAAGATTCTATTTTTAAATTTCGGTATTGTGTTTATAAAGTATGCCAATATAAACTCGTTTTGAATTTTATAATTCGAATATTACGATATGAGAGTAGATAAATACATTTATTGTTTTTTTTTTTTATCAAATACCGTCTTCGCATTATTGCCTTTCACAGCATTTGCATGGTTCAAAGTTTATAACTGACATAGGTTGGTAGAACCATTTTTTCTGTTTTATATTCGAGATTTATGGCAGAAGAAAAATATTTATAACTAAATAACCCCATGGATTATTCACAAAAATGAGTTAACATCATTATATTCTTTGAAGGACAAGTATATTCCCAGTGATCTCATCTCTGTTGGTGGGTGAGCTCAGGCTTCATACATTTTTGCCCATGGTCCTTTAGTCTTTCAAGCATGTTTTAAAGTCTAAATTTCAAAGTTCCAGAACGAGTCGATGTTTGTTACAATAGTTGGTGCATTGTTAACGCAAATGTTGGTCAATCAATCATAATATTTGGTTATTGATTCATATTTACTATTTAATTCGATTTTTAATTTATGATAAACACTTAATGATATTTGGTTATTGATCCATATTTACTATTTAATTCGGTTTTTAATTTATGAAAAACACTTAATGATATAAAATAAAAAGACATTCCTTCCAAAATCTCGGTGTTTCGGTGGTTATTTGCATATTTTTTTAACGCACACTGTGGCATTTTGCCGTTTCAATGTTGGTTATGATTATTATTATTCTTTATTGAACAAAAAGCATGCAAATACAATAGGACAGTTTATGTACAAAGGCGAGCTTAATCCATAGTTAGGTTATCTAACAGCAAACCTCAGTTGCGTAAAGAAATATACATTTGAGGATAGTACATCCATGTACACAAAAGTTTATTAAAAACTCTTACTTACTCACTAAATAAACCAAACAAATACGTGTGCAACACACAATGATAAACTTATTACATACAGCATATTATATAACACAAAACTAAAATGTTACAATTATAAAAACATAAATTAATGTATCATATTGATAGGAAATATTCCTTAATTCTTCCCTTGAAAACCTCCTATGAAGGGTGAAGTGGACTGTATTGGTTGTTCGTTGGAGTCTTGTTGAGGAAATGAAAATACTATCTTGATTCGTATCTTCAAATTTATTCCTTACTTGTTACTCCTTGTAGAGTAGAAGACCGACTGTGTCTCTCCCCATTTTTTTTTTTTTTTTTTTAATACGTGGCGTCTCGCAGTTCGATCAAAGTAGCCGTCCACTGCTTAACCGGACTAACCTGTGGAGACTAATCTGTTAGCCTCCGGCCAGGCTTCAATTTTCTAAACCTAAAGCGACAGCACTAAGGGCTACCCCAGTTGGGGTCGGACCTCGGCTCAGGGCGTCGCTGGGGGGATGGTTAAGGCCGGATCTAATAAAGTGATTCTACCATCCGTTCGGAAAAGCCTACGTGGAGAAGAACGGACAAGAAACTCCAATGAATATCTGACTGGCATTTAACTATGGCTCAGCAATGCGGGCTGGCTTATATGGATAGAAAAGGATTACGCGACGAGCCTCTGCGGTGAGGACGGAACGAATTTGTATGTAAATTTTGTATGAACGGAGGGTTCGTACTATTTACGAACCCATTGACCGTCCTTGTAGATAAGGCTATCGAGCTCCCTAGTAATGGCCTCGTACCTCGAAAAGAGGCGGGCGCATTCAGCGGGAAGGAGAGAGCCTGCGTTCCAGATTTCTACATCCAGAGCACGGGCTTGAGGGGACATAAGTCTCTGCCCCCAAGCGGGCCGGCTTTTATACAAAACCACTCGGCGAAAACAATGGCACTTCTCTCTCCCAACGCTACTTTAAAATGGCGCCATAGAAATGCCGATTTTATCTATCTTATCTTACTTAAATCTACACAAATTATACATTGCCTTAATCTACATATGAAAAATATAAAAGGTGTACAAGTTTTCCACTCGGAACAAGATACTCAAAGCGTTCTCGAAGATACAAAGGAGAGTTAGGATTATGAAATACAGAAAAGAGTTATGAAAGAGTGTGAGCATCTTGTCATCTGTCGAATAGGCAGCCATTTTAACCGCTTCCGGAATTCCGACACATGGTCGTACTTTCGGACAACAAATATGAAACGGATGCACAAATTCTTTAGACGTTCGAGCTTATCAGTTTCCCAAGTCCCCCAATCGCATCAAGAAAGCAAACATCAACATAGACAAGAAGAGGAAGAAAAAGAGACTGAGCAAGAGTAACATTAGTAGGAAAAGGCAGGAACTTCTGGATACGTTTCAGAGACCGAAACGAGCAAAACACCCCCGCTTACTTCTGCAATGTGAACATTCCGAGATAAATGGCAGTCAAGGAAAACCCCTAAGTTTTAACTTTTTTGGAATATTTTATGGCGTCGGCGTCGTTCAAAATAGGGGAGAGAGACTGGCTACTCAACAGATTGATGAAGCATCTGCTACCAGTAATAAGAGCTTGTGATTTTGCTGGGTTCGCTACGAGTGTAAAACTTTTAGCCCATTGATCATCCAATGATAGATGTTTCCAAGATTGATGGCATCTTTAGTTTCAGTGAGCTCTTCGACTTTGGCGATAAAGCTGCAGGTCGTCTGCATAGAGATGAAAGTGAGAAGATAATACCTTAGTGAAGAAGAGGAGAAAGGACGCCACCCTGAAGAGCACCCGCAGCGATATCACCCCAGTTAGAGGTAGCATCGTCTGAGCGAACCGACTGCGAGCGGCCCCGAAGATAAGAATTAAATCACGCAATCACAGAAGGACACATATTTAGAGAGGATAGGATACCTAAGATGATATGATGATATCCCAAAGGAGGAGGAGGAGGTCAAAATCAAATGAATTAAAAGCACTGCTAAAGTCCAGTAAAATCAAAACTGTAAGGAACCTATTTTCCATGGCCAGTCGGATGTCGTCAGTTATTTCAACTGAGGCCGATACAGTGCTGTGGCCAGGACGGAATCCAGATTGATAAGAACTTAGCAGGCTATTAGAGGAAAGGTAATGAGACAGCTGATTATTAACAATACTTTCTACTTACTACTTTAGATGGGATTGGAAGAATGGAGATTGGACGGAACGGGGTAACCGACGAGGGTTTAGGGACTTTGCGTAGAGGCAGAACAATACTAATTTTAAATAAGACCACAACCATATTCGTGCGCTTATTTTTCGGCCCGTTTTTGAAGCGCTTACCGGTTGATCGAAATGGGTAACAAGAAAATTCTTTACTTTTAAATTTAAGTAAATACAGCTGACTACGGGTTCAACGGTCGCCGGAATTTGAGTTATATGAAATTACATTTTTGCCACCGCAGTATGTTTTTTAGTTTTATCGAAAGAAATAGCCGGCTCTTCTGCAAATTTGCACAGTTAATTCAATTTGAATCTGCATTCTGTAATCAACTTAAACAGCACTATTATAAAGTTCAAATTGGCTTACGTCAAAATAACATCGTGAATAGTACTAGTCACTCTAAAATCAACTTAATTCATATTTGCTTGATATTATGAATGTGTCTCGTGTGCTACCTAATTGTAGTACACATTAATAAAATTGGAAACAATGCTTTGAATATGGAATATGTATAATGAAATTGTTTCTTCCCAGGTAACTGTCACTGCGAGCCGGGCTTCGCCCCTCCACTGTGCGCACTACCTGGTCCGGGAGGGTCCTACGACTCCGGTCCAGCCACTAATCCTAACAGTATGTGATTTTTATGTTGTTTGATGGTGTCGGCGACATCTATCCCGTTTCGTGGGAATCTGAAAACGAACTAACTATAAGTTACAGATATCAAGCAATATGTGCGATATATTATAAGGGACTTAGTGTTACCATGCATGAGAGAAAAATCGCACAGGTGTTGGAACTTTGATGGTCCGCATTTTTCATTATAGCCATCCAAAGAGTTTTAGGCGCTTGGAATTGTAACGAATGGCGCTTTATTGTCATTCTATTTTTAATCTCTGTTAAAACAGCGTACAGCGATTTTATTATTTAATTTTATTCTTTACTGTGACACTTTTGGCCTGTGTATTTTAATTTGTATAAAAAAATGGGAATTTAAAAGTACTAATTAAAACCTTTTTAATACAGATGTTAGATAATACTTACTTTTAACTTTTTAAATTATATTCAAAAACAGCGCTAGTAATCGCCACGCGGCTTTGACTAGAGACGTCATTGCTAATATAAGGTATAATATTCGTGTCCGCGCAAGTTTCAATGGGGGTAAAAATTATAGATTAAAGAAAAATATCAGAAAGTAATTAAATGTTTAGCAATTATAAAATTTGGTGAGCCACAAGAAAACAGCATTTAAATAATTTGGTCAGCATACAAAAATTTGTTTAAAATTAAAAAAATCAGGCAGCAATCCTTGTTCCGCAAATAATGTTGTTAATGGTTAAAAATTAAATAAAAAACAGGCAGCTTACAATAACATGAGTTCGCATAGTAAAAATTCAGTCCGCAAAATAACTACTTGATCAGCAAGATTATTTCATGATTGATCAGCAGAGAAAACATGTCTATAAGCAGTATATTTGGTTGGTATGCATATCTAAAACATGGTGAGCAAAATAATTAATTGGATTTCGTTTTTGTTGAAAAATCGGCAATGTACTTGTACGATAAATGTGGGCGGTGTAAGAGCAGGCCAATGAAAAATATCAATGTTCTTTTACCTAATAAAAAAAACTTGGCTCCTAGGGTATCAAGAAACTTTTTTTTTTGCGTTGAGAAATGCTCATGCATACTGCACTACCACGGGGAGATAGTGCAGTTATGTGGGACTCTAACCCACTAAAACTTCACGGTGTCCTCCTGTGCCGCTTATGGCGGAAACACGGGCACACGTTAGCACTCACCGCGAACCCGCCGCGGCTGTCGTTCACCGGATCCTCCTCGGGGAGCACCCCCCATCACCGGCGCACCAGAACACACTCTACGCCGTGACCACCCCAGGGACCAATCAGCACATGGGCGCCAGACGACCCCGTGTATGGCACCCTTGGTCCCCCTGTGACGGGTCAAGGTCAATGGCCCCGCCACCTACCATTTTTCGGCCGCAAGGGATAGGGAGAGCGGCTAACGCAATACCGACACTCCTCCTCCCTTGCGGCCCCGCCGCGTCCGCCATCAGACGGTGGCGACCCCGTCTGGGCCGCGGAAGGTAGGGAGAGCGGCGCACCGCAATACCGGCACTCCTCTCCCGCCGCGGCCTCCAACCCTCAGCCGCGACATCGTATGGGACCTGGGAATCTCCATAAGACATCGCGGCCCGCCTCAGTTGCGATGTCGCCTGTTACCAAGCGGCACCGCAACCTACTAGTTGGCGGCTATGTTGTCGGCTTAATCGGCAAAAGCCCTGACGAGCGGCCTCTCCTCGGGTTCCTCTTCACTTCACCGTGGGTGACCAAGCCACGGTTACTGAGCCCCCCCCGCCTCGACAATGCGGGAACCCATCGGAGGGGAGGGTAGAAGAGCTGACAGAAAAGAGCGAGCGCAGTACAGCGCTAGTGACGACATTTTTGCCAGAAAACGAGAGACAATTAAAAATGCGAGCGAAAGGAGCGCGAGCGTGACGAGCGCAGCGAGCAGCCAGAAAATAAAACCAAATAATCATAGACAAGTAAAGTATTTTTCTACTTTTGTATGCAGCTCAAAATGAATTTTTATGCTTATACCCTCTGAGTGCTTACCAAAATTTTATTAAACAGGAGCAGCTCATTGCAGCTTATATACTTATTATACTGTACAAAAATAATTCCAGAATGACATAAATTGGTGATTGATTTTGGAATGTTTGCTGGCCATGAGTTGCTGATCAATTAGCTATTTCTGCTCACAGATTAAATTTTTCTGCTCACAAAAATACGAATACTATGGTAACCATTTAAATAACACACAAACATATCCTATATACTCCGTTAGCTAGATTATAAAAAAATATTAAACACGTATTTTGCTTTTGTTTACGTGGCAAAAGAAAAATATGTAAATTGAAAATATTGGGTTTTCTATCAATCAATGTGACGGAACAAAAATAAATGTAATATTATCCATAAACATCATGCATAGTATTAATTGTCACGGGCTGTCAGTAGGTATGTGGTGACATCAAAGACCTTATACTTCTTACGAAATACGTATAAGGTCTTTGGGTGACATTCTCTGACACCCTTGGTTTGTATGTTGTACATACCGTCTCTAGCTAGCCCGTCGAGAGGTGTTTCTGGTGTTCTATGTACTGAATGTTTTACTCAAAGATCTGCTCTAATGTCACAATGTCATACTAAAGACTAGTATCAGTAGTTATCATGTATAAAACTTTGAAGAAAAATCATTTATGACTCTGTCAATATAACTGTGCCCCTAGTACTGTGACGTCACTCTGAAGTTCGACTGTCGCTATTGGCGCACGAGGTGAACGCAGATAGGTGGGAGTGGGGTCGATGACAATCTATGTGCACAGTTATTATGTCCATGATGTACTTATTTTTGTATTTTTTCACTTTTATTTCCCCCCGTTTTCTGAAAGTCCTTTTTTATGATTTTGAAATTCATGTCAACTTGAAAGGTGGCTTTTTTATATTTTAATAAACTCACTCAAAATATAAGTCCATCTACAGACTTCACTTGACTGACTTCATAGTAGGAGGTTATGCTTTTTTAAAAGCTTTCAAAAACCGGGGGTTACCTTTTATTATTAACAGTAACTCTAAATAATTAATATTTATTAAACAACAACTAAGCACTCTAATAAAAATGTCATTTAAAGGGTTAAATTCATTGTATTTACTTTGTTACATAATTTAACGAGTGGTTAGTTTAACTGTAGTTAGATTTAACGCACTGTTTAATAAAATACTTTTATTTTCTTTCTATTCGTTGCTTGTTTGATTCTTCTTTATTCTTTGCACTAAAGTATTGCCAGCTTTAAATCAAGACTACACGGCTAAATTTACGCAATTTAGACTGAGGTGTTCAATTAATTAATCATAATAATACCACCGTCACATCAGCTTCTGTGCGTCACGTACAGGACCGATCAGCGTGGTGACGCTTGGAGGAGGCCTATGCCCAGCAGTGGACGTAGTTAGGCTGATATGATGTTGATGAACATCAACGTCATTAATTCAACTATTTCATTATTACTGCATATAATTAAACAGCCTATGATATTCCCACTGGTGATATGCGTAATCCCTCTATGTGGAATACAAAAACACGAAAGAAAACTTACAAACATGTCTAGGCCGGTCCAGAACTATGTTCGAATTGCTATCGCCGATCTAAGAAATAGTCGTAAATATATTTTAAAGCTGGCAATACTAAAACACATACAACCTCTTAACAAGGTGTTGTTTCTGCATTGTTTTGGTGAGTGATTTGATCTGGTTTAGCTTCTCATTAACATAGCATGGCATTCTATAGTTTTAAGTGCATGTTTTGGACATTTACTGCATGGTTTCAGAAGCAAAGTAGTAAAAACAAAAGTTTATTTTGATATTAGCGCCAAAAGTATATCATGATAGTAGATCTAATAGGATTAAATAGGGATCTACTGGTGTTGATGACATTCATTGTACACATTGTGACTGATATTGTTCAGGTTGTCTCCGACACCGACGCGAAGGAGTACTATGGATTCAATACATGATCCTAAACCCCTAGAGTGGGAGTTTTACGAATAAATAAAGTGAAAGTGGGAATTAATTATTTTACTAACTTTTTTTTAAATTGTACTCGGTCCATGGTACTTCTTTTAGCGTCGGTGTCGGGTCCTACCCAGTATAAGCTTGGACTGTTAACTTCTATAAAATGCCATAAAAGTGGAACGCAATCTAAGAGTTCATGCTTAATCGTTTAATTATATTATGGGATTGATTTCTTATAAATACGAAACCAAACAGAATTCATCCATTTAAAATTTCAACCTTTTTATACAGGTTATTCTCACACGATAATGATGCAGGTTGCATAAACACTTCGCATGTCACCATGATTGCATTTTGATATATTTAAGTTATTATACAACATTCATCAATTCTCAAATAAATATTTTAATATATATTACATTATTCAAGCAAACTTATCTGTTTACAGGGCCCCATAGCCAAAGAAAACAAATCTGCAACATCGTATATCACGCAGCGCAAGCATATTCGCCGCTAACTTTCAAAACAGCAATCAAAATAACGCTCAGCCCGTCAACGTCCATACACTGTCTAACCCTGATGATATGAGCTCCAGTCTTCTCCGAAGCGACTCAGACCGAAACCTCCCAGGCAATATTAACCCTTCCGTCAGCTTCTTCGGCAATTTCAAAGGTTTCTTCCTAACTTCAATAGAAAAAAGTGCTGCAGAACAAAAGGAATAAAGCTAAGCTCCAATAGCGCAGAAACCAGTGAAAAGTATCGCGGTAAATTTAAATAAAGGAAGAATGTGAAACCTCCTGATGTTATTAATAATAATAAGCTGCCGAATGACACGACGAAAGTGACTACTAAGCCGGCGGTGAACGCGAAGCCGAATGATAACCGACCACCTCTAAGACCCGCGCCTGCAGAATCGAAAAATCTTAACAAAGTCACACCCCTACTTAAACCAGTCCACTCCAACTCTAACTTAGACAAAACGCCGCCTACGAACCGTGCCATCTCAAAAGTAGACTCGGTTAAAGCTATAGCAGACAATCTAAATAAGAACAAGCCTAAAGTGGTAGCAAAACCCTCTACGGTCTCTCAAAAAACAGACAATAAGCCTAATCAAACAAAACTGTCGGTTAAACCATCGAATGTTGCCAGTTTACAACAGAAATTCGATAATAGAAAGTCATTAGGATTGCCGTAACAAAAAAATTAAGGTAGTTTTACAAATGGTAAGTAATTTAATTGAGTTATATAGACTGTTAATATATTTAAATGGCCATTATAGCACAGAAGACTTGTCGTAACAAAGAATGTAAGAATGAGATTTTTATGAAGCATTTTATGTGATTGAAGTAATCGTAAGTTGACGGATTTATTGAATTTTTTATGTTGGTCAATGTTTATTTGAGGAGCTCGTGCCTAAATAATAACAGCCGCATGGTTCGATCTTCAAGGTTAAGCAACGCTTGACGAGGTCGGTCCGTGGATGGGTAACCATTTAAACATACCGAGTTTCCTGCGTGCCTCGGCAAGCACGTTAAGGGGCTGAATTCCCAAAATAGGCATTCTTTTAAACATTTTTTTGGTAGCGTACCAACGCCAACGCGTAACCAAACCGTTGTTCCCGGCTATCATTTGAAGATCTTTGACAGTCGTTACAAGTAGTCAGAAGCTTGGGATCTGACACCAGTCTAGCCAAGGGGTATCGTGTTACCCAGTTACTGGGTTGTGGAGGTCAGGTAGGCAGTCGCTCCATGTAAAATACTGGTACTCAGCTGAATCCGGTAAGACTGGAAGCCGACCCCAACATAGTTGGGCAAAGGCTAGGCAGATTGGTTCTGTTGGTCAATGGCTGGTTAGTATTGTAAGTTGATTGTCCAAAAGAGTGCTTAAGCGCGGTTGGAAATGGCTGAAAAGCCTTGTTACCAAAAAAAATATACATAGAGGATTACTTCTTTGGAATCTGGGTTTTTAGCCAATTTCTACTGAAAATAAAATTGATAAGGTTTATAAAGGTACCCAGCGTATGAAAAGAATGTTCAAAATATAAGATAATTGAGATAAAATAAGGTTAAAAGAACGAAAGCGAAGAAATTATTTTATTATTACCTATTTAGCTTCTTACGAATATAGGCATAAAACAAAAGTTTTTTATATTTTGTAATAATGAAACTCAATTTTGACAGTAAGAAATATCTGTACTTATATGTAGAGTATATCTTACTAGAGGACGCCTCGCGGTTTCACCCGCGTAGTTCCCGCTCCTGTGGGAATACAGGGATAAAAAGTAGCCTATGTCACCCGGGGATAAAGTAGCTTCCCAACGGTGAAAGAATTTTTGAAATCGGTCCAGTAGTTTTGGAGCCTATTCGGTACAAACAAACAAACAAACAAAAAAATCTTTCCTCTTTATAATATTGGTATAGATGGTATAGATATATAAAATTCTCGTGTCACAATGTTCGTTCCCGTACTCCTCCGAAACGGCTTGACCGATTCTCATGAAATTTTGTGAGCATATTGAGTAGGTCTGAGAATCGGCCAACATCTATTTTTAGTTAGGGTAGGTAGGGTAGGGTATGTAGGGTAGGGTAGGTAGGGTAGGGTAGGTAGGATAGTGTAGGTAGGGTAGGGTAGGTAGGGTAGGGTAGGTAGGGTAGGGTAGGTAGGGTAGTGTAGGTAGGGTAGGGTAGGGTAGGTAGGGTAGGGTAGGTAGAGTAGGGTAGGTAGGGTAGGGTAGATAGGGTAGGGTAGGTAGGGTAGGGTAGGTAGGGTAGGGTAGGTAGGGTAAGTAAGGTAGGGTAGGTAGGGTAGGGTAGGGTTGGGTAGGTAGGGTAGGGTAGGTAAGGTAGATAAATATTTGGTGTTTTTATGGCAAAAAAAAGTTTGCCGGGTCAGCTAGTTTCTAAATATTTGTATTTTACTTAAAAACTGTAAGATCGTACTTATTGGGGTTATGGCATATTTACCTATGAGCTTGGCAAGACTGCTTAAAAAAGTTACACAACATCACGCATTTATTTCCCGAAGGGTTAAGCAGAGACTGAGTTAAGAGAATGTTTTGAGTCCCGTGTGATAAGGGCTTAAAAAGTTGTCCCCAGATAAATTCTCAATTCGATAAAGTAATAATTATATTAAAAATTCCTTCTCTATTTAAAAATAAGAAGACAAAGTTACCTATTTATGCGATTGTGATCCTTAACTAAATGTTCATAAACGCGAACTTGAGCCAATATCACTATACAATAGATAAACTCCGATTGAATAACGTCAGACACCGAGACAGCGGACGTTATTCGAAAATGTTGCCGAGTTAATAAATGTGATCCTTAAACGGTTGATCTAATATAAGTATAACACGGTAAATTTAACTGTGCACCTCGCTGTACAGCAACCCCACTCCCTGGAAACCGCGTTCGCCTCGTGCGCCAATATCGAGAGTCGAACGTCAGCGTGAAGACACAGCACCAGGGGCACAGTTAAGTTGATCATGTTTTAAGAGATCTCTGTAAATTTGATTAGGTTAGTTTTATTCCCTTATTAGCTGTGCCCGCAACTTCGCTCCCGTCAACTGCCTACCCTACCCTACTTACCTAGCTACCTAAGCCTTACCTAACCTACCTACCCACCCAACTTACAAACTACTACTTACAACTAACAAACACCAACTTACCAACCTGCACAGAATATTATTTACTCCAGGGAGAAGAATATCGACTTCGTACAAAAAAAGTAAAGACAGTTTTGCCGCGCGCCATCTTGTAGCACTCCAGAACACCACACCGAAACGAAAACATAAAAAATACCTATCCATAGGTGGGACTCAAACCCGAAACCTTGGGCGTATTAGGCCACCGCGTTTACCATAAGCCTATTCAGACGGGCAGTAGCGGCTGCAAAATTATGAACCACATTGCACACATGTCAACGTTATCATTGACATTAGAAGTATGATTTTGATTCGTTAGTAGCGTAGTATGACGCATTATCTGCTGTGATTGGCTGTTGAAAATTCATTCAAGCAATCACAGCAGATAACGCGTGCTTGACAATTTGTCACATTAATTCTCCGATAATTTTGAGCTGGGAAACTGGGGGTAAGATGTTAATTTTAGCAATCCGATCGCTCTAAGGAATGCTTTATTGAATTTAGTTAAGTTTATTTTCTTCTTAGAGGATATTTTTTATTGTTGAGAGTTGAGACACATTTTTATTGTAGTCAATATTTTTTTTCTTCTAAGATGCAGATATAACTGCACTTCTTCACCGCGTAAATTGATTAATCGTTTGTTTATATCTAACAGTCTAATATGTATGCAGCTTATGTTGTTTTGATTGATTAGAAAGTATAATGCGTTCTTCGGGATTTCTGTGACCCTGTATCCAGGTGGCACATTAAGGGCAAATTCGTGAATAATATGACTTGGTTCACCGTTTACATATGAACCGCTTACAATATCACATTCAATCCTGACAACGGTCGTAGGTAGAATGTTGACTGGAGACTGTGACACATGCCATATAATTGCTTTCAAGGTTTGTTTGTTAAATCCTAATAGTTTTCCAAAAGAGTCTTCTTTGATAAAATTAATGTCTTTTGTACAGAATATTGTAGTTTTTAAAGTATTATTATTGCACCGTAGTTTGATTGCTGCATCTTTTATTTCAGACTTTAAATAATCGCCCATATCTTGCAATTCATTAGTGCCTTCCGGTATTTCAATAACTTCATTAAAGCCATATGTTAAATACAGGTCTTCTGGTCCCAAGCCAGGAGTTATACACCGGGGCCCATAGCGGCGTTGCGACTCCTGGACCCTGTCTGAACCTGTACCCCACGAAACCGCGGTTCGCGGCAGTGGAAAGCTTGGGATTTGCTCCTTGTTGGGAGATATACTGGTTCCTACTACGGGTATAAGGTGGCACAAGGGATGGCCGGTAATATTATAGGTACTTACCTTAGATTCCTGCGGTAGACTCCTGGAGGTCGATCAATATCGTGCCGTGAGGTTAGGGATAGGAGAATATATATATAATAAAGGACAATGATTGGATTAGGACCACCAACGCGTTCTGGGCCGCGTTTCCCACAATAGCACCTCGATGTTCTTGAAATATATTTAACACCACCTTCGTGGACGCCCCACTAACCGATTGCGAACGGAGGGCGCTATTAGCTATTACAAATCAACGAAATATCGCTCGATTAGCTTATCAAATTACAAGACACCGAATTTCTCGCGTGTTCAATACAAATTTTCTAACTACTCTGTGAAGTGTCATCTGTCAAAATCGTTGACAGCCCGCCGACACGGTGTTGCAAGTAAATATAAACTCGGGACGGAACACCATAATAGAACATATTATTACTTTTATCAATGTTTGGAATAGAATTAAATGTTGAAAAGTGTAATAAAGCACACTCATACTCTCCATCTAGTTGCAATGTATTAGAATAGTTCGTAGTTAACACTGACGAGTCTCCAGTTATCGACAAAGTGAGTGACATCTTGCAAATGGTTGAAATGAAAGAAAATCATATATTTTATAGCACATTTTTATTCCAAAAAGTCCACAAATAATTTAGACACAAATTAATAATTTATGAGGATAATTCGATCTTTGCAGTTCTTGTTCGTAAATCGCTCCTAATCTGTTTTGCTTTCGTTGATCTTCTATGTGATATGTGACTGTGTAGCGTTGTGAGGATCTCAACTGAAAATAGTCGAATGATACTAAATATCAAAATTAGTAAGTTATTACGGTTAATAGCCACATCTCTAAAAACACGGAACAACTCTAATTTTCCGGAACGCTATGGCTCGTTCATTTCGATTCCGGTGGCCTGGCTGATGGAACTGTCTTTCGATCCTCACGACTCTGTTGCCCCGATTTAGGGTGAGTTTCACATTAGTTTAATGATTGTACCTGATTCTCTGTGCCGGACGACCAATATCGATTCCATCACCTATTTAATATCAGTTTTAGCGCTGTCATTTTGGACGCGTTGCTAAGGGTCGTCCGGGACAAAGGAATTTGCAATGAGTATGTATTTCTACTGCATCGGGGTGTGCCTCCGTGTTTTATTGTAAGTGATCACGTTTACTTATGTTAATAAATGCCAGCGGTTCATACTTAACCTAATTTTGCATCTGTCAATGTGCTTGCTATGTTTGCAAGTTTCTTACCTGTAAACCGCTGCGATGTGCTGAGCTTTCACCTACAATGTTTCCCACACCGTTCCTTGGCTTAAAGAGGGTAAGAGGCTAGTAAATCTGAGGCTTGCTGCTAATTGCACCGCATTTAACATGCGCACCCTATGCACCCGGTGCTTCCAGGATTCACCGTACGGCTGAGAGCTGATCCCTTGCCCTTGCTTACTGCTGCACGCTGCTAGCTACCTGCCCGGCACGCTGCCCAGGTCTTGGCCTGCCTACCGGCGGCCTACCGCCACGTGACTCGGTGCCTGCGAAGCCTACCCTGCGCAACCCTAGCCGCTACAGTTCCGGCGGCCTACCGCTGAGCCTGTGCTGACAGGTCCCCGCGTCTGCCACGTGCTGCCAAGGGACGGTACCCTTTCTATATATTAACTGTGTGATGGTTATCGGTGCAGAACTACAGTGACTTTACTTACCCGCGACCTAGCTGTGGAACTTTAGTTATCTAATTATATGTATTAACTTGTCCATCTGTTTTCTTTGACAGTTTGCAAATCTCGAATAAATATAATCTTGCCGCTTGAATTCTTGATTACAAATGTCTTTTTATCAGATTTCACTGAGGCATGCATTGTAGTTAACTTAGTTATTTGTATTTTGTTTCGTGATACAAAATTCAACCTTCTCACTACTATAGTAAGGGCGAGTTTCTGAAGTGAACGTCACATCTCAAATCAGCTGAAATTTGTCACAAATTAACCAGCCGTCAGTTGTCAGTGAGTTTCTCAACTCTTCATCATCGAGAAATTACGTAATCGCTTGTTACAATAAATAATTGGCATTAATTTATTTCTGTTGGCTACCCTAGCTGGTATTCATTCACTTCATTCACTACTATAACGTAATCAGTAATTATGAATAGTATTTTATCTTGAGCGGCTGGGTTGGTGTAGCCCGCAAGTTAAGCAAACCTTACCAGGGATGATTTTTGGATGGGTAACCACGTTTTTTTTGGTTTGCTTTTTTTGGATAGGTGACCCCACACAGGTTAAGCAACACTTACTAAGGTTATTCTTTGGATGGGTGACCGCTTTTTTTGGTTCGTTTGTTTTGGATGGCTGACCCCGCCAGGGTAAGCAATACTCACCAAGGTCAGTGTTTGGATGGGTGACCACTTTTTTTGGGTTCGCTTGTTTTTGGATGGGTGACCATGCCAGGGTAAGCAACACTTACCAAGGTCAGTGTTTGGATGGGTGACCACTTTTTTTGGGTTCGCTTGTTTTTGGATGGGTGACCTTGGTAACCTACCGGGGTGACTAGGATGGGTGATCTAAAATTTTTGTGGTGATGGTCACCCATCCAAACACTGACCTTGGTTAGTGTTGCTTACCCTGGCGGAGTCACCTATCCATAAACAAGCGATCCAAAAAAAAAGTGGTCACCCATTCCAAGACTGACCTTGGTTAGTGTTGCTTACCCTGGCGGAGTCACCTATCCATAAACAAGCGATCCAAAAAAAAAGTGGTCACCCATCCCAAGACTGACCTTGGTAAGTGTTGCTTACCCTGGCGCGGTCACCACCCCAGCCGCTTCAAGTTAAACACAAATCTATCCAAAAACTGACCTTGATAAGTACTAAGTACAGGGTACAGCTAAAATTAACGCGCGTGAGGAAGGTTCGATTCCCAGGTCAGTAATTTATTTTATTTTTATTTACCTAAATACAAAATAACTATTTATGATAATTGTGTCAAGTTTTTATAATGTAATTAATTTAAAAAGTTTGTAATATCCTATTTTTTTAAATCTTGCTAATTATATAATTGATCTAAATTAACATATTTTTTATAACTCAACCCATACCATAGTTTTCGCCGACCCCTATTATCTTTTTATCGTAATATAAGCCTTTAAAATCATGATATTAATTTTAATCTGCGAATAATCGACCAATTTCCAACAATTATAAATTAGGCTAGCTAAATGGTTCTCAGAAACCCAAAACTGCTGTAACATGTGGTTAATTCGAGATTTTTCTCAAATGTGACAAATTGTCAACCGCTTGTCACATTTGGGTGTTGAGAAACTGAAAGTAGAATTAACAGGCGATTAATCGTCGATTACGTTAACAGCCCGATAATTGAGACCTGGGAAACTGGCAGTAACCCTCAGTTTCCCACCTTAAAATTATCGGAGAATTAATGTGACAAATTGTCAAACACGCGTTATCTTCTGTGATTGGCTGTTGAAAATTCATTCAACCAATCACAGCAGATAACGCGTGCTTGACAATTTGTCACATTAATTCTCCGATAATTTTAAGGTGGGAAACTGAGGGTAAGAATCGAATGTAGCGTTAAATTAATGCAAAAAAATATTTATTAGTTATACCTTCCCCACCCACAAACTTTGTAGATAAATTTATGTTATTGGACATTCTAGAAAACTTTTCGTTCCATTCGTAACCAAACGAGTATTTCATTTACATCCTGTCGGTTCCTACGGCTCACTACGTTCGCCTTCGTCGATTTCGATGGAATAGAATGCCCAATGAATGGGACCTACTGTGAACGTGGGACGAAGTGCGAATGGGACGAAATGCGAATGGGACGAAGTGCGCATAACCCCACCACTATCTCATTTTTACAAAAAGAAATTAACGAAACTACTAGTTGAATATGCTCAATAATATTTCAATTTATTAAGTTTGTTATATTCTATTTATTTATCAAGACTTTTTTCCAGTGAATTTGACTTTTAAGAATATGACATTACAAACTGACAATTTTTGATTATTATAGATTTGCAATAGATTATTATAGTGGTTAATGTTGCATGCCATACGGTAGAATGTACTGGATCCAATTGTTTTTCTTTTTTACATCGTCAAAACTATGTTTTGCTACCTACATTCTTTGCAAATAAATGAGATCTGATTCTGAAAGTGTAATATTGTGTACATTGCTCACAACACAACCAATCCAAATTTTATAAAATTTATTCTTAATTCGTGTTACATTATAATATATATTATTTGTAGTTAGTGATATAATTTAGTAAAAGACTAAGTTCTAAAATAATTTAGTTAATAATATTAAAAATAATTACGTATAATAATATAATATATTCATTGTAATTATAAGAACTTATTTCGTTAGCTGTGGTGACACTATACAAATTTTCTTGATGTAGTATCTAAATAATTACATCATAAAAAACTTGGTTAGTAACTATTGATTTAGATTTCAACGCGTTTTAATAAAATCCGAAAACATAATAAATTACAAAAAAATCTGTAGGTGAAAGTATAAATATAATATTGTAAATACGTTTTATTACGTACCTATATTGGTACATGACGAATAATATTTTCTTCATTTAACATCTTCGCTAATAAAAAAATGGCATTATCAAGAAAATAAAAAAAAGCAGCACGCATTGCAGAGGTGCGGAACAATGAATCCTTGGATATTAAAGAACGCAGAAGACTAAAGGACAAGGAATACCAAGCAAATATTAGGAATATCCAGCCCATATAAATAAAATTGCAAAATAATACGATTGTAAAGAAATGAGCTGAGACACTTCGCAATAAGGAAAATTCTCAAAAGAAGCTTAAACGTTTACAAAATGCAAAGAATTACATTTCTCGGTTGAGAACGCAGGAATCGCCAAATTCTCGATTGCAACGGCTAAATTCTTTAAAGACGTACGCTTCACAAATACGTAGCTTTGAAAGTCTAACTTCTAGTGAGTTATGACTTGAATTAATGAAAAATCAGGCCTCTAAAGTGCGTGACATGGAGTCTCCTTCGACGAGAAAGTCACGACTCGAATTTAAGAGAAATCGCGCCTTTCAAGTGCGTGTTTTGGAGTCACCTTCGATGAGAAAATCACGACTAGCATCTAAGAGAAGTCGTGCAAACATCGGTCATGCGAAACACCGACTACAAACTATGCAGATCCACAAACAAAGAACATCTCTCGCTCGCAGAATTTTGTTCGGAACCGATGAACATGAGTTTTACAAAGCTATTTCCGATATTTCGGACAAAGTATGTTATATTTGTAAAAAAACTAGGTATAAAAACCAAGTGCGAAGTATATTATCCAATGATTTACTGCCATCTGATACGCCAGAAAGAATTACGGCGTGCAATAGATGTGCGAATTCTATAAACTGAAATAAAGCTGCTTCTTGGGCATTTTGGAACAAGACTGTTCTCGAACCTCCTGGTCAATTACAATCGTTATCAGAAGTCGAATAAAAGCTGGTGTCAAGAGTCACCGTGAGAGATCAGCTTCCCCTATCCATTAAACATTGTGGTCTAACTATAGTTGTCGAAATTTTGCAAAATATTGACAGGGTCAGGGAATATAGAGTCAATTTACATAAAATCCGTTCAGCTTTAAAGTGGCTTGTACACAACAATCATTTATACAGAAATTTTATACTGAACTTTGATCACCTCCAAAAATAATGAACACATATTGAATTGTTTGTGGCATCAACTACTAGAGGATGCGCAATGCTAATGATGTTTAGTACTATTGAATCTCTAGCTGATCACATATAGTTCTTCTTGCTAGTACACGCGCCAACTTGCAGTTCTGTATAACATCTGTGGACGTAATGGTGATGCCATCACATGAGTCTCATCATCAAAATACCTTTGACGAAAGGATCTTTCCAATCAAGCAATCAAGGTTATCATGAAACACCCTTTAATTCCTCCACTAATAATGTTGAAATAAACGTCCCAATGTTAATGGCTAACGAATATCAGATTCCAAATATAACAGATATTATAAACAACGACGTGGAGAATGATACAACCCTTCCAGTACACGATATTAACCGGAAGAGCAGCTCCTCCCGTAAGCCTCCTTGTGTAAAAAAAGAGCTGAGGAATTAGCCTTTTTTAAACTATTCCCAAACGGGCAAAATGAAGAAACACACACAAAATATCGCCGTTGGATTTTTTTCAAACTACAGTCATGGGAAGCGACAAACTTTTTCAAACAGTAGAATATTTATTTAATGCTTTGTCTGCAGTAGAATTGTTAAATATATATCAAAGTCTTTCAGTGTGTGAAAGACTTCGTCAAGATGGCGTTCAACCAGAAAACCTAATACAAAACATACACATCAGTATGAGGAATATTAGAGGTATGTCTTCTTACTGGCACAGGGCTTTTACAGATCTGATGGCAATGTTCGAAAACTTGGGGCCTCCCCATTTTTATTTGACATTATCATGCACTGATTTAAACTGGCCAGACATATTGAAGGCTCTTTTAGTCGCAGATGGCAGACCTGATTATCCAGTTGATAATCTTAAGTTTGAAGAAAAACTTAGATTGGTCGAATCTTATCCAGTAACTTTATCGCGACAGTTTATGTTTAAATTTAATGCGCTTATGCGTGTATTAAAAAGCAAAGCTAATTACATACTGGGACGTGAGTTGGTTGATTTTTGGTGGCGTGTCGAATTCCAGTTAAGAGGATCTCCACACATTCATGATCGTTTGGTGTAATGACATGCCTGATTTCAACTCACCGGCAGGAATCAATCTATTTGAAGTTGTCATTCCATGTAGAACACCTGAACATGACCCCGAATTAAAAGAATTCGTGACTAGATTACAAACTCACCAACATACACATACTTGCTACAGCAGACGCAATCCGAACACTGCAGATTTGCTTTTCCAAAATCGAGTTCAGACAGGACTATTATATTAGACGATAATGAAGCAACTGCAAATGGCGGAAGTTCTATAAATTAAAGAGACTTCCAGAAGAAGCGTTGATAAATAATTATAACGAGAAACTGTTACGACTATAGGTCCAATATTGATATTCAGCCTGTAGTTTCAGCTCTTGGCGTTACATATTACATCGCAAAATATATTGCAAAATCTGAACCGCAGAACCTGCAGATAGCAATATCGGAAGCACTTTGTCGATTTAGAGAAAGGGGTGCAAATTTTGGGCGACAGATATTTGCTGTCCAGAATTGCTTTCTGAACCATCGCCAAGTATTAGCACCGGAATGTGCATACCGATTGTGCCACCTAAAGCTACGAAATAGCTCTAGAAAGTCTCATGTTTGTGAATAATTGCAAGTCCGAGCTAAGGTACAGAATGTTACGTTTTGATTCGGATATAGTTGAGCCCTGCAAGAATATCTTCGAGGGCTATGAAAATCGTCCCCTGAACTTAGAAGAATTGAATCTTGGTGAATTCGCGATAAATTATCAGTGAGTTCTAAGTATTACCAAGAAGATGATTCTGGTGATGCAGATGCATATGAACAAGAAAACGAAGATCGAGGACCTTGTATAAATTTGCTATACATAATGGGTAGAATGAAAAAAAGATCACGACTAGCTGGTTTACGAACTCCGTATTATACAGCTGGCTCAGATCCTGGAGCGTATTATTATAGTTTATTAGTTACCTACTCGTTTCGTACTGAAACTTTGCTACTGGAAGGATACGACAGTGACAAAGATGCATTCTTGGCAAAGCGTGCTCTGTTAAGACCTCTAAATAATAGATATGATAATGAATTATTATCCCGTTGAGAAAACGAAATACAGGATGCTTCGACGTCTAGCAGCTGAACAGGCAGCTGACTTATGTACCAATAATAACGTCACGACAAATCATGAGGCATCAGTATTACAACCACAACTTCATGACATTGCTGTGCAAGACGAAGATTTCGAAGATAATGTAGTTATACATGTCTGATGACGATTTTTTGAGAGGGGAAAATTGTCTCAATTATAAGCAAAAACAATTATTCGCTAAAGTCAGTGATAAGTTAAGGACCGATTCTGGCAATGAACATGAAAGTTCTCTTTTAATGTGGCGCTGGCAGCGGGAAAAGTTTCACTCTTAAACTATTAGTGGAACAAATTCGAAGATTGTCAGCAAATAGATCATATTTTGCAATGACAAAAAAATCAATATTTAAAATTAGATCCAACTGGTGTCGCCGCACGACTAGTGAAAGTGTGCACTTTGCATATCACCTTTAAATTACCTATTGAAAATACCCTGGAACTAAAAAGCAAAGAAATAATGGGTTAAATTTACATATGATTTCCTACCCAAACCTATAAATCAAATTTATTTTACAATAACAGTGCAAAAATCAACTAAACTAAACACCCAATTATAAAATAAACATTGATTTTGAATAATATACGATAAACTACTTTAATACCTACCTAATTATATAAAACTTCTTAATTTTTAATCACCTTTTTAATATTAAGTCGAATAAATCAAATCTTGAATAATTAACCTATATAACCTAACCTATCTTTAACATATAATAAAAATTAACAATTTTTGGAGTCTAGAATTTAACCCATTATTTTTTTGCTTTTTAGTTCCAGGGTATTTTTTTTGAAGGCGGTTTATTTTTATTTAAAAATAATTTATTTTTTGCTTTTTAGTGTTGTGAATAATACAATAGGTACGTAGGATAAATTAGGTGGTACATGATGGGGAGGCCTTCCTTACGTGCATCTCGTATGAGAAAGCATCGAGCACAGGAGTCTGAAAATTACAAAGATGAGCGCCTAAAGCGCAATAGAAAAAGAAACAGAGCACAGCGTCTCGGCGAGTCTTTCGAAGACCTTGAAGAAAGGCTTTCTCAAATGCGCAATTATGTACAAAGAAAATTGTCAACAGAGACCATAGAAGAACATGAACATCGGTTGTCACTTGTTCAAGAGCGGCTGTCAAACCAGTCAGCTGAGCAGCGCGAACATCGGTTGTCGCTTATTCGTGAGCGGCTGTCAAACCAGTCGGCTGAGCAGCGTGAACATCGGTTATCACTTATTCATGAGCGGCTGTCAAACCAGTTAGCTGAGCAGCGCGAACATCGGTTGTCGCTTATTAATGAGCGGCTGTTAAACCAATCAGCTGAGCAGCGCAAACATCGGTTGTCGCTTATACGTGAGCGGCTGTCAAACCAATCAGCTGAGCAGCGCGAACATCGGTTGTCTTTAGCCAGACGCCGATCTGCTCAAGTACTACTTAATGAAACAGCAGAAGAGAGAGCGATTCGTCTCAGTAATGTGCATGCCCGCGATAACAGAAGACTGAAGAATGCTGAACAATTTAAATCGGCGATAAATGTGTTTGCTGATGTTGCATGTAACATTTGCAACAAAATGATATATCCGCAGCAGCGTACAAGACTATTCACTGCCAATCTAGACAATTTACTTCCAGCTGATTTAATCAATTTAGGTAATATCGTGACCTGTACTCGTTGTTCAAACAATATTAAAAAACGAAAAATTCCTTCTCAGGCATACTGGAACAAAATGACCGTTTCAGATATTCCTGAAGAAATAGCCAATTTGACAGAAATTGAAAAGAGATTTTTGTTGAGAATTGTGCCGTTCTTACAAATTATTCGGGTACAAAACCGGTACAGTCAGTATTGGTGTAAGGGGCAAGTTGTACTTTTCGCCAAGGATATTATCGAATTGGCTGAGCAACTGCCGCTTCAACCACAACAAGCTGGGTTAGTTATAGTCACAGAAAACCTGGCAAACTTACAGCGATCAAGGGAATTTTAGATTGATATGGCAAAATTGAATCAAGCATTGCAATGGTTGTTGGTTAATAATGCGCTTTACAGAGATGTTCGTCCGTCATTTTCTAATATAATAGATCTCTCTGCAATAACACAAATTGCCGAGGTACCTGTATATATTCAAACAGAGTCAATAGTAGAACCAAGACAATTAAACACGTATACTAACATCGATGAAAATGTAGCTATATTGCAAGGATCTTTTCATCAAGGAAATGAAAGATTTAGCCCAGAATCACGCGGTAAGCAATGTACAGCCATTGCAACAGACACAGTCGCCTGCACCGCTTTTAACACTCTCGTTCCCAATACGTGGTGTAAAAGTGACATCGATTGTATTGTTATATTGGGAGATAAGTACTATCATGAGTGTATTGTTGCTCGAGTTAACCCAGACGATCGTGAAGTAAATCATGAGTACTTGCTGTGACAGAGTTGCTACCACGAATTATTTTTGACAGGCGGGCTGTGAATATTTGCGTTAATTATGAAGCAGCATTTAATGGTCATATTGATAACGACAACAGTATCGAAGGTTTCCCTAACTTAAAAAATGCTTTACTGCAATTTTTCGAGGGAAATGCTAACAAAGCCGGAATATTAACTAGCAATGCTGTTACAGTTGCAGTGCATTGCAGAAATGAATCGGAAATGTCTTCATATTGGTTATTCGATTCCCATGCCCGTGGTGCTAAAGATTGTAAAGCTCCATCAAGGGGTACGGCTTGCTGCATGCGATTTAGCAGTGTAGAAAAGTTGTATGCCATTTTAAGACGAAATTTATATATTCCTAATAAAAAACAGTTCTACAAATTCCATTATGTTAAACGTGTATTCATTGACCCCTCTAATGATATCACCAGAATTAGAACAGTTAGAAAATCAGCCAGACAAGTATTGAGGATTCGGCCCGAAGTATTCAAGATCATATGCTGCTGTCTGGTCATCCAAACCAATTCCAAGGTGTTAACCCAATATTGCCCCAAAGTCATACCGAAAGCACTAACACAGAGACTCGATATGTGTTTACAACCAGCACGCTTCACACTATTGACGAAGGGGTTCCTGATTTAAGTAACGTTGTTTCTGTCAATGACCATGATGTAGAAACTGATGTGAGGTTGGCAGAAATCACCCGTAAAACAGCTCCTCCTTTAAATTTAGAGCGGGAGCGAAGAATGGAGGAATTGGGTTGGTATTTTTTGTTTCCTGTTGGAAAAAACGGCTTTGGACTATTTCCAAGCAAGAATAATGGGTTCAGAAGTACGATTCCAGAGAAACGACTACCTTATTTTTGCTTTGTCGGTTGTAGAATACTTTCGTGCCAAATCCAGCGTTTCTGTGTCCTGTAGAATGCGACAAGGTTACGGGGATAGAACACCTCAAGGACTAGTGGAGAACATGCACCTAACTATGAGGAATATAAGAGGTTCTGCGTCCTATTGGAGACGGTGTTGTTCTGAATTGATTGCGATGGTTAGGAGTCTCGGAGCTCCTACTTGGTTTATGACTTTGTCTTGTAATGATTTAAATTGGCCAGACATGACCAAAGCGTTACTTATTGCTGACGGCGGTGATTTGTGTAACGCTGAAGCATTGTCATTTCCAGATCGTTTGGCATTGATGCAGAAATATCCAGTGGTAGTAGTAGCACGCCAGTTCAGTGTACGAGTAAATGCTCTAATGCATTATTTAAGAAATAATAACACCTGCTTGGGAGGTCTTGTTCAGGACTATTGGTATCGGATAGAATTCCAGAATAGGGGAAGTCCGCATTTACATATGCTGTTATGGTGTGGCGGGGTTCCAGATTTTTCAACCACGGAAGGACTAGCAGCAATTGAAAAAATTGTATCGTGCTCTTTAAACCCTGACGATCCGTTGCTGTGCAGTTTGGTTGAAAATTTACAAATACACAAACGCACAGCCACTTGTCACAAAGACCGTAATGACAGTTGCTGTCGATTTGGCTTTCCTAAAGCACCAGCAGACATGACAACGTGTTTAGGTCCCGATGAAGCTCTTTCCAATAACGGCCGATTTTGTATTCTGAAAAGAACGCCCTCTGAGACCATGGTTAATAATTACAACCCTGAACTCCTTTCTCTGTGGGAGGGCAACATGGATATACAGCCATGTGGCAACGTTACGGCTGTTGCATATTATGTGGCGAAGTATGCTAGTAAATGTGAGCCACATGATACGGGAGAAGCAGTTCGGGAAGCAATTACGAAAGCAAAGAGAAGCGGTGGCGCCGTATGGAAACAGTTGTTTTCCGTCTCAATGGCTATTCTTTCACAGCGGTTGGTCAGCGCGCCCGAATGTGCATACCGTCTTTGCCATCTTCCACTTAAAATAAGTAGCCGCAAAGCAGTATTTGTTAATAGCTGTAAACTAGAAGAACGATTCCGGCTGCTGCGTTTTGATGGAGATGAAACAGCAATTTACAACAATATTTTCGACCGTTACGTCCTCAGGCCTGATGAGTTAGAGAACATAAGTCTCGCTGAATTTGCCGTCCACTATGAGACTGTGTCTTCTTCAACATGGGCTGATGATGACGGTGATATAGAGATGAGACATGTTGAAAACCAACCGTTAAAGTACATTAAATTGAGAGACAATTCGCGAATGCGGATCCGCAACAAACCGGCAGTATTACGCACGCGGTATTATACTCTCAAGAGTGACAAAGAGGCTTATTATTGTAACCTACTTGTTTGCCATATTCCGTTCAAAAATGAGAATGAACTTTTATTAGAAGGAGAATCTGCGGAAAAATGTTTTTTTAAGGCGACAGGGCGAGTTGAGACCACTGCTGAACGACGTTAGCTCTGAAGAATTTGCTCATGCAGAGCAAGTAATACAGCAAGCACTCGCTCAAGCAGCCGCATTGAATGCCATCCATAATACGCATACCGATGGTACCCGAAATGCGCCGGTTATGTGTGCTGACGAACATTTAATACATGACCATGATGACTACTGCGATCACCTCGATCAACGAGCAGTAATGACAGATGATGCATTTTTTGGCAATATACGCGGGTTGAATGTCCAGCAAAACAATTTATTCCAAAAAATTACACAAGCCATCCAAAACGATCTGAACGGCAATGACGAAAGATTATTAATATTTATTACCGGTGGAGCAGGAAGCGGCAAGTCTTTCGTTCTGAAATTGCTGGTAAAGCATATCAAGCGATGTTATGCTCCTACTGTGGACTCATTGCTTAAACCAACTTTCGTGGAAGTAGCATCATTGACTGTAGTTGCCGCTCGTCAAATATTTGGTAAGACCCTGCATGCCAATTGAAAAGGGAAATGCTAGGGCATATAATCGCATGACTGGTCACAAATTGGAACAAGAAAGAATAAAGTGGCGCCACATTCATTGGTTAGTTATCGACGAAGTCTCTATGGTCTCGTACGAGAACCTTCGTATGATACACCTTAGACTGCAAGAGTTTAAGAATAATATTCTCTTATTCGGAGGATTGAACATACTGCTCTTTGGTGACATAATGCAGCTGCCACCTGTGAAAGGGAATTGGTGTTTCATGCAACCAGGATGGTGTTCTGCAGAAGTCAACTTATGGCACCAATTTTGTTTCTGCGAATTGACAATAAACATGCGACAGCGAAATGATCAGGATTTTATAGATGTTCTCAATCATTTACGATTTGGAGAGCTGACAACTGCAGAATTAGAGCTGTTGTGTGAAAGACGAAGGATTCCTTTAACGAGTGACTTTGCGGATGGTGTCGTGGTTCGCATCTATCCCACCGTTAAACAAGTTGACGAATATAACAGTAAAATGACCGCTGCCAATGCAGCATTAAACCGGATATACAAGATACACGCAACTGACGAATCACGTGAAGTAATCATTAGAACAGTTCGATGGTACCATTTATTTATAAGTATTTGCATCATCATAGTCGGTTAAATATTCGAGATATCTAATACCTGTGACATCTTTAGCATTAAGGAGTTCCAGTGCTCATATATGGTCTTTTTCATCAGTTCCAATCCACTAAATTATACTTTCTGGACGCAAATGATTGCTTTGTTGATGAAAATACCAAAATCAATATATGTATGGCTACAATATTTGAGGAGTTCCCTCGATTTCTCCGGGATCCCATCATCAAATCCTGACCTGACGACCATGGGACCACCTGGGAAGTATACCCTTTCAAACAAAAGCAGAATTTTCCAAATCAGTCCAGGCGTCTTTGAGTAATCGGGGAACAAACATAAAAAAAAAAAGATTTTGACGAATTGAGAACCTCCTCCTTTTTTTGAAGTCGGTTAAAAAAGGTCAGGCAGTAACAATAAGACCGTTAACGGGCGATCGTCTTCAAAGGGAACGAACCAAATGGAGAACTATCGAGTGGGTTATAATAGACGAGATTTCCATGGTCTCATACACTACTCTGAAGAACATCAAGTTCTGCAGAACACCCTTATTTTTGGAGGAGTTAACCTTTTACTTTTTGGTGACTTGATGCAATTGCCACCCGTAACCGAGATCCGTGGCGGCGGTGCATATTGCTTCAAACAACCTGAACATTTTGTAGCCGAACCACATTTGTGGAGAATGTTCAGTTTCCGTGAATTAAGCCAAAATATGCGACAGGCCAATGACAATAGTTTCGTCGACCTGCTAAATAGCATCAGAGTGGGAAAGTTAACAATGGAACAACTGGACAATGAACAATTCTTCGAATTCTTCATTTGGATGAACAATTCTTCTAGATACCAGAAGAATTGTCAATAACACAAATGAGTATGATGAAATTGTTCATATATTTCCCACTTTGAAGCAGGTCAAAAAATATAACAAAAATATGTCGGAGCGTTTGGCTTTGCGATCAAAAATATATACCATAAAAGTGTAAGGGGGAGCGCAAACGGTTTCGCAAATTGAGTATGCGAACCCATTTGCATATCCCCTATGTTTGCGAATGAATGTCTGACGGCGCTTCACATGCGTGCAAAGTTTCGTACAATGTACGAACGTTTGCGCGCATGTGAGTGACCAGAGTAAAAGCAATAGGTATATCAACCGAATCCAAAACATATGGACAAATCCCAAAACAAGAGCAAATACCTTGCGATCCCAACCGAACAGGCGGTATAACAAGCTGTATCTATATCGGTATTGGCTCCCGTGTAATGTTACGCAGAAAATGTGAACATTAATCTTGGCTTAGTGAGTGGTGCGATGGGAGTAGTGAAACTCTTTACATGGCCTGCTCTTCGTCGTGAGCAGCTGGAGCATGGAGAGCTGCCTAGCGCAGTTATGATAAAATTTGACGATTCCACCATAAATACAAATGAAGAAGAACTAGTTGGAATCGAACCGGGTCTTACTGAGTTTGACGGGTTAAGGGGCTTGGGAAAAATCAGCGTAAAATGATCCCCTTAATCCTTACTTGGGCAGTTACCTTGCATAAGTTGCAAGGGTGCACTCTAGATGGAACAGTAGTTGATTTAGGATAGTCACTATTCGCTTAAGGACAAGCCTATGTGGCCCTCAGCAGAGTCAGGACTTTAAATGGTCTATTTATTTGTTCCTTAGATCATAATAAATTGCTGAAAAATCCTCGCAACTCACGATCTCTCGAGGAAATGGAAAGGTTAAGGAGTCTATCAAATTTCGAATAATAAACCTATGTGTATGTTTCGCTAGCTAACATACCTACACATACATAGCACATACCTATACCAGCAGCCTTATTGCGTAATGAATTCGGAAAAGAAAAAAGTATGAAAAATCGACCAATCACATGCGAGATGAAAGACACGATGTGGATTTAATTCAATTAAATCGAATTTAATATTAAACAAAATAAAGAAATCAAATGATAGCAAAACAACATAATGTTTTACTGCGGTTTGAATCAATTTAATTTTTCACTAATTCTCACAATCATACGCTAGATTTAATTTTTGCCAATTTTCCTAACAACACTATAAGATCGAGCTATCCGTTGGTACCTAAAGACGCGTTTCACCCTACAATTCTTGTCAAAGCTTTAGATATTCTAATTCCTCACTTAAAATTGAAGTTATTTCAAAAGCATTTTATAGGAAGGGAAATTAAGAAGTCATTAATAACGAATTACTGCTGGAGTGTGATTGGGGATTAGTTTGTAATGATGATGCTCAACTTCGTCATGTAATAGACATGCTTTACTCAGTTATTAATTCGGTTATAGATAAATTTCTCCCAAAAGTCACCGTAGGATTAACCTACAGCAGTCTGGTACAGTCGGGAATTAATTAATGTCATTAAGGAAAAGTCGAAGGCGCACAGGCAATGGAAGAGATATAATAACCCCTACGATTTATTAAGGGACCGGCAAAAAAAGCTGCAAAAGGAATGTCATAACCGTTATTTACACATATCACAAGAAAACATAAAACTTCACCCAAGGCGCTAGGCCACATAGAAATGGCGTCGGGCGCGGACATGGCACGGGCGGCTTCCTATTCCATTCAAATTTTATACAAAATGCATGGAAATAAAGCGCAATTTAGGATACACGGTATGTCGTTGCTCGGACGTGGTTATGACGCGCCATTTCGGCGCCCGCGCCTGATGAAATTGCGCTTTATTTCCATGTATTTAGTTTGAAATTTGAATAGAATAGAAAGAGGCTCGGTTCTTACACGCCTTTCTCAACCAGTATTTCAGGTACAACTCCGGGGGAGCGTGCCTCCCCCCGGGGCGTTTGGAACTTAATCAATAGCAATGGCAACTTTCGCGCGTCTACAGCAGATTTACGTATATTCGCGACGAATATCCCTACAATTTGGCAAATTATTTAAACCAGTTTAGAGCTGGAAACCCTTTATTACCGTGAAGTGGCACGCAATCAGCCAATCAGGAATAGAGTAGTGCATGACATATTAAAGTAGCCAATCAGAAACCAGAATAGCGCTTATAAAGAACGACACACTTTCTAGAATATCGCCATCCCTTTTCCTTTAACGCTATCCCTTAATTATAGCGGTGTCCTACTCGTTATGTGCACCTACGCAAGAAAAAGGCACGAGAAATAAGATTTTTGTAAAGAATATTATTCTTTGTCGCTTTTTACAATGTTACTTTGATAATTTTGGTTCAGCTTATAGCATATTTTATTCATTAAAATATTAATAATAATTGGAATTGATTTTAAATATTACTTGGTTTCCTTTATTTACTCTGCCCCCCAGATCTCTTAATCGCCCCCCGGAGAATTTTGCCTAAAAGAAACACTGTTCTCAACTTATTGTGAAACATACGGCGACACACTACACAACCTGACCATTGACAATGCGAGCATTCTCAAACTCTTGCATAATTTAGGTACATCGAAGGGTCCAGGTAGTGACACGGTGCCCCCTCTTTTCTTTGTTAACTGTGCTAAACCCCTGTCTTTACAAATCACTTATATCTTCAACCGATGTTTCCATGAGGGTTACTGCCCAACTATATGGAAAACTGAAAATAAATGTTGTATTGTCCACATAAAGGTTGTAAAAATAGTATAGAGAATTATCGTCCTATATCAATTTTGAATGTTTCAGGAAAAATCTTTTTTGCAAAAAATATACTACCGACTTCCAAATAAAAAACTACAAAGTGAAAAATAACTTTATTTTTGGAAATCGGTGTCTTTCGTAGGTACCATTTTTTTGCATTATGGTCACCGACTTCCAAAAATAAAGTTATTTTTCACTTTGTAGTTTTTAGGGTTCCGTACCTCGAAAGGAAAAAACGGAACCCTTATAGGATCACTTTGTTGTCCATCCGTCTGTCTGTCTGTCAAGACCCTTTTTCTCAGGAACGCGTAGAGGTATCAAGCTGAAATGTATATCAAATACTCAGGTCTAATGTCCCTTAAAGCTGTGAAAAAATTAAACTTCTAAGCCAACGCAATCAAAAGATACAGCCGTTTATGTCGCAAATTGCCGCAAATTTACGACACTCGCAAGGGAATCAAACAAAACCAACAGGGTACTTCCAGTGAGCTCAGAATCTTGAAATTTGGTACGAAGCAACGTCTTGTAGCACAGATAAAGGAATAATTGCGAAACCCGTAAATTTTTAGTTACTGGATGCGCCGGATAAGACGCAACGCAGATACGCGAAGGGCTGGTTTCGAGAAATAGGAAGAGATAAGCGATTTGGATCAAGTGAAGGTGACTCGCTTACAATGGGGTTAGGTAAAGCACAAATACCTAGAGTTTGGACTCCGTGAGTAGCTCTGCCTGCTGCCGCCGCGCTGCCGATGAGTGATGTGAAGAAAAAGAGGCCCGCACAAGAGTTGCAGGCCAATATAAATTCTGCTGATTGACGTATGTCAGCCTGTCACAACTGTCACTTCAGAAAAACGCAGGTGAGGTGTGGCGGTCTCGCTCACTCCCGATACCAAGGCATTGTGCCGGAAAGGATAATGAAGGTAGGACACGATTCCAGCCAAACATCTCGCGTTTCACTTCCTACCCGCAAGCACGTTACAAACACAACCAACGCTAGGCGCAAACATTCCCCCGGGCTTGAAGGGATGCCTTCAATTTTTAAAGATTAAGTAGAAACAGAAATAAGATAGTAAGACATCAAATTAATCGATAAGAGAAAACTTCCTCTATGATACCTAGCGGCCAATGGAGGGGAGTGGGGAGGGGGGGGGGGGCATTTTCAGTTAAGAGTATCACGACGGTACTGATTATGGTGCGAAACGCGTGAAATGGACTGGACTTAAGTCCGAATACGACTCGATTAAACTCGAAAACATGTAAAGGTTGCAGTGGGGAAAAGCGATGTAGTATGCGTTGAAAACATCTATCACATTCTCGAACGCCGATGCTTAAGAGGCGAGTCCTTAAGAAACATCTAAAAAGGCACTTACAGTTTTCGAAATTTCTAAAGATTCACCGCATCGAATTACACAAAAAAAAAGAAGAACCTTAATAGATGTGCCAACAGTATTGTTGCAAAGTTCGTGGCAGGAAAACGAATTAATTTCTCAACTAGACAATCTTACGCAGCTCGTTGTGAAACGTCCGTTGTGGCATTTAACATTAAGCAGCCACAAACCTACTTGTACAATAAAATCATACATTAAAAACCTAACATATTTAAAAGCCATCTTAAGTTGAAAAATAAGGAAATATCCTATAAATCGAAATCAGCCGCAGACTTTATTCAACTTCTTCTTCTTCAAGTAAAAACAATAATGACATGGATAAAGATTATGGTAATTTTTGTCAAAAACCAGACTTAAATGCAATTGATTATGATTTTGCTAAAACGGCACTATAAAAAAAAAACTCACAGAAGTGGAAAGAAAAGCTCTTGAAAGAAGAACTATATTGAAAACGGATTCCATGGAATGGATTCAAGAAAGATGACAGTGCTAGACTGCTTCTGGTTTTGTTAAAATTTGTAAAACAGACCTTATTTAAATACGGACCTCTGGTAAAAATTAAATCAAACAGGAAAGCTGATAATAAATAAAAACCATGACTGGTATTATCAGGTCTACGGACAGTTCTACATTACCCAAAATATTACTACATTTTTATTGTTTGGGCCAACGTAGACACGAAGGTTGAAACAATTAAAAAGGATGATGCAATTGAAGAAATAACAAGGAATATAAATTAAAAAGATTTATCTTGATTGTATGCTTCCGGAAATAATAGATTCGCGATCAGACAGGAAAATGGAAATAAAGGAGCCCAATTATTTGATTGAGGGAATTAAAAAACGAGAAGCTGAAAGAGAATCGAAGAAACGGAACAGCGAAACTGTTTTATCTGATGTCAGAATCACCAAGATCAACAAAAAAAATAATTAGAGAACCTCATTCAATCATGCATTATTTTTTGTACTTATTTTTTCTAACAATCAAACTACACAACCGATTACACTGTGACCCCACCCTTTCTTCACGAGTAATAATACTATGGGCACGCGTGCCGTGCGGAGCGGTCCTTCAGAAGCGAACGCGCATTGAAGCTATATTATGTCCGTCGCGTCGCATAATTTTTCATTTGTTCTTGGGTACGTACCCGTACACGTGTACACTACAATGTGTGATACAACTGTGTTAGTGAAAATGTCGATGTGTGGGTTCTAAAATAAGTTCCCACGCTCGCAAACCTTCTTCTTATGAACATTTGACGAATATCAGCCGAAAGTGCAATCAAAAACAAACGAAAATTAACGATAATGTTGAACAAACTTCCTTGAAGATTTTGACCAAACAAAAGATCGTTAAGGACGCTGTTACATTTTCGACGAACTCAAATTTAGGTATCTAGTAGCACACAACAACATTACGCGCACGCACTCATTGAAACTACTGAGCGCTCGATTTTATACATCACTCAAATAATATTGGTCCTTGTTATTATTTTTTAATTTTATTGAAGTTGATTCAGCAAGGTTAGTTGGCACTTTGGAAATGCATTTGGTAACTATTACAAACCGTCGTCGTAAAAAGTAGGTTCTATTTTCAACCGACTTCAAAAAAAGGAGGTGCTCTATCTATTCGACCCGTATGTATCCGCGATTTTCTTTAAAACTACTTATCCGATACTATCGGGTTTACGTCGATTAATGTATGTGTTTTCAGGGAAGGTTTTATTGTATAATATATTAGGATATGATAAAGATCTTCGGAGATAGACAATGGAACTCTTCAATAACAAATAGCAAATGACCTGCGATTAGTGTGATCGTATAGTTATGTTTTGTTTTCACCATACCATAATATAAAATCACGCTTGTACTTTTTTAGGGGGTTAACAGATTTATTTAGTATACCTATCCAATATGGGGTACCAACAAAAACTAAAAAGAGAAAAATAATAACTTTTCCGTGTCGAAAAACGAAAAACAATAGATACCGACACCGACTTTCGATAAGAGAATTAGCTTTCACTTTATTGTAGTAAGTAGGTATTTTTTTAAATACGTAACGTAAAATAAGTAGATACCTAAAACGAAATAATTTCCGGTCACAAGGATTAAAAAACCGGCCAAGTGTGAGTCGGACTCGCGCACGACGGGTTCCGTACCATTATTGCAAACAACGGCAAAAAAACACGTTTTTTGTATGGGAGCCCCAATATTTATTTTATTCTGTTTTAGTATTTGTTGTTATAGCGGCAACAGAAATACATCATCTGTGAAAATTTCAACTGCCTAGCTATCACGGTTCATGAGATACAGCCTGGTGACAGACAGACAGACAGACGGACCGCGGAGTCTTATTAATATGGGAAACCCTAAAAATGACTTGAACATTTTGCATTACATATTATATACATATTATATAAAATATTACCATCAAATTTTTTTGGAGTATTACTTAATGAGCATTAGCTAATGTCATACTACCCAAAAACCATGAAAATGTCACCCATGACGAAAAGATGTCAAATTTTCGTCGGCGCCATCTTGTATTTTGGTTTTGACCCCGTATTCGATATGAGCGACCCCAAAATCCATGACAATGACACCCATGACGCAAAGATGTCAAATTTTCGTCGGTGCCATCTTGTATTTTGGTTTTGACCCCATATTAGATATAAGCGACACCAAAAACCATGAAAATGACACCCATATCGAAAAGCGGTCAAATTTTCGTCGGCGCCATCTTGTATTTTGGTTTTGACCCCATATTCGATATAAGCGACGCCAAAAACCATGAAAATGACACCCATATCGAAAAGCAGTCAAATTTTCGTCGCCGCCATCTTGTATTTTGGTTTGACCCCGTATTCGTCATACATACAAACCGGTTCAAATCATAAATCTCCTCCCACCCATCCACTTCTAACCTTCACCGCCGCCAGCTTAACCTTACCCATCCAAATCCTAACCTTACTAAGAGCTGCTTAAACCCACCCATCCATTTCTCAACCTTATCAACAACTGCTTAACAATACCTATCCAAATCCCGATCATACCCAACATAATTTCTAAATCATATTCTAATAATAAAAGGAAACTCAAACATACTTTTATTTCGGTCCGGTAAAATATCAACTCCTTTCGATCACGACATACGACTCACGCATGCACACTACAATATTTTCTATTACTTTTATCGTATTTATTTTTTGCAAAAAAACGATACGCTCGTCCTTCCACGAGCGCTTCTGAGCGCGGAATGATACGCTTCGAGTGCAAAATGTATGAAGAAGTCGGCAAGTGTTTTTATTGTAGCTAATAATTAAAATATATATTGATTTGGGTAAAAAATAATTATCTGAACCTGTAAAGGACTATATATACCGCAATTTTTTTATAATTTTGAAGATAAAAAATGCTGTAAAATTAACTAAACTGGGACCTATTCGGACCCTACTTTTTTAATATTTTTGCGATTATCGTGATGGGCAAAACGTATTTGTGCGAAAATTTTGTATGTTGTCATGCAATTTTTCTGATGCCAATCTGGAGCTGAATATATTATCTTTAAATTAAGACCATGATATCTTCACATCTGTGATTGCATATACCTTAAAATTGTACCTGAAAAGCACTGTTATTTGTAGAAAAATGTAATAGCGTCCTTAAGTGAAATCAAAGACCTTATACGTATTTCTTACTACAACTTCGGTGAAGCCTGCATCTTTCGTTCCAGACAATAGCAGCGGCGTCCGCTTGCTTGTCGGGAATTACCGAGCGAGAGTGTCACCCTTGAAGGGCAGGGCCACAACATAACGCCCGTCGCCATCACGAGACGTCGTGCGAGTGTAAAATTCTTCACATGTTTTATCATCTGGGCTGAGTACCTGAAGGACGATCACTTCCTCCAACTCCCAGAACCTACGAATAGCAGAGTCCAACGGATCAACAGTACAGCAGTAAGATACGGTCTCGTTTCGATCAACGCAGACCGGAGCCTCTCCCACAATGACGTAGCCAAGGACAGTTTCCAATGCGAGAGGTGAGATATGCGAGAGCCGCCCTTGGACTCGATGCGACAACAACAAGTGTGGGAAAAGTGATGCTCCTATCAGTAGCTCAATTGTGCCAGGCGTAGAATAAGTATCGTCAGCCAACGGCAACCCAACAAAATTCGACAGATGCGAAACATTAACCCCGAAAGTGGGCAAACGTTCAGTTATTTTATCAACTACCAACGATTCGATATTATAATTTATATATTATATCAAAACGCGAATAAAACTTCAGCTTTGCGGAACCCTGAATAGGTTTGCTTGAACCCCCTATTCCCTTCACTATCGAGCAATTGGGTCCAAGATTCAAGCTCAAGCCCAAACGGCGACAGCATTCGCTGGTAACAAAATTGCTCTCTGAAGCACTGTGCAATATGGCGCGCACAGTATGTTCACGGCCACGGCTATCCCTAACTATAACTAGAGCTTTTGCCAGGAGCACCGTCACAGCGCTATTGTTTGATAGCGCGCAAAGCGTCTCGTCATCACTGCGGGCCGGAAGCGCGCACGTATATTTCGCGTCGCTAGCTCCTGCAGGCTCACCCCTGCTTGCGCGGTCGATGCTCGCGGAGCGTACGAACTATTTAAAACGGGTTCATTTCCAAAACACAACAAAGTATGGTGCTTTGATTTACACCTTCTACATAAAGAATGAGACCCACACTCAGAAACACGATGACCACCCCGCAAACAATTAATACAGAGACGATTTGTTTTTACGAATTTAAAGCGATCATTCGGTTTGTAACCTTGAAATATGGCACATTTGTATACATGGTCATGTTGACCGTTGCACAAAGAGCAAGCGTCACTAGATGTGGTATTTGTTGTGTGCGCACAAGCGGCACAAGTCACCGTGGATCTTGAATGCTTAGGATTTGTATCTATTTTTCGAGGATTAATTTTTGCAGCTTCATGTTTCACAGATGAACTACGCTGTAGTATCTTAATGTGATCGCATACAAACGAAATTAAATTTTCAAAGGAGGGTATCTGACAACTACGTGTATTTGCCAATTTCTTAAATGCAATGTACAAGAAAACAAAGTCCGAGAGATCATCGAGTTTTAAATAATTTAAAGCGGAGACAGACGAAGCAAATTTATCTATAAACGCCTCTAAATTGTTCGGTTTGCGGTCGAAATTGGTTTGAAATCAAATATGACGTGGCCGAAAGCCGCTTGTCGTCATATTTAGCTACCCACAAATCAAATATCAATGTATAGTTTTCAGAACAAGGATCAATTCCGGCGCATATAGAACGGGCTCTTCCAGTTAATTTACCTAACAAATAATATAACTTCTCAGAATCTGTGAGTGACGTATTTGTATGTACGGTATTCTGAAAGCTAGCCAAATCACAGTTAACCCAATAATCTGGGGGATGACTGACGAAAATATTTTAACCAGGTACCTACTATTCTCAAATTATATTTTCACACGAATTATGTTTTGAAGGCGACGGAGAACGGACAATCCTTTCACTGGGCACAATTCTGCCTTCACTAAGAATGAATCTACGATAAGATTCTACGAACGAATATATAACACGCGAGTCGATCCAAATAATTTGTACTAGGCTGGCTTTACGATTAAAAACGATAACCAAGGTGATTATTTATACCAACTTATTTTCTTGACGCGCGAAGAACGACAACGAAATTATATCAATAAAATAAGTAGGGTACTGGGATTTAAGCGAACGAAAACGATAACTATACGAGAATTTATTAGTTTCTTAACGCGGGTTTATACGCGCGACGACGAAATTATAACAAGAAAATAATGCGAATGGTAATGCGATGTAAGCAAACGAAAACGATAAATATGCAAGAATTAACTAATAATTTACGAATACACATTGATTAACGTCAATTGTAGTTGCAACATGCATCCGGCTGAAGGACCAAAATGGATGCGCCGAGAATTTATTAGTTTCTTAACGCGGGTAGAACGACGACGAAATTATTTCAAGAAATTAATGCGAATGGTAATGCGATGTAAGCAAATGAAAACGATAAATATGCAAGAATTAACTAATAATTTACGAATACACATTGATTAACGTCAATTGTAGTTGCAACATGCATCCGGCTGAAGGACCAAAATGGATGCACCGAGAATTTATTAGTTTCTTAACGCGGGTAGACGACGACGAAATTATTTCAAGAAAATAATGCGAATGGTAATGCGATGTAAGCAAACGAAAACGATAAATATGCAAGAATTAACTAATAATTTACGAATACACATTGATTAACGTCAATTGTAGTTGCAACATGCATCCGGCTGAAGGACCAAAATGGATGCGCCGGTTAAGACGCAACGCAGATACGCGAATGGCTGGTTTCGAAAAATAGGAAGAGATAAGCGATTTGGATCAAGTGAAGGTGACTGGCTTACAATGGGGTTAGGTAAAGCTCAAATACCTGGAGTTCGGACTCTGTGAGTAGCTCTGCCTGCTGCTGCCGCGCTGCCGATGAGTGATGTGGAGAAAAAGAGGCCCGCACAGGAGTTACAGGCCAATATAAATGCTGCTGGTTGACCTCTGTCAACCTGTCACAGCTGTCACTTCAGAAAAACGCAGGTGGGTGTGGCGGTCTCGCTCACTCCCGATACCAAGGCATTGTACCGGAAAGGATAATGAGGGTAGGACACGATTGCAGCCAAACATCTCGCGTTTCTCTCCCTACCCGCAAGCACGTTACAAACACAACCGACGCTAGGCGCAAACAGTAACATCATATAATAAAAATATTTTAATAATTTGAAACTTACTACCTCTTTCCTCATGAACGCGTAGAGGTATTAAATTGAATTTCATATCAAATACTATAATACCTTTGGGCTGAGGTTTGTACGGAACCCTCGGTGCGCGATTCCGACTCGCACTTGGCCGATTTTTTAATATGGAAGTCGGAAGTATTTTTTTGCAAAAAATATTTTTTATTTTCACTTTTTATTTGTACCTACCTAATAGGCAAGATTTTTAGTAAGGTAACTATAATGCCAGAATATATTACCCGAATATCATGAAACTTGAACATAACCGGTGAATTGAGAGATCTGCATACCCCTTAAGAGCATACTGGCGTGATGTTGTGCTATGAAATGGTATAAACAATAAACAGACTTGCGATTGCAGCAAGCAGATATTTGCCGTTATTTATTGAAGAGTTCTGCTGTATATCTTCGAAATTCTTCATCAGATCTTCACCAAATTAAAATGGGACCAATTTCGGAATATACTCTTTCAAATAAAACAAGAATTTTCAAAATCGGTCCACAATTGACGGAGATATCGGTGAACATACATTAAAAAAAACATACACGAAGTTGAACATAGAACCTCCTCCTTTTGGTTAAAAAGAAATATGACAGCAAGCCCATTAAACCTACCTTACAGTTGACAAAAACATAGAATGCTCCGTTTCAGGCATTATGCATAGATCTTTTTAGTATTGAAGGTAAAACTTATCTAACCCTTATAGACGGCTTTAGTAAGTTAGGTCAGCATATCGAAATTCAGAACAAATCTACTCCAGAAGTTTTCCGTGTTCTAATGAAATATATTTCGTATTAACTACGGCGTTCCTAAAAAGATAAGTTCCGACCGGTTCTGGTCTGAGTTTAATAACGAGTTGATGACGGCATTTTGAAGCTTACATAAAGTCGAACTTTATATTGGCACACCCAATAACCCCAACTCAATGGGCTTGATAGAACGATTTCACTCCACTATAATTGAAATATAATAGCAAAGTACGACAAACGATGTACCGATGCGGTATCAGTTATGACGTATTCGGTTATGTTATATAATCTTTCCATCCACTCTGTTACCGAACTCACTCTATTCTAAGTTGTTTTCGGACATACCGACTGAACCCGTTTAGCATAGATTTCAAAAAACAATATTTTCAGAAAATGTTCAAGGATCATGCAAAACGAACCAGAGTCATGAGTCACATTTGTCAGATAAAATGGTAGCAATAAAAGAAGAGCATAGCGAAAGTAAGGGTGGTGAAACTGAACTTGAGTTTAATAAAGGCAAAGTTATTTTTTGCGAAAGACGTGCACAAGCGTAAAAGTAAAAACAAACCAAGATACGTAAAAGTAAAGGTTATAGGTCAGGCTGAAAGAAATATTTTACCTTTTCAAGTAGGAGATAGAATTACTAAAACCCCCACTAAAAATGTAAAACGCCCTCCACAGGTGGAGCGGCATCCTGTTGGTAGTGATGCCCTTTCTGGCCTTCAAAATCTTGAAGTAAACTCAGGTATATTCCCAGTAAAAGAAGGTCTGACACAATTCAAACTGATCACTGGACTATAGTCAAGCTCATAAGTTTAGAACAGATTTATAATGATTTAAGTTACATAACCAGCAACTACCAGAAAATCTGTAAACTTTTCGATTGGAATGCACCATATTCTCAAGAATTCACAAGTATGTAAATACATACAGAGTTTACACGCTATATAATTATAGAAAAATATTGACAACTAATTGCGCAGAAACGTTCTAAAAGAGGACTTATAAATCCATTGGGTTCTATTATAAAATTAATAACTGGTAACTTAGATCACCACTATGCCGTTAGATACGAAGAACTTATTTCCAAATTAAATCGTAATCAAATATTTACTTCAAAAAAACTAACAATCGTCTCCAAAATGTTTGATAGTTTCATCAATGTATCTGAAACAATAAATCAGAACACTGCATAATCGCCTAACAAAGATTGATACTCTTCTGATGGATTTATCGACTATGCAAAACAATTGGATTTTAACTTACCTAACTGGATTATTTTCTGTATTCACTAGTAGTTTTCGTACTATCTTTCCTAGGCTAAGTAAAATTGAAAAAGCATTAGCGTTAAGTAGGTAAATTATCTATACTACATCAAACAATTGTGAATTCTACAAAATTATTGTATCATTTAGAATTAATTTCTTACTCTGGTAACTTAGTGTACGAGTATCCTCCACTGGAAACAAATTTATTGAAAATAGAGGAGACCATTTGTGTACGTTGTGGAAGTTGCGTGGTATCTTCTCGTCCAATTTACCGCAGTGTCTCAAGACAAAAGTCTATGACCAGTGTGTGTTGCCAGTGATCACCTATGGGACCGAGACGTGGTCGCTCATAATGGGCCTTATCAGAAAGCTCAAAGTCACCCAAAGGGCAATGGAGAGGGCTATGCTCGGAAATTCCTTGCGTGATCACGTCAGAAATGATGATATCCGCAGGAGAACCAAAGTTACCGACATAGCCCGAAGAATTGCCAAACTTAAGTGGCAGTGGGCAGGGCACATTGCTCGCAGAACGGATGGCCGATGGGGCCGAAAAGTTCTGGAATGGCGACCGCGAACCGGAAGACGATACGTTGGAAGGCCTCCCACTAGGTGGACTGATGCTCTGGTTAAGGTTGCGGGAAGGCGCTGGATGCGAGACGCACGGGATCGGTAAATGTGGCGACGCCTGGGAGAGGCCTATGTCCAGCAGTGGACGTCTTTCGGCTGAAATGATGATGATGATGATTTGTGTACAGTCATTTATTAAAGATAATCAGATTACATTTATAATGCAAATTCTACTTACGGATAATTAATAATATAACTATTTTAAGATAAATTCCTTACCAATCTTTCATTAATCCGAAAATAAAACCTTGGCTATTATTCCCAAATATCTTACCTTCTGGCGAAAGGAGTGAAATACTTACCACTAATAAAATCATGTCGAACACTCTTTGCTGGCGATCAGTTTTTATGCACTGCGGATAATCAAGCCTTATACTATGAACTTACCTGTGTAGAACAGTTGATGAAATTCGAAGATGACCCTACTCCTTGTAAACCAACATGGAATCCAAATTGAGAATGTCAGGGTCCAGCAAGTCAACGAAGCTAGCTGGCTCCTTTATAGTAGATTGAGAACAACACTTTCTAAGCAATGCGGTGAAGAGATTAGTAACCAATTTGTATTCGGCACTTACCTGGTGACCATTGACGAGCCTTGTGACCTGCAAATTCATGGAATTCACCTTCACCATAGTATTTCTGTGGAGTTGGAAGTTATGGAGAAGATTAACATTGTCACACTACCCCAGTTGCACGTGAATGTCACTCTCTCCAAATCAAGTGTAGTGAATATATATGAAAGGAATCAGTTTAGACGAAGTGAAATATATGGCCTTTTCGTTTCAGTATAGTGCAGTGTTCGAAAGTGTTTTGAATGAGAAGAAAGTCTTTAACTTCAGTGAAAATTTAGGATACGTCCCTTTAGGTTTAGTTATTTTTAGTTTTCTTGCGTTATATATAATCTGGCTAAAATCGCCGAAATGTTTATTGTTTTGGCAAAATTGTCAGAAGGTCTCTCAAATCGATTCTGCCGATAATTTCGCTCTTAGGTTCGGAGGAGTTATGGATACAACTCGCCCGTCTGCTTTAGATTAAGCTAAGTACATTATTTGGCTCCATTCTAGCAACACGATATCTTTGCAAGCTCAGCGGTCTATGTCCACCGGATGAGCCATGTGCTTATTGTAATCAGAATAAAAGTCGCCTCCAAATCGGCAGTACGTTATTTTCATCCTCAGTCAAAATCCTGAGTAGTTAAGTTTAGTACCTAGTAGAAAAGTTTCTCACGCTCCGAAACCAAAAGTACCTTTTATACAACGCAAGTAATGTTTGCTTGTCTATGAAAGTAAAATCAAGTCGGTAAAACGCTTATACTACACGGTATTCAGGTCCCTAAACACTGTATTAGGGTGGTGTAATAGTAGTAAGGAGTTAGGGTCCCGGACTCCCTTAATACCGGGCAGTGTAATAGCGTTTAGGACGCTACTGACGCTAGGAAGCTTCAATCGACGCTAGACGATAGGCATGGGTAATCTTTATTCCGGCAAGTGAATTGATTCACTGATTCCGACTCTGAATCCGGTATCGGTTCACCTTAGTTATTCCTTTGGCACCGTTTGGCTCCGGCACTCACTCGGTCATTTTGGTTCCCCGGTTCACCCAGAACATTTGATTCATTCGGTTCTTTGAATCATTTGGCACATTTTGAATTGGACAGTTTACAAACTTTACAGTAGGTCATTTTAATCATATGATTTAAATTTCGGAATAAAAATATATACGACTAAAACAATGTTAAAGTTGGTAGAAGAATATGAAATAAAATAAAATAGATAATAATAAAACCGTGGTGAACCTTTTAGGCGACTACAATGACACAAAAATCACATTTTTTGCGTGCCAGTCAATCCATATTAAACTCTAACCCCATAGAAATTAGAGCGCACCGTACTGGTACTATAGTGACACGACGCAAAAAATAAATAGAAAATGTCGATCATAGAACCACCTCCTATTTAGAAAGTCGGTTAAAAATAAAGTCATGTGGTCTGAAGGTTTCAAAGTTAAATCACAATGCGTGCTAAGCCTAACACGCACAGTTGCGGATAAAATTCCGCGTGGTCTTTGTTTCTTTTTACCTGTTCATAGAGCTCAAAATATTCGAGCGAATTTAATCGATGGTCACCCCCAGGTATTTCGCCCGGGAGGTCCACTCGATGTCTACCCACTGCAGCGTGAGGGGTGGTGGGAGGTGGGCACACCCAATCAGTAGGGCCTTAATAAATAAATAAATAAAATAGTTTATTGTGTCTCAAACAGTTACATATACAAATGTGAATGAGACAGCCCCAGTAAGTAATAATTAATACTTGTGTTGGGGTTGACTCGCTCCTTCCCATAATAGACAGTTAACAAAATTGAGACTTAAATTAAGAAATGATTTTTTAAGAACACAGAGGAACAATGACTTAGAAAGTAATTAGCTTCGGGATCTTTAGGCTCTTTCTAACTCTGGAAATTTAGTTTTAGTGGCCCCTCCCCAAACTGGTAAGCAGTATCTGATTACTGACTGCGCGAGTGCTATATAAATGTTATTTAGTGTCTTTTCAGGCATCACACGTCGTAGATTTTTAAAAAGCCATATAAATTTTCGAACACGCGACATAATAACCTCGATATGTGAATGCCATGTTAGATGCTCGTCGATTATAACGCTCAAGTATCTTGTAGATGGTACTTGTTTGATGGATTTACAGTCACAATCTTGGTCCAAGCCATTTGTACACACATGGAGACGAATATCAAAATTAGCACTCGCTTTAGATCTTGCACTTCACATCACACATCACATCATCAGCCTTTTTAAAGTTCCCACTGCTGGGACACAGGCCTCCTCTCATAAAGGGAGTGGGCTATAATCCACCACGCGGGCCCAGTGCGGATTGGTAGATGTCACATGTCTTTGAATTCTTGGTTCTAGGACATGCCGGTTTCCTCACGATGTTTTCCTTCACCATTTTGATCTTGCACTTGGAGAGAAACAAATGAAATTGGTTTTAGAAATATTAAGGGTTAACAGATTTGCTTTGAGCCATCTACCTATAACATCTAGCCCCTGTTCGGCCTTATTACGTACCGCTTCCCAAGTGTTACCAAAGTATACAATAGCCGTATCATCCGCACATGAGAAAATTTTCCCGCCACTGCTCCGTAGGTTACATAGTTCGTTAATATACACCAGAAACAGTGGCGGGCCGAGCACGGTTCCCTGCGGTACGCCAAAAACAACATTTTCCACATTGCTATACGAATTGCCTATCTTAACCTGTTGTTTCCTACCCCGGAGATAACTGTCAAAAAGAGAAAGGGCCTTGCCTCTAATCCCTATAGCCTCAAGTCTCTGCACAAGGTTGGGAATGGACACGGTATCAAAAGCTTTTTTTAAGTCTAGAAACACCGTTTCGCATTTATATCCTTTGTCTACTTTATCTGTTATTTCAGACGTTAACGCTATAACCGCGTCCTGAGTTGACCGTCCCTGTCTAAAACCATATTGTGAGCCGGAAAGAATGTTATATTTGTTCAAGTAATTTGTTAACCTTTTGTTTATTAATTTTTCTATTACTTTTGAAAGTTACGGCAGGACTGAAATCGGTCGATAGTTATTAACATCGCTTTTGTCCCCATCCTTGTGCACAGGCGAGACGAAAGATCGCTTCAACGCACTCCAAAATATACCTGTTACTAAACACAGATAGGTTAATTTGCAAATGAGAGGAACTATAAAGTCTCCGGACAACTTAGGAAAACTCATGGGTATGCCATCCCACCCCAAAGCACTTGCTGAGTCAAGTGCCATGAAAGTACTATCCACTTCTGCCGGATCTGTCTCCAGCAGCACAAATGAGTTGGCTTGAGATGGTGTATCTAAAGTGTTCAAAACAGGTCTATATTCCTTCACAGTTAGAGTCACTTCTTCCGCCAAAGTTATCCCAATCGTCACGAAGAAGTGGTTTACGCGATTTAACGAGTCTAGAGGATGTGGTGAGATTTAAAGCAGGTGTACACTAGATGTCTTGGGTTTCTTAAAATGGGTTATATCATTAATTTTACGCCAAAGTATAGCCCTCGCCAAACATAATGGCCGCCCTGAAGTTGGTTTACCGGATGCGCGAGGCACGAAACGGTGCTGTTTTTGTATGAGATTTCCTACTGCGCAGCCATTGTAGCCAACTTCAGGGCAACCAATAAGTTTGGCGAGGGCTATAGCTTGGGGTTTTTCACAGAAGTTAAAATTTGGTTCTTATGATATTGTCTTTTGAGTTTTTTAATAAGGTTTTTTTTTTTTTTAATAATCTATAGGCTCGCGTTTGACCACCATCTCGCCTGATGTTAAGCGATGATGTGGTCTACGGTGAAGCACGCTTGCCTAGAAGAAACCTATTCACTCTTGACTTAAAGACCCCTAGGTTGTAGTTATCAGGGAACAAAGACTCCGGAAGGGAATTCCACTCCCTAGCTGTGCGCACAATGAAAGTATTAGCAAAACGCTTTGTGCGTATGGGAGGGATGTCAACCATGTACCGATGGCGCATGGCCGTACGTCTTGTAGTCCGATAATGGAAAGGGCTAGGCGGAATCAAATTGTGCAGTTCCGTCGCACACTCCCCGAAATGTAACCGATAAAAAACCGACAGACTGGCGACTCGGCGTCGATGTTCGAGGCTCTGGAGCTTTGATGCGACCAGTGCATCGTTGCCAATAAGCCTTTTGGCCCGTCTGTCAATCGACTCAAGTGCATCAAGCTGGTATTTGGCAGATCCATCCCAGAGGTGAGAGCAGTACTCCATGCATGACCGAACTTGCGCTTTATACAAGTTGAGCAGCTGTTCTGGCGTAAAGTACCGTCTCACCCCTGCAACAATCCCCAACTTTTTTGCAGCTAACTGAGCTTAGAGCAAGCTAAAGCTAGGTTAGAGCAAAATTTGCGATAACGCTTATACAGGGTGGGCCATAAGGGTGTTGGCGGTTTAAATATTCGATTTAAAAAAAACTACGAAACATAACACAAATATATTTGTATTGTTAAAAAGTAGAAGCATAGGAATTTTTAAGACTTAAAAATAATGTTGTCCAAATGGCTTCCCTCGGCTGCTTGGCACTCTTGGAACCGAAGTCGCAAATTTTGGAAAACTCGTTGAAAAGTTGTTCTCGGTATTTTGTTACTTTCCTGAATAATATTCCTCTTCAGCTGCTCTAAATTGGTCGGATTATTCTCGTAAACTACCGATTTGAGGTAGCCCCATAGAAAATAATCGCATGGAGAGAGATCGGGGCTACGTGGGGGCCATTCAATATCCCCCCTTTTCGAGATGAGTTTTCCGGGAAAAACATTTTTCAGCAGCTCTATGGATACCCTAGCCGTATGACATGTGGCCCCATCCTGTTGAAACCACATCCTCGAGGTATTGCCTCGAAGTTCTTGCAAAGCTGGCACCAAAAAGTCTGTTATCATGTTGCAATAATTGACCGTCATCGCTTGCCCTCTTTCGTCCTCAAAAAAGTATGGCCCAATAATACCGGTTGACGTTATCCCAGCCCACACGACAAGCTTAGGGCTGTGAAGTGGACGTGGAAGGCATCGAGGCAGTTATTATCCCTGGTAGGCAAACAGTGTCCTGGGAGGAAACCATGTAAAGACGCCATATTTAAATAATTTAATCTGTTAGTCCGTACTTTTGATGTTTCTGCTGGTTTCCCTATTAGGTTAATATTTATATCTCCTGTAATAATAGTGTCCCCGTGTGAGTCAATAGCTTGAAGGTATTTATCAAGCGATGCAATGAAACTATCTGCGGAAACATTCGATGGAGACCGATAAATACCAATGATGGTGAAATTAGGGATAGTGATTTGCAAAGCTGAGGCATGTGTCAAATTAATTTCATTTGCCTGGGGCAAATGACAGTTATTTATGTAAGCGACTACGCCATCGTTTTGATTTAAATGACTAGATATTTTAAACGAAGTATAGTTATTTAACACAGGAATTTGTTTATTATCGTTCAATCTGCATTCTGTTAAAAGTAGGACATCCACTTCCACTCCAATTTGAGACAAAGTTATCTGAAGGTCATCAATATTTCTTATATTTTGAGTCAGGACGGTTTGGTTACAATTATTATGTTGTAGGTATGTATTTAAGTGTGTAATATCAAGAATGGCAGAATTAGCAATCTCAGCAGTATCCAATTCCTGCAAGTTACACAAGTTACTATTCATTATTAGCTAGAGTAAACAATGTACGTTTCCCAAATTTTGAGTAAAAGCACAATAGTCGTGTGACGTCTGTCTTCGCATATGTACTAGTACGTTTGGTTATATATGTATGAACTGGCACAACAGGACAATATGCTATATTAGGCACTAAGTAGAGTGAGTGTGTTTGTGAGTGTATTGAGTGAGTTAGTTGTATATTTTGTTTGGAACGGATTGTGTGAAATGTAGTTTAAATGTGTAAAAACGAGCCGATCATGCTTACATTTAAAAAAGTTTAAAATAAATCTATATAGTTTAAATTCAGGCAAAATATTAATTATGATTATACTAACAGAGAATGACAAAGTTCTTAGTATTAGGAATACACTAATGACAGCACAAATAAGTCAGGCTTCTTGCATTAAATGGTGTACCTGTTCTTCACTTTTTATAACGATAACACGAGCATTCTCATCCTTCCTGAGTAAAACACGTCCAAAAGCGGAGTCTGTGTTTCCCGATAGCTACAATCTAGGGGTCTTTAAGTCAAGAGTGAATGGGTTTTTTCTAGGTAAGCGTGCTTCACCGTCGACCACATCATCGCTTTCTATCAGGTGAGATAGTGGTCAAGCGCGAGCCTATTGATAATAAAAAAAATAAAAAAACAGTCCAGCAAAATTTGTATTGCTTAGTTTTAGCCAGGTCTCGAGTCAAGAAAAATAGTCGGGCGACCTTAGGCGTCAATTGTTCGGATATAAACACAGGCAGCGTCGGACTGGGACTCAAAAAACTACCGGGACTTTTTTTAAACTGCGGGCCACACTAGGCAAAGGCAAAAAATAGTGGTGAATATAATAATTATCGGAGGCTATGTTTGAGTTCAATTGAATTAAGGGCGTTACTTATTTACGATATATTAATTGAATTTAGTATTTATTTATGACTAGGTACACATAGTGTGTACACTATGTGTACTGACATGAAATCAATCAATCTACCTAGCCTTGTTCCCAACTAATGTATGGGCTTATCTTTCAGTCTAACTGGATACAGCTGAGTGCCAGTATTTTACAAGAAAGGACTGCCTATCTGACATCCGAAACACGATACCCCTATATCAAGACTGTTGTCAGATTATCTGCCATCTGACCACCGATCTGAGCTGTCCGCTGAATGCGGGACGCACGGAACCGGTCAATGTGGTGACGCTTGGGGGAAGCCTATGTCCGGAAGTGGACGTCTTGCGGCTGAAATTTTGATGATGACGATGTTCCATAAACTGCATAGCCACCCAGCTCTCCAGTGACAGTTGGAGATGCGCAAGCCCAGGTGGTTCGATACATTAACTGTCTTAGGTTAACCCTGGATGGTCGATGGGGCTTCGAAGAGCATTTTGAACGCCTGCAAGTCCCTCGCGTTGAAAAGGCAGTGGGTGCTTTGCATAGACTGCTACACAACTTCGCGGGACCATGGGAAGAAGTTCGCCGCCTCTTCGCGGTGTCGTGCAATCGATGGTCCTTTATGGGACGCCTGTTTGGTCAAGCAGACTATCAGGTGTCCGACGCTGCAGGACTAAATAGCCTGCAGCGGCAAATGGCCATTCGTATCGCAAGAGGTTACGGAACGGTATCCTTTGAGGCGGCAACACTCCTGGCAAGCTTTCCTCTGCTAGATATTCAGGTGGATATGGAAGCGAAGGTTTACAACCGAAATCGCGCCATCCGCTAGAATGGTGATATCGTGCCAGAAATCGCTGTACGGCGACACGCGCTGGAGCGGTGGCGCGAGCGGCTACAACAGCCGCAATTTTCACGCAAGCGCGTTGTCAAAGCCGTCCTGCACTTCGAAGCTGGGCTGAAAAGAGAGGAGTTCATCTCCTACAGGCTCAGTCAGGTACTGACCGGGCAAAGTTGCTTCGATGAATATCTGAATAGGATTGGGCGAGATCCCACGGCAAATTGCCACCACTGCAGAGGCGACATTTAATCTGCACAGCACACGCTCGTGGAGTGCCCAGTGTGGGCCTCTGAGTGGCAGTTCTTAATTGCCAGGATCGGGCGAGATCTGTATTTTCCAGCAGTTGTTAGGGCCATGCTGACAGGCCATAGCCTGACCACGCACATTATGTAGCTAGCTAGAGTTAAAAACAATCGCGGAAAAATACCGCCAGAGCGGTCGCTTATATTGACGACCGCGAGCGGTTAACCGCAGTGCGGCCTAGGGCTGTCTCACTAATCGCGGCTTGGCTCTATATAAAAATGAAGGGCCATATTGATGGGTCGCTCCGTGGGCCGGTCAGGCTGTGGCCCGGGCCGGTCTGGCTGGCGAACCGAACCGGCCTAAGGAGGGACCGGCCCACCGGGAAAATGCCCGGTACTCCCGTATGGCCAGTCCGACCCTGAACACAGGTACCTCCGCGTTGCTTGTTAATCCAAGATGTTTCGCCTGGAGTTTATAGGTGTTTTTAATGTTAAACGACTCAGCCTTTTTTAGTAGATTAGTTTTCAACATAGTGGAGTTCAGTTCAACAATTATAGGAGTGTTAGTAATACCCTCTTTCTTACTAGGCAGTCGATAAATGTTTTTGAGTTCCCGCGAGTCCATCTCGAGGCTTAGGTGTTTTCCTAAGTTCGTTACCATATTTACCAAGTCAATGTTGCCCTCTTGAGGCTTTTTAGGGACGTTCTTTATCTCGATGCAGGTTTTTTTACTGCTTCTTTGTAGATCTTCGATCTTATCCTCTAATACGGCAATGTAGCCGCGGTCCTTTTTTCTCTGTGACTTAAGAGATTCTATTTTCTTACGGAACTCTTCGTTTTGACAAGATAGGTTAGTGATCCGCCATCACTCAATATGATTATTCGTTAGTTGAATATCCTTGAGGTTCGAGGTAATTATTTTAAATTCATTTTGTTGGGTTGTTATAAATGAAGAAAACATTTCTTTAATTTCTTTTTTGAATTTAGAAAACTCCTCTGGTAGATCTTCTTCCCTTACTCTCTTGTTACGCGTAGAAGTAAAATTAGGGGGAGTTGTGTATGGCATTACGCTGATATTTGTGTCAGAGAGATTTGTCCATTTTGCCCGTTTAAAGTACCAGGCTGTGATGCGTACAAGGCGTTATATAGTTGTCGGGGCCGAGTTGAATGGACTAAGCAGATGTGGCGAAGGCGCGAGCGCAGGTCAAGCGATCAATGGCAGTTTAGATGGCCGGTGCTTGTCCTTGAGGTAGGTGGAGCTTGAGCCTTTAGTGGGCGCTAATTAGTGGGCATGACCCAGATTGGTACTGCCTCCTGCGCGTACGTCGCTCAGTTGTCTGTCTTGTGTACCAGGGCGACAGATCTGTTGAATAGTATCTTGAACGGTGCTCACGAACAGCGACCTGCACCGAACACCCTCTGCGTATTATGCTGCCTTATTATTACACTGAATTTAAATATACTTTAAATTTGTGATATATTTCAATAATATGTTTTCACCTTTAATGTGGAAACATATTATTGAAATCCCACGCGACCCCACGCCACCCGACGTGTCGACACCCGACGCGCACCGTGCACATATACAACACCCCACGTGATGCTACAACACGTTCGCTAATGTCATAGCCAGTATTGCCAGGTCTCGTTTTTGTTTTATCCCAAGTCTGATCTCAATGTACCCTATACTCCATTTGCGATAACATTAGACGTTTAAATTAGCCCATTTTACAGCTCATTCAACCGATTTTAACTTCTATTGCGTTTGTGATACGACAAATGGTAGCTGCAGTAAACAGTTGGTTTTGGTAACAGGTTTATGATTTTTATGTCATCCTTATGTTTACAGGATAGAACCCAAAATCGGTTGAACAAACTGTAAAAAGGTTTGGAAACATGTCTAATGTTAATTCAAATGAAGTATAGATTTTAAGTTATATGAAAAAAATACTATTTTTTATTAATTTGCTTTCCCTCTCCGTTCTATATATATTTGATACATTTCATGCTAGATCATACGTAAGACGAGACATTATAATTTATATAATAATTACAGACCAGTTTTACTATAACTATATTTGAAACCATTAAAAAATATCTGGTTATTTTGGGATTTGTACGATACCAAGTGCTTGACTACTTCATTGAGACTATGATAGCCGTGTCGAAAAACCAGTTATATTATAGATTGTAATGTCTCGTCTTATGTATGATCTTGCATGAAATGTATCAAGTGTAGATAATACGGAGAGGGAAAGAAAATTAAAAAAAAAATAGTATTTTTTTCATTTAACTTAAAATCTAGGGTAATTTGAGATCAGATTTGGGATAAAACAAAAACGAGACCTGCGGAGCGAGTATGGGCGTACCCAAGACATTTGTAACAAGACATGATAAATTATGTCATGTCTTACAATTTGTCTTAAATGCTAGCATGGGTCAAACATGTGACATATTTTAATGGCGCAACATGTCTTTCTTGTTCCTGCCCGGCCTACTGTAACACGGCTTGAGTCGCACATTTCATAAATGCTAGCACCGGCAGCGTGAAAAAATTGCCTGACGTTTATTTGGGACTCATCGGGTCATAATTGCTAATACGGGCGCACCCATTTTGTCACAAATGTCACATTTTGACAGATGATTCAGAAAAATGTATCACTTTCGTTCGGAGGTGGTGATAAAATTATATAGTTAAAAAAAAATTTTTTTTTTCTAATTACTGCACCAAATGGCACTAAATTAATTTTGTGTGTGTGGTGCTCAATAATCAATGCTTATTAATTAATTGAAATGTTACAGGATTAATCATTAATCCTATAATATTAATTTTTATAATTGTATTATTTTTTTGTTTCTCTTATTTTAATTATTATTTTTATTTTGATTTTATAATTTTTTTTTTTTTTGTTTTTTTTTTTTTTTTTTATATTTATTTTCTTTTATTCCATATTCTACTTCGGGGTGGAGAAGCTATGGTATGGCTTGGTGGGAATCGCTGTTGGTGGGAACAGCATTACCTAAAAAGTGCCAGATATAGCTTCTGCTGTACTCGTGGCGGAGTACCGAATAAAGCAGAGCCCTAGCCAGTCCGAGTCATCCACGTCCCCTTCGTTCTCCCTGGAACCTGCTGCAACCGCGCCGCCGCGCGTACGCCACACCGAGTTTGTAGCTGAGCTAACGGATGCAGGGCGAAGGGCGAATATTCTGCGCCCTAGACAGAATCGTCTCACTAGGGAGGGTACCCGAAACTAAACCGAGCACATCCGAAGGCTCAAAAGCAGCAGCCCCGCTATCGGATTAAGGCACAGTGGGCTAATCACTCGCTTGCCCGACAACCATAGATTCCTGAAACTGAAGCAGTAATAAGAAACCGGACCGATTTTTTACCGACGACATTTGGCTTGAAATTACGGACACGAACTGCATTTTGGAATGTGCAAACGATGAGCGAGGACAGTCGACTAGCCCAGGCAGAAGCAGTAATGCTCAGCTACAAGCTGCAGATTCGGGGTCTAAGCGAGGTGAGAAGAAACGGAGTTGGTGAGTTGAGAACGTCCGGAGGCTTGACTTTGCTGTATTCGGGTAAAGAAAGTGAGGAGGCTGTGCGCGAGTATGGCGTGGGGCTCCTTATTTCTAACACAGCTAGGAAAAGCCTATTGGGCTGGAAACCGATCTCGGACCGGATCATGTGCGGCCGTTTTAACTCAAGAGCACGGAAGATCTTCATTGTACAGTGCTACGCCCCAACCAATGCATCACCTGAGGATACCAAAGACGACTTCTACAACGCCCGCAACGCCACCCTTAGAAGCATACAGAAGCAAGACATCGTCATCGTCATGAGGGACCTGAATGCAAAGGTTGGGTGTGTTAACACTAACCACGAACGACATATGGGAACACACGGTCTTGGAGAATGCAATGACAATGGGGATCGATTTATCGAATATTGTCAGAACCACGACTTGACCATCGGAGACACATTGTTTATTCATGGTGACCACCACAAATACACCTGGAATTCACCCGACGGAGTCACCAAGAACCAGATCGACCATATTGCCATTAGCTCTAAATGGCGTTCTTCATTGCTTGATGTCCGCAACCGTACAGGCGCCGATTTAGATAGTGACCAGCATTTTGTAGTTGCTGAAGTTCGGCTCAAGGTTGCGGTAACCCGTGCAACTGGAGAACACGGCAAAGTGGGGCGAAGGTACGATGTGAGTAAGCTTTATAATTTGGACACCCGTAAGGCTTTTCGGTTTGAGCTACGCAATCGGTTTTCTGGACTGGAGGATGCCGAAAAAGTTGTTTATCTGTATGAACGGCACACTTTTATACGTATTATTTTATTTGGTCGTCTATTCAGATTATGTCGCACTATGAAGTCAGCAACAAGAAAGGCATGTCGCGCCTTTAAACTATGTCACATGGTTGGCCCTTGCTAGCATGTAAGACAAATTGTAAGACATGACATATTTTATCATATCTTGTCACCTTAGATAAAGAACTTACCACGCAATGCAAAAAAAATGAGAAAAAAAAATATTTTCATAAATTCATGTTGGGATGCTTCTAGCATGGGGGTAGAAAAGGGGAGAGGGGCTAAATTTTGATTATTTTTTGCCTAGGACACACCGTTTTCGAGATACCATTTTGGAAATATAGAGCGTTTTATGCAAAATAAAATTAAATTCGGAGGCCCATAATTCGGAAACAGTGCGTCGTAGGATATATAAATATATATAACTATGCTTCTCAGAACCTAAATGGTTTTTATGGTCAAGGTTAACCCGAAACTGCAATAAAATAAGAAAATTTCCGAAAAAGAAAAAAAATAAGCGTCAAGAAGTTACGCCACATGTCAAGAAAATATCTCACGCCGCCGCGCTAGCATTTAAGACAAAATGGCTTTATCGCCCAAACTGTGATAAAAAGTGTGAATTAAGCCTTGTCACAGTAGGCCGTGCTCGCCGGGCTGGCAACTAGCAATACTGGCTATGATACTAGCGAAGCGTGTTGTAGCATCACGTGGCGTGTTGTATATGTGCACGGTTCGCGTCGGGTTGCATCGCGTGGCGTCGGGTCGGGTTTTAATAGTATGTTTCCACCAAGTGATCTATGGTCTGGGCTTTCCGCTTTCCAGAATCTTTGCTTAATTGCTTCGATTTAACTTTCATTCTTCAGTAACCTTCAGTGCATCGATGTTAATATCTTGTGCCGGAGGCGGGCATAAAATTATTCATTTTTTAGTGACGCACAAAGCGCTAAGCAGTCGTCCATTGCAAGCTGCAAGTTCAGTTTCCAAGCAGCTAACAACTACAGTAAGTAGGTAAATTTTCTATTTATTTTTTATTTATTTATTTAACCATTTTTGTACACACACATAATACAAGGACAAGAAGAAGGAAAAGAAAAAAGGTACAGAGGTGATGCTTATTTCTAATGAAATCTCTTCCAGCATACCTGCAAAGGAATATGATAAAAAAGAGATTTAAAATGTAAAGTATTTGTAAGTTTTTACCTACCTACACATTTTTTTTACTAGTTTGTTGTTCACATTTTTGTCGAAAAATGTCATTTATTTTTGTCCTTATTTTTCACATGTTAGTAGTTCTACCCGGTTTCTGAACAAAAAATATCCGATTGGCTATCTGTTTCAAAATTCAGTTAACCAGTCACAACAGTTATCGCGCGTTTGACTTAGTTTTCCTATATAACTGAGCTTTTGTTTATTTAATTTACCTGGTATATATACACACAGCGCCAAGTGCACAGTTACTTTATAAATATCAATTAAACATATTGAAAAATCACATCATGGCAAGACTAGCCGTTCTCGCATTTTGTGGTGCTGCTTAAATTGCCTCATTCACCCTTCCCAATTAGTTATATTATATTATTCCGGTGGTCGGAACAATCCAGTTGCATGTCCACAGAACAATAATACTCCAAGAGGTGCATGTCGGTCCAACCTGATACTACGAGGGGGCTATACCCGCAGTGGTACAACCCAGGACGAGCCTGTAACATCCCTATGTTACAGTAGTGTAGTACCAGTTCGCAGATACAGTAGTCACACACAGCGTATCCCTGAAGTTGGTAAATGGCTGCAAGACCCTGAGCGGTAGCTGTTTTGTGTCAATGTTGAAGTAGAAGATGCTTTTGTATAAATGCTTCTTTCACTCGCTTACGTTTGTCGCATCGCTGCATCGTCAAGTTCAGAGACACAAACGTCCGCTGTGCCTAATGATGATAGATGTGTACCTAATTCCGTACATTCTAGGTGTTCTAGGTATTGGTAGTTCTCGCTATTCGCCAACCTTCTTGGCCGTTCTGAAATTGGCTTTGCGATGCGCAAGGCGCGGCGCGGTGCTGGTTTTGTACGAGATTTACTATACTGCTGCACAGCCATTGTAGCAAACTTCAGGGCGGCCAAGAACTTTGGCGAGAACTATATCTATAGTCGCCTCACAAGATTATAAATATAAGGTTAGATCTGTGAAAGTGAAAACATAATTCAATCGTTTAATAAATCCATGTCGATCACATATTATGCACATACGTAAATGTGTAACTTACCTAATTCTCCTATGACTCACAGTTGGTCGCCCTGAAGTTGGTTTACCGGATGCGCGAGGCACGAAACGGTACTGTTTTTGTATGAGATTTTCTACTGCGCAGCCAGTGTAGCCAACTTCAGGGCGGCCAATAAGTTTGGCAAGAACTATAAATTAGATGATTTAGATTGCGTCCAAATAATTATTTTTGAAATAAGTATTTTTCATTATTTTGATAAAATCGTTGAAAGTAGACTGTCAAGCGATTAATATTTTTTTCCTTTTCGGTATCTTGTGTACCTAAGCGTCTGTTTACACGACACGAATGTTTTCGTGCGAGTGAATATGAAAATGCGCGACGTGCATTTGTTTCTTGTGTGTTGTTATTTTGCTCTTTAAATTTAAATCTTAGACACCAAATAAATAGAGCACATTTTGCTATAGCAACGCGCAACGTGGTTTCTGGACAGTTATTCGAGGTACCATCTTCTCGAGCCCATAATTATACCCACTCACATTCAAATAGTATCAGTTTGTTGTCCGTACTTCCGATACGACATTTTTTTTTAAATCGATTCTACAATATCTACACTATTAAATTTTTAAATATAATTATATAACCAGCTTCTGACCGCGGCTTTCCTAATAGCGTAACTGCGTAAGTGAATTCGGCAAGGCAAAGGGTTTGACCGCCATCAATCGACCAATCACATAGACGGAAATCCACATATCGTCTTTCATCTCGCATGTAACTGGTCGATTGATGGCGTTAAAACTCTTTGCTTTGCCGAATTCACTTATGCAATTAGGCTGGCATATTTTATGCCAAATTTGCCGTTGAGGCGTGAAAGCGTAATAGACAAACCCATATTCGCCGTAATTTCGTTAGGTACGTGACTACATACTTTGAAAAATCAAGTCCACTTCCCGGACACGGCCCTGACATGTGTGGATAGACCTTAAGGGTTCCTTGTCCACTTCGGAACCCTAAAAAGGATGTTTATAATAAACTAGCTGTTCTTATTAAACTGCAAATCAGAATGAGTTCATTCATTGGCGAAGTTAATATATAATCACATGCTTTGTTTCGAAGTGGTCGTGGATACAGAGAATATAACATCACGCCAGTAGTCCCCGGAGGGTTAGGTAGAGAAGTACCTGAGTACACACAAATTGGGGCAGTTACATTGTTATGGATGTTTATATCAAATACAGTTGGAAAAAGGCTACTAGGCAGACTGGTTGACTAGGTAGGTTACTTAATACGATAAATAAATATCTACAGATACATAAACTCACGCATTTTTCAAAGGGGGAAGGCAGAAACTACAGAACGCCACCTGCTGCGATTCTTAGATATTCGTAGTCTACAAATAGTTTTTATTTTCCAGGTCACCATGACATACATGTTGCATATGAGCGGGGTCATCACCGGCTGCTTGAACTGCTTCTGTCTGGCTTGCGACGTCTTCCTGAAGTCCCCGCAGGACGCCACTGAACATGTCGGAACAGCTGAGCATCAGAAGAAGGCAAACGCTGTGCAGTTCACTGACAAATTTAAAGATGAGCATATTAAGAAGGTGAGTTTGTTAGAGGAGCATTCGGGTGCGATTTTAGGGTTCCTTACCCGAAGCATTCAAACAGGCCCTATTGCTGTCACTCAGGTGTCCGTCGTCCGTCTGTCACACAGGTTTTACATCCAAACGGTTAGTGCTACAGTCTTCAAATTTTCACAGTATAGGTATCTTGTTGACACAAAGCCATATAAATTGTCAAAAAGTACCTATTTTTAAATGTTTCAAAGGGAGCATCCGGACAGATAAAAAGGAGACGCGTTAAATTACCTACCCCATCGAGTATCGTTTTTTAGATACATACTGTATTTTTTGTTTTTAAAAATATTGGAAAATAAGGGAATTAGAAGCGACCAAAGCCAACTTTTTTTACGAAATTTTGTAACCCATGAAGTATTTTACTTCCCACTGACAGGAACTTGAAATTTGGTGATAATGTTTATTTTTATGTACCTATAATTTACTAACAAATACGAATATTGATATAATAGATTTTTCTTTGAAATTCTGTATTTTTTCCTATTACAACAAACTTGATTTTGCGGTTTTGGTACGGAACCCTAAATATGCGAAGTCCGACACGCACGGACGGTTTTTACAGATGCGGAGATTTGCTGGGCGGTGTGGGGTAGGTCACAAGGGAGTAGAATAAATGTTCACTAGCTGGCTGACCAAAAACAGATGTATCCTCCGACTGCACAGCATGATTTTCTTCTTGTTTACGTCTTTTTAGTTCGCTTTTTAAGCAGTCGGGTTTTAAGTATTTTTAATAGTTTTTTTTTTATTTAAAACTTGTAATTTTATTTGGTTCATATAAACAGACAAGTATCATATATGTTTAAAATCACCTCTTAAAACCCTTTATTTTGATACCCCACACTTCGGGATTGGAAGACAAAAAAAATTGTGCCCCACAATATACCGCCCAAAATCCGCCATTTTTTTTATTTTCCTCTTTAAATGTATCCAGTGACACTCGCAGCGTTAAGACGAATCGATTGACGTAAGAATCATCAAAATCGGCCAACGCGATTGGTCTCTAGAACGCCACATAGGAACAAACATACATACATATACTGATAAACACATTACCCTCCTTCGGCAGTCGGGTAATAATCGCGGACGAGAGGAAAGACGCGATATGGAGATTCATATTCCAGCATCGCTTTGCTCACCTCCACTTCAATGGTAAGCCTGCCTTACGTAACGTGCTTGGACGTGCAAAAATATAAAACTCGAACAATCGCATTTCTGCAGTAACATTGACGGCTACTCCGGGGTTTTTATTAAGTCCGGGGAGTACCCTATTTGCCTTACAATCATTCATTACCTATATTTAATACGATGTTGAACAGATTTTTGAATCCGTCTCACTATTTAGTAATTCTGTTAATCAGCAATAACGACAATAACTAAATTTCGCTTCGGCTTTGTTCTCGTGACTAACCCCCACAAACATGTTTTGTTGTGGACAAAAAGTAGGCTATGACACTCGACAATTTTTACCAAATAGAATGTTGATGACGCAAATGTAGTATTCTGTCAGTGATAGAAAACAACACTATGTAGCTTTATATCAATGAAGACTTTCGAAATCAGATCAGAAGGAAACAAGTAACTTCTGTAAAAAAGTAGGTTAGAATTTAAGATGATTCGATTCACTTGTTTTTCCAGTTCAAATGGGGCTACTACTGCGAGTTCTGCAATGTTTTGAAGCCAACTACTTCCAAAGTTAACTTACATGTTACTGAAGATGAACACAAGCACAACAAGGGACTTCTCCTTTTGAAACCGACGGGACTTGATGTTGTAGCTTTTAATAACGTTCTTATTGAGGAGAGGGCTTGGCACGGTCTGATTGAAGGAGTGTGCTCACTCTGTAACACAGAGTTCGAAGATGAGAATGATCACAAGATTGATCCAGGGCACTCTTTGAATTTGGTTCTGAAACCTATTCAGTTTGTAGCTGATAATGCCATCTTTCGTCCTGTACGTATAAACTTTGTTGTGCAATGACAACTAATTTATTAAAATACTTTTGTAAATTTTGTTTTACCTACTATTACCTACACAGACGTAGTATTCCATCATTAACTTTCATTAGTATTTACAATACTAAATTATTCTTATTAGTTTTCTATTTAGTGTTTTGAATAATAATATCTACATATCTACCTACCTATTAAAACAGAGTATTCATGGTATTCTGGTCCTTGACTCTCGAGAATAATTAAATTATAGTAGAATTTTAAATTGAATTTTTGTGAAGTATTTTTTTTAAATAATTTTCTTCAAATCCAATTTACAATAAAATAAAGTCGCTATCGTTGATATTTCAGTTAGACGACACAGCTGTCCAATGCCTGACGTGCAACAAGTTGCTAGCCCCTGGCAGGATGGACAAACACCTTGACGACTCAGAGCATCACGAGCTTTACGTGAAACAATGCATCCAAACTAAGGAAGTCAGTCAAGCAAGCGAAGCTCAAGAAAAAGCAGTCAACATGACTTCAGTGATAGAAAATGATGACGAAATAAAGAAACCAAAGGTAGACAACGATGCCATCGAGAAGACTACGAGCGAGGATAACAATAATAATGAAAAATCGCCAATTAAAGACAAATCTAAAATTCTCGAATCCATTTCCAAGTACCAAACTAAAGGAATCAACATAAATTTGGAAACAGAAACGGCTTTCTGTAAAAAATGTTCCGAAGTTGTAACATTTGATTTAATAGAGATAGACAACCACATTGAAAATCATTCATCAGCGGTTGACTCCGACTTACTGTATCCATCAAACCTGGATCAAAATTTGAATCGAGTCGATATTAATGACAAAACGACACAATCTTCTGAAAATAAACATGAAGTTGTAAATGACATCTTGAAAGGTTTACAAGAAAATGTCCAAAATGATTCTTCAAATGACGAAGATTATGATACCATTTCGATATGCTCAGTTGATGACTCTGACAATACCCCGGCAGAAAACTTTGAAAAAGGTAGCCAAGAAGAAGAGGCAAGCAAATTTGCAAAAGCAAATAAAATAACTTATACTAGGGACAATGACCAAGCTTTTTGTCGCATTTGTAAAGTACGTGTGCCGGCTTCTTTTAGATCAATGAAAGAGCACACAGAAGGAGCGAATCACAAAAGACTTGTAGCCTCCTCTAAGTCTTTAATAACACAACCGAAAGCTCCTATAAAGCTTTCCAAGCAGAAAACAATAGAATTCATTGATTCAGCTTACTATATACGAGGATTATTGTATACTGCCATTATGGTTAACGAGAAATATTGCTTACTTCTGTCTAGCTTTAATTTGGTATATTTTGGTAGCCATTGTTATCTATGCGACATCAACTTGCCGCGATTCTCTGATGGTGAGGACCATGTAAAAACAAGCCATCACCAGGACAGATGGCAAAGAGTACCTGTCATTACATCGGAGAGAAACGAATTCATTCGAGAGGTAAAGTGAGCCAGTATATACCAGAATACTGATTGTAAATGATGCTGTTATTTTTTTTATTTCTGAGAAGTATCTGCATACCTGTACACTCGTTTTTCCCGACTGCGTGGCAGCAAAGACAGTGTTTTGTATTTATATTATTCTTTACCCTCGTAGCGTCATAACTGCTGAATGAATTTGAATTATTTAGGTTGCTGTCGAATCTTCCAGGTGGTGTGATGATTAGGCTATGAAGTTTGCCTACATATTTCCGAGCAGATACTTAGCCTCCGGCTGTTGGCATGTTATACTTGTTTAATTTTTACACGTTATCTTATTCTATGTTTTTAGTTCGTTTTCAAGCTTATTATGTTAATAATTCAAGGTTCATTATATCTTATATTACAGGTTCGTCCTGGGATGTACCACTGCGGGTATTGTCACTTCGTGGTCTCTGGTTGGACCAACATGAAACAACACCTAGATTGTTACGACCACCAGGATAGTAGAATGAACTGGGAAACAAGAATGAGGATACATCTCCCTGGCGTGCAGCAGCACATAATGCAAGAAAAGCTAGAGTCTTTGGTCATGTCGAGCTTTTTCAATGTCTAATTGAAGATTCTATGTAATTAGATACGTAAAGTACTCCGTAATCTTATTGGAAGAGCCTATTTGCAAAGCCTTTCTTATGCGCAAGGCACGGCGCGCTGATGTTTTTATTGTAGCCAACTTCAGATCGGGCAAAAATATTGGGGATTACAGTACTTAGAATTTGATGAGAAGATTATTTCATATTAATATTTAATTTCATATTAATTTTTATGTTGTTTGTTGATGCTGATTGTTGAAACGGGGTTAAAATATAAACAGTTGGCTAGTAATGGCAGGTACTATAAGTACTACAGTCTAATCCGAATTAATATCATATAATAAAAAGCTAATAAAAATTCAAACTATGGCCACACTGAAGAGAATATCTCGATATCACATTAAAAAAACAATACCCACCTTTGCCAGTCGGGTCCTTCGCGTAGCGACACCTAAGGGTCAACGCACATTGACGCTGAGTTGAAGCGTCCATCTAAAAGTTTAACTTGTTTACCTAGCATATGGAACCCTATCGGAGATGAAACGACGCTCGTATTCGGTCGAATGTGCGCGACTTTTTATTTCGATTAAAATGTGTATCTACAAAAGCGCATCAACGCGCAGTTGCATTTTTAACGCTCGGTTCAACAAAAATAGTTTGTAAATCCAAAAATGCTAATATTATATTTAGACATTCAATAAGAGTCGCCAAGTTTAAATGCGCTATCCCTTCGTCTCTCATCTCGTGCTTTATTCGCTTCTTTGGCCAGAACTTTTTGTTTACTTTTCCTTAAGTTTAGTCTCATTAATATTATGATTTAATTTGTTTTCTTAACTATCCTGTATTTTTCTCTATGACTTGATTTTATTTTTCAATATTTTTCTTTATATGTTTTTCTAATTAGTAGTTCTATTGAATCAATATCATACACATTAATAAATAGTATTTTCTACGTTGTTTTGTTTTATTTGATAACTTGCAATGTTATACGTAAATTTACTCGGTTTCATCTGCCGATTGAATAGATTCAAATAATCTTTAAATAATTAGGTATTGAAAAAATGAATACTCTTTCGGAAAAAGTACACCAATGAAAGCGACCAATAATTTTTGGCAATACCTAATTAGTTAAAGAGAATTTGTCGTACTCTTTCATGGGGACAAACCCTTTGCCTTGCCGAATTCACTTACGCAATTAGGTTGCAGTGGTATGTACAGTAAAGTCGCAACATATGTCTACAGCGTACGTTGTTGCGAGTGATTGTAAATTCCCGAGAATATTCTCCTTGCGAGAACTTTGCTGTTAAGTTCTCGAGAATATTCTTTTGGAAGGGAATTTACGAGAATTTAAAATTTGGGTGACTCCATTGTATCGATTTATTTTTAGAGTAAAAGTTTAGAGTGCATTTCAACGTTTTACGAAGTTGATGTCAAAATATTCTACTCCACAACTTAAATTCTCAGTACTTCTCCTGAGCGAGAACATTCCCGAGAATATTTCCGAGAAAATTCTCTATTTCATATGGTGTGTTAAATTTCATATGGTGGGTTAAATTTCATATGGTGTTAATAGGATTTCTCTTAATTCGTAATGATTTATTGTACACCAAGATAATTCATTTATAACATAAAATTTCTGTATTATAACAAACTTTATGAGTTACAAAGAATCAGCTTTTCAACAGGACGTGCTTTACGTTCGACACCATACGGTACAAAGCAATTCAAGTCAATTTATCTGGACAAAAACGGTCCAGTTTAATAGATCTAACTTCGAGAGAGAGGTCAACCATCGAATCCGACTCGGCTGGACAGCGTTCGGGAAATTGCGTAGTATCTAGACGAGACCACAGCGTCGCATGACCAATGTGTGTTGCCAGACCTTCGGAACTGAGACGTGGTCGCTCACAATGGGCCTCATCAGAACGCTTAAAGCACAGTATAAATATACAAACAGTATGGAAACTACCTTCAAACGCTCGAAACGTACACACGCACAAACATGCGCACCGACGAGACCCCTAAGAAGCGTTCGCAGTCCTTTCAGTAGTGCGAGCCGCTTAGAGGTTTCGTCGATGCGCATGTTTGTGTGAGTGTGCCATTTCGAGCGTTTGTAGGTAGTTTCCGTACTGTTTATCCATATTTATACTGTGCTTAAAGTCACCCAAAAAGCAATAGAGAGGGCTAAGCTCAGAGTTTCCGTGTGCGATCACATCAGAAATTAGGATAACCGCAGGAGAACCAAAGTTACCGACATAGCCCAAGAATAACAAATCTTAAGTGACAGTAGGCACTGTAGGCAGGGCATTGCTCGCAGAACTCAATGCTGGTCGATGGGGCCGAAAAGTTTTGGAGTGGCGACTACAAATTGAAAGAAGGAGCGTTGGAAGGCCTCACACTAGCCGGCCTCATGACCCTGAGTAAGGTTGCGGCAATTCACTGTATGCGCATACAGCGGTCAATGTGACGACTCTTGCGGATGCCTATGTTCAGCAGTGGACGTCTTTCAGCTGAAATTATAATGATGACTTAATATATGAAAGTCGCCATTTTGTACCGGTGGCTATCTTAGATTTGGATTTTTTCATTCTACTAGTCAAACCCTTACATTTGATACCCATATTTAAGGGGTTGTTAGTATGCATGTTGTAAAATGTGGAAGAAGAGCGTTCCACAGAAACAGAAGTTGCTGGAGCAATCAAAGATTTCATAGCAGTTGCATTTTAGTTTTTGAATATAAAGTTTGGCACCACGCAACTGGCTTGACTTTTCAGTTGTTTCTCAAATAAACTCTTTGCGCCATAAACCAGTGCCGCATTTATATTCAGATACTTCTTCGAACAGTTGTTGTACTGAAATACTGTGTCTGTCTGCCAAGTTAAGAACAAACACCCATCCGTCTATGATTTCAGTTGATGTCATTGTTGTGCTGGCAAATAATATTTCTTAACTGAAACTATATTAGCAATTTCCACACTGACACCTCTTATAGAAACCTTCTTTCCAGTAAAGTATGACATAACAACAAAAGAAATAACTTTAGACCTTGAAATCAAATATATTGTATAACAATTGAGCAATTATACTTCCAATTTTAAATTCTCCGTCGAAAGGAACATTGCAGAACATTTTCGATCGGAGAATACTAACTGACTAGGCTAGCTCCGATTCTAGCAAGAACTGTGTCACCTAGGGCCAGTTTCTGAAGTAGACGTCACATCTCAAATCAGCTGACAATTTGTCACAAATTAACCAGCCGTCAGTTGTCAGTGAGTTTCTCAACTCTGCATCATCGAGAAATTACGTAATCGCTTGTTAAATTTAATAATTTATTTCGGTTGGCTACCCTAGCTAGTATTCATTCTCTACTATAACGTAATCAGTAACTTTAAATAGTATTTTATCTTGAGCGGGTGGGTTGGTGTAGCTGCCAATTTAAGCAAACCTTACCAAGGACGATTTTTGGATGGGTAACCACGTTTTTTTTATTTGCTTGTTTTTGGATGGGTGACCCCACACAGGTTATGCAACACCTACCAAAGTTTGTCTTTGGATGGGTGACCGCTTTTTTTGGTTCGTTTGTTTTGGATGGCTGACCCCGCCAGGGTAAGCAACACTTACTAAGGTCAGTTTTGGGATGGGTGACCACTTTTTTTGGTCCGCTTGTTTTTGGATGGGTGAAGCTGCCAGGGTAAGCAACACTTACCAAGGTCAGTGTTTGAATGGGTGACCACTTTTTTTGGGTTCGCTTGTTTTTGGATTGGTGACCATGCCAGGGTAAGCAACACTTACCAAGGTCAGTGTTTGGATGGGTGACCACTTTTTTTTGGTTCGCTTACACGCATTAGCGTGAGGAAGGTTCGATTCCCAGGTCAGTAACAGTTTGTTTTTTTTATTTTTATTTCTTAAATACAAAATAACTATTTTTGATAATTGTGTCAAGTTTTTATACTGTAATTAATTTAAAAAGTTTTAATATCCTATTTTTTTTTAAATCTTGGTAATTAAATATTTGCTCTAAATTAACATACTTTTTATAACTCAACCCATACCATAGTTTTCGCCGACCCCTATTATCTTTTTATCGTAATATAAGCCTTTAAAATCATAATATTAATTTTAATCTGTGAATAATCGACCAATTACCAACAATTATAAATTAGGCTCGTTGACAAGAGATTAACATTGAAAAAGGTTCTCAGAAACCCAAAAATGCTTTAACATGTGGTTAATTCGAGATTTTCTCAAATGTGACAACTTGTTAAACGCTTGTCACATTTGGGTGTTGAGCAACTGAAAGTAGAATTAACAGGCGATTAATCGTCGATTACGTTAACAGCCCGATAATTTTGACCTGGGAAACTGGCAGTTAGTATTTCATTCATTTCAAATAAAAAATTACAGATTTTCATACAAACTTTCATAGTCATGCGTCTGACATTAATCACTTTATGACAAGGTAGGACCGAATTAATTTTTTAAAGATTTTGTCATTTTTTATTTTAGGTGTATATTTTTAGCGGTTGCTTGTAAATATGCAAGTTTGGAAGTATGTTAAGAGAGAACCTAGCTGACAGAAAGGAGTGAGCGCAGTACAGCGCGAGCGACGACATTTTTACAGAAAACGAGAGACAATAAAAAAAGCGAGCGAGGCGAGCGCGAACGTGACGAGTGCAGCGAGGAGCTAGAAAAAAAAACATATAATCATACAATAAGAATTATTTATTTATATTTTATAAAAATGTGTATTAGTGTCTAACATTTTTAGAGTTAATTATTATGCGTATTTATTTGTTATGCTTAAAAAAATATGTTTTAATATCATAATGCTTAAACAAATTTATGCTTTAGAATTTTATGTTTAAACATTATTATGATTAGAGTAAATATGCTAAAAAAAATATGCGTAAGCTGTTATGCGAAAATAATGTTATGCGTAAATATAATTAGGATGAACAAAAGTATGCCATGTTAAATTATGTCTAAAGTTTTTATGCAAATGGATAGGGAACCAATTGAATAATATTACTGTTGAAGTTTATCAAAAATAAATCAATACTATTCAACACTATAGCGCCTTCTCTGTCTAAACCATAAATCATATAGTTTATTATTTGAGCCCTTGTCAACACTCGAAACTGAAATGCTAGCTGGTTACGGTACTGTATTCCGTCAACCATAGTAAGGACCACATGTCCTACACACACCTTTCCGATATATAAAACAAAGGGTAATTAAACTGTTATTATTCAAACCCCTAAACCGGTATTTTCTTTGGTTTGGACCTTAATAACCCCAACAGGTTATGGGCCCAGAGTGCTAAGCCAAAGTGAAAATAATTATTGGACACTAAATAATAAAAACGAGTTGTGCGTCTAGTGAAACAAATAAAAATGAATAAGACTGTTCAAAATTAAAATGAGAAATATGAACATTTAATATTTTGATTGAAATAAGTAAAGTGTGTAGACATTTCGAATATCGAAAATTATTAAGTGAACTTGAAGTACTGAACATTGTCGATAGTGAAGTTGCGACGAAAATATGTGCTGAAGTGCGACGTAGCTGTTTCATTGAAAAAGTTTGCTTAACTGAAAGCTGCGGGTGCAAAGTCAAAGAAGTTTGAAAAAAAAAATGGTATAAATCTTTTTCATGACTTTAGTGAATAGACAAAGTACTATTGTCACCGCAATCGAGACTGAATGACAATTTACTAAAGATAATATAATACCAGCGTTTGTGAAAACGAGATTATTCGATCATAAAATCAAACTTACAAAGTGAAGGTCTCAAAGTCTAGTACTTCAGGCTGCAATTTCGAGGCCATAAGTCACACAGTCTCAAAAGATTGTCAACAAAAGTAAAAGTCAATGAAACCGTTCAAGAACCCAAGAAATGGTAAAGCCATGGAAAACAAAAGAAGGAACAATATAACTGTGCATATGGTTAATTCAAAACCAGAACCACATGATGAAAATACGTCTGGATTTGCCTTCGTGACGGGCAGTCATGATGGCGCGTTTATACACGCAACGAAGGAAAGAGATCTGCCGGTTACCTTTAAGATGGACGTTCCAGGTGTGCTCCAGAATGTATTTTTCTGCGAGATCCCATATCGGTAAGAAAAGTGCAGCAAGCAGGAATGACTGTCGTTTTTCATAAAACGGCGAAGTCATTATTTTCAAAGATGTTAAACCGGTATAAAGGGTAAGTCTTTGAATTTATAAATTTATAAACGCTTTAATTAGCAAATGTATGTAAATAATAATAACAATTATGATTTATTGTGAAACAAAATGTGAGGCTATAAAGGCAAATTATATTTTTGGATTATATATTTAATGAACTATTTTTCTAATAGTGATGCAATTAATAATATTGTGCCTTACGAAAAATTGTGTGAATCTTGTATTTATGGAAATTCAAGCTTGTTTGGCAATTGACAAATTGAAAAAAAAAATATGTTAAAAGTAGACTTTTAAAGTGCTCACAGATGAGTTACGACCACGACACTTGAGCCTATTGAAAACAAAAACTGAGTTGTGTTGTTTTTTGCGATAGACCAGATGTTTTTGTTATTCCTAACTTATGTTGTGATGATGGAGAGGAAATTGTATCCAATTAAATGAACTCCAAATGGTATTAGTTACCATTACAGTGCTTTTGCATTGAATGGAATTGCCGAATAATGGTAAGAACAATTAATAATAAAGACCGGAGTCGTATGTAATAGGTTGTACCTACTATTACGGTTTAAATGTGTAAATTAATTTCTGGGAAGCACTGAGGTTATATAACACACCTTATGAGTTATGACATAATAAGAAGCCACAACAAAAGTACTTAAATGTTTTTGGTTTTACTGTTTACTTTGTAATAAGTAGAAGAAAACGAAATTTGACAAAGTGTTGTCAAAAGGGAAATAATTCGTTGGTTATAAACGAAATGGTATACCTGAGGTTGTGGTAGATAATTGGTTATTGAGAGTCCGTGTTGTGATAATGGATGAAATTAATATCCTATCAAATGGCCAGTGAAATCTGAGCCCGAACGGATTATGGCTAAAAGTAGCAATAACTCTGTTGAATATTCTGACTTGGTACACCCTGGTAAAGTGGTGTGGATCTGATAAGAATATATCAGATTGTATGTAACATGTGAATTAATAGGATTTGATTCCTGGCATAACTACATGCAATCGGCATGAGTTGGTACACCCTGGTGAAGTGGTGTGGATCTGATAAGAATATATCAGATTGTATGTACATGTGAATTAATAGGATTTGATTCCTGGCATAACTACATGCAATCGGCATGAGTTGGTACACCCTGGTGAAGTGGTGTGGATCTGATAAGAATAAATAAGATTGTACATGTGAATAAATAGGATTTAATTCCTGGCATAACTGCATGCAACTGGCATGAGTTGGTACACCCTGGTGAAGTGGTGTGAATCTAATGAGAATAAATAAAATATATATGTGAATAAATAGGATTTAATTCCTGGTATAATTGCTAATAAATCTGTTAAAGAAACAGTGGACCGTTCAAACTGATCTTTATATTATCACAATGCAAATGAGTTAACTTTACCATAAAATAATAAAACATAGATAATTAAGACTTAAGTGTTAGGATGCAAAACATGTTATCTGTTTCAAATAAATGAAAATGATGACGTCTGTATTTTTGGTAAATAATATCTAATGACTTGTTGTGTGCTGAATCTTTAATTATTTAGAAATTAAATCTATGTACAATAAACTTGTATCGTAAATATCAATGAGGAATATAATTCAATTATTGTAAATGTTACCTGATGTATAAAACTAAAATCATGTTCAATAAATTTATTTTGATCGATTGTAAGTGGGCATTTACGATTAAAGTTGATGAGTTTGAAAAACCTATGAATAAATGGTTAGTGGTTTTTGTAATGAAACGCACGCAGGTTGGTTAATTACTGATTTATTTCCAAACAACAACAACAATTACAACACTACAATAACAATTTATATTAGACATACCGTCACAATATACTACATCTCTTCCCTTCAAAGAAAACAATGCCAAAAGATTATACTATAATTATATCTAATTATAAGTGGGTTACAGTCATGCCACACAGCTGTTATTGGAAAACAAGTTACAAAAGTAGATAAGTTCATGTAGGCAAATAATAGTTAAGTTATCTTGTTCATGTGCAGACATTCCCAATTATATCATAACAGTAGTGTCTTATACTAAGTCTTTACTTAATATATTATGCTTATTTTAATTATGCTACTTATAAATAATTTTACTACTTTATTTATTAACCTTATCATAACACATTGCTTTTTTTTTTACTCTAGTTATAGGTACTTATTCACGGTTATTTAATACATCTTTCAACATTCGCGCAGTTCTTTCCTTCGACCTCGCAATAGGAACCGTAAGTGGCGACGGTGTTGACGAATGATCACTAGTTGCAATTGGACTTTCATAATTACTACTAACATCCAGCAATGGTGACTGGTTGTGGATAGTTGGACCTGTCTGTGTTGGTGTTGTGATTTCGGTATGTGCCTGCGAACATTCCGCCAATAAACAATCACAGTCTGTAATAGGTATTATTTGACCTACAGTCATCGTTGTCCTTTGTCTACGCCTACGTACACCTGTTGTCGTGAACATGCTTTGAGTCTCGCTAGTATCGGTACTAGTAATTGGACGCCTCGTAGACTTCCCTGCACTCACCGAAGATCCAGTAATACGCACAACTAACTGGCTTCGTGTACGTCGTAAACGAACCCCGTGTTCATCTTCTACAATATATGAGCGAGGTTGAGATGCGTGCGCTATTATAGAAACCGGTTTTCTATCGCCTTTAGTCAGTAACGTTGCCTTATCACCCGATGACAATTGTTCAAGTGACCTCGCCGATCTATCGTAATTCCTTTTAATCTGCTCTCTGTTTTTCATTATTGTTTTATAATTCCGCTCGTTATCCACTTTTTCGGTCAGCAACTTCGTACTAACGGGTAATTTTGTTTTTAAACGTCTACCCATTAAAATCTGTGCGGGTGAGTCTAAACCATTTCGTGGAGTAGCCCTAAAATTCAATAATGATGTGCAAAAATCCTGTCCCGAATCTACACACTTCTTTAATAAATTTTTAACAGTCTGAACAGTTCTTTAACAAGAATCGAAAATGTATAAATGAATATCTTTAGCGAGTCAATTTAATTTACTAGTACACCATATGGGTGTTAAATCATTTTAAATGGTAAATTAGTCAAGAAAATCTAAGTACATAATTATATGAATATTTCCAAACATATCCCGACTAAATATGTGTGTAAGGCTTCCAAAGGAAAGAAGTCATATTCATATTATATTCGTTTTTGTCATTACATTGATTGAAGCAATTTGCAAGCTGTTAGTTCTAAATATTTGAACAAACTTTGATAGAAAGAGGTTTTCAATGCTCATCAGCAGACCGGTGTAGTAACAATTTTACTGCAGGTCATGATTGTTAAGCCCAGAGTCTGGCATTGTGCTCGGTTGACGGCACTAGACTCGCTCCTATAACATAGGACCTAGATATAACTGGTGCCATATTGATGTAGTACAATGTACTATTTTCTTCTGCCTAACCCTTCGGGAAACACAGGCGTGATGTTATGTTAAGTTATGTTTTGAAAATAATTTATGTAACTGAAAACAATGTGTGAGTATTATAATATAGTGTACTAAGCCTCTATCTAACCGTTTGGGTAATACAGGCGTGATGTAAAGTATGTTAAGTTATATTTCAAATTGTATTTAAGTTTTACATGTAGATGATCTTGTGATGATCGCTGATTTAAATATGTACTATGAATAGTTCTAAAACATACTAAATGAACACTTTTAATATGATAGACTGAAATGCGAGAAAAGGTTTTCTGGTAAGCAAAATAACCAGATCAGAAAACTAAAGTTATTTTTGTTCAGTGTATGTAAACAGTACCTGAGAAGTTTAAATATAAGTAGTGTAAATAAGTCAAAACTTGTACCCAAAGTGGAAAATAAACCATATTATGAAGTACATGTATTAGAGTCGTGTGAAATTACAAGTGCCCCTTGTAGAAATTCGTTGTGTGCTTGAACCATATCGTGCTGGCCACTTGACCTGACCTAAGTTTTTCTATAAACATTCTGAGTCAGTATGCAAGCAAAAACAATAGTTCATTATATTCACACTTCAAAGGGTCTTGACTCTTGAGAAATTTAAAATGAACCATAAATCTCAAGTTAATAAACAAATTAAATTATTGGAAGTGGCTTTGTTCATTGTGACAAAAGGCTATGACGTAATTGATAGAAAAAGTACTATGGGTTAATTGTAGTATTTGATTATTGCACAATGTGATTTGTATGCCATAAATAGGCAATAAGCAATGGAAGCCGTGCAGGAATTTACATAACTTAATATGAAGTTGTAAAGGAAACTCTGTGGTTAAAGTAATTGGTGTCGAGTTTTGGCATTGTGATACTAGATTATAATTAAATTGGTAGGGATAATAATGGATGCAAAAGCACCAGCAATCCAACCAGTCACAGACGATCTAAATACATTGAAACTATAAAAATCAAGTTGAGAAAAAACTGTGTGAATTTGTTTATGTTTCTATTGACCAGCTGTCTGTTATCCTGACAAATTCCCCGCGGTGTGTCTCTGAATGAGTATGAAGTTCGGGGTGGTGTTGCAAATATGTATATGCGACGTGGTATTAAGGATATGTTAAAAAAGGCTTGGTTATAACTACAAGGATGATTACATATTGTGTTAATAATATAAGCTTGGTAATAATTATACGGATATTTAATTATAAGAGCTTGGTATGGTAATTAAGAAGATGAATAACTTTAATATTTCATTAATGATAAGAGCTGAAATAATTGATTGGTCTGGTTAGGTTTTTCTGGGTTTTCCCTAATCCTGCGCAACGAATGTTGGACCATGATGATATTGTTTGCCCAGAAAGGAAGGTGTGTGTATTTTAAAATTGTAAAAAAAAAAAAAAAAAAAAAATTGTGTCCTGGTATTATTACGATAACGTAATTAAAAAGGGATTTATTTTTGAGGGGGCGTGTTGGAGTTTATCAAAAATAAATCAATACTATTCAACACTATAGCGCCTTCTCTGTCTAAACCATAAATCATATAGTTTATTATTTGAGCCCTTGTCAACACTCGAAACTGAAATGCTAGCTGGTTACGGTACTGTATTCCGTCAACCATAGTAAGGACCACATGTCCTACACACACCTTTCCGATATATAAAACAAAGGGTAATTAAACTGTTATTATTCAAACCCCTAAACCGGTATTTTCTTTGGTGTCCACCTTAATAACCCCAACAATTACATATTATTAAAAGTTACCCAGACGTAACCTACAAAAGTACATTTTTTTATTTTTTTATTCTCCCGTTTGACCACTATCTCGCCTGATGTTAATGATACACTAGTCGAAAATTCTTCCATACAAACGTAGTCTGGCGATTACTCCAATATTTGACGGTGTAAGTTCAACATAAAAAATATATCAATTTGTTTCATCATGCCATCAAGCCCTGTATGGAAACAGAAAAATAAAAAAATACAATATTTGAAAGTTATGAGCGTCGAAAGTTCCATATTTCAACACTAATTTTACGCATGTTTCGCCGGAAATAAATACCATAAGAAGAAGGAAAATTGCAAAACGGCCTCCATATAGGCATAGATTAGTAAATCAACAATGCAAATAATTGTATTTTGAAAATATACCTACATTTAGTAGTTTTTTCATGATGTTTAGTAGTTTTTGCATGTTCATAAAATTTCGCACGCTCGCTTTCGTCCTAAATCATCATTCATTTCGCTACAAATTTGCAAAAGTGCTAATTCGTACGAGAACTAGCTTCTTACTGCTCATCACAGCATCAATCTCTTTCGCACGTGTTGTCGGATGAGACAACATGCATTTTAACCCCGCGCACAAAATAGTTCGTGCCGTTGACTAGGGGAACCTTAAGTGATCATGTTGTCGAAGATGGAGCACGCTTGCCTAGAAGTAACCTATTCACTCTTGACTTGAAGACCCCTAGGTTGAAGTTATCAGGGTACATGACTGAATATCTATTATACTCACCATTCTCGAACAAAAATACTTACACAAACTAATTCAGAACATCACCCTGAATTAAACCAGATATTTATCATTTAATGACGTAGGAATTATATCTCAGCTAAAACAATGTATGGGCACCTGCCATTGTTCTTTGCGGATGCAATTTTATTACCGCAATGCGTGCAGCTTCGTACGATTCCATAGTTCGCAGAATGGGTGGAAAAATAGCACGAATAAAAATCGCAGTGAGTGCTAAGCCTTAGTGTAGTTTTTCACGTAAAACTAAGGTAATGTAAATTGATGAACTTTTTGAGATGTCTCATGTAATATTTGACTATCTGCCACTGGCAACACTGACAGTACGCGACAACAAAGACAAGCTTCGCCATCTAAGGCATAACACGCACTGCGATTTTTATTCTGTGTCCTATGGAAATGTATGAAGCTGCACGCACTGCGGAAAAAAAATCGCGCCCAAATAGTACTAGAAAATTCGCGCGGAAAAAAATTCGCGCGAATGAAAATCGCTGTGCGTGCTATGCCTTAATGCAGAATAGTGAGAGATTTTGATATCAATGGTCTGGGCTTTCCACTTTCCAGATTCTTTCTTTGATTCGATTATTCTTATTCCTATTTCCTTCACTCTTCAGTGATCCGTGGTGTGATCAGTCAGTGCATCAGATGTTGAGATCCTGTGCGGAGCGGGGCGGGCATAACGTTTTTAATTTTATTGTGACTCACAGTGCTAAGCATCCATTGCAAGTTCAGTTTCTAAGCAGCCAAAAACTACAGTAAGTAGGTACATTTTCTATATAAAATGTTATTTGTAACTACCTAACCTTGGTACCTTCCCAATTTTTTTACAAGTATGTTTGTTGACTAAGTAATTTGAGTAGTAGGTCCTTGTTAATATTTTAATCGAAGAATGCCATTTCTTTTTAGTCGTTATTCAAATGTTAGGAGTTTTACCCGGTTGCTGAACAAAAAATATCAGATTGGCTGTCTGTTTCAAAATCCAGTTAACCAGTCTCAACAGTTATCGCGCGGCTAACTTAGTTTTCCTATTTAACTAAGCTATTGTTTCTTGAACTTACCTGGTATAGATACACACTGCGCCAGGTGCACAGTAATTTAGAATTATCAATTAAACGGCAAAAATCTCATCATAAGCCGTTCGCGCATTCTGTGCTGCTGCAGAGCAGGAATATGTTGCCTCATTCGCCCTTCCCAATTAGTTATTCCGGTGGTCGGAACAATTCAAATTCAGGTGCTATTTCATGTCGGTCCAACCTGATACTACGAGGTGGTAATACCCGCAGTGGTACAACCTGTATGTAACATAAGGTATAAAATACCTTAAATTATAAACAAAATAGGCATGAAAAGCGAAGTAAAATAAGATTAAGTGTAAAAATTAAACAAGTAGTAATCCATAACATGCAGCCGGAGGCTAAGTACATATGCTTCTGGTCGGTTTGATTGGGAAATATGTAGGTAAACTCCGTAGCCTAATCATCACACGATCTAGAAGATTCGATAGAAACCTTAATAATTCAAATGTAGTCAGCCGTTAGGATGCTATGAGGGCTATACCGGATGCGCGAGGCACGAAACGGTGCTGTTTTTGTATGAGATTTACTACTGCGCAGCCATTGTAGCCAACTTCAGGGCGGCCAAGAAATTTTGGCGAGAACTATAAAGTATTATACATAAGCATACCTAACTATTATTTATTAGGTGACATAACACTGTCTTTGCTGTCGCGCAGTCTGTTAAAAAGAATGTACAGTACGCAGATGCAGATACAGTAGTCACAGCGGCCGTTGTGTCTCTTGAAGTTGGCTGCAAGACCCTGCACAGTAGCTATTTTGTGTCAATGTTTAAGTTGAAGATAGCATTGTATAACTGCCTCATTTACTCGCTTACGTTTATCGCATCGTAAAGTTCGGAGCACAAACATCCGCTGTGACTACTGTAAGTACCTAATTCCGTACATTTTAGTTGTTCTAGGTATAGGTAGTACTCGCTATTCGATAAACTTGGTCTCAGTGTAGATTAGATGATTTAGATTGCTTCCAAAGAATTATTTTTGGTATAAGTATTTTTCATTATTTTGATAAAATCATTGAAAGTTGACTATCAAGCGATTAATTATTTTTCTTTTCGGAATTTTGTGTAGATGTCTACCTTAAAAAATGGAACCCTAAGCGTCTGTTTACACGACACGAATGTTTTCGTGCGCGTGAATATGAAAATGCGCGACGTGCATTTGTTTCTTGTGTGTTGTTATTTTGCTCTTTTAATTTAAATCTTGGACATCAATTGACCTTACGAACTTTAAATTAGGTGATAATGTTTATTATTTCGTATATTTTACTAACAAACACCAATTCAATATTCTACATTTGGCACGGAAACCTAAATGTGCGAAGTGCGACACCTGGCCGGTTTTTTTTAATGTACTTAGGTGGTTACGTATTACGTGACTACATACTTTGAAAAATCAAGGACTATTCATTGGTTTTATCCTTGCACGGAACGTCTTGCAAAAATCATATTGGTATAATACTCACAGTGGATCTTTGTGTCTCTGAAGTTGGTTCTGTCAAATAATGCGCAAGAAACAGTTTAACTGTATAGAGTAAGCGAGATAGGATGATGCGACAAACGTAAGCGAGTGAATGAGATAGATATACAATGATAATTTCACTTTTAATATTGACACAAAAATAGCTACTGCGCAGGCTCTTGCAACCAATTCAGAGACACAAAGATCCGTTGTGAGTATTATAGGTACTTTCCCAGATTTGAACCCACGATCACAAGCACGAAATGCGAGGACTTAGCCACTGGGCCACCACCATCACTAGTCATGTTTTATACTTTAAAAATCACAAACAGACAGACAGTTAGATGGACTAGTTACAGCCATAGTTCGTCAGCGAAACTAAAAATCGATGATGTTTCACATTACTTTGTCAGGAGTAACCAGAACACATTGTATGGTCGCATTGATAACGAAAAAGGATGTTTATAATAAACTAGCTGTTCTCATCAAACTGCAAATCAGAATAAGTTGCCATTCCGGCATTCATAGCCGAAGTTAATGTAATCATATGCTTTGTTTCGAAGTTGTCGTGGATACAGAGAACATAATATCACACCAGTATTCCCCGGGTGGTCAGGTAGAGAAGTACCAAGTACGAAAGTTTTTTTTTTTTTTTCTTCTGCTTTTAAGTACACCCAAATTAGGGCAGTTACATTGTTATGGATGTTTAAGACTAATCCAGCTGGAAAAAGTAGTTTACTTAATACGATAAATAAATGTCTACAGATACGTAAACTCACTCACTCACAAAGGGAAATAAATCGTGCAGAAACTACAGAACGGCAACGTTTCTTTTTTGTTTGTTTGTGGTATCATAGGCGTCTCCTTTGCGTCTCCCTCACGCGTTCCGCCTCCTCCTTTGCAAGCATTACAGCTTCGCGGAAGGAGGAGTCTCCCTATCTACGTCACTTCGGAGTAAAAAAAAACAAGTGTTAGGTTAAATTTTTCGGACCGGGAAAAACACATCGGGAGTAGGTACAACTGTCAAATTGTGTCATTAATTCTTAGTTCGGGCCCCGGGACGAATCATCCGTCTGTAGGTGATACGGAGTAGGAGACGCCCGTAACTAAAGCCGAAACTACGGATTTCGTGCTTAGGGAGTGGGCTCCCTGGGCCGGACGCGAGAGATTGCTACCGCCGATTGCCTCCACGAGGATACCGGCAGTGTTCCGCCCGAGCGGGGCAGATCTCCACCGTATGCTCTACCTTGTCCTCCGAGTGGTCCACACAATGGTGACACCCGGGCGTTTCCTCCCGCCCTATCCTGAACAGAAACCTCCAACAGAACGCCTCCTGCTGAGATCCTTAGATATTCGTAGTCTACAAATAGTTTTTATTTTCCAGGTCACCATGACATACAAGTTGCATATGAGCGGGGTCATCACCGGCTGCTTGAACTGCTTCTGTCTGGCTTGCGACGTCTTCTTGAAGTCCCCGCAGGACGCCACTGAACATGTCGGAACAGCTGAGCATCAGAAGAAGGCAAACGCTGTGCAGTTCTCTGATAAATTTAAAGATGAACATGTTAAGAAAGTGAGTTTGTTAGAGTAGCATTCGTGTCCGTTTTTAGGGTTCCGTACCTTATTGCTGCCACTCACGTTTCCGTGTGTCTGTCTGTCCGTCTGTCACACAGGTTTTACAGCCAAACGGTTGGTGCTACAGTCTTCAAATTTTCACGGTATAAGGATGTTGTTGACACAAAGCCTTATAAATTGACAAAAAATATTTTTTAATGTTTTTGAGGCATATCCCCATAAACAAGTGAAAGAGACAGTTCTATGTTAGGAGGGTTTGGTTTCCGCAATTAGTCCCTCAAATGGACCATTGTACGTGGTTGGAAAGAGACAGTTATATAATGCTACTCGTATCTTCCCTTTGAACATTGACACAAAAATAGCTACTGCGCAGGGTCTTGCAGCCAATTCAGAGACACAAAGATCCGCTGTGAGTATTAGATACAAGTAAAATTTCAAAATTTAAAAAACCCTGACACATGTTTATTTCAAGCTACATAATTTATCTAGTATATAGTAGATACGCTTCGATCGGCAATCAATTAAACACGTAATTATGACACGATATCTTGCGAAAACACCCTGATTCAAACAATAAAACGCTCATAAATTTTGAACGGCTGAACCGATTTTATTCAAACATAGCTAAGAACACTCTCGACAAAATCACCTTTCAAACAAAAAAAAAACAAATTCGGTTCATCCGTTTAGGAGCTATGATGCCACAGACAGATACACACGTCAAACTTATAACACCCCTCTTTTTCCGTCGGGGGTTAAAAATGTGTAGTTCAGAATTTAAGATGATTCGATTCACTTGTTTTTCCAGTTCAAATGGGGCTACTACTGCGAGTTCTGCAATGTTTTGATGACAACTGCTTCCAAAGTTAACTTACATGTTACTGAAGATGAACACAAGCACAACAAGGGACTTCTCCTGCTGAAACCGACGGGAGTTGATGTTGTAGCTTCCAATAACGTTCTTATTGAGGAGAGAGCTTGGCACGGCCTGATTGAAGGAGTGTGCTCACTTTGTAACATAGAGTTCGAAGATGAAAATGATCACAAGACTGATCCAGGACACTCTTTGAATTTGGTTCTGAAACCTATTCAGTTTGGAGCTGGTAATGCCATCTTTCGTTCTGTAAGTACCAACTTTGTTGTGTAATGCCAACAAATTTATTGAAATACTTCAGTTAATTTTGTTTTACCTACTACCTACCTACATAGTATTGTATTCCATTATTATCTTATAATAGTATTTACAATACTACTTAATAGATACTACTACTACTTAATAATTTAGTGTTTTGAATAATTTCATCTACATATCTACCTACCTCTTAAAACAGAGTATTCTTGGTATTCTGGGCCTCGAATCTCAAGAATAAATTAAACTATTGTGGCATATTAAAATATGAGTTGTTTTTTAATAATTTTTCATTAAATCCAATTTACAATAAAATATCTTTATTTCAGTTAGACGACACAGCTGTCCAATGTCTGACGTGCAACAAGTTGCTAGCCCCCGGCAGGATGGACAAACACCTTGACGACACAGAGCATCACGAGCTTTACGCGAAACGACGCATCCAAACTAACGGAGTCTGTCATGGAAGCGAAGCTCAAGAAAACTGCCAAGAAAAAGCAACCAACGTGACTTCAGTGATAGAAAGTGATGACGAAATAAAAAAACCGAAGGCAGACAACGATGCCATTGAGAAGACTACGAGCGAGGATAACAATAATAATAAAAAATCGCCAACTAAAGACAAATCTAAAATTCTCGAATCCATTGCCAAGTACCAAACTAAAGGTATCAACATAAATTTGGAAACAGAAACGGCTTTCTGTAAAAAATGTTCCGAAGTTGTAACATTTGATTTAATGGAGATAGAAAACCACATTGAAAATCATTCATCAGCTACAGCGGTTGACTCCGACTTACTCTACCCATCGAACATGGATCAAAATTTGAATCGAGTCGATATTAATGACAAAACGACACAATCTTCTGAAGATAAATATGAAGTTGTAAATGACTCGTTAGAAGCTTTACGAGAAAATGTCCAAAATTATCCTTCAAATGAGGAAGATTGTGATACCATTTCTATATGCTCAGTTGATAACTCTGACAATACGCCGTCAGAAAACAATGAAAAAGGTAGCCAAGAAGAGGAGGCAAGCGAATTTGCAAAAGCAAATAAAATAACTTATACCGGGGACAATAACCAATCTTTTTGTCGCATTTGTGAAGTACATGTGCCGGCTTCATTTAGATCAATGAAAGAGCATGCATAAGGAGCGAATCACAAAAGACTCGTAGCCTCCTCTAAGCCGTCAATAACACAGCCGAAAGCTCCAGGCAAGCTGTCCAAGCAGAAAACAATAGAATTTATTGATTCGGCTTACTATATAGAAGAATCCAGTTACATTGCCACTATGGTGAATGAGAAATATTGCTTTCTTCGGACTAGCATGTATTTGGTATCAGAGGATAATTCAAGAATGAGATGTTTTGTATGCGACATCAACTTGCCGCCATACTCGGATGTTGAGGACCATATAATAACAAGACAGCACCATGTCAGATGGCGAAGAGTGCCTGTTATCACATCGGAGAGAAATGAATTCATTCGTGAGGTAAAGTGAGCCAGTAATTACCATAATGCTGATTATAAAATATCCTGTATATATCTGATTACCTGTAGGTAGGAACCACAGAACATTTTTACTCTAGCGAGGTAGGAACACTGTTTTTACAAGTCAGCGCGAGAGCAAAGACAATGTTATTTTTTTATATAATACTTTTTCCTTGTAGCATCCTAACGGCTGATTACCTACATTTAAATGGTTGAGGTTTCTATCGGATCTTCTATATCATGTGATGATTAGGCTATGGACTTTTAACTATATATTGCCTATGGATTAAGTACTACGTGTTTATATCTTATCTGCCATTATATTTTTACATATCATCGTATTCTAACTTTTTAGTTCGCTTTTCACGATTATTTTGTTTATAATTTAAGGTTTTTATTTTATGTTACAGGTTCGTCCTGGGTTGTTCCACTGCGGGTATTGCCACCTCGTAGTATCAGGTTGGACCGCCATGCAACAGCACCTGGGTGGTTCCGACCACCGGAAAAATAGAACAAATTGGGAAGGGCGAATGAGGCAACATCTCCCTGATTTGCAGTGGCACAAAATGCGAAAACAGCTGGAGTCTTTGGCCATGATGAGATTTTTCAATATGTTTAATTGATGATTCTATGTAACTTAGATACTAACAGTACTCCTCAATTTTATTGGCGGGTCTGAAAATAGGCTTTCAAATGCGCAAGGCACGATTTGATTGTAGCCAACTTCAGAGCAAACAGAGTGGCCAAAAATATTGGGGATTACTGTACTTCGAATTAGATGAGACGATTATTTCATAATCCTATTATTATTTTTATGTTGTCGGTGCTGCTGATGAAAGGTACTTACTGAAAGTAGGTATCTACTACTCGAACTATTGTCCTTTAATTTGTAGTCTTTGAGTGCTATTAAGTTTCTATCTCTGGCCACACTGTAAAAAAAAATTGAAAACATAACCCGCCGCCGGCAATCGGGTAAAAAGGTAAGTATTTAACTAGTAAAAAAAAGTAAAAAGGTAAGTTTAGTTTAGCGGTCACGCACATTGAGTTGAAGCGAAGATCTAAAAGATTACCTAGCTTACGGCACCGTATCTGAAATAAAAAACGCTCGTATCCGGTCGAAGGCGCGCGTTTTTTAGGGTTTCGTAGCCAAATGGCAAAAAACGGAAACCTTATGGATTCGTCATGTCTGTCTGTCTGTCTGTCTCTCCGTATGTCACAGAAACTTTTTTCCGTAACTATAAGAACTATGCTGTTGAAACTTTGTAAGTAGGTGTATTCTGTGAACCGCATTAAGATTTTCACACAAAAATTGAAAAAAAAAACAAAAAATTTTGGGGATTCCCCATTCTTAGAACTGAAACAATTTTTTTTTCCACCTATCCCATACGTGTGGGGTATCTATGGATTGGTCTTCAAAATGATATTGAGGTTTCTAATATCTTTTTTTTTCTAAACTGAATAGTTTGCGCGAGAAACACTTCTAAAGTCGTAAAATGTGTCCTCCCCCCTGTAACTTCTAAAATAAGAGGATGATAAAATTAAAAAAATATATGATGTACATTACCATGTAAACTTCCACCGAAAATTGGTTTGAACGAGATCTAGTAAGTAGTTTTTTTTAATACGTCATAAATCGCAAACCGCAATTTACCAAGTACGGAACCCTTCGTTCTCGTATCCGGTCGAAGGCGCGCGTTTTTTTTATTTCGATTAACATGTGTACAGGTATCGGCGCGTATTAAGAGCGCTGACCTTGAATGCGAAGAAGTCGATTTTTTGGTCTGAGTGGCGGGGTGCGTGAGGTGCAACGGGGGTAACGGCCGGCGCAGGCGTCTTATTGGTCAATCAGTCGTCCTTCCCCCGTCTCGCCGCGCTCACACGTCTCGAGTCCCCTAGGTACAGTCGTGCAATTCGTGCAATATTGTGTTACGAGTAAATAAGAAGTTCCGTTCCATAGTGTTTCATAATTTCGTTATTTTCGTTGCCGAAGAAAAATAAAAGTGTTAACGAGGCAAGCACGAAAAATTATTTACGATGTGCATTGTTTTATAAAAAAAAGAAATAGATGAATTTGTTGATGAGGATCGTGGTTTTAAGTAAAAAAAATAAGTACTTACAATACATAATTTTACATAAAACTGTGTTCTTCTTTCTTTCTAAGTATATTAAATTTATTGACATATTATTTATTAATGTGATGATAGGCTAATGTGCCTAAACCACACTGTATTAAAATTAGCTATTTAAATATCCATTATTCACAAAATTTAAACTACCTACGTAAAAACAAATAATTAGATCAAATCGCTCATTAGTAATTTTATGCGTGACTGTAAACATGCGCAAATCACCCCATCACTTTCGCCGAGCGCTCTTAATCCGCGCCGATACCTGTACCTATGTATAAAAGCGCAACTGGAAAACCGCGCTGTTGCATTTTCAACGCTCGGTTCAACGAAGAGAGTTAAAAATCAAAAACTGCTAATATATTTAGACATTTAATAACAGTCGCCAAGTTTAAATACGCTATGCGTCCCTCATCTCGTGCTTTATTCGCTTCTTTGGCCAGAGCTTTTTTTTAGTTTTTCACTATATTTTAGTCTTATTATAATTATTATGATTAATTTTCTTTTTTTAACTATCTTGTATTTTCTCTATGACTTGATTTAATTTTCATTATTTACCTTTTTATGTTTCTCTTAATAGTAATTCTAATGAAACAAAATCATACATATTAATAAATAGTTATTTTTTACGATGTTTTGTTTTATTTGTTAACTTGCAATGTTATAGGTAAATTTATTCTTGTTTCATCTGCCGAGCGAATAGATTCAAACTTAATGGCGGTTTGGAACATGAGGCAAGTCGCTATCCTACCTGCCTACCCTATCTACCAACCTAGGTAGGTTGGTAGATCTAGGTAGGTAGCCCGAACAGGCTTTGCACAGAGGGGGTTCCGGGGTGGTCTGTTAAGAGGTCACGGGGCTCCTACGTGCTGATGGTGATCACCGGGGTGGTTTTAGTGAGGTCCCACACTCTCTGGTCTTTTCCCCCAAAGTCCAGTCGCCCGGGTTTCCCAAGTTAACAAAAAAAAAGGTATGTAGGTAGCCAGTTGACGGGACACACAGCTGTGGTGAATCTGCTGTAGCAATAATCACTTAATAAGTTTTTATGTCTTTTGAACCACTCAGTCAAGGATCTTTGATGGTCCTCCACCATATTATTCATCACCCTCAAGGGCGGATTTAGGGATTTACCCCAGACGGTATTTTGTGTGCTGTGAAGATTCCATCACAGTAAATACTTAGAAGCAAATCAAATTATCAGAGTAGTTAAAATATATGAATATAAAATAACAAATAAACTAATCACCGCTGCATTGGAGGATGTCTTCAAGGTTCTGGACTGGAGAGGGCTAGGAATCAACGTCAACGGCGAGCACATCACTCATCTTCGGTTCGCCGATGATAAAGCTGTCATGCAGACCATGGAGGACCCCAGTACAACGCTCGATGACCTCAGTAGAGCTTCCAAAAGAGTGGACACAAAAGTGAACATGGACAAAACCAAGGTGATGTTGAACGCCCATGTCGCACCTACTCCTATCAAGGTCGGTGAATCCACAGCCGAAGCCGTGGACGACTATGTCACCTGGGCCAAACGGTCCAACCTCGAGAAAGAGGTCAAACGTCGAATCTTACTCGGCCTGCCCGGCCAGATTTGAGTTCCCGTTTGGCAAGCGGGAAGCTGCGCGGTATCTACTCGTCCAACTTACCACAGAGTCTCAAGACGAAAGTCCAGTGACCAGTGTAACACACACTTATGACCTATGGCTTTGATACGTGGTTTCTCACAATGGGCGTCATCAGAAAGCTTACCCGTCACCCAAAGGGCAATGAAGAGGCAGAGCACATTGCTCGAAGAACAGATGGCCGATGGGGCAGAAAAGTTTTGGAGTGGCGACCGCGAACCGGAAGACGTTACGTTGGAAGACCTCCCACCAGGTGGAACAATGACCTGATGAAGGTTGCGCGGATCCGCTGGATGCGGGACGCACGGGGCCGATCAATGTGGCGACGCTTGGGGGAGGTCTATGTCCAGCAGTGGACGTCTTTTGGCTGATATGATGATGATTGGGAGCAGTGGTGGCCCAGTGGTATCGGCCGCGACTTACCAGTTGTAGGTCGTGGGTTCGAGCCCAGGTAGACGCTTTACTTTTATAAATTATTTCATCACCACTGCTCTCAAAACGTTGAAAGAAAACATCGTGACGAAACCGACATTTCCTAGAACCAAAAAAATCGAAACATGTGACATCCACCAACCCGCACTGGGCCCGCGTGGTGGATTACGGCCCATTTCCTCTCACAGACAGGAGGCCTGTGTCCCAGCAGTGGGGACATTAATAGGCTGATTATGTGTGATGTGATGATGATGAACAGAAAGAACATGAGTGAAACTGTTGTCTTTCATAAACCTTCCTATACATACTTGAACTTGTAGAAATAAACATGAAGTATGATACTTCAAGTTTATTTCTGACATTTATTGTTGAATTTTTTGCCCGTCCGTCCCTTGTGCCCCTCCCAGAAAAAAATCCTAGATCCGCCCTTGATCATCCTCCTACTTTTGTCTCATGTTACTTGGGGTCGGGGCAACAATTTTCTTCTTCCTATTCGTCCTTTCCCTGATCACTGACTCCCTTTTCTTTCATATATTTCTCACACACCACCCATCCATCTTTTCTTTGGCAGAGGACGGCCTCAAAATATTCTCCCTCTTGATCCATCCACTTACTTTATATTCATATTTATTTTTGTAACATGCCTATCATCGCTTCTCATCACATGACCATACCAGGACAAACAGTTTCCTTACAACTCTTGTCACTGGCATTTTCAAAATATACTCATTTCTCACTTATCCATTCTCGTCACTCCGCACATCCATCTCAAAATTCTCATCTCTGCTACATGCAATCTCTTTTCATCCATCTTTTTCCCAGCCCAACATTCTAATCCGTACAGTACGACATGTCTAATCACGGACTTGTAAATTTTCCCCTTTATCTTAAGCGGCATCCGAGGGTCCCAAGTTGTTCTAGTGACCTGTCGCCTTTTCTTCCATTCCATCCCGAGTAGATAACGCATCGGGCGTTACGTCTCGGTCTAACTCGCCATCCCCATGGACAAGCAACCTTAGGTACCGGAAGTTGGAGCAGATCAGTATGGGTGTTTCAGCGAGATCTATAGGCACGGAACTGGAGAGACCGCCAAAATCGTAGAACAAGTACTCTGTTTTGGTTCTGCTCAATTTCAAGCAAACACACCCTCTAGTCAGCGCCACCACACCACCCCTCCAATCTGCTCAGGACCTCTAGGCCACTCTCGGTAACCAGCACAATGTCATCGGCAAACAGCATACACCATGGTAATTCTTCCTGTATATCCACAAGCCGACTGCCACACTGAGGCTGCCAGTAGTGCCCAGTACAGTGCCACTGTAGACCGGACTCGGTTACTATACTATACGTTTTTATAAAAAAAGACAGAAAATTAAATATTCGCAAGCTGGCTGACCAAAACCAGATGTATCTTCCGACTGCACAGCATGATTTTCCTCTTGTTTACGTCTTTTAGTTCGATTCTTTTAGGCAGTCGGGTTTTTTGATCATAGAGGTACATTTAAACATATAAGTGTTATATATTTTTGAAATCACCTCTTAAAACCCTTTATTGTAATACCCCACAAGATGGGTTTGGAAGAAAAAAATAATTGGACGCCCATAAAATTGCGCCCGAAATCCGCCACATTTCTATTTTCCAATTTTAATGTAGCCAGTGACACTTGCAAGGATAAGAGGCATGGTCCCGTACATAGACTGATAAACAAATTACCCACCTTCGGCATTCGGGTAAAACTGGCACGATCACTAATAAAGGTTCGCCGTGACTGCTGTAGTCACACGTGACTGACTAGGCTTGCTCCCATTCTAGTAAGAACTGTGCAACCTAGCCATAATACACTCATTAAAATAAAACACAAAATATTTCAAGATTGGTTTAATCAATCTTAGCCTTGCCCCCTTTTATCATTATATGGGTAACAAAGTAAATAAAGTCTACATACTATTTGTCAACTTAAGTTTAACGCAGTACAAAAAGGAATAACTTTTAGGCCGAGATAAATACACTATTTAGGGCATTGTTTCGTTGAGCATTACACCTGTCACTACACACTGGACGGGGAAATATCTGAGCTCATAGGAATGGAGAACTGGCCTGAACATTGTGACTGATCTGTAGAAAGAGACAAAAGGAATGTGCGGTTAATAGGTCGGTGTCTTTTCTAGAATTCTGATTGGAACAACTGGCCGCACAATCACTTTGTCTCTCTCATATTTTTCTAACTGTATTCACTTGACAGCCAGACAGGGAAAGCTAAGTCCGGCCTTACCATGACGTGTCAAAACCATCATGGTATGACTGTGAAAAATGGACAGAACTATTTGTCTTGTATAGTTCTGTCTCTCTCTCACTGTATAACCGAGTTTTGACACGTCATGGTACGGCCTCAATTCTCTATATCTCTTCAAAGTTAGAGTGAACAGGCTTATTCTGGGTAAGCTCACTCCATCGTCGACTCTGTCTCTGACTAGAATCAAGAGCAAACCCATCTCAAATAAAAACAACTCTATGGGTTGAGCATTATAATCTGTCACTGTCACACAACTGTCAAACAACGGTTGTAAGATGGAGACGGGTATATATACGAGTCAAAATATGGCCTAAATGTATATTTATCTGGGCCTTAGACTCGGCAGAGTCAGGTGATGGCCAGCCACACTTATTTCAGATACAAACAAATGCTATGTAGCGAATATCTTGTATGCGCACTTTTTACTTGTATCTAAAGCCCCCATCACGAGAAGCAATAAATTCTATAAATAAAGAACTGTAATAAGTTACGTAGCGACAATTCAATAAACAACAAATAATCCCAAATTAAAAAAAAAAGTTTTGTGGTACTGGAAAGTTGCATGTGTCACACGCGTTCCAGTACCACAGAACATTAGACGACACCGCTTTATATCGCTAAAATATAACCCGACCAAATAAAATAGCTCGTTACTTTCGTATTACACGTATGTTACTTTGAGTTGATTGAATTTGGGATTATTTGTTGTTGATTGAATTTGCGTTAAGTAACTTAGTAGAAGTTCTTTGTTTACAAAATTTATAGCTTCTTTTGACGGAGACTTTAATCAAATATTTTCGTTACAATACAAACAAAATAATCCTGGTACCCGCGGGGCGTCCCGCATTAGCCTTGTGCACCAATAGCGAGAGTCGAACGTCAGAGTGACGTCACCAGCGTTGCCAGAATGTAAATTTTGTTACATTTTACGTTACTTTTGACCTTCTCATGTAACCTCCATGTACACCCGACTCAAAATGCAACCTTTACGTTACTCTTAGGACTAAATAAAAAATATTTTGAGATGTCTTATGTAATATTTGACTCTCTGCCACTGGCAACACTGAAAACGTCACATAGTCAGGTGCACAGTTATTTTGACCACGAATTGTATGTCAATGCGAGCAGGTAATCCTGCTTGAAATAAGGTTAAATACAAGTAAATGTAATTCTTAACGTTTATCACGCTCGTTATAAAAAGTGCGCACAAAAGCATTCACATTGCAATCCTGAGATCACACACACAAACATCCAAGACAACCTCGAAAATATATGATAATTTAAAGTCACAATATATACAAAAACACTCGTTTTTTAATCGCTGTCACATCACAGATCAACTAGTATGGTACTGGTGAATTATTTAATGATGGCATACTTGTTTATAACATATTTACGACCGCTGTATTCCTCGAGGTGCACCTATCATTCAACAACATTTCATGCCTAAGGGTACCTTCACACAGAACATCTGTATTTCCAGGATCGTTTTTGGAGTTGATGTTCACACCGCATTACCAGTAAGGTTCTCGCCAAACATCTTGGATGCCCTGAAGAGGTTGGCTACAATGGCTGCAGTAAATCTCATACAAAAACAGCACTGCTTCGTGCCTTGAGCATCGGAAAACCAACTTCAGGGCGGCCCAGAAGTTTGGCGAGAACTATGCTGTTTTAACGGATCCGTCGCTACTGGGGGGTAATCAAAAACCTCTTGCTCATTGCTTGTGATAGTGGTCACAAACGCTGCAGCTCAACGTGAGGACCAAAAAGGTAGTTTTCTCTGTCTAGCACTAAACCTTCATAATAACAACGAGACACTTTTATCAAGATATTAGTATGTTTATACCCGTTTTTATTGCCATTAGGAAACACTTGTAATGATCTCCTAATTATTATTGCACAGTCGGATTTTCAACTCTCGACTCTCAAGACTAGCATTAAAAATTCGACAGGCATCATTTGGCATTTATCTAATATTAGTAAAAACGGACAGTGTGCCATCCCTAAATAATACACCTAAATACAAATCTTTGAGCAGCTTACTTCACCATACAAAACGAACAAGATACCTACTAAATCACAATTTGTGTTTGAAAACTCGTGAAAATGTAACAATATTGCATAACCAAATGGTATAAATAATAATATTACGTTGGAATAACGTATGTCGTTGTTACCCTGGCAACAGTTAACCTTAAACTATTTGGTACATTTACTTGTCCTCATTAAAAACTCAAACAAGTTGCATTACATTGTTGCAAACATGATTTTGTGTTGCTGGGAACATGTTTCAAATACAACCTTGTTTTATGTCCCTTATCTTCTACCCGCGGCTTTGCCAGCGTAAAAAGTGTTTTATCATCGCAAGTGAATACAAACTATCCTATGTCCTTCCCAGGGTCTCAAACTATCTCCATGCCAAATTTAATTAAAATCGGTCCAGCCGTTTCAGAGGCATACTTTATTTAGATTAATTATTAAAATGTGAGTGTTTGCTAAAAAATCACTATCTCAATGGCTAAACGGATTTGGACGGAAATTGGCACGCATTCGCTGACAAATGCTAGTTCTGCATTCAATGTTACCAACAACACAAAAACATGTTTTGCATCCATTTTTTACAACTTGTTTCAATATTGGCAGGAACAAATTACAGCACCAACTATACCCGAGTACTAACACACGCAGGGTGTCATACAACATTTTATTACAATGAAATCATACTCCAATAAATATTGTACTCCCTTCTAATTGAAAGTGAAATGTCTGTTTCAAACCGGACCGTGAGGACTTACACTATTATATCTTTGGTCAGGTATTTTTTGTTAAGGTAAAGGTATTGTTTGTAAGGTTTGCAAAAACACTATCATAATGAAGCCTCGTTTACATCAGGAGAGTTACCAAGCGAAACGAAAATGTCTATGTAAAGACCCGCAAGCAAGTAGGTAAAAGTGTAAACACCTTGAGTGCAGTAAACTGGAGATTTTTGGTAAAGAAACTGTCGTCATGTAAACGAAGCTTAACGAACCAACAATATCAATTTTGCATTTTTTACAAACATGAAGCAATATTTATATCGCTGGTTTGACACAACATTTGAAAGCATTATACTCACTTAATATTGAGCACATAACATTTTATTGAGTGAACAGAACAACCTTTTGGCAATTTAATTAGAACATGTACTAGAAACAGACTGCCGCCATCATTCTTTATTGAAACTAAAAATTTAGTCATATGAAAATGCGATCATAGACCCACCTCAGCCGTATTTACACAAGTCGCTTCTTCCAAATGCTGCCTTCTTCACTTCACAGAGTACTTTCACATTATATTATTCACATGAGCACTTGAATCACTGGCCTATAGGTTCACAGTTCACAATCACTTGGTGTTCAGTAAGGGCGTGTCCATGTTGAACTTGTAGACGTTCTGGCAGACGGTGTGCAACGCCTGGGGTGAGTCGTACGGGGCGGGCAGGCGGATGGTGCGCGTGCGGCTCTCTGTGTACACGTCCACCACGCCCCACTGGCGCAGGAGTCGCAAGCAGTTGTTGATCGCGTCTGTGGATACAGCTTCGCCTGGAAGAACAAAACAAAAACCCTTTTTTTAAGCGATTTCGCAAAAAAGGAGGAGGTTTTCAATATGAATGTATTTTTTTTTTTTTATATTTGTTACCTCAGAACTTGTTACTGGGTGAACCGATTTTGATGATTATTTTTTTATCACGCTCTAAAGGGGTACGCAGGTGTGAACAGTTCACCCTGGTATACTCTAATTCCACCGTTTTTGTTTAAGCTCCTTGTTTCTGGGTTAATCTATTGTGGCTTCACTTTGGAGAATTGGTCCATTATGAACCTACAACTAAAAAGTGAAAAATAATAAAAACTTTTTAACAAAAAATACAACCGACTTCCGAAATTGAAGTTATTTTTCACTTTGTAGTTTTTTTATTTGGAAGTCGGTTGTATTTTTTGTTAAAAAGTTTTTTTTGGGAAATTTTCCTATGACTTCCTATGAGAAAGTAGTTCAAATACAGGGCAGAAGCTGTATCTATACTAATATTATAAAGCTGAAGAGTTTGTTCGTTTGAACGCGCTAATCTCAGTACTACTGGTTGGAATTGAAAAAATATTTTTGTGTTGGATAGTCCATTTATCGAGGAAGATTTTAGGCTATATAACATCAAGCTAAGACCAATAGGAGCGGACCATAAATGAAAAATGTTGCAAAAACGGGAAAGATTATTTCTTTTTGAGAGCATCCGTTGCGTGCGCTACGTAAACGGTTTGAGTTACGCCAAAATCATATATGTAGGGTAGGTAGCCAGTTGACGGGAGCGAAGACGCGTGGGACAGCTAGTTTAAAATATGATGTAACAAAAGATATTTGGGTGTAACAGAAAGGTCCTTTACAACCTGTGTAAGTGTATGTTCCTTTGGGTTAATATTACCACATAAACACCTTTTTTCTGTGGGTAAGAGCTAATCAATAAAGTAAATCGTACCGTAAACCATCTTGTTGTGCGTAAAGTCTTCTGTGAGTGAGTCGAGGGTGTTCTTGACGACTTCCTTCATGGAGCCCGGCGCTAAGTGTCGGCAAGTAGCCGCGTACGCCTCCAGCACTGGGCGCAGGGTCAGCAGTAGTCTTCGTCTGGAAAACGGAATTAGGATATTATTGACTGAATCATCGTCCTCAACATCATGAGGAGCTCGTGGCTAAATAATAACAGCCGCATGGGTTGATCTTCAAGAAAATGTAACGCTTGACGAATTAGGTCCGTGGATGGGTGACCATTTCAACATAGCGAGATTCCTCCATGCCTCGGAAAGCACGTTAAGCTGTTGGTCCCGGCTGTCATTTGTAGATCTTTTACAGTCGTTACGAGTAGTCAGAAGCTTGAGATCTGACACCAGTCTTGCCAAGGGTATCGTGTTACCCAGTTAATGGGTGTTTGAGGTCAGACAGGCAGTCGCTCCATGTAAAACACTGGTACTCATCTGAATCCGGTTCTAATTTTGCTTCAAGGACATGCCAGTTTCCTCAAGATGTTTTCCTTCACCGTTTTTAGAGCAATTTGAGGGGTGATGAGATATTTCCTAGGTCCTGCTCCATAGGGCAGTCTTTAGTGTAGACAAAATCAAATTTGTTAATTTATATTCATAGTTATCATATTATTATTATTTTTTAAAGAAATTGTCTCACACACTGTTCCGTTGTTGTTGAATTGTATGCAATATTTGTAAGTATGTGAGAACCATGTTCCTATTTATAAAATTAATGAATTTACCTGTTAATGCTTTTAATACTTTGTAATTGTACATAGTATAGTGTAGGTAGTGCTTTTCTGGGTTCATGGTCCTCACATATATTAATTTATTAATATATATCCTTTTGTAAATATTGTAAGACACCTATTTTTTTAATAAGAGTAAGTATGGAGTTTCTTTTGCATTCTTCTCCATAACAAGCTACTTTTCCGAATGCACGGTAGAATCAACTTTTATTACTTGTAAATTTTAATTAGTGTATGACGTTCAAAAGTGCCGCTTTTTGGCCTAGTTGAATATTTGACTTTGACTTTGATGTAATAATTTACACAAACTTTTTGGTTCGAAAACACGACCTACGTCTAGTAAGTCAGGGCCGTAACCACAGGACCACCACTGCTATCTGAACAGTATGCAGTACATGTATGATGTATGAAAGCTAGGTAGACCATGAGCATACCTTTCAGCGATGGCTTCAGGCTTGTCGGACAGAGTGTAGGAGATGCGCAGCGCCGGGTCGGGACGCTCGTCGTCGTCCTCGTCTTCTAAGCGGCGAGCCATGCGACGGGACCATTTCTCTTCTTCTAGGTCGATCTTTGGCTGCAAACAACAATTTATATCGTGAAAATAACGAAAAACAAGACAGAGGTAATTTAGAGAGCTTATAACTAAATGCATTAATCTTAGAAAAAGAATAGGAGTTCGCGCAAAAATGTTAAAATCTATGATTTATTTTTATTTCTACGAGATTTACACGGAAGTCGCTTGCAACTAGCGCATACACAAGGTTCTACCCAGTTCTCACAATATCTTTTCAGAAACGGTTCCCCCGGTTCTTTAAAAAAATAACGATTTCTTTGATTTAAAATACGCGTTATAGTCCAGGAAATAAGAGAATTTGCTACGGAAAAATCCTAGTAAAGTACTTTCACTGGAATTACGTTCATTATGGTAGCAGTAACGTTGCCTGAAAAGTCCATAAAAATCGCAAACGAGCAAAAAAAAGATGTGCTGTCAAAGAGCCCAAAATCAGTTTTTTGCCTAATTCTCTTAAAGTTTTAGTTTTACTGCAATTTTTGCTCAGAACAAGTTTATTTCTTGTCCATTGTGCACAAAAAGACCTACATAAGATTCACTAATTGTCATTCGTTTTCGATATATGAGCTAAAAGAATATTATTTAGTGTTTATTTTTTGTACTGCATCTGTGCGTATGGTAATTTAGGTTAGTCAAATTATGTTTATATGCGCAAGAGAACCGTTAACATTCAAAATGACGTTTTCTGGTAGTATCTGTTTTACTGGTACTTAAAATACGGATTTAGAGAAACTTAACGGCACTGAAATATACTTCATTGCAGTGTTTTTTCACTCACAATGGGTCTCATAAGAAGGCTTAGTTACCCAAAGGGCAATGGAGAGATCCGCAAGAGAGCCAAGGTACCGACATAGCCCAAAGAATTGCCGAACTTAAGTGGCAGTAGGGACTTTGGTCGCAGAAAGGATAGTTGATGGGGCAGAAAAGTTTTAGAGTGGTGACCACGAACCGGAAGACGTTGCGTTGGAAGGTTTCCTCTAGGTGGAGCAAGGGCCACGCACGGGGCCGGTCAATGTGGCGACACTTAGGCGAGGCCTAGATCCAGCAGTGGACGACTTTCGGGTGAAATGATGACGAGATTGATAGATTAGTTACCCGGTCTCTAAGTATAAGCTGGCTGGCCTCCAGCGCCTCGATGGCGTCCAGCATGCGCTCCTGTATGCGCTGGCACGGCGCGCACACGATGAACTCGTGCGACAGCACCTCGCACAGCTGCAGCGACGCCGCCAGCAGCTCCGACTGACTCACTTCCGTGGCTGATGACGAGCACACGAGGCTTTCGAGGGCGGTTGCTGAGGAACAGACAAAAAAAGCTATAAAGCAAAATTTTCTTTGGAACTGAAAGGTACTAAGTAAATGTAATATCACTCATCAATAAACATCCAATGAGCCCTATCAGGATGGCACTATCTTGTCTGCTTGAGACGTTCCTATGGCCACCTTCCGCCTTCGCGTGCTTACTTAAGGCGATATATACGGCCCAATGTTAACGCAGTACTGGCCGTGGGCACGCTCGGTGCCAAAATATCAATATTGAACCTCCTTTTGAACAGTTTTGTTTGCAAAATATTATTTGATTTACATATTATGCTATGTTAGTTATGAAGAAATTCCAGCCATTTTTCTGTGTAAAATATTTTTAAACATCCAAGTCGTTTTGGAGGAGTATCCAAAAGTAGCGAAAAAATAGTGTGATGTCATTTTTTTTTTTAAAGCAGAACTATTTGTTATACGAAAAAACCGTGTGTTAAAAATAATATACATGAAACAATAATAAATATTTTTTTTTCGAACCTTTTAACCTAGCCATTACTAAGGAGTATGCTTTAGAAAGTTACCGTTTTACGGCACTAAAGCGGATGTAGGCCCTTAAGTGCACAGCAAAGCGAGCTCCTCACAAGACATGCGTATAGCGCAAGTTAACTTTCAAAACAAGCAAGCCAAGCGGGTCCCCTGCTCGCTTCGCTCGCTCCCGCTCTTTGCATACGTATACTGTGATTATTAATTTCGTAGACAAAACTGACAGCTGCGAATGACCTTATTTTTTTAAATGTTGTAAGCGCGGAGCATAGTGGTGTAGGTAAGGCTCAATCATAAGTAATTAATCGAATCGATATAACATAACTCCTCAATTAAATTTTACTAATTGGCAGTGCTGCCAACTCGTCTAAGCGAAGACGCGCTGTTAGCTCTTTAAAAAAGCGCTAGAAAGCGCTAAATGGTGATTGTCAAAAAAACGCTATTTTCGGCGACAAATTCAAACAAAACGCCCAATAATTTGAGACTAGGGATGTAGAAAACGTTAGTAGTAGTAATTTTTTTAAGGGCACATCCATTTATATTATCGTCTCACTGCACAACTAAAACTGACTCAGAATAACTAAAAAAAAAAAAAAAAAAATTGTTTATTTCTCACCACAAGCCAAAAAATACCAACAGAATTTACACATGAGCAAAAGCAAGTAATTTTTGGTTGTGGAGCGCTGGTGCCCGTGAAAGTGCTGTCGAAAGGTTATAAATTACTGTCGAAAAATAGAACAATATTACAAAATAGTTAGCGAGGAATCAGTGCTGCCAACTCGAGTAATCCCTAAATCATAGACTACGACACCAACATAAGAAACAAAGCAGCATTTAGGTATATTAATTTTTTTTTAATAGTGATTCGTTCCGTATTACGCACATCACAGAACAAATAACAGAAGATGTGCATATCATAATATGATTTCAAAAAGCGCTACATTTAGCGCTAGGCGCTAGATCCGGTCTATCGATCTAAGTTGGCAGCACTGCTAATTGATGTAAATAATATGATGTTTTATGAATATAAACGTAATATATTTAAATGTAACAGTATTCATACACTTAATACATAAAATTTTATTGTATAAATAAAATAAATTTGGAATGCGCTCCCTCAGAACATCAGGATGGCAACCAGTCGGCTTTCTTTCAAATTGAAGGCACGTGAGCACATTCGCAAGAAGTTTGCAGAATCATCACAAAATTGATTTGTTCGTTTCGGATTCTCTATAACATTGTTTATATGTATGTATGTATCTAAGTATATATTTATTCTTCCTTTTTTTTTTTTTTCTTTTATAATTATATACTCTTTTCTCTATTCATCCTATAATTTAGTTGCACCTGCCTTGTTTTATCTCTGCACTACCCTAAGGTCGACTGGTAGAAAATGCCTAAGGCATTAAGTCCGCCTTTGTACTTATGCATAAAGTTTTAATAAATAAATAAATAAATAAATAAATGCTGATCGATAATGAAGTCTGACATAAATGAGTAGAAAGTAAATAAGGACCGCTAGTTTCTTAACAAATGTATTTTTTTTTGCCGTGAAACAGTTCTCGATCTAAAAACTATTTTCGATCTACTTCGATTTTCGATCACTCAGGATAGTCAGGCTACGACACTATTTTTATGTAACGATAAAGTGGCAAACCCCAAATGTTAGTTTAAACTACGAAATAAAAAATCAGTATGTAGCATGGTCAACTCACTCGTTGGGCTCGCTTCACTCGCTCAACTAGCTCGCTTATGGTGTGAGATCACACTGTGAATAGTTTCGTAGATATAATTGAGATACTTACCGACGATAGCAGCCGGGGCGTAGTGCGCTACGACGGCGTTGGCGTAGTACGCGAGCTCTAAAGAGGCCGCGATGGACGTGTGAGGTCGTACTATTAGGCGCTCGCCGCTGCCTTCACGACGGATTAGTCCGCGGCCTAGCATGTCCAGCTGGGGAATAAAAACCATGAAAAATTATAATAAAGACAGAGGAGCTTATTGCTAAGTAATAACAGACTTACGGGTATTTCAATGGAAAGCTACGTTTGTCAAGGTCAAACCCCATAGGTAATAGTAGTTTATGCAATGGTCATATAATAGGGGTTATTAAAACACGAGCATGGGTTTATCACAAGAGGCGAAGCCGAATGTGATAATAATAACACGGGAGTGTTTTAATACCTAATTATATGCCGTTGCATACACTACTTTATGTTCGCTCATAATGTTGAAATAAAACAAAAGTGGAAACGGATGAAATATGTGGTATGGCGGGCAATTTAGATTCTCATTGCGCATGACTGAGCAGCGCGCGCATCCATAGACAATGACACTACTTTTCTACATTAAGGCAATGAGCCCATAAGCGCCAATAAATTAAACAATAAAAGTGTGCTATAAAAATAAAAAGATAGTTTATGATGCAGTTGTTTAAAAATCGAAGGTAAATGTTGCACTTTTTTTTTAAATTTTGGCTATCCACGAATATAAATTACGTGTTTATACAATATTTTTTGAATTCATATTTGGAACATTAAGTTGTGAGTGTAGATAAACAACATTTACATGGACCTGTGTACCTTTAGAAGGCATGTGGAGCCGTCGTTACGGGTAGTGCACGGAAATCAGTCAAACAGCCTCACAAGAGTAGGCGTTATCGAATAAATGTTTGTGCTGTAGGCTGATGCTGACGATTCAGCTGGTCCGGTCAATATAGAACCTAACCTCAACATACGTACAGTGTTCTCCAAACTTCTTAGCCGCTCTGAAGTTGGCTACAATAGTTGCGCAGTAGTAAATTTCATACTAAAACAGCACCGGACCATGGTGTGCGGCTAAGAAGTTTGGCGAGTACTTTACGTGGGAAAAAACAGATGACAATAATACTCACAGCCTGTTTAACCGCCTGCCTGGCTTCCCCAGTGTAGCCAAGGTCCCGTCCCTCAGCGGTCAACGCAGTTTGCCTGGCAGCCACACTGGCTGTGATAGTGGCCAGGCTGGCACCTCGCCTGGCTTCCGTCAGGAGCACGTATGAGATCACGTTTGTGCACATCAGGGCTGTGGCTTGGGCTGCGTCTGTAAAGATATAAAAAACATATTTATTTTAGATTTTTTTTTTTGTAAATCGAGGACTTTTTAATTGGGACAATCCCACCGCACTATTCCCAAACCACTGCAACTCCTGGAAGCCCCCCGAAAACCACCACCAGAAAAGCGCCGAAGCAATGAAGCTCGTCAAAGTCCCGGTGAATGAATTTAACTGTCTTGGATCCCGCAACGAAATTAATCAGAAAAGAATAAAGGAGGAGTAGGAAAAAAAATGGAGGTCTTACAGCCAGTGTTTCTTTCAGGCATTCTCCAGGGGGGCGGTTAAGAGATCTGGGGGTTCGGAGTAAATAAAGGATGGCGATATTCTCAAAACTGTGTCGTTCTTTCTAGGCTCTATTCTGGTTTCTGATTGGGTACTTTTAATATGTCATGCACTACTCAATTCCTGATTGGCTGATTGAGTGCCATGTCACGTCAATAAAGGGTTTCCAGCTCTAAAATGACACCAGGATTAAATAATTTGCCAATTTATAGGGATATTCGTCGCGTGTATACGTAAATCTGCTGTAGACGTGCGAAAGTGAACGAGCGGCAACCTATTGCTATTTATTAAGTTCCAATCGCCCCGGGGGGGCAGTAAGGCACCTCCGGCTTTGATTCGATTCGATTTGTACCTCAAAGAAACACTGCTTCCAGCTAATAAATAAAAAGATATCTTATGATATTTTTTAAAGTACAATTTCTTCTATCACTGAGTGCCATAGGCTGCTTTTCATCCCGGCAAATGTAGGTTATTTTAGGATAAGTCACGAGAACCTGGTTTGTTATGTATTCCAGTTCACAGATAGGTTGTTGTTAGTACTCACCATACACTAGGTGTCTGCCGATAGCCTCGACCATCATCTTGTGGTCAGTGCTAACATCAGCGCCGTACAGCGACGAGTGACTGTGGTTGTACAGAATCTGTCTGTCTAAGTTCACAGCTAGGTTGTTGTTTGGTGGGGTTAGGGGAGACTCTATGGGTGATTTGTAGTGTTGGTACTTCTGGAATGATGTCACTAGTTCCTGTGGAAGAGAGGAGATAAATTGCTATTAGTTAAATAGAAAAATATCAATGAAAATTTGTGACTGTTAACAAGATATCCGATATCTGGGCTGACTGTAAATGCGCCGATTAGTACTCTCATTTAAGGGCGCGGCGAACAAAGCTCGCAAATGCAATTCGAGGCGAGCGAAAAATTCGTTTGGAGTATTGCTATCTCTGTTTGCACGCACACGCGGTGCGCCGTACGTAGCCATGTGTGTGTGAGCAGATAGATATCGCTACCTAATCATCCTATCGACTCGAAAGCCGTCCGACACGAATGGCGCCCGCGTTCTTTTGTCTTTTTACCCGGCTGCAAGGAAAGGGTTATGTTTTTCGCGCGTATCTTGTATGTATGTATGTATGTAATATTCTTTATTACCTCATATCTTCCAAACCGCTCGATGGATTTTTTTATAATTAATACATCGTTAGATAGGGCTTGGCCGCCCAAGTGTTCTTAGATAAGTGACGTCAAAAATAAACAAAAATGGCGGCTTTTGTGCGCCATATTGGGGGCGACTCAATTTTTTTTTTCTTCGAAACCCATCGAGTGGGGTATCAAAATGAAGGATTTTTAAAGGTGATTACAAAAATATATACCACTTATATGTTTTAATGCGATTCGAAAAAAAAATAGGTAGGTAACTAAAAAGTTGTAAATAAAAAAGTTAATTTAAAAATCAAAAACCCGACTGCGAACTAAAAAGATGTAAACAAGTAGAAAATCATGCTCTGCAGTCGGAGGATACATATTCGCGAGCTGGCTGACCACCTGATCCTTTATTTATTATTATTTATGTAGGTATTCCTTCTACTTATCAAATATGTTTTGTTATAATAAATAATGAATGCAAGTAATATATAACAAGTAAAAGACAAATATTCCAATAATGTAAGCCTATTTACGCATATAAGTAGGTACAGATAAATAACAGCGCTCTGAGCTAAGAATATTAAAAATAAAAACAAGGATTTTGAATAAAAAAATATTATTTTGTTATGTCCTTACTTTATAGATCATAATTCATCTGTTTAAAAAATATAAATCGAAACATGATAAAGTCGTGTAGGGTGACCATAATTATATTATCGACTGAACGAAAAACAAAATACAATAATGGTAATCAGAAAACATAGTGTCAAAGATCCACACTAAACACGCTTATTTTCTTTCTTTCTGAAAACTGATGGCCAAAGGCGTTTTTTCCTTGATCGTCGTGGCTCTGAAAATATTTTTGCAGTTTATTATGTAGTCGATTAGCCAGCCAGTTACCAAAGTTTATTAGATCCTCTCCAGGGTAATGGTCACCGAAGTCCAGATAAAAAAGAATAATTAAATAAACTGGAACGAATTTGGATTTTTAGTTTTTTGTAACAGGAATTTTACAAAAAAGTCCAGCAAAAACTGGACGGAGGGCATAAAACCGCGCTTGTGCATGCAAGTCCAATCGCATGGTCACCCTACCCTGGGTGAGCCGTAACGTCACAGTAAGTATAGAGGAGCAATGTAGGTAAGTCTTAGCGGTGTCCTTGAGATAATTACCTACGCCCGCTTTGTCTCATGACATGAATAAACAAACAAAAAAACAAAGCTTCGTAAGTTGATGGATAGGTAGGTAGATAAATACTAATTTAAACAAAACTAGCTGTCCCCCGCGGCTTCGCTCACGTCAACTGGCTACCTAACCTAATCTACATATCTACCTACCCTACCCTACCCTATCTACATACCTAATCTATATACATACATGATCGTACGCAACGCACGCAACAAAAGCTCTCAAAAAGGAATATTTTGCCCGTTTTTGCAACATTTTTCATTTATGTTCCGCTCCTACTGGTTGTAACGTGAAGTTATAACCTATAGCCTTCCTCAATAAATGGACTATCCAACGCAAAAATATTTTTTCAATTCTAACCAGTAGTTCCTGAGATTAGTGCGTTCAAACAAACAAACAAACTCTTCAGCTTGATAATATTAGTATAGATATACTAAGGTACCTATTAATTTAACTTATTGTATTATGTCATTGGGAAATAGGTACTTCCTGTGAGAAACATCCCAACGTTCGGAGACCATGTCGGCAACCGAACCATATAAATAATAACAAAGTCCGTAAACAACGCAAAGTTCGTAAAAAAGTAGATTACTCAATACCAAAGTTTTATTTATTTATTTATTTATTTGACACCAATAAGTACAACATCTTACAGTATTTCCAAGATGATGTTATACCAAGTTCAAATCACAACGCAAATCTAAATCCAAGTTCAAAGCATTATTCAATAGTGTCAGAAATATTAAAATAAGTACAATTTATAAAATAAATAAACGCGCACATAAAGCATAGTAAAGTAATCATCTAATAATGACAACAAACAATCCACAGAACAGTAGAACAAAAAACAGTGAAGCACACCCGAAGCACCCCCGAAGTGCCCCGAACAAACCCCACGCCGTACGAACGATACACAACCGTGAGCAGTGCGACCACGCACACATTGACATTTGCTTGACGCGACAGCAATACTAGCTATTGGAAATGTGTGATTAATTTGATGTGTTCCGTAATACCAAAAATTATGAATGAAAACTTAATGTTTTTAAAATTTTTTGTTCGATGATTTGTAATTTGATAATATGAGCTATGTTCCTGCTACGAGATTAATAAAGATATTGTTTTTTATAATACAGAAATATCAAAAAGAAAACATGTCATTTACGCTGTAAAAATATACAAAATGGAATTCGCTAAAACTTCATTTTAGGTAAGTATTTAGAAAAAAAGAAGATGTAGGGACCTAGATAAATACTGTCTTAATCCGAATATCATCATAATATGGTGAAAATATGCTAAAATCACAAATGATTTTGGTATTATGTTTGTATGGACAATTGATGCTTCGCCGCGCTCTTAAGGGTTACAATTTAACACAAACACTGAACTTCATCATTAAGAAAATATAAAGTAATTGATGAAATCATAAGCAACAAAAACACCTACGAGTATGTTGTGTTTGTATAGTATGTTGGGTACATTTTAAAATATGATTTATTTTATAAGTTGTATCCAAATAGTCCGTTACCAATTTGTCTTACCTCTGATTTTGTAGTGAAGTGATATTTATTTTCATTGCTATAAGGTTGCATTTTGGTTGATTTTAGAGATAAAATAATAACCGTAAAAGGATTGATATAAATCGTGCGCCAGTTATATTACTGGCGACACACCTAACAACCTAAAGATTTTTCACCGTTTAAAAAATTTATCAAGAATGATTCGCTATAACCTACCTTAAGGGAGATGGGCTGGTTGAAGTCGACCCTGATGCTGCCATGGTTGGTGTTAAGCGTCCTCCAGATGCCTCTCAGCGCGGACCAGAAGGTCTCCATCTGCTTGGGCATGCCGAGCTGTTCCCTCACGAAGTTGCCGTCCACCAGCTTATCGTAGTTCAGGGTCGCGGGCACCAGGAGAGCATCGTCGATAGTACCGTCCAAGTACGCGTCCATTATGACGGAGAGTATGCCCGCTGGAGGATAAATAGCTCTATGTTAAATTGTGTAAAGTTTAAATTGGTGTAGACCACAGAGCATGGAGACCCCTAGACCCTGTTAGAGCCTTATACACAAACGTTTACTCTTAATACAAAACAAATGACGTAAAGAAGTGAATGAAGACTGTCAATTTCGAATGGCAGAAATTACGAGCTCAACGCTCTTTCAGCGCTGCGCTACGAATTTGTTTAAAAATGCCGTTTCTAGACGTATCCGACCTCTGTGATATTATCAACTAGTAAAAGATGGTCTAAACTAACAGTAGCCAAGGGTAATGACACATCGAGTTATAGAAAGAGACAGTAACACAAATATGAGTGACACTAATGCCCGGTTTCTTGAAGCTTGAGGTTTAACATAATCGACGAATAATCGCCGATTAACTGCTATGATTGGTTGAATGAATTTTCAACAGCCAATCACAGCAGATAACGCGTGCTTAACAATTTGTCACATTTCAGCTTTGAGAAACCTGGCGTACCATGGTACCCACCATTACGCTGTGAAGGTAGGGCTCAATTTCCTATATACATTTTTTGGTTTTCTCTACCACTCTGCATCAATATACTTGATTCTTACACCAGGTTTCTCAAAGCGCAATGGTGTGTCGACTACACAGACTTTTGGTCATACAGATATCTGTACAGACTAAGAAGTCCGAGTAAAAAATATCACGCAGACATACACGCAGACTTTCGACTTTTCTGATACACAGACATTTGTCTGTATAGTAGTCACAGCGGATCTTTGTGCCTCTGAAGTTGTCTCTGCGAACCATTGAGCAAGAAACAGTTTGTCATCGAGTATACTGCATGAGTAAGCAAGATAGAATGATGCGACAAACGTAAGCGAGTGAAAGAGACTTTGAAGGGTCTGGCAGCCAACTTCAAAGTCACAAAGATCCGCTGTGACTACTATACTGCTGTGTTATATAGAAGTTGAAAGTCTGTATAGTGTGGACCCACTATAATTGACACATTTCTATCAAGATAACAAAAGAATGCGATCGTATTTAAAGCCAACTTATTTTATTAAATTCGATGTGGCAATATTACTGTTAGTTACTGCAACAGTGCATAGAAATAACAGAAAGGAAAACGGCCCTAGAAGTAAATTCACTAAAACTAGAATAGAACGAGAAACAAGATCACACCATCACACTAAAACTTATGTTTGTGTTGAAACATACCCATTTCATCTGCATATAAGTGATCCAAGTACGCAAGAACATTCAAATACATTTCATTAAAACATTCAAGTTAGTTTAACAATATTATTTATTATATGCTTTATTGTATATCATAAAATATACAAATAAACAGTAAGGGCGCTTGTCCTGTTTCTAAACAAATTGACGTTTACGTCAACGCGATCGAGCGCGAGTAAAACCTCGGAATAAGTCCATAGAAGTCCGTTTGGTTGTTCTTAAAGATGACTTTGACGTTCAAAAAGTGCTGACTTTCAGTCTGATTTCGATTTGTAAATACGCCTAATCATAGTCTAAAATAGAAGATTGTTACCTTTAGGTGTCTGTGGTTTCCCGGTCCTAGTGCGTCCTCCTTCGATGAAGAACTCCAAATTGTTACCAGCTGATAAACTGTTCAGGATGTATGCCCTGAAAAGTATAAAATATAATACACTGAGAACACAAAAAGAACAAAATGAAAAAAAAATAATATTGGGTAAGGGCTATAATAAATTATGATTTTAGACTATTCGTAATAAGGATGATGACGGGGTACGAAAAAGCAAATTCTATTAGTCCGTCGGTTAAATTATCAAAAAATATTGGGCATGTATTTTTAGTCCGACCAATAAAAAATCACCAAGATAAAGCGCATCAAACATAGTAAGTAGATGCTTGTGACGTAACTCCTCAGTAAAAATTGTACCAAGCCGTGACGTCACGCGATATTTGAACGTACTGTATAGTCGTTAATTTTTGTTTTTAGGTGGCAAAAGAAAAATACGTGTCCAATATTTTTAGGTACTCTAACTGACGAACTAAATAGATTGTTTTGTCATCATTACTATTGTATTGTTTGTTCTATTTCTAATTTCGTAAGCGCGTGTTAAGTGACTCTAATGTCAATGTGACAAGGTTCAAATTGAAATGATTGATAATATCTGTAGCATAGTACTGCTTACCTAAGAGCTGACTTGTAAGTAGGATCTCCATGGTATTCTGAGCCTTCCACTCTTCGCCTGATGTAGAACGCGCCACAGCCTCGCAGGAACCAACTGAAACAATTTCAGCATATTATTAGTTTACAGTGTAGAAAATAACTCATGTGCGATATAGAAAAGTGGACCGACGATGGTAAGGGGTTTGCATCACCTATGGACATAAGCAATACCAGCGGCATCGTAGTTTTCATACCAGAAACAAAGCTGAAATGTCTCATGTTCCATGACACAATCGACGCGCGCTTTTTCGAGAGGTAACAGGTTCAGTATCATTCTGCCAGATGGGGCGGTGGAAAAAGCGCTGGCGTAGCGGCAATATGCGTCTACCAACAGTAGCCAATTGAGTTACGTACTTTCAATATTTTTTTTTCTTTAAATTGTAAATTGTTTCACTCGTAATTGGCCGCCAAAAAGGAAAATAATTACGTTGTAGTTACATAATTATATCAAAACTCCATACAAAAGTCATTTCGTAACTATGATTGTGTGATTTTGTTTTTTTTCTATTTATTGTTATATAGATAATGTAAATGTTCATATTTTGAAACATATTTCCTAGGCAATGTGTTACATAATAGACAAGGTAGTGGAAAAATCTTTTATTGAATTCATGGTACTCCTATTCGTGTCAATTTCAAAGACACCACGTATTAATACTGCAAGATCCTGGTAGTAAGTATACAGTTAGCCAGCCAGCCTCAAGTCCCCAACATCGACTACGTATGTAATAATGATGATAGCTCACCCAAAGAAAGGTATCCTCATATTGTCGCCGGCGGCCACTAGCGGCGGCCTCAGGCCCGTGAGGTACAGCGTGAAGGTCATGAGGATGTAGTCGAAGTGCGAGCGATGCAGCGGCACAAACACTAGCGGTAAGCCGGCCGCGTTGGCCTTGCGCAGGCGCTCCACGCCCGCCACACGCGTGCCGCAGCCGCCGCCTGCCACCCGGCGAACGGCTTTGTGACATACCCAGGCCACGAATCTGGAATGGAGGTAAATTTTGATTAGAAAGACTGTTGGAGGTTTTTAAAAGTAGACAGTTATTAAGGGGTTCAAATTGACAAGATGGGGCTTTATAAACTTGTCGGATACCTAGTGTGAATGCAAAGGCCCTTTGTCGTGGAGTGTCCCAAGTGTCCAAAAATTTTTGAAGACCTTATGCTCGCCACAGGCGCCGGAATCGTGACCACCTGCTAGGCCCACAATATTAAGACTTTTCCATCGACTCGAGAAGAAGAGTATTGAATAAATCTTCCTGCCCTGTTTGCAATTTACTTGGGTATAGGGTAGTATGTCTGGGTCGCGGATGAATTTGAAAGAGAGGTACTATGGTCCTGGTTCAAGCAACTGAAGGAACACAGGTGAGTTTTAGTCAGTAAAAGTCTGACACGCCCTCCCGTAATGTAATGTGCCTTCTTCCAATACTTCTATATTTCAGTCGATGTTCATGACTTTTCTAACAATATAATCTCAAACTGTTGATTGCACATCAACTCAAATATGAAGTCATCCGTACTGCTATAACAGAAAGGCGCTGCCATTTTTACATTCATTGCCACGGACCTGTGGTTGACCTTACTTGCATTGTTAGGTAACAAAATTAAAATAACTATACATATTCTAAACTTACTTGAGCACATTATTAGACATGGCGGAGCTGATGTCCTGCACCACCTTCAAGGCACGCGCCTCTAGCCGCTGCCTGATACTGTCGTACTGAGCGCCCGCTTGACCGTTCTCTTTGGCTTTCCTCAGTTCATCCTGTGTAGCTTCCTCTATAGCGCGTTGGACGCTGTCGTCTTTTACCACCTGGAAAAGATTTAAGATTGAATTATTATTAGGGTACCTTTTTTATTTCATGTATTATATGCTCGCGCTTGACCACTATCTCAACTGATGGTAAGCGATGATGTGGTCGACGGTGAAGCAGGCTTGCCTAGAAGAAACCTTTTCAATCAAGACTTAGAGACCCTACTGATGACCTTTGATTGTAGCTATCGGGAAACACAGACTCCGGCAGGGAATTCCACTCCTTAGCTGTATGCATAATAAAAGTATTCCGAAAACGTTTAGTGCGTATGGGTGGGATGTCCACCATGTACCGACCGCGCATGGCCGTACGTCTGGTAGCCCGATGATGAAACGGGCTAGGCGGCCTTAAACATCAAGCAATTCCATTTAACCGATAAAAAACCGACAAGCTGGCAACTTGGCGACGATGTTCAAGGCTCAGGAGCTTTGATATCACCAGTGTCTCATTGCCGACTTTGGTTCACAAATTTAGGACGGCATCAACTGTGCTTAAAAGGTTCAGTGACATTTTTTTTTTATCTCTTGAGTGCCTGAAACGTGGATCCATGCGAGACACAACAGCTTCTCGGTAATAACGGTATTCAACACGTTTGACCACTACCTCACATAGTAAACATCAACGGTGGGCCCTATCAGAATATCAGCGCAGCGTTATTTTCTTTTTAATATCGTTGCACATGCTGAGATAGGAGCCTTTTTGGTCTCGCAAGGGGTTATTTTTTTTAATTTGGGTTTGGGTTTGTGTTTTGTTTCTCCCGTGTCTCCTATGCGGGTCACAAATATTTTTTTTCTTATCTTTCTTTCTACAAGATGATGTGGTCGACGATGGAGCACCTATTCTCTCATGACTTAAAGACCAAGTTGATACAAGACAAAAAAGGATAACATTATTTACTGATTATGGATTAAGTTTAGACATCATGCCAGAGGAGGCATGACAATGGCTCCTGCCTTAAATTGGGACCATTACACGGGCATGCTAGTATTTTTGTCTTAGAGTATATTGATAAGATCCCTTTTTCTTTGGTATTAATTGAAATACTTTTTTACTCGGTTTCAACATCTAGGGGTCCTCTGTGGCGTGAGAGATGATGCTCTCTCAAAGATGAACGTGGCACTTATAGCCTCTTTAGGATCCTTTATTCCATTACATAGATACAAAATTCTCTGTAACAGACTTTTGCATGCGCAACAGGGTGTAAAATCCCTCAAACCTCCATTGAAAAGGGAGGATCCTCCGACCAGACGGTTTTTGTGTCTGGTCCGGGCAACTGCCCGACGATTGTTGTCGGGACTGTTGTATACGCGAAAACTCTGCTTGCACGATGCAAGATTAATGCGACGTCAGGTCATTAGTTCGTAAGTTGCGGCATGGATGCCGCTACAGACTTAAACGTTGCTAAGCTGCGTACCCAAGTGAGCCTTGATTTCGGGTTAAAGATTAATCGCAGCAAGACCAAGGTGATGATTGTGGACTGTAGTATGCTACAGAAATGTGGACGTTGCGGGAGGTGGAAAGGAAAAAGATAGACGCTCTGGAGATGTGGTGCTGGAGAATAATGCTCGGAGTGACGTGGACCGAGTTCCGCACAAATATTAATATACTCCGAGAACTCCACATCAAGCAGCGTCTGTCCACAATAGTACAGTCCCGAATACCCACTTTCTTTGGACACGTTTCAAGGCGAGACAGTCAGTCCATAGAGCAGTTAGTCATCCAAGGAAAAGTGGAAGGCACTAGACCGCGTGGTAGGTCACCCATGCGTTGGACCGACCAGATCAAGTCTGCTGTGGGCGGTCCCGTGCACGAATGTACCCGGATGACTTCTAATCGGGCATGGTGGCGAGACATTGTGAGACGCATTACATCTGCCCCATAAACTACCGATACTTCACGACGACCACGACCGCTCTGTCAAGAGCGTAACGACTAAGAAGAAGAAGAAGCTGCTTACCCAAGCGTGCCCGGCCTCGTTCGGATTCAGATAATGATCGATATCAAAGAATAAAATAATTGAAACAACAGCAACTCACATTAGGAACAACATCCTTATAGTCATAGTTGAACAAGTTGCAGCACTGTGCCAGGTCGCAGAGGTACCGGGAGACCACGCCTCCATTCGCGAAGTTCTGACGACCGATGTCCAGAATGTTGATCACTGCGCCCGTGTCTTTCGCTTTGGGTTCCTGCCATGATTCCTGTGAACAAAGGAGAGGATACGTTAATTTAATTTTAATAACTCAACTGTACTCTTGAAGGGGTGGGCGAGGATTGAGCGTACACCATATATCACTAAGATAAGTCTCATGCCAATACAGCCAGATGCTCTTTGAATGCTTCTACATATCTTACTATTTATTAATATTATAAATGCGTAAGTTTGGATGGATGTATGTTTGACGGAACGGCTCAACGAATCTGGATGAAATTTAGCACAGAGACAAATTATAAACCGGGATACGACAAAGGCTACCTTTTATACCGGTATAATATTCCCTTGGGATAACAAAACACGGGCGAACCGCTTACAGAAGCAAGTAATTAAAAAAAAAACAGATTGAAGAGAAACCGAATTTTAAGGAAATAAGCGCAGTGGTTTTTATTATATAAAAAATACTACCTATTGGTAGTGTTTAATCTAAGTACTGGCAACATAGAAATGAACGTGGCAACACTTTAGCTGTCAAGTTAATTTTAGTATGTTGGCACAACTCTTAGGCGTTTGCGCGCCAAAATAACTCCGACTAGTCTCTTTAAAAGAATATTTGGGTGAATCATGTAGCAAACTAGTATGCACTCACTATTCAAAGATTGGAGTTATTTATCAAATCATTCAATTATGTACTGTTGATGCAGAATTTCTCTTTGAGTATGTAACACAATTCTTGATTGTTTACCAATCAAATGAAGTGTAAGAAACATTTCTGAGAAATGATTTTTCAGAGTATTTCTTCATAAATACCATACCATACTTTCTAAAATACTGAAATTGGAAAGCTGATCAAAATTTTTTAAGTAAAATTAGTCCATAACATTAGTCTGAATAAAATAAAAATAACTTTTTCAATGAATAGCATAGACTAAAATAAATAAAACATTTTTTCGACGTAGACACAAGAAAAAGTTGGTATACTGAGCAAGCGTGTGGTGTGGTCTTTCTCGTGCTATCTCAATAAGGAAGAGCTATTTGCACTGCAGTGGTACAGTTACAGATTGATATCATTCGTTCCCTCTCCCACAGAGCGGCGGCCTGTGTCTCAGCAGTGGGAACATTAAAAGGCTGCTGATCATGATGCATGAAACTTAAATGGCAGTGGCAGGGCACATTGCTCGCAGAATGGATGGCCGAAGGGGCTGAAAAGTTCTGGAATGGCGACCGCGAACCGGAAGACTATGCGTTAGAAAGCCTCCCACTAGGTGGACCGATGGCCTGGTTAAGGTTGCGGGAAGGCGCTGGATGCGAGACGCGCGGGTTCGGTCAATGTGGCGACGCCTGGGGGAGGCTATGTCCAGCAGTGGACGTCTTTCGGCTGAAATGAAGATGAATGATGATCATTCGTTATGTTGGAAGAATCATGAAAACCAGCTGTAAACTACCACGTTCTTACACTTGACTAAGCACTCACCTAACATTACCTAAGCTGATAGTTGGCGTTACACAAATAGGTACTGCATTGCCAATAGGATTGCAGTTTAGATGCCAATTGTGCCTATTAAATACCTGATTTATGAGAAAACACGTTTGTAGTTATGTTAGGAACTCTGTGGATTTGGTTGTAGTTCTAGCTATTGGGACTGCCATTTCGTTTTATTTTTTATTTTTATTGACTTGCTTCTTCCGGCTTCGCCCGTGTGAACGTCGAAACTAAGCCCAAGGGAAAATATTCCCGGCATAAAAAGAATCCTATTTGCTATTCCAGACTATAATCCTACCTGACCAGAACTTATAGAATTAACGTATGTCTGAAATAGCCAAGTCAGAGCCCTGTGGGATTCCTAAAGGCGGCTTAATTAACTCTGACACTAGATGTAGCTCATCCTCAAACGAAAAGAAGAAGATTTATCTCTGTGCCAAATTTCATCCAGAGCCGTTCAGTAGTTTTTTCGTTCAAGAGTAACAAACATACAAACACACCCACAAACTATCGCCTTTATAACATTAGTGTGACAGCAGGATAGGCTCTTGTTTGACCACTATCTCACCTGGTGGTAAGCGATGATGTGATCAACAATGAAGCTTGCCTAGAAGTACCCAATTCCCTCTTTAACAGAAAAGTCTTCGCCAGGGAATTCAACTCCTAAGCTGCACCTGTAGCTAAGCTGACAATCTACAATTGATAACGCTAGTAGAAAACGAATCAATGTATGGGAATGACACAACTGAACGTTAAGTCACGTGGCCAGACCATACAAATAGAAGGCGTAAACGATTGTAGAAAGATATTCGACGAAACATTTGTAACTTGGCTAGGGGGGATGTATGTACAATGAGAGTATTATCAAAACGTTTAGTGCGTATGGGTGGAATGTCCACCGTGTACCGATGACGCATCGCCGTACGTCTTGTAGTCCAATGATGAAACGGGCCGTCATGTGAGCCTAATCAGTTATTAAGGTGACTAGTTGATTAGACTTTTATTTTATACATTTTACGTTATGTTTGTTTATGTTGTAAAGAGGCGTGTTATGTCTCCAATCGCCTGATGCTAAATATTTGGCAATGTAAGCAAGCCATAGAAAATAGAAGAAAAGACAGACGGAAGTATTGACGCGCCAAACACCATGCTAATATTCGGCTAAATTCCTATAATTTTTTTGTTGAGTTTCTAGGAACATTTGCTATAGCCGAGGAAGGAAACAATTTGTATGAATTGTTTACTTTACGAAGTCTTTTTTGCTATCGGTGAGGCATTTAAATTAATTCCCAGCCCAAATAACGTTATAATGCAGTATATGTACTCACTAGCTGACCCCCGCGGCTTCGCTCCCATCAACTGTCTCCCTACCTACCCTAACTACCTTACCTTACCTTTACACAGCACACGCAACGGAAGCTCTCAAAAAGGAATAACTTTTGATTTATGCTCCGCTCCTATTTGTCCTAGCGTGATGTTATATAGCCTATAACCTTACTCAATAAATGGACTATCCAACGCAAGAAGAATTTTTCAATTCCAACCATTTTTCAGTTCCTGAGATTAGCGCGTTCAAACAAACAAACTCTTCAGCTTTATAATATTAAGTATAGATTAGTGTCCCAGTAGCAGAATAAGTTCGTTTATGCTAAACAGTTGAACAAACAATTCGTACGAACCACATTCAAAGGTCACCTCAGATATTACCATAGATTTCGCGTATCTATGCCACGTTTTGATAAAAATGTGAAATGGTCTGACAATGACACAGATTGATAATCTTGTGATACGAGTGATATGGCTCTATGGCACATATGTAAAATTATAGAGGAGCTCGTGGCTAAATAATAACAGCCGCACGGGTCGATTTTCAAGGTGAACATTTCAACATACCGAGTTTCCTCCGTGCCTCGGAAAGCACGTTAAGCCGTTGGTCGCGGCTGTCATATGAAGATCTTTGACAGTCGTTACGAGTAGTCAGAAGCTTGTGATCTGACACCAGTCTTGCCAAGAGGTACCGTGTTTCCCAGTTACTGGGTTGCGGAGGTCAGATAGGCAGTCGCTCCATGTAAAACACTGGTACTCAGCTGAATCCGGTTAGACTGGACGCCGACCCCAACATAGTTGGGAAAAAGGCTAGGCAGATTGATTGAATATATGTAAAAATATGACTTATAAAATAACTTACTAGCAACCCACCCGCCCCGGCTTCGCACGGGTAGTAGAGCATAGGAATTATACCTACCACGTTTTTCTTTCGTAGGATCCCGTCAACGGTGAAAGGCCCGCCCGCTTGAATGTATTTTCGCGCGCTTTAGTTTTTATTTTGCCATAACTCCTAAGATATTAATTTTAATTATATGCTGTAAAGAGCAATTTTGATCTACATAAAATGCACAACGTATCTAATGTATTTAGTTAGATAAGGAATAATACTGTATTGTTTAAAATAGCTTGGTAAATAGTTAACCCATAATTTTCTTGTTATATGTAAAAGATAAAAGTGGTTTCTGTGGGTTATCCTTAGGAGATAAACATATACCATCGCAAACTTTTTATCGACCTTTGTAAGATATACAATTCCGTAGTACATTAATTTGATCTATCTCGTAAGGTTTAGCAAAAATATGTTTGTTATGACATGACCTTACAAATCCTTGAATTTCTCGGGTTTTCTTTACTATAATATACATGTATATCACATATGAACCTCCCTCTTGAATCACTCTATCTATTGCTGAAAACTGCATTAAAATCTGTTGCGTAGTTGAAAAGATCTAAGCGTACAAACATCGGGAGCGACTTTGTTTTATAATAAGTAAAGACGATAAGATTTTTATCTTTCTACGTAAAACTAATTGCGTATTGATTTACGTTGATTTGACATGAAAAAGGGACATACGATTGTTAGAAAGTTAATAAGCCAAGTTAGGACTAAAATTAAGAAAAGAAACGTGTCACTACAGCCATACGCTATGGGTTATTGACCTGTCCTTGACTTTGTATTACGTAGACTGAGTAATATTTGCAAATTGTCGAATCAACACGTTTTGAATGAAACAACGCGGCTAGAAAAAAATTGCGAGGCAAAGTAGTAGAGATACATTGAATAATGTTCACATGTTTTATTAATAAAAAACTATGTAATAATAGATGTAACAAAACAATTTAGAAAAACAAATTGTCTTGATTACATCACACAGCGTTCAATGTCACGAAGAAAAGTAATACATGCGAAAACTCGAAGTGCCGTGACTACAATATAAGTAGTTGGGCAACAAAATTGTTTATCGCGTATTTAAATATAAGTGGGAGACAAGTTAAAATGTGCACGTGGAACTCGTGTGACTCGTGTGAGCCAGATAAGGACGCGTGTATGTGTACACGGGGTGGTTAATAACAATGATACTAACAATTTATTTAACAAAAGGTATTGTAATGAAGAGTGCACCAAGTGTCGAAACGACTGTAGTTTTATAAGGGCTTAGCTAATGACAAACATCAGACGATTCAGACGTTTGATCATTTTTAATTAAAGGAATTTTTGGGCAGTCTCCAGGGCACTTGTCTTTGCGACCCAATTTAAAAACCAAAGCGATTAAAGCTGTGTAGTATAACAAGCGCTAAGCGAAAAGATATTCCATTGTCAACATCAAGAGGCAAATATGTCATCTAAATTTTATCGGATAGTCAGATAAGGTGTTCAAAAACGCGGAATTTCGAAATAATCGATTATAGAGCGTCTTCATAGAGTATCGATTGTTTAATCGTATCGCAGGGGAGAGGTCGACGCACTAGCCGCGCGGGCGCCGCGCGCCGGTTGGTCGACGAAGAGTCACGCCACCGCGTCGCCCCGCTTTGTGTTTAAATTTGGAATATAAAGCGGCCATTTTCAAGAGTCACTCGATCAACGATGAATGAACGAACATTGTCAACATTGAAGCTATTTGCTGCCATAGTTTTGTTATCTACCTTTTATATAAGGTATTCGGTCATCTGTTAGTAGAAGAATATTATTAAAGGTTATCTATACTAATATTATAAAGAGGTAAAGTTTGTGACATTAGGGGTAATCTCTGAATTTACTGAACCGATATTGAAAATTCTTACACCACCAGTAGAAAGCTACATTATTCCTGAGTGCCATAGGCTATAATATATTTAAAAAAAAATGGAGATGCTTATGAAAATTGCAATAATGTAACCCAAGGTAGCAAAATGTTGCCTATAAAATTTATTCTTTGGCGTGCGCTGAGAAAACTATTGATGATAGATAAAAATTATTACGTAGGTAGGTAGGGTAGGGTAGGTAAGGTAGGGTAGGCAGGGTAGGTAGGTAGGTAGCCGCGGGGGTCAGCTAGTCAATTATATATCATGTATCTCGCACAGCTGTCTTTTAATAAGAATATTTGTTAGGAAGCCAATAGCTGTACTGCAATGCGGAATCCAAATTTAAATTCAAATTAAAGACATTTTAATACCACGTTATAAAGCACGTGTTTCTCAGACTGTTCGGTTTAGGTGAGAAAAATGATGTCATCTCGTATGATTATTGCAAAAATCTGGCACCCGCGGTAGAGTGAGTGAGACAGGGCAGGTAATAAAATATTTTAAGCAAGCAAATAAATTCTGTCTTAACGATTTCAGGCAATGCGGGGCCCGGGAAATTCTTCGGTAATTAGGGAAAAGCCAAAAATCGCATAAAGCCAAATATAAGATTTGCTGAAAATAGGTGAGGAAACGAAAGGGACAAGAAACTCTTTTTAGCGCTCTTCCGGATGTTTTTAGTTTAGATTGGCAAGGTTAAAAATAAGCAGTTTTTGGGAAATCACTACAAACGTATTAATTTATTAACCATCATGGATGGATGGTTGTATTAACCCGTCGGTCACCCAATGTCAGTGCGGTGCCCCTGTTCATAACGTGAACCAACCATTGGAGTGCCCCAGCCCTACAATTAACGTGGCCACCTACGGGTTCAAACCTCAAAATATCTAATGGCCCAAAAACAAAACTGTGGTGCGACGTCGCATCGTCACAATCTACGAGTTTGCTGTTTACTGCTTAGCTGTTTTCTGCGTTGCGAATTCGCATCGCGCCAATTCGCAGTTTTGTGTTTGAACTTTGGAGTATAGAGTTCAACCATCGAGTCAAATAAAAGGAGATCGATTTTTTTCATTATATAAACACTTGGAAGGCCTCCCACCAGGTGGACCGATGACCTGGTGAAGGTTGCGGGGATCCGCTGGTTGCGAGACGCACGGGACCGGTCAATGTGGAGACGCTTGGGGGAGGCCTATGTCCTGCAGTGGACGTCTTTCGGCTGATATGATGATGATGATGATGATGATGGAACACTTATTATAGGTTTGTCCGTACATATAACATTTTGATGTCATACCTTATTGACTAGTTATTATTTAAAATACGCTCAAACACGAATCTATTTCCTTCACAATACACGACATGATACATTTAGAAGGCCAATAAAGTCACGTTAAGGCCGTAAGACTTGTCGACATATTCTTGAAAAACGTATAAATTTATTAATTATAAATTTAAAAAAATCTTAAAGAGGACTCGCGTTTCATCTAAAATCGTAATTGTAATCATTTCCGTGTTAATTTATTTTGCATTACCACTTCCTAATTGAACATGCGATCAATGAAAACCGTCGCAATACATTATCCGTCACCAATAGAAAACAATGACATTGAATTAATTATCTAAACTAACCTCGAGTATATGATAGAGAGAGAGGAAACGTAAAGAGGAAAAATTAAGAACAATAGGTCCAAGTTTATAAGCCTTGATGTGAGTTTTGTTCAGCATACTGACTAGTTTTGACCTTGGAGGAAACTAACTAACATAGAGGGACTATATAAACAGATAAACAATAAAGTATTTACTTAATTTTCCTTACGCTTTCCTACTGTTGGGAAATATTAAATAGCTTTTTCTGCGTTGCTTGTAAAATCTGCTGTTATTCTAGGTACTCCAAATTTGATTTTGAGTAAATTACAAATTTGTCTAATGAAAACATCGTTTTAATAACTTTTTATGATAACAGTTTTCCACTGTATGACGGCAGAATTGTCAAGCATATTTATTTATGTAATAACAATTGCTTGCTGTACTAACAGTTTGCACCAAAGCGTAGAGCAAGCCAAAAACATTAACACTTATAAACGAAGTAACTTTACAGAAACATATAACAGAGACAAATCCTTGTACATAAATATTTCGACGCCAGGTTCCTGAGCAATTAGGGCGTTCAGCTGATTGAGCGCCTGGATTGTAGCAGCAAATCGCGCCGTAAGGGTACGCGAGGGAGGAGCCGCGAACAGGCGTCGCGGGGCACAGGTGCGCGACACCCGTACTCGGTCTGAAGCAAACAGTGAAAACCAACTAGCGTGTAATAGTCGTCGATCCTATTGTTCAGCACAAAGAAGTTGTGCATCAACAGCGCACACTTACCGTCGCAGTTTCAGCGAACATGTTTTGACAACATCATCTTAACCATATCCTTATTTCTTTGGGGCATATTATCTAAGCAATTTTCTTCTATACATCTCTTGTAGCCGCTAACTCAGTATTCAATATCATCCTAGTCATTTCATCTTTCACACAATCTACTTCATATTTGGACTACTAGTTTACTTTTGTTCTTGTACCCATTCACATTCCTACTTCAAACTCTTCTTGCATCACAATTTGACATCCTCATTTTGACCAGTCTCAATATCGTAAGCCAGTGTACGCCGATGTCCAACGTGTTTACGATCCGCGATTGACATAAGCTTATACGGTCTCTCTATGTAAGTTGTTCGTCAGTATAAGGCCACGACCGTGACCCGACCTTGTCCGCCAGTTACGTGACTATTTCGATAACTTCTGAACTTACACCTGCCTTAATACTTGATAAAGACGACATGAATAAATGCACTCTGAACTGGATAAGAAACGCGTGATTTCTGTAAACGTAATTATCGGTTTTATTTTATTTTTATTGCATGTTATAAAAATAATTTTATTGGCCTTTATAAACCTGTAAGTATGATAAGGTTGTTTTAAAGTTTTGATACAGATTTCGTAATACCTTAACTCATGGCTGTTGCGTCGCCAGTTCCTTTGCTTGAACTTGGCTTAGACATGCGGGTGTCTAGACTGCAGTATTTTTAGTGCGGAATGCACCCGATGAAAATAACAGATGCACCGTGCACCGAATTTAATTTATTATGGAAATTGGAATGTCCAGTATTAGATTAGTTCAAACTGTGCATAAGGGAGCAAGTGTCTCAATTTTGTTATATGGATTCTAGTGCACACTTGTAAAACCAAGCAACGATGCATGCCAAGACCTCGACTCTCTCTTGCTTGAGTCAAATTCGGGCAAGAACCAATGTGACTTTTTCAATTCATAAGTACCATTCAAGTGCGAATGTAAACGATGAATAGAATACATGTAAGGATAATATTATTAGAGACTACCTACTGCCTACTGAGAAGGCGCCTAATAGCGAATATGGAAGAAGAACACAAATCTTCCGCCGAATTCAAAATATTGGGTTAAAGGCAGAACAATAATGATTAATCCATATTATTTCGTTTTAGAAATTGCCTCCATATGCTGACGCCTGCGTTAATTCCAAGTTAGTTTGCATAGCTTACCGAATCCTTTAATCCGAGAACTTAATAATCGTAATCGGAATAATCCCAGCTTAACGCGATGGCTGCCGATATTCTGATAAGTTTGTTTTCACCCTGCGTGTGCAAATGTGCTTGTAATCTTAACAACGTCATTTAGAAACGTGAGTTCACGTTTAGCGGTCTTTGGAGCTGGGAAATTAACTTGACGGGTCATGACTGAAAGGCTTAATTAATAATATTATTCCGATGATTATAAATATTTACTAGTTATAAGTACACAAACATACTACGCGCACAGATTCTTTCAAAACGTCATGCTTGTCATTTACGATTGTTTTGACCGTTAAGTACTTACTATACATTAACATTTCTATCGAGATTTTCATTGAAACCTCAATGCATAATTGCCTATTAGTGTATTTTCTAGTCAACACGCCTTAGTTTCACTTACGACTATTTCAATTACCACCGCAATCTTATGTTTTAAAGGCGAAAATATACTTTGCAAAAAAATAAAACTTCATTCAGTGCCGAGGCATTTTTTCAAATAGATATTCTATATTTCAAAGGAAACCACCCATTAGAAAAAGGTGCGTATACTTTTTATGACAAACATAGTATTTTCACTTAGATACCTTTATTTATCGGGTGGAAACCTTCATAAAGCGCCTGGAACTTTTAGAGGAAATGGCCAGGGAATGTTGGATTTCGACCTCACTAAATCCACCTCGGTGATAAGACTGAGGCACATGGAACCGTGACCTCTTAAGAGAGGAACTCCCTGTTAGGGCTCTGCCCTGGGGAGACTTCTTCATCTTCTTTCGTGTCGATTACCTCAAACTATAGTCTCAACCATTCACATTTTGTCCGACCAGTATGTAGCTACTCGGAAAGCTCTGTTATTAGCTACGTCCAAATCCCGTAAGGTGCAGGTGTGGTCGGGCATGGAGGGCAGACAAGGAGGTGGGCCATACCATGCTAAGGGGCACACTGGCACTTTGTTTTGGATGGGTCTATGATACTCCATTTGGCCAGGTTATTTTTACAGCGGCCAACCTGGGTCCGCAATCAGTTTAGGGATTTCCAGATTGGCAACTGCAGTTCGTTTCCAAGGGGATTCTCTGCCGGAGTGATGAAGTGTGGAGGAGTAGCGAGACTGAAAAAGAGTCTCCTCTGAGGCTTACTGTGCACGGCAGCACGTGATCACTGTGAAAGCGTATTTCCTGGAGTCCCTTGGTGGGTTGACAGAAACAATTTTCACAATTATTTTGACATTCCTATGGCGAAATTTTTCATAAAAATAAAAATAAAACGTCAGTGCGTATTACTGCATTTGCTACTGTAGACTTAACAACTGGTGCATTATGCAATCGGTACACTTATATGTAGTTTTTGTAACTTTTACATAACAATATGTACTGCATTTGATGAGCAATAAGTCTTTGCTTGTGCGATCTTTCAATGTAGGTTTATAACCTGAATATTATAAGCTAACATTATACCGCAGCTTCACTCCCGTGTAACCACGGTGTCCCGGCGCTAAGAAAGAAAATTTGGTACAAATAAATCTCACTAGATGGCGCGATATGCACCGATCTGTTATTGAATGTGTGTAAAATTAACATTTTCTGGAACTAAACATAAATATGTTATGTTTTTGTTTAATCAACTCTTCTAAGCACAACATTACGTAATATTAGGCTGTTAATTCACATTTCAAAGGTTGTTTGAACAGATCATTTAAAATTGATGCCAATAGATGGCGCGGTTTTAAATTTCTGAGACATTCTTATCGATTGTTTCAATTTGTATTGTAACACATTTTGGTGCAATGAAACTAAAAACGTGCAAAAAAATACTATAAAACAAATCGTCACTGTATTTAAAGAAAAAAATATTCACGAACCGAGTAAACTCTTTTACTTGCAAGTTGCTGCTAACACCATCTTATCTATCGCCGTGGAACGGAACCGAACGCGATCGATGTACAAAAAAAAATCAGTTTAATCAGACGAAAACGCTAGTTACGTCGGCACGGTTTCTTTGTATGGAATGAGGCATCTGTATGTTAGTATTATATTAAACATTGTAAACTAGCTTTGCCCCGGCATTGGTACCTACCGTTGTGGCACAGAATGTGACCGTGGCCTACGCAACAGGAACCGTCGTGTTTCCTGGGATCTTCCTCTTAGCGTGTCGATGAGAAGCAGACTCTTTTTAGTTAAATGCCTTGCCTGGCTCAGAATTCAGTCACGGTAGCGGCCTCCGCTGACGCAGTCCTAAGGTCTTCACGTGAACTGACAACAGGGCATGCGGCACAAGCACGGAGGATCGGAACCATTTGAGAATCCCATCAATGGAGATTTTCTTTGCTGCGGCCGACCTGAGTGCAGACTCTGTTCAGAGTTTTCCAAGTCGGCAAAGGCAATGCATGCCTGGGCGATAGGGTCTCCGATGGCTCTAGGAAATGATCAAGGAGTTTAAATTTCTCTCGCCAAAGATCGCATCTTTCCGTGGTGATGTTGCCAGTTGTGCATTGGGTGGCGCGAGTCGCTTTCTTCCCGGTATAAAAGCAGTCTATATATCAAAAAGCTAGTAGAGGAGCTCGTGGCTAAATAATAACAGCCGCACGGGTCTATCTTCAAGGTTAAGCAACGACTAGGTCGGTCCGTGGATGGGTTATAACATAATCGTTTACACGATAATCTCGTTATGTTATAAGTTTAGATTAAACACACTCGAGACCACACCATTAGATACCTAACTATATTTTTTTACCCGCAGTCTCTTCTGAAAACTCGAAACCGCAGCTCTATGAGAGCGCCGAATAATACAGATACATTTTCTAGATCGTCAATGGACTTTGGCCTTTTAATTAATATCATTTGCAGTTAATTAGATTGTCATTTATATAACTGCTTATCGCAAGCTCGATAATATTGTGGCCGACTTTGGACCCGTCAATTTGCGTACCCTTTGGATTTATCCTCTGCGATTGCCTAATAAGTGGTTAGCTCATATATCGCATAGTTGACAATAGATTATTAAATAAATATATATGTACGTATTACGTATTAACTTTGATATCAGCCGGTTTATTAAGTTTAAAATATCACCGTGAAAACTCAGGTGGAGCGAGTTTCATATTCCTTAGTAACTACCAGCGGCTACGCCCGCGGCTTCCACCGGGGTGATGAAAACACACGTGTACAATGGGCGGTCTTATCGCACTAGGCAATCTCTTACAGATAACCTATGTTAACTGTGTGCTATTCCTGATTATAATTTACAAGTCCGTGATTAGAACTGTCGTACTGTGTAGATCAGAATGTTGGGTTGTGAAAAAGATGGATGAAGAGAGGTTGCATGTAGCAGAGATGAGAATGTTGAGTTGGATGTGCGAGTGACGAGAATGGATAGTGAGAAATGAGTATATTAGAGGCAGTTTAAAAGTGGCGCCAGTGACAGAAAAGTTGAAAGGAAACCGTTTGTCCTGGTATGGTCATGTGATGAGGAGGGATGAAACTTATTTTAATAAAAGAGTTATTATGAATATAAATGTGAATGGATGGAGAAGGAGGGGACGGCAAAAGAAAAGATGGATGGACTGTGTGAGCTGTGATTTGAAAGAAAGGGGTCAGTGTTGACGTGTCAGGGGATAGGACGGTATGGAAGAAGAAAATGTGTTGCGCTTGCGCCGACCCCAAATAACATGGTACAAGGGCAAGAAGATAATGAATCTATCTCTGTGCCAAATGCCTTCCCAGATCCGTTCAGCCGTTCTGGCGTGATTAGTAACAAACATACACACTTCCATCCAAGCCTTCGCATTTATAATATTAGTAAGAAAAAGACATATTGAGCTGACCCCAAATAAATTGGATGGGCATAAACCTTTTTTGGATCGAAGGCGAGACAAATAAAAGCGGTAAAAAAAATACAGAAAATCGTCTGTTGTTTTAAAGGATATCTTCCTTTATCGTACAAAGCTACGTGTCAAGGACTAAAATAACAACGTAAACAAACGTGGGTAAGTAACAAAGCAATTTGTAAAGGAAACATATTGTTTAATTAACATCTTTGTTTTACACGGAAACGCATCCTTTGTGATTCAAAAGCGCTTTTTGTTTTGTTTCAAATAATGTATCTGTGTTACATAATTATTTGTGACAAACTGTGGGGTTTCTATCGGTAAAAATTACAAACTTCCATATAAAGTTTCATCCCCTGTTTAACCCCCTTAGGTCGCTTGTACAGGCTAACAAAAGTCACCGGGCCTTCGCAAGAATTCGTGTCGTTTCTACAAACACTACCATGTCCTGAACAAGAAAAATCTTGCCTGCGTTAGATAAGAGTCGTGTCTAGGTTCGACAAAATACTTGTCGTGTACATGATGAATTGGTCGTGTACGACACAAATTCTTGCGTAGGCCCGGTGAATTTTCTTAGCCTGAACAAGCGGCCGTACGAAATGAATTTTCAAAAATCCTTCCATTCACTTTCGTCATAATTATAAGAACGCCTGTGTTATTTTTATGCTCCTAGACTAAGCGGATTTGACTGTGCGTTGACCGAGTGAATAAACTTATTTAAAAAAAAACGGTTTCTTTGTATAAATAAATACAAATAATTTATTATTTTTGTGTCCGTCAGGTATTTAGAGTAATAAAAAAATATTGGTCACGTATTTTAATATTGATTAAGACTGCAATCAATGGGAAGATACTGCCTAAATTTCATTTGGTTACAAAGGCTGACTCAAGCTTATAAATATGGACGAATTACAAGTGGGAATGTTTTCTGTCTCAATTTAAAACCGTGTAACTGTTTTAACACAACTGTTGACGCAATTGACGAATTCTTTCCCACAGAACAAACCTTAAGAGGAAATATGGGCAGAGAACGCATATTGAATTTCCTTAGTAAAAAGTCATAATTCGAGGTTGGGCTCTCGTCTTTTTCCTCCTAAAATATTGGACCAATTTAAAAGATATTCCACAATCTGGAAACGTAAGATATATACTATGCCCCTATGTTTTCCTTTTTTCATTTATATTTGTCGATTTTTTACACTAAGCCTCTGTTGACAGCGCAATTTTGTACATTTTTTGAGGGCACTAGTGCTTCTAAAGATAATGTATCATCAAAAAGGAAAACATAGAGGCACAGTATATATCTTTCATTTTCAGTTTATGGAATATCTTTTAAATTGGTCCAATATTGGAGGAGGAAATAGACGAGAGCCAAACCTCGAATTACGACTGTTTACTAAGGAAATTCAGTCGGCGCTCTCTGCCCATATTTCCTCTTAAGGTTCCAGAACTATTTTGTGCGCGAGGTTAAAATGCATGCCATCTCATGCGACAACACGTGCGAATGAGATAGATGCTGGGATGAGCAGTAAGTTCGCGTACGAATTAGCACTTTTGCAAATTTGTATCGAAATGGATGATGATTTAGGACGAAAACGAGCGCGGGAAATTTTATAAATAGACCTTTGACAGTCTAGATATCATGAAAAAACTACTAAATGTATATTTCCAAAATAAAATTATTTGCATTGTTGAATTACTAATCTATCCCTGTATGGGGGCCGTTTTGCAATTTTCCTTCTTCTTATGGTATTTATTTCCGCCCAAAGATGCGTTAAAATTAGTGTTGAAATATGGAACTTTCGAAGCACATAAACTTCAAAAAAAAAATGATTTTTTTCCACCCAGGTCTAGATAATGATGAGACAAATTGATATTTTATTTTTATTTTGAACCTACATTGTGAAACAGAGGAGTTATCGCTAGACTACGTTTGTATGGAAGAATAATCGACAAGTCAACCTTAAAGTATGTAGTGTGGTAAAGAATTTGTCAATTGCGTCAACAGTTGTGTTGTATTTTACTAAGGAAATTCAGTCGGCGCTCTCTGCCCCTATTTCCTCGAAACTGGACACATTCGAGGCATTTACTCAATTTTCTCTTGGTGTATTCTGACGACACTCACACTAACCTTGTCAATACGGGTGGCGTGTGGTTACAACATTACATCTTCAGGTCATGGGATGCGCCTAATTAAGGACGGCGAGTATATTCCAAAAATTACCCCATATGGACACAAGAATTGCCAGGTGTTATAAAATACTGTGTAAGTTTTGTATGTAATGATTTATTTTTTGTGTAAAGGTAATTATTTTCATTGGCTGTGTAGATGTCTTGAGAATTGAGTTCATAATTATAGCCACGGCAAGCACAAAGTACTTATTTGCTAGCATAATTTCGGTGGTTAACTCAATGCGCGAAGGTCGTAAAAGAGGAATTATTTTCTACATGTGTGTGCGTGTGTGTTTCCGGACGTCCCCTCATAGCTCATAAACTGCTCGAATGATTTTGACACATGTGTTGTCATTTGATCCGTTCAATCATTCTGATATACCGAGTGTCAAGGGCAAACTATTCTATATAATTATGAATCTGTGGAATAAACCTGTTAGTAGAATTTTCAACAGCGAAATATAGGTTGTTGAACTTCATTTAATTATATTACGCCTCTAAAACTTAATTAAGTCGTAAATACTGAAGCAAATACAAAGTCTTTGTGCTCGTCAACAAAGAAATTGTGCAAATATCCCTTCATTCTTCAAAGCATGTGCCTGGGTGAGGTCAATGTACGAAATGGCAGCAAAGTGGGCGGGTCTGTGCGTAACGGTTATCGAATTATTCATAGACGCTCTATACATCTTGCTAATAAATATAAATAAGCATTATCTTGTGAGCGGTGCATTTATGGAAACCTGTTGAGTCGGAAAGATGTTTTTGTGAACTGTAAATTACTGAGTGAAGATAAAGAGCAAGATATTACAGGGAATGGTTGAAGAAGAACTAGTAGAACAAAGGCAAAAGACAGGGAGGAATCCAATGAGGAAAACCTTCATCACACAGATCAAAGAGTAATAAAGATCTGGGCGAGAAACCAAGAGAAGAATAACCAAGAAAGATCAAGAGATCCGAAAGAAAACTACTACAGTTCTTCTCACGGTTACAAAATCATTTAACAAAATTACAAAGGCTTTAATCTTTCACAATACAATTGCATGATTCATAATAGTGTTAAGTTTTGTAACAAATGCTAGTGTGATTACGAGTAACACCACCACACACTCTAAAATTAGATGACATAACACTGTCTTAAATGTACTTGAACTCGATATTATATTTTATGCGGTTACAAGAGCTACAGAGTAGGGGTAAACCAATGAAACGATGGATGAACTGTGTGAACGATTATATATAGAAGTATGGGAGAAGATGGCGCCAATCCTAAAACAAATGAAATAAAGGCAAGAAAAATAATCTTTTATACCATTCCCCCTCTAAAAAGCTTATTTATACCATTCCCCCTCTAAAAAGCTTATTTTATTCACTGAAAACAGTGAATAAAAAGCACTTTTAATCACTGTTTTGGTGTTTGAATTTAGAACACACCAATATAATATTCAAACTCCATCTCAATGCTATACAACATATCCTTGCGCATTATATATTCGATACAAACTCAGATAGAGATAGAGTTAGAGATAGAGATGGAGATAGAGTTAGAGAAAGAGATAGAGATAAAGTTCGAGTTAGAGATAGAGATGGAGATAGAGTTAGAGAAAGAGATAGAGTTAGAGATAGAGATAAAGTTCGAGTTAGAGATGAGTTAGAGATGAGGTAGAGATAGAGATAGAGATAGAGTTAGAGTTAGAGTTAGAGATAGAGTTCGAGTTAGAGATAGAGTCAGAGATAGGGTTAGAGATAGAGATAGAGTTAGAGATAGAGTTAGAGATAGAGTTAGAGTTAGAGTTAGAGATAGAGTTAGAGATAGAGTTAGAGATAGAGTTAGAGATAGAGTTAAGAAATAGAGTTAGAGATAGAGATAGAGATTGAAACACAAGTGCTGTTACCTAGCTCAGGGGTCAGGGCTTCACATTTTTTTGTAAATTTTGAAGGTAATATACCATTTATTTATTGTTATTCCTTGTGCTTTTCGCTTCAATCTTTCTTTTTCTCGTAGTCATGGTATAAAATATAGTATGCAACTCTTGAATAAAACGGATTTATGTCGAGGGCCATGAATCACTCGCGTCGCTCATGATTATAACACTTGAATCACTCGCTATGCTCGTGATTCAATCATCATGAATCACTCCCTACGGTCGTGATTCAGTCGTTAGAATCCTTCACTTACTTGTGATTCATCTACGGCCCTCGCATTAAATCCGTCTTTTATTCACTAGTTGCATAATATACTATTTATTCACTGAAAACAGTGAATAAAAAGCACTTTTAATCACTGTTTTGGTGTTTGAATTTAGAACACAGCAATATAAATTCTAACTTCATCTCAATGCTATACAAACTCCTTGCGCATAAAATATTCGATACAAACTTAGATAGAGATAGAGTTACAGATAGAGATAGAGTAAGAGATAGAGTTAGAGATAGAGTTAGAGATAGAGTTGTAGATAGAGTTAGAGATAGAGATAGAGTTAGAGATAGAGTTAGAGATAGAGATAGAGTTAGAGATAGAGTTAGAGATAGAGTTAGCGATAGAGTTAGAGATAGAGTTAGAGATAGAGTTGGAGATAGAGATAGAGTTAGAGATAGAGTTAGAGATAGAGTTAGAGATAGAGTTAAAGATAGAGTTAGAGATAGTTAGAGATAGAGTTAGAGATAGAGATAGAGATAGAGTTAGAGATAGAGATTGAACACAAGTGCTGTTACCTAGCTCAGAGGTCAGGGTTTCAATTTTTTTTGTAAATTTTGAACGTAATAAACCATTTATTTACTATTGTGCTTTTCGCTTCAATCTTTCTTTTTCTCGTAGTCATGGTATAAAATATAGTATGCAACTCTTGAATAAAACGGATTTATATCGAGGGCCATGAATCACTCGCATCGCTCATGATTCTAACACTTGAATCACTCGCTATGCTCGTGATTCAATCATCATGAATCACTCCCTACGGTCGTGATTCAGTCGTTAGAATCCTTCACTTACTTGTGATTCATCTACGGCCCTCGCATTAAATCCGTCTTTTATTCACTTGTTGCATAATATACTATTGTGTATTCGTTATTCATTGGGGAATCAGCAACTACAGTTGGAGAAGACCAAAGAAACGATGGAAAACTGGGTGAAAGTTGATATGACGAGAAAGGGAATGACTGCTGAGATGACGATTAATAGAGAAGTATGGTAGATGATGGCGCCAACCCCAAATAAGTAGGGTTAAGGCCAAAAAAAATGATGATGATCCAATGATCAATGACTCTATTCTTCAACGACTCAGGGTTATGTGATGAGCTGTGTGAAAGATGGTCTGACTAGAAAGGGGTTGACGACTAATAGAGAAGTATGGGAGAAGAAGGCGCCAATCCTAAATAAGTTGTTTTTAATCAAGAGAATGATGATGATGATGAAGCGCTACAGACTCATCATAGGGATAGATCAATGAAACAATTGATAAATTGTGTGAAAGAAGATCAGACTAGAAATGGGATGACGACTAATAGAGAAGTATGGGAGAAGATGGCGCCAACCCCAAATAAGTTGGCATAAGGCCAAGAGAATAAAGAAATGGCATGATATCTATTGATTCACTGAGAAATCCTGACTTTGGAATCGAATCGAAGATTTCAGCTGGAAAGGCCTGTTCCTAATGGAAATATGGAGGCAATAATAATAAAGATGAAGAGGTACAGTCTCATCATAACACTAGAGTGTACAGAAGTATCCAGAAATACATGTTTTTGTAATAATGTTGCCTAGCAGCTAATGTTACATAAGAATGATTTAATTGCATATGATAAGCGGAAACAAGGTCAGAAGATAATCAAATTAGACAGACAGTTAGCTGCAATTAAAACACCATTTTATATATTAAGTTAAGTATTAGTATTAATAATGGAATGTTACATCAGAATAAATTACTTATGTAGTTCATTAAGAGTCACTTTATCCTTACTTCACACTCGCCTTAAAATTGTGAAGAGAGCATTTTCATGACCAAAAATTTAATTGCAGAGGTTAGAAATTCGTCAGAATTGAGTACATTTTCCAAACAGCTAACTCGAATAATTGAATACACTTTTCTTAAAATTCATCACCGTCATCCTCTCCTTGCCCCGTCGCAGGATATGCCCCACCTCCTTATCTGCCCTTCGTGCCCAGCCACCTGCACCTTTTAGGACCTGAACGTGGCAAATAACAGAGCGGTACAGGTGGCTACATACTGGTCAGACAAAATATGAGTTTGGTTGAGTAAAATTTGAGATTATCGACACGAAAAGAAGAAGAAGATCCTCTCCTTGTACCATGGTATTTGGGGTCGCCGCATTACGTTTTCTTCTTCCATTGTCCCCTGTCAGCCGTCACGCTATCACTGACTCCCTTTTCGTTAAGTCTCCCTCCATCACACCATCCATCCCTCATTCAGTCACGGAAGAGAGATTCCATTCTCTCCTTTCAACCGCTATCCTTAATTCATTCAATGTTCTAAAAATTATTAGATATACATTAAAGGCTAGAAAGTTAAACCAATAGCAGAGCTGGTACCTTCGCCTCGTCGTTGGAGTGAAAACGAAGCAGGTCACTTCTCTAGTATTCACACCACGCGCCGGCCGCAGGGAGTACCGTAAGGTAGGTATTACATTTGTAAATTACAACGAGTAATACAAAGATACTCGAATGGAAGGATCAGTTTGTACAATAATGTATGGAAATGATTTCATAAAATTCTTAAATTAATGGATTCATTCGTCTACTCATCTACTGACAAGACAACACAAGGTGCAGTTTAAACAACTGGATCTAGAAGAATGCTATTTTAATTCAAATATGGGCAACTAGCTTATGAGAACAAAGAAAGGATTTTTGAACACGCATCACCATAAAGAGGTCAAATAGAGGATGAAAGTTTGTATGGAAGTACCTAGAATCGAATCGGAAATCGGGCACACGGTTACAAGCAGTAATTCATAATAAAAGTTGCAGAAACAAACTATGCTTGGTGTTATGTGAACTAACGATTGTTTTTATCTTGTACCGCGACATTTTGGCATGGCTGATGTTCTATTAGCTCAGTGTTTTGTATCGGTCGGAATAACATCATCAGTCTCCTTATTCAAATTTATTCAGGGTGGACGCAACATTTTTTTCACCTGATGTTAAGCGATGATGTGGTCGACGGTGAAGCACGCTTGCCTAGAAGTAACCTCACCTTCACTCTTGATTTGAAGACCCCTAGATTGTAGCTATCTGCAAACACATTCTCCGATAAGGAATTCCACTCCTTAGCTGTACGTAAAATAACAGGGATGGGTGGGATGTCCACCATGTATTGATGGCGCATTGCCTTACGTCTGAAAGTCCGATGATGAAACGGGCTGGGCGGAATTAGATCATGCAATTCCATCGCACACTCTTCGAAATGTAACCGAGAAAAAACCTACAAGCTTGCAACTCGGCGACGATGTTCAAGGCTCTGGAGCTTTGATTTGACCAGTGCCTCTTGGCCCGCTTTTCGATCGACTCTAGTGCATCAAGATGTCTTGGTCTTTCATGATTTTGTAAAAGTCTTCATAGCAGTAGTCATCTCCTTATTAGGCTTAACCGTCCATCATTTCTTTGGTCGTAGCTTCCGTAGCCACCCACATCCATACCCAAAACGTTCTTCACGACATTTACCTCATCACTTGCTATAAATGCTAAAGTATTAATTATGGTCGTTAAGCTTCTGACCATTTTTATTGCAAGGATATGCGGTCTCCTGCGAATGAGGACCTCGGAATCCGATACCTACAATGTAATAGATTCGCTTCCCACCTACAACAATCATAAACGAAAGACCACGACATCGGTCCACCTTGTGAAAGGCCTTCCAACGTCCAATGTTACGTCTTCAGGTACGCGGTCGTCACTACAAAACCTTTCAGCTCTATCGACTATCCTTCTGCGAGCAATTTGCACTGCCCCCTACAATGATATCAATGATGTAGTTTAGCTTCCTCTTAATTAACGCTTTATAACCACCCTATTATCTTTTGTTTTAATCTAGAACGTTGGAACAGAGGCTCATTTGCATGATATCTCAATGTTATTAAACAGGTATGTCGTCGTGGGTATGTTTTGCGTGCTGTGAAACGACTACACTACATTGAAATATGTAAACTAAGAATTTCATAGGTGTTCATCATTTGTATACTGCAAGTTCTTTCGGCAAGTTGACTTGTACTTCTAAAAACTCGATCAGGAAATTGCCGATTTTTTGTTTGTCTATGTTACAGTTAGAATTTTTATCTTATCCCGAAGTTAGTAATTGCACATACTATATATTGGTTATCTATTCGGGCATGAAACGATCTTGTTTTCTTTTTTTTTTTGTGTTGTGTTTACGTATAATTTCTTGGTGGGCCCATTTTATTTTATTTGCTTTGGACCTTGATATTTAAAGATTCTCAAATGAACTCTTCAAATTTAACAAATGTTAGGAGGATGTGGATAGTGATTAAGACACTGTCAGGTATATGTCAAAACCTTACTATGGAACTGCTGACAATATTTTTTTTCTTTCAATATTACGTCAGTGTTGTAAGTATAGAAAACCGCCGTTCTTATCAAGATTGCCTTTACAAGCACAATCGGCATTAGGCGACATTGTAAAGAGTGGTTATGCCAATTACTTCGCTATAATTAGTTTTAGTATGAAAGGACGTTGTCCAGAAAGGTGGATATTAGCAACGGTGAAAACAAATGACTTTTCATAATATATCTGCTGCATTATGCAAATCTTCTGCTGTTTTTTTCTTGCAATTTTCGTATTTGTACATAATCTGATGATAATGGTTTTCATACTATTGCTTTTAATATACTAACAATATGCAGCCAGAAACTAACTTTCTTAAATAACTTTTTTTAATATGAGTTTTATTGATGGAAATGTAAAAATGTAATTTTGTCTGTTGAGGGTGTACCAAAGTACATCTCTGCCTAACCCTGAGGAAAAACAGGCGTGGCGCCGATATAAAAAATAAAATTGTGGACGCGAAACAAAGTCGAAGAGTAAGACAAATTTTTAATATTAGGAATGTTTTCATGTCAATGACCGTTTACAATAACATATCAACGATAAGATAAATATTATGACTTTGGTAAAATAAAAGGTATTTCAACAAACAACTAGGAGAAGAAACAAATATCGATGAGATAGTAAGCAACGTACATATTTAGGCGACGGAGTGGTGATCGCAGTGTGAAATTTATTGGATCACAAGATCCAGGCACATCTTGTCACACCATTGTTGCTAATACCATGGCAAAGCAATTAATAAGGCTTAGCACGCATAGCGGATTTTAGCCGCGCGAATTTTTATCCGCGTACTGAATCATAACTAACACGCACTGCGGATAAAATACCGCACGATTTTTGTCTCTTTCTACCTGTTCACAAAGCTCAAAATATTCCGCGAATTGAATCCGCCGGATTTTGTGGCAAACACACAGATTTGTTGCTGATTTTTTAGCTCAAGTGCGTGCACCCGTGCAGCTTCATACAATTCAATATGTCGGTTTTTATCCGCACGTCTAAAAACCTCAATGCGTGCTAAGCCTAACAAAATCATCAGTGGTAAGCTGAAATTCCCAGCCGGAATCTGTGTTTCCTGATAGCTACAACCTGATGGTCTTTAAAAGTCAAGAGTGAATAGGTTACTTATAGGCAAGCGTGCTTCACCGTCGACCAGATCATCGCTTACCATCAGATAAATAGTGGTCTAACTACGGAGTATTTTGGTCTTACAGCATTGTATCAAAGGACAAAGAAAATATATGAGTTGTCAAATATAAACAAAATGGATGCGCAGGGTCTAGCCCGTTATCAGATATAATAATATCATGAAATATAGCCCTGATCATAAAGGATTGAAAGTACTAAAGTAATGCTGTGTTAAAAGGACCTAATAAGACACCTAAATATGTCCAGTAAAAAAGAGCATCAGAGCATATTCTATCTTTCCCTATAATTTCATCACTTCATCAGTCAACACGAAGATCTTTTGTTAAGTAATCGTTGTGGCTTTGTCCATAATTGCTGTATTAATCTCGGCCCTCGGGACATGATATTCTAATTGTCACATTTTGATTTTATTATGAAAGAGTGAACGATAATTTAGTATATTACTGTTGCTACTCAAGGTAAGGAAGACATATCTAAAAATATCTACGATAAAATTAAGACTGTAGCTTTTTAATCAAGAAAGAACTTACCTAAACCTAACTGATATTTGTGCATTTAAAATTTAAAGTAGGTACTCATATATGCTGGGTTTTTACATGAAGAAAAGATTATAATTTCAGCTGAAACCTACTCGAATACTTAAATTATAATCTTATCATTTTAGTACATTCGATCAAAGATCTATTTTATTATTACCACCAGCACTACATATCTACTAGATTGAAAACATTAATCCCTCAGATAAATATGATTGTTACATCCTATTGAGTTGCTAACGAGATACAGTACTTAGGAACACGTTATTCACATATTTAATTTGTATTGAAAATCATTTTTATCTTGAGGTTATCACTAGGAGAAATGTAGGTAATAATTATAATATTTGTAATTACTGATATGGACAAGAATTAAGATTAGGGCCAATATTACAGGACGAAACTGTGAAGCGTGACTCTTGATTATATTAATCTTGAATAAAATCATTAATGACTGAGCATCATTCTAGAATACGGATCTCCTGCTTCTTTAAAGCAACTTATCTTGATTTTTAAATATTAAGTTTTTTAATATTAAATTTTTCAAATTTATCTTTTGGAAAATTCTCGATCTTGAATTCTTGATGCACTTTATTGCACATAAATTTTGATTTCCTTTTTTTAATGATACTGTTATTATACTGAACTGAAAAAGCACTTAGTCTATCTATCTAATACCTTTAAACGAGCAATTCTTGTATATAGTGTACTAGCTGACCCTCGGGGCTTCGCTCCCGTCAATTGCCTACCTACCCTGCCTACCCTGCCCCTACCCTGGCTACCCTGCCTACCCTGACTTTCCTGCCTACCCTGCCTATCCTGCCTACCCGGCCTATCCTGCCTACCCTGCCTACTCTACTTACCATGCCTACCCTGCCAACCCTGCCTGCCCTGCCTAACCTGCCTACCCTGCCTACCCTGTCTATCCTGCCTACCCCTGGCTACACTGCCTACCCTGCCTACCCTGCCTACCCTACCTACCCTGCCTACCCTGGCTACCCTGCCTACCCTGACTTTCCTGCCTACCCTGCCTTTCCTGCCTATCCTGCCTACCCGGCCTATCCTGCCTACCCTGCCTGCCCTGCCTACCCTGCCTACCCTGTCCACTCTGCCTACCCTGCCTATCCTGCCTACCCTGCCTACCCTGCCAACCCTGCCTACCCTGCCTACACTGCCTACCCTGCCTTTCTTGCCTACCCTGCCTTTCCTGCCTACCCTGCCTACCCTGCTTAACCTGCCTACCCTGCCTACTCTGCTTACCATGCCTATCCTGCCTAACCTGCCTATCCTGCCTACCCTGCCTACTCTGCTTACCATGCCTACCCTGCCTACTCTGCTTACCCTGCCTAACTTGCCTATCCTACCTACCCTACCTACCCTGCCTGCCCTGCCTTTCCTGCCTACCCTGCCAACCTGCCTACCCTGCCTTTCTTGCCTACCCTGCCTACACTGCCTGCCCTGCCTACTCTGCTTACCATGCCTACCCTGCCTACTCTGCTTACACTGCCTACTCTGTTTACCCTGCCTACCCTGCCTAACTTGCCTATCCTACCTACCCTGCCTTTCCTACCTACCCTGCCTTTCCTGCCTACCCTGCCTATCTTGCCTTTCCTGCCTATCTTGCCTTTCCTGCCTATCCTGCCTACCCTGCCAACCCTGCCTACCCTGCCTTTCCTGCCTACCCTGCTTAACCTGCCTACTCTGCTTACCATGCCTACCCTGCCTACTCTGCTTACCATGCCTACCCTGCCTACTCTGCTTACCCTGCCTATCCTGCCTACCCTGCCTTTCCCGCCTTTCCTGCCTACCCTGCCTATCTTGCCTACCCTGCCTACCCTACCTATCCTGCCTACCCTACCTATCCTGCCTACCCTGCCTAGCTACTCTGCTTACCCTGCCTACTCTGCTTACCCTGCCTACTCTGCCTACCCTGCCTAATCTGCCTACCCTGCCTAACCTGCCTATCCTACCTACCCTACCTACTAATTTGTATCTATCATCAATAGTTTTCTCAGCGCACGCCAAATAATGTATTTTACAGACAACATTTTGCTACCTTGGGTTACATTATTGCAATTTTCATAAGGATCTCTATTTTTTCTGAAAATATTTTATAGCCTATGACACTCAGGAATAATGTAGCTTTCTACCGGTGCAAGAATTTTCAAAATCGGTTCAGTAGATCCAGAGATTACCCCTTACAACGTCACAAACTCACAAACTTTACCTCTTTATAATATTAGTATAGATATATATAATCTGAATCTCGGAAACGGCTCCAACGATTTTCATGAAATTTTGTATGCAGGAGGTTTCGGGGGCGATAAATAGATCTATCTAGGTTATTTTTTTTGAAAATATAGTTTTCTCTATTTTCACCCGAGCAGAGCTCGGTCGCCCAGGTACTAGTTAAGTTTGTGTGATATTTGATACGTCTAAAAAGGGATATACTGAGTTGACGAAGATGAGTATGGAATTACGGATGAAGAATCATCTAGTGCAGTGTTTTTCAATCTTTTCGAATATGCGACCCCCTTTTAAGTAAAAAATTGTATCGACCCCTCAGGACCGTCATAATTTTATAATGCGGTAAGTGGGCGAGCAAACTGCACTCTTGAGATTATTTTTTGAATCTATAAGTACGTCTATGTTTAATATGTTTTAAATCATACAAATAATGTCAAAGACATATCCAAGGTAATCTATATACTATCTTTATTAATATTATAAAGAGGAAAGATTTGTATTTTTGTATGTAACGAATAAACTTAAATACTACTGGACCGATTTCAAAAATTCTTTCACCCTTGGGAAGCTACACTATCCCCGGGTGACATAGGCTACTTGTTATCCCTGAACTACGCGGGTGAAACCGCGAGGCGTCCGCTAGTAACATATATCTAAGAATGAACAGGCACAGCCTTCTACGACCTATAACCCTCACTTTTAACTGTTACCTGGCCTGCGACTGCAACCCCCAAACTAAAACTTCGGGACCCCCCTGGGGGTCGCGACCCACAGTTTGAAAAGCACTGATCTAGTGAGATAATGGTCATACGCGGGAGAGCGACATAAGGCAAGGGAATGATATAAGAAAAAAGACTCAATATAAAAATTGCTATTATCCAATTTCCTTTCATAATCACATATAAGTAATTAAGAAAACATTTGATTTTTTTCTAACCTCATACAGCCAAAGTTATTTGATCAAACAGTCATTCCTATATAATTATGTCACGTATGTGTAGAAAAACTAGCTGGCACTGTATGGCCATAAAATGAAGTCACTGACCTACGTCTCAGCAAGTCATTTGGCGAATCGTTGACCAGCATACGAAGGAAGTATTCGGTAAACACTGGTGAGAACGGAGATTGTTATTCGAATTTTAAAATTTTTGTTTGGGAATAATAATACCTGTAGTTTATATTGAATTGTGCGTACAACTAAGGAGTGCATTTCCAGCCGGATTCTGTATTATTTCCTGATAGCTACAACTATCTACTACTTGCAGGCAAGCGTGCTTCCCCGTTGAGCACATCATCGCTTACCATCAGGTGAGATAGTGGTCAAACGCGAGCCTATCAATAATAAAAACCGGCCAAGTGCGAATCGGACTCGCGCACGAAGGGTTCCGTAGCATTATAGCAAAAAGCGGCATAAAAATCACGTTTTTTGTATGGGGTATATAATAAATATTTAAGGGGGGCTCCCTTAAATATTTTATTGTTTTTAGTATTTGTTGTTATAGCGGCAACAGAAATACATCATCTGTGTAAATTTCAACTCTCTAGCTATCACGGTTTTTGAGATACAGCCTGGTGACAGACAGACAGACAGACAGACGGACCGCGGAGTCTTAGTAATAGGGTTCCCTTTTTACCCTTTGGGTACGGAACCCTAAAAAACTACTGACGAAAAAAACTCTTACTTTTTTTAAGGAATGTTCGCATTTTAATCTAGATAAGAATGCGATTAGGCTTGTGTCACTCTGTCAAAACGACTAAGTACTCTAAATTGTTACAAGATTTTGACATTGATTGTCGCCGAGATAAGATTGCGAATTGAATGTGAACGTTATTTAATTACGAGAATTTTATATGCCGTCAAAAGAGACACATGATTTTCGTGAAGTATTTAACTGATGACATTTTTTCCTACAGAATACATTTTCCACAAAAAGAAAATGAAATGATGGAACGAATAGCCTTCTTCTTCTTGGACCAGGACTTCGAGAAGATGAGACAAAATAATATGCTAAAACAAAAAAATAAAACTGACAAAGAGGCAGACGTCTCCAATCAGTCTATCTCAAAGAAACCGACACAATACAATAACAAAACATTTGCAATATTGAGAACAAAGCATCACTATCGGTTGTTCAAAGTTCAATAGATAAATATCTGATACATCCGTTTTCACTAGAGCCTACTACAGAACAAGAGATACTTCACAAAGCGGTCGCGAAACAATCGTGTCTGCTGCTTTATTGAAACAAAGACACTGTAACAGCAAAAATCTTTACAACAAAATTATTGATTTGTATTTACTGTAAGGTATCAGGCACATTGAAGATTCTATTGACGAAGAAAAGACAAACAAAGAAACATACAGCTGACAGCAATGTCAAAGTGAATCAGAAACAGATCTGAATCAAGACCATGATGATAGAGCTTGTCAAAAAGTGTAAACAGAATAGTAGAGTTACTTCACAAAGCGGTCGCGAATCAATCGTCTCTGCTGCTCTATTGAAACAAAGATACTGTAATAGCAAAGATCTTTACCACTGTGAAACAAAATGATTGATAAATATTTACTGTAAGATATCAGCCACATTGAAGATGCTATTGAAGAATGAAATAAAGGAAATACAAATAAAGAAACATACAGCTGACAGCAGTGTCAAGGTGAATCAGAAACAGATCTGAATTAAGACCATGATGATAGAGCTGGTTAAAAAGAGCAAACAGAGTAATCGTAAACAATAACTATGGAAGCAAGCCAAATTAAATCGCGAAGATGAAGAAGATGCGAACAACCTGAAGTCGAAAGGGAAGGATTCTGAAATAGTGATCATGACCCATCTTCAATATTCGAAAGCCGACTTTGAGTAGCTATAAAATGTAACCTGCTCAGAACTGACGTCCTACCATGAGCTCTTTGGCCCTGAACTTTTATTTTCTCGATATTATTTATTATTTTCAGCCTGATTGTCCTACTGCAGGGCAAAGGCAGCTCTTTCTCGCACAGTGAATAGAATGATACAGAATATAAAGACTCTTAGACAATTCCGTCAATTACGACTCATGAAAATTTTATTGTAAGCCGAAAAGATCGAGCACATAATGGATTGACGTCAAAAAACAAAAGCTTTTCAAAGGTACAGTAGTTTTATTGTCGAAAAAATCTTGGCTACTAATTAAGTTTTTATTATTATTGCTCAAGACACTTAAAAAAATATATCAAATAAATATTTTTGTAGCGACGATGACGTTGCCTGGTAATGAAGTATTTTTCTTATTGTTCTGAGTCAGTCAGTCCCACGATATCGTTTATTTTGGATCAGTTTGAAGTTTAACAAAATACTTATTTTTTCGATCTAGAGATGTAATCTTTTTCCATTATTAAAATAATAAGAACAAAAGAATTTTAAATAATCTTTGCGTTTGTCGAACTTGAAGAGATGAAGATGTGCGGTCTATCTATTGACGATGCTTAACAGCGGAAGAAGTGGCGTCTCAGGACTAGGAAAACCGACCCGAATAACGGGCAGTGGCGAGGTTTATTTTGTAATACGTTTGAGCACTACATCTAGTGTTTAAAGTGCTCTTTAAGGCAAGTATTGCCTGTGTTAGAGCACTTCACTCTTCCTTCCAAATATAAGTGTCAGTAGAACTGTCCTGCTGAAGACACATCGATGCTAGGTAATATTTCTTTCGTATAAACGACATAAGGACCAAAAGAGCAACCGCTGATCTGATATCAGCAGTGACCGAAAATGGGCACTGAGCAGTAATCCAAATGTATTAAGCTCGTCATCACGTGTTGCGTCCTTTTATTAGGTAACCCTTCAGTAATGTATCGCCCACGACTTTCTCTTCAGACCAAAACAAAAAGTAATATCAAAGGCTTTAGTCAATTTAGAACAGTTCCAGTGTATCACCATCGCCATCATATCAGCCTACTGAAGTCCACCGCTGGAGTGCTGGCCATAAATCTCCCCTAAGTGTCGCTACATCGATGACCAGTCTTGTTGCTATGGTATTTAACTAATTGCAGGCTGTGCGATTGTGAAATGAGTTGCCGATGTCAGTAAGACAAGCCCAGTCACTGGCATGTTTTAAAAATCTTGTTAAGAACCATTTCCTTTCTCTCGATTGCTTTTCTGTTTCTATCTAATTTCTTCTTTTATTGTTCAACCCTTCTTTGAAATTTTGTAACATGAACAACATATATACTTAAGTATGTATGTTTATTTGTAAGTTTGTGTATAGTATTTTATATAGCTATATAATTTGTATATATTAATATTTTTAATGTAGCAGTACACCGTAGGCTACCACCTGTTTTATCTTTAGTTCTATAGTCCATCCAAAGGTTGTCTGGTAGATATAGCTGTCAGCGATAAGACCGCCTTTGCACCCGTAATTATTAAGATGCTGTAAAATATATGTGTATTTCTTTTTTTGATGTACAATAAAATATATTTTATTCTGTTCTATTCTAAATGGCTTATCGATCCTAAAGGCACTGCTCGTCTTTCATCATCTCTGACTGCCGTCATCTCTATAGTCACATCCCCTCTAGTTATAACATCTTTTTACCCGACTGCCGAAGGAGGATGCTGTGCAGTCGGAGGATACATCTGGTTTTGGTCAGCCAGCTCGCGAATACGTATCCTCCGACTGCACAGCATGATTTTCTTTTTGTTTACGTATTTTTAGTTCGCTTTTCAAGCATTCGGCTTTTTTGATTTTCTGAATTAACTTTTTTTTTACAAAATCCATCCACCGTTACTTTGGAAAGTTTCACGAGTTTTCGTATGCAACGATAATATTCAATTACCTAATCCTACTCCTCTTTGCGTCGGTATTCCTCAGTATTGAGGGTCGTGACCTCCCTTCTGCATCACCTTAGCTCGAACGATGTGTCTCTGGTGTGGAGGGCGTTGTACACTGTAGAGTCAAGAGCGGTGCGGATCTGGTATTTTCCCATCTACTTTGCCGGTCACGATGAGCCTGACCAATTACCCAATAGTATAATTTAAATTCAGCGTCAAACGTTACACATAAAACAAATTCTAGGTCAGAAGTCGGATAACCTTTAACTAAAATAGATTCAGTGCGAGCGTGTGTTCCGGCCACACGCAGGGACTATAGTGTTCCCTTTATTAACCTCGAGTAATTACAATACAATTGATTACTTGATGATAGGAGGCTAAACAATAAAAACAGCACGGGTCGATCTTCATGGTTAAGCAACGCTTGCCGAGGTCAGTACGTGGATGGGTAACCATCTTTCTTATCATAGCGAAATTCAGCCATCGGTCATGGCTGTTATATGATCGATTTTGACAATCTCTACGGTAGTAAGAACTCAGGAAGTGTTGTCAAGTGCAAACCAGTGTTGTCAAGGGTTCTGGAGGTCTGATAGGCAGTCGCTCCTTGTAAAATACTGGTACCCAATTGCATCCAGATAAGACTGGAAGCCGACTACAACATAGTTGGGGAAAGGCTATGCAGATTGATTGACTTCTTGATGGTCATCATTGTATACATTGTAAGGTTCATCAAAATTTGTGACATATGTCACTGTGCTAAGAGTTTTTTTATGGATTAGAAGTCTAATCAGCTGTCTGCATATTATCATCATCATCACCATTTCAGCCGAAAGACTCCCCCAGGCGTCGCCATATTGACCGATCCCGTGCGTCTCGGATCCAGCTCCTTCCCGCAACCTTAACCAAGTCATCGGTCCACCTAGTGAGAGGCCTATATAGGCCAGCACATTATATACTTACACCCAACATCATACTTACTTGCATGAGGTATGTAAGTCTATATGTTGAGTACAGTTTAAAGTTGCTATCAGCTAGGATGATACTAAGAAATTCTAGTGGGAATCAGATACATATTAATACCTTCAAACTGAATGCTGCCAGTATTTTACAAAATATCGGCGAGAAAAAATGATGATCATTACAATTATGATCTTATATTGTGGAACTCGTGCGAAAATAGTAACGGCAGGCTTATATTACGTATCTTGCAAATTTTGCAATTTTTGCGCAATAATTGCTCTTCAATACAGAAGTTTTAGAGTTTTAGGCGGTTGTGTAGGACCTAAAATACCTAAACTGTAGATAACTACTTAATTAATACCGACTTTTATGACATAAAGCGTTTGATCGCGCGATGATTGCAGATTTCTGTTTCTTACGTAATAAGTTTGCGGGTCATTCTTCGAGGTTAAGCAACGTCTACCGAGGTTTATTTTACTTCTTTCATAATTTTTTTCCGAGACTACTTCGTGCCTCGGCAAGCGCGTTAAGCCGTTGGTCTCTTGCAAGATACGTAATAAGCCTGCCGTGTAGCTGTTACTATTTACGCAAGAGTTCCACAATATAAGATCATAATAATGATCATTATTTATGATGCTAGTGGGGATCTTGACCGTACTGCCGGGATAGTCCTGATAGCCGTGGTATAACTCTCCACTCCTCAAGCACCTCTGTATATGTTGCCCCCTTGGCGCTACTTCACTTAAGTGCTAGCGACCCTTTATGGGGGCCCATTAATTGAGTGTGCAAGTCAATCCCTGCCATTTTATAGCCATGAAGTTCAACAGTGATCAAGCAGGGGCCAGTAGTCCTCCTATAGTTTTAGGCAATCGATTCACTAAAACTACCAATCCATAGTCCAATTTTCTCTATATTTTGCAATACTCCTGCACAAACCGGGGATTACCCTTGGGTGCACTTGCGCAGTGCATACAGGGATAATCGTCGTTTGGTGTCACATTTCCTGATACCTAACCAAGGGCTCTGCGATTTGGCTTCGGTCTCTCGCACACCTTTCAATGGACCGGGACAAGAGGGTAACGAGATTGTCAAAGTCATCATCTTTGCTTATATCATGATTTTGTTTAGTGCTAATAGAATGTATATTATGTATTGTTATCCGGCTTATGTTATTGAAATAAATACTATCAACGATATGACCATCAGTGATGATCGATACCAACTAAGGTCTTCAAATGACTCGTCAAAGGAAAAGACCTTCGTGTTGATGGTACGTGTCAATGCGTTCCTACTCGGACATGCGTACAATAACATTGTAGTTGATTTATTGACAGCATCGCTCTTTCCGGTTTTGTTATTCAGGATTATGGTTTCATTTGCATATTCAGGTTAGAAAAGGAGCTAAACAGCCTCGGTTTCCACTGCTTGGAGTGAAGTTGGTAGACGGCACATGTTTTTCAAATTGATCTGACAGGACATACCGGTTTTTCATACGATATTTTTGGTACATTGTATTATATACTGAGTCAAACATAAAAACCCGCCTTAAAACGCCAAACTAAAAAGACATAAACAAGAAGAAAATTATGCTGTGCAGTCGGAGGATACATAATCGCGAGCTGATTACCCAAATCATAATAATTTGTTCTCCGATAGCATCATTTTTTTTCAGTTCAGTTCACTTCTTAAGCAGTAGGATTTTTTTGGTTTTAAAATAATTTTTTTTTCGATATTCTTTTAAACATAAGAGTTTTATATTTTTGTAATCACCTGTCAAAATCCTTCATTTAGATACCCCACACGATGGGTTTGGAAGATAAAAGTTGGAACCCCGCAATATGGCATCAATAATCCGCCATTATTAAATTTTAATGTGGTCAGTGACACTCGCAAGGTTATGACGAATCGATTGACGTAAGAATCACCAAAATTGGCCTACGCGTTTGTTCTCTAGAACCCCACATAGAAAAAATATACATAGACTGATAAACACATTACCCTTCTTCGGCTGTCGGGTAAAAAGAACCTTCAACTCAGACCAGACGCTGACATGCATGATAAATAAATAAACAGTAATGTTATTTGTTATCACAAAAGCATTCAGATAATAACAGTCACATGAAACATCAATCTTTGGTACAATTTATAAAACGTGTATTGTCCCACTGCTGGACAAAGGTCTCCCCAAAAGGAAGAGAGGTCAATATTTGTTACAATTTATAAATCTTTACGATAAGTTTTATATAAGTTTCATTAACCTACAAATCTTATTCTTTCATCAACACAAAATGTGTTAGTAGCACAAAGATACAAGTACAACAACAATATCAAGTCCAACCAACAAATAATGCGCAGTACATATTTTAAATACGGCCGATTGAACAAAAAAGACCACGGAAGACATTGCTCTTTGCGCCTTGATAATGATAACGAACCTTATACTTCGTACTGCGTATTAAACAGCCCATACAAGTCTTTGTTTAAAATGGTATTATATTAAAACAATATAGTTTTCTTTTTAACAATAATACCAGCATATTAGTGTCCCACTGCAGGGTAAAGGCATCTTCTCATACAGAGAAGGCACGAGCATTTAATAATAAATGCATCACGCTTACTCAATGCGACGATAACTTATAAAAGTTATTAATTAAAAAAACGTTTTTTTAAAACAAGTTATTTTCGTACTCTTTTCTGAAAACCCTTTCATTTGATACCCATATCATGGCAGTGCACAAAAAATAACTAGTCCGCCATCTTGTGCCATCCGCCATATTGGATTTGGAATGACGTCACTTAACTAAGCATGCATTGTCATCCAAACTAAACGTGTAGGCAAAATTTCACCTTAATCGGTGGAGGAGATAACTGCTTTAAAATTCAGTTGCAAGATTTGATCCGAACACACTTGCATACATACATACATTGCAAGTTAAATTAAAGCTTGTAATAACTTATCATCACTACCTATTTTAAAACAGAGTCCCCCGCCGCGTATGTCTACGATAAACTACTACACTACAAAACAAAAAAAAAAGAAGATCTATCTATCTATCTAAACGGATTTTCATGCGGTTTTCACCAATAGAAAGAGTGAGAAACGAGGAAGGCGGGCGAAGCCGGGGCGGGTCGCTAGTTAAGTACCTACATATAAGTTCAGGTTTCCTTTGAACCACCACGCCGTTTAACTGAATATAATAAAAAAAATATTTAGCAGTCAGTAGTTTTTACAAAGCACCGCAATGACAAAGGCTTTTGAAATGAGTGAAAAAAGATTATTTGTGAAACGAGACAAGCCGGATCCATTAGTAAAGTACCTGGCCTACCTACAATATATGAATACCTGCTCTATACAGAAAAAAAAGAAAAATAAAAAATACACTTGCCTCACAATTGCCTTGTCGAAAAGTGACATTGAAAAGTTGAACAAAAAACTTAAAAACAAGCTAATTAAATGATTTTAATGTTGAATGGGCACAAGGTAAGTACTATAATAGAATGTTTACTGTGCGATTAATCCACCATTGTGCCCAAAAATGGAAAACTGGAAACCAATATTTTTAGCGAAGTCAGGGGACCTGTAAAGAACAGTACCAAGAAACCGTCCCCCGACTGCAATGAAAATATTGGTTTTCAGTTTTCCACCTTTAGGCACAATGGCGGTTTCCTTTTTTTTCATGAACTATTGGCTCACACAGATTTTTTTTTTCCGATATTACCCGAGATATCGCAACGCTAATTATAGAGAAGTTATGGTGGAATAAAGAAACTCACAAATATACATGAACCCTGAAAACATAAAACTCCTTTTTTGGGCAGTCGTGTAAAAAGTAAAGAAAAGATCCAGCTCGAAGGACCAAGTTAATAGTATCATTCTCCCATGCCAATTTATTTGTGGTCGGCGAAGTGTCTTCTTTAATACGTTTTTTTATTAGTTGTCATCTCAATAGTGGGCTAGTGGCCTCTTTCTGGCCATATCATCATTGACAAGTTTACATTTTATTAGAATTTATAGTACGGCTCGAAGGACCTATTTTATAGTACCATCTCAAAGTTATTAATCTGCCTATAGTCTTTTCCAACTACATAAGTTGAGGCCGGCTTATTGTCTAACCAGATGCAGCTGAGTCCACATGAAATGACTACCTATCTGACCTCCACAACCCAGACACTGGGTAAGACGATGCCACTTGGCAAGACCGGTGCCAGATTTTCAGGCCTTTGACAACCCATAACGACTGTACAACTACAAATGACAGCCGGTACTAACAGTTTAACGTGGTTTTGTTAATCCCGTTAAAGATACTTCTGTTTTAAATGACAGTCATTTTATAGAATTTAAAAATATTGACACATATGTAAAAATAACCTTCATTATATTGTAGTTATGATGTCACGCTTATTGTAATTATGTGATAATGTTAACAATACTAAATTGCACTCTTTCAGTCCCCGATATTATCTTTTAGGTAGTGTTAAACACGCAAAAAAAAACACAGGTACTTAAAAGATAATAAATGTAACTAAAGTTTCAACTTGAACTGCGCTAAGTGGTTCAAAAAAAAACAAATTATAAAATAAAAGTTAACATTAGTTAAATTTACACTGTCTAAAGAATTCATTAGAATTGTAAAGAATTTCTTGATTTTTTAGAGTTACAAAATAAACAGTTGCGATTTAAAATATTCAGGTCATGGCTTGATCGAAAGGTTGATAAAATAGCGGATACTTAAGTATACTTGTGTTTAGAGATGACTAAATTAAAATAAATATAGATGTACTTTGTACAGCATTGAAAGGCTCTCATGCCAGAATATTTGGATAATTTAGTCTTCATAGATAATGAAAGAACTGCCCAGGTGGTTTCCTACAAGTCAGACAAAGTTAGAGACAATCCGACACAAAAAGAAGAAGACGTCAAACTAAACAAAATCGTTTTAAAGTATAAAGTCGACGAGGGAGACATATAATTTCTTATAAGTAACATAACCTGGACATAGTAAGATCCAGAAACTCTGTTAGGTATTAGCCAAACGGTTAATAGATCATTAGAATCTTATTTCGATTTCAGCTACGGTGGCTATTTATATTTCTGTGCGACTATGGGTAATGGCTAAAGGCTTAAGGTTAATAAACTTACCCTGGAAACAGGTGCACATCTGCCACAAGCCAGTCCAGCTGGCGGTCTTGTCTGTGGTTCAGGTGCCGGCACTACTGGTCCTTCCTTTATTCTGAACAGCGAAGATCTGCGGCACTGTTGAAATAATAGTTGGATAAGTAGTTGTTCTAAGAGCTACTTTTGCCGATGAAACTGAACGAGATCAGCACATCATCTTTCTCAATCACGATCTGTTACTGTCAATATTCCGTAACAATGAAGACGCTGACATTGAACGCGGTTTAGGCGTGTTGATTACGTTCAGTATTGTTGGTGAAATTCGCTTTATTTCTGTCTTAAGAGGAAGCGAAAGATGGAAGGCTTTTACCTAGTATTGGGACAATACAGTCAAACATTAAGAAGTATTTGTTTGTTGTGGCACCAATAGGAGTTGTCCGGTATGATACTGTGATGTATGTGTTGATATTTAGATTAAGTAGGTAGTAGGTTATAATTTGTTATTGTGAGTACCGCCGCGCCACGGCGCCAGTCTGCGAATATATGCTGTGCTATCAAGACGTTGGTTGTTTCATTCTGCTCCTGGCTGACCAGGCACCTGCTTCTAACATATTTCTCAGTGGCGACGAGAAGTGAACATTTCACGTGTGAAATTGACTGTTACCATGACGATCGGAAAAATAAGCGAGTTTAATGTACACAAAGACGATTGGAAACTATATGTCGAACGGTTAGAACAATACTTCGTTGTGAACGACATAAAGGAAGAATTACATGTACCGACGCTAATAACCGTTATGGGAGCAGAGAGCTACGAGTTGCTGGTCAATCTGTGTACACCTAATAAACCAAAAACTAAGACGTTTGAGCAGTTATCTGAAATAATGGGTAAACATTTACAACCTAAACCTAGTGAACTCGCCGAGAGGTATAAATTCAGACATAGGAAACAGAAAGAGGTTGAAACCATATCTGAGTACGTGGCCGTACTTAAGAAGATGTCGAAAACCTGTGAGTTCGGCAGTTGGCTAGAGGAAAGTTTGAGAGATCAACTGGTGTGCGGAATAGCGAGCGAAAATATTAGGCAACGGTTATTCGCAGAGTCAAAACTGGATTTTGCCAAGGCGTATAAACTTGCCGCCAGCATGGAATCAGCAGAGAAGGACGCCGCTATAGTAGAGGGTCCTAAATCGTCAGCGGGAACGGATACGAGTACGGTGACGTGTCAAGCGATGACGACGGCAAGGCATACAACGGGCGGGGCGGAGCGCGGCGGGCAGCCGGGCGTCGTGCGGCGCGATGTGCGCGAGCGACGAGATTTCCGGGAGCGGCGCGCGGGCCACGAGTCGGTGATGGCGGTGCCGGGTGAGCGGGCTCGGCCGGTGCAGCGAGCTCAGCCACAGCGGCCGTGTCGGGTGTGTGGCGCTAACCACAACGAATCGACGTGCAAGTTCGCAAGTTACGTGTGTAGGGTGTGCAACCAGCAAGGACACCTGCGACGTATGTGTCCCAATATGATGGGACAGTATCAGGTAGACGTGCAAACAGCAGACAGTGACGATCAGGCGGACAGTGACGAGGTAATTTTTGTTGATGTTTGTCAGTTGTCGATATCGAGTTGTAAACCTATTTATATATCACTGAACATACATAATAAAGATATTGCTATGGAATGTGACACGGGTAGTGCAGTGTCTTGTATTAGTCGCGAGTGTTACAGTAGATTATTTAGCGATCTTTCGCTACAACCTTGTAAAGTAATTTTAAGATATTATACTGGTGAGACTGTAAAACCGTTAGGTATAATAAGGCCGCTAGTTCGGTATAAGAATAGGAGTGAATTTTTAGAATTGCTTGTTGTCGAAAAAGGGAAAACTGTACTTTTGGGGCGACATTGGATAGCGGCATTAAAAATACAACTACCCGATTTAAGTTATGATGTGCATAAAATGTGGGAAAGTAATGATTATGATATACCCTTTTTCAGTTCCAAATACTGTAACGTGTTCGCGGAGGGTCTCGGGCGCTTCACGGGCGGCGCAGTGAGCATACACGTGCGCCCGGGCTCGCGACCGGTGTTCATGCGCGCGCGCCCCCTGGCATACGCGCTGCGCGAGCCGGTGGAGCGCGCGCTGGACCAGTTCGTGCGCGACGGAGTTCTCACCCCAGTGGAGCGTTCTGACTGGGCTACGCCGATAGTTCCAGTGGTAAAGAAGGATGGTAGCATTCGAATCTGTGCCGATTATAAACTGACCTTAAACAAAGTGATAGAAATTGATCGTTATCCGCTGCCTAGGGTAGAAGATTTGTTATTTCGTCTGCGAGGGGGTGAACACTACAGTAAGATCGATTTGTCTCAAGCGTACGCGCAATTTGAGCTCGATGACACAAAAAAATACACGGTGATAAATACTCATAAAGGCTTATATATGTACAACAGATTAGTATATGGTTTAGCGTCTAGCCCGGGCATTTTTCAAAGGCGAATAGAACAGTTATTTGCTGACATGCCGCGGGTAGGTGTCTTCTTAGACGATATAATCGTGACAGGTAATACGAAGGCCGATCATATCAGTAATTTGCATAAAGTCTTTCAGCGTTTGCAAGACTACGGACTAAGAGTGAAGAAGGAAAAATGCGTTTTCTTCGCAAAGTCTGTCTCTTATTTGGGTCACGTTATTAGTAAAGAGGGCGTGCACACGTGCCCGGAGAAAGTTAAGGCGGTGATGGAGACGCCGGCGCCAACCAATATCACCGAGTTAAGAGCATTTATAGGGTTAGTGATGTATTATGCGAAATTTATTAAAAATATTAGCACAGTTCTTGCCCCGCTATATAATCTTCTTAAGTCGGGTACTAGATACAATTGGAACGAAGATTGTCAGATAGCATTCGTAAAAGTGAAGCGTCTTTTAGTAGATGGTGAAGTACTAGTTCATTACAATCCAGAGCTACCGCTGATTTTGACCACGGATGCAAGTAGCGTGGGTGTGGGCGCGGTAATATCGCATGTTACGGCGGACGGCGAGCGTCCGGTGGCGTATGCATCGCGGTCGCTCACACCAACTGAGCGAGCTTATGCGCAAATAGATAGGGAGGCTCTTGGAATTATATTCGGTATTCGGAAATTCCATCAATACCTTTATGGTCGTCACTTTACACTACGAACTGATCATAAACCTTTAACATATATTTTTGGTGACAAAACGGGTATTCCAGTAATGGCCGCTTCACGACTACAGCGGTGGGCGGTACTCCTATCGGGTTACAATTACAAGATTGAGTACATCACTTCTAGTAAGAACAGTGCAGATGCTTTATCACGCCTGCCATGTAAGAGTAATTACTCGGATAAGGCAAAAACAGAAAGTACGTATGTTAACTTTGTAGAAAACTTTTTACCCGTCACTAGCAGTGATATCAAGCAAGTGATATCCAAAGATAAGATACTTGGTAGGGTGATGTTATACATACATTCAGGTTGGCCGTCAGTTTGTCCTAGTAGTGATGAGATTAAACCATTCTTTGCTAGGAGAAACGAGTTATATGTAGAATGTGGGTGCATAATGTGGGGCTATCGTATGGTAATCCCACATGCATTACAATGCCAAATATTACAACAATTGCATAGCAGTCATATGGGCATTGTCAAGATGAAAAGTCTGGCTAGGAGTTATGTCTGGTGGCCTAACATCGATAAAGATATCGAGGACTTGGGTAAAAGCTGTGAGACATGTGCGGCGGAAGCGAGCGCGCCCCCGCGATCTACTATTCAACCATGGCCATATTATACTCAACCATGGACTAGACTACACATTGATTTTTTGGGGCCATATCGAGGTATGACATTCCTGGTATTGATAGATTCGTCTTCAAAATGGTTAGAAATATTCGAAATGTCACGAACTAACGCGTCTAATGTTATTAAAGTCTTGCGTTCGACTTTTGCGCGATTCGGCTTACCGGAACAGTTGGTATCAGATCAGGGACCACCTTTTACCAGTACAGAATTCAAAAATTTTCTTGTGAAAAATGGTATTAGGCAGTATTTTTCACCCGCGTATCATCCGTCTTCAAACGGAGCTGCAGAAAATGCAGTTAACATTTGCAAACGCACTATTAAAAAGGCAATTAGAGATCGCGTGGACGTAGACACAGCTTTACAAACATTTTTACTAGCATACAGAAACACAGCGCACAGCACTACAGGTGAGACACCCGCTATGTTGTTGCAGAAAAGAACACTACGTTCCAGGTTAGATTTGTTACGGGCAGAACGATCAGTAGGTACCAGAGTGCAGAATGCGCAGCAGAGACAAATCGATTCATCTGGTGGGGTACCGCGATCTTTCAACGAGGGGGATCCTGTTTGGATGAGGGATTACAATTCCTCAAACAAATGGGTAAAAGGTTCAATTACAAACGTGGATAGTACTCGTCGGTATATGATAGCAAGGGATAACGGCCAATTAATTAAAAGACACGTGGATCAGATACGGCGCAGATCTCGGGTATCGGTTGGTGGACCAAATACTGAAGAGGAGGGAACGATGGATGGTGAGAGCTCCGCAGCGCAGGCTAGGGACAATTCAACAGCGTCAGGGAAGAATGAGGATGACCGCAGTGATGAGTGTGTGAGTGAAGAAAGTAAGTCGAAACAAACAATAAATGATGAAGTAGGAGGTGTTGATTATGATCAGCCATCTAATCAGTCACCAGGTTTGTCAGTTCAGCAGCAAGCAGAGTACCCAAAGCGAACCCGCAAACCCGTTATCAGATACCAGTGTATTTGAATATTAAAACTTTATGTATTTAAATTAATTGAAACTATTGTAATTTAAGAAGGGAGGTGTGATGTATGTGTTGATATTTAGATTAAGTAGGTAGTAGGTTATAATTTGTTATTGTGAGTACCGCCGCGCCACGGCGCCAGTCTGCGAATATATGCTGTGCTATCAAGACGTTGGTTGTTTCATTCTGCTCCTGGCTGACCAGGCACCTGCTTCTAACATATTTCTCAGATACATTTATTAAAAGTTGTCTAACAAGGAAGTGACATTTAATCGGAATAATTAAATTGCATGAAGAGGATACAAACATTTTCCTTAACTTAAATGAATTGATAAATACAAATTATAAAACAAAAATGTACTACAAAATTAAGTTTCAAACGAATGGAAGAGCCAATTCACCTTCTTTAAAAAGGACAACCATTCCGGACCAGTAATACGCGTTAATTAGCATATTTTCTCACTGAAACAACCATCATCACGGAATCTGAGTCACTTCTGTATATTTTTATATCAATACACAACGACCAAGACTCTGGAAAAAACGTGACTTCTAAAATCGAATAAACGATATGACTAAGATTTATGCAAATTAGTCTACTCATAATATGTTTAACGTCAAAATGATTCTGTCTGAAGAATTCACATTTATTTTCACAGAAACTGAATACGAGAACGTAGCTAATGTAATGTATTCCGCCTCAGATTAATATGCCAAAAATAAACTAAAAACGACGTGTAAGAATGTAGGTTAAAAATACAAGTGTGATTTAGAATATTATTGCAGAAATACTTCGCAATAATGTCGAAATTGTTAGTGTTAAAACTGTTAAACCATTTCGTGAAGATTAGCCGTTGGTTGTTACAACAATAATAATAACGTTACTCGATTCGTAACTAGTGGTTAACGTAACAAATATGCGCACTCAATGACAAGAGTCATTTGAGTATACTGATGACCATTGCCACACTCAGTGAGGCAGAAACTGGGACCGAAGATGCAAACGCATTACAAGATTTTGTTGATCGAGATATAAGTAGTGACAGAGTTTAGTTATTGCATCAGGTTGAAGAAACTGCAAATTATGATAAAGAAAAAACCATGGAAGGGTATTGCCAAATAGTTAATGGAAGGCTTGAGAATGAGATAGATACATGTATAGAAGAGTGGTTTGCTTGGAGTGGCGCGGTACATTTTAAGAGGTAAAATATCCTAAGTAAAAAGTTTACGACAATCTACTACTAATCTAACCCTGTATGGAGGCTGTATTAAAATTTTCCTTCTTCTTATGGTATTTATTTCCGCCCAAAGATTAGTGTTAAATGGAACTTTCGACGCACATAACTTTTTTTAAATAGTTTTTTTTTTTTTTTTTTACTTTTTGTTTCCATACAGGGCTAGATAATGATGCGACAAATTGATTTCATTTTTTTATTTTTAACGTACATGTACATCGTCAAACAGTAGAGTAATCGCCAGACTATGTTTGTATGGAAGAATGATTGACTAGTGCAGGGATGGCGAACCTTTATTAGAAAACGTGCCGTTTAAATTATATATATTTTTATGTGACAACGAGTGCCACCAAAGAATTTTGACTTTGTCTTAATTGACATGTTCTAATTAATTGTCATTGATGTCTAAATGCTATGAATTAATCAATTCTTTATTTGTACCTTGAAATTCTTACAGCAATCATAATATATATATACAGTTTTATGTTGTATTTAAATAAAACTAGGAGTTGGTGTCATTTCTGCTGTTGCAAATTACCTAGATACTAAATAACCTCATTTTAGCGTGGCCAAAATATTTTGTCGTGTGCCACCACAGGCACGCGTGCTATAGGTTCGCAATCCCTGGACTAGCGTAACCTTAATTGAAAAATATGCTTACTTCAGCTGTAGCTGAAACATGACACGACGCAGTAGAATCATTCGAGAATTAATACAATTTTGTTTTACTTATCACTTCATTACGTGATTTGACGATTTAGCTAGCGTATGTTTTACTTCAAATATATAAAAACACGTTTTGATAAGCAACTAGTTTTAGTATAAAATGATTGCAACAAAGGAAAGCGGAAATAATGGAATGCATACTAATACCCTAACGGCTCGTATGGTTGCTTCAACGGAAGCAGTTAGTCAAACATCTTTAATGGTGCCTTCATTTTATAAGTTTGTTTTGAACATTCTATCTTGTAAGGGAAATTTAATCAGGTGCAGAAATTTGATCTCTTTGTCGCAAAGATTAAGGGTTAATCCCAAAAAGCTAGTAATATATGAGTTGATTGCTCATAGATTTTCAATGCCAACAACAAAAAAAACCGGTCCAGTGCGTGTCGGACTTCGCACATTTAGGGTTCCGTACCAAACCGCAAAAACAAGTTGGTTTTATTAGGAAATTTCAAAGATTAATAATATTTATCAATATGTCGGTATTTGTTAGTAAACTTTACGTAATAATAAACATAAATCACCAAATTTAAAGTTCATAGTTCAATGGGAAGTAAAATAATTTATCTATTTAACGAGCTTTAAACAACGATACCCCATTAGCTGTATGGGAGCCTAAAAAACCTTCAAAAATATATTTTAGAATTTTGTACTCTGAAAATTTTAAGACTGTAGGTCGAACCGTTTCGCTGTAAATCCTATGTGACAGACAGACATGTGATATCCGTTTCCTTCGGGTACGGAACCCTAAAAAGAGAGCCCTGAATTGATCCTATAGGGTCATATTTTATTGATACTTTCACTATCCCTTTGACAGACCAACCGTCTTTCTTCTTCGCGCTTGTGTACCTTACACAAGCGCGAATGGCATTAAAAGGAGAGATAATGATGATGATAAGTCTAGCCTTTACTTAAACTGGGATCGGCTAGTCTAACCGGACTCAGCTGAAAACATAATTTTCCACGCAGCTACTGCATATCTGTCTACAAAGCTGTAAAGCTTTCAAGATAAAAACAACTCACAATGACTTCATTTTCGAACTTGGCATAGCTTTCGGACTGCCGTTTGCGCGCCCGCACCGCTTGTCGTAGAGAGCTGCTTGTGTCTCGGCCGCACCATCCTCCGACGCGTTCGCCAACCACCTCCAACATGTCGGCAACGCGGCTGTGGACAAAGAAAAATAAATTAAATAAAACATCATTACACAGATAGACAAGCATGCAAAAAGAGGTCCTGAGAGAGAACCTGAGTATTCAGACAACGGCGCGGAAGTACCCGGAGACCCGAACCCAGCTAAAATGCGAAGAGGGTTGGACAAAGAAGAGATGAGACCACACAGATAGACATCCCAACTATACGTATAAGACCTCATTAGTCAGGTAGACATTCCAATTATACACATAAAACGTTTAGGAAATACTTTCATTGTACGCACAGCTAAGGAGTGGAATTCTCTAGCGGAGTTTTTGTTACTGATAGATATTACATGGAGGTAAAGGCCTCCACGTGTCAATAGGTTATTTTTAGGCAAGCATGGTCCATTGTCAACCAAATCATTGCTTAGCATCAGGTGTAAAAAGAAAGAAAAGTGTTGACGCCAGGCACGACGGATACCATCAAAATGTCGCCGGTTTGTGCGCAGTTGATGGCAATAGGCTAGACCCCTGAATGTGGAAGTAACCAATGAGATTTTACCAACAGAGACGTCATACTCATTATAAAGAAATAAAAACATGGCGATTACTTTAGCTTCCTACATAGGACCCATGGAACTTGGAACTTTAGTTCTACCACTGAGTAGGTTAAAAGATCACAGAGATATTTATAGGACGCCGTTGTCAGAAAGAGAAACATATTGTTAAAACGTACGTTCGTGTCACGGCCAGATTCAGGACGGACTGAGTTCATTCAAGCTGGTCAGCTTGTGTTTGTATTGCCGCGCAGACGTCGGTTAAACGTATGTACCTCAATATATATATAAAATCATTAGATGTTACCATACACCTCTGCTCAACCCTCAACCCTTTCAGGAATACATATGTATTATTTTGTTATGTCCTTTAGAGTAACGGAACAGAACATTTTATTTTTGGCATCTAGTTGGAGTCATTGGACCCGCGAGTTTTGCCAGGCCCATTACGGCCGAGCCTTCCATAACTTGAATATATTACGGTACTCAAAATTCTTGGATATATTATTTTGATAGAAATATTGTGTGTCATCGATACCTAACGATCTGTATGTCTTATGTATCTGTTTTGATCGATCAAATGATATTTGGTCTTTTAAGTTTATAAGACTAAACTAAATTTTCGTGCGTCTTCGGTGTTAGTCAAAAAAGTAAAAGTATGTAGTTCGGGATCTTAAAAGTAGTTTTCAAATTATTTATATTAAAGGTTTAGACATCGGCTATACCCTTTTCCAAGTTTTTTAAAGCTCATAGTTTTGCTTCTCCATCTCCCTCAGTCATTACCTATCTAAAAATAATGTTCTTTACTAAATTTCTAGCTTTAGAAAGACGCGTACCGCTTACCAGTTGGCCTGGGTCAACCGGTCCACTTTTCTAAACTTGAAGAGTCAATAACCCTTATCTTTACTGACGTAACTGGCAGTTAACTTATCATTTTGCAAATACATATATAAAACATGATTTTACAAACACGTGCTGATTGGTAATCGCTTCCGAATCTATATCAGTGAAGTTTAAAATCTGATCTAATCGGAATGCAACACGTGATTTTTGATGATAATACTTTTGTATTAATATTTGCAATGAAGTTAGCAGGAGACACTGTATGTGGGTAGGCTAACAACCTGCATACCCATACACGTTTGACTTCGTCATCCTTTTTATTCAGGATTGCTTTCTTCTTTATCTGGAGGATAAAGGACCAAAGGACTTAATTGATATAAAGAAGATTGTAGTTAAGAATTCTATACAGTAACAAACACAAGAAGACAAGCAATAACTACAAAAGCATTTAACTGAAGAAATCAGATAAACCTCTAATCAAGTGAGGAAATGAAAGTGAGAACCATAATACCTAATCATGATTAAAATATAACGTGTTTGTAGTAAAGGGCATTCTAGTTCCAAGTGCCCTATCATTATCAAAATGTTAACGTTAAACACAAAAGATGTTGATGTTGTTGTTATGTTGTATTTTCCATTCACAAGTTTAACCACCTACATATTAACATTATAACATTTTATATTATAATAATTATCCATTTTATTTACCCACGTCCGTGTGTCACTAGCGGGATGCCAATTGAAAATCAGCGCTGGGTGTCTGACGCCCAGCAAACCTTTCGATATGGGCACGCCCGGCACAATTCCTAAACCTTGTTTTTACTTTTTCTATTCTTCTGTTACTTTGTGATTGTTGCTTTTGTGTTGTGTCTGTGTCGAATAAATGTTTTCAATTCTATTATTTGTATTCTTTATGTTTTGCAACATAAAACATCAACTTATTTGACTCAAGAATTGCCAAAGGTTATTAACAAAAGTACCTATGTGGGTTTTCAAGCATACATTAAATTAGTATGCTAACGAGAATTATAAAGCCAAAACAAAAGGAAATTAAAGCTTTTTACATTTAATTAGACAATATTTATAAGAAAACTGTTAAGAACAAGCAAAAACTCTAATAAATACTGTAACCCGACTACGGATACTAACGAATCAATTTGACAGCTTATTCATCAAAATCGGATGAATAGTTTAGGCGCTACGGAGGAACATACGTAAATACAAACATACATAGAATGCTTAAATCATAACCCTTCTTTTTGGCTTCACCGTAGTCGGGTAAAAAGAAAACTGTGCTGTGAAAACAGCGCAGTGGTGGCACAGTGGTAACGGCCGCGACTTACAAGTTGTAGGTAGTGGGGTCAAACCTAGGCAGGCGATTTAATTTGTTTAAATTATATCATCAGTACTGCTTTCAAAACGATGAAGGAAAACATACTGAGCAAAAGCGGCATGTCCTAGAACCAGAAATTCGAAGACATGTGACATCTATTGGATTCAATTTTATTTTCTTACTAGGCTGAATACTGCATGCGTTGGCGCTGCGTTTCCTTTTACAATCTGTCATGACAGGCTTGTAGTAATTTCTGTGCAAAGTGTGCCGAATACATCTTAAGACGTATTTATCATAACATCCACTAGTCCGCATTGGACCCGCGTGGTGGATTACGGCCCGTTCCCTCCCACAGAGAGGAGGCACGTGTCCGAGCAGTAGGAACAATAAAAAAAAGGTGACGATGATGATGAGAAAACTGTTATTACAGACATCCTACATTTAATTCATGGTTTTCCTTTTAAACCGCATAGATTTTAAGTAGTATGGCACCATCATCAACACGGATACCATAGAAACCTTAATGGACGTTAACAAACACAAGAATACATTAAGAAAATATCCAGTCATTAATTCATTATCATAATACATTGACTTTACTTCTTTCATTTTAAGATCGTTAAGTTTAAAATTGCGTACAAAATAAAAAGAACTATAAAGCATTGTCCACACATTTCCGGGTTCCCGGCCCTGACGGGACACGGAAAATCGGTTACATACGATTTGTTTGAACGAGCCGGATCCCCCTGATACGGAGATGTGTGAACAAGTTCGTACAAATCGTATGTTACGGATTTTACTCCGTCCCTGCCGTGTTCCGTCAGGGACGGGCACCCGGACAGCGCTTAAAGACATTGGTGATACAAAGTGCTATTTAAATATCAGCACAGCGATTTTTATTAATTGTTTGTCTGGGATGCAGCACAAATACATTAAGTAAGATAATTTACGTACTACTACGTACGTAGTCAATAGAGAGACAGATTGAGTAGACTGTTCTTAAATACTCATGGAGAAGAACCAACAAGAAACTGACCTAAATCCTTTAAAATGTTTACTAGAAGATGTTACACAGACAAGAGTCCGATCGATTTATATTTTGATGGCGAAGTATAATTCGATGTATTTAATGCTGACTGAATTAAAGGAATTCGGACCTACGGTCGAATATTTTCACCAGACTGCGGGAGGGTAATGTTTTTTGAGCGTATGTATATGTATGTAGGTATATATGCCCATTTCTATGGCACGCTCTACAGCCCAAACGGCTTGAAGGATTATGACATAAAATATGAAGTGCCGTTGGATTCGTCTCAATCGTGTGAGTGATATAGGGCTATATGATTTTAAAAATATGGGTCCCCAAAAAAAAAGGTGGCGATTCATTTTTTTTTTCGCTGTCATAACAATATGGGTATCAAATGAAAGCTACTAAACACATTTTTCTAAAAAAATATATATATCGAAACACTTTTATGTTAATATTTAGGCACAACTTCAAGATAAGTAAGCGTAACTTTGATAGCAAAATAAATAATCTTATACTTAATAACTTATTCGGAGAACTCGTTCACTAATAAAAATTAAAAGACTGAAATAAAACTAATTAATATAAAAACAAAAATTCCGACCACTAAGAAATAATTAACTGAAAAGAGAAAAACAAGTACTAGGTATAATTTATACATAAAAAATTATGAGGTGCTGCAGGCGAGGACAAACAAAAATTATAGAAAACCTACCGAAACTTCATTCGTCACTGCTGGCAGCACCTTATAATATTTAATGTATAAATTATACCTAGTACTTGTTTTTCTGTTTTCAGATAATTATTTTATTGCGGTCGGGTGTTTATGGAAATAATGCGTGGTCTACCATATTTACATTACAAGAGCCTTTGTTGTTTTCTTTCAGTGAATAAATTAACGTTAATGAACCATAACCTCCCTCAAGGCGCAATAATAACTTCATAAACATAGGTAGACTACGACAAATAGTTGTAATAAATGACACAATTAATAATACGGAACATTCCAACAACTATTGAACTGTGATAGCTCAATAAATGTTCTATTATCATGATAATAGAACATTTATTGATGTTTAAAGAATACATTACAGTTTGCACATTATCAGTATAGGCTTCGGTATGGGGAGGAAACAGACTAAAAATATATTCAGAAAATGAATGGGAAAATGGTCATTTGATCCTATGATGAATGGAGTTAAAATCGCGATATATGAAAACCATTATACAAAATTCGTTGATTTATCATAATTATTAATGTTTTTTTAGTCAAAAATGCTAAATATTTCATATTATGTCTATGAAACATCGTAGCCTAAAAACCGGCCAAGTGCGAGTCGGACTCGCGTACGAAGGGTTCCGTACCATTATCGCAAAAAACGGCAAACATATCACGTTTGTTGTATGGGAGCCCCACTTAAATATTTATTTTATTCTGTTTTTAGTATTTGTTGCTATAGCGGCAACAGAAATACATCATCTGTCAAAATTTCTCGGTTCATGAGATACAGCCTGGTGACAGACAGACAGACGGACCGCGGAGTCTTAGTAATAGGGTCCCGATTTTACCCTTTGGGTACGGAACCCTAAAAATTATCTTAATTTTTTTATTATTTAAACAAATCAATATAACAAATATTTCTGTAAGCATAATAATTTCCTCAATCTGTGCCTAATATCCAATTTTAATCAACAGGCTGATTAGTGTTGCTTTGTTTTTAAATTTTATTTACACAATAAAAAATAATATGATGTCAATTATTTTGAAAATAATCTAGTGGACTACTCATTTCTACTACGTCATCAGATTATTTTTTGCTTTATGCAGTGTTTCGTTAAATATACGATTCTTTGTTTTTATATCACAAAGTACACTTTGTGTATAAATAAAGTTTCGGACTGTATTGAGGTCATTAACACCAACCGAGTCTTTTAATATTTTTCTCGTTTTCTGATTTTTATAGCGAATGTGAGTTGGGTTATATATTATTTTAAATTTTTCCTCGCGTTTTTATTTTACAAACATATAATAAATTGTTATATTGGATTCGAAAATAAATGATATACTCATTTATTTTCGAATCCAATATAACAATTTAATAATAATTCACTTCATAACAAAGTCTTTTATAATAAAACGCATGGTAGATAATTTGAACGTGACATGTCGTCTATTGATAAAAGAAGAAACACTACCACCTGCACCTTTAACGCACGACCTGAGCGAGGCCAACGATAGAGTTGCCCAGGTGGCCATTATGGTCGGACAAAATTTGAATCCAATCGACACGCAAAGAAGAAGAAACATTTTTGATATTGATGTTGACAAAAATAAAAACAAAGAAGAAAAGAAAGCTAGTATCAATCAAAGGATGGACAGTATTGAAAGTATAGACACTATAGAGTTAGAAGCCGGTCGAATAAAGAATGATTTGTATGTTGCGGTCCATGCTATACCGTACGGCGTCCGAGTCCCGGACGAGGCTCGGAAGTGCTCCGACGACGGGAATTTCTACCCCGCGACCTTCTCGCCTCGGACCCGGGTCGCGCCCACCACAGTCCAGCAAAATTCTATCTTAAATCGAGGAATTTACTTCCCATCCAAGAACACTACGAAATGCTCACGCGAAGCAACGATTTGAATTTCCGCAGAATTATAACTGTTTGACCAAGATTGACCTTTATATAAACCAATTAGTGCAACAGCGGCAAGACTGTATCTAGTTTTTAATTAAATAAATTGTGTAGCAGTAAAGGAGGCAATCGCTTTGAACGATCGTGGGTAGGATTCGAGAGAGAGTACATCAACTTTCGATTAAATGACATTATTAGAAGTCTGGAGACCTAAGTATATAAAAAGACATTTATCACATCGTGTCTATGTAGCAGTTTATCCAGTTACTGTACACAGTGTACAATTAACCGAAGAAGTAGGATGAAAAGATTGCATAGTTGCAAAATTGGAATTAAGCGTAATTAAAATACGGTTTTCGTTGGCTCTTTTCTTTATAACTGCAATTTGTTTTAATTTAACAGGTGTAGCGACCAACTGACCAAATTCCATTATTTTAATGTATGTTATAAGAACACCGACCATACTGCAAATAATATAATTTAAAATATTTTTAAAAGGACCGGAAGTCTGCTTTTATTTTTATTCCTTTAATACGAAAATGGTTAAAGTTATGTTTTATTTATTGAACCCTTGGTTTTGCAAAGCGTAATAACGTTTTGATTTTCAGCGGTCAGTATAAATTTTATTATTTCCTTGAGTACTTCATAAAAAACACTGTATTTAAATTTTAGCACTTTAATAAAAAAGTTGACACAATATACCCAAATAAAGGTTCCGCTTGCATGCGTCTGTTACTGTTTAATTGTTTAAATTACTTACTTTAATTACATTTACGTCCTTTTGACTATTGTTTCATACAGCTAAAGGTATTTAATTACACTATTTTGTGCAATTTAAGAAAGGACTTTAATTGTATATACATTATGTATATACAATTAAATTCCAGTATGGCTTTAAAATTACAACAATGGATCATTTGTAATGGTTGTTCTGTGTAATTATTTAAAAGCGACTCATTAAAAAGGCAATATATAAATGGTGATACAATAATGAATAATTAAAGAAGTTCAGACAATTCAGTAAATAGTTCCAAGGAATCAGAAGCTATTGATGAAGAGTACACACCTGGATGTGAAGAACCAGTAGAGGATAGCCGTGAAGATGGCGAGCTCGGCGGCGCCGCTGGCCACCCGGACGTGCTCCACCATCGTCCACACGCTTATCATCGTATCCATCTCGCTGCTGTTGTGCACCGCCACTACATCACCAGCCGTCCAGTTCCACAACGCACTGACTTCCACTGTCTTGGACGAAATCTTCACTAATTATATTTCTCAATTTATAGATTTCACTAAAAATCCTCGGAGATTTACGCAACTAATCTTTATCGAGTTCTAAAAAGATATCAAATTATCGATTTCAAAATCTTTGCGAACGGTGGTAATACGTGTTACCTCCTCGAAAGTCGGAATTGTATTGACAGTGTCGCTGTGCAGATGTCACAATGTGCACTCACTGACCTACGTCCGTTGATTCGCCCGAAGCGTTTGCACTAACGTGACAGATATCGACGGCAATAGCTTCCATGCGATACTGATATGAAAACAGTAATTAATTACGACCTAATTGCTTGGTGATAACCTCATGAACTGTGAACGGGCAAAGTAAGCGCGTGAAGGAGATCACGATTGATATGGATGGCAAATTTCGCGCTGGCAACCAGTAGGGAGCGAGTACTTAAAGGACAATGAAGGGGGACAAATGGTGTGGGGATCGAATAAATAAAACTGTGATATAGCACTTTAGTGCTAGATAAATATTACGTTTGGTAATGATAGATTAGAAGTTAACAATATGATGATTCCAGAACAACATGCAAATACACACGTCGAAATCGATAAAGAACCAAACGAAAGTAAAAAGGAGTCGCGCACGTCCTCTGATATAACAGAATGATTAGTTTTTGCACAAAGATGCGAGTATGTGTGTCCTTAAGAAACCGGTCGGTGAGATGGAAAGTCAAGAGTACGAGTAAAAGGTTCAGGTGTCAGAAATATTTCTTCATAATAAAACGTGTGGATTCGGGCGTGAATGATAACGTTCATCGAATGGTCATCGTGTGATGCGTGATACTGTTTAATCTAGTGTCAATTTCAATAATTAAACAAATACATTTTATGATGAGCAACAACCTGGGCGTGTTAACAGAATTTCTTTGAAAGATAAATTCCGATTGCGAGAGAATTATTTGACATACCTACTTGAAGACTTTTAAGGTTCACCTAGAACCTGTAGAAGAATTTACTGAATTCGTTTTCTAACTAAACTTGGAAATAATTGTGCGCAGTGAATATTTAAGGAATTGACTATTACGTACTATCACTTGCGCAATCGTTATATTTGCTGCTGCTTTAAATACTTTTGTTTATAATTTACATTTCGGAAAAGGTATTTATTAATTAAGTAAAACGTGACTAATTTCCTTGTCATGCGTTTATTTGTCATCATGTTTTGGTACTATACTGACGCAATCTGAAATTGAAATTGGGGTATTATCTACTAATTTGTATCGTTTAAAGTGGTCTATAGGGGTTCCTTTAAAATTTGTCTTTGTGTATTCGTTATTTACTGAGGCATTAGCAACAAGAGTCGGGGAAGACCAAAGAAACGATGGATGGAATGTGTGAATGATGATATATGCCTAGAAAGGGGGTGACTATTGAAACGCACCCATGATACAGACATAAATTCCTGGTGTGGGGAAACGACTATTCAAAAAACTAAAATTGAAATGACAAAAGTGAAGTATGGAAGAAGAAAACATGTTGGATTGATCCCAAATGAAGACAAGACAAGAGGAACCATCAATCAACTGTATCCACATTACCGCTTAACATCAGGTGAAATAGTGGAGAAGCGCGAGCGAAAAGAAAAAAAAATGGATATACTGTAGAGGAATCAGCAGCATCTTTTGTACATCGCCAGAGCAGTCCATGAACTATTTAGCGATAAGCTTTTCCAATGTGATGAACTTTTATCTAACGTTAACAAACACGCTATTGTTGCATGAAGCTTATTAGGAGGCTACGGGACGCGCTCTTTGATATCTTTGGCTTTTAGTCTGTTCGTGATGATCAACTATGATGTTCTTATTACAATATACTACAGGAAGTCATTTCGTCATTATCTTGCAATAATCCCAATTTTTTTGGGGTTACACAATATGATTTCTTCTTTTATACTTATCTTTTAGACGTCATTCCCGAGGAAGTCGTATATTTTAATATAAATAAATATCAAAAATATCCATTATAGATATGTTTGGTTACCTAGTGGAACATAAATTAGTCCTAAGTGGTCTTATACGTTATACACTGAAACAAGACTGTTTGCCGACTATCGTAGGTGTAAATTGAAATAGTAAACGAAAGCATTACATTAGCTGCTCACTTAGTGCTGCCACAATAGAATGAATCAGTCATTGTACGCAAATTACGATTTATACAGATAGAACGTCCGATTTGATGCAATCACGCTTTATGGGTCAAATTGAATTTCCTCTATAGATATCCATCAACAAATCATCTGATTATTCAGTAACTGAAAAAGAGCTATTGCCATATTTACGAGGAAAATCAACTGAGAATGTTTATTCGCTTTTTGCGAAATACTTTGCCAAACAGAATCATCGAGTCGAAACGGCATCGTTTACTTTGAGTTAAGACAGTCTAAAATACTTGACTGTATCTAACAAGGTCGAGATCTGTTTATATTTGTTATCAACCATGGTATCACAATAATAAAGAATAAAAATATTCTATAGAAGATAAGCTATCCAACAATCCAAAGAAAGACGCACATGACGAGTTATTTGCGGTTCCAAGTTCCAATGTTTAATGCAAATCTTCAGAAGCTTGCTTAAAAATACATGACTTGAATAAGGATTATCACCGCAAGGGCAAATGAAGTATAATTTTGAAAACACTGATAAATACGCTTTATGTCTGTCAAGTTACTTCTCTTTTAAGATCAGTAGGACCCAAAATTGCACAAGAATGAAGAATGGCACTGCAACCTTTTACAGGCATCGCGTCTGTTTTGTTAACTATATTGATATATTTTAACTCGATCCGACAATCCGGTTTCTATTTTTCTGCCTGGCTTATTAATGCCATTATCCTTTGAAAACACTGGCAGAACCTGTTCAGAATAATAAACAGTTGACACAGTAGCATCACTTAGGGCCGGTTTTTTATCCGTAGATTTGTACTTGTACTATTATTTATTCGGTGTCCGTAGTTACCTCATAATATGGTATCAAATTTCGGTAGCATGCGCTTTTTCATCAATTGTTAGCCTCACAAATGGTCAAATAAGTTGGAGAGTTAATTATTTAACCATTGGTTATGTTAACTACGGATCAAAAAGCTGGACTTTAGTAACGTACTACGTAACTATTTCTTTTTTATTAGTCTCGTGTTCATCAATCTTTCTTTTTCCATTATTCAAAGTTTGATGCAATGTTTTATCAAGTCGTACTGTATTAGTATCTAGTATCGTTAAAATTTCACACATTGCACCAACGCTGCGGTCATGTAATGAATGCATAAATAATTGTTGATCAAGAAAGCGAAAATTCTACGGAAGCGGTCACAGTAATTGGAATGAAAAGAATACTAGAGTGCCATGAAGTTTACACGGAAATGGAACGGAATCTGAGTGTAATGAGTTTTCTGTAACCTACTGATATTGATACTAGTATTTGGTCAACTAAGAATTGAATTACTAAAGTGTTTATGTAGCTGGTTATGCGTCATTGGCTACTTTTACTACAATCTTTAAATCAAAAATATCAGCACATTACTAGCTTGTGTACAATTTTTATTGGCAATATAGGGCAAGTTTCGCTCATAAGAGAAATGAGCGTAAATACGTTTATGAAAGAAGAAATTATACATTTCACACTTCAGTAAACAAAGTATATGGACGATATAGCCGCACGAATTCTATGCATCTTTATGAATGAGGTAAAATGTAGCAATCAGGTCGAAACTAATGTATGAGTATCATGCGGTCTGCTTACTATTATCGTCCAGTTCTCAAATAACGATTTCCAGCAAGCATTGGACAGGCAGCCTGGTAACAATATCGTTCGTAATACCAGCTAGCTGACAGTAGGGGTGTCATTTAACAATTCCAAATAACAGCTCCGACGTTGGCACAGAAAGTGAAATCGACATGCAAGCATGAATGCTCGCGAATACTGCTGTTGTGAAAAACTGCATAGGTTGTTTTCTATGCAAAAATTACTTTTGGATACTATACCGAATATTTTTCCTCAAAAAATATCACGTTACGCTTTGGAATGTAAGAAGATTTGGGTAACAATTAATTTTTTTGTAGCACTGATGTGACTTGTAACAAAAGGTGAAAGAATGCGAATTTTTATATAACACAATCGTGATCGAACATAGAAGGGTTCGCGGACGCGATACGTGTGGTCACGCGCACGGACGACGCAATACTGAGGCCAACTTAGGCTGAGCAAGACGCCGCGTGCGCACGTCACAGACGAGCGAGCGTTCTATTACAGTAGTAACAGTGATCGAGTTAACGCGTAAAAGAAATGGGCGCCCAAATGTTGGCTTGACCCTCCGTGCTTTTCATGGTACAGGTCATGGTGTGTCATTGATTCTAAAATATGGGATCATCCCCCTGATCTACTTTTACCCCCAATATAGATCCCAGCTTAGCCATAACAATATCATCTTTTCACATTCCACAAATCCTTTGGTCTGTTTCTTTTATCATCTACATTTAAAACTCTGTTCTCATAACAAGAGCTTGCTCCTCAATCCTTTTAAATGCGAGTATATTGAATAACCAGTCAAAATCATATCTGAATCAATTATTGTTAATTAATGACTAAAATAGTCTGATAAAGCGTTCATTTATTTCGAAGCCTAGTCATGGGCATGGCGGATTGTATCGATAAATTGCGACGATTTATCACATACTTGCGAAAACATAGACCGAAAAACCGGACAGCGAGCTTGTTATATTTAGAGTTAGTCAATAAAAAAACTGGTATAATTTGAACTTTGGCACTTTATCTTTAAACATAGTCAAAACAGAACATCGTATGATTCGCGAATTTTTGGCGAATTATCTCGTGATTGATGATAAGTAATCGGAGGATGATGTTAACCGTAGCATTGTTACACTAATGGAGGTGTTCAAGGCTTTTTATCACGTGCAGTGACACATAATTCACTAAGAAACTAAATTAATGTGCAAATCAACTTTGTAGACATAGTTGGATGTAATGCTAACAATATAGTCAAAGGCATTTCAATGGATATGAGATTTACTCTTCTGATCGAAGGATTTACTAGATAGGCCATTGCTTAAAAAAAGGGTTTTAAGTTATCCCTAGACAAAAGAGAATCTGGATTTATATTAAAGATACAAAATTAGGTTAACCTTCCGATGCATCCAGGGTCATTAGCCCCGTAACGTAACCACTATTGCACGAGCTTTTCTTATATTTTTCGCGTCCATTTGAGAGAGAGAGATACAGTTTTTCATATATATTCAACGAATTAGTGTAATAAGTTTAGTATATCAAATGTTCTTCTTCTTTCGTCGATTAATAACTAATATAGTCTTAACTATTCAGATTATATCCGACCAGAATGTAGCTACTTGGACACCTCTATCATTCGCCGCGTTCAAATCCTGTCCAAACTCATACATGTTACTTTTCCTGAAACCCCTAGGCTGGTAAAATTGTATTAGGTTTTTTCTATATATGTCTTGATGTCAATCGGTGGTGGTAGTAGGATTTCCAAAATATTTATCTTAAGGTTGGTTGACCCTATATTTAATAGTAACTATTCTAAACTCAGGATCGCAACTAGTCCGAAGAAATATTGGTCGCTGAAGGAGATAATGAAGTCCAAAGACTTAGGCATGTAAATAAAAAGAAAAACATTCAATTCCTGCATACTACCTTGCCTAACGTATGGTTGCGAAACTTAGACCATCACAAAAGCACTGAGAAAAAAGCTCGCCAGAACACAAAGAGCAATGGAGAGAAGCATGACGGGATATAAACGTCGGAATAAAATTAGAAACATAGATCTCAGAGAAAAAACAAAACTCACCGACATACTCACACGAATCGATCTGCAAAAGTGGAGATGGTCAGAACATACGATGCGCGACAAGGTAGGAAAGTGGAGCAGGAAGGTCACAGAATGGTCCCCAAGAGACAGTAAAAGAAATCGAGGAATACAGCACTCAAGGTGAAAAGACGAACTTCGATTAACAGCTGGACCAAAATGGAGAAGGGTCGCCCAAGATAGGCACCAGTGGAAATCTTTGGAGGAGGCCTTTGCCAATAGGCATACCGAAATAAGAGACATTTTATAGTTTATTTTATATTTTTAACAATAGTGTAAGAAATGTATATACTCGGAATAAAAGGATTTATTATTATTTTTCTTGATACAATCTCATTCACCTAGTTTAAAATACAAGGTGTAGTCCGCATGAAAGCCATGCAAACTATGTGAAGAGTTGAATGTTTATAGTGGGTTTAAAAAACATCTGTGTGAATAATAATGGGAACACTAACACCGTTCCAGTTATTCAAACGGAAACATATCAATGTGCTGCAGTTTTCTTTAAAGTTATTGCTTTGTTTTTACAAACTAGCAGATAAATCGGGAATGAAAGAATCTTTATGGGATCTGGTTTTTCTTCGGAAAATTTTGTAAGGCTTAAAACTTTTGAAGTTTTTAAAGGAACAGAATCATTATCATCCTCATGCTCTTATCGTCGCGTGTCCTCCTCTATAACTACATATATATCTGTCGATCTTTTCTAGGCTTATCATCTTTAACATCATCCATCGATGTTTTTTTTAGTCTTCTTCTTCCCATACATGATCATACAAAAAAAATTATTCACTACATGTTCAAGAACCAGAATTTTCTGATTGCTAAAATCAACACATCGGTCTATGTAATATTGCCTAAATTCTCCAATCCTTCATTATATTATCAAATATTAAGATGCCTGATTGATGAGACTCATCACCATCATCCTCAACTTGCCCCTTGTTACTTGGGGTTAGTATAACACTTCTTCTTCTTTCATTTCTTCCTGTCAACCCTCTCGCTTTCACTGATTCTCTTTTCTTTCATCTTGTCTTTTCAGAAAATCCATCAATCTTTTCTTTGCCTGATTGAAGACACTGTGAGGCGTAATTTAAAGATATAAATAAGATAATTAAAATTATCGGTCGTACGCAATAATGTTGGACCCAATAAAAATAGAAAAGCTATTTACTAATATTATCTGTTCTATCACAGAAAACACTGCGCAGTTCGAGATTGCCTATTATAAACTCGTGGTCGCTGTGAATTTTCCATATCTTATAGGTTATTGTATTTGTTATTGTATTTGACATTCCGGTCATTGTGAGCTGTCATTATTGTAAGCATTTTATCCATAGGATTATCTGCATAATAAGTAAATCCATATTTAAAGTTGGTATGATTATAAAATGATTTATTACTGATTAATGTAAGGTCAATAATTTCGACATAAAGACAATATGTCTTATCGTCCGTCGACAATATTTTTATTTGTGAGGACAATAAGGACTCATGAATAACAATAATGAGATAATGATTTACAAGTGCGAATCAAGGTAGAAATATTAAATATTTCAAACTTTTTATCAATTCAGAGAATTTAGAAGAACATACTTTTTACAATAAAGAAAGCCTTGAACTTGGCGATGACCGAGAAAGCATCTACGATGACGAAGTCCATAATGTTAATTATCAGTCCGTGTAGTTTTATGGTAATAGGGTTTATGAAATAAGTAAAATAAGAGCAGCAAGTGACTGAGAACCACAACTGAGACGAGTTGGCCTGAACTAAAACAGCTCACGTAACGAATGAGGATATTTAGATCTAGAAGGTAAAACACGTTTCCGAAAGGCTGATCAAGCTTCTTATAAGGAAACTGCTTGCAAAATATATTATATTAGATGATGATATTTGTTGTACAAAAAGACCAGAAAACGGGTATACTCTCCTTTACGAAGGAAGGCCATTTCAAGTTCTGACACTAGATACATAAAGCGATACCATTGGAGTTGGCAGAATGTACAAAAGACATCGTGCTCAATGAGGATAGTTCTATCTAGAAATTGTCTAGACACATATCTGAAAATTTGCATTTTGAACAAGGCTTTAATCGGGAAAACTACTGGCACAATATATTTGATGAAGAAATTCGTTGTACAAAAAGACCAGACAACGGAGATACTCTTCTTCCATGTCTCTCCTTTACGAGGGGAGGCCATGTCAAGGTCTGATACTAGATACATATTAAATCGACACCGTTGTAGTTGGCAAAATCTACAAAACAACTAATGCTAAATGAGGATAGTTGTATCTAGAAATTAATTTTTCAGACACCACGTGTCAACGAACGTTGAACAAGGCTTTAATCGAGAAAACTGCTGGTAAAAATATTTGATGATAAAATTGGTTAAACAAATTAGACCAAAAAGCGGCGGTAAGTTAGATTCAACTGTATTTTATACAGCGTTATTGGTAACTCGACGTTTTCCTTTCAAGACGTGAAAGTGTGCCCTATTTTAGGTTTCGAGAAAATTAAAAAAAAGAAGGGTCATATCTAGCACTTGTTTGAGACTATAGAATACATAATATGAACGGACACCTTGTTGTGTGTTGTATGTTTGTAAACGCACCCAGGATAAAGAAAAAATTCTTAGTGGCGAGAAAAGCAAAAAAGAAAATTGGAGCAAGGTAAAAAACACCACGTGCTTCTTGCATCCTTTAGCTTTGTCTACGTTCAAACATCTTGTCATACTAGTTGATTGATTGATTGTCACCACACGTAGCCCACTACTGCTCAAATAAACGAAATTATATCCTTGTTGCTAGACACGGAAAGACCATAATGGGTCAATGAGATAGAATTACGAACTTCAACTGCCGTCGTCTCTTCCGGTTGATCTAGGTCGTTGTCCATTATAAATTACGGTATCTATTTATGGGACTGGGTGAAAGACTACATGTTCAATAGGAATATGTATGTATTTTTTTATTTGCTAAATAAAATACTTATAGCATCCAGTAAACAACCATGAAAGAATTTTATAATATATTCATCAAAGACATTTACCTTTATAAATGTTTGTCCTGTAATTTTTATGTCGTGTACAATAAAGTTAATTTTTTCATGCATATTCCCTATTGTGCAAACTATTTTTTGGGTCAAGCGTCAAGCTTAAATATTCGAAGTTGATCACTCTATATTTTCTGATAATAAAGTGAAGTCACTTCATCATCTTCCTGCCCTTGTCCCATGTTACTGCGGGTCGTGACGGGTCGTCGCAACACTTTTTCTTCTTCCATACCGTCCTGTCCCCCGTCACGCCATCAATGGTTCCCTTTTCTTTCATATAACTCCTCACACAGTCCATCTATCTTTGGCTGTCCCCTCTCTCTCCATCCATCCACATATATATTCATAACTCTTTTTGTAACATGCGTTTCATCCCTCCACATCACATGACCATACCAGGACAAACGTTCCTTTCAATTTTTCTTTCACTGGCACCACTTTTAAACTTCCTCTTATATACTCATTCCTCACTTTATCCATTCTCGTCACTCCGCACATCCATCTCAACATTCTCATCTCTGCTACTTGCAATCTCTTTTCATCCATGTTTTTCACAGCCCAACATAATAAAGTGAAGTCACTTGCAGAAGGAAATTCAATGAATTATAAGATTATTACTTACATTACAAAATGTATTATCTACCAAGATTCTACATCTGCTTTAAACTATGCCATTCCCCTTGATTATGTGGCATAAAAGTTTCAACTTACGATTTTAACAATATCATCTGCATAACTCCGCACCGTTCGACGATATAATAGTCACCTAGTACTATAGTTGCTTGTGAGTAGTAATTCAAGTTATTTGAACTTGTAGTTATGTAAGGTATTTATTTACTTCCAATATTAACCTCGCATGGCATCAGCTATACAATTCGTGTTCTCATGGTTCTTTACAAGGTTAACGTAAAATATATGATTAAATTCTTCTCTTCTACGTCTTGTTTAAAGTGTCCATTGTAATCGATTTTCATATATTTTACTCTGTTGGTGTTTTCCACTTTCTTTAGGTGTACGAAGCTTTATGGTATAAAAGGTGTTTTAATATGAAAGTCTTTGTGATAAATCAATATATTTTATTCGTTTTACAAGTTTTATTTGCTTATTTATGTGTCCGGCAATTCGTAAAACATTTTTCAAGCACTTCTTCCTGGCATCCGATTGTATATAAGGCGCTATATACGCCCCAATGTTAACGAAGTACTGGCCGTGTGCCCCTATCTGTACGACCCGAACAGATGGGGCTTTCGCAGCTGGAACTACGGGTCCGGCTGTTTGGATCAGGGTACGCGGGGTCAGGTAGGCCCTCCACCATTGCAAGCGCAAAGGTGGTACCTGACATTGAGGTTGGACTCGCGGTGGTCTATGTGGTGGTTGCAGAGGAGTGGCATGTTGTCTGCTCGGCTATGTGTGGGCCGAGCGTCATTCCTCGCGCGCAACAAGTGTCTGAAGTTACCGGCCCAAGGCAAAGGGCCACCTGGTGGTCAGACGCGGGGTTCGTGAGTAACCCTCAAGCAAGTGAGCTACTGTGAGCGAGCTGCATCTCCGGCACTTTCCTGGATAGAAAGAAGAGGACTACCCGTTGGATTAGTTTTCCGGCAACCCAGCTGTAGGCATTGGGTAGATGCGATGATTTGTATTCGAGAGGTGAGCGTGCTTACAGCTTCGGGACCATTCTGGAGAAATGGGAGCCAGCTTCTCTGGCGTCCTTAACGGGGATTGAATCCGCTAGCACCAACTGCGCTGGTGCTGGTGCTTGCACTAGTGCTGGCGTGCTGGGGTGCGTGTGGTGAGCGGCTTTATTGCTCCGGTACCATTCTGGACAAATGGTAGTGAGTAATCACGGTGCAACTCACATTTTCTCTTGAGTACCAGGGGCGAGTGCTCTCGGAGGCGTGACCTACCGAAGATGGTCCCAGACACCTCGTAAGGGGTTGCCTGGTATAGTGTGCCGCTTTCCATAACGTAAGGTTGGTGAAGGAGGCCACTATAGGAAAACTCAGTAGACAAATAGGGGTATGGCCGTGTGCCCGCTCAATGCCAAAATATCAATATTGAACCTCCTTTTGAACAGTTTTGTTTGCAAAAAATTATTTGATTTACATATTATGCTATGTTAGTTATGTGTAAAAATATTTATAGACATCCAAGTCTTTTTAGAGTTTCCAAAAGTTGCGAAAAAATATCGTGTTGTTAATTATTTTTTAGTTACACGAGAAAACCTTGTGTTCAAAATTATGTACATGAATCAATAAAATATTTTTGTTTTTCAAACCTTTTAACCTAGCCGTTACTAAGGAGTATGCTTTAGAAAGGTACCGTTTTACGGCACTAAAAGGTATGTAGGCCCTTAAACTTGGCGTACTTACGAAACTTTGGAAACAATTAAATAATATGGTACTATGGAGCTGGTATCATGTTGGAGCCGGAAGGTGGCCATAGCAACTCCTCAACCAGATAGCATAACACCATCGTGTTAGGGCTCATTAGATTAACAAGCGCTATCAACATTTCGTTTGTAGGCCATTAATAGCTTGTTTTAAAAATATTTTTACCCGTAATTATTTATTTTCATCTCCATTGGCTTTTGGTGGTCAGCCATTCTGTCAACAACAAAACTCTTTTGATAATTCATTCTAATATTATAAATGGGAACTTAAGTCTGTCTGTTTGCCTGTTACCTTTTCACGCCTTCACGGCTGATCGGATTTGGATGAAAGTTTGAACTAGGGTAGACCTAAATCTGGATTAGGACATAGGATTTTATCCCGGGAGTACGTCCCCTTGGGTTAATTTTTACTCGGGCGAATCCTTTAACAGAAGCTAATTATCATCATCAACTGCCTAGCCTTTTTCCAACTATGTTGGTCTAGTCTAACCGGATATAGCTGAGTACCAGTGTGTTACATGGGGCGACTGCCTATCTGACCTCCACAACCCAGTAACTGGGTAACACGAAACATCTTGGATAGACTGGTGTCAGATATCAGACTTCTGACTACCCGTAACGACTGTCAAAGATCTTCAAATGACAGCCGGGACCAACGGCTTAACGTGCTTTCCGAGGCACGGAAGAAGTTCGCTATGTAAAGATGATCACCCATCCACGGACCGACATTGAAGCCTTGAAGATCGACCCGTGCGGCTGTTATAAGAAGAATCCACTAAAAAAAAAACAATTTTAAAGGATCAATATTCTCTCAAGATGTAATCCAGGCCACTCAGAACCTCTTCGCCAAAACTTAAATATTGACACTAATTAATCAGTAGAGTGTTCACGTGCCAATAAAGACACAACACTTAAACACAAATGAACTCAATCGTGCACCTTTATCAGTGGACTTTGTGTCCGTCTGACAACGTGTCCACCTGACGGACAAGTGGTGGAATATTTCCGAGCATTGAATTGTATAAGACAAGAAATAATGTTATTGACCAAAAGCATTGTTGTTTTGATATTTCTGTTTTCAGACCAAGTGCGACAGGAATATGTTTATCAATTGCCTCATCTGGCTAGAAGCTCCGATTAAAAATAGCAAGAGAGCAACTAGAATACCTAAAACAGGATTCCTAAATAAATGCGCTCGACTCTAGGGTATTAAATTTACAGCCCTGTAATACAGCTTAGCATACGTCGCCAGAATTACCAACGTATACAGAACCAATTACAATACAACATTAAATGGCCACACATCATAAAAGGCCATTCAACTTCTTTTTAGGCACTCGTCCCACCGCCGACGATCAGCGAGCAGCTAGTACAGCAATATACGAGTTGGCGAACAGCGAGAAGCGAGTGTGTATTTCCGATAGTAATAGGTATCGCTCGCCTATTAGCAAGTGTTTTTGAGCGACGGGTGATTACTCGCACCACTCGCTTGGGCGGTCAGTCCTCTACGAGTTGGTTGGTTGGTCTTTCGGCGTGAGTTCTGACCGCTGAGCGAGCATCATCTTTGATAGCTCTTGTCGCTGCGACAAACTTGGGTGAGATAGTACTCGCCGGCAGTGAGAACAGCCAGCGATCAACTATTAATATATTTGTATCTTTTATTGACACGGGATCTGTATCTTTTCTTCAGCGAGAAAATAGTCGATAACGAATCGGTGCGTTGCTGGCAGTAGGGCAAGTGCTTTAGTGTGTCGATGACAAACTTACCAGCTAAATCTCTTGCTTGGTCCAGTATTCGGCCACAGCAACGCCGTCAGCTGACTCAGCTATAAGGTCCTCACGAGAACGCAACAGGACATGCGGAGCAAGATAAAAGGTGCTCCCTGGTCAGCGGAAAGACTACGCGCAAACACCGAAGACCGAAATCCCAGAACCAGCAGTCTGTTTAATGTTTTCCAGATATGCCACGGCAACGTGTGCCCAGGCGGAAAGCTCTCCGAAGGCTCGATGAAGTATTAGTAGCCATTCAACTTATATTCAAAGATCAGCCTACTTCTACAAACCTACAATTTCCACAGGCGAAATATCAGCAGATCCTAAAGCATATTATTCATCCTTTCAATTTCCGGGGATGCCGATTGCCGCGCAAGTGGCAACTGGCCATAAACGGCGTACAATTGTCATCCCGGTTTCCAATGGACTGCCAATTGCCTCACACTGGTGTAATTGGTGGTCTCGAACGATCCCGTCATGCAACATCGAGGGCTAAACGATATTAACACACATTATGCATTGTGGCATAATGGTGGATGATTGGTCCGGATTATAAGAGCTGGAAGATACATTGAAACAAGGGAGAATTTGCTTGATGTTTTATTTAACAACGATGTATTTACCCGACTGCCGAAGGAGGTGTTTATCAGTCTATGTATGTATGTTTGTTCCTATGTGGCGTTCTAGAGACCAAACGCGTTGGCCGATTTTGATGATTCTTACGGCAATCGATTCGTCTTAACCCTGCGAGTGTCACTGGCTACATTAAAATTGGAAAATAAAAAAAACGCGGATTTTGGGCGCCATATTTTGGGACTCCAAATATTTTTTTCCTACCAAACCCATCGAATCAAAAATATATAACACTTATATGTTTTTAAGTACCTAATATTAATAGTTAGTTTAAAAAAAAAACTAAACAGTTATCTCGTCTCGTCGCGCGGACATGTATCCTCCGACTGCACAGCATGATTTTCTTCTTGTTTACGTCTTTTTAGTTCGCTTTTTAAGCAATCGGGTTTTTTGATTTATTTAATTAACGTTTTTTCATTTGGGGTGTTCCAGAAAATTAATATGCTACTTGTTACTCTATACTCTATGAACAGTGGGCCACCCAATGGTAACGTCCGCGACTTAACAGGTTATAGGTCGAACCCATGCAGGCGCTTTACTTTGTGTAAATTATTTCATCACCACTGTTCTCAAAACGGTGAACGAATTCATTGTGCGGAAACCGGCATGTCCTAGAACCAACAATTCGAAGACATGTGACATCCACCAACCCGCACTGGGCCCGAGTGGTGGATTACTGCCCATTCCCTCTCTCATAGATAAGGAGGTCTGTGTCCCAGCAGTGGGAACATTAAAATGATGATAACTTGTTACTCGTTAATGAAAAAACTTTTCTTTAGCGTCATATTGGGTAGTAAAAAAGGATAGAAAGAATACTGAATCAAAAAGCTGAAGAAGAATTTGTATGGAACAACAAAAATATATCAACTTAAATGTCAACAACAATGCTCTAATCTTTGCAGATAATATCAATCAAATAAGGTATTTAATACTTTATCAAATGAGTATCATGCATCTTAAGATAAATAAATGCAGTATGACGCAAAAGCGCATATTAAGTACCTATGCACTATAATAAAAAAAATTGACACGGACATTGTCGCTAAGCCAACGGCTCGATAGCACCCGCTTAGGTGCACATAGATATTCAAATTCATGATAAGACAGTCAATCTGCCTAGTTTTTTCCAATTATTTTGGGGTCTGCTAATCTAACCGGAGGCAGATGAATAAAAGTGTTTTAATAGAGCTACTACAGCTATAACTTGGAATGGTTTTGGCGTAGTGGGGGTAAGTTCGCGCATAGTACGCGAACTGACCAACCATTATAAAGAGCGAACGGAACGTGGACGAGACGCGATTGGTCAGTCTATCCTTGTCTCAACTGACCAACCAATAGCCCTATCTGTACGACCCGAACAGATGGGGCTTTCGCAGCTGGAACTACGGGTCCTGCTGTTTGGATCAGGGTACGCGGGGTCAGGTAGGCCCTCCACCATTGCAAGCGCAAAGGTGGTACCTGACATTGAGGTTGGACTCGCGGTGGTCTATGTGGTGGTTGCAGAGGAGTGGCATGTTGTCTGCTCGGCTATGTGTGGGCCGAGCGTCATTCCTCGCGCGCAACAAGTGTCTGAAGTTACCGGCCCAAGGCAAAGGGCCACCTGGTGGTCTGACGCGGGGTTCGTGAGTAACCCTCAAGCAAGTGAGCTCCTGTGAGCGAGCTGCATCTCCGGCACTTTCCTGGATAGAAAGAAGAGGACTACCCGTTGGATTAGTTTTCCGGCAACCCAGCTGTAGGCATTGGGTAGATGCGATGATTTGTATTCGAGAGGTGAGCGTGCTTACAGCTCCGGGACCATTCTGGAGAAATGGGAGCCAGCTTCTCTGGCGTCCTTAACGGGGATTGAATCCGCTAGCACCAACTGCGCTGGTGCTGGTGCTTGCACTAGTGCTGGCGTGCTGGGGTGCGTGTGGTGAGCGGCTTTATTGCTCCGGTACCATTCTGGACAAATGGTAGTGAGTAATCACGGTGCAACTCACATTTTCTCTTGAGTACCAGGGGCGAGTGCTCTCGGAGGCGTGACCTACCGAAGATGGTCCCAGACACCTCGTAAGGGGTTGCCTGGTATAGTGTGCCGCTTTCCATAACGTAAGGTTGGTGAAGGAGGCCACTATAGGAAAACTCAGTAGACAAATAGGGGTATGACCAACCAATAGCGCACTCGGACCGGTGATAATCGTTCCCCGCGTCCCGCTTGGTAACGAAAGAAACCTAAAAAACAACTTGAGCGCATCTAACGACTCTTACCAAGTTACGTGCCGGCAACTATATCTATCTGAAGTCCACAACCCAGAAAGTTAACCCAGTTAAGTGCTTGCCGAGGTACGGAAGAATCTCGCTATGCAAAGATGGTCATCCATTTACGAACCGATCTCGGCAAGTGTTGCTTAACCTCGAAGAGGAACTCGTAGGGCTCTTATTCTTTAGCCACGAGATCCTCGAAGATGATGAGACTATACGTCTAATTTGCAGTCTGTCTAGACATACATAAAGACCGACAATTGTATCAATCTCCTATTTGACTTGCACCTTGTCCATTTTCCCACGTTTTACTAAAAGAAAATAAACGGTTAATGAGTCTGTAATTTTTTCACCACCGGAGTCACGGTACTTTCACGGCGTCATCGCCTTTAATAACTGTGGTTTAAGGACCAGAATGGTGTGTGCGGTTTTGCGAAACTGAATAATTGCTAGCGTGTGGTGTAACAGAGCCACTGTGTCTAATGATGTTAAATTGGCACCTTCAGGCTTTTTAGAGTTCCCTAGCGAACGAGTAAAATTTTGTCTATTATTTGTTTCCACTACCTCCATTGATACGATTTCCAGAGCATACTAGATTCGTTTAATATCTGTCTTAGCGCTTCCTCACCGGGTTGGTGCGTTTTCTTTTCTGTACCGAAACGAAACAGTCAAGAAGGTCGTTTCGGTAAAAAATCTTTACCGAAACGACAGCATACACGTACAGCGCATCTGTACAGTTTCGTTACAGAAAGGAAAACGCAATCCAATGAGAACGGCGTAATAAAACTGTAGATATAACCAATAATAAGTGTAGTCATAACAGTATTATTCTTATTCTATCGGTTTGTTATAAATGCGAATTAAAGATGAATGGAAAAATCAGCCCGAGAAATTCCAGAAGCACTATATAGATATTCCAGAACTCCCTATACCGTAGATAGATGGACGAGGATTTTATCACAACATTGATGGCACTGCATAATAATATGTGCAATTGCTTCTGACATTTTATAAGTGCCCATTTAGGTAAATCTATTTGAATTTGAATAATCCTTCCTTTTGTAACTTAATTTAAGAACTACTAACACTATCGTTAAGGTTACCCTAGTCGACGGCACGAACTATATTGTGCGCGAGGTTAAAATGCATGCTATCTCATGCGACAACACGTGCGAAAGAGTTAGATGCTGTGATGAGCAGTAAGAAGTTAGTTCGCGTACGAATTAGCACTTTTGCAAATTTGTATCGAAATGGATGATGATTAAGGACGAAAACAAGCGCGCGAAATTTTATAAACAGATTTTTTTTTAGATATCATGAAAAAACGACTAAATGTATGTTTTCAAAATAAAATTATTTGCATTGTTGAATTAATAATCTATTCCTGTATGGAGACCGTTTTGCAATTTTCCTTCTTCTTTTGGTATTTATTTCCGCCCAAAGATGCGTTAAAATTAGTGTTGAAATATGGAACTTTCGACGCTCATAACATTCAAAGTTTTTTTTTTACTTTTTTGTTTCCATACAGGGCTAGATAATGATGAGACAAATTGATATCATTTTTTCTATTTTAAACGTACATCGTCAAATAGTGGAGTAATCGCCAGACTACGTTTGTATGAAGAATGATCGACTAGTGTAACCTTAAGGGATTGGTTCGCAAAATCTACCAGCAATGTTCTTGTAATGTAATGTTTGTAAGTCGTTTTGCGGCCTATTAAATACTGTTTCTTTCTTTTCTTCTTTATTTCTTCTTTAACACGCAAGGTGACGAACATCATCAACTTTCTGCCCTTGTCCCATGTTACTTGGGGTCGGCGCAACACGTTTTCTTCTTCCATACCGTCCTGTCTACCTTCAGGCTATCACTGACTCCCTTTTCCTTCATATCACATAACAAAACAGTCCATCCATCCTCGTCAAAGGTGACGAACACAACAAATCATTTTTATAATGGCAGAAGAATATGCTGGCTATAAAAAAATACCTTCAGAACCACATGAAAGGAAGTACAAAATTAACTTTATTAATACAAAACGTGCGAATATAAACCACAGGTGGATGTTAAATAAAACCTGTAAATCTAAAGAGGACAGGTTTATACGGTACGCTATTATTGAAGCTATTACACCAGGGAGGCCATCTACCGGCACCACAGATAATTATGCCCTTGGAAACTGAAGATATGAACCCTCTATGATATTATAATAGTCATACAGGTTGTTATAACAAATCCGTCGTTTTTATAATTGCGGTGCTCACAAAAAATTGTGGTTAGATATTGGTTGTTTTTAAGCTATTGCATAGCTTCTATAGCGGGCCTTGAGCGCGGGGACCGAATCCAGAAATTCCGTAACGAAAAAACCTCACGCTCCCCACTCCGACGGGCACGGCGGTGATACTTTGACTTTTAATAAGGTTTTTGAATTCTGTGGAATCTGAGTGGTGAGGGGCAGGGGGAGGAGGTTTGTTGCACGTGTTTTCGATTTCCGTGTTGGTATTTTTAGAATGAAATTTTTTTTGCGGGGGGAGGTAAACGGTTAAGGGGGGGGGGGGGGGGGTAAATCCTATCTTGTTCTCCTGGATGAAGTAGCGAGGGGCAGTGGGGCAAATTTTTTGTCAGAAATGCGCTAACTCCAACCGTTTCTGAGATATGAGGGTTTTAAAATTTTTGTTGGTCGTAATTTTTTTGCCTTTTATCGGTCTCTCTGAGCTGTTTCTGTGACAATGGTGATCAATGTGGACCTTATGCTAATGAGAATAAGAGTCACTTTTGCTTGTCAAAGAAAAGCGACCTTATTTCAATGTGAATAAGGGTATTTTTGTTTTGTTTTTTAGAGTTTTATTAATCGTAAATAAATGCGGGTTTGGCTCGCTACGTTTTCGAGTTTTTAACTTTTTTGACGCATTTTCCAGGACTGGATCTAGAATAAATGCTATGCAATAGCTTTACCGCGGCAGTCCCCGAGTGCCACACGTCTATTTTTTTTTTATCTTGGATAATAATATAACGAAGCTCTAGAGTAGTACTTATGAATGAAAAAAATTGTCTGGTGATAATCTGCCCTAGTAGCTTATCCTTTGCACAGTACTAGTAGCATAACAGTATGACCTGAGATGCTGAATGAATTATTAAACGTTAGCATTAGTATTTCAAATAGCTGACCCCCGCGGCTTCGCTCCCGTCAACTGGCTATCTATCTACCTACGCTACCTACACTACCAAACAAACTCTTCAGCTTTATAATATTAGTATAGATGTTGATAAAACTCCTTCGCAAATAAACAAATTTGATTGAGAAACAATATACCACGGGTATTTAACGCGATGATTTCGATTCATTTATTTACCTATTTCACCCGACGTTTCGGCCGTGTTGCAACCACCGTGGTCCCGGGTAGACTCGTCGGTAGGTCCGTCGGTCGTTGCAACACGGCCGAAACGTCGGGTGAAATAGGTAAATAAATGAATCGAAATCATCGCGTTAAATACCCGTGGTATATTGTTTCTCAATTATGAAACGCGAAAGTTTTAAAGTTAATATAACAAATTTGATTACCATAAAAAAAGGTTACAGTGAGTCAATCTTAAATCTTAAAAGATAGACATATGATGTCGCAGACTTTTTTTTAGAACTTTTAAAGAGGAACAATTCCATTATACATGATATTTGCGTAACTTATACAGTTTACGCAGCGCACGCAATGGAAGCTCTCAAAAAGGAACAAAAGTTCCCGTTTTTAACCCCCGACGGAAAAAGAGGGGTGTTATAAGTTTGAGGTGTGTTGCTGTGTATCTGTCTGTGGCATCATAGCACCTCAACGGATGAACCGATTTTGATTTAGTTTTTGTTTGAAAGGTGATTGTATCGAGAGTGTTCTTAGCTATGTTTGAATAAAATCGGTTCAGCCGTTCAAAAGTTATGCGCGTTTTACTGTTTAGATCGTGATGTTTTCGCAAGATAAATATGACGGGGGTTTTTTAAATTTTGAAATTTTACTTGTTACAACATTTTTCATTTATGCTCCGCTCCTATTGGTCGTAGCGTGATGTTATATAGCCCATAACACTTTTTCAGATTTTTTCAATTCCAACCAGTAGTTCCTGAGATTAGCGCGTTCAAACAATCAAACTCTTCAGCTTTATAATATTAGTATAGATGACTCCGTAGCAGCAAAATTATATTCTACGTAAAGTATCGGACATAATTATCACAGTGAGTTAAACGGATTAGCACCTGAGCGGTCTTTAATTAGTGGTCAAGCGCAAACTTGTATATAACTAGCATAAACACCATACATAATCTAATTAGCAATAGTTGGAACAGATACAACATTATAACTATCTTCCTGATCAGAAAAAGAACGCAGAATCTTATAAATGATGTATCCGGCCAGAAAAGGTCTCTTTTCAAACTATTCCAGATAATATACAAAGCAGGTGCTACTAGAACATTTCTAGGCAAAAGAGATTGCATCTCGAGAATAATTGAAAAGGATGAGGATGATCTAATTAACGTCATTTTAATTGGAGCGCAATTGTGCCGACAAGAGAACCTGTTTTACGGTCAATTCAGTCTGATCATAATTAGTAAAGATCTAGCGAGGACCAAGAGCTAAATGGTAACCAATCAGCGATAGAGATTTAGACCAGGGTCGATAATTATTGAAAAGAGAAAAAAAATATAGTAGGATGAAACCCATTGGAAAAGGAAGAGAATATAACAAAAATAATTTACGGTCTGGAATCTGACGATCTGAAAAATAATATAAACCGTTTTCACCCTTAAAAACTCACCCCCTTCGCCTTCCCGACTTCAGATCGCCCGTAAATTATTTTTCCTTTCATTTTTATAATATTCTCCTCCTTTTCCAATGGGTTTCATCCTATTACTATTTCTTTTTTCACTTTTTATTATTTTTAATGGTTTCTGGTCTAATTGTCAAAACATAAAAAATGTGTGATATTGACTTGAGCTACCGAAATTCATGTAGTCCATGCCAAACCTTTTGGAGTCGTTACAATCGTTACAGCTAAAAGACTCTGTAGTACATTTCTAATTGCAGCGAACCGAGGGGTTTCTTCGAAATTAGCATAAGGAATAGATCTCTCTACAAATGTCACCTCTAATTTTCAGGCTATATAGCTGTGTATGAGGGTCTGGCTAGAGGTGATAGGTTTGTATCAGGGTAGGTACTTATTAAGTGTGTGTTGTCGGTGATCACCTATGGGACCGAGACGTGGTCGCTCACAATGGGCCTTGTCAGAAAGCTTAAAGTCAGCCAAAGGGCAATGGAGAGGGCTATGCTCGAAGTTTACTTGCGTGATCGCATCAGAAATGAGGATATCCGCAGGAGAACCAAAGTTACCGACTTAGCCCGAAGAATTGCCAAACGGCAGTGCCTAAGTGGCAGTGGGCAGGGCACATTGCTCGCAGAACGGATGGCCGATGGGGCCGAAAAGTTTTGGAATGGCGACCGCGAACCGCCAGACGATGCGTTGGAAGGCCTCCCATTAGGTGGACCGATGACCTGGTTAAGGTTGCGGGAATGCGCTGGATGCGAGACGCACGGGATCGGTCAATGTGGCGACGCCTGGGGAAGGCATATGTTCAGCAGTGGACGTCTTTCGGCTAAAATGAAGATGAATGATGAGGTTCTTATTAAAATATCTTCCATCATACCAATTTAAGTTTTAATCTTAAACTGAATATGGAGTTTGCCATGTCTAGTTCAAAAGATATTACTCAAATCACTTATATCATTATTATTTTTTGTCATCTTTAGTTGTTACTTGGACTTTGAAATATCAACTTCGAAAGTCCAAGGTTCGCCTCAAAATACAACAATGATTAATTTATTATTATCTTGATCCCCCTGGGCTATTATCCTGTCTCTAGGATATCAAGTGCGATTAACGGAATTATCAGAAACAGGCAAGTGATAAATAGGAATAATTTTAATAATAATATAAACAATTTCTAGATAAACATAGATTAGTTGACGTCAATCGGTTGTCGGCCGGTCAACGTGCGGACTTGCACGAGACTAGCTTTCTTTGTAGTACCTAACCTGGATATAAAAAAAGGTAAAAGCTTTGATAAGATTGTTGGTTATTTAAGATAGGGAAAGTGGTAATACCGGTCATGGTATATTATCTTGTGATGGATTATTCCCTGTTGCAAGATTCATTCCACTCGATGTCGATGTCGTGGCCAGATCTTGGAATGACTTCATGATGTTCCCGCCGACCGGTCATTAAATGGAAAATACCCGCTGCCCACATCATAATATGGTCTGGTCAGATGAATGAATAATCACTTTCATGGCCATGACCCATTCATACTACTGAGATTTCTTATAGTGGCCACCCTCACCCACCTTTCGGTATATAAGGCGGCACACTATACCAGGCAACCCCTTGCGAGGTGTCTGGGACCATCTTCGGTAGGTCACGCCTCCGAGAGCACTCGCCCCTGGTACTCAAGAGAAAATGTGAGTCGCATCGTGATTACTCACTACCATTTGTCCAGAATGGTACCGGAGCTGTAAAGCCGCTCACCACACGCACCCCAGCACGCCAGCACTAGTGGAAGCACCGGCACCAGCGCAGTTGGTGCTAGCGGATTCAATCCCCGTTAAGGACGCCAGAGAAGCTGGCTCCCATTTCTCCAGAATGGTCCCGGAGCTGTAAGCACGCTCACCTCTCGAATACAAATCATCGCATCTACCCAATGCCTACAGCTGGGTTGCCGGAAAACTAATCCAACGGGTAGTCCTCTACTTTCTATCCAGGCCAGTGGCCAGGATAGAAATATGAATATATATAGAATATGGCCAGTTTATCATCCACCTGGTGGGAGGCCAGCCAGCGCAACGTACTCCGGTTTGCGGTCGCCACTTCAAAACGTTTTCTGCCCCATCGGCCATCCGTCCTGCGAGCAATGTTCCCTGCCCACTGGGCACTGGACCGATGCCCACTGCCGCTTAAACTTGGCAATTCTTCGGGCTATGTCTGTAACCCTGGTTCTCTTGCGGATCTCTACATTTCTGATTCAATCACGCAAGGAAACGCCGAGCATATCCCTCTCCATTGCCCTTTAGGTGACTATTAAGCTTTCTGATGAGGCCCATTGTGAGCGACCACGTCTCAGAGCCATAGTTTATCACTGGCAACACACACTGGTCCATTGCTACTCTTATATTTGGGCGAATTTTACGACAGCAGTTTTTAGTACATTTCTATGTACCACCATCCTAACCAAACTCACTTGTGTAAAATTACAACTTTATCAGACCATATTACATATCGCCACACACGAGGATAACCCCACATCACATTTTTATAGCAATAATTAATAAAACTGTTATTTCACTTTGTTAATAATTGGCCGGCCTTTAGACCCGATTGGAACGACATCGCGACATTGAGTTGTCCGAATGCCGAAGTCCGTTAGAACATTCCTAACTTCCAAAATAGTATGCGTGTTTGCACTCTGCGTACTAATTAACTGTAAATACTTATACTAGTATTCAACTGTCTGGGAAGGTAATTTAGTACGTAGACATCTTGGATAAAATGTATGTCTCGATAACATTACAATATAGGCTAATCCCTGCCGATCCTTGTGTAATGGAAACGGAAAACTTGAGTATATGAATATGGATGGCTAAAGAATATTAACCTAGGAATTAATATAGGAATTTTGGTACGTAGACAATAGACATCGTGGATAAAATGAACGACTGGATAACGAACGACTGCCTCGCGGTTTCACCCGCGTACTTCCTATTCCAATAAAAAAGTTAAAAAAAGTAGCCTGTGTCACCCGGGGATAGTGTAGCTGCCCAACGGTGAATTAATTTTTGCAATCGGTCCAGCCGTTTCGGAGTCTATAAGGAACGTACATAATTTATCTTTTATATATGACTAGCTGCCCGCCCCGGCTTCGCTCTGGTTAATATAGATTTTGTGATTTTCTACTTCTTCATGATTCTGTTTTCCTGGTAGTTCCAGTCTTTACCACACATGATTCCTTCCCCGTATAAACTTGTTTTCTGGTCTCCTGGTCATTTGTGGAAAATCTGACTGAGCTCCCAGACAGTCTTAGAATAATTAAAAATGACCATGCAAACTTTCATCCCCTTTTTCACCGCTTTAGGGGATGAATTTCGAAAAATCCTTTCTTAAATGACACCTAAAGTGTATACCTAAAATCAATATTGACTCAAAATTTCGTTCTTCTATCATTAGTGGTTTGGGCTGGACATAATGTCAGTCGTGGATAGCCTTTTTAACCGACTTCAAAAAAAGGAGGAGGTTCTCAATTCGACTGTATTTTTTTTTATATATAGATTAGATTACAGTGACTGAAAGGCAAGAAGTATGAATGCAGATGGCTTTAGACTTGGAGAGGACAAGATGAAACAATCGATAGATGGATTTCATTGTGTGGTAGAAGGTAGCGGTCATAGAGGAGATAAATGGCAGAGAAACATTGAATTATAATGAGTAATGACCACTGACCCTATGACAAAAAGGCAGTATCTAATAAACAATAAAAAAATGGGCCACCACAATATGGCTCCCAAAAGCCGCCATTTTCTAGTTACCAATTTTATTCCAATTTTAATGTAGTGACACTCGCATGGTTAAGACGAATCGATTGACGTAAGAATCATCAAAATCAGCCAACGCGTTTTGCCTCTAGAACGCTGCATAGGAACAAACATACATAAGTCTGCTAATCACATTACTCTCCTTCGGCAGTCGGCTCAAAAAGATAAACAGTATCAAGGTGCAGTTTATGTATAGGCCAGGCTTGTGTTTATTGGCGCATCTTCTATGAAGTTTTGGCTTACCAATAGGCATGCTACAGCTTTTAACTAGACAAAAGTAACAGCCAAGTCTAGGACTCTAATTATAGTTTCTATAGGTACTAGATTACTCGAGTTAGTTGTTACTAAAGGTATCAGACAACCGCGCACTCCCACGCACCTATACATGGGGCCATAAATATCACGTGCAATATTAGTTGTAATCTAAAGTGTTTCAAGATTAACATCACTTTTTGGTAATCGCCATTTCGGTACGCAGTTATTGGAGAACTGTGTAGTATTTTAATTACTTTTTTGTCAAAAATATTTTCTGCAAAAATGTAGTTTTCTTGTTTTTTATAATTTTCGACACCGACTTCCGAAATGAAAGTTATTTTGCACTGTGTTTTGCTATTGAAGTCGGTTTATTTTTTGGGAAAATGTTTTTATTTCTCTCTTTTTTAGGGTTCCGTAACCAAAGGGTAAAAACGGGACCATATTACTAAGACTCCGCGGTCCGTCTGTCTGTCTGTCTGTCTGTCACCAGGCTGTAGGTACCTCATGTACCGTGATAGCTAGACAGTTGAAATTTTCACAGATGATGTATTTCTGTTGCGCTATAACAACAAATACTAAAAACAGAATAAAATTAATATTTAAGTGGGGCTCCCATAGAACAAACGTGTTTTTATTGCCGTGTTTTGCGATAATGGTACGGAACCCTACGTGCGCGAGTCCGACTCGCACTTTGCCGGTTTTTGTTTTTGTACACTATCACTAAAAATAAGCAATTTCTATAATACGGTACCTAAAGGATTGACAAAATACCCACAATAACCCAATGTACACATTACTGCTGTTTTTCACTAAGGAGTTCGCTTGTAAGCTCCATATCTTGAAAACTGCTGGCCCGATTTTAATTAAACTTGTACTATTCCCAAAGTTGAGAGATGCACAAGTTAATATACAAACTGAAAGATAATTTACCATCTGACCTTATTTATCAGTAGCAGATCGTATTTATCAATTTAAGAATCTATCAGTAGCAGTGGATATAAAATGGTTGGATGGAGAGGGAGGGGACGGCCAAAGAAAAGATGGAGGGACTGTGTGAGGAGTGATATGAATGAAAAGGGAGTCAGTGTTGGCCTGACAGGGGAGAAAACGGTATGGAAGAAGAAAACGTGTTGCACCGACTTCAAGTAACATGGGACAAGGGCAGGAAGACCACGATGAATCTATCAGTAGCAGCTCGAAGTCTGAGTGCCCGGTTGATGGCAATAGATTAGTCCCCCATTATATGAAACTTGACATAACTGGAGAAATGCGGGTGTACCGTAACTCCTCCTCTACCTAACCATTCGGTGAATACAGTCGCGACATTATGTTATATTGAGTTATGTATTATTGTTTAGATATTAAGAGATAAATTGCCTTATTTATCTACTTTACACATTGGCAGTCGTATTTCATCATTTCCATCGACTCAGTGTTTACAAGCTTCTCGTCTTATCTTGGCAGTTCACGGCTGCAACTGCACTGCTTACAAAAGCAAGTTTTGTATATCAACAATGTTTCAAATCCAGTAAATATTAATTATTTAGTGTCATGTTTAGTGCTTTGGAATAGCCTGCATGAGTAGCATTACATAAATAACAGCTCGAGCAGATAAATACACATTGGACGGTCAAAACATTGGTCAGACGAGGTCATTAGTCAAAGTCATGGTGTGACAAAAATGTTAATCAGTAAGATCAACATATTTCCTTTATAGTTTGTGGCGATAAAAGGTAAAAAGGAAAAAGAGTAGGTTCTAAAACACCGATTTCTGAAAAAAAAATAACATTTTGTAGCGTTTTGTTTTGGAGGTCGGTTTAGATACTTTGTTAAAAAAAATAAAAACTCTTTTTCTCAAACATGCTTGGAAATGTGAGCATTATTTTGACAACCTTCTTCGAGATAAATCGAAATTGCTGTACTGGCCATACATGCGATCAGCGGCCGGCAAAAGTTGTATGAAAATCCATATCTGTCGTGTGTAGCGGCCAAATAAATTACATAGTAAACTCATATCTATCGTGTCATTTAAAAATGGAACGATCTTTTACTCCGAAACATGGCAACCTAGGAGGTAACTTATCAAAGGTTTTATTTAAATTTCGAACTAGCTTGCAAATAGAACGCTGTTTATTGAAAAAAAACAAAAGAACACTAACGCGGGAACCACAGACTACTAAGAGATACTACGTGCGGGAACAATTATTGTTGTTCGTCATTGATTTTGACAAAATGAGTTCTAGGTACTACTTAGTTTTAATTTCCGCGCATTATTTGAGAAAAGCACTATACAAGCCTTGGCCACAACTAGGCATTGATGAACTTACGTATGTGTGTCACATTTACACGTTCGTCCATCCATGCCTCTTTTGCTGGCCGCTGCAGTAATGTACTATTACCCGACTGTTTTATGTGTTTCGCGCTTATCTTGTATGTATGTATGTAATATTTTTTATTACCTCATATCTTTTAAACCGCTTGATCAATTTATATAATTCAGATATCGATAAATAAGTCTTGACCGCCCAAGTGTTCATAGATAGGTGAAGTTCTAAAAAACAAACATGGCGGACTTTTGGGCGCCATATTGTGCGGGTCCCAATTTTTTTTTTCTTCCAAACCCATCGAGTGCGGTTACGCGGTATCAAAATTAAGGGTTTTAAGAGGTTATTACAAAAATATATACCACTTATATGTTTAAAAGTAATTGGAAAAAAAAAATATAACTAAAAAGTAGTAAATAAAAAAGTAAATTTAAAAATCAAAATCCAGACTGATTAAGAAGCGAAATAAAAAGCTATAAACAAAAAAAATCATGCTGTGCAGTCGGAGAATCAGCCAGTTCGCGAATATGTCTTCATAGCCAGAGGTCTTCTCATAACTATTCCATCAAGCCTTAACACGACTGGAATACATTTTTTTATTACGCAGTTCCAGTGCCTACCTTCCGTCCTCATCACCAGAGCAGTTCGATGGTACCATTTTCATTAGAACCATTTATTTAAATTTGCTGCTTCATCACAGTCATTTAACTATTCGGGATATCATTATACTCAAAACATACTTAACATTGAGAAGTTCCAGTGGCCATCTGTGCTCTTCTTCATCAGTTCTACTTCACCATATGATCTTTTTTATAATAAAATCGCTATACAGGGTGTCCCAGAAATCGACGTCAAGCCGTAAATGGGTGATAGACCAAGTTATAACAGTTCTCAGAAAAATACGAAAAAAATCTATCTCAAGTTTTTAAAAATTTATGGTCACTTTAAAAATTTACTAAAAAAATCAATCCCTGTAATGGTTCTTTAACTCCAATTCAAATTTTAATTTATCAATTTTTTTTATTATTATGTAATCTTGAATAATGCTTGTGTAGATTTTTGCCTAAAATTTAAAGCCAACTCCTCCTACTTAGAAGAAAATTAAACTTTTTCAAAACCAAATTATTCAAATTTACTGTTTCGCCCAACTTTAACTGACTGTACTGAAAAAAAAATGTACTACGCTAGTTTGGCAAGTAACATGAAAAATTGGCGCATTTAATAAGGATTCAAAAATGGTGTAACACTTGCTAGATTACGTTTTCAATAATTGGTCAATTTTTTTTTTGTAAATAGTATCGGTTTTTACCCAAAATGTCCATACTTCCTTAAAATGACTTTAGCTTACCTAAAGCTTTGCTAAACTCCGTTTCTAATTCGATAGAGACGGAGAGAGTCATTTTACGAAGTGTGAGCGAGATAAGAAATCGAAATTTTACGTAATTTAAGAGCAAAGTTATGATAGTGATTCAACCTTTTTACTTTAAGTCAGGACCAGTTTTCTCATCTTAGAAAAAAAAAACAAATGATCAGTTTTTTTTTTTTTTATTACAATAAATGTTCAAACTGCCTTCCTTCGACGGCAATGCAAGCACGACATCTTCTTAAAAAAGATCTGGTTATTTTCCGGGCAAATCTTCCCCTATTTACAAAGACAACGGCTTCCGTTATTCTTTCCCGCAGCTCGGCTAAATTCTCTATTGTTTTTGAGTACACTTTCTTTTTTACCGCTCCCCAGTAAAAAAAATCTAGGGGATTTAAATCAGGCGAACGGGGTGGCCACAAGATTGTCCCACCGCGCCCTATCCACCTGAGCGGGTATTCTTCATCAAGATGTTCTCTTACTAAACGGGCATAATGCGCTGGGCAGCCATCTTGCTGGAACCACATTTCCCTGTAAACGTTCAGTGGCACGTCTTCTAATAAATCTGGTAAAGTATTTTGAAGAAAATCCAAATAAACTGCGCCATTCAAAATCTCTGGCAGCTCAAAAGGTCCAATTATTTTGCCATTTAGTATCCCGGTCCACATGTTTACTTTAAATCGATACTGTGACTTATCTTGCCTCATCAAATTTGGATTTTCTACATGCCACTCGTGCAAATTGTGCAAATTCATGTTGGTGACAAAGCCATCTTCTTTAAATGTTGACTCATCGGTCCATAAAATCTTCTCTAAGAATCGAGGGTCTTCTCTGTGCCTTTCTAGCATCCTTTGGCAAAACGCAACTCTGGGAGCGTAATCCCGTGGTAGTAATGATTGTACTCGCTGTACATGATACGGGTGGAACTCGTTCTTTTTTAAGATTCGGTGGGCGGTACTCTTAGATACACCTGTGCTTGTTTCGATTCCACGTACAGAAGCACTTGGGTCTTCTTGGACTGCTTGTAGTACGACGTCTTCGTACGGATTACGATGTCTTCCTTCACCATGTACTTGGTTAGGGAATCGTCCCTCTGATAGTCATTAATAAAAACTCGATGATCTGGGTGACGATTGTTCGGGTACCTCTCACGATAAAGTCTAGCGGCTGCATTGGCATTGCATCTGCATTCCCCATAAACGAGGTGCATGTTCGCATATTCCAATGCAGTGTACACAGCCATGGTAGTACTACACAATCACAGGATCAGCAACAGTCCAGAGTAAAGCACAGGTCGTCAGAAAGAGGAATTAAACAGTCCAAATCACAAGCAATTAAGTCCATAAAACAACGCAAAAAGTGGTAAGTACGGAATCAACATGAACGAATACGGAGATGCGCAGTAAACAAAGCAGCGTAACGTACTGATTTGTAATTGTGTGTGCGTCTGCGCTTACAAAACAGAACAATAACTACTGCTGTCTCATTCGCACTCATCGGTAAATTGTATCTCCGTTTCATGATAAAGGTTGTGTCACTGATAAAGGTGGCGTCACTCTCTGTCTCGCTCACACTTCGTAAAATGACTCTCTCCGTCTCTATCGAACTAGAAACGGAGTTTAGCAAAGCTTTAGGTAAGCTAAAGTCATTTTAAGGAAGTATGGACATTTTGTGTGAAAACTGAGACTATTTACAAAAAAAAACTTGACCAATTATTGAAAACGTTATCTAGCAAGTGTTACACCATTTTTGAATCCTTATTAAATGCGCCAATTTTTCATGTTACTTGCCAAACTAGCGTAGTACATTTTTTTTTCAGTACAGTCAGTTAAAGTTGGGCAAAATAGTAAATTTGAATAATTTGGTTTTGAAAAAGTTTAATTTTCTTCCAAGTAGGAGGAGTTGGCTTTGAATTTTAGGCAAAAATCTACACAAGCATTATTCAAGATTACATAATAATAAAAAAAATAGATAAATTATGGGATTTGTAGCAATTGGAGTTAAAGAACCATTACAGGGATTGATTTTTTTAGTAAATTTTTAAAGTGACCATAAATTTTTAAAAACATGAGATAGATTTTTTTTCGTATTTTTCTGAGAACTGTTATAACTTGGTCTATCACCCATTTACGGCTTGACGTCGATTTCTGGGACACACTGTATATATGCCTATAAAATTTGAGGAGTGCCCTCGATTTCCAAGTCCCCCTTATCTGAACCTGACTTGGTGGCCATGGGACCACCTCGAAGGTACAGCATTTCAAACAAAAAAAGGATTTTTTAAATCGGTCCATAATTGACGGAGTAATCGGTGAATATAAAGAAAATAAAACGACCATAGAATAAAACCTCCTCCTTTTTGGAAAGTAGGTTAAAAAGGAGTGTGGTGTTCGTCCCCCTAGCAAGACGAACTGCAGGTATTTTAAAGTGTTAGAACTTAGTAGAACCATTATTGCTTAGAGTCTGAAGATATCTCTCTTCAGAGCTTAAACAGCTAAGAGGCTCATAGGCAATGAAGTACTGGTCAAATCTAGGCTCCAGAACCTCGAACATCGGCGTCAAGTTGCAAGCCTGTCGATTTTTTATCGGTTACATTTCGGGGAGTGTGCGTTGGAATTGCATGAACTAATTCCTCCTAGCCTGTTCCATCATCGGACTACAAGACGTACGGCGATGCATCATTGGTACATAGTGGACATCCGACCCATACGCACCAAACGTTTTGGGAATACTTTTATTATGCTTACAGCAAAGGAGTGGAATTCCCTGCCGTAGTCTGTATTTCCTGTTAGCTACAACCTGGGAGTCTTTAAATCAAGAGTGAATAGGTTTCTTCTAGGCAAGCATGCTTCTTCGTCGCTTACCATCAGGTGAGATAGTGATCAAGCGCAAGCACAACTCAAAAAAAAATACTATGATTGTTGATTGGATCAATGAGGACGAATAGATCCATCCCTTTTCGGCAAGGGAATAATTATTGATTTAAAACTATAAAATACATCAGATCAATCCGTAGTATGGACTAGATGACACGCCTTTTCTATTAGGTCAACTATAGCACGAAAACATTTGAATCATCAGGTGCCACCAACACATTCTAGATTCCTGACACGATAATCGTGACGAAGACCGAGTTTCTTTTTTACAATAAGTGCGTATTATGAGACTACATAACAAATTTTATATACAAAACATGTTTTGTTTTTACATTTTCCCTTTTACAAAGGTTAGGTTCAAAAGGAGCATAATATAATAATGTAGGTAAGTAAAAGAAATTTGAATATGACATTGTGTTATTAACCGTTCATAATTCAGAATAATATTGAATTTGAATGTCACAAAGAAAAGAGTCAGACAGAAGAAAATAAGTCCAGGCTACTCGTCTGTGGAATGCATTGCCAGATCCAATCAAACGTGCTCAATCATTGCCTGTATTCGAAATACTCGTAAAGGAACATTACCTGTCGCTGTCTTCGTCTTAGCGTGTCGATTTCAAACTTGTAATTGTGATTATCAATAGTCTTTCATCATTTATTTTAATTGCCATTATATTTAGTATGTATGTATTACATAGCATATGTATTTATCTGTGTATCTATTATAATATAGTATTTTGACAATGTTATTGTCACACCAATGTCAACCCCATTTCATGTCCTGACAATTACTGTCCATACCAGATTGCCTGGAAGAGATCGCGGAATGCGATAAGGCCGCCTATTGTATGTGTATTAGTTTTAAGTTTCTTTTTTTAATTGTATTTTAAGGTGTACAAAAAACATATAATCTATACTAATATTATAAAGCTGAAGAGTTTGTTTGAACGCACTAATCTCAGGAACTCCTGGTTGGAATTGAAAAATATTTTTGTGTTGGATAGCCCATTTATCGAGGAATGTTATAGGCTATATAACATCACGCTACGACCAATAGGAGCGCAGCATAAATTAACAATGTGGCAAAAAACGGGAAGAATTATTCCATTTTGAGAGCTTCTGTTGCGTACGCTGCGTAAACAGTTTAAGTTACGCAACAATCATGTATGTAGGGTAGTGTAGGTAGGGTGGAGTGTGCGAAAGATGACGATGAAGGAGGAAAGTTAACTCAGAGATAATGGCTAATAGAGAGAGATGTTGGCATGGAAGCGGGTCGATGAGGTAGTGGGCAGGGCACATAACTCGCAGAACGGATGGTCGATGGGAAAAGTTCTAGAGTGGCGACCGCGTACCGGGAGACGCAGTGTTGGAAGACCTCCTTCTAGATGGACCGATGAACAGATTAAGGCTTCTAGAATCCGCTGGCTGCGAGACGTACAGAATCGATGTGGCGACAGGCGAAGGCCTATGCCCAGCAGTGGACGTCTTTCAGCTCTAATGATGATTATGTAGGCATCGAAGAAGATGAGGTGTGAATTTTACAAATAAACTTGGTAAAGAAGGATGAAAACGAAAGGAAGAAATAAACAGAATGTCACGGTAGCCAATAGCTAGACTGAAAACAATTTAAAAATAAGTTGTCTACAAAAGATATGTCGTAATTTCTATGCTCAATGACGTCTAAACGATATTTTTAACTTTTTCGCGCGGAATTTTGTCAGAACATAATAGTAATATTTTTAGGGTAAATATGTGCGTATATTATGTGATCTTTATGAACACGCCACTGATGAGTTGTATCATCACCTTATGGAACATTTTTAGAATATAAATCTGTTAAATCTGGTTTTGTAGTTAGTCAGTGTAATCTAACAAGAATAGCCCAATACGCCATTCCAATGCAAGCAATATTTCTTCATCTTCTTATTTCATTCCAGGGTCCGATATTTTCTGATACAGTTTTGAGTTCAGTAGACAAGCCATGGCTTTCCAGTAGTCACATTGTCCAATAGATATTCTATCGTCATATAAAACACGATAAGGTATACTTTGTACACCAAAGAGATAATATAGTTCCCATTAAAAATCGTACGACAGAATAAAACAGTAAACAATTCAAAAATCAAAGCATCAACGTAAAATCACCTGATAGTGCACCCACTCATGCGAGTATAGCACATAACAACAACACTATCGCTGTGTGCACGCAACTATTTATCACACAAGTAAACAGCTGTGTGTTTACATCTAGTGCGCGTGCACCTAACACACTCGTGAAATTTCGAGCTCACGTTTCTTATGAAGACGGAAAACGGGGAGAGAAACAAAATTCGCTCTATGAAAATACTATTTTAACTCAGATTAATTCGGTTAGACTTCAACCTTGACTTGACCAGATCATGACCCACTTTTTAGAATGCTCCAAGTGGCCATACACCTGCACTTGTCAAACGTAGCCAACTACTGGGCCCAAACTGTCTAAGGGTTAAATCACTATCGACTCGAAAGCAAATTCTTATTATAAATAATTGACAGATTGAATGTATGAAAACACGTTTACAAAAGTAAATCGGACAAAGAAGATGCTTGGCATTAAACTTAAGCCAAATATAGTGCTAATAGCATACGAAAAAAGAAAGCGACCAAGAACTCAGGTTTCGTTCTCATATGTGCTATTTCAAGAAACGATGCAGACAGCAGAAGTTACGACTTGCAAACAATGAAAATGCAATTAAACGCTGTCAAATTTAGAACCAATACAGTAACAGCAAAAAACCGTGGTTTTGGCAAACTTTCAATTGTTTTCCCCGCCTCTTCCCGTCTTCTGCGTTCTCTGTTGCCCATAACAGACAATTTCGCCAGAATGTCATTGGTATTTGAATCACTCGGTATGGCAAAGTAAATAGCTTCATTATTGTTATTCAAATTGGATATTACATCAGTAATTAAGTCTTAATACTCATACATAGTCAATAGACCATTGTTTCAAAATTGTATAGACGAATGAACTACATATCGTACTAGTTAGGTGACATACATAGATTCAGACTACTACGCCTTTTATTTGTGTACTAACGTTTTGGAATATTAATAAGAAGGAAAAGTAAACAAAACATTTTACGACGAATAATGCGAAGGTTGAAGGAAAATGAGGAGGATGGACAACGATGGTCAGCAGAGGTCCGAAAAGTTGGATTAACCCGAGAATCTTGTCAAATCAATGCCCATTGATTAAATTCGATTATGATGCGAACTGTGAATTCATGATCCTCATAGAGAGGATCTATATATCTTTAAGAGGTAATTAACAATAAATTAAAAGTAGAATAGATTACCATGATGGGTGAGGTAGTTTTACCTATAATAGTAGACCCAAATTTCGCCAGTTGATCAACTTTCATGTTGTACAGAATGAGTCGATGGTCATCTACGGGTCAAAATTCAGTTTACCAATCCGACTATGTTATCGAACTCGGCTAAGTTTGGAGCAGGACCTCTAGCTTAGTAGAGCCAACGAAGCAGTCAACAGTTCGAATACCACACGCAGTTGTATGTCAAGCTGCAAGCTCCGACGAAAAAACTGAACCTAACAATTTAAGTTTGCAAATTGACCCCTCAGAAAAAGCAAGGAAGACGCGTAATTATGACTCACGACGATGGTAACAAAACGATGGTGTCATGCAAGACACATTACGGTGCAACATTAGCGTGTATTTCGCAAAAGATCGCGGTGCGCGTACGCCGCAATCTTCCGCCCTGCGCCGACGAATTGCGAAACGTACTGCTCACATGTCGCGTGATTTATATGGCGTAGTGCGTTAGGGATGCCTGTTGGCTGACCTGAGGCTCTAAACATGTGGCATTCGATGTCAGCGAAGGCTATAGTTGAAATGTCAAAAAAATTATCACGTGATTTTTCGATATCACTTGTCAATCCCATACAATTTTATCTTGGACAATCGCTATCGCCCAACTTTCGATGAAAGTCACTTGTCTAAGACCGCCGAACAATAGAGGTAAATGGTTAACAAAACATAATGTCACTGTTCGAAGGATAAGGCAGAGACGTACGTACATATCCTATAGAACACCCACATGCCTCCAGGTTACGCCATTTTTTTTACTGAAAGGCTCGCGGCACCTGATGGTTAGCGATGATGTGGTCGACGATGGAGCCCGCCTGTTTAGAAGTTAGCTGTTCATTCCTGACTTAAAGACCCCTGTGGCTGTTTTCGGTGGGAGAAAACACAGATACCGGCAGGGATATTGAAGCTATAATTGCTTACAAATAAGATTGGTGCTCCAATATTGCCTTACTAGCTACTAAACCTAAGAGGGTTGTAATTTCAAAAACAAAATAAACATCTGTAGATGTAAAAGATTCGAGAAAGAATCAGTTTTCATCATAGTAACACAATAGTTACTGTCTGTTTTAATAACATGAGCAACAAAGATATTCCAAGTATCACCTGATACGCCTTTGTTAGACTTATTTCAAATATTACTAAGGACGACCTTAGACCTCGGCTTAGCTTCCGTAGAACTCCCAGAGGGACCGTTATTGTTACCGGGATGTATAAGAAGCTTATGGACAGCGCCCGGAATGAGGTGGCGAGACGACCTGGATGCATACCGAAAGAGCTGGTTCAAGGATGCACAGGAGAAGAGTTCCTGGAAGGACTTGGGCTTATGTCCAGTAATAACAAGGTATCGGCAAAGCAATTCAAAAGTTTTGAAGTTATAAATCTATCAACCCTATCCATTGTTATACAGATTGTGTAAATTTGTAAGCAATCGGTATGAATAATTTTAGTTGACAAAACAATAAGTACCTAGAAAGAAACATACTTCAAACTTATTCACAACCAGATTAATTATATCTGCTTTTTCTGTCGCATCCTGGGGAAAGTAATAGGTAGACACAGCTTCATCAAGAAGGTATCGCTCGCTCATAATACTTCTTAGAAAAGGGGGTGACCAGATGATAATGCTGTCCATACAAGGACCCTGATAAAAAGTATCCTTTTGTTTTGTTATTATCTAGTTCTTGACCGCAATCTAGCTTGATGAAGCGAAGGAAAGCGATGATGAAGACTATGATGGAACGAGCCAGCCCAGAAGAACCCTGTTATCTCTTATACGGAAGACCGTAAACAGTTTGTAAGTCCAGATCATAGTCTCCCAGTGTGTTAAATTACATACAATTATTAAGTTCAGTCACCCTAAAGGGCAATGGAGAGGGCCATGCTCGCAATTTTCTTGGGTGATCGAATCGGAAATGTAGAGATCCGCAAGAGAACCAGGGTTACCGACATAGCCGGAAGAATTGCCAAACTTAAGTGGCAGTGGGCAGGGTACATTGCTGCAGAAAGGAGGGCCGATGGGGCAGAAAGGTTTTGCAGTGGCGACCGCGAACCGGAAGATGTTGCGTTGGAAGGCCTCCCACTAGGTGGGCCGATGACCTGGTTAAGGGATCTGCTGGATGCGGGACGCACGGGACCGGTCAATGTGGCGACGCTAGGGGGAGGCCTATGTCCAGCAGTGGACGTCTTTCGACTGATATGATGATGATTAAGTTCAGCAAGCAAGAACCGATTTATTCAAATGATTTACTACTAACAATAGCTTCTTAAACGTGATCAATACAGTGCAATATGCGTTTGTTATTACGATCTTAGTGACAAATGTTATTTAAATAAAACTGTGGTTCGAGAAAGGTATTGCTAAGTTACTGCTATTCTTCTGTTATACTGACCCATTTTTAACCGACTTCGCAAAAAAGGAGGAGGTTTTCAATTCGACTGTATTTTTTTTATTTTTTTTTTCTATTACCTCAGAACTTGTTACTGGGTGAACCGATTTTGATGATTCTTTTTTTATTTGAAAGCTGGTGCTTGTCATGTGGTCCCATTTAAATTAAGAAGATGAAGAACTTCGGAGATATACATCAGAACTCTTCAATAAATGACGGCAAATCACTCGGGATAGCTGCAATCAGATGTCTGTTTATTGTTAACATTATTTCATAACATAACATCACACTAGCACGCTCTAAAGGGGTACGCAGGTGTGAACAGTTCTGGGCACACCACAATTGCGGCCCCTCTTCGAGGAGTGGCTTGAGAGGCAGCACGGCGCCCTCACCTTCCGCCTGACGCAGGTCCTCACCGGACAAGGCTGTTTCGGGAGGTACCTGTTCAGGATAAGGCGGGAGGAAACGCCCGGGTGTCACCATTGTGAGGATCGCCCGGAGGACACGGTAGAACACACGGTGGAGGCCTGCCCCGCTTGGGCGGAGCAACGCCGTGTCCTCGTGAAGGCGATCGGCGGTGGCGACCTCTCGCGTCCGGCCCTGGTCAAGACCATGGTACGGAGCGAGAGGGCATGGACAGCTGTCACCTCCTTCTGCGAAGCAGTAATGCTCGCAAAGGAGGAGGCAGAACGCGTGAGGGAGACGCAACGGAGGCACCCTCACGCCCCAAGCCGCCGCAGGAGACGCCCTGGGCGTCGGGAGACGCAAGCTGATTCCCAGCCACCGTAGGCGCGGGCTTGCGGACGGCGAGTAATGGGTAGCTCGCCGTCCGATAAGGACCAGGCCCGAGTCGAAGGCGCGTAGTGTTCCACGCGCGCCTCAAAGAGATGTCAACAAAATTGACGGGGCCCACTAGGGCCGATGCCTGTCTGGGTCGCGGATAAATTTGATTACCGCGACCCTGGATCAAGCAACTGAAGGAGCACGGGTGGGTTTTAGTCAGTAAAAGTCTGACACGCCCTCCCGCTTCACCCAGAGCGGGAGAAGTCACAGGATGATTTCCCAATCAAAAAAAAAAAGGTGTGATCAGTGCACCCTGGTATACTCTAATTCCACCGTTTTTGTTTAAGCTTCTTGTTACTGGGTTAATCTATTGTGGCTTCACTTTGGAGAATTGGTCCGTTATGTACCCACAACTAAAAAGTGAAAATTAAAAAAATCTTAAAAAAAAAAATACTACCGACTTCCAAATAAAAACACTACAAAGTGAAAAATTACTTCAATTTCGGAAGTCGGTGTCAAAAAACCGAAATTTAAGTTATTTTTCACTTTGTAGTGTTTTTGTTTGAAAGCCGGTAGTATTTTTTGTTGTTAAAAAGTTTTTTTATCATTTACCCACGCGGGAAAATTGACATTAAAAACACTCTACGTATATATAGCCCGATGAGGTATGGTTCTACCAATTGGAATTTTCATTTGATGAATGACCTTCACCGATTAAATTACCTAATTAGGAGAACATAGACAAACAGTATAATTATAACGTATATACAGATGAGCAGCCAATTATCCAAATTTAAGAGAATCTATAGGAAAACTGCAGACAGTCCTTCCAAGACGTTACACAAAACGAATTTGCAAAATACTTTTTAACAAAACATCAAACCGACTTCCGAAAACAAAACACTACAAAGAAAAAAATAACTTTCTATTCCGAAGTCAGTGTCTTTTATACCCATTGTTTTCCGTTATTCGACAAATCGACACCGACTTCGGAAAAGAAAATTATTTTTCGCTAACAAAACACTAGAGGACACATTTTAAGTTTTATATTTTCCTCTTTTTAGCTTTGGTAGGTACCTCCAATTAACATGAAAATCATTTATAGCCAAAGTACATCTCATGACTATTCCAATAAGCCCAAACACGACTAGGATACATTGTTTTATTTCGGAGTTCCAGTGGCCATTGTGGTCTTCTTCATCAGTTCCACTTCACCAAATGATACTTTCTGAGTGCAAATGATTGCATTATTGATGAAAATACCAAAATCGCTATATGTATGCCTATATATATTTGAAGAGTTCCCTCGATTTCTCTAGGATCCCATCATCAGATTTCCTTATCATGGTACCACCCTTAAGATATCTCCTTTCCAACAAAAAAAGAATCATCAAAATCGGTTCATAAACGACGAAGTTATCCGCGAACACAAAAAAAAAATTACGGTCGAATTGAGAAACCTCCTCATTTTTGGCAGTCGGTTAAAACTAAAGTTCACCCAATCCCTCTTTAGAAAGCCTTGCGTACAAATATACCTCATGAATGCTACAGCTCGTAATGGCTCAGCTGGGAAGCATAAAAGTTTTGAGAGATCAATCTACCCGTAGGCTTATTACGTATCTTGTGCAAGAGCAAAACGATAGCGATCAAACGCTTTATGTCATAAAAGTCGGCATTACCTGCAGTGTAGGTATGGCAGGTCCTACACAATCGCTTTATAATCGCTCGGTGTTTGTCAAATGCACTTATTTAAAAAAGAAACCACCAACAACTCTAAAACTTTTGTATAGAAGAGCAATTATTGCGCAAAAATCGCTATCGTTTTGCTCTTGCAAAAAATACGTAATAAGCCTGCCGGCCTTTCATCAAAGACGCCATTATTTGCGCGTTCTGTAAATCCTTAAATCCTTTGAAGGACCTTACAAATAGGCTAATGTCCGAACGGACTACATATTCCAAGGTTATTGGTCCATTACCCAATTAATCAATGTACTAATGAAGTGGAAATAAAATGAGCATTTTTATATGCATGTAGATAAAAAACCGCCCAAGTGCGAGTTGGACTCGCGCACGAAGGGTTCCGTACCATTATCGCAAAAAACGAAAAAAAAAACACATTTCTTGTATGGGAGAGCCCCACTTAATTTATTCTGTTTTTAGTATTTGTTATTATAGCGGCTGCAGAAATACATTAACTGGGAAAATTTCAACTGTCTAGCTATCAAGGTTCATGAGATACAACCTGGTGACAGACAGACGGACCACGGAGTCTTAGTAATAGGGTCCCGTTTTAACTATTTCGGTACGGAACCCTAAAAAAAGTCATCAAAATCGATTCATAATTGGCGTAGTAATCGCGTAACAAACACACAAAAACATATCATCGAATTGAGAACCTCATCCTATTTGAAATCGGTAGAAAATTGACAAGATCTCTATGATCTAGCTAGATAATTATATCTCTATGGTGCTAGAACAAAGAAGTACTGTATTTTATGGTAAACGAGACTATTTGATGATGAAGTATAATCATCATTACGTATTTATACCAAAACATCTAGGCACAGTATAAATATGGACAAACAGTAAGGAAACTGCCTACAAACACTCGAAATGACACACTCACACAAACATGCGCATCGACCAGACCCCTAAGCGGCTCGCACTACTAATGACAGCAGCACACCGCGGACGCTGTTTAGGGGTCTCGTCGATGCGCATGTTTGTGTGAGTGTGCCGTTTCGAGCGTTTGTAGGTAGTTGCCATACTGTTTGTATATTTATACTGTGATCTAGGTAAATACAAGCATTACAAAATGTATGCAAGGCGATAGTTTGCAACTGTACTTTTTGTACAGATTTAATAGTATGTATTTTCATAACTTCAACGTCAGTTAAGTGTGATTAATGATATTTAACTATTTTTCCGATGCGAGGTCAGTTACCCTTGTAAAACAGACTTTTATGCCGATATCAGACTAGACTAGAGAGACAGCATCTACCCGTTATCCCACCTACACAGAAATTACGTAAGATGAATTAAGGTAAAATCTTGGTGAGCAAAGAACAGTAGGGAAGCAGGCATAAAACCGGCCAAGTGCGAGTCGGAGTTCTCACATTTAGGATTCTTTACAAAGCCGCAAAATCAAGTTGGTTGTAATAGAAAAATGAGAATTTCAAAGGTTAATATGATTTATCAATATATTGTTATTTTTTAATAAAATATACGCAATAATAAATATTATCACCTAATTTCAGGTTCATAGGTCAATGGGAAGTTAAAAAATCCGTCAGCACAAAATTTGGTACAAAAAGCTGACTTTGGTGGCTTCTCATTTCTGTTTTCCAATATTTTTTAAAACAATAAAATACTGTATTTATCTACTAAACGAGCTCTAAACAACGATACCACACTCGGTGGGGTAGGTAGTATTCTTTTTGTCGCCACCCTTTAAAAATATCAAAATATTTGACAATTTGAATGGCTTTGGGTCAACAAGATGCTTAGGTATACTGAGAAGATTTGAAGACTGTAGCTCCAACCGTTTACCGTTTTGTCTAACGGACAGACAGACACGTGAGAGGCAGAAATAGGGCTCCATTAGGACACTTCGTGTAGGAAACCCTTAAAAGAAGATCAATAATCGCCAGAGTTAAAGAAGAAGGTGGCAAGAAGCTGTCAATAATATTCACAAACAGGTTTGGTCCTTCAACAAATTGAAGGCCAATCCAGCTCTCTCTGTGATTGTAACACCAGAGAATTTTGCACACATATATTCTTCAATACATGAAAACAAACTGATGAAGAAGTCACCAGATAACAAAATAAACATTGCTATCAGGTTATCACAAAATGCGCAAAAATATCTAAAATAGGCCAAGTAAACATAATTATAATTAAAATAGAAATATGTAGGATACGCAACACCGTCATAATTTCTGCAGATCTCCAGATAGATAATATTTGCGTCATTGCGGAGGAATACTGACACGAGCTGTAAGCATGCTTGACCCAAGATAAAGGGCCTATGTACGCACAGAACGTGTTGTTAAACATTATAAATACAAAAAGGGGTTCAACGGTCAATAATATTGTAACAATTTATGATTGTATTGTTTTGATTGGGTTACACTTACTATTGATTGAATTATTTAATAATCATGGCGATCACTGTTATTAAGCATGAATCAATCATGCTTTATAACAGTGATCGCGAGAGCACTCGCAGGATTAGCGATGTCAGTATGGCAATTGGTATGTGTTTCTATTTTTTATGGATGAGAATTGCATTGGCTTTTTAAATGAAGTGAAGGCTTCCCACAAGTTGTTGGATCACGCACGCACTACAGACAGCACCGCGCCAACCAATAACTTTTCGTCCATATCTAGATTGTGCCAGTACGGAAACTACCTACAAACACTCGAAACGGCACACTCACACAAACATGCGCATCGACGAGACCCCTAAGCGGCTCGCACTACTGACAGCACCGCGGACGCTGCTTAGGGGTCTCGTCGCCGTCGGTGCACATGTTTGTGTGAGTGTGCCGTTTCGAGCGTTTATAGGTAGTTTCCATACTGTTTGTATATTTATACTGTGGTACTGGTCCATGTTTATACTGTGTCGATGGGCTAGGAGTGAGGGCCGCTGGAGTCCGGTGGATGTGATAAAGTCGACAGCAGTAGCATTAGCATCGCAAAAGTCCTTCAGGGTGCAGGTGTTGTTGCACTGAGGGCACGACACTTTTAAACTTTTAAGAAGAGGTACTCATTTTTCTAAATCATGATTTTTCATTATTAACACTTCTATTCTATTCCATCTACTTTCGGTATTGATATAGAAAAAAACCCTAAGGCTTAAGTCCTATCAATAGGTTCTATCCACCATCTACAGAAGTTCGCCAAAGGACACAAGTCCTAAGTACATCTCATCCAAATTACCGACATGTCGACAAGTCTAAGAGATGACTGATGACTTGATGACCAACAGTCGAGATCGCGTGATCTTCAATTACCGTCGGCATTGCCAGTTACACCAAATACATCCTACGCTTATCTTAATGTAATTAAAGTTTGTTCCCGGTATTTTCAAAGGGATTTAAGTGACAGATTCAATAGTTTGTTGTTGTGTTGTATATTTTTTTTAAGCTGAATACGAAGGCCAAAACTAACTTTGACAGTGAGAAAATCCTATTTTGTTTCAGGGCTATCTTGCTCAGTTTGGAAGCACTGAGACTTTTGGGGAGTTTAAGTGTAGAAAACTACATAAAAATATGTAAAATGCATTCAAAATGGGGATGAAAGGCCCACAATGCCCACATAATAATGTCTCACTGCAGGGCAACCCGACACTATGCTGTAGACATTCCGGACGAGATTAGGATGGCTCTTAAACAGATTAAGAACAACAAGGCACCGGATAATGACGTAATTACGGCCGAATTCCTGAAGGCGGGTGAAAAGCTAGTACTAAAGGCCCTTCAGAAGCTGTTTGATTCCTTCATACTCGAGGAGAATACGCCACAGGCATGGTGCAGGGGTGTGGTGGTACTCTTCTTCAAGAAGGGTGACAATGCCCTGCTGAAGAACTATAGGCTCGTCTCACTTCTTAGCCTTGTCTACAAGCTGATTCAAGAGTCATCACGAATCGTCTCACGCGTAGGTTTGACGATTTACAGAACCCCGAACAAGCCAGATTCCGTAAAGGCTTCAGCACCGTAGACTACATACATACGCTGCTGAAGGTATACAGAATACCGAAGAGTACAACCTTCCTCTCTGCTTAGTGTTTGTGTACTACGAGAAATTATATTCGATCGAGACTTGGGATGTACTGCAGTCTCTCCAACGCAACGGTGCCAAATCGACTACCAGTATATCGAAGCGTTGAAGTTTTTGTACAAAAACGCCACCATGTCAGTTTGACTTTTTGGGATCAGACCTCGGAACCTATGGTTCTGCAGCGAGGTGAAGGAGGATAGAGATCTTCGGATCCGACTCGGATAAGCAGCGTTCGGGAAGTTGCGCGGTATCTTCTCGTCCAACTTAACAGTGTCTCAAGACCAAATTCTATGACCAGTGTGAGTTGCCAGTGATGACCTATGGCTCTGAGACGTGGTTGCTGACAATGGGCCTCATCAGAAAACTTACAGACACCCAAAGGGCAATAGAGAGGGCTACGCTCGGAATATCCTTGCGTGATCGAATCAGAAATGTGAAGATCCGAACGAGTGGTTGTAACCAACTCATGTTGGTTGGTTACCGACATAGCCCGAAGTATTGCCAAACTTAAGTGGCAGTGGGCAGGGCACATTGCTCGCAGAACGGTGGCGGCGGCAGCGGCGGCGGTGGACAAAAGTTGGCATTTCAATGCCCAAAAGTGACACTTATATACTTAACACAAGTGTAACTTTTGGAAATACAAATCTTCCCATAAGTTCTATCACCATATATGTCAAAATTGGGAACTTTGCAGGCAGGTTAAAAATTTGTTAAGCAGCATGTATAGTGCTCGCCAAACTTCTGGGCCACCCTGAAGTTAAACGGGACTGTTTTTGTATGAGATTTACTACTGCACAGCCATTGTAGCCTACTTCAGGGCAGCCAAGAAGTTTGGTGAGAACTATAACTCAGGTTTAACAAAAAAACTGAGTTACGTGGTTTTGCTGTGGCTTTTCTGTGCAACACTGACATATGTGTTGTTTTTATTTTTAAATAAAGTGACACCATTGATTGGTTCAAATCCCCATGTTTGATTTTTCTAACACTGCGCCTTTTGATTCCCTTTCGAATGACATACGTAACATATTTTGTCAAAATAATGACTTATGTGGTGTTAGAACTTAAACAATGTAATGCCATTATTATTTAACCCTAACCCAATTTACTTGGGGTTTGCGCACATGTCTACCTTCCATATTTCTCTTTTAGCTGTCATATGAATATTATTATGTCATATATCATCATAGTCTACTATTTCTTTGAGCTTCCTGAGGCCTTAGTGCAAGTTTTTACTCACACTCAGTTGTGATAACGTAAACAATCTCTTATGTCAAAATTTATACAAAAAAGTGGTTTCTCCATACTGTCACCAGACGGTGCTTATCCAGTTTCATTACAAAATTATGTTTACATTAACGCGATTGAGCGTGAGTAAAAACTCGCACTAAGGCCTCTGTTCTCAAATAATCATCCAAATTCCTACTCAAAACATTCCTTACAGCTTTTGCCTCATTCCTCCACGCCACATGACCATTCTGTGACACTTTTGAGACTGCAAGAATGGGTAGATATGGTCAGGACCAAATTTTTTACGTAATCGCACAATGGGAAATGTGTCACACTGGAAAATAAATGTAAATAGACTACTTACCTACCTAAAATCTTACAACTATTTGCACACACCCTAATAAATATATTGTGCTACATTTATTTTCCAGTGTGACACATTGTCCGTTGTGCGATTACGTCAAAAAAAAAATCCTGACCCATTTAATATGCCTTGGATTCCTTTTGCCCTATTGGTCTCATATTGTTTCAAAGAGATTTCATCTTTATTTTAAAATAAGCTCAAAAGTTGGATCATCCTTTCCATCAACTAGAAAAAGGAAGAATAACCATATTTAAAAAAATAGCAGTCTACTCTTCAATCATCGAGTTTTGTTTTATGAAAAATACTTTTAAAATAATTTAGGCACTGACTTTTTCAATAAAACCTTTTTTAGTATTGTCAAAAAATATGAGAACTGCTTGAACCACTACAATAGAATTTTGAAAGATTGCACCATGAAGTTGTTACAGGATATTTGTGAATATTATAAATGTAGGTAACTCAACAAATTGTCAAGCAACATCGGACGACACAGTTTGCGTTAGATTGGATGCCATTGTTGTTGTTTTTCGCTAACAAGACATTTTATGAATATCAAACAAGAATAAGTAAAACTCACACTACCGGCACTTTATGAGTCATAAAATAGTACATTGACTGTAAAACAATGCCGGAGAGTCAAGGGTACCCTTCGCCATGCTTTGATTGTCAGGGCTGCGATTTACATTTTACAAGTAACCTCAAAATTTTTAACGCTCTTTATTAGGAACGATTTCTAACGCAACAATGTAATAGAAACTGAAACATACTGGCTAAGGTCATCATTCGTTGCATCCGAAAGAATACCACAAATATAGAACGTCTATAAAAAGACATGCAATCTGCCGGGTTGTTTGTAAAAGAAAATAAACTTACCTTGTCTTATTATGATGCCGACGAATACACTTCACTTCTTGCTTTATTTGTAAATAACTAACATGAAGTCACTTAGAGTTTATTGTGTGTGAAAAAAGAAATTTGTTTCAAATTTCGCACCGACAACAAAATGTTTGTGTAACTGAAAGTGAAAATATTTAGTATTGCAAGTTTAACAAGTTTTATCAAAAATTCCACCGATTTGAATAATCATTAATTTTATTATAAAAAATTAAGAACCTAAAGGCAAAAGATTTTTATATCATTAATTGAAACACTGAAAAAAGTAGTAAATGTTTTTTTAATTAATCTAATTATAAAAGTTAGTAAACTAGATTGTCATGAATTCTCCATTTAAAAACTTTTTTTATTGGTTTGGGCAATATTAATTTAATGCCAAAACAAATGACAATCATAACCATTCCATTTGACGAAGGGTTCAGTCAGTGGCTTTCTTTTATTTCATGTTATAAGTTAAAACTTATCTTAAAAAAATTAAAGTTGCCTTTCGAACAAAACGATGTTATGCTTAAGTTGCAATGTTATCCCTATTTTAGGCATTATAGAGTATTATCGACTGAAGTTTCTAATTTGTTCTTTTTTGCTATTTTAAAATCTAGCGATTTTCTGCGTACACGGGAAAATTATCTCACAACGCTCCATTTCAAGAAATGTATTCAATAAGCGATGTTTTCATAGAAATCATAAACACCTTTACCATTCATATCGTACTGAAAATAATAATAAAGTTTAAAGATAGTGACAGAATATAATAAAAAAGATCATTTTTTGTTGCATATTTGCGAAAAATTTATAGACGGTTTGTTACACATAACGCAACTGTATCGGAACGTTTCAGTGATGAAGTCATCGCCTGTCAAAATTTGTCATAGTTAATGTCAAAACAAATTATTTTCATTTCCGAAATATAAAATAGAATTTGTTATAACAGCTCAAAATGGGTCTTTTTGGGAAATCTCCAGAGAGAAATCCGAAGGAAATGGTACATCTAATATCCAAATTGAGGCAAACGATAAAAAACAATAGTAGTTTACTAAAAATATCGCTATGTTTTAGGTAAACGAGTGGTCTCATAAAATACGGAAAGAAGGATATAACTTAGATAGACAAATAAGAGGTAAGTCATGCATCTCCTGTATTTACTGCAAGCTAAAAACTTTATGCTCCAAAGTGCATCAACAGAGATTAACCTACACCTACACCTTGATAGGAATGACAAAAACTAGTTTATGGAGTCAATGGAGCCAAGGTCAAGTGTCTTTGTCATGATCTTCATTTAAATGAGGACACCTATACAATTTCTGATCACCTGAATAGTTTTTAATTATGTAAATGAATGAATATTGCTGTATTCCCTATGAAAATATACTCTTCTTAGTACTCAGTATATTTTGAAGGTTCTACTTTTGTAAACAAAAATATGATGAGTCTGTAAAAACTTGATCATCTGAAACTAGTTTATGTTTTCTTTTTTTTTAATATCTTTGCCTTACACTAGGAATTTCTTCCTTCTGTCTTTAAGTTTAGGTTTATAATTCTCTAACTTTCTAGTTTTCTATTGATACATACTTATTACTTCCTCAGCCATACAAAGAGAAGAGGACAAAATAAAGCGGTCCCTAAAAGAAGCGGCAGCTAAGAGCGACAAACAAGTATGCACAATACTGGCGAAGGAGATCATCCGGTCTCGGAAAGCGATCAGTAAAATATACACAAGCAAAGCACATCTCAACTCTGTGCAAATGCAGATGAAAAATCAATTAGGTAAGGTAATCAACATCATTTTTAGGGTTCTGTACCCAAAGGGTAAAAACGGGACCATATTACTAAGACTCTGCCGTCCGTCTGTCTGTCTTTCACCAGGCTGTATCTCATGAACTGTGATAGACAGTTGAAATTTTCACAGACGATGTATTTTTATTGCTGCTATAACAAAAAATACTAAAACAGTTACTACTATGACTAAATAACTATTTAAGTTGGGCTCCCATACAACAAACGTGTTTTTTTTTTCAATAATGGTACGGAATCCTTCGTGCACGAGTCCGACTCGCCTTAGGTGGTTTTTCCTGCCCTTATGCCAATTTATTTGAGGATGACACAGCATATCTTAGATACGGAATTTACAAATCAGACAGCCAATCAGTAATATGTTGATATGATTTTTACAACAATAGAATAGAATAGAATAGAATACTCTTTATTATGTACACCAAATAAGTTACAGAAAGTATAGATAAAGAAAAAAATACATTGGGTGACACAATGGGCGGCCTTATCGCTAAAAGCGATCTTCAATCAACAATCCCTCCATCATTTCTTTTGTTTTCCTTTGTCATTATAACCCACACTTATAATCAAAGCTTTCCTCTTTACATGTGCCTAATTATCTAGCTATATTGAGTAAAACTGTTTTAGTTCATTATTCATTGAAGGGAAAAATTGTGAGATAAAAATAATATTCTAGAGCGAAAAATTTGAAGACACGTATAGGGCTTCTTATAGGCAAGTATCATTCATGTCAGCGATGGCGATTGATGATATGTCAAAATGTAAGTGAATGATTATGTGACATTTCAATAGAGTTTGGATTGCCATACATTTGTGTCATTTTTCCAATCGCTATCGCTATGCTTTCATTGATAGTATGTCGCTTGTCTAGTACCTGCCAGTCTGTGCAGTGAGAATCTTGCGCTGATTTTCATAATTAATTTTAATGTCAAAGCAAATTTCTAACTCACCGTGGTTCTTAAGAACTGCGGAAGTACATGAACATTTAAATATCAAGACAGTAGTGTTTAGTTTAGTTTCGACGGGCTGTTTCCGCAACTCCACGACCAAGCGCGTATTTTGCGTACGGGTGGGATTTAGTCACATCATTCGATCCACCCCAGCTCCTCGAGAAAGGCCAGCAGCGCCCTGGTGCTGCCGACGATCTCCTGCAGGGTACCTGGGTTGCCGAAGTATTTGGGCCCTGTAGCCAGCGATTACAGGGCAGCTTAGGAGTAGGTTTGCTGCCGTCTCTTCCTCCACCATGCAAGCTCTGCAGAGTGGGCTGTCCGTGATACCTAAGACAAAGAGGTGCTTATTAAAGGTCCCATTTCCAGTGGTTACGGCTGTGACAGCTCGCAACTGTGGCTTAGTTAGTCGTAGGACCCTTTTCGTGAAACGGCCATCAATGAGGGGTAGTGCCTCCTTGGCCTGCCTACTTTCGCTATGATCCATCCATAGCTTGCTGTGTTGATCCCTGGTGCGTTTTCTTACCAGATCGCGTAAGTACCCGAAAGGTAAAGGCACTATGGGCTCCGGGCCCACCGGTGCCATATTTGAGCCCCTACGGGCGAGCTCATCCGCAGCGTCGTTCCCTCTGAAGTCGCTGTGTCCTTTGATCCATTGAATGGTTACTTTATTGTGCATACCGACCTGGTTCAGTCGCCGATGACACTCGTAAATCAGCCCTGAGTTGACTGTATGGCTGTTTAGTGCTTGCAGGACGGCCATGCTGTCCGAAAGTATACGTATAGGGAAGTCCTTTACCTCCCTAGTCAGGACCGCAGAGGCCGCGTAGCCCCTCGCAGCGGTTATCCTCGTGTAACTGGATTCTGTATTTTTTATCAAAAATTACTTTCTTGGGTATGCGGCCATTAATGGCTCTAGTCAGTGGGATTTCGCGGTGGAGACCCTCTAGTAGAGCGGTGTGTTGAGTCTCTCGCTTACCCCAGAGACCCAGTGCCTTTAGACGCACAGCTGCCATCGTCGCTTCCTGCTGTATAAACAGATGCAGAGGGGAGAGCCCCAGCATAGCCTCGAGCGCTGCGGTCGGCGTAGTCCTCATGCAGCCCGTTGTCGCCATGCAGGCCAGTCTCTGCACACGCTGTAGCTTGTTCACGGCTGTAGTTAGTTTAGTGCGAGGCCACCAAACCACGGCCCCATAGGGGATCATGGGCCGAATCACCGCACTGTACAGCCAGAGTATTATAGGCCCCACTTCTTACCTATCATTTTCCTGCATTGCCAGAAGGTGATGCAGGCCCTGTCTAACTTATTGTCTAAATGTCTGCTACAGTTCAACTTACTGTCAAGAATGACTCCCAAATACTTGACCTAGTGGAAAGCTGGAGCTCTGTATCGAACAGCTTAGGCAGGCGGAAGGGGACTAGTGCCCTTTTCTGGGTGAACATGACCTATGTTAGTTAGTTTTAGTGGGGTTAACTGATAGTTCATACTCCCTGCACCATCGCTCCACTATACGTAATGCTTGCTGAGTAAGGTTGCAAATTGTACCAGTCACCTTCCCAGGTACTAGGATTGCGAGGTCGTCTGCATAACCTATTGTGTAGTAACGGTGTATCAAGACAGTAAAGGAAGTAAGATCGTCCTGTTCCAAATACAAAGCACGACTTGCAATCCATCCGAACCAACTAGCAATGCAGTTGACTATTCCCGAATCAATACGCAGACTGAAAAGGTGGCATATTTTGGAAATTGACAGCTGCACATAATTCACTATGCAGATTTTCCCAAAAGGGGTTTTGCTATGAAAGCTACAAAATTATTTCATTTCATCTGCTCATAGTCTACCGACTGATTGCAAGATTAAGAAAACAAAAAAAATATGTAATTATTTGTGTATTTGCAGCTACATTAAGAGTTGCAGGATCATTGCAGAAGTCAACAGAGGTAAGTCATAATTAATTATTCTTATCTAGATATTTAGATAAATCTAACTGGTCTCAAACAACAGTGGATTTTCGAAAATCTTTCCTTCTTTCATGATTAATGCTACGTACTGCGAAAGCTGTATTTTCTAAGCAACAGCTAGCAAAGCCATGTTAATTGGGAGCTATCAACCTTACCGTTAGTAGCTGTCTAAAAACCGTTCAGGATCTACCAAATAAAGTAGGTAAATAACCTTGGCATTAACAAAAAATTTCCATAAAAACCATGTGGGTCACTGTTTAATCGAACTACGAAACCAAGGTCTGAATGAATTTAAAGAAACTGACGCCTTTGAAGGCAGACTGACAAAAGTAATTCGCTGAACTGGCTTTCTGCGTCTTATTTAGTAGCTGTCTGTAAACACTGATGGTCTTATATCTTTGATGCTGATTGTCTTACTAATGGGTATCTTTTCGTGAAGGCCAGACTGGCAGCCAGTCTGTATAAAATACTGGTGTTTAGCTGCAGCAGGTTAGGTTGGAATCCCACCTAAACATAGTTGGGAGAAGGCTCGGCAGTCTTTTTTTAAACGCTAAAGGTGCTGTGCTTCACGGGTCTTCTCTTATGATTTTCTAATTTCCCCAGGTGATGCAAGCAATGCAGACGCTGGTCCGTCTTCCAGAGATAGCAGCAACGATGCAGGAGCTCAGCAAAGAGATGATGAGAGCAGGCATTATTGAGGAGATGCTCGACGAGACCATGTCCAGCATGGAGGATGAAGAGGAAATGGAGGAAGCGGCGCAGAGTGAGGTTGATAAGGTAAGCAATTTTACTGTTCTGATTTAATCAAATACTTTGGTTGAAAATAGTTGGATTTCGCGGCCTCATATATTTTATAAGTTTGTTCCGTCGACCCTAAGCCAAATGGTTAGCCCGTTAGGCTCGCCTATAAATTTCATACAAAATGTTGGTACTAAAGTGATGTAGGTTGTAATTTTTTTTAGTGCGGTGGGTCCCGCTCAAATACTTATGCGACTGCCAAGATGTGGGCCAGGCTTAAGAAATATATTAAGCTTTAGCAGTTGAGTAAACGCAAGATGGGTAAACAATACCTCACTGTATCATGAGATATTTGTTCGGAAAATAAATGACTCATTTTATATTTCAAATAGGTATTTTTACGCCGGCTACTACAAACTTATGTTCTGCATAGTAAAAGTCAAATTTCTTTATTTTTTTTTAATTTTTTTTTTTTTTTTTTTCAATGGCGCCATTAGACGGCACGTTCGAACGTCAAAAATTTATATTCATAAGTAATAATAATTGATTCTACCGTCCATTCGGCAAAGTAACTTGTTATGGAGAAGAACGGACTTAGTGATGGGCGATTACTACTAAAAGTAATCGAATTAGTCGATTGTTCAGTTTAGACGATATAAGTCGATAACAATCGATGTTAGTCGATTGTTATCGACCAGCGGCGTGCGGCGAGCGACAATGACTGATATGGATACCGCGTCAACTTTAACTACTAGTTTGTAGCGAAGCGCACCCATTACTATACACGTGCGTAGTGCGTACTACTAAATAAGTAATTACAAACGATGGTGCGGCGGGCGTGCGCTGCGCTACAAAACAATAGTTAAAAGTCTGTGCGCTACTACTTACGTACGACTGCAGCTATTATGCGATTGTAGCTTATATATTATACAATCTATCTAGTAATCTCCAATTCTCCATCAGCTGAGGGAACATCTAAAAATAAAAATTAGGTAAAAAAGTTTTATTTATTAAAATTGTTTTTCCACAAGACCAACTAAAGTAAACAAATTAAAGTAATAATACTTATAAACGCAATTGACGCAACACTGTCCCGCATGCACCGCCCCGCGCGGCCTTACGCTTTTCAACCCGCGTCAACCGAACAATCGAATCGAATAACTCGACAATCGAATGAGCAATAAATCAATTTTCGATTCCGTCGATTGTTTTTTTTTGCAACAATCGCCCATCGCTACGGCAAGAAACGCCACATACAAAATCTCTTCTTGTTCCTTATCCAGGTGCTATGGGAACTAACACAGGGCAAGCTGGGCGAAGCACCAGCGCCTCCTACAGCAGTAGCAGCAGCACCCTCCACCAGCAAGGAAGAGGAGGATGTACCTGAACCCACGGAGAGTGAACTTGATGAGATGGCGTCCCGGCTAGAGGCGCTTCGGTCTTAGTGTAGCGGGGTTTACTCACAGGTATAACTAACTAATACAGATATAAACTCGTGGTCGGTAAAATTAGGGCACTTACCAAACCGGTGGTCGTGACTGTGTTTCAAAATAATAATATATAATAGATTACCCGAATATCATTAAACTTGAACATAACCGGTGAAATGAGAGATCTGCGTACCTCTTAAGAGCGTACTGGTGTGATGTTATGTTATGAAATCGTATAAACAATAAACAGATATGCGATTGCAACAATCCCGAGAGATTTGCCGTTATTTAATAAAGAGGTATGTTGTATATCTCCAAAGTTCTTCATCAGATCTTCATCATCATCAGCCTATTTCTGTTCCCACTGCTGGGACACAGGCCTCCTCTCAGAGAGGGAATGGGCCGTAATCCACCACGCAGGCCCAGTGCGGGTTGGTGGATGTCATATGTCTTCGAATTTTTGGTTCTAGGACATGCCGGTTTCCTCAAGATGTTTTCCTTCACCGTTTTTGAGAGCAGTGGTGATGAAATAATTTACACAAAGTAAAGCGCCTACCTGGGCTCGAACCCACGATCTACAACTTGAAATCAACAGATCTTCACCAACTTAAAATGGAACCAATTTGGGAACATACTCTTTCAAACAAAAGAAAAAGAATTTTCAAAATCGGTCCACAATTAACGGAGATATCGGTGAAAAACAAAAAAAAACCAACAAAGTCGAAGATAGAACCACCTCCTTTTTGGAAAGTCGGTTAAAAATAGCAGAACCCAATCCTATTTTTATTATGATTTATTCATTTTTTATTCAATTTTACTGTCCACCAGCTTGTTTATTGTTACGTATATTTTACTAACAAATACCAATATATTGATAAATTGGTACGGAACCCTAGATGTGTGAAGTCCGACTCGCTCTTGGCCGGATTTTTTAGTTAACGATAGGCTTGTGTTTGACCACCTGATGGTAAGCGATGATGTGGTCGAGGGTGTAGCACGCTTGCCTAGAAGAAACCTATTCACTCTTGACTTAAAGACTCCCAGGTTGTAGCTATCAGGAAATAGAGACGCCGGCAGGGACTTGCACTCTTACACACTCTCTCACTTAATTTTTAACCGACTTCCCAAAAAGGAGGAGGTTCTATGTTCGACTTCAAGTTTGTTTTTTTTTTTTTTTTTTTGTATGTTCACTGATTACTCCGTCAATTGTGGACCGATTTTGAAAATTCTTTTTTTGTTTGAAAAAGTATGTTCCGAAATTGGTCCCATTTTATTTTGGTGAAGATCTGATGAAGAACTTCGGAGATATACAACAGAACTCTTCAATAAATAACGGCAAATCTCTCGGGATTGCTGCAATCGCATGTATGTTTGTTGTTTATAACATTTCATAACATAACATCACGCCAGTTCGCTCTTAAGGGGTCAGCAGACCTCTCATTTCACCATGTTCAAGTTTCATGAAATCTATTCTGGCGAAATAGTTCCCTTACTAACTTGCCTATAAGGTACGTACAACTAAAAAGTGAAAAATAAAAAACTTTTTGCAAAAAAATACTACCGACTTCCAAATACAGAACTACAAAGTGAAAAATAACTTAATTTTTTGAAGTCGTTGTCCATAACGCAAAAAAATGGTACCTACGAAAGACACCGACTTCAAAAAATTAAGTTATTTTTCACTTTGTAGTTCTGTATTTGGAAGTCGGTAGTATTTTTTTGCAAAAAGTTTTTTATCCTTTTCAATGTAAAGATTGATTAATAAAAAATGCTGCCAATTCTTCTGTATTTTAAAAGTTCTTCCCATTACCTTACCTTACCAAGTAACAACAAGTAAAATTTAAAAAACCCCCGACACATTTTTATTTCATGCTACATAATTTATCTAGAACATAGTAGATACGCTTCGATCGGCAATCTATTGAACACGTAATTATGACACGATATCTTGCGAAAACACCCCGATTCAAACAGTAAAACGCCCATAACTTTTGAACGGCTGAACCGATTTTATTCAAACGCAGCTAAGAACACTCTCGCTAAAATCAGCTTTCAAACAAAAAAAAAACTAAATCAGAATCGGTTCATCCGTTTAGGCGCTATGATGTCACAGACAGCAACACACTTCAAACTTATAACATCCCTCTTTTTCCGGCGGGGGTTAAAAACAAACATGAATATTAAACAAAACAAAATATTAATTGATCAACAAGTTCAACATCCATTATCTATTGTTATAATGTTGTATGTACTTATTTCACAAGCTGTAATTTGTGATCACTTACCTAATTAAAAATGAATATATCAAAGTGCTATTTCTGAGCTATAGAGACGCTAATTAAGAAATTTCAATACAATTAAAAGATCATAAGGTTAATAGATTCATTATGTCTTATAATGAGTCATGTTTATATAGTCAGTGTACGTACGATGCAAGCATATAAATAAAACCGGCCAAGTGCGAATCGGACTCGCCCACGAAGGGTTCCGTACCATTATAGCAAAAAACGACATAAAAATCAAGTTTTTTGTATGGGTGCCCCCCCTTAAATATTTATTTTATTCTGATTTTAGTATTTGTTGTTATAGCGGCAACAGAAATACATCATCTGTGAAAATTTCAATTCTCTAGCTATCACGGTTCTTGAGATACAGCCTGGTGACAGACAGACAGACGGACCGCGGAGTCTTAGTAATAGGGTCCCGTTTTTACCCTTTGGGTACGGAACCCTAAAAACATAATTACCGGTTAGACTGCTCGCCGTATTTGCGTGATCCACACGTGCACACGTGGTTTGGAGATACATGAATCGTAATTTATGTAAAACAATAAATCTTTGTAGATATTGTTATAATTTACAGTATGAGCACTTGATGAGATTGTAGACAGCTTTATTATATCAATTTTGAATTCCTCTTTATAGGCAAATCATCAAAAGCGAACTTTTTTAGGGTTCCGTAACCAAATGGTAAAAACGGGACCCTATTACTAAGACTCCACTGCCCGTCTATCTGTCTGTCACCAGGCTGTATCTCATGAACCGTGATAGCAATTGAGAGTTGAAATTTTCACAGATTATGTATTTCTGTTGCCGCTATAACAACACTTACTAAAAATAGAATAAAATAATTATTTAAGTGTGGCTCACATACAACAAACGTGAAGTTTTTGCCGGTTTTGCGATAATGGTACGGAACCCTTCGTGCGTGAATCCGACTCGCACTTGGCCGGTTTTTAGTTTTAACATTTGTAAACATGGTATCGTAGACACAGCGGATCTTCGTCTCTGAAGTTGGCTCTGCGAACCATTGCGCAAGAAACAGTTTGTCATCGAATATACTGCATAGAGTAAGCGAGATAGGACGATGTGACAAACCTAAGCGATTGAAAGAGACAGTTATAAAATGCTATCTTCACCTTCAATTTTGACACAAAAATAGCTACTGCGCAGGGTCTTGCAGCCAATTCAGAAGCACAAAGATCCGCTGTGAGTATTGTACTGGATGGTTCTTTGGTATGTTTGTCTTTTCGAGTCAATGATTAACTTTTTACCCGACTGCCGAAGGAGGTTAGTGTGTTTATAAGTCTATGTATGTATGTATGTATGTTCCTATGTGGCGTTATAGAGACCAAACGCGTTGGCCGATTTTGATGATTCTTACGTCAATGGATTCGTCATAGCCCTGCGAGTGTCACTGGCTACATTATTTATTATTAAAATAAAAAAATGGCGGATTTTAGGCGCCATATTGTGGGCCACCAATTTCCTGTGGGGTATCAAAATGAAAGTTGTTAAGATGTGATTTCAAAAATATATAACACTTATAAGTTTAAGTAAACCCAATTTAAAAAAAAATTACTAAATAGTTATAAATAAAAAAACTAAAAATCAAAAACCCCGACTGTTTAAAAAGCGAACTAAAAAGACGTAAACAAGAAGAAAATCATGCTGTGCAATCGGTGGATACATCTGGTTTTGGTCAGCCGGTTCGCAAACAAGCAACAAGCAGTAGGGTTTTTTTTTATTTTTAGATAATTAGTCCAGTAGGTGCCCAGTGGCATGTAATTATATTGTATGTCGTTTTGTGACAATTAATAGTAGTTTATGAAACTGTTGCATAATGAGGGGTATTAAAACATGAGTGTGTGTTTAAAAACCGAGCCGTAGGCGAGGTTTTTAATAGCTTTCACACGAATGTTTTAACACCTAGTTATGTGCAGTTTCATACACTACTTTATCTACACTCATAAATTGGGATTGAACCTACTAAATACCTCTTTTTGCATTTTCCATGTCATAAAATTGTGATAGCATTTGTCACATACTTTTCTCGACTTTGCTGGTAATAAATTAAGAGTAATTTCCTTCGCCGCATCTAAAATATCATTTGGAGTCAAATTTTCTTCACATTCACTGATATCAGACATTTCACACACAATAATTTAAATAACTCATGAAATTCAGTACAGCAAAACTTGCAAAACGTATGAATGGCGCCAAAACCCAGCACATCACCGCATTATCCGCGCATGCGCTAAGGCTTAGCACGCACTGCGATCTTTATTCGCGCGATTTTTTTCCGCCCATTCTGCGACCTATGTAATTGTATGAAGTTGTTCGCATCGGTAACGAAATCGTGCGGAAATAATTTCGCAAGAAATCCGTGCTTTGCCACAGAATCCACCGCACCACGGCGCGAATTTTATTCGCCCGAATATTTTGAGCTCTATGAACAGATGAAAGGAAACAAAACTCGCGCGAATAAAAATCACAGTGCGTGCTATGTCTAAAGCGGGCATTGTCATAGACAATTTAAAATTGGAATCAAATCTTTTTATAATAGGTACTATAAAATGGCATTACAAAAAAAATATTGATGGAAACTCCTTAGTGATTAACTTCTTGGATTTGTCCTGTATCGTAATAGAAAAAAATTGTTTTATAGCATTATTTTGTTAGAGAAATAGTGTTATAATAAGATTCTATTTTTAAATTTCGGTATTGTGTTTATAAAGTATGCCAATATAAACTCGTTTTGAATTTTATAATTCGAATATTACGATATGAGAGTAGATTATAGTACATTACTGCAGCGGCCAGCAAAAGAGGCATTGATGGACGAACGTGTAAATGTGGGCCGAGGCGAAGCCGAGGCACACATACGTAAGTCCATCAATGCCTAGTTGTGGCCAAGGCTTGTATAGTGCTTTTCTCAAATAATGCGCGGAAATTAAAACTAAGTAGTACCTAGAACTCATTTTGTCAAATACAATTACTTTTCAAAATCAATAACGTACAACAATAATTACCTATTCCCGCGTTAGGCTTAGCACGCACTGCGATTTACATTCGCGCGTTTTCCGCCCATTGTGTGACCTATGGAATTGTATGAAGCTTCACGCGTTGCGGTAACAAAATCACGCGGTAATAATACTACAAAAAGCCGCGCAAATAAAAATCGCAGTGCGTGCTAAGCCTTAAAGTGTGCATTTGTTTTTTTTTTCAATACACAGCTTTCTATTTGCAAGCCAGTTCGAAATTTAAATAAAACCTTTGATAAGTTACCTCCTTGGTTGCCACGATTCGGAGTAAAAGATCGTTCCATTTTTAAATTACACGACAGATATGAGTTTACTATGTTATTTATTTGGCCGCTGCAAACGACAGATATGGATTTTCATACAACTTTTGCCGGCCGCTCCTCGCATGTATTTGGCCTGTACTGCAATTTCGATTTATCTCGAAGAAGGTTGTCAAAATAATGCTCAAATTTCCAAGCATGTTTGAGAAAAACACATTTTCTTTGTTTTCTTTCAAAAGTGCAGGTATATAAGCACTCGGGGTAGTACAGCATGTGCAGTGGTGGTGGTACAGTCAGCAAAGAAAGAAATCCTTTTACCAATTCTAAATTTTAATACTGCATTTTCTTTCCAGATACGTACGTATGTGTCGGAGACAAGAATCGAGAAGGCTATTTCAAGCCATCAGGTTGACAAATGCCTTAAGAACAATGTAAATAATTGTTGTTGTATGTATGTAATTAAGTTTGTACGGCCGTACGAGAGATTTACAACGGATAATAATTTTATTATACTTAATATTTTACTAAACGCTGAGACGCAGACGCGGACACTTAACGTGCAATAGAAGTGTTTTCTGAGTAAAAAAATGATAATCTTATTTAGTCTGTCAGTGAGATTATCAAATAATAATGGACCCGTATTTTTTGCTTTATCAAATACTAGCGGACGCCTCGCGGTTTCACCCGCTTAGTTCCCGTTCCCGTGGGAATACAGGGATAAAAAGTAGCCTATGTCACCCGGGGATAGTGTAGCTTCCCAACAGTGAAAGAATTTTTGAAATCGGTCCAGTAGTTTTTAAGTTTATTCGTTATATCAAAAAATACAAATCTTTCCTCTTTATAATCACACTTCACACTTAATATTATAAAGGCGAAAGTCTGTGAGTGTGTTTGTATGTTTGTTACTTCTTCACGCTCAAACGGCTGGACGGATCTGGATGAAATTTGGCATAGAGATAGATTAAAGTCTGGAATAGCACATAGGATACTTTTTATTCCAGAAATATTTTCCTTCGGGATATTTTTTAACTTGCACGCGAGCGAAGCCGCTGGCAGAAGCTAGTATTAGTATAGAAATAAAAAAAATACCAAGATAAAGCGCATCAAAGTTCTGGAGTGGGGGCTTGACGTCACTTTGTCAGTATAAAGTGTGGCACACCGTGACGTCACACCATATTTCAACGCACTGTATCGTCGTCATTATATGTTTACGTGTCAAAAGAAAAAATACATGTCCATTATTTATTATGTATTTACCCGTTGGACAAAAAACTAATTTTCAATCACCTACCCTATTAGTGAAAAAGTGAGACGCCGAATATTGTGGTATCTCACTCTCGCTTTTTATGACTGCGGCTAAAACTAAAATTTTCGTTAGTTATAAAGCTGATGTGTAAAGAAAAATTTAAATAAATTTGGTTTAAAGAATTTTTTAGCTTATTGTTAAATATTTGAACGCAATAGGGGGTTTTCCGTATCCTAATAAAATAAATTGTCCCAAACAATTGTTTTAAGTGTTTTCTCAGATATTAATCCTCCCAATCAAATCTAGAACCGTGGAAGAAATGCCTCTTCTCAGTTCAAAATTGATATTATTATAACCCCCGGCACGTAAGTTGGCAAGAGTCGTTAGATGTGCAGAAGTCGCGGGGAACGTTTAGGACCTTTCCGAGCCCGCGATTGGTTGGTCAGTTGTCACAAGGAACGACTGACCAATCGTGTCGCGTCCACGTTCCGTTCGCTCTTTATGGTGGTTGGTCAGTTCGCGCGATTTTACCCCCACTACGCCAAAACCTTGTCAACTTACGTGCTGGGGATTATAAACTGGACGTTTTTCTCATACTGCTGCTTTTATTAGCAAAGTTGGCATATAGCATTATCCCACCAAGATGCAGTTGCTTGTGAACAGTATGCAATCTTGCAATTTGTTTGAGTTTTAAGTTTTTTTTTTTGAATAAGTAATTTCTCATTCGCAATCAACATTTAGAACCCGAGCAATGTCGGTATTTTGTAACTGAAAAATATTTACGGTTTACGCCTATTTCGTATCAAGAAGTTGTTTAGAAATGTTGTTGTTGTAATATGCGTTATTAAGACGCATTGCTTACATATATGTGGCATAGTTAATTCACCATGAATTTTGACAGACTTCAAAGAGATTATTTGTATATCTGTATAACCCCGTCTGTTTTGTATTTATTGTAATAAAGGTACATTTTACATTAGCTCTTTAGACTATTTTATACATAAACAAGAGATCTTTACATATGTATACTAGCCGACTAAATTATTTAGGTAGGGAACTGTCAATCGTGAAATATTTAATTGATTTGAATTTGAAATGTACTGAGGGGGATTTGGTACTTAACTGGCCCCAGGAGTAGTAGGGTTCTATGCGATGAACCATATTACCGGACGGTAAGCAATGATGCGAGGTTACAGCTAACCGGGAACACAAACGCAGGCATATTGTCTCACTCTGTTCTCTTTAGAGTGGTCACCAAATGGCGGATCACCGTGTCGCCGATATTTTGTGTGGATCTTAAGTAATAACAATAGCCTGCACCAATTTTAGTCCAAACTTCGGACAGATAGTTCCAAGGCAAAATATGACATTATACAAATGAATATTAAAAAAAAAATTTAAAAAAATCAAGTATCCTTTCTGTCGATTTGCCTTGAAGCCCTACGGACCTGGACCGGACTGCTTTAAAAAGACAAACTCCTTTTTTCACTAATACTAGGAGACACCTGAATAAATACGTTAATACTATATAGTTCTGATGGGTTTTCAACTCTCGGCGCTGAGTAGAGAGTTGATAATCCAACAGCATGCCTTTATTTAGACAAAAGAACGGGCAACATTGTCTTCGGACCGGACATCACCATCGCAACCACCGGTTCAAACGAGTGTCAAACTTGCAGTTTTTGTCTAGATATGGACCGCGAACGACGCATGAAATAATTAAAAAGTCAACATCGATATTTTGAACATTTGCACGGTGATGGCGCCGCGCCGTTGTCATTTGTCCAGGCCCTTAGTCGGCTAGTAAACATAGAATTAACATTCAACGCGTGCATTAATAACATTCTATGTTGAGTTGTGATATAATAATATAATAATTTGATAGCTTTTCTATCGCTAGCATTGCTCACTGAACGCTGAGCGTTCTATCGAGATGTTTGTATGTCTACTTCAGTTATTAGTATTAAAATGCACTAACTATTATTACTATTGTGTTTAATTTTTTTCGCTACTATCCTCTATTCACGAAGTAGTTAGGTAACAAGATTGTTTGATGATTGATTCTAGCAAGTACTTATAGAAAATTGTGATGTTCTGTCGCGGTCAGATGTGTTATACCGATGATGAAAACACACTCTTATTGCACTGCTTTTAGGTTTACAATGCAGTGTTTTTTTTATTTTCACGTCTGATTTACTATACGTGTTTGTTTTTAAACTGTATATTTTAATTTTATTATATTTTAATATCAATCGAGCACGAGTCCCGTGGGGCTGACCGCCGACCATCTTAATATAATAAATTGTGGCGGGGGAGGACCAAGAAAACCCCACGAATGTAAAATTCACTTTATTTCGAGCCTAAAGGCCAAGCCAGGATAGGAGCAAAGTGTGTAAAAAAAATACAATATATATAACCATTTTTCACTAATACTTGTTTCAAATATTACGAAATTTTATTTGTTATTCACGACTGTGTTGAAAAGCTTCGTATGATACCCGTGAGCATTAGTTATTGAATTCTCAGTACCATAACACCTTCAAAATTTACTGTAAAATTTTCGCAATTGTTGATAACGATCTACTAAGTCAAGCACTACTGATAGCTTCTTCAAGTGCATGTGATAAGCCGATGGCATGGTCACTGTCAGCGTTTATCTGATAAAACCTCGATTCCCAGCGGAGTATTTTAGCATTGCTTTTTTATCTTCAAGCTGTTAGTAAGAGTGTATGTCCGTGGCAAGGTAATCTTGAAATTAAAATTTGACACTGTAACTATTGCCACCCCACCAATGGCATGGTATATCTCGTAAACTACTGGAGTACTAATTTTGAATTTTGGGTACTAATTTTATCTTGCAGCGTAATAATTTTCTATGTGGTTTTGAGGAAAGCGACAGGCTCCTCCAAACTTGGAATCAACATTCAAAGTCGTGGTATTGCTGAACGAGCGCGCGAAAGTTATCATCTTTGATTTCTCGGTAAATACAAAAGTTTAACCCTCAGTTTCCCACCTTAAAATTATCGGAGAATTAATGTGACAAATTGTCAAGCACGCGTTATCTGCTGTGATTGGTTGAATGAATTTTCAACAGCCAATCACAGAAGATAACGCGTGTTTGACAATTTGTCACATTAATTCTCCGATAATTTTAAGGTGGGAAACTGAGGGTCAGTCCTGTATTTTTACGATATGAATCACGTGTGAAGTTACCAATTATTTTTATACTTAGAATAGCTGCAGAATGCCCCCTTTTTCGGCGCTCATGGTGGTCCACCGGACCACCTTCAAACTAGATTTTCTAGAAAACAGCTAAGGTACCAATTTTTTTGTCGAGTACTCATTAGTACCAATGAAGAACTAATTATTTACCAAATATGGAAGCGATTGGCATCGGTGGACATCCGACCTCATCCAATTTTGTTTTGAAGGCAACCAATTATTATTTTGCTACTTGTAACGATTTTGGTGTATAAAAACTTTCACAAAGGATGGTGAGAATGTGTGATGGAAAAATAAATATATTTTGTAACAGTTTTTAAATACAGTTAAAATCTTTGTGTAGTAGACAGGCCATATAAATTATCTGAGTTTACCACAGTTAGTCAAACATCTGTAATAAGTTACAAGAATGTGGTTTGATATGGCAACACTAGTAGGTGTCTAAGTGTTGCCATATACCATTAAAACTTCCCAACTGGTTTTTTTAATATCTTATACTGTTTCAATGAGAGAGCAGTTGTGGTCCAGTGGTATTGGGACCACACAACTGCTCTGAGTGGTAAAAGTGGCTTACAAATAGTAAGCCGTGGGTTCGAACCCAAGCAGGCGAATTATTTCATCACCAATGCTCTCAAAACGTTGAAGTAAAACATCGTGAGGAAACCGGCATGTCTTAGAACAAAAAATACGAAGACATGTGACATCCACCAACCCGCACTGGGCCCGCGTGGTGGGTTACGGCCCATTCCCTCTCACAGAGAGGATGCCTACACGTACCACAGACTAAATTAAGTACGGAAAAGCTAGTCCAATCTATCCTATCCTATTTAAATGTTGGGTTAAGGCCTCCTCAAGTAAGGAATGGAAGGCCAGGAATTCTCTCAAGGGGTTACCACAATAAAACATCGGATTTCTTTATAAGAATTGGCTATAAATATATTTCGTATAATAATAATTTTTAACTAAAGTATAAGTACGGGTATCACAGTTAGTTACAGCATCTTGGAGGACAGGTCTAGTTCCAGTTGCATGTCTTGAATCGATTCCTTCTTCAGCAAAGGCTTGCGATCACTTTCTTTTGTCTTTTTTGTGTTTTTCTTGTTTTTCATTGATCTGAAACAAGATACAAAATTATGAATACACTAACTCACGCCTTTTGCCCATGGTTGCCATCTGCTACGATCTTCATTTTCTTTTTTTTGCTTTGTTTACTATCATAAGACTGATTATTAAAACTAAACATCATGACTGTATTATCCGAAAGGATTGGCAGAATGGTTCCGTACACCCACATTTCGACCTCGTAGACTGATTGACAGGACGGAACTATTCGTATTACTGTCTAAAGTGTTGACCTATCATCAGATTTCAGTCACGTCATGTCTTGACAGAAATACATCGCCTGTTATAAATTTTGTGGCTGAATACTCGATGGGAAAAGCTTCGGAGACGAATACTGCCGATTGTGTTATTGCTAGACATGAATCCCGCCGACTGGGTAAAGTGAGGCAGATGAATACTGCCGATTGGGTAAGGTGAGGCAGATGAATACTGCCTATTGGGTAAGGTGAGGCAGATGAATGCTGCCGACTGGGTAAGATGAATACTACCGACTGGGTAAGATGAATACTGCCGACTGGGTAAGATGAATACTGCCGACTGGGTAAGATGAATACTGCCGACTGGGTAAGATGAATACTGCCGACTGGGTAAAATGAATACTGCCGACTGGGTAAGATGAATACTGCCGACTGGGTAAGATGAATACTGCCGACTGGGTAAGATGAATACTGCCGACTGGGTAAGATGAATACTGCCGACTGGGTAAAATGAATACTGCCGACTGGGTAAGATGAATACTGCCGACTGGGTAAGATGAATACTGCCGACTGGGTAAGATGAATACTGCCGACTGGGTAAGATGAATACTGCCGACTGGGTAAGATGAATACTGCCGACTGGGTAAGATGAATACTGCCGACTGGGTAAGATGAATACTGCCGACTGGGTAAGATGAATACTGCCGACTGGGTAAGATGAATACTGCCGACTGGGTAAGATGAATACTGCCGACTGGGTAAAATGAATACTGCCGACTGGGTAAGATGAATACTGCCGACTGGGTAAAATGAATACTGCCGACTGGGTAAGATGAATACTGCCGACTGGGTAAAATGAATACTGCCGACTGGGTAAGATGAATACTGCCGACTGGGTAAGATGAATACTGCCGACTGGGTAAGATGAATACTGCCGACTGGGTAAGATGAATACTGCCGACTGGGTAAGATGAATACTGCCGACTGGGTAAAATGAATACTGCCGACTGGGTAAGATGAATACTGCCGACTGGGTAAAATGAATACTGCCGACTGGGTAAGATGAATACTGCCGACTGGGTAAAATGAATACTGCCGACTGGGTAAGATGAATACTGCCGACTGGGTAAGATGAATACTGCCGACTGGGTAAGATGAATACTGCCGACTGGGTAAGATGAATACTGCCGACTGGGTAAGATGAATACTGCCGACTGGGTAAGATGAATACTGCCGACTGGGTAAGATGAATACTGCCGACTGGGTAAGATGAATACTGCCGACTGGGTAAGATGAATGCTGCCGACTGGGTAAGATGAATACTGCCGACTGGGTAAGATGAATACTGCCGACTGGGTAAGATGAATACTGCCGACTGGGTAAGATGAATACTGCCGACTGGGTAAGATGAATGCTGCCGACTGGGTAAGATGAATACTGCCGACTGGGTAAGATGAATACTGCCGACTGGGTAAGATGAATACTGCCGACTGGGTAAGATGAATACTGCCGACTGGGTAAGATGAATACTGCCGACTGGGTAAGATGAATACTGCCGACTGGGTAAGATGAATGCTGCCGACTGGGTAAGATGAATACTGCCGACTGGGTAAGATGAATACTGCCGACTGGGTAAGATGAATACTGCCGACTGGGTAAGATGAATACTGCCGACTGGGTAAGATGAATACTGCCGACTGGGTAAGATGAATACTGCCGACTGGGTAAGATGAATACTGCCGACTGGGTAAGATGAATGCTGCCGACTGGGTAAGATGAATACTGCCGACTGGGTAAGATGAATACTGCCGACTGGGTAAGATGAATACTGCCGATTGGGGAAGGGCGAGGTAGATGAATGCTGCCGACTGAAGAAGGATGAGGCAGATGAATACTGCCGACTGGGGAAGGTGAGGCAGATGAATACTGCCGACTGGGGAAGGTGAGGCAGATGAATACTGCCGACTGGGTAAGGTGAGGCAGATGAATACTGCCTATTGGGTAAGGTGAGGCAGATGAATACTGCCGACTGGGTAAGATGAATACTGCCGACTGGGTAAGATGAATACTGCCGACTGGGTAAGATGAATACTGCCGACTGGGTAAAATGAATACTGCCGATTGGGGAAGGGCGAGGTAGATGAATGCTGCCGACTGAAGAAGGATGAGGCAGATGAATACTGCCGACTGGGGAAGGTGAGGCAGATGAATACTGCCGACTGGGGAAGGTGAGGCAGATGAATACTGCCGACTGGGTAAGGTGAGGCAGATGAATACTGCCTATTGGGTAAGGTGAGGCAGATGAATACTGCCGACTGGGTAAGATGAATGCTGCCGACAGGGGAAGAGTGAGGCAGCTGAATGCTGCCGACTGGAGAACGATGAGACAAATGAATACTGCTGACTGGGGAAAGATGAGGCAGATGAATACTGCCGACAGGGGAAGGATGAGGCAGATGAATACTACCGACTGTGGAAGGATGAAGCAGATAAATACTGCCGACTGAGGAAGGATGAGGCAGATGAATACTGCCGACTGGAGAAGTATGAGGCAGATGAATACTGCCGACACGGGAAGGATGAGGCAAATGAGTATTGCCGACTGGGGAAGGATGAGTCAGATGACCACTGCCGCTGGAGCCCAGCGGCGCCACGAAGATGTCTCTCACTGTTCTGAACTTGCAGCTGATAGTCCAGTCTAGGCTATGCTATGTATATGAGGTACTGACCTATTGATGACGCCGTCGGGCTGGTCCATCATGCGGATGATGTCTGCCTGGTCGGAGGAGTCCAGCGGCGCCACGGAGATGTCTCTCACTGCTCTGAACTTGCCGCAGTTGTTGAGGTGCTCGTTCTCCAGGCGGAAGAAGTTCCAGATGAAGCGCCTGGAATAAAAATAAAATGAAACAGGGCTGGCGGATGGTGCAAAGACGATTTTGCTCAGGAGTGGAACATAGCAGGTAAGCAAAAAAAAACATAGCTCGGTAATAGATGATTTTTTAGGACTTGCTGTAACCCTATACAGGATTCTCAGACGGTAGAGTTGCTTTAACAAGCTAACTAACCTCAGCTCAATATTGATAGAATCTTAAAATGTTGGTTCTTCTGGCAAAGCGACCGATCGCAGATCAAGTCACCTCTTGGTGACTCAAACTGTGATCGGTTAGTGTGGAAGCAGTATTGACGCAGTTGCAAAAACGCATAAATTTTCAATTAATTACCTAAACACTTCGAGAGGTGCCAGGATGGAGGTCATGGTCTCTGCGCTGACGAAGTTGTTCTCTGTCACCACAAACGATATCGTCCATATGAAGCGCAGGACAAAGTCTTCTACAATCGCGAAGTAGTAGAACTGGAAACGAAAGTTTTGTGTTATTATAGGTAAATAAATGGATGTTTGGACGTTGATGGAAGACTGTTGGTCAGTGGCCAAGATTGTATCGCCCGTTTTATATACTTCTTATTGGCATTTATTTATAGGAAGATTAGAAAAATGAATAAATTTTATATTACACTAGCTGACCCCTGGGGCTTCCCTCCCGTCAACTGGCTACCCAGCCTACATTGCCTGCCCTGCCTACCCTGCCTGCCCTGTCTACCCTGCCTGCCCTGCCTACCCTGCCAACACTGCCTACCCTGTCTGTCTACCCTGCCTACCCTACCCTGCCTACCCTACCCTAATATTTTTTATGTATCATCAATAGTTTTCTCGGCGCACGCCAAAGAATGAATATTACAGGCAACATTTTGCTACTTTGGGTTACATTATTGCAATTTTCATAAGGATCTCCATTTTTTTGAAAATATATGACACTCAGGAATAATGTAGCTTTCTACTGGTGAAATAATTTTCAAAATCGGTTCAGTAGATCCAGAGATCACAGCCTACAACGTCACAAACTTTACCTCTTTATAATATTAGTATAGATACTACGTTCAGGATGAACCACATTCCTTTTTAATTAAGGATGCGCTGTCAATCACCGTAGACTAAAAAGAGTTGCTCTTTAAACACAACTGCCGTCAAAATGATGTTTTAAGTTTTTTGAAGCGTAAACCAAAAAACGAAGATTATTTTATTATTATTGTATTCTTGTGGTCGACGATAGACAAAAAGCATTAGGGCTCTGCACTATAGATACTCACCCCAGGACTATAGACAATCTCCTCTCGCAGGAACTTGTTCTCAGCGTTAGGTCCGCAGCTGAATAACCCCCAATCCATCTTCACGTCCCAGGTGTAGGTGTAGAGTGAAGACACCAGCTGGCACGCGAACCATGCATACAGGAATGGGTTGTCGTACGAGTCGGAGTAGCTACCTGGAAAATAAAAATCATAATGATGTTAGTTTTAATACATCGGGGTAACGTGTTACCACGGGGTCTCATTGCTAAGAAAAAAAAATTGATTTAAATAAATCTCACTAGATGGCGCGACATGTGCACACAATTCAATAGAACTGTGTGTAAAATTACATTTTCTGGAAATGAATTCTTGTTTAATCAACTCTCCTAAGTACAAAATTATGGAATATTGGGCTCTTAATTCACATTTCAAAAATTAAATAAACGGATCATTTAAAATTGATGCTAATAGATAGCGCATTTTTAAATTTCTGAGGTATTCCACTCGATTGATAAAATTTGCATTGTAACACACTTTGGTGCAAAATAATACTATAAAACGAACCTTCCTGTATTTATAGAAAAAAATATTCCCGAACCTAGTAAACACTTTTACTTGCAAGTCGCTGCTAACGCCATCTATTGTCGTGAAACGGGATCGAACGCGATTGATGTACTTACAAAAATAACAAGATTAATCAGATGAAAACCCAAGTTACATCGGCACGGTTTCTTAGTATGGGATGAGGCATCTGTATGCTAGTATTATATTATCTGTGGTGTTACCAAGTTTCCGCGTAAAATCCGTTTAGACTAGAAGTCCAACCCACCATGGTAGTTTGCAAAATGCCGCAGATGTGATAGATATCGATAACTAATTGAGTAAAATAAGGTTTTCTAAACATACAATTTAAAGTAGTTATACTACCAGCGGCCGTTAACCCCATAGTCAAGTGTAGTTTTTTTCCTGACATTGAGAGTTAAAGACTGTTTTTTTTTTCGTTTTTTTATCTCAATTCAATATCGATAATCATCACGGCTGCGGAGATCCTGTAGCTAATTTAATTCATCCCTTCAATTATTCAAAACAATATGATTTTGGTGTGTACTAAGAATGAAAAGGTCAAACTAATAAGTAGCCTAAGATCCGACTGCAGAAATCTGCAGACAACAGAGTTTTTGAAGAAACAAAATTTTCATGAATGCTTGATAGTAGAATAAATTGTTGCAGGGTTGCCTGGAAATATCTTGCCGCAATTACCTTAATTAAATAACTTGAAATTTATATTTGATAGTAAAACCCAAATATATTAACTTTTCAAGTGAATATAACTTCATTTGAAAGAAAGTGGTGTAGAAAATAGTAAAAAAAGTAAGATTGCTAGCACTTGGTTAGCCCATTAGCCGTAAAATGTGGGTTGCCAGTTTACCTGCTAAACCTGGTAACCCATATATGGCGGCTAATTAAGAGATAGATACATGAGAAATTACTAGTGTCAGGCAAAATAAAAAACAATCAAAGCAAAAAACAAATCGGCCTGGCAACCCGGCAGTAATATATTCTACTATCAAGAATGATGCCTAAAAATCTAGCTTTATCAAAAACAAAATACCTGCCGGTTTTTTGCAGTGGGATCTTATACTACAACTAAAACTCGTTAGATCCCTGAATCGCTGTCTACTTGCGCCCTAGGGTTTTTCGGACGTACTGTATATTGATAAGCATGTGTAGTTGAGGGTTTTAATTCAAATTGGAGCTTGGACAAGGCTTAACGAGCCTCTATCTGTCGAAAAATAAATATATAAACATCCATTTAATTTAGTAAATAGAAGAAATAAAATGCATGTTGAATTGTTAAAAATGCTGTTTTTCTCAAAACTAGATTATATATCCTAAAAAGGCTAAAAAGCTAGCCAGTCTTTTTACCCGACTGCCGAAGGAGGGGAGTCGGAGGATACATCTGGTTTTGGTCAGCCAGCTCGCGAATATGTATCCTCCGACTGCACGATTTTCTTCTTGTTTACGTCTTTTTAGTTCGCTTTTTTTATCCTTCCAATTACGTAGACACAATCAAATAATACTTACTACTATAAATAGTCCTGAGCGTCGCGAACAGCACCACGAAGAAGGTGGTGGAATACTTCCCCGCGTTCACAAGATGCGGGAAGGCTTCTCTACTGTCCCGGTACCGGCGCAGACACTGGAAGAAACGCGTCCACGCCGGGACTATGTTCACCAGCGCTCGGGTGATTATGAACCATTTTGCTGTTTCAAATGTTACTGGAAACGAAAAAAATAGGTATTTAATTTAAAAAAAAACTATATCATGCCTGTAATACCATAAGGGTTTGGCAGAGGTACATCTATCCCCCTCGGTGGGTTCCCGCATTGTCGTGGCGGGGGGACTTAGTAGCAGTGGCTTGGTCACCCACGGTGAAGCGAAGAGGAACCCGAGGAGGGGCCGCTCGTCAGGGTTTTTGCCGATTAAGGTTACACTAGTCGAAAATTCTTCCATACAAACGTAGTCTAGCGATTACTCCACTGTTTGACGATGTACGTTCAAAATAAAAATAAAATATAAATTTGTCTCATCATTATCTAGCCCTGTATGGAAACAAAAAAGTAAAAAAGATATGTATTTGAAAGTTATGAGCGTCGAAGGTTCCATATTTCAACACTAATTTTAACGCATCTTTGGGCGGTAATAAATACCATAAGAAGAAGGAAAATTGTAAAACGGCCTCCATACAGGGATAGATAAGTAATTCAACAATGCAAATATTTTTATTTTGAAAGTATATATTTAGTCGTTTTTACATGATATCTAGACACCCAAAGGTCTGTTTATAACATTTCGCGCGCTCGTTTTCGTCCTAAATCATCATCCATTTTGATACAAATTCACAAAAGTGAAAATTCGTACGCGAACTAGCTTCTTACTGCTCATCACAGAATTCTCATTTCTAGCTCAATCTCTTTCCCACGTGTTGTCGGATGATATAGCATGCATTTTAACCTCGCGCACAAAATAGTTCGTGCCGTCGACTAGGGACGACGACGTAGCGACCGGTTGCGGTGCCGCTTGGTGGCAACAGAGGCGACATCGCAACTTGAGCGGAGATTACGATATAAATAGGGACGTTTCCTTGGTAGAAAAAAATGATAATTCTATTTAGTCCGTCAGTAAGATTATCAAATAATATTGTACACGTATTTTTTGCTTGACCAAATCAATAAAAATTGACAAAGTTAAAGCGCATCAAAGTTCAGGAATAGGGGCTTATGACGTCACCGGGCAGTATAAAATGTACTAGCGGCGTGACGTCACACGATATTTCAACGCATTATATCACCGTCACTTTATTTTTACGTGTCAAAAGAAAAATACGTGCCCAATATTTTTGTTAATCTACCTGACGGAAAAAAAAAATCAGTAAACTACCCTACGGGATGTTTTTTATTTTAAATTATTTTATATATGCATAACACATGTTTATAAGAGAGGATTCCAGGGTCTTAAAATTTTAAAATTAACTTACCATTAACATTAAACCAGTCACTACCCGTGGTGTAGAAGGCGATGAGATAGTGGAAGTCTATGAAGGCCGCCACGAAGGAGTTCCACTGGTCAGCCAGCCAGAAGTCGGCGAACAGCACCGGCATGAACGGAGCCGCTAGGATGCGACCCTGGAACAAGATATACGGTGGTTGAAGAAACGTTATTGGATACAAGTTTTGCGTAAAACCAGCTTTAATTAGTACCTATTTAGACTATGATCTACCTGTGTGCTAAATTCAAATCCGTTGAAGCGTTTGATTAACAACATCCAAACATATACATATATTTGCAGGATTGTGGCCGACATCATAAAACGAATAAATTCAAGAAAAAAATAAAAGAAAAAAAAAACGAAACGAGAAAAAAATAAAAACTTTTTCACAAAAAATAAACCGACTTCTAAAGAAAAAAAAATTAAAAGTTCAAAAATAACTTTTGTTTCGGAAGTCGGTGTTGCAAAACTATTTACAAAAAAAATATAACCGACTTCCAAATAAAAAACACTACAAAGTGAAAAATAACTTAAATTTTAGCAGTCAGTGTTCCTGTTCTCGTTTCTTAATTTTTCACTTTGTAGTGTTTTTTTATTTGGAAGTCGGTTCTATTTTTTTGTAAAAAGTTTTTTTTTCACTTTTTATTGGTATATAATGGACAAGATCTATAGTAAGGTACCTATAATGCCCACAGTGATGTCAGAATAGATTACCCGAAAAACATGTAACTTGAACATAACCGGTGACCAGGATGAACTGTACACATCTGCGTACCCGTTTAGAGCATACTGGCGTGATGATACTTTATGAAATGGTGTAAACAATAAACAGACATACGATTGCAGCAACCCCGAAAGATTTGCTTTCTTTTATTGAAGAGTTCTGTTGTATATCTCCGAAGTTTTTTACCAAATTTAAATGACCGTCTCATTTAAATTTCATTTTCATAAAACTTCATTCAAACAAAAAAATAATTTTGCAGACCCGTTTATATATGACGGACTAATACGTTAAAACCGAATTGAAAACCTCCTCCTTTTTGGAAAATCGGTTAAAAACAAGAGACGGCGAGCTACCAATTACTCGCCGTCCGCAAGCCCGCGCTTACGGTGGCTGGCTTGTGACTCCCGAATCCTAACCAGCCTAGCAACAAAAATAATTTATCAATAAAATTAAACATTCCAAATTAAACCTTAAAAAAATGCCATAAGAGCCAAATAAGATCGACCGTACATATCTCGTAGTGTAGACAAATGCCTGACGTAGCCTGTCATAACGCATTAGCCACAGACAAGCGAAACAAATAAGTAATTAAAAACCATTTAGAAGTCAATCATGTCGTCTTGTCTGCATCATTGAGCGATTAGTGCAAGGAGACTTCAATGAGTTTAGTGCATTATCGTTATATCTATACTAATATTATAAAGCTGAAGAATTAGTTTGTTTGTTGAAACGCGCTAATCTCAGGAACTACTGATTGGAATTGAAAATTATTTTTTTGTTGGATAGTCCATTTATCGAAGAAGGTTATAGGCTATATAAAATCACGCTACGACCAATAGGCGCGGAGCATAAATGAAAAATGTTGCAAAAACGGGCAAGATTATTCCTTTTTCAGAGCTTTCGTTGCGTGCGCTGCGTAAATGGTTTAAGTTTCGCTACATTCATGTATGTAGGGTAGGGTAGGTAGGTAGCCAGTTGATGGGAGCGAAGCCGCGTGGGACAGCTAGTTTGAAATAATATTAGACATAAAAAATGCCATTTAACAGTCCATTCAACCTATTTTGACTTGTATTGCGTTGGTAATATGACAAATGGCATCAGTATTAAACAGTTTTGGTAACAGGTTAATGATTTTTATGCCATCCTTATATTTACGGGATAGAACTCAAAATCGGTCGAAAACAAAATTATTTTTGTTAATAAAGTTTTTAGCTAGCATTGTCATCCATACCAAACGCAAACCTTTCAAATAAGTAAAACCGCGTCAATGACCTCGAACTGTCACTTGAAAAGTACGGTTTGCATAGAAAGCTTACTCGTGTAGTCATGTTTTTCATTATTTATTTATTACGTGTTAATTTTATCACGTTTTATTACGTTAGACAACAAAAACACCTTTTGTGTGTCACATGATAATCAGTTATAGAAATAAAATTAAAGTTATTTAGACTATTTTTGTTTTTGTAAGCATATTTTCTAATTTAAAGTATGTTAATTTTAAAAACATAGTATTACAATAACGTACGGTAATGTGTCCGACTTTCACTCTTTTTCTCTCTTACGGAATAGGGCAGTTAACTTAGAGAAAATTTGTTTTAATTCATATATGGATAAAATTGAATCGTCGATCATTGAGAACCCTAAATATTTTTAGGCATATGTGAAAAGCAAGAGAGGGTCGGGTACTTTTCCAAAAGTAATGTATTATGGTGATAGGAGCGCGAGTACATGTGAAGAAATCAGCAACTTATTCGCAACTTTTCAAGAACCTGATCCTGTGCCCGCTACCTCCGATGGCATTAGTGTTGAGGATAGTGTGACATGCATAGGTTCGATTGACGTGTCTCATTCTCAAGTTCTAAAGTTATTAAAGACCTTGGACCTCTCCAAATCTGGCGGTCCCGATCTTATACCTCCAGTATTTATTGTAAATTGTGCCGAAGGCCTTGTTGTACCACTGTGTATTTTATTCAGGCGGTCGCTCTCAGTGGGCATAGTTCCGAAAATTTGGAAATCTGCATTCGTTACCCCAGTCTTCAAGAAGGGTAATAAGTCTGATATCTCTAATTACCGACCAATATCCAAGATATGTTTGTTCTCAAAAATCCTCGAACGCATTGTATTTACTGACGTATACGCTGCTATGAAATCCAACTTTGGTGATGAACAACATGGCTTTCTTAAAAAGCGTTCCACTACATCTAACTTAATCTTGTCCCATGAATTTATATCCGAAGGTATGGAACAGCGTGCACAGGTTCACGTAATCTATACTGATTACAGTAAGTGCTTTGATCGTATTTACCATAGGCTGCTCTTAGAGAAGCTATTTAAAGCCGGCATACACGGAGACTTGTATCGTTGGTTCTCCTCCTATATTGATAATAGATCTCAGGCTGTGGTACTGCAGGGGTACACATCTGGATGGAGTTCTGTCCCTTCTGGAGTTCCTCAGGGTTCGATTTTGGGATCCCCTCTTATTTACTCTCTTTATTGCTGACGTGAAACACTGTTTTGAGACTTGTTATATTTTACTTTATGCTGACGATATGAAAATTCATAAAATTATCCGAAACATATCAGATGTACACCTGTTACAAAACGATTTAAATAGATTTGAAGAATACTGTAGATGTAACAGGCTAGAATTGAATGTTACAAAGTGTTTTCACATGACTTTTACACGTCAGAAGTCTTTGATTGATTTTACATACAAGCTTTACAATATAGGGATAGGCAAAGTCAACAGTATTAAGGATCTTGGGATTACACAAGATAGTAAGCTTCTCTTCGATCAGCATATTGATAGTATAGTGAGTAAGGCGTCGAGAGCTCTTGGTTTCATAATGAGAACCTCAGCATGTTTCAGATCACTAAAACCGATCAAAGTCCTATATTGTTCTTACGTACGCAGCCACCTTGAGTATGCATCACAAGTCTGGAACCCTCAATACGAGATCTACAAGTCTCGTATTGAGGGCATCCAGAAAAAAAATCTTAAGTACCTTGATTGGAGGGCAAAGCAAGTATCTGTAGATTATATCCACCGATGCAGAAGGTACCATTTTCTTCCACTTGACCGTAGACGTTATATTAATAACGTAAGCTACTTGTTTAATATCGCTAATGGTTCGGTCGACTGTCCTGAACTTGTTTCTAAATTAACGATGCGCACTAATCAGATGGGGCTTCGACAGCGACCACTGCTGCATGTACCTTATGCAAGTACTAATTATAGGCGTAATGCATACTTTCCGAGAGCCAGTCGCAGTTGTGAACCTGGCATTGATCTGTTCTGCACCAATACAGGCACAGTTAGAAAACCTTTTTTGTAAAAGAAGCACCGGTACGCACTTGAATCGTCTATTGTCCAAATTGTTAAATAAAAATTAATAACAATAAAATGAGCTGATTTGATCAAGTACTCGTAGCTTAGATTATAGGCAAGTAATAATATATCTTTTTATTTATCTGTGGAAGTTTGTTATTAGCAATTTAGTTATATATTATTGTTATTATAATGTTATTAGTCTGTAAGCTTTCCTAAAATGTAAAAAAAAATAAAAAATTGTAAACCGTTCATAATTTAAAACCAAAAATAGTTTTTTGCTCACCCTACCTAAAACACTAGGTTTGACAGCTATGACGTAACAAAATGGCGCGGCATCGGGTCTTACTTATTTGAAACGTGTAGCATGCAAAATTTTATCTTAATCGGTTAAGGATAACTGGTTTAAAATACAGTTGCAAGGTTTGACCCGAACATACATACATACAAATATTGCAAGTTAATAAAAAGCTTGTAAGCAGTAGGTAATAAAAGAATAAACTGACTGACTGACTGATCGCTCAACGCACAGCCAAAACCGCTAAGCCTAGAAGTATGAAATTTGGCAGAAGGGTTCCTCAAGTGACGTAAGTGAGCACTAAGAGTGGATTTTTGGAAATTCCACCCCGGGGCTAAAAAGGGGTTGAAAGTCTGTATGAAAAACCTAATTCCTTCGGCTAACATTCTTAAATTTTGCTGAAGGGTTGCTCAAGTGACGTAAATGAGCACTAAGAAAGGATTTTTGGAAATTCCACCCCTAAGGGGGTTAAAAGTTTGTATGAAAAACCAAATTCCTTCGGCTAACATTCTTGAAACTTGGCATGAATAGTAATCTAAGTATTTGATAAATGTTGACAATATTCATTTTTCGAATCTACCCCAAAAGATAATTTAGGGGGTGTTGAAGTTTGTATGGAAGAATCTTATTTCTTGGGTTAATAAACTTGAAACTTCACACAAATACTAACCTAAATAAATAATAAAGGCTGTTATTATTAGATATTTTAAAGTACCCCTAAAGACGATTTAGTGGGTGTTAATGTTTTCTTGAAGGATCTTATTACTGGGGTTTATTAACTTGAAACTTGACATAATAACCAAACTTAAGTAAACAATAATGGTTTTCATTCATAGTTTTTAGAAACTACCACATACTTCAATTTAGGGGGTCTTAAAGACTTTTTGAATAAACTTATCACTAAGAAGAGGTTTTTGAAAATTCAACCTTGAAAGGGGTGAAAGTTTGTATGAAAAATCTAATTCCTTCGGCTAATATTCTTGAAAAGATAGAAAACAATAGAATATACTTTATTGTACACCATAAAATTACTCATTTATTTTATAAGAAAAGTTTAATTATACGGGTCAAAGGCGGCTTATCGCTGACAGCGATATCTACCAGACAAGATGACCAGACCAGACCATAATTTTAATGTTGAAGTTTGTGTTCAAGAATCTGATTTCTTGGGTTAATAAACTTAAAACTTGGCACAAATATCAACCTAAGTAAACAATAAAGGTTGTTATTCTTAGATTTTCACAACTGCTTCCAAAATACTACTAAGCGGGTGTTCAATGTTTTTTGAAGAATTTTATGTTTTGTGTTAATAAACTTGATACTTGATATAAATAACAACCTATGAAAAAAATAAAGGTCGTCATTATAAGTTTCTGAAAACTAACCCCAAAATAAGATTTAGCGGGTATTAAAGTTTACTGCACAGGGTTTCGCTTTTGATTTAGGGTCTAGGGGGAGCACTATGAAGGAATTTTCGGCAATTTAACCTTTACGGGTGAAAAGGGGGCGTTAGAATGAAAAATCTAATTTCTTGGGGATAAATTAAATAATCAAAATAGGGTTAAGGGGTGTTAAAACTTTTTTTAAGGAATCTTAGATTGCTCAGAATCAAACCAACGTAAACGAAAAATAAAATTACAAGAAAATATTGAATAACATATTTAGGTTGTTAAAAACTCGATGCTCAATGGGGCAAAATGGGGTTATTAAGTTTTAAGCGGACTAACCTAAAATGTACTCTTTAAGTCAAGTAACGAATTGTTCCAAATCAAAAAATCCTAGATATTTACGATACCCTATTTTTTATTGATTTATCAAAAATCAAGCGAACGCAGTCGCGGGCGGAGTGCTAGTCTATACTAGTATTATAAAGAGGAAAGATTTGTATTTTTGTATGTGACAATCAATCTGCCTAGCGTTTTCCCAACTATATTGGGGTCGGCTTCCAGTCTAACCGGATTTAGCTGAGTACCAGTGTTTCACATGGAGCGACTGCCTATCTGACCTCCACAACCCAGTAACTGGGTAACACGGTACCTGTGGGTACTGGGTGTCAGATCTCAAGCTTCTGACTACTCGTAACGGCTTAACGTGCTTTCCGAGGCACGGAGGAAACTCGGTATGTTGAATGGTCACCCATCCACGGACCGACCTCGTCAAGCGTTACTTAACCTTGATGATCGACCAGTGCGGCTGTTATTATTTAGCCACGAGCTCCTCTTATGTTTGTATGTAACGAATTGACTTAAAAACTACTGGACCGATTTCTAAAATTCTTTCACCGTTGGGAAGCTACACTATCCCCGGGTGAAATAGGCTACTTTTAATCCCTAAATTCCCACGGGAACGGGACTACTACTACTGCCCGACGCTGGTTTTCAACTGGACCTGTGACTGTATATTGGGCTCTTAATTCAAATTTCAAAGATTATTTGAACGGATCATTTCAAATTGATTGCAATAGATGGCGCGGTTTTATATTTCTGAGGCATACCACTCGATTTTTTTTTGTTTTTTAACACATTTTGGTACAATGAAACTGTAAAAACGACAAAAAAATACTATAATACAAATCGTTACTGTATTTAAAGAAAAAAATAATCACAAACAGAGAGAAGCGAACGCGTTCGATGTACAAAAAAATAACAAGATTAATCAGATGAAAAACGCTAGTTACGTCGGCACGGTTTCTTTGTATGGGATGAGGCATCTGTATGCTAGTATTATATTATCTGTGACTCTGGCAAGCAGTATGGTCAGCACAGTCATTATGAAGAATGAGAATATTAGTGGTCATTCTATTTAAAACAAGATTTATGAACGCGACCTTTAACTACGTATTTAAGCAAATCTCGCGACTGGATCGCCTACTTCCAGATGTCACATTAATGTTGTTTACTGTTTACGTTGCGAGAACCAGCGACAATATGATTTGTTTTCATGATCGATGCCAATTGTCAGGGTCACTATTCACGACAATAGTGCGAGTTTGCTAGTCTGAAATCACTAGAATGTTAACTTATACTTTTCTTAGATATTATTATGTTGACTTCGGCTTGCAATCTATTTATTTTTGTTTTGTTCCGGGGTGGAAAATCCTCATTGGATGTCCTCCGCCCCCCAGGGCAGACTCGTACTGACTAAAAACCACCCCGGTGTTCCGTCTCACATCTAGCGGGCACAACGATACTTTCGCAACCCTCGGCTAGCAGCACGCGACCACGGGTCGGAGGGGGAATGAGGTGTTGGACTCCCCCCGCGATATCTAAGAGGGGCGCGCGTGTAACACTACGCGCCACGACCTCGGCCTGATGTGTGGGGCCAATCTAACCGAACCAGATGCAGGCAGTTTGTAATTTCGGCGCACGGTTGGCGCAGTGGTTCACTAATTGACTGCTGAACTACGTGTCGCGGGTTCGATTCCCGCATCGAACAAATATTTGTATGACCTACAGATAGTTGTACCGGCTCTGGGTGTTGTGTATGTGAGTTTATATGTTTGTAAACGCACCCACGATACAGGAAGAAATTCATAGTGCGGGGAAAAGATAAAAAGAAAACCTATACATTACATGGAGCGACCGTGTATATGATTTGCTAACCAAGTTTCTGGGTATCACGATAACTCTAAGTAAGAGAGGATGTCGAACTTTCGGGGTTCTGCCTGTCAAACATCTATGAATGTTCGTAAGTTAGTACAGTACTATTTTCCTAACATCCCTCGGTAATCATCGCATTTCCGAAAACAAACGAATGCTAATTGCCATGTCCATCAATTATTAGATTTATCGTGTATAATAATCTGAATTCAGAACTTTAGTTCTTTTTAGGGTTCCGTACCCAAAGGGTAAAAACGGGACCCTATTACTAAGACTCCGCGGTCCGTCTGTCTGTCTGTCACCAGGCTGTATCTCAAGAACCCTGATAGCTAGAGAGTTGAAATGTTCACAGATGATGTATTTCTGTTGCCGCTATAACAACAAATACTAAAAACAGTATAGAATAAATATTTAAGGGGGGCTCCCAAAAAAAAAACGTGATTTTTATGCCGTTTATTGCTATAATAGTACGGAACCCTTCGTGCGCGAGTCTAACTCGCACTTGGCCGGTTTTTTATAATTTTCGACACCGACCTCTGAAATGAAAGTTATTTTGCACTGTGTTTTGCTATTGAAGTCGGTTTATTTTTTGTGAAAATGTTTTTAATTCTCTCTTTTTTAGGGTTCCGTACCCAAAGGGTAAAAACGGGACCCTATTACTAAGACTCCGCGGTCCGTCTGTCTGTCTGTCTTTGAAATATATAGAGCTGTGAAAATAGCAGCATGTCTCTCACTTTTTAAATAAATTACATTATTTTAAGGTAGTATTAACAAATCTATATACTTCCAATTTGATTGAGAGCGTCCGGTCTGCACCAAATGCAAAGGGCAACTGATAGAAAGCCGACGACTGACGAAACACGAAGTTAGCCGAGGGACATTAAGAAAATGTTTGTACTGTACATACTTAAATCTATATATATAAAAATGAATCCCTATTTCCCTTGGTCACGGCATCACGCGTGAACGGCTGGACCGATTTCGCTAATTCTTTTTTTTTATGTTTGTTATTATTAGGAGAAGGTTCTTATAAAAAAAAAATGTAGTATTTAGGTAGGGTAGGTTAGGGTAGGGTAGGTAGGGTAGGGTAGGTAGGGTAGGGTAGGGTAGGTAGGGTAGGGTAGGTAGGGTAGGTAGGGTAGGGTAGGTAGGGTAGGGTAGGTAGGGTAGGGTAGGTAGGGTAGGGTAGGTAGGGTAGGGTAGGTAGGGTAGGGTAGGTAGGGTAGGGTAGGTAGGGTAGGGTAGGTAGGGTAGGGTAGGTAGGTAGGGTAGGGTAGGGTAGGTAGGGTAGGTAGGGTAGGGTAGGTGGGGTAGGGTAGGTAGGGTAAGGTAGGGTAGATGAATTTATGGCAAAACAAAGTTTGCCGGGTCAGCTAGTAAAGTTATAAAAATAAAATAAGAAACTTTGGAATACTCACACATATCCTTAAAAACCAAAACCGCGCTTCATGTCGAAAAACCTTTAGCGGGTTCATAAGAAAGGCCACCATTATAATCACTAGAGCGAGCGGATTCACAAACGGCGGTATACTCAAACTCGCACTGTATATAAAACTTAGTATGCTTAACGCCCATATGACTCCAAAAATTGCAGCTAGTTCCATCAAGTGTTGTTCGGAGAGGTGATTTCGGGGGTCTAACTCGAAAATCAGTACATGGTTGACCCCGGAAGATCGCCACCCGTACACATTAATGCCGATTAGGAATATGAACTCGACCAATAGGAATGGGCCTCGGTACAGTCTGAAGGCAGTCTTGAAGTTTTCTGTGCCACCTTCGTGGAATAGAGCTGAAACAAATTTTGAAAAGGTTAGCTCTCTGGTTCTGTCAGTTTTTTGGTCGTTAACATAATGGTCTGACCAAGCAAATGAAGGTACCTACGTCCTCAAGCCAATTTCATTTGGTGATTGTAACTTTGAGCCGGGTTCGTGGAGGAGGATTAAATATTTATTTTATTCTGTTTTTAGTATTTCAATTTTAATTAATCAATTTTTCAATTTATTATCACACGCAAGTTGTTACAAAAGCAATTCACACAATTGAATAAAATTAAAATAAGTACTCTAACACAAAGGAAATGTCCATGGGCCCCAAACTAGGCACAGCCTGTGTCTTGGTGGCCCAAGATTAGGAATAAGCAGATTGAAAGTTCTGTGTGACACAGCTCAATGTGATCAGTTATTTAATAGGCATTAAAAATTAAATAATCAAAAACATAAACAATAATCCAAACCAATAATTACAATACAATTAATCTATACCAATATTATAAAGAGAAAAGATTTTTTTGTTTGTTTGTACCGAATAGGCTCCAAAACTACTGGACCGATTTCAAAAAATCTTTCACCGTTGGGAAGCTACTCTATCCCCGGGTGACATTGGCTACTTTTTATCCCTGTATTCCCACGGGAACGGGAACTACGCGGGTGAAACCGCGAGGCGTCCTCTAGTAATATATAATAAAGGTCAAAAAAGAAAAAAAAATAAGTTTAAAACCACATTCAATCTGCCTTGCCCAACTATGTTGGGGTCAGCTTCCAGTCTAATCGGATTCAGATGAGTACCAGTGTTTTACATGGAGCGACTGCCCATCTGACCTCCACAACCCAGTAACTGGGTAACACGGTACCTGTGGGTACTGGTGTCAGATCTCAAGCCGTAACGGCTTAACGTGCTTTCCGAGGCACGGAGGAAACTCGGTATGTTGAAATGGTCACCCATCCACGGACCGACCTCTTCAAGCGTTGCTTAACCTTGATGATCGACCAGTGCGGCTGTTATTATTTAGCCACGAGCTCCTCTTATGTTTGTATGTAACGAATAGACTTAAAAACTACTGGACCTAGGGTAACACGATACCCCTTGGCTAGACTGGTGTCAGATCTCAAGCTTCTGACTACTCGTAACGACTGTCAAAGATCTTCAAATGACAGCTGGGACCAACGGCCTATCGTGCTTTCCGAGGCACGGAGGAATCTCGGTATGTTGAAATGGTCACCCATCCACGGACCGACCTCGTCAAGCGTTGCTTAACCTTGAAGATCGAGCAGTGCGGCTGTTATTATTTAGCCACGAGCTCCTCAAGATTAAAAAGGGAAAGATTAAAACCACATTATTACATTATTATCAAATTAAAATCATACATCAAACTTCACTTCATCAGTTAAAATTTATCGGGTCAGAATTTAAATCATCAATAATTTTAAAACAATAATTACATAAAAATCCTAATAAAACTAATAATTTACTTAATTCAAAAAGAAAAGGCACTAAATATGAAATCAGAATTAGACTTCATTTGTTGTTATAGCAGCAATAGAAATACATCATCTGTGAAAATATAAACTGTCTAGCTATCACGGTGTAGGAGATACAGCCTGGAGACAGACAGACAGACCGCGGAGTCTTAATAATAGAGGCCCGTTTTTACCCTTTGGGTACGGAACCCTAAAAAGTAAGGTGAAGGGTAAGGTGAGGTGGTGTGGTGGCATGGTGGTGGAGGGGGGGAAGGGGGGGTCCCTATTTGTCCACTTAAAGAGGTCATTACGCCAAAAGCCTTTTCTGGCCAAATGAGTTTTTAAGAATTTCTAACAGTTTCAAACTGCTTAAAATCAGATACCTAATCACATTCTGTCTTGACAACAATCTTAGAAGAAGCATTTAGAAATTTACTTTCGAAGCTATACGGTAGTTGACAAAAATATATATTTAGTCCGTAGATAATCTAAAAATATTGAACACGTATTTTTCTTTTGCCACGTAAACAAATAAATACGAAGATACAGTGCGTTGAAATATCGTGTGACGTCACGGCGTGCTACACTTTATACTGACAAAGTGACGTCACAAGCTCCCACTTCTGAACTTTGATGCGCTTTATCTTTGTCAGTCTTTATTTATTTGATATGGCAAAAAATACGTGTCCAATATTATTTGATAATCTCACTGACGGTCGAATAGAATTATCATTTTTTGACCTAGGAAACATCCGTGTTGTCTTACTCGTTTTATGTATGCCGCATAGTAGTCTACGATAAATTACGTTTCATTGTTGTTGTTATTGAAAGGCCCATTTTCATCATTGGTCGCCTACGAACTGTCACGACGATGAATATCACGCTTTGAAGTTTTTACCCGACTGCCGAAGGAGGGTAATGTGTTTATCAGTCTATGTATGTATTTATGTTTGTTCCTATGTGGCGTTCTAGAGATCAAACGCGTTGGATGATTTTGATGATTCTTACGTCAATAGATACGTCTTAACCCTGCGAGTGTCACTGACTACATAAAAATTGGAAAAGAAAAATGGCGAATTTTGGGCGCCATTTTGTGAAGGAAAAAAAAAATTTTTCTTCCAACCCCATCGTGTGGGGTATCAAAATAAAGGGTTTCAAGAGGTGATTTAAAAAATATATAACACTTATATGTTTAAATGTACCTAATTAAAACAGAAATAACATCAAAAAACCCGACTGCTTAAAAAGCGAACTAAAAAGACGTAAACAAGAAAAACATCATGCTGTGCAGTCGGAGGATCGAGATCGCTTTTTAAGCAGTCGGGTTTTGTGATTTTTAAAATTAACTTTTTTTATTTATACATCAACTTCAAAAGTAGATTACAAATGAGTTACCTATTTATGGAACGAAAACAGACCGAAAATTAGAGAAACAAAAAAGATTAGCTAGCATTGAGTCTTCGTACGGATAAAAAAAATATTGCGAGATCACAAACAACAGACATTTACCTTATAATTACCCCCGGATTTTGTTTTTGTACTAAGTTTATCGCACGAATGCTCCTATGGGTGGAGTTTTATGCCGAAATACAGGCTCTCACCTAGTTCGATTGCAGATGATCCCTCTGACAATTATAAATGTACAGTAGTCACAGCGGATCTTTGTGTCTCTGAAGTTGGCTCTCCGAACCATTGCGCAAGAAACAGTTTGTCATCGAATATACTGCGTAGAGTAAGCGTGATAGGACGATGCGACAAACGTAAGCGAATGAAAGAGGCAGTTATACAATGCTATCTTCTACTTCAACATTGACACAAAAATAGCAACTGCGTAGGGTCTTGCAGCTAACTTCAGGGACACAAAGATCCGCTGTGTCTGTTGTACAAAGTTTTATGTCAATGGTACCTAATCCAAATTGTGAACTGCTGCCTAACCCAATCTGAAGAGTCCCACTAGAGAATTTGCCTTCTACTCTCTTAAAAAATAATATATGTTTCAACAGTTTATTCCCATCGGCCACCCTCGAGTTGCCACCCCGGTGGTCGATGGGAATTATTTAGTGAAATCTGCCACCTTCCTTTATTCCCATTTGCCACCGGGGTGGTGGTCGATTCTCATGACATTTGTCACATAAAAGTGAATGTTGATGCTGTGACCGGTTTACTTTGTTATTTGGATCCAACTAAGGTGCTGGCCCTGATAACATAATAATATCATCAAAATTTTAATATAAATACTAATAAAAAATAAAAAAACAAACCCAAATCCTTCAACGAAAAATATGAACCTTGAAAACTTTCTTTATATTTTTTCTATTCACCCCGCAATTTCTATACACCCCGTTTTACGGTCATGTGAATCGACCACCCGACTAAACTTATGAAGGTGGCAGATGACACTAAAATAAGTCCCATCGACCACCCCGGTGGCAGATGGGAATAAAGGAAGGTGGCAAATTTCACTACATAATGCCCATCGACCACCGGGGTGGCAACTCGAGGGTGGCCGATGGGAATAAACCGTTTCAATTAAGCCTGTGTGTGCCATTGATATATAAAAAAGTGTGTGCACACAATTTATATTAACCCAGCAATTAAGATCATTTATAACCTGCTCATTCACCAAGTGTACTTATCAAACAATTTATTAAAAATAGCATCTTAAAAACCGTCTGAAATTCCCAATTTAGAAATTAATCCCTATGATATCATTTATTTAATCCTTGAACAGACAATCACTAAACTTTTATTAATGAAGGTAGTTGCAACACGATAAGGTTTAATCTTTTATCTTCATATTTGCATAAGAAGCTGTGGTCAGTAAAAGATAAGTTAATTTTACACAATGTTTGCAAGGATTTCTGCATATCAGTTGAGAAAATATTACAGTATCTTGTGATAACAAAGATTAGGTGAGGATATTGTGTAATATATTGCAGGCAAGGTAGGGATTTAATAGATTTATTGCTGATATTATAAAAATCAACATAGAAAGGTGCCCTTGGATTTCACAGAAAATATATATCGGTAATTAAAAAGATACATTGTTTGGCAATTGTATTGTATTGAGTAGTCAGAAGCTTGAGATCTGACACCAGTCTATCTAAGGGGTACCGTGTTACCCAATTACTGGGTTGTAGAGGTCAGATAGGCAGTCGCTCCATGTAAAACACTGGTACTCAGCTGAATCCGGTTAGACTGGAAGCCGACCCCAACATAGTTGGGAAAAAGGCTAGGCAGATTGATTGATTGTTTGGTAATTGATGCAAATTGGAATTGGCGATCGAAACAGTCTCCAGGTCCATTAAAGACGGCAAAGACGTCGGTGAAATGGGCTAAAGACATTGTTGCACAGGAGCATGCGGATTGCCACAACAATAGAGAAGCCTGTGACCAACAGAGGGCAGTCAGGCTGGGGATTATTATGAAAGTCACTACTTCCTTCTATATTTTTTGGTGTCGTATGACGACAATTCTTTCACTTGCGGCAAGCCACACTATTGTTAGCTACTTTTTATTGAAGAAACATGCACGGTTCTTGAGAGATAGGCCAGGTGAGCGATGCCATGGGAAAACCTAGTAACAAAACCTTTTTAACAAAAAAATTAACTAATGAAATAACGAACTGAAAAGCAAAAATTTTAAAAATAAACTGTATGTCTAGCATTTTGAGTTGGCGCCAAACAAATTGATTGTAGCTAAGGTGATCTTCGTTGATTGTTTGACGCCGCCTCCAAATGCTAATTAATTTTTGCTTTTCATTTTTGTTCGTTATTTCGTCAATTATTTTTTTGTTAAAATCTTTTTTTTTAATATAATAATAATAAAATATTTATTTGCGTAAAACATGGTATACAATGGTGTTAAATAAAGTTTATATGGCACAAACATGTTTAGCTAGGATAAGACAAATCATGCAAAATTTCAAATCAGGCAAACATGTAAGGAGACATCAACAATTAACTATTTAGAACATCAATTTTATATCTATAAATTCTTTTATGCTATAAAAACTTGATTTTAGTGCTAACATTGTCTATGTGTTCCTTCCAATTGATATCTTTATCTATTAGAACACCAAAAAATCTTACATGATTTACTTCTTTGATTTTGTTGATATTGAGTTTAATGTCATTTATTTTTAACCGAAATCAAAAAAAGGAGGAGGTTCGCAATTCGTCGGAACCGTTTTTTTTTTATTTATGTTCCCCGATTACTCAAAGACGCCTGGACCGATTTCAAAAATTCTTCTTTTGTTTGTTCTTCCTAGTTGGTCCCATAATCAACAGGTCAGGATCTGATGATGAAATCCTAGAGAAATAGAGGGAACTCCTCAAATGTTATAGGCAAACATATAGCGATTTTGGTATTTTCATCAATCATTTGCACTTAGAAAGTATCATTTGGTGAAGTGGAACTGATGAAGAAGACCACAGATGGCCACTGGAACTCCTAAATGCTAAATATGTCACGGGCATAAGATATCTCGAATAGTTAACCGACTATAATGAAGCAAATACTTATAAATAAATGGTACTGATGAAAATGGCACCATCGAACTGATCTGATGATGAAGCCGGAAGGTAGGCAATGGAACTCTTATATAAAACCATGTATCCTAGTCGTGTTTGGGCTTATTGGAATCGCCATGAGATGTACTTTGGCTATAAATGATAATCATGTTAATTGGAGGTACCTACCAAAACTAAAAAGAGAACAATAAAAACTTTTTAACAAAAAATCAAACCGACTTCCAGAACAAAAAACTACAAAGCAAAAAATAAATTTCTTTTCCAAAGTCGGTGTCGAAAAACGGGAAACAATGGGTAGGTACAAAAGACACCGACTTCGGAAAAGAAACTTATTTTTTTGCTTTGTAGTTTTTTGTTCTGGAAGTCGGTTTGATTTTTTGTTAGAAAGTTTCTTGTTTTTCAATTTACTTAATCTCAACGAAAAATTATCAATAATTCCTTTTTTTTCTACCTTTAGGGTGGATCTTGTTTTTAAAATTTGAATGGGTCCAACTTTGAGATACACTCTTTTATCTTTCTCCACTGCATACAAAAGTTATGCGTGAAGGTGATACATAAAAAAACGTTTTGTATTGAGAATCCCTTCCTTATTTTCGTCTTTTAAAAGCAATACTTGATCAACATCTAGTGCTTCCTTGACGGTCAGTCTTGTTAACACATTTTTTGCAAGGTATTTGCTTTTCTCAAGCCATCTGTGCCAGATATCTGTCCTCATCATTCAATCAATCTATCATTCGCTTAATTCATCATTCAGTCAATCAATCAGCAATACACTAATTCATTCCAATTGACCGTCTTATTAATTTTTATTATCGGTTTTATCAAAGTATTAATCAAAACAATGATTAATTGAATGTACTGTAATAACCTTAAGCTTAAATGATGGAAAACATTTCTGTGAAACTGAACTAATTTGCATGTAAATCATTATAGTGGCATCTACAACGCCACCATAGGAATTGTGGTAAATACCTGACGTGAACAAATCCCGCATCGTGCATTCAAAGTTCTTCGCGCGAGTTTGAACAAATACGTAGATAAAAAAACTTTTTTGCAAAAAAATACTACGACTTCCGAATACAAAACTACAAAGTGAAAAATAACTTTATTTTTTGAAGTCGGTGTCTTTCGTAGGTACCAATTTTTTTGCGTTATGGACACCGACTTCAAAAAATAAAGTTATTTTCACTTTGTAGTTTTGTATTCGGAAGTCGGTAGCATTTTTTTGCAAAAATGTTAATTATTTTTCACTTTTTAGTTGTACCTACGTAATAGGCAAGTTAGTAAGGTAACTATAACGCCAAAATAGATTTCATGAAACTTGAACATAACCGGTGAAATGAGAGATCTGCTTACCCCTTAAGAGCGAACTGGCGTGATGTTATGTTATGAAATGTTATAAACAACAAACAGACATGCGATTGCAGCAATCCCGAGAGATTTGCCGTTATTTATTGAAGAGTTCTGTTGTATATCTCCGAAGTTCTTCATCAGACCTTCACCAAATTAAAATGGGACCAAATTCCGAAAATACTTTTCAAACAAAAAAAGTTTTTTTTTAAATCGGTCCAAAATTTACGGAGATATCGGTGAAAATACACAAAAAAAAACAAACATAATGTCGAACATAGAACCTCCTCCTTTTTGGGAAGTCGGTTAAAAACAGCCATTTAACAACCGACGGGTAAATTGCCCACCAGAAACAACACCCACCTAGTCGGGGATTCTCCCTTTTCAATGGAAGTTTGTGGGACTTTCCAACATGTGCCGCGTACGTCCAAAACTTTACTGTCGTTCTTGTTATTATGATCAATCTTATCAAGTTATTATAATCTAAATAATGTTGAATTTAATGTCCTGTGATTCTGTGGTTATCTCGAGTCTAAAATATGGAAAACCATTTCTAAGAAACTAAGCTAGTTTAGATGTGAATCATTGTCTAAACGAAACTCCACACCTGCACCATGGACATGGACATGGGCCAACGCTAGGGCTGTCGACGTGGCTGAGTTCTGGTTGAAGCACAACATCTAAATTCAAATCTAAAATTTGAATCGACACGAAAGAAGAACGAAACTATTCTACCAGACCTATTTATTTGACACGCATTAGATTGCCCTGATAACAATTGCTAATAAAACCTGCAATTGTACGATAAAGGTACTGCGTAGGTATTCAAGAAATCTGAATGGTAAGGTAAAGTAGCGTTATCTTCAAGATAATAAATAAACAGTATTGTTCCGTGTGTACTGTACGGATATGGATACTATTTTTGCAATCTCGTCCCCAGTTTCTAAGTCTTTCCAATGAAATTGTTATCAAATATGATGTCATTGTTAGCTTGTATGATTTTTTGCTGTTACTTAATTTCAAACTCTGTATTAAGGAAGCTTAATCATTTATTCCCCACCGCTGTATCTCTACGGTGGGGCTTGCACGCTTCAATGATGCTTAGGTTTGTGCCGGTAGATTCTACTTTGCCGCAACAAGCTTAGAGTGAGAGGCTAGACTAAGAGAGATACAATCCGCAGGACAGCTTTGTGGCGAGCTGGTGGGCAGTGGTATTAAACGCTAGCGACCCTTTATGAGAGCCCATCCCATTAATAGAGTGTGCAAGTCACCACCTGCCAATTTATAGCCGTGTAGTTCAATAGTGGTCAGGCAGGGGCTAATAGTCCTTCTATAATTTTAGGTAATTAATCCACGAAACCTCCCAAACCCATAGCCCAATAAGTTTTGTCTCCATATTTTGCAATAGTCCTGCACCGGCCGGGGATTATCCTAGGCCGCACTTGCGTTGTGCATAAAGAGATAATTGTCGGTTGGTGTCACATTTCAAGCTACATGTTTGACAAGGCCTCTGCCAGTTGCTTTCGGCCCTTGGTACAGTTCTCGCCAAACTTATTGGCCGCCTTGAAGTTGGCTACAATGGCTGCGCACTAGAAAATCACATACAAAAACAGCACCGATTCGTGCCTCGCGCATCCGGTAAACCAACTTCAGGGCGGCTATTAAGTTTGGCGAAGGCTATACCTACGTCTTTCAAAGGTCCGACGCGTATTTACGCGTATTTACGCGTCGGACCTTTCGTTCGTATTTACAAAGGCGGATGCAACACAGACACCCATAGTCCGTGCTGCATTATCTTGCGAATGGCTTAACGCAGATATACTCTGTCCGAACCCAGCGGTTTGCAGTGCATTTGTTTCTATAAGGCAATGAAAGCGCGGATTTATCACAGACACCCATCCGTGTTTTTTTGCATTAAATCATATTTGTTTGAAAAACGAAACAAAAAATTACAATTACGCATTATCTATATTACCGTAGTCAAAAATATTTGAAAACGCAATAAAAGGCAAATGTATATTTTTTTCAATATATATTTCTGTCCTTAACCTTCTAGTCGCGTACCGAGTGCTGGCAATTTACATTGAATTTTGGCGGTAAAAGACTTTTCTTGTGTCTGTTCAAAATTTAATATTGTGTAATGCACACAGGACTTATTCAAACATGTCATTAATTTGTATTTATCAATTATTTTTCACTCCTTTATGAAATAGTTTTAATTCATGCACGCACTGACTTATCGCTTGGTTAAAGACAAAATAAGATACGATCTGTCTGCAAAGCCGCCGCATTTGTGTGACGTTGCCGTTCCGAACACGATCATAGTACAAACACTAGCGAGTAGGTAATGAGCTGTTCTGTATTGCAGCCGTTTTTGTTAAAACAATGCCTTTCGAAACCGATCACAATGCAAACAGTTTCCAAATGTCTGTGGTATAATCGTGTTTGTAATTATTTATATATACGGACCCGGCTGCGCTACAGAACGGCTCCCGTCTGTGTTGCATCCGCCTTTGTGTTTACGCGTCCGGGACCGTAACCCTAGGAGAAAAGAGAACCTCAAAAAAAAAAACTTAAGACTTTTAGGTAGATGGATGGACTACGAGAAGAGTGATATAAAAGAAATGGGAGACAGTGATAGTGTGACAGTTGACAGGATGATACGGAAGTAGAAAACGTATTGCGACGAACTCAAAGAACATGAGACAGGGGTAGGAAAACGATGACTGAGGCTTTTAGAAACAGAACTCGGCAGTCTTGGTAAATCAACATTGCTAAAAATGTCAGGCAGTCACCAAAAAATCTGAGTTTATTAATAGTTCTTTTTCCGTAGTCGGGTAATACACGATAGACTCATTTATAAAAAGTCTTACGATTATATTTAAAACTAGCTGACCCGGCAAACTTTGTTTTGCCATAAAAACACCAAACATTCATCTACCCTACCTAACACTATCTACCCAACTCTACCTACCCTACCCTACCTACCTTACCCTACCCTACCTACCCTACCCTACCTACCCTACCCTACCTACCCTACCTACCCTACCCTACCTACCCTACCCTATCTACCATACCCTACCTACCCTACCTACCCTACCCTACCTACCCTACCCTACCTACCCTACCCTACCTACCCTACCTACCCTACCCTACCTAACCTACCCTACCCTACCTACCCTACCCTACCTACCCTATAAACCTCACGGAGCCCGAGACCTTCCCAACGAATGCAAAACCGTGACATCGGTTCGTGCGTTCTGGAGTTATAGCGTCAGGAAGGAAAACCCGACTTATATTTATATGTAGATAACAAGAAATACTTTGATAGTCTCTAATTTGCATAAATGGATGACGAAACAAATTTCCCACGAGGATAGTTAGTGGTTGCGGTTGAATATGTCAGAAGATCCCATTACTTAGAAATCCATACTAATATTATAAATGCGAAAGTAACTGTGTCTATCTGTCTGTTACCTTTTCTCGCTTAAAGGGCTGAACCGATTCAGATAAAATTTGTTATGGATAGTTTGAGACCCTGGGGGAAACATACGATAGTGTTTTATATGCCAGAAATAATTATTAAGGAGGTGGAAGTATGTGTCGTTAACCAATATTTTATCAAGTGCTTATGCTTCGCAGATGAAGTCGCGGGCAAAAGTTAGTAAATATATAATCGTAAATTTAGCTAAATCAATCGATTTATTTAATATTTCAATGTCCTAAAACTGTTTGACTCGGTTTGAATTTGCGCCAAAATAGTGATTTTCGTATTAGAAAAGGCTTTCATTTTATTGTGTTCTTAGGAGATTAATAGAGTGATTTTGGCTATGACTATTTATAAAGATTAATATTAAGACAGTTATTTGCCAATTCATTTATGACAAGTAAAATTTTAAATAACCCCCGACACATTTTTATTTCATGCTACATAATTTATCTAGTACATAGTAGATACGCTACGATCGGCAATCTATTGAACACGTAATTATGACACGATATCTAGCGAAAGCTGCCCGATTCAAACAGTAAAACACCCATATATTTTGAACGGCTGAACCGATTTTATTTAAACATAGCTAAGAACACTCTCGAAAAAATCATCTTTCAAACAATAAAAACTAAATCAAAATCGGTTGACCCGTTCAGGAGCTATGATGCCACAGACAGACACACAGATACACAGCAACACACGTCAAACTTATAACATCACTTTTTTTTCCGTCGGGGGTCAAAAATATTATATATGTAAGGAAAAATATTAATCTCTTTAGTAAAGTTAGTGTATAGACACAATTTCACTAGAAATAAAGATATATTAGATCAACCATCTTATATATTAGCTAAAGTACATACATCTTCCATGGGGTAATGTGTTAAATTCTATAACAAAATACCTTGTGAAATATTAGAACTAAATGAATGAAAATTTAAAACAATAGTTAAAAGCACACTTTGTAAACAAGAATGTTACAAATTAGATGATTATATTCAAGATAAGAATGCTTGGAAACATGCTGGTTCTGCTCCATAGGGCAATCTTTAGTGTAGACATAATCAAACTGTAGTAATCATAATTATATTAATGCTATATTTTTTCTTCTCTTTTCGTTTAAAACAAGTAAAATTTAAAAAAAATAAAAACCCCCGACACATTTTTGAACAGTAAAATGCCCATAACTTTTGAACGGCTGAACCGATTTTATTCAAACATAGCTAAGAACACTCTCGATTAAGTCAACTTTTAAACAAAAAAAAACTAAATCAAAATCGGTTCACCCGTTCGGACGCTATGATGCCACAGACAGACACACAGCAACACATGTCAAACTTATAACACCCCTCTTTTTGTGTCGGGGGTTAAAAAATGGCTCGCACACTGTATCATTGTTTTTGTATTAGGTAATTTACCAATGTTTGCAATATTTGTAAGTATGTGAGAACCATGTTCCTATTTATCAAGTGAAGGAGTTTTCCTGTTAGTGCTTGTAATACTTTATACCTATATGTAGAATAGTAGTGCTGGGTGCATCGTCATCACGTAAAACTTATTTTTTTAAAAGAGTAATTATGGAGTTTCTTGTGCGTTCTTCTCCATAACAAGCTACTTTTTAACCCCCGACGGAAAAAGAGGGGTGTTATAAGTTTGAGGTGTGTTACTGTGTATCTGTGTATCTGTGTGTCTGTCTGTGGCATCATAGCGCCTCAACGGATGAACCGATTTTGATTTAGTTTTTTTTGTTTGAAAGGTGATTGTTTCGAGAGTGTTCTTAGCTATGTTTGAATAAAATCGGTTCAGCGGTTCAAAAGTTATGCGCGTTTTACTGTTTAGATCGTGATGTTTTCGCAAGATAAATGTGTCGGGGGTTTTTTAAATTTTGAAATTTTACTTGTTCAAATGTAAATGTAGGTAGAATATTTTTTTATAACTTGTAAAATTTAATTTTTGACGTTCAAAAGTGCCGCTCAATGGCCTAGTTGAAATAAATGTATGATGACTGATGACTTGACGATCATGAATGAACTGAATGACAGGGGAAAATGGCAGAAGGTAACCGTATTGCGCGGAACCTAATTGGGACAAACGAGGGTAGAAAGACGATAATGAGGACATAATGCAGGAAAAAGGCCTTTTATCAAACAGTGATGACACGAGCTATTATCGCCAAGGTAGCTGATGGTTGGTTGGTGATATCAAATGTATACGAGTATCCTTACATAGTATAAAACAAAGTCGCTTTCCGCTGTCTGTCCCTATGTATGCTTAGATCTTTAAAACTACGCAACGGATTTTGATGCGGTTTTTTTAATAGATAGATGATTCAAGAGGAAGGTTTATATGTATAATACACGCAGGCGAAGCCGCTGGCAGAAGCTAGTTAACTATAAAGACAGTTGCAGACCAAGAGCAAAGCTAAGTTAGTTTAAGCTTAACTCGCTTAGCTGAGGTATTTTTCCATACTTCAGACCATAAACTATGTAACAAGCAAGTACAGTAGTCACAGCGGATCTTTGTGTCTCTGAAGTTGGCTCTGCGAACCATTGCGCAAGAAAAAGTTTGTCATCGAGAATACTGCAAGAGACAAGCGAGTGAAAGAGGCAGTTATACAATGCTATTTCTACTTCAACATTGACACAATAATATCAACTGTGCAGGGTCTTGCAGCCAACTTCATAGAAACAAAGATCCTCTGTGACTACTATATGAATTAATTCCATACTATATTAATTCCATTTAATTTAATCTAATTTTATTTTTAATTTAATTTGACATTGTATATTTTAGTTTGATTTATTTTAATTTTACATTATTTATATTTTAATTTGATTTAATATAAATTTTATTTTACATTGACATAATCTGTATTTTAAAATTTTATTTGATTCCTGTATTTAAAAATTATTTTGATTTAATTTGAGATAACCTGTATTTTTATTGTTATGATCCAATTTGACATCGTCTATATTTAGTGCTGATTTGACATAACCTTAATCTAAACATTAATTGAATCTAATCTATATTTTAGTGTTATTTTGATTTTAATTTAATTAATTAAATATGTATTAATTTTTATGTGGAGCATGTATACTCAATAATGTGTAAGCTGTGGTTACTTATAACTGAGTGTGAATAACATGATAATCTTTTTCGATTTATATATTTTCTGTAAGTTTTTGTTAAGTTACTTGTTGGTGATCCTAAATTAATCAATAAAATAAATAAAAATGCAAAACTGTGCGAACTAAGCTAATTTAGCTTACCTCTTGGGCTGCAACTGGCTTTTAGCTAAAGTAAGCCCAGGTTTAAATATAAAAGCCAATATATAGACAAAGAACTCACCAGATAAAACCACAGTGATAAACAATACAATAAAAGATCCAGAGAACAGCCCCACTTTGAAAGTGGTCCAGGGACTCTGTTGTTCTCCTAGCGGTGGGACCCTTAGCTTCTTCATCGCCTTCTGTCTGTCGCCACCTTCCAGATCATTGGTGACGGTAGCCTCTGTATCACTTATAAGTCTGTCTATATCTTTGTTGGTGTAGAAGTGTGATGTTTCCACGTGTTCTGCCCGCCATTGTGCCCCGTTGCTTACGTTTAGTAACTGCGGAAGACTGAGAGTTAGTTGGGTATTTGTTTGAAGGTAGATTTTTAAGGGGATTGGGCAGTTGAGTCTGTGTTTAAGAATGGCAATCAAGCCTATCTAGTGTTAGTCACTGCCTTCTGCAACATCAGAGATGTTGTGTTCCCTATCAACTGGAAGACAGTAATGCTGCTTCAGAAACAGACAGTTTCTGGGATCTAAGACTAGGTACTTTACTGAATGCAAGCATGTGATATGGGTCAAATTACAGCTGCATTAAATTTATGCCGGTAACCCTGGCCCTCTTGAGAATGTCTTCATTTCCGAATCGATCAGGCAAGGAGACTCTGAGCATAGCCCGCTCCATTGCCCTTTGTTTGACTTTGAGTCTTCTGATGTGGCCCATTGTGAGCGGCTCTGTCCCGTAGGTAATTACCATAGTATCCTTGCGTCATCCGCAAGAGAACCAGGGATACCGACATAGCCCGAAGAATTGCCAAAATTAAGTGGCAGTGGGCAGTAAACATTGCTCGCAGAACGAATGGTCGATGGAGCCGAAAAGTTCTGGAGTAGCGACCGCGTACCGGAAGGCGTAGCGTTGGAAGGCCTCCCTCTAGGTGGAACGATGACCTGTTCAAGGCTGTAGGAATCCGGTGGATGCGAAACGTACAGGACCGATCAGTGGGGCGACGCTTGGGGGAAGCCTATGTCCAGCAGTGGACGTCTTTCGGCTAAAATTTTGTTGCGTCGCCACATTGACCGATCCCGTGCGTCTCGCATCCAACGCCTTCCCGCAACCTTAACCAGGTCATCGGTCCACCTAGTGGAAGGCCTTCCAACGTATCGTCTTCCGGTTCGCGGTCGCCATTCCAGAACTTTTCGGCCCCATCGGCCATCCGTTCTGCGAGCAATGTGCCCTGCCCACTGCCACTTAAGTTTGGCAATACTTCGGGCTATGTCGGTAACTTTGGTTCTCCTGCGGATATTATCATTTCTGACGTGATCACGCAAGGAAATTCCGAGCATAGCCCTCTCCATTGCCCTTTTTTTTATTACCTACCCTTTTTGTGTTGTAATCGCTGGAAATAAATAGAATCTAATCGAAACCTTGAAGCACATAAAAAGCAAGCGGACATCTCGGTTTCTCTATTAAAACGTGGTATTATCAAGGTCTATGATAAAGCGTGTAATTTTGCTTGACAACTTAAAACGTAAAATCAGTTAATGCGAGCCCCTATAACTTGGGACTTAAACATAACTGGCGCAATGAGCTATTAGGTGCAGTTGAACCTAATAGTCTCCGACAGATAACAAAAAAATAAAAGTCAATGATCCGACTTGTACCAAAAAGTATAATTACGTAACTTTTGTTTTGTTTATGGAGATATTTTGATAATTTTGGTCTCAAATGAAAGGTATAGGTACTTTATCCGTTTAAATCGTGTAAATCGGTGTACGCGTTTATGAGATATTAACTCATTACTGAATGCCAAGTGAAACGGTCAAGGACGCCCCTTACCACGATACGTTTGTTTTGATCGTGTTAGCGACACTGCCTTTACATTTTTTCATATCGTTTTGAAATATTGTAATATATTAGTAGACAGGTGTTACCGACTTTTTATTATTTTGTTGTTATCTGGCGGTGACTTTAGTAACACCTAAATTTTTCAAGGGTTAGGAAGAGATTAGAATACCTCTGCTTATCCAGGGAATATCTATCTACAGCCAAGATTTTGAGTGTTTGCTTGTATTTTTTTATGAATTTCAGGTATGGATAGCCGTACGATTGGCTACTTACGAAAACGTCATAATTGTGTTCTAGCCGTTCTAAGCGTGTTTATCAAACAACTAACGGTACTTTAGTTGTTGACGGAAACATCTTAAGGAAAACCACACCAATTAATTGTTTAATACATAGGTTGAGCTGATCAGAAATATTTAAGATTTTTATTAACGACTTCAATAAGAATACAAGAAACGGCCGGATGTTTTACCAAAAAGGTTACCCACTTTTCGACAATATTATGAGGGGAGTAACTCATTACAAGCCATAAGGACTCGTTCAATTTCTATGTTTGGTGTCTGCCTGCTGCAGCGCCGCAGCGATGCGGGTCAGCGGGTGTCGTACTGCGCACGATCGGTTGGTTTTTTACCCGACTGCCGAAGGAGGGTAATGTGTCTATGTATATATGTTTGTATGTATGTATATATGTATTTTTGTTCCTATGTGGCGTTCTAGAGAACAAAATCGGCCAATCTTACGTCAATCGATTCGTCTTACTACGTCTTACACTGGCTACATTAAAATCGGAAAAGAAAAAAAAAATGGGTTTTGGGCGCCATTTTGTGGGTGATTTTTTTTTGTATTTTATCAAAATAAAGGGTTGTAAGAGGTGATTTCAAAAAAATATAACACTTACATGTATTAATTCTAAAAAAAAAAAAAAAATTTATAAATAAAAATGATGTCTTTTTAGTTCGCTTTTTGATTTTTTGAATCAACTTTTTTCATACCATTGTCGGCGCCGGTGTCGCGCACGCGCAACTGCAGGACGAGTATGTGTGTGCATAAATTGTATGGATACGACACCCGAACCGAAACCAAACATCTAAATTGAAAGAGCCTTAAGAATCATATAGCAGGAAAAAATGTGCCTTCTCTCCTTGCAAATATAAAGCATTATTCAATCCAAGGAAAATAAATAAGTATTTTCCTAGAGGAAAAGTTAGGTAACATCACTTTTCGGAACAAGCAAAACGCTCGATGAGACTGATCTTTTTTTACTCAACTTTTTTAAGTAGATATTGATGGCATTTTTTGCCATGAACATTAAAACTATGGTTATTATAACATTATGAGGTCTGAAGTTCAAATCATAAAAGTAAACATACCTATACATTTTATGGTTTAATTTTAATAAAGGAAAATAATGGGAAACCCACAAGAAGATGTAAATAAATGACGCATCTATCAGAAAAATGATGTCAGATTGAATAAACCGCAACAATCTGAAATACTGTAGGCAAACAATAATTGAATATGAATTGCATTGCTGGTTTATATATAACTAGCTGACCATCGGGGCTTCGCTCCCGTCAACTGGCTACCTACCTACCCTGGCTACCAAGGCTACTCTGCCCAAAACCTGCCTATCCTGGCTACCCTGCCCAAAACCTGCCTATCCTGGCTACGCTGCCTACCTACCTACAAATTTTTATCTATCATCAATAGTTTCCTCAGCGCACGCCAAATAATGTATTTTACAGGCAACATTTTGCTACCTTGGGTTACATTATTGCAATTTTCATAAGGATGTCTATTTTTTTTTGGAAATATATTATAGCCTATGACACTCAGGAATAATGTAGCTTTCTACTGGTTAAAGAATTTTCAAAATCGGTTTAGTAGATCCAGAGATTACCCCTTACAACGTCACAAACTCACAAACTTTACCTCTTTATAATAATAGTATAGAATCCGGCCAAGTGCGAATCGGACTCCCGCACGAAGAATTCCGCACCATTATCGCAAAAATACGGCAAAAAATCACATTTGTTGTATGGGAGTCCCACGTTAACATTTATTTTATTCTGTTTTTAGTATTTGTTTTTATAGCGGCAACAGAAATGCATCATGTGTGAAAATTTCAACTGTCTAGCTATCACGGTTCATGAGATACAGCCTGGTGACAGACAGACGGACAGTGGAGTCTTAGAAATAGGGTCCCGTTTTTACCCTTTGGGTCCGGAACCCTAAAAACCGGTCAAGTGCGAGTTGGACTCGCGCACGTAGGGTTCCGTGGTAAGGAAAATTGTTTTTCGCAAAAAAACGGCACAAAAATCACGTTTGTTGTATGGGAGCCCTACTTAAATATTTATTTTATTCTGTTTTTAGTATTTGTTTTTATAGCGGCAACAGAAATACATCATGTGTGAAAATTTCAACTGTCTAGCTATCACGGTTCATGAGCACTACCGCCTGGTGACAGACAGACAGACGGACAGTGGAGTCTTAGTAATAGGGTCCCGTTTTACCCTTTAGGTCCGGAAGCCTAAAAAGGGAGTCAGTGATAGCGTGGCAGGGGACAGGACGGTATGGAAGAAGAAAACGTGTAGCGCCGACCGCAAGTAGCATGGGATGCTGGTTTAGTGGTCGCAACCGCGATTGCTCAGAGGGTTCCTGAGTTTGATTTCTAGTTAGTGTAGCTATTAGGTTTTTCCTATACTTAATAAATTTGTGTGTGCTAGTGATAATAGTTTCGTCCCACTATTAAACAGGACTATTATGGAACTTAATAAAAAAATGGCGAAATTAAGTTTAACTGCAGACTTATGTGTATGTATGTCAACTATTAGGTTTTTCCTATAATAAATTTTGAGAAATATCCCAGTCTGGATTTGTGTGTGGTAGTGACAATAGTTTCGTCCTACTATTAAATAGGACTTTGGAACTTAATAAAAAAATTGGCGAAATTAAGTTTAACTGCAGACTTCTGTGTATGTATGACATGATGTATGCGATGTATTTCAACATTTAGGTTTTTCCTATAATACATTTTGAGAAATATACCAGTCTGGATTTGTGTGGTAGTGACAATAGTTTCGTCCTACTATTAAATATATGGAACTTAATAATTAAATTGGCGAAATTAAGTTTAACTGCAGACTTCTGTGTATGTATGTATGACATGATGTATGCGATGTATTTCAACATTTAGGTTTTTCCTATATTTTTTTTTGAGAAATATCCCAGTCTGGATTTGTGTGTGGTAGTAACAATAGTTACGTCCCACTATTAAATAGGACTATGGAACTTAATAAAAAAATTGGCGAAATTAAGTATAACTGCAGACTTCTGCGTATGTATGACATGATGTATGCGATGTATTTCAACTATTAGGTTTTTCCTATAATAAATTTTAAGAAATATCCCGGTCTAGATTTGTGTGTGGTAGTGACAATAGTTTCGTCCCACTATTAAATAGGACTATGGAACTTAATAAAAAAATTGGCGAAATTAAGTTTTACTGCAGACTTCTGCGTATGAATGACATGATGTATGCGATATAGTTCAGATGACATCAGAGTCAATACATATGCTGCCTCTTGGAACTCAATAAACTAATCTAAACACCAAGCCAAACTTATCATAAAAAGGTTAAACATTAGGAAGGTAACAGATATCATCTGACCAAGGTATATTTAGGATTATCCACTATAAATAAATAGATAAGGAACCTTATCAAATCTTACCTTATCGTGTTTCTTCAATATTTTTCTGAAACCAGTGTAATTTAGATTCTGGTAGTTTTGTAGGAGAATGAGACTGAGATAGAATTCACTAAAGGCCAGTTTTAATTCTTGTATTTTTCGTCTCGGTATTGCCTTTTTGACATCGCCGCTTCCTTTCGGCTTGATTGTCTCGAAATGTGACTTTAATTCGCTTTGCAGTGTGGCGAATTTACGTGTCGCTTCGGCGAGCTTTTCTGAAATTTTGAAATTAGATGTAAATTCTTGTTTGAATAGACTTGAAAGTCAAATCTGTTTTTAGTTAAGACGTAGATGAATTTGAAATAATAATAATAGAGGCAACCACGTGGGTAGACCTCATTTATCTGTTCTGTGGGTAGAACCAAAAGTTGGGAGACTTGGTAGAATGTGACTGTAGTTAAAGGTGTTCTGCATTTTATCAGCCGTGGCTCGGTATGCATCGAGATAAACCTACGGTTCTGGTGCATTCCGTTCTGAGGGTATTGGGCTTCGAATTAGAACCTTAAATCTCTGGTTATTAAACATGGAATGGATTGTAGTCAGTATTTTTACAGTATCCTTCTAATTATCAAGGTTAATGTCAAAGTAATAAAACAATAATAATTGTAATAATCTATGTTTTTACCTGAATAAAAAGTGTTAATTTTCTTAAGTTCCTGATCACAGTAATGGAAGAATGTTTCATCGAAGTTTGCGAAGTGACGGGAAAGAACCTCTGGCTCTACATTCTCAGCTGATGGCGCTTCCTCCACCGCTGTGTATAACATAGCCTTCATTTCCTGTTGGCAACATAGATAATATTAATGTAGCAGCATATGTACCTATATTGTAGCAATAAAAAATTCAAGACAAGTTTATGCTAACAGCTTCGCCTGTGTTAAACAAAGTCAAACACTATCCTTCGGGAACATACTACCAGGATAAGTGTGTTACGCTTCATCCAAGTCCGATCCGTCTTATTGAGGCGTGTTTCATTCACAAAAATTCAAATTTCTGTTTATAGAAAACGAGAGAAAAGGATGTAGCTACCTGTAATTTTTTTTGAAAGCTAACATGATAAGCTAATGATTGCATCAATTAGAAATTCTACCATTCAACGTGAATTTATAGAGTAACTTCTAAGAACCCTGCAGATTATATTACAGTAGGTTCTTTATATGTTATCTTATCTTATCTTGTGGAGGGGCCGAAAAGTAACTCAAACATTTCGACCCATTGGGATCTATTGTGGTCCCCTAGATAACATACTCCTCCCTAATCTCGTTGAAAACTCTATTCATGAGTTTTACTACGAGACTAGGAGATATCAGCCTATAGTCTTCTGGATTTGGATATCCAACCCCTAGGAGACTCATTCGCTTACCAGCCAGTGCATCGCACTTTACATGTCAACTTTACATGTTACCATAACTTCCTCCACAAATATTGATTTAAATCATAATTTACAAAACCAACTCATACTACCTCAGCATATTTCAGTTACAATGGTGAGCATGCTACCGTTACATGATTTATATTTAAACATTTTGATTAGCATGTGATTGACATAGGCACAACAAATGACTATAAATATGACCTTCGCAAAATATTAGTGCCATACAAATTAGAGGACACTAAGGAAATTAGCAAGAAGTGGTCTATGAACCATTGTAAAACATTTTTATATTATGACAAAAAAAATTGGCCAGTCACCTATAAAATTATGGTTACTGCGGCTTCGGACAAATAAGTTTCTTGTCTGTTTTATTTTGGATAATTATAACTTTTAGTTTTTTTTTTTGTTTTAAAAATTCTAGACCCACACTAGGAATTTCATCCTGTATCGTGGGTGTGTTTACAAATATTTAAACTCACATACACAAGACACCCAGATCCTGAACAACTATCTGAAGGCCATATAAATATTTGTTCCGTGTGGGAAATGAACCCACGACACGCAGAGCGGCAGCCGATCGCTCAACCAATACGCCAACCGTGTCGTCAGTTATTATGGATCTAGCTGTTTGTTTACATGAGTTTAAATGTTTTTAAAGGCACCCAAGATGCATGAGAAGTTCCTAGTGTGAGCAATGTTTTATTAAAGAAGTGAAGAGAGAATTGTGGAAAAAGTTTAATAAAGGATTTATAATATTTACAAATTATTTTTTACAGTGTATTCTACTGTTTAAACAGGTCCTACAACAAGTAGGTAAAATTTCAAAATTTTAAAACCCCTGACACATTTTTATTTCATGCTACATAATTTATCTACTACTTGGTAGATATCCTTCGATAGGCAATCTATTGAACACGTAATTATGACACGATTGCAAGAACACCCCCATTCAAACAGTAAAACGCCCATGGCTTTAGAACAGCTGAACCCATTTTATTCAAACATAGCTAAGAACACTCTCAACAAAATCACCTTTCAACCAAAAAATACTAAATCAAAATCGGTTCATCCGTTTAGGCCCTATGATGCCACAGACAGATACCCAGATACACTGCAACACACGTCTGCAAAACTTATAACACCCCTCTTTTTATGTCAGGGGTTAAAAAGAAGAGAAGTAGTAAATCTCTACTATTCCATAATGTGTTATTTTTATTAGTAGTTTTTACATTTTATCTGATTGAAACAAAGCAGTCGTTACATTTAATATTAGTCAAGGACAATAATGGCATTTATTTTTATGTCTTTCCTTGGCCCTTTTTTTTATGAGACTGGCAATGATATTATTTACATTCATTCATCAAACTATTAACTTTACACTGTACTCATTTAAGCAACTAAAGGATTAAATAATGTCAGGGTAAATGTTTTGAAAGTAATTAGTTGTATTAAAAGTTATCATAAACTTTTGATTTTCATGTAATTTTCCGGTACTACATACAGAAGTAAAAGAAAAGACTACACATACAAATAAAAGCGGGTAGCTAGTACACAGGCACTGAGTAAATTGCCCTTAAATAATGCCCTTATCTATATTTTTATGAAGTACATTAATACTTGCCTCATAGTTTATGTATTGTTTACGCCACTCAGGCGTGATATGTGCACTTAAGTGCTCCGCGAACTTCATCTTAGGACCTTACTACACGACTATGTCGCTGCAACAACTCTTAAACACTAACTATAGTTCACAATATCCAACATAAATTGTTTGTCACGGACGAACCGAGTTTACTTTGTGATAACTAGCAATGGTGACCTCATTGCACTGAGTATATATATTTGAGTAAACACTGGAATGATACGGTATTACTTATGAGCAAATTTTTATCTTTTTGTATTTTAATTTTTCCATAAAAAAACGATGGACTGTTTCTTCGGATCACCTGAATGAATGACAAATTGACACAAGCAAGCACACATAAGTACTTTTAATGATGTGCCACCATTCGATTTTGATTACGAACTTGATTGATTGAATCAACTTTAGTCGATTCAGTTATACTTTATTGAGAAAGTATGTCAAGAATTAAATCTTATTTCTTTAAAATATTTAGAAGAAATAAACTTTGTGGACATTTCATTAACATTCCGGATTTTAATTTGGGCCACAATAAATGATCATTATGGTTTTTATTGGAACTCTGAAGTAATGTAGTAGATTAGTAAACGAAAAGAATTGATGAATACTAATCAAAATCACGGATTCACGTCACTATTGACAGCGACAGCTGTTCAAGTTCAATTCAATGACAGCCTGGCTGGCAATCAATTTCTTGTCAATCATGTCAACGTCAAGAGCGACTTTTCGCACCACGTTCAGAAATTGATAATGTTGGATTTCTAGAGATGTAAAAACTTTGGAAAAGCTTGAACCGTGAGATTATGAAAAATATTTACCGAAATGATAACATAAATAAGAGACAAATACAATGCTAAAGATTTATTTCACTGCTTCAACTTCTAAATCACTTGTTGAGTTATCTCTGACTGGGAACAGAGCATGGTTGATGTTCTCAGGAATGACTCTGGCCACTTTCCGGGGTTCCTTCACTAATGTCTTGGGGCATTGCATTTCTGACCAGCTTATAGGCACCATACTGATGCCTTGAGCGGAGCCTTCTGCAGTAGCTATCACCACTCCTAGCTCATTCTCAGCTGTTGAAAGGTGGTACCAGTGGATTTCTGTCATTGGGAGCTGATTTTATGTTAAGGAAAATATAACTTACAAACAGTTAACAAATAAAAATAATAAAATATAAGTAAAAATGTAAAAGACAATACCTTATTCAGGTTGACAGATATTAATATTTATGCCAAATTACTAAAACATTTCTCAGTATTATTTGGTCAAAAAAAGGATACAACTCTCGCTAAAATCACATCTCCAGGCCTGTAGCATTTGTAAGGATCCACTCTATCTTTCTCCGTAGCTTTAATGTCTTCTTTTTTCAAAATTCCTCTATAAGGCCTCACTAGGACGGATGAACCTACACACAATATAACACATTGGACCATTCTTGGGTTCACTACTGCTACCTTTGCCGTCACTATGTCTCCAGTCTTAGGCAGAATACTGGGCGTCCTTGGGCTTTCTACTGATACTGTTGTTGCCTGAAAAAAAAGTAGGGTAGTTAATGAAAATAAATTAATGTGAAATTGAATTAATATTCAATTTCACATTAATTTATATCTATATTTATTTTGTTCCAGGATATGGTGCAAAAGGCACAGAAATGTTGAGTCAACCAAGATTTGCGAAAATAAAGTTTTATGAGGTACTTTTGACCTACCTCATTATCATTCTGTTCTATTTTCAGTGTGCCACACAAAGTTGCATATATGTAACCTCTAAGCTCATAAGTCCCGGGTCCAGCGATATATTCTTTATTTGATATACTTAGTCGCATGCCAGGAATGCATAATTTTCCCATTTCTTTTAACTTTTCTTTATCCAATGCTGCCATGATGTCTTTTAGAGGTTATGTCCAAAAACAATACTTTTACTTTCTTGTTTACGGCACTGACGTAAATTTGTTAAATAACACTCTTTAGTAACGGAGTCGAAATTCAGTTAAATTTAATTAAACAGATTCATTACGACAAAATATATAAAGTAGAATTTTGTTGATAAACAAGTTTTGACATTATTTGGACTTTGGAGAAAACAGGACATAGATAAGAGTTTGTTTGTTTTTTTTTAAACATAGACAATGAGCATAGAGCTTCTGAATGTTAGCGCCGGCTAGCCAGTGCTGCCAACTCGTTTAAGCAAAAACACGCTGTTAGCTCTTTAAAAAAGCGCTAGAACGCGCTAAATGGTCGCTGTCAAAAAATTGCTCCAAAACTTGGTCCAAATCGGCGCCAAATTCAAACAAAACGCCCATTAAATTTGAGACTATAAATGTATAAGAAAAGCATTTTTTTTTTAATCTAAATTTGTCATTTAAAAGAGTTACATACATTATAGTACCTGTTTAGTAATTATAAAATATTTTTTTTTTAATAATGTTTTATTCATGACCATAGATACAAGTCTTTCAGTCGAATACATAGTTGGGTTAAACTTATATTACAATAGGTAGGTGTAATAAACCTAGATACATTTTTGAATACAAAATTAATTAAATTTTTTCTACCGTATTACAAATATATTTATACAACATACTAAAATATTTCTTATTTACTAATAAATCCTGAACGCTGCGGGGAACACTTTGATGTTCACTAATGTCATTGTCATTACTGTCATTCAATTCACTAACCAAAATCAAACGTTGAATGTTAAAACTTGAACACTTTAGGATAACATGATCCAAATCAGCATCCTCTTCTCCACAATGATGACATCGGCTATTGTTAATTATACGAATCCTATTCAGGTGAGCTGGAGTTAAGCAATGTCCCAATCTCATGCGTGATAAAATAGTTATGAATCTTCTTGTGATGTATTTGAAGTTATAGTACCAAGGTTTTATCGGTAATTCATTCTGTATTCCAGCGTACCATCTGCCTTTCGTTTCCAAAGTTATGTCCCAATACTCCTTCCATAACTGTATATTACGTTCTCTAAAAAGGCTGTAGTAATCGGTGAATGGAACCTTGATCAACTCTGATCGATCCTCGTCATGGCCTGAACGGGCCGCAGTGTCAGCTACTTCATTTCCACGAATGCCACTGTGTGAAGGTACCCATACAAATTCTACTTTTATATACTTATCAAGTAGATTTTGGATTATAAGCCTAATATTACAAATAATATAATTTAACTTAAAAGAAATATTTACATTATGTAGAGCAGACAAAACACTTCTGGAGTCTGTAACTATCAAAATATTATGAACCTTATGTACAAGACTATTTACATGCTGCAGTGCACAATAAATTGCATAGCATTCTGCAGTGAAAATGCTACACACCCTGTTTAATTTAATACATTTAGTGAAGTCTAGCTGTGGATCATAGAAAGCTGCATTTACAATAAGATCTGTTTTAGATCCATCTGTGTATATAACATAGTGTTCTGGTCTATTGTCTGTAAACTGTAACAAATCAAATTTATTGTGTACAATGTCTAAATGGATTGCAAAACTGTTGATAATACCATTATAAGGAATTTTGTATATAGGCCAAATATCATTTTTAACAATATCTTTTGCATTATTATTTACATGTTCAAAAATTGTTGGCATTTCAGGTAGAGTTCCACCAACCAAAGAAGAAGCAGAGATGGCATTGAAAGAAATTGACTGTGAGATTTCAGGATGTATTGTGAGTTTCTTAAATAAAGGATTGTCATTTGATGCCATGACTTTTAATAAAAATCTCTCAGCCAACAACAATCTTCGTAATGTCAAGGGAGGTATACATGTCTCAACTTCTAATGAATTAATAGGTGTGGAGCGCATAGCACCACAAATAAGTCTCAGTCCTATATTTTGAATAACATCTAATTTTCGTAACAAGGTGCTATTGGCATTCATATATGCCAAATTGCTGTAATCAAAATGGCTTCTCACTATACTTTTGTAAAGCATACTCATAACTTTGGGGTCAGATCCCCAAAAACTGCCTGCTAAATGCCTCAAAAGATTAATACCATTCAGTGCTTTGTTACTTATATGTTTAATATGTTCATCAAACTTTAATTTATCATCAATAATGACACCTAGGAATTTATGTTGCTTAACAACACGAATTTCTGCATTATTGTATGAAATTTTAACATTGCTATGATTATTTACTTTTTTGCTAATAATTAAAACTGAACTCTTTTCTGGACTTATTTCTAATTTAAGTTTATTATGGTAATAGCTGTATAATTGAGACAAAGCCTTATTGATATTAGACATTGCTATATCCATGTTTTGATTTATGCTGTACAAAAGCAAGTCATCTGCAAATTGCAGGATATTTACACCTGGTGTATCTACATATTTTAATATTTCAGAAGTATACAAGTTATAAAGTAAAGGAGACAAAGTTGCTCCTTGCATTGTGCCTTTGTTAACAGTCCTAGGTCCATGTAATTTATTATTATATTTAACAAATACAGTTCTATTGTTTAAAAAAGAATAGAGCCATTTTAGAATATGACCAGGTATACCAATATCGTAAGATACTTGAATGAGTTCTTCTATATTTACATTATCAAAAGCACCTTTTACATCTAAAAACACGCAAATTGCATTAGAGTGACTTAATTTAACCTGTCTTATATCTGATAATAAAGATACAAAGCTTTCAGAGCAACTTTTACTTTTTCTGAAGCCAAACTGTATAGAAGGAATTAAGCTTTGTGATTCTACAAAATAATCTAATCTTAACTTCAACATATTTTCAAAGAGTTTACTCAAACAAGATGATAAGGAAATAGGTCTGTATGAAGAAGCACTATTTGCAGGTTTATTAGGTTTTATAATTGGAATGACACACTGTGTTTTCCAAGACTCAGGTATTACCAATTCATTCCATAGTTTATTATAAATATTAAGTAATGTTGTTTGTGCATTTAAATGTAATTTTTTTATTAACATGTAAGGTATGTCATCCAATCCCGGTGTAGTATCTTTCCTACTTTTTAAAGATGATTTCAACTCTTCTATAGTGAAATTGTTTTTGAGAAATACATTTACAACATTTTCCTTAGCATTTTCGAACAAATACTCAAGCCTATTGTCATTTATTTCAGTAGAATCTGCCAAGTTATCTAAAAATCTTGGAATCCACTCATCATTGATGTTTTTGTTTCGATTAGATCCAATTTTTTTAAATTTTTTAATGTATCCCCATATCCTAGAAACTGGAGTTAACCTATTGAAGCTACTACATAATTCACGCCAAGAAGAAGAACTTTCTTCCTTCAGAATTCTTTTCTTTTTTGCATCTAATTTTTTATACATTATCCAGTTGTCTATGTTCGGTTGAGAAAAATAATACTTCAATGCATCTTTTGATTTTGCGACAGCATCACTACATTTTGTATTCCACCATGGGACCGGTTTTTTAATAACTGTGTTTGCACCTAATTTTCGTTTTGGAATTGTTTTATTCCTCAAATCATTTAATGTTTCTATAAAATGGTTATATGCATTGAAAGGGGAATCATTTATTGAGTCCAAGTGGGAAAAACAAGTTTCTGACAGGCTATAATATTTATCCCAATCTGCCTTACTATAAATATATTTCTCTTGATTCACAGGAGGTGACGTGTCGTACATAGATGGTTGAATATTGATCTCAAGTAAGGTTGGAAGATGATAGCTACCCATGGGATCATCATGAACATACCAGTTACATAAATGAGCTATTGAAGAGCTAACAAGGGCAAGATCTATCGCTGAAGCTTGTCTATTAGGATAAGGAACAGTTGTTGGTGATCCATCATTCAAAATACATAAGTCAAATTCATCAATTATATTATATAAACATCTACCTCTATTATTGTCACTATGGCATCCAAAGGCTATGTTATGAGCGTTAAAATCACCCATAACTATACAAGGTTTTGGTATATTATTGATTAAGTCCTTTAGCTTTGCTGAGTCAAACCTGATACTGGGAGGGCTGTATACACAAAGTATTGCCATTGCTCCAGATTGTGTTTCTATTGTAATACATACATTTTGAATAGATTCTGAGAAGTGTGTATTAACTACTTTGTATTTTAAACGATGGTTCACCAAAATGGCTACTCCATTATGAGAATTTATCGAATTTTTGTGGATTAAATTATATGTGGGAAAGTGTGGAATTATAGAATTCGATTTAAACCAAGTCTCATTAAGAAGACAGATATCTATACTTTTTTCAATTAATAAATTTTGTAATAGGCTCTTTTTACTCTGTAAACTCTGTATATTATACTGTAAAATATTTAGATAATTATCCATGTTTAAATTAAATTTGATAAAAATATTTCTTTTATTTTCTTATGTGTGAGTGGCCCATCAGAGTCACTCTTGTTTCCTAATGTGACCAACGATTTAACAATTGCACTAATTATAATATCATTATTTGCTATGTGTTTAATATCTAAAGTATCATTGGTTTTATCCTTAACAGTAACCTTAGGTAAAACAGGGAAAGATTTTTCATTAAATGTAGGGGGTGAATTCACAACAGTGGCATACGATTGCTGCTTAAGAAATTTGGCCTTTTTTTCTTCAATTTTTTGTTTTTTAATGGGACAGTCTCTTGAAATGGCTAGATGATTACCTGAGCAGTTGATGCATGTGATCTCTTCGACATCGCATTCTTTGTAGGAGTGACGACCAGCACAGGAAGAGCATTGTTGTTCGCCTCTGCAAGCCTTAGCAGAATGGTTAAACTTTAGACACTTATAACATTGCAGTAATGGTGGTATGTATGCTTTCACCTCATATCTGAATAGTTTTATATAGGCGTATTGCGGTAAGGATGTTGACGCAAAAGTGACGGCAACTGTATAGAGAGGCACTAATTTTCCCTCTACTTTCCGCATGAATCGTTTAATAGAAATTACTTCAGAGTCGCACACTATATTTTTATAAATTTCTTCATTGGAGAGTTCTTTGGGCACAAACCTCAATACTCCAATCCTTTCCGTCAAATATGATGGTATAAATGCTTTAAATTTATTTTTCCATAGAAAGTCTTCCATTTTCAGGAAATTGTTGGCCGCAGCTGCTTTTCTGAAAGTTACTCCAATTTTGTGCGAATTTATTCTATGTACTCCTAAGACTCCTTTAACATTGTCGGATATTAAATTGGTGAGTGTGATAGGATTTTTATTCCCTATCTTCTCCTGTTCTGTTGACTCGACGTATACAACATATTCCGAATTAGTATTTTCTATGAAGAGTCTTTTATAATTTAGTTTAGTATAAATGTTATACTTATTGGCGTCAGGATTACGAGTTTTGTTATACTTTCTTTTCTTATTTTCCCCAGGATCTGGTGGCTCCTCACCACCACTGGTGATACTCATGGTTGTTAGAAGTTTTTTCAGATGTTATTTATTTGGTATTTCCGTAAAATTATTTAATTATAAACTTTTTGCGAAATCAAAATTACCGCTTCGTTTGACTTCCCGCCAAAAAGTCATTATAAAATAAAGTAGTAATGTGTTACCATCTTCTGGTTCTACTTATCAGTAATCTGTGGTTCTACTATAATTGCTACTGCCGCCGAAATAATGTTGGTCTTGATCAGTTTTGGACTTGAATTTATATTTGTCTGTGGATGAAATTTGCCTCAACACGTCGTTGGGAAGTTAATAGTTTGCGCAGTTCCTACTATTTTCTAAAGAAAGTACAGAGTTTCAAAAAGCGCTAGATTTAGCGCTAGGCGCTAAAACGCGCTATTAAACAAAAAAAGCGCTAGATCTGGCGCTGAAAGCGCTAAGTTGGCAGCACTGCGGCTAGCGCAAATCTTGCAATGTTGGACTAGAGGTGGGATGAAAAATGCTGCATAATCAATGCTGAAGTAGCAAACCGATTTGTCTTATCGCCTATGCGTTTAATCCGTAAAGCCTCCTCTTAACTATCGGATCGGCGATGATCGTACTCGTCTGATAGTCTGTCATCACCCATCGGAAAGGTAATCGTTACGATCGATCATTGTACAATGTACAAGCATCCACATGAGACATCCGTGCGTGATCATTTATTGAGAGGCAAGCCTTCAAGAATTCAAGATGGACATGGTATTTATACCTGCTGCTATCATTCATTTAGGTTTAGTATACTTAAAATCATTTTGTCCATATAGATAAATGAAAAGTAGTTTAAATAAAATGCATACTTTTCATGAAGAATAAAAATAAATAAAAGGACTAATTTATTTTTACCGTTCCAGGAAGACACGTTACTTTAAATTAAACTAACAAAAAATGGACAAAACAAAATAATTCGCAAAAACATAGTAAACACACGCAAAAACTGTTTTATTACTATTTATGTTTTTGGTTTGAACAGCCGAGAACTGTAATTAATCAACGCTTACAGCAGTTTATTTTATTTACTTAGCGGTTCCCCGACGCGAGTACATGGCTTATTTTTTGCTTTTTAGAGGTTTTCGTGTAGGGTTTATTTTTTGTTCTTGACTTCGTACCTCATAGAGGGCGCCATATTCAATTCAATGTGATGTCACATAGCTTATAACCAGCGGGCAAACAAGACGCTCATTTATCAAATTATGTTATGTAGGTAAGAATAAGTTGGAGAGGATCAGCTTAATGCTCGCATAATGATGTGGATTTGCGGCAAATGGGCATGTGTAACTTGATTCTGGTCCGTCCTCTGTCTGATGAGGCAAAATCTATTTATAAATTAGTTAAATTAGCCATTAAGCGCAGATAAGTTATTTTTTGTGAGGCCTATGAGTGAGGGTGGCATGATCATGTCTGATCAAACCCTCTATAAAATAAATAAGATTATAAATGAAAATAAAAAATGGTTAGAAGTTAAGAGGGAACAGATGAACATACGTCACAAACAAACTGGTCAAAAACATAACCCTCCCTTTTGCTTCGCAAAACAACGCCGCGACGACGCTGTTCGCCCGTGTATGAATGGTAGGTGATCGTGTGGGCACGTGTACGCAACTACAAGCGAATTCCCTTTGATGCGTGCCCGAAAAACCATCAAGTGATATAGTGATCACCGCGATCACTATAACGAATAAAGACGATGATCAGCGACTACAAGCGAGTAAGCCCTGCACACGATCTTGCTGGCTTCACCTGCTTGTAATCGTTTCGCTGATTGATGAGAAGCCATAACGTGCTAGAATCATGTAAAATAGGTGTTCATGCTATCTATTATCTTGAAAGGCAGGCAGTCGAAAAACTAATTGTTTCATAGAATTTCGCAAGATCTTTGAAAACTCTAACGTGGCAGAGGAGACAGATAAGGGTCTGAATTTCTGCCAATGGTGATAAAAGGTGTCATACCGCTTTTCTTCTTACAGCTACTGATTTTTATTTTATGTATAATCTAAAAAGGTCTTTTACAGTTCTACCTTATGATAGAAGGAGATTGAATAGCAAATTAAATTACATTTAACTGTATGCGTAGAACAGTTATATAGCAAGTTTTTATAAAGATATAACATATAATTAGTATCATGATGAATTCATGCACAATGCCAGTGCTCACCTCTATTTTTGCTGGTCGTTGACGTGTCACGTCAGCCGGTTCGAGTGACATTTGATTGTGTGGAGCGATTCTGTTAAAAGGGATTTTGCGTGAATATCTCTAATAAATATAAGAGATATGCTTACAAAGTTTGAAACTAAGTCCGCGCGGGTGAAAGGTATATCCTTTCATGCTAAGCGGCCATGGGTTTTGGCCAGTTTACACAATGGCGTGATTCAACTATGGGATTATCGTATGTGTACATTGTTGGAGAAATTCGATGAACATGACGGTCCTGTGCGTGGCATTTGCTTCCACATCCAACAGCCGCTGTTTGTGTCGGGTGGCGACGATTATAAGATCAAGGTTTGTGCTCAGGATGTTCTGTTTAGATATAACTATCATGTATGTTTCGTCATGTTTATGACACGTATCTTGTATCTGGCGTATCAATTATAATTTCCTCCTTTAATTACACCATGTATAAGTGTTTTCACTCCCAAGCATATATGAATAAGCATAGCAGTTTGTTCCAAATTACATACAGATTGGATTCCTTGTTCAGATATCAGAATCTAATAAGATAAATTATATGCAGAAATACTGGCTAGATCTTAGTCACATAGATACAATGCATATAAAATATAAGTATAAGTACATAGGTATCCTGTGAATTATGTATTTATAATAACTGCTGCAAATAAAATCAACAGTTTGAAAAGTTTGAAACCTTTACCTTTACCTCCCAACATATTTTATGATGAAACTCATGACACCAGCAGTATCTATAAAAATTTATCCAATATGTTAATATCAAAATACAGGGTAGTTAACCATTCCTATAACCAAGCTATGCAATTACCAAATGCTGTGCACACCTCTATACAGCTTAGTTAATAGAAAGAGTTTTAATAGCTTGTCTATGATTGCAGGTATGGAACTACAAGCAGAGACGTTGTTTGTTTACTCTGTTGGGCCATCTGGACTACATCCGCACAACATTCTTCCACCATGAGTACCCTTGGATATTGAGTGCTTCTGATGACCAGGTTTGTTACTGTACTTCTATATTAAACCTTTGAAGCCCTATATACTCTATAGCCGGGAAATGTATTTTAGATACCTTAACAAATTCCAATTTTCAACTTATAATTTGAAAATTGGAATTTGTTAAGGTATATAAAATAAATAAGACTAATAAAATAAACATTGGGGTACATAAACAATGTCTAGTAAGTTGGTATCTGAATAGGTAAGAGTAAATTCACCTTTAAAACCCTATATACTCTATAGACAAAAAATGCATTTTAGATACATTAACAAATTCCAATTTTAAACTTATACGAGGTGCATTCAATAAGTACCTAGCCTCATCGCCAGAGGGCGCTGTAGTTTCAAAAGAGTTTTACCACAGTGTAGCACATTCTTTTTTAATTCTGTTTTCAAATTTTCATTCCAATCCCTTCATTTGTTTTAATTTGACAACTTATGGAAGCGAAAGTGTCAATCGGTTTTACAAAAATGGAAAAAGAGCAATATCGTTCGGTGATTCGATTCCTATTTTTGGAAGGGAAAACGTGCATCGAAATCAAAGAGCGCTTGGATGCTGTGTACGGTGACTCTTCTCCATCGATGGCCACCGTCAAGAATTGGTTCAACGAGTTTGCACGTGGCCGTACGTCGGTTTTTGATGAACCACGTCCAGGTGCACCGAAAACAGCTGCTACGGAGGAAAACATTAAAAAAATCCATGATTTCGTATTGGCAGATCGCCGATTGAAGGTTCGGGAGCTAGCTGAGACTGTAGGCATTTCAGAAGGAACAGTGCATCATATTCTTCACGAGGAACTCGGCATGAGAAAGCTGTCGGTGCGATGGGTGCCGCGTTTACTCACACCAGAAAACAAGCGCAACCGTGAGACCACATCGGAGACGTGTTTGGTGCTGTTTAAGCGGAATCCAGCGGAGTTTTTGCGTCGTTTTGTGACCGTCGATGAAACCTGGATCCACTGGTACACACCAGAGACCAAGGAGCAATCAAAACAATGGATCCAGACTGGGGAACGTGCTCCAAAGAAGGCGAAACTGTAAAATCGGCCGGAAAAGTTATGGCCACCGTTTTCTGGGATTCACAAGGTGTGATCTACATCGATTACCTCGAGAAGGGTAAAACAATTACAGGGCTTTACTATGCCGATTTATTAGGCCGATTCGACGCCGAATTAAAGAAAAAACGACCCCATCTGGCGAAGAAAAAAGTGCTGTTTCACCACGACAACGCACCGGTTCACACGTCTGCCGCTGCCATGGCCAAATTGGTCGAATTATGCTACGAATTGCTGTCCCATCCACCGTATTCTTCAGATTTGGCCCCTTGTGACTTCTTTCTGTTTCCTAATCTGAAAAAATCACTCGCCGGGAATAGATATGGAACGAATGAGGAGGTCATCGCCGCCACGGAGGCCTATTTTGCAGAGTTTGACAAAAATTATTTTTCCGACGGGTTAAAAAAGTTGGAGCATCGCTGGGCTAAGTGTATCGAACTAAAAGGAGACTATGTTGAAAAATAAATTGCCACTTTTCCAAAATTTTCGTTTACTTTTTGTAGGCTAAGTATTTATTGAATGACCCTCTTAAGACTAATAAAACAAAACATTGGGGTACATAATTATTGTTCAATAAGCTAGAGTCGGAATAGGTCACCACCTTTATATTGTATAAATACATACAAAATAATATATTGTAAAATAGTTTCAACATCATCTTCATCAGCCTTTTAATTTTCCCACTGATGGGACACAGGCCTCCTCTTATAGAGGGAGTGGGCCCAGTGCGGATTGGTAGATGTCACATGTCTTTGAAATTTTGGTTCTAGGACATGTCGGTTTCCTCACAATGTTTTCCTTCACCGTTTTGAGAGTAGAAAATGCATAACTAGGGAATGAAGACATCCTTTGTAACTTTGTGTTAATTGTGATGCAATAAATTTAAAAATATTATCTATACTAATATATGTTTGAATGTGCTAATCTCAGGAACTACTGGTTGGAATTGTAATTGTTTTTTTTGTGTATTGCTATATAACATCACGCTACGACCAATAGGAGCGGAGCATAAATGAAGAATGTTGCAAAAACAGGAAAAATATTCCATTTTGAGAGTTTACATTGCGTGCGTTGCGTACAATCATGTATGTAGGGAAGAGTAGGTAGGTAGATAGGGCAGGGTAGGGTAGGTAGCCAGTTGACGGGAGCAAAGCTGTGGGAAACAGCTAGTTTGATTATAAATTATATTTGTTTCCAGACAATAAGAATATGGAACTGGCAATCAAGACAATGCATCAGTGTGCTAACCGGTCACAATCACTACGTAATGTGTGCACAGTTCCACCCAACAGAAGATCTCCTTGTCTCAGCCTCCTTAGACCAGTCCGTACGTGTATGGGACTTTTCCGGACTAAGGAAGAAGAGTGTGGCCCCTGGACCTACGGGCCTGGCCGAGCATTTGAGGAACCCGCAGGCTACGGATCTATTCGGACAGGTATAATAAACATTTTTTAGGTGTTGTGTGTGTTTTTATGTGTTATAGAGGCTATGTGGCTTGTAAATTAATGAAGAGTGTTCAATATCAGTTTAATTTGCTTATAAATCATTCTTTGATCTTATCATGCCCCTGAATGTATGTAATTATAATCAGATTGCAAAAATCTCTTAAACTTTATGTAATGCAAATGCATGATGAATGAACGCTTTCAGTAAAACAGTTAAAAGATAGGACTTGCTGAGCAAAACTTAGCATTAAGTGACCAGAAAAAAAGTAGTCATGGATATGCCGTAAAAATTAAATAGCTTATAAAAATACTGAAGTAGCTAAATTGCATTACTTGCATGTAACCACTATTTGTTAATTGCAACCGTAATTAATTTTTACCCATTTTATTTTTCTGTTAAAAATTTTAACGGTGCTGAAAAATTTACTTTTTATCAGATTTTAAAAGTATGTAGCTGTAGTCTTAAAATTTTGTTGCCATTATTTTTACAACCCAAATTTGGGTTTGTGTTACAACTATAATATTGTACTGATGCTAAAAAGAGACAGTGGTATTCCACCTATGTTTTTCTCTCTTTATCATTATGTATTACTATAATAGTCGTAATGGCCTTAGTCGTAGTTTATTATATATTTACTTGCTTCTATCATTTACATATTTTATTACTTTTGAGTTGGTATGGAATATAAATTAGCAACATATAAAATTATGATGCCATATAATTCAAAATAAGAAACAAAAAAAAAAAATTAATACACACACACACTTAAAAAATATACAAATAATAAAAACTTCCAGTAGCACCATACTCATGGTGGAAGTGAAACTTCTAGAAAATAAAGAATGAGAAAGATTTAGGGCTGATTTCACCAATGAAACTAATCGTCATTAGTTCAACTAAACTCAGATTAAGCAAATACTGCGTTCTGATGAGAAACTAAGAGATGGGTAGTCGACGTATTTTTCGTTAACCAAAATAAGACCGTCCATTTCCTTAGATCGACGAGTCGATCAACTAGTTGAATTCATCGACTAGTTCATAACGTAAACTACGTTAAGTAGACGTTCTTTAAAAACTTTGCGACGATGTGAAGCCGGGTATCCACTTAGGTTCGCCGTGGTTTGCGAACACTGTGTGCTCCGCGAACGTGAACGTGTACAGTGTACACACTTAGGCTGCAACATCAGTGCTCCTGTCCTGACAAACTGCGCTCCCCTTTGAGATCGCGCAAAAAACCGCTTCCCGAGCTCTCCGCCGTGCTCCGATCGTGCTCCAGTCGCGCTCCGCGATCACGACGTATCCATTATGTTTGGTTTGCGGAGCGGGCGCGTTCGCAAACCACGGCGAACCTAAGTGGATACCCGGCTTGACGCCCGGTTTACCTCGTATCGTTAGATCGGTCAATCGCGTCACGTCGTCCTTTTTTTCTTAACACAATGCATTTTTAACTCCAAAATGGGATTCGGCCTATAGAAATATCTCTGCATCTAGAGTTAGAGTTCAAATTAATTTGCTCGATGTTCGTCCGTTGTTGTTATTTTTTCGGACGTATAAACTTGTGCTACCCAACTAAGTTCACGCGTGGTTCGCAAGAAGCCGAGTTCGCAAGAAGCCGAGTCCAGTGGACCACCAAGTGACGGGTTCGCTGCTGCGAGCCCCGGTGCAGCACCCGCAGCCAGGGAACAAAGGGTTCCGTGACTGCTCGCCTCGCCCCCTGACGGGGGCGAAGCGACTACCACTGACGGAAGTTCACGCGTCGATCGTCGCGTTACAAGTCAACATAAACATAGTCGAGTATCAGTTTAGCCGTCTACGAATTCAACTAGTTCGTTGATTATCGGTGAACCGTCGAATCGTTCATTGTACGTTGACGGTCGAATTAACTAGTTCGTTCATTCAACGCCCATCGCTAGAAACTACCAATCAGAACGCTGTATTTGCATAAACTTAGTTTAGTTGAACTTATCGCGATTAGTTTTATTGGTTTAATCGGTCCTTAGTGTGAGAGACGAAAGGTGTTATATCTTTCTTCTCTTTCATTAACGAAATGTGCCTAAACGTGACGCGTCCTTAAAATTTCACTCTTAATCGCCATCCAATTTAATCAAATCGCTGCCAAAGAAGTTTCACCTCAAATAACAAGCTATAAAATATGTATATGTATAATGTATTGATGTTATAACACATCACCAATGTTGCTGAAAGCAACTAATCTTACAGGCCGACGCTGTTGTCAAACATGTGCTGGAGGGCCACGACCGAGGAGTCAACTGGGCAGCGTTCCACCCCAGCCTGCCACTCATAGTGTCTGCAGCTGATGACAGACAGGTCAAACTGTGGAGGATGAACGATGCCAAGGTACCTGGAGGATGCTACTAAGGGATGTTGGATCATTCATTTGTTTCAGGGTCTTTCTTTGGTTATAAGAGTAACTTTTTCTGGTCTATTTCTTGGTTTTCTTCGTCATTTGGTTGTGGTGGTTCTTGCTGCCTCTCTTTTCAATTCATCGTGAGTGACAGAGAAAACGATTGTTTAGCAAATTGATTGGCATTTTACATTGTCCAGATACTTGTAGCACTACTGGTGTTCTTTATCAGTCGTATAAAGTAGTTATAACACGGCATATTTATAACTCGGACAAAATAACTGTGCACCTGGCTGGAATGCGAACCTACTCCCGCCTACCCGCGCGGCGCACCGCGTTCGTCTCGTGCGCCAATAACGAGAGTCGAATTTCAGTGACGTCACAGCGAAAGGTGAATAGTTTTTTTGATCAAGAAGTATAAAGTGCCTATCTTCTTCTAGTATCGATAAAATCTAATTTTGTCTCAACTATTCTCAAATTTTGTCTGACCAGTATGTAGCTACCTGGACAGGTCTGATATTCACCACGATAAAACAATATTTACGTTGTATTTCAATCTGCTAAACAATACTATTCTCTGATTTTATACATGTTGAGTTTTTCAAGTGGTCGTGGATGGCCAAATCAGAATCTGTGAGGAATAGTGAAAACACTCAAAGGAGTCACGAGTTCAGATCAGAATAAAAACTGCATCATCAATTTTTGAAATATCAATATTCCTAGCCAGGGATTGAACCCTGAACCCCTTAGTTAAAATGAGGTCTTTTCTCAAGTATGCCATATGAAATTACTTCCCAGAGTTGCGTTGAGCTTGTCATTTTTGCCGAAATTAACGGATTCAATTCCTGACAATTTTTTTTTTTTCAAAATTCCATTGATTTCATCAAAATTGGGCTCGTGACTCCTTTGAGTGATTTTCGCTATTCCTCATAGTTTTAGTTTTAGCCATCCACGCCCACTTGAAAAACTCATTCTGTATATTCAGCATCATTCTTAAAATTAAACAAGTTTTTACGACAAGGTATTCAATTTTGGAAGATATATTTTCAGCAAGTGATGCTTAGGGTTCAAGGTTACCTTCCAAACTTCTGTGGCTTTTAATTTTCTTTCATTTGATTGCCTTACCTTACCTTATGAGGTGGACATTTTTTGAGTTTTCTATCCTCAAAGATAAGTAAGTTTTTACTAATATTTGTATATAAAAATTGTTTGTTTTGTTTAATTAGGGGTGCAAATGTGAGGTAAGCCAAATTTTAGTAAGCACAGCCCAACAAAAGGTACAGTGCTCGTCAAACTTCTGCGCCGCCCTGAAGTGGGCTTTCCGATGTGCGAGGCACGAAACGGTGCTGTTTTCGTATGAGATTTATTACTGCGCAGCCATTGTAGGCAACTTCAGGGCGACCAAGACGTTTGGCGAGAAGTATAATGTATATCGTCCCTTAGTTGTTTTAAATACCGTTATTTTTTTTTTAAGACAAGGACTTACGGCATCTCTGGTATTACAGATGTAAATATGAAAATATAATATCCTTTCAATATACAGATTTCTGATCAAACCAAATGCCAGAAGGCTTTTAAGGCTAAGATCTCACACATAACCGTAAGGGGAACTTAAATAAGCCTGCAGAGTACCTATATTCTTTACGAAAACGGTAGTGAGTTTAGGACTTTGTAACACTAAAAGTAAAAACGTTCGCGTTCGTTCGGTACAGTCCCCGGCATGTAACTTGGCAAGATTTTGGCATTTCGCGCATAGTGCGTGAACTGACCAACCACCATATAGAGCGAACGGAACGTAGACGCGACGCGATTGGTCAGTCGATCCTTGTGTCAACTGATCAACCAATCGCGCGCTCGGAACGGTGCTAAACGAAACCCCGCGTCACGCTTGGTAACCAAAAAGACCTAAAAAATGACTTGTGCGCATCTAACGACTCTTGCCAAGTTACGTGACAACTATATATTGTTAGCATCCTCATTTTTATCGTTTAGTATGACATATTTAAAACGATTAGACTTTGTTCAATAAAACCGCGCAATAAGTTGAAAGTCAATAATATTTTGACAATCATTTAGGTTTCACCAACTCTTCGCCGTTTTGTTGAACAAAGACTAATCGTTTAATTCAATAAGGCCTGTAAGTCAAAAATTGAAAGTTAAAAATAATAATGATTTATTCTACTGTCCATTCGCAAAGGTAGATTGTTATGGAGAAGAAAGACAAGAAACTCGACACTCCTTAAATAAAGTGTTTTTCTCAAAAATGGTATGTAATATTGCCATAACATCTCTAAAAAGTCTCCAGAAAGTGAATTCTACCGGAGACTTCTTCACAACTGTCCAGTAAGTAAGTATGTAATTTACTTACTGGACAGTAGTGGTAGGTCCGATATATCAAAACGTAACTTATATCGGATATGTGTTAGATATCATATCATATCGATATCAATATCAAAATAACCGATATTACAAAAACTATATCTAATATAACTGTACTACTAATACCGATATCTGAAAACCGAACCAAACCATTTACTTTTCAAAACAACGAACAAAAATAATTATGCCCGCGTTAGGCCTTTTTATTCGCGCGATTTTTCGCTCATTCTGCGGCCTATGGAATTGTATGAAGCTGCACGCATTGCGGTAAAAAACTACATAAATCCGCGCAAATAAAATCGCAGTGCCTGCTAAGCCTTAAAGTGTTCATTTGTTTTTTTTTTCAATAAACAGCTTTCTATTAGCAAGCCAGTTCGAAATTTAAATAAAACCTTTGATAAGTTACCTCCTTGGTTGCCATGTTTCGGTGAAAAAGATCGTTCCATTTTTAAATTACACGACAGATATGAGTTTACTATGTACTTTATTTGGCCGCTACACACGGCAGATATGGATTTCCATACAACTTTTGCCGGCCGCTGCTCGCATGTATTTGGTCTGTACTGCAATTTCGATTTTTCTCGAAGAAGGTTGTCAAAATAATTTTTAAATTTCCAAGCATGTTTGAGAAAATATAAATAAATGCCCCCGGTAAATCGATCACAATATCTATTAGTAATTGCCCTAATATGAATGTAACCTAAAATATTAATTAAACGAATTTGTTGTTAAACTTTCTTTCATTTTTGAGAAAAGCATTATAGAAGCCTCAACCAGTAAGAAAGACATCCTGGCCTCGTATATAACCGGACCTCACCTGCGGTTCGGTCCGGTTAACTCATACTTGGCCAGGAAGTCTTACTTACTGGATTCTGCAGTAATGTACTATTACAATATGTATTTACATACAATGATCCTAATACGTGAGTATGTTGCACCTATAAATACACCAAAGATTGCGGCTATGGAGCAGGACACCAGCGTGTTTCCAATCATTCTTAGAGAACACGGCCAAGAGTGTGGTTAAATTTCTCGTAAATCGATCCTATAACCAGCCATCTCTACATTTCTGACCAACTAAACTCCTCAGGCTTGGGAGGTGGACACCTGCCGAGGCCACTACAACAATGTCTCCTGCGTGCTGTTCCACGCACGTCACGAGCTGATCCTGTCTAACAGCGAGGACAAGTTCATCCGCGTCTGGGACATGACCAAGAGGACTTGTCTGCACTCCTTCAGAAGGGAACATGAGAGGTAAAGAGATAATCTAGTGCAATTGACGTGTTACAAGTTGAATTGATTTGAGGGTGCCATAGGTTATTCCACTGTTTGACGGTGTACGTTCTAAATAAAAAATTATATCAATTGCACATCATCGCTTACCATCAGGTGAGATAATGATCAAGCGCGAGCCTAAAGGAAAAAAAAATTGTCTCGTCATTATCTAGCCCTGTATGGAAACAAAAACGTAATAACAAAATATTATACTCACAGCGGATCTTTGTGTCTCTGTAGTTGGCTCTGTCAACTATTGCGCAAGAAACGACTTAACTGCATAGAGTAAGCGAGATAGGAAGTTGCGACAAACGTAAGCGAGTGAAAGAGACAGTGCCATCTTCATTTGCAATATTGACACAAAAATAGGTATTGCGCAGTCTTGCAGCCAATTCAGAGACGCAAAGATCCGTTGTGAATATTATACATGTATTTGAAAGTAATGAGCGTCGAAAATTCCATATTTCGACACTAATTTTAACGCATCTTTGGGCAAAAATAAATACCATAAGAAGAAGGAAAATTGCAAAACAGCCACCATACAGGGATAGATTAGTAGTTCAAAGATGCAAATAATTTTATGTTGAACACATACATTTGAAAGTTCGCATATTTATAAACTACTACTGTCTCACCGTGTGGATATCGAAAATAATCCCAACAGAACGTAGGTACTTCTGGGATAAAAAGTCTCTTATGTCCTAAATATTTTGATGTACAATAAAGTATCTGTCTATGGTCAGCCAATGTGCCATGTTTCATCGCGCTCAGCTGTTGAGACGTGAAAAGGAAACAGACAGACAGAATTTACTTTCGCATTTATTATATTAGTCTGGATGGATTGTTTAAATTTATTCGGTGACTATTGTTTTGTTCTCAGATACTGGGTATTAGCGGCCCACCCGACTCTGAACTTATTTGCTGCGGGCCACGACGCCGGTATGATCCTGTTCAAGCTGCAGCGAGAGAGGCCTGCCTACGCCGTACACAATAACATGCTCTTCTATATTAAGGATAAGTAAGTTTTTCTGTTTTCACTTAGAAAAGAGTCGAGCAAAGTAATATTGTTGCGAGCTGGGGTTCAGGGATAAATTATTCAAAGAGTACACTTTAATTAATCGCACTTTATTACTGAAACACTTCTTAAACAATTTTATTACTTGCCAGTATTTCGCTCTTGATCGCTTCGTATCACTTCCAAGTCGAAACTGATCCACGAATAACTTGCGCGCCCCTTATGCAGCACCAGCAAAGTTTCTGGAACATTCTAGCCCGTTCCCGAAGTGACGAGAACTAGCAAGCTCAATTCAAAAATCATCAAAAAATATGGCGCTACTAGCTACTAGTAGTTTTCCCTCTCGTCAATAGTTAGCGTTGCCTTATCTTGTAACAATATTATGTTTAATTTTCTTTTTACAGACAATTACGTAAGTTGGACATGGCGACCAATCGTGACGCACCCGTTATGCAGATCAAGGGAGGCGGCAGAAACCAACCTTACAGGTAAAATATTATTTTAATGTGTAAAGAATAAGTAATATTTTCTTTTTTTTTCCCAGTATACTGAAAAAAAAAGATAAATAAAATCTTATTATTTCATAAAAATTTCAAATAGATACCTATATAAATCTATTGCAAGGAACAAACAATTTATTTTTTACTATCTTTTTGAATATCTGTTTAATTTTTCATAGAATTACAACTTTTATTTTTAATTTGATTGTATTTAAATTAAAAGTTATTTATTTATTATTAAATAATCTGAGATCTAATAAAAACTCTGAGTGTTTGCTAAAAGTTGCAAATGGATTCGTAGCTTCTAAATTCAAACCTACGTTATTTTTCTGCGTTTGCTTTACTTATATACATATCTCCCTTTCTTGTAGCATGTCCCTCAACCACGCGGAATGGTGTGTCCTTGTCAACTGGCGGGTGGGAGACAACAGTTCATACGAGCTATACGCAGCCCCCCGGGACGGGGCCGAAGCCCCCAGCTCGGACCCGTCGCGAGGACAGGCCACTACTGCCGTGTGGGTCGCCAGGAACAGGTTTGCGGCGCTGGAGAAGAATAATCAGGTAAACCGTAGCCATCCTTCCCACCTTTCATCATGATCATCATTTCAGCCGAAAGTCGTCCACTGCTGAACATAGACCTTCCCCAAGGTCACCACATTGACCGATCCCAGTGATCTCGCATCCAGTGGATTTCCACAACCTTAACCAGGTCATCGATCCACCTAGTAGGAGGCCTTCCAATGCGACGTCTTCCGGGTTGCGGTCGCCACTCTAGAAATTTTCAGCCCTACCGGTCATCCGTTCTGCGAGCAATGTGCCTTGTCCACAGCCACTCCCTTCCCACCTTTGCTATCCTTTAAGTAAAACAAACTACATAGTGAAAATTTATTTATGACTAGCTGACCTCCACGGCTTTACTCCCGGCAACTGGCTTCCTACCCTACCTACCTACCAATTTGTTAAACTATTTATTTGAATAAGAATTAATACCACATTACGAATGTAAACAACTTTTGTTTCTACTGGCGATGCAATTAAAATTTAGGACATAAAAGCTGCAAGTCACAATGACTTAACTTATGATAGTTAGATATAATCTTCCGCAGTCTTTTTAGGGTTCCGTACTCAAAGGGTAAAAACGGGACCCTATTACTAAGACTCCGCGATCCGTCTGTCTGTCTGTCTGTCACCAGGCTGTATCTCATGAACCGTAATAGCTAGACAGTTGAAATTTTGTATTTCTATAGCCGGTATAACAAAAAATACTAAAAACAATAAAATAAATATTTAAGTGGGGCTCCCATACAACAAACGTGTTTTCTTTGCCGTTTTTTGCGATAATAGTACGGACACCTTCGTGCGCGAATCCGACTCGCACTTGGCCGGTTTTTGTAGGTAATAATGAGTACTTTAATCATGTAGTACATCATTTTTATATATCATTAATAGTTTGCTCAGCGCATGCCAAGGAAATTTTGCTATTTTGAGTTACATTATTGCAATTTTCATAAGGATCTCAATTTAAAAATAAATATAAATTGTAGCCTATGTCACTCAGGATTAATGTAGCTTTATACTGGTGAAAGAATTTTCAAAACCGGTTCAGTAGATCCAGAGATTACCCCCTACAACCTCACAACATAACAAAGTCTACCTCTTTATAACATTTGCTCTCAGAAAGTGTGCTTCAAAGTGCTTCCTGTGCCCCCAATCATGGGGGCCGACCGGGCCTTTTTAATTCAGGGCATGACTTTCTTTAAATTTTTATTTAGGTTCGTATTTAAACCAAACATTATTCATAATTTGTTTTACGACATTTCATGCGGTTATAAAAATCAGTAACCCATTCTTAAGACCATTTAGCATAAGGATTTGTGAGCATTCTTGAACACTACAGCGCAGAACAATCTCATTTTTGATAAGGCAGCAATTATTTCGTAAATGTTTTCCAACAATCATCATCTTCCTGTTCTTGTCCCAAGTTGCTTGGGGTCGGCACAACACAGCAGGACGGTATGGAAGAAGAAAATTTGCGCCGACCCATCTACCGTCATGCTATCTCTGGATCACTTTTCTTTCATATCAAAGAAGAAAGAAAGAAAGAAAATGTGTTTATTTGTCACAAAACGACATACAGTATAAGAACATGTACTAACACAGTTCATCCATCTTTTCTTTGGCCATCCCCTCCCTCTCCATCCATCCAAATGTTTTCCAACTATAAAAACTAATTTTCTTGTTCTTAACAGCTGGTCATCAAAAACCTGAAGAACGAAGTATCAAAGAAGATATCCACTCCAACTTGCGAAGAGATAATGTACGCGGGCACCGGTATGCTACTGCTCAGAGAAGCTGACGCGGTGCAGTTACTGGATGTGCAGCAGAAGAGGACCATAGCCTCCGTAAGTACATAAAGGAAATAAACACACAATATTTTTTTATCGCATCTATTCAAAAAGAGCTAGTTTATTCCTCGGAAACAGGGACCAAAATAGATTTGAATTTGGAATGTGGATATTGTTAGTAAATGTTCCAGTCAGCAATGAGGTGAATCACAAACCATGGAGGAACAATGTATTGAATATGTGACTGGCTGAAAAACTGCGAGTGCACAAAATAAAAATAAAGTTGATGAAAAATAAACAACGCGCGAAATTAAATGCATTCTGCCTTCGTTCGTAGTTGTTTCAAAATCAGATTTTAGAATGATAAAAAATTAGCGTGTCTTCCTCAAGTGAGAGTATTATAATCAAGTTTCTCAAAAACTACATCCTGAGACACGGTTTTCTGAGATTATTTATAATTCCCAAGCTGTAAATAAAACTACAACTGTAACGGATAGTACTAATAAAATTGTTACGATGCACTTCCATAATTGTTCAAATATAAACATTAGCGTCTAATTATTTTATTTTATGTCTTATGAGTTTTAATTGTATGTAAATAAATAAACGTAACGTTCTTGTTCATAAGTTGCACTTACTTATTTTCTCATAGAGGGTGATGAAAAGTAGAGTGTCCACCTCGGGAGCAACACTATTTTCAGCTCGAGTGACGTACTTTGAATCCCTCGCTGCACTCAGGATTCTACTCTAGAATCCTTCGCTCCGCTCTGGATTAAAAAAAACACTCTCGCGTTTAAAATAGTTGTTTGCTCCCTAGGTAAACGATCTAATATTATATTCTAGCTTTTGCCAGACTACGTCCGCGTGAAAAGAGTTTTACTCCCAAGGGAACATTATACCCGGATGAAAAGTAGCCTTTGTGCTATTCCAGACTATAATCTATCTCTATGCCAAATTTCATCCAGTTCCGTTCAGCCGTTCTGGCGTGATTGATTAACAATATAAGTAGGACTTCCGCCATAAAACTGGCAGATTAAACTTTTTCAAGACACATCTTTCTGGGGTGGTTTAACGAATGATAATGCTTGCTTTGAAAAAAAAAAGGGTTGATACTCTCTGTTCTTTAAAGCTCCGTCCAGCTTTGTCTCTTGGTGTCCTACTGGAACAATCATGGTTCTAAATCTAATTGCATTAAGTTTTTTTAGAACACAGTTTTAAATGTGGAGATCCGTCTCTGGAAACTGCTACAGAGGAAGAATTCGTCTATAATATAGAGTGAAGTAGAACGCTATACTCTATAATATATTTCTAGTGTTCTACCTCACTCTTCAGGATACACAGACATTATTTTTATGATGTTTCTTCCAGGATTTTTTACCCAAATTACAGTGTGCAACCCATTTTAATCCAACAATCTTCTCCTCAGGTAAAAATCGCAAAATGCCGCTACGCGATCTGGAACTCCGACATGTCCCTGGTAGCCCTGCTAGGCAAGCACAGCGTGACGCTGTGCACCAAGAAGCTGGAGCAGCTGTGCACAGTGACGGAGGGTGCCAGGGTCAAGTCTGGTGCTTTCGATGACTCCACGCCGCAGCCTGTGTTCATCTACACCACGGCTAACCATATCAAGTACTGCTGTAAAGATGGGTGAGTCTACCAGAAACAAATGTTTTTTTTTTTCAATCTTATGTAGCCTGTTTGGTCTAGATATGGCGTTTATAAATACAAAATATTTAATGTATGGTTTTGATGGCGAAAAGTGTTCGCAGTCAGCAATCGTTTTTATGGTTCCGTACCCAAAGGGTAAAAACGGGACCCTATTATTAAGACTCCACTGTCCGTCTGTCTGTTTGTCACCAGGCTGTATATGATGAACCGTGAAATTTTGACAGATTATGTATTTCTGTTGCCGCTATAACAACAAATACTAAAACAGAATAAAATAAATATTTAAGTGGGGCTCCCATACAACAAACGTGTTTTTTTTGTCGTTTTTTGCGATAATGGTATGGACGTGCGCGAGTCCAACTCGCATTTGGCCGGTTTCTTTTATTTATTTTTAAAGTTTCGTCATACGGTAAAACCTTCAAATGTCACGGCAACGTGCCCCTGTTTTAGGGCATATTCTTGAAGATTCTAGCCATCATTATAAAAATCTAAACGGCGATAGGTGTCTAATGCCACTATAATTCTATTCCCTCAACGATTTTACGAGAAGAATAGAAATTTATTATAGTTCCAATCGTTAAATCGGTCCTCTACAATATTCCGTCATACTTTTAAAAGTCCTAGAGACTGGTCGATCATCAAGGTTAAGCAACGCTGATGAGGTCGGTCCGTGGATGGGTGAACATTTCAACATAACTAGTTTCCTCCGTGCCTCGGAAAGCAAGTTAAACCGTTGTTCCCGGCTGTCATTTGAAGATCGTTGACAGTCGTTACGAGTAGTCAGAAGCTTGAGATCTGACACCAGTCTAATCAAAGAGGTCGTGTTACCCAGTTACTGGGTTGTGGAGATCAGATAGGCAGTCGCTCCATGTAAAACACTGAATCCGGTTAGACAGGGAGCCGACCCCAATATAGTTGGGAAAAGGCTAGGCAGATTGATTGACTTATAAAAGTCCTTAGCTGTTTTTGCATTTATTTGTGGTATACAATAAATAAAGGGGTAGGTATTATATCTATCTTCCTCATAATTATATTCTACTTATTCTTTCTCCCACAGAGATTACGGCATAATCCGCACGCTAGACGTGCCGGTGTACGCAGTGAAGGTGTTGGCGAGTGAAACCGGCGCACGCGTCGTGTGTCTGGACCGCGAGTGTCGGCCCAAGGTGCTCACCATCGACCCCACGGAGTACAGGTGAGCACATCAAGCATACTCCTATTCTTTTGGAAGAAAGAATAAAAGACTTTTCGTTGGTCTAGGTAGTGGTCGCAAGCGCTTCACCTACATGAAGTCCTGAGTTGGATGCCTGGGTCGGGGAAAAGTGTTGTTGGGGTTTTCATTTAGAATGTCTCAGTAACAGCCCTCCAGGCTGTGCACAAGTGTGTGGGCTGGACTTTGTGTCCCTATTTACATGGAGAAAGACATAACTGGCCAAATTTGGGTGTACCTGAGGTGTATTTATTTATTTTATTGTACACCATAAGTTACATTTTAAAGGAAACTTACAACTAAAAACACATACAATGGGCGGCCTTATTGTATTCCGCGATCTCTTCCAGGCAACCAGGTATGAACAATAATTGCTGGACACGAAGTGGGCCTGTTATTGGTGTGACAAAACCAGTGTTAAAACAATTTAAATATTATAATAGATATGCAGATATATACATATGCTATTTAATATATACATAAATACGTTCATACTAAAATATAAAGACAATAAATAAAATGGTGACAGTCAATTCATAGTCACAGCGACAGGTAATGCTCCCTCACGAGACTTTTGAACACAGGCAACGATTGGGCGCGTTTGATTGGGTCTGGCAACGCATTCCACAGACGAGTAGCCTGGACAGAAAACTCGTGGAATGCATTGGCATTTTAAGTCGTGGTGTAATTCTGCCCAAGCTTTCGGGAAATACTGGGCGTGGTGTTATATTCTGTTTAGGTAAAGAAAAAATAAAGTAGCATAGTAAAGCCACGAAATAAAATAAATACTTGACTTGACATGTCTGTGCCTAAAAAGCCTTAGATTAGCATAATGTCAAATGGCAACATTAATTTGGTATTACTGCCTGACGCTCATTTTTGACTGCAATCCACTGACCTCTATTATACAAGTACGCTGGACTAAACATACTATATGAAATGACAGTTGATTTTTGTGCTGATTCAAAGCGCCCCGCTCGAGCGTATCAGGAACTAAAATTGACACATTTAGAGATAGGATACTACCAATATTTATAAAAATTAGGTAATACTAATATATTTGACTGGAAATATTATAATATTGTAACTAATATATCAGTATTAGTGATATTTTTAAATTACACTAATATCAAAATAGTAGACTTGGCAAGGCGTATCACTCATCTACTGTATTTATTTATTATTATTTATTATATACTTTACTGTGTTCTTTACTGTATTGACTTCTCGTAGTATGTTGGAACTAAATATCTCATATTTGTCTTGGTGATGAATATTATATGAATGCCTAATAATCAGTGATAATATGTTCAATAGCAATGTGAAATACTAAATTCTGGAATCATCATCATGATCATCCACGGCCCGACTTCGCCCACTGCTGAGCACAGGCCTCTCTCTTGTACCAATCACTACGTTCCTGAACCTGGAATTAATTCTGGAACAATATCATGATAATTATAATTTTATTAACAAATGTTTTGAAGTCAAACAATTTATTATCTGCATCTGAAACAGAGCTGAAAACTGATTTCAGCGGGGGTTGGGTCATCTCGATAACTTATTTTCATTACTTTATTAAATATATATATTTATTTAGGTATGTATCATATAATATTTAGATCAGATTTAAACAATGCACCTGCCATGTTATCTCTTCACCACCCTTGGTTGACTAGTAGAGAATGCCTAAGGCATTAAGTCCGCCATTGTACCTTTGTGCATGAAGTTTAAATAAATAAATATAAGTCTTCACCTTGCTGGAATGCGATGTCACTCTTATTTGCACCTTAACACTACAGAGACAAGATCTCAGCGATGAGAGTGAGAAATACGTCCGTTGTAAATGATTATCCATCTCATTTATTATTATTATTATATAAATGATGTTCCCTTCACGAATCCGATGGGCGTACAACTAGTGTACTTGAGCGAGGAGATACTTGCTCAAATGTGATAGTTTTTAGGATAAGTTGTTAGCCTAACCCGATATTTAAATCTCACTGATCTGACAGTAATGCGCTATAACTTTACTAGCACGCTATCCACTAGTTTATAGCTTGCAATCTGACTGAAAATATTTTTTAGTAACCTTTACAGCAATTATTCTATTACTTAAAAATTAATCATAATAAAAATAACTGTTTTTTTTTTCTCTTACGTATTAAATTATTCTCTCGATCGATAAAACCCATAAAAGTATTTTACCGAAAGCTGTGTCCCATCTCTAATATTAGTTCCATGCGACTCTCACGTTAATTCACGTTGCTATCAGCGCCAAAATGGCGATAATCAAATGTCTTCATTTTGTCATCGTTAATATGAAGTCCAGTGTACAATGTATGATAGAGGTCAGTGCTGCAATCCCATTGAATCGAATTACAAGCAACTTGCATGCAAGTTTAATTAAATCGCAAGGCACGATCGAGCAACTGATCACATTGTAAGGTAGCCTGCAATGTAATGCAATTTGCATGCAAGCTAAACTCCATTTGCGATAACATAAGATGTTTATATTAGCCTATTTTACAGCCCGTACAACCGATTTTGACTTCTATTGCGTTAGTGATACGACAAATGGTAGCTGTAGTAAACAGTTGGTTTTGGTAACAGGTTTATGCTTTTTATGTCATCCTTATGTTTACGGGATAGAACTCAAAATCGCTTGACTCGCTTGGACTGTAAAAAGATTTGGTAACATGTCTAATGTTATTTTAAATGGAGTATAGTTGCAGGTGGAAACTTGGTCTAAGCAGAGATCGATTTCGACGAAAACAATAAAATCTAATAACACCACTTTCTATACAGGTTCAAGTTGGCGCTAGTGACTCGTCAGTACGACCAGGTGTTGCACATGGTCCGCACCGCTAAACTAGTGGGACAGAGCATCATCGCTTATCTCCAGGAGAAAGGTAATACAACAACTTTTCAACCGACTTCAAAAAATGAGGAGGTTCTCATAAGCCGTATGATTATGCCTTACGAATTTTAGAAAACACCTATATAAATGCCTATTTATTTTTGTATTGTTGGATTGCCAATTTGTTAGTAGCATTGAAAATTGCAGCCAAAGTCACCCAAAGGCAAAGATAATATAATACTACAGTACAGATACCCAATCCCATACAAAGAAATGTCACCTCCTTAAGTCGGGCTATTGGTCGGGCTATTTTTTCTTTCTCCATATTTTTAACAGGCGGCAGCACCAGTGACTCTTTAATAGCCCGAGACTGTGGTTTTCTAACGCCATCTAGTAGTTTGCCTAGTTACTAAATCATATGGCAATTTGAGCGAGGAATCGTATCATGTAGGTACTCAGAGACGTTATTTGCCAGTTGTCTTGTCCTTGAACGCTTACTTCGTATTCGTAATAATAACATTAGGTATGTTCGGTTCGGGACAGACTCCGCTCAGACCGCGGTAACTTCTTAAATCTAAGTGGTCGCATTGTGTAGCGAATTTCACAATATTCACGAATATTTCAAATCAATCAAAACTGTAGAATTCGTTGTAGAATTAAATGTAGGTAGTTAGCTTGCTTCCGCGGCAACGGAATGACACGAAGTAGGTACCTACTTCATGTCATTTTATTATTCACTATAAGGGTTATCCTTTTTTACCCGGCTGCAAGGAAAGGGTTATGTTTTTCGCGCGTATCTTGTATGTAAGTATGTGTGTAATATTCTTTATTACCTCGTATCTTTCAAACTACATGACGGATTTTTATAATTAAGACATCGTTAGATAGGTCTTGGCCACCCAAATATTCTTAGAAAAGTGCCATTAAAAAAAATGGCGGATTTTGGGCTCCATATTGTAGAGGTTGCAATTTTTTATCTTCGTAACCCGTCGAGTGGGGTATCAAAATGAAGGGCTTTTAGTGGTGATTACAAAAATACATACCACGTATATGTTTAAAACAATTTATAAAAAAAAAATACTTAAAAGTTGTAAATAAAAAAAGCTAATTTAAAAATTAAAAAGGAAGCGAACTCAAAAGCTGTAAACAAGTAAAAATCGTACTGTGCCGTCGGAGGATCAGGCAGTTCGCGAATATGTATCCTCCGACTGCACAGCTAGTTATTTTCTTGTTTACAGCTTTTTAGTTCGCTTTTTAAGCAGTCGGGTGTTTGATTGTTAAATTAGCTTTTTTATTTTAGGTTGGTACTTAGATATATAAAGAACAAGATGTTTTTACAAAAATGATTACTTTTAATACTTTAGTTAGGTACGCAGCATGGCAGTACCTACCCTACCCCTCACGCCCGCTGTCACATGACATTGCTAGCGCGTAGTGGCTCACGAAGTGTTTCGAGCCGTTATTAAGTTTGAATCAAACTGTACCTACTATGCGACACGTAAACTCGGACGGCAAGCGGCACACGCGTCGCGTTATCTCTTATTTTAGTACCCGTGCGATTTGAGTAGGCCCTAGCGCGATACGAGTCCTGTTCCAGCGAGGTATCTAGTTAATTCGAGGCAAGTCGATGGCTACTTTCAACTAATTTAACATACAAAGTCACTTATCTATTTTGTTCAAAATACTAATAACTTATAATTTGTATGAGTTGATACCCCATGCCAAAGGGCAATGGAGTGAGCCATGCTAGGGGTATCCTTGCGTGATCGAATCAAATGTAGAGATCCGCAAGAGAACCAGGGTTACCGACATAGCCCGAAGAATTGCCAAACTTAAGTGGCAGTGGGCAGGGCACATTGCTCGCAGATCGGATGCTCGGATGGCCGATGGGGCAGAAAAGTTCCGGAGTAGCGACCGCGAGACATTGCGTTGGAAGGCCTCCCACCAGGTGGACCGATGACCTGGTGAAGGTTGCGGCGATCCGCTGGATGCGGGACCCACAGGACCGAATGTGGCGACTCTTGGGGGCGACCTATGTCCAGCTGTGGACGTCTTTCGGCTGATATGATGATGATTGAAAATTCAACAGGGCACTTTTATTTATTTTGGTGTCACCTAGGTTTAGTTCTTCTATGTTTTTGAGAATGAGTGACGAAGGTGACAAAGCTTTAGAGTATGAAATCTTAATTATGACAAAAATATATTAAAAAGGAGAAATAATAAATATAAAAATCGGCCAAGTGCGAGTCGGACTTCGCACATTTAGGATTCCGTACCAGAGCGCAAAATTAAGTTGGTTGGAATAGGAAAAATGAGGGCATTTCAAAGAAAAAATCCGATTTATCAAAATATTGGTATTCGTTAGTAAAATATACGTAATAATAAACATTAGCACCATTATCATGAAAAAAAAAAACAGAAAAAAAACTTGAAAAAAAGTGACTTTGGAAGCTTCTCATTCCTTTGTTTTACAATATTTTTAAAACAAAATCTAGTATTTATCTACTTAACGAACTCTAAACGTCGATGCCCCACTCGATGGGGTAGGTAACTTTTTTTATTCACGACCCCCTTTATTTGTATGGGTAATTTGTATCGTTTATTTATAACATAAGGCACATTTTACAATAACATATCTTTAAAAATATGAAAGAACAAAGTTGCTTAATTGCCTGAACTAGGTTGAACCTATATGGCTTTGGGTCAAAAAGATACTTATACTGTGAAAATTTGAAGACTGTAGCTTCAACCGTTTGGCTGTAAAACCTGTGTGACAGACGGACATACAGACGGACGGGCTTTTTTTTGGACCCAAAAGAACCCTAAAAAAAGATTATCATAGAAAAAACTGTTTCTTAAAATGTAAAGTTTGTAAGTCTTTTTGCGCCACCTCGTGCTAACTGTTTAATTGATAACAATATTTTGTGGCTGGATATTCCTGTTTCTTGCGATGAATGGATGAGCGCTTGCCGGATGTCGATTTTCAATAATATTCTATAGAGTTCATTTTCGTGTACCAGGTTACCCAGAAGTAGCCCTCCACTTCGTGAAGGATGCCCGCACTCGCCTCTCCTTAGCTCTACAGTGTGGCAACATCGATGTGGCGCTGGAAGCCGCCAAGAGTTTGGACGAGCCAGCCGCTTGGGACAAGCTGGCTAATGCCGCCCTGGCTACTGGAAACCATCAGGTAACCAGCGTTTATATTATTCACTAGCTGTGCCCGTGGCTTCGCTCCTGTCAACTGCCTTCCCTATCTACCTTACCTATTTAACTTATTCTACCTACTCTACCTACCTACATAAACTTCATACCTACCCTACTTACCTACCTAGGGCTACCTATCATTTTTTTTATTTATTTTTTCTGTAAGAACCTTCTACAAAGAATTAAAAAACTTTAAAAAAAAATGAGTGAAATCGGTAAAGCCGTTTTCAAGCTTTGGCGTGACCAAGGGAAATAGGGATTTATTTTTAACCCACTTCCCAAAAAAGATGAGGTTCTCAATTCGATTTGTATTTTTTTTACACCAATTACTCAATGACGCGATGACCGAGTTGGACAATACTTCTTTTGTTTAAAAGGGTATACTTCCCATTTAATCCCATAGTCATTATATATTAAATACGAAATTTTGTTTAAAATGTTTAGCTTCGTGCCGAAATTAAAAAAAAAGAAAAGAACATCTTATAAGTCAAGATAAAATAGGTATAAAATTCTTTATACTTAGGCCCTCTTGCATATTAAACTTAACTCAAGAGTTAGTTGCTAACACGAGGTTAAATTGTCAATTAATCAATTTGACAGTTTGTCATACAATGTTGTCAATTTAACCCATAGACCTAATAAATAGTATGGACTCGAAATACCTACAAAAAAACGTGCCTACCTAAACCTTTAAATGGCACTTAAAATGGCTGCCGATGCTATGGTTGTGTCAACACACACATTAAACAACCATTTGACAGCAGGACTACCACGAACACAACCACAAATTTCGGCAACTAATATGGCGAATATGGCACGTACCTACAACTCACTACGTCATAACAAAATGTTGCCATAATGAGCAACAACTGAAATAGTGTTGTCTCTTTGGTCAAATATGATTACTACATTAGAAAGAATAGAATAGAATAGAATAGAATAGAATATTTATTTGCTAGAAACATGGTGTTTACAGAGGTGTTCATTTCATAAAGTTGCATAGTGCTACATGTCTCACCGTTTTAACGGCATGCAAAATCAATTCCAATTTAATGAAATTCTTACATAAATTTTCAATTACATTACATCATCAATATTAATATTTAAATATAATTTCAATCATCATATATCTATATGCTACACACTTTCATTTTTACCATATCATTAAATAAAACATTACATTCAACATATTATCATTTAACTTAAACAATCACTTAAGCCTGTATTTTGATTCCAGATCAAGGGAAAAAAATTTACAGGGACATTTTACAAAAAAATCGTTAATTGAATAGAAACATTCCTGCAACAACCACTGCCGCAGTGCCGAACAAAATTTTTTGAAGGGTAATTGGGTAATTAACTTTGGCAAAGCATTATAAATTAGGGGAGCCATGTAGATACAACTCTTCCGGAAGAGTTGCAACTTAGGAACAGGTATCTCAAAATCCAAATGTGCAGCTTTCCTCTTATTTGTATTATCCCTTCTTTCAAATAATGCAAGATTGGATCTCAGAAACTTGGCAATTTCAAAGATATATATGCAGGGTACAGTCAAAAGGTTATGTCGCTTAAATATAGGCCTACACGAATCAGACCATTCCATGTTAAAAATTGCGCGGATACATTTTTTTTGAGCAATGAAAATTCGATCGATTTCTGAGGAGTTTCCCCATACAACTATGCCGTAGCGAATAACTGAACAGACATAGGCATGATACACCATTATGGATGTTTCTCTCGACGTTACATTTTTGACCTTTCTTAGCGCAAAAACAAATTGGTTGATTTTCTTGCAGAGTATCTCGATATGATTCTTCCATGTTAAGTGCTCATCAAGTGTTACGCCTAGAAACTTTGTGTTATGTACCTGCTTTACGCTTATATTATTATACGCAACATGAAGATGGATAGGTTTACTTTTCCATGTTTTAAAATGGAGTACGTTCGTTTTAGCAATGTTCAACTTTAGTTTGTTAATATCTAACCATTTTATAATATCATTCAATGTTTGATTAATTTCATCGTCATAGTTTTGTTGATCTTTACATTTAATAATAATTGTGGTGTCATCAGCAAACAGAACACATTGGTGTTCTATTGATTTAGGTAAGTCGTTTATATAGAGAAGGAACAACAATGGCCCCAGAATGCTTCTCTGAGGGACAAAAAATGAGACAAAACGATGTTTCACATTCTGTATCGTATTTCACTCATATTTGTATAAGCTAATGTATGTTTAGTTCATTGCGGCGCCTCGCATGTTTTTCCTAGCTCAATGATTTAACCTCAAGTGATAACGCCCTGTCAAACAGGAACTTTCTACTTCAATTGACTCCTTGGATTCTAGAATACCCTGCAAGTTAAATGAATCAAAACTTTTCTTCCGCAGATCGTAGAGATGTGCTACCAACGCACGAAGAACTTCGACAAGCTGTCGTTCCTGTACCTCATCACCGGCAACCTGGACAAGCTGCGCAAGATGATGAAGATCGCGGAGATCCGCAAGGATGTCTCCGCGCAGTTCCAGGGTGCTTTGTTGTTGGGAGACACGCGCGAGTCTATACGGCTGCTCAAGAATTCGGGACAGGTGATGGCAACCATGAGTTAACATCAAAAAATAATAGTACATTATGGTACAAGTGAATAATGTTGGTGATTACCGCTGAGGCGCCATTGAGACCCGAGCCGGTAGGTGAGGGTCTCACTATAGACGGCGCACGGGCAGAATATCTCACGGCCATAGACTAAAATAATGAGGTTTCTTTTTTTGGCTTTTCGCGGATAACGTTTTAGCCCCGTACTAAATGGGGAATTTCAAGTTTTCTTTGTTACAGAGAAAAACAAAAGTTATATTTGAGTGAAAGTTTTACATACCTACAAGTTGAAATTATCTATTTAAATACGAAGTTGCATGAAATGAGCAAGCAATAGGTACATTAATTTATTTGTACTTATTGAGCACGATCTTTTTTGTATCGAGATTTTTTTAAGAACAAAGCTTCTCAACCAATAAATTAAAAAAAAAGACTATAACTCACTTGTGAAAATAGCAATGAAAAAGTCACAGTTTGATTACAGGTGTCATTATGTGCCTAATTGCGGTGAAATTAGAGCCACATTATGAGCAAGTGTGTTGAAAACTAATTATTTAAGTCAAAACCGTTTAAAGCGACTAAGCTGAATACGACTTGTCGGGTATAACGACGGAATGTAAAATTCCTGTAACAAGAACCTATTAGCAAATATTTATTTTTGGTCCCCTTTCGCACTAGCGGTTAACCGCAGGGGCGGCTAACCGCGCGGCCAGCCGCTTTTCCATTTAAATATGCAACCGCTTGGTATCGAACGAACAGCACAAAATTTCAACCGCTGCCCGCTTTGCGGCTGGCCGCTATCTTATATGCACTTGCGGTTTAGTTTGCGGCGAGTCACTGTTGATGTATGTATGTACGCAGAGCGGGATCTGCGGGGGCTTTGCACACCACCTAATTATTTAATGCTCATTTTGTGCTTCCTAAATTATTTGAATTTAGATTTTGTGCTCCAATGATGAAGCAGTGGAGCTCACTTGGAGCAAAGCTACCGCCATCGGGACCCTCCTTTGTTTACGAAAATAAAGGAACGAAACTTTTGTAATAATTTAGTGCATTAGGCAGTAAGCTATTTTAATAAAAACAAAAAAAATACATAATTAATAACAAGAAAACGGTGAATAAAAAAAATGCGTAAAATTATAAAACAAAAATTATTTAAATAAAAATTCGTAATTAAGTACTAAAAATACGTAATATTTTTTAATAAATTTGTCGTAAAATAAATCAGCTTGTAACTGTGTAACTGTTTCTATAAACAGCACAATTATGAATTAATTTAATATCATAAGCCCTAAAATCGAGGGTCCTGCTCTGGCTTAGGCAGTTCATATGAGCGGTCCAACCGCGTCAGGCGGCTGGCCGCTCAAATGAACCTACTAGGCCGCCAACCGCTTGTTCGTAAGGGGGCATTTTATTACTATCGGCTATAACGATGGCATTTAAACGGTCCCTTAAACGTTTTTGATTGTATCTAAGTATACAACTCAAATAATAATAATCAACTTAATGACAAACACGAAAAGGTGCAAATTCCATTGTAATAATAAATGATTTTAACAAATCGTACAAACTTAAAAACGTGGTGAACCGAGTTCGGCAACAATTGAATTTGAACTTTGTTATATATAACATAGAATTTATGTTCCCTAGAACATAATGTTGTGTGATTATAAATTCAAATGTAAGGTTTAAAATATTTCTATTTTCTACCCCAGATTTCACTTGCCTACCTGACAGCTATAAACCACAAACAATACGAAGAGGCTGAACAGCTGAAGGCCATGCTCGAAGCAGCCAGCCTGCCCATCCCGGAACCGAACCCCGGCGCGAAGCTACTGCGGCCGCCACTACCGGTATACAACCAGCAACCCAACTGGCCGCTACTGGCTGTTTCAAAGTAAGTGGAGGAAACAAATTACATCACACTAAGATAAAGGCGAAAGTTTGAGAGATATATGTGTGTGTTTGTATGTTTGTTCACGCTCAAACGGCTGGGCAGATCTGAATAATTTTTTTTAATTTTTTTTATACCGCGAATATGTTCCCTCGGGCAAATTTTCGACATTCACGCGGGCGAAGCCGCTGGCAGAAGCTAGTACATACATAAAATCATTTTTTCCATGGGTAGGGTAGGAAGAACCTACAAATCGCCACCTGCCGAAGAAAATAATTATAAAAAAAATATGGGTGGACCCGTACAGAACCTCATCGTTATTTTTTACCGACTTCAAAAAAAGAAAGTAATCAATTCGACACGTATGTATGTAATATTGTAGGAATTGTACAATATTCACATATGTTACTCTGTATGGGCTTCTAAACACGTGTGCCAATTTCATAAGTGTATGTATGTATGTTTGTCCACGAATTTCTCCCGAACTGCATATCGGATCTTGATCATTCTTTTTTATTGTTTAAAGTATCTATCAACTTATAGAACAGTGAAAGTTTCATCAATACCGGTTCAGCTGTTAAGATATGGAACATGCAACCGAACTGCTTAGCGACAAACAGCATGAATGTGTAAATTAAGTTATAATGGGTATTTTGTCAATTCTCTAGGTAACTTACTATAGATTGCTCACTTTTTAGTGATAAGATTAAACTAAAATGCGAGAAATAACGTTTTTGAAAAACGATACAAACAAGAGTTACCAAAGACACGGACTTCTGAAACTAAAGTGCTTTTTGCACTTTTATCTAAATTGTTTTGCTTTAAAAGTCGGTTTTTTTTTGTGAAAATGTTTATTCGTTGGTTAGAAACAAAGGCTCTTTTAATGTTTGTCTGTGTGTTTACCCCCCTAGCCAAGTTACAAACGTTTCGTATCGAATCTCATTCTACAATCGTTAACGCCTTCTATTTGTATGGTCTGACCACGTGACTTAACGTTTGGATGTGTCATTCCCATACATTGATTCGTTTTCTACTAGCGTTATCGATTGTAGATTGTCAACTTTGCTACAGGTGCTGGGCCCACGTGCTGGATTATGGCATATTTCTTCTAGCACTGGGGAGGCCTGTCACCCAATATGATATACACATGATTATTATTTAAGACTAGCTTTTTCTCGCGGCTTCGTCCGCATGAAATGTTTTTATTATCCCACGGGATATACCGGGGGATTATACAGAGTTAATTGGGATAAAAATCCTATATGCTATTCCAGACTATAATCGATCTCTGTGCTAAATTTAAAAATCATCCATCCATCCAAACTTTAACATTTTTAATATCAAAAAAAATATAAAAATATCTCATGTGTAATTAGTAAAGTAAAAACTGAGTGTAAAATGATTGTGTTGCGCAGGAGTTTCTTCGAGGTAGCGGGCGGTGCGCGCGCGGGCGGCGAGGCCACCGGTGTGGCGGCTGCCGCGCCTATTGACGAGCCGCTGGAGGCGGCCGGCGCCTGGGGAGACGACGACGATGTGCTCAACGAGAACCAGGTCAGTGAATAGATAATAAAAATAGCCGAGTTGCCAGCCTGTCGGTTTTTTATCGGTTACATTTCGGGGAATGTGCGACGGAACTGCACAATTTGATTCCGGCTAGCCTTTTCCATCATCGGACTACAAGACGTACGGCCATGCGCCATCGGTACATGGTGGACATCCCACCCATACGCACAAAGCGTTTTGCTAATACTTTCATTGTGCGCACAGCTAAGGAGTGGAATTCCCTTCCGGAGTCTTTGTTCCCTGATAGGTACAACCTTGGGGTCTTTAAGTCAGGAGTGAATAGATTACTTCTGGGCAAGCGTGCTTCACCGTAGGCCAGATCATCGCTTACCATCAGGCGAGGTAGTGGTCAAACGCGAGCCAAAAATGCCTTTATTGCCCTCTAATTTAGAATTCTATATTTTTGTATTTTTTATTTAACCTGTTAAGGGGTCACTTCTGGGCCGTTCTGGTCCACTCTATCCCTGCCAGTGCCACGATATCATCTCGCTATCGTTGCAATGGTCTGCCGTGGCGTCTGTTTCCGTTTCGTGGGTACCATAGTCTATTCAACAAGTACTTTTTAGGTCAAAATTTTTTTCGCCTTCTCCGAAAATTATGATTGAGGTGTCTTTCGATTCGGAATGGCATGTAGATAGTTTTTGAGAAAATGCTAAGGCCGCTCGCAAAAATTGCAATAGTTATAAACAATTAAGTGAATAAAAATATAATTTTCCCAGAGGGTTGAAAATACGCCTGAAAACGGGTACTCCGGCTTGCGAAAAAAATTTGATCTAAAAAGCACTTGTTGACTAGACTACCAGTGCAGGACGCGCTCTCTTCCCTGTTATCTGTGGTCCTCGCGATGTGGCCCGCCCAGTTCCACTTCAGTTTCTAGGCCATATACAAAACATCGGTGACTTTGCTCTTTGTCCTAATGATGCTGCTCTTTATACGGACGCTTATTTGGAAGCCAGGCATGCTTCTTTCTACAGTTCGTTGAAATGACCTCATTTTTATTTTCATTACATCTGTTGTAGTCCAAGTTTGAAACCCGTATAAATAGATAGAGTGACAGTGAATAGATAGAGTACTCTTCATTACTGGTCATTGTTGGCAATAAAGAAGACAAAAGAGCACGAGGCCGGTCCCCAACACAATGAGAGTTAGGGCACAGCCTCGTGCTCTTTACCAGCATCTGACCAGCTGAAAGTAGCTATACGCCCTCAAGTTTAAAGCATATGGTGATGGCAACTTTGAGCCGGAGTCGATGGAGGCTAATTGCCCGCTTAAAGGGGTCCAGTGACCATGAAACCTTAGTAATGAGGTACCGATAGAATAGGGATAATTTCTGGATAGAAAAATGATGATAAATTCTATATAGTCCATCAAATAATATTGGACACGTATTTTTTGCTTTATCGAATAAATAAAAATTGCCAAAGATAAAGCGCATCAAAGTTGAGGAGTGGGGGCTTGTTACGTCATTTTGTCAGTATAAAGTGTAGCACACCGTGACGTCACACGATAATTCAACGCATTGTATCGTCGTCATGTTTGTTTACGTGGCAAAAGAAAAAATACGTGTCCAATATTTTAAGGTTAACTTACGGACGGACTAAATAGATATTTTTTGTGAACTACTCAATAATTATGACCCCGGCAAAGCCGGGGCGGGTCACTAAATACAAAATACAGAAATATTTATTTCATCTCATACATGGTGTCATACATAAACTGAGAAAAAATAAAATAAAGGGCACTAATCTGTATTAAAATAATGTATATATTTAACTCACAACAGCACTAAAAACTGGAACAAAAAACCAAAGTAAAAAGATATCTTCTTATATATAAAATTCTCGTGTCACAATGTTAGTTACCATTCTCCTCCGAAACGGCTTGACCGATTTTTATGAAATTTTATATGTATATTCAGTAGGTCTGAGAATCAGCTACTATCTATTTTATACACGCGGGCGAAGCCGTTGGCAGAAGCTAGTATTACTGTAAAATTAAGACATGTTTTTTTTTTGTCGTTCTTTCTTGAGACAGCCTTATAAGAAAGTGTTTTTTTTTACCGAGATTGATTTACAAAAAGTTTCCTTTTCACCCTTTACCATTACTAAGATCATAAAGGCTAAAAGTGGCCGACTGCCCAACTTTCGCGGTTGTACTTCAATAGATGAAAAATTAAAACATTTATGTGCAGGGTGATGGTGTTGAAGGCGAGGAAGTAATGGAAGACGCTTGTGACGACGGCGGATGGGACGTCGGAGACGAAGACTTGGAACTCCCCGAGGAACTTGCACCTGTCTCTGGTAAGTCATCATCATCTTCCTGCCCTTGTCCCATGTTACTTGGGGTCGGCGCAACACTTTTTCCTCTTCCATACCGTCCTGTGTCCCGTCATGCTATCACTGACTACCTTTTCTTTCATATCACTCCTCACACAGTCCATCCAACTTTTCTTTGGCCGTCCTCTCCCTCTCCATCTATCCACATTTATATTCATAACTCTTATAGTAACATGAGTTTCATCCCTCCTCATCACATGCCCATACCAGGACAAACGATTTCCTTTCAACTCTTCTGTCACTGGCGCCACTTTCAAACTTCCTCTAATATACTCATTTTCACTCAAAATCAAAATCATTTTTTTTTAATTTTACTTAGGCCTACATTGGCACTTATAAAACATCGACAAAAGGTGCACGGTTCGGGTTGGTCGTTTCCTATGGAGAAGAACCGTCAAGAAACTCCATGGTTACTCTTTATCCATTCTTGTCACTACGCACACACATCTCAACATTTTCATCTTCATAATTACATAAACATAATATCACATGTGTATTCCCCGAAAGGTTAGGCACCTATAGTACGAACTAGTGATGTAACGAATATTCGCGTTCGCATTCGCATTCGCGGAGATTCCCATATTAAAGTATATTTGCATTCGCATTCGCAATATTTCTGCGAATGTTTTGCGAATATGCATATTAGAAAAAAAAAGCAGTTTAAAGTTAAAGATAGGTTAATAAAATCTATTGATTTCTTAGGTTTTTTAATGCAAGGGAAAGTAACTTAACTTCGTAAGCACATTATCAGTCTACACTTTATCATTTGGTATTATTTATTTATTATTTTACTTTGGGCAAGGAAGCTTAGTAATTAAATTGTCATTAAAACTTATAAGATTCAAAGTATATGTATTTATTTAATGCAATGTAAACAAACGCGGGCGAGATTTTAAATCATAAGATGGACACAAATGCTTCATAAGTCTTACAAATTTCTCGGAACAAAATACAAACGGAACGCACCTCGAGACTGCCACCAAACCATAAACAATTGTCGCCAAATTGGAACAAAAACTCAAACCAAACCAAACCAAACTTTGTATTCGCATTCGCATCCGCAAATGACAGTAGTAGATATTTGCGTTCACATTCGCTTCCGCGAATGTTCAAAAAAAACATTCGTTACATCACTAGTTGGTACTGTGTAGCTCAGAGAGCTCTAAATAATAAGCAGAAATTACTTTGATATGTCACATTGCAGCAACCACGTGTCTGTCTTAAAGCGGCTTGTACAGAAGTGACAACCAAAGCTAAACAAAACCATCTTCAATTGTTTGCTTGCGTTTCGATTTCAATCACCTTCCAAAACTAAATAGTTATCTGTTGCCAGTCGTATCATAGGCAAGAAAGTTGCCTCTAAATAGTAGAGGAATCCTCACGGTACACCCACATTTCAAGTCCCATTTAATAGAAGGCGGGCCTATTGCCATCAACTGGGCACAATTCCAGAGGGGCTGCGACGTAGAAATTAACACTGCCCGACCCAGTAAGACTAACGAGTCTAATGTTCGCAAGTGCTACTGCGGAGGATGAGTTCCTGGGTTAGATTCCTGCACAGATTACCTTCCAATAGATTCCGCATAGAAGACAACTTGCGCGCACCACATATCAGCCTATTTAGGCTGATATAACTCAGTGCACGGTATGATCTTTTTAGTGTCGACCAGACATTAGAGCTGTAGGGACGCAAGCGATTTCTAGTTTTAATTCTGTTTATAAAATAGTTATCAACGGTTTGCCTTAAAAAAATGACGAATTGTGCAGTAAAATGGTGTGGAAAATCAACCAGCTCTTAAAGTTCTAAAAAAGATGTGATAACATTCCACCCGTAGGCAAAGTAATAAATAATATCAATCTCAAAAAAGGTCAAGTTATAATGGTTAGCAAATAAAAATTTCACACTTTACAGTAGCGCTCGTTGATGTCTTTTGTGAAAGTCCCTTTCACTCATAAGGAATTATTATATTGCTATCTTTTTCCCACAGAAGTAAAAATGTTGAGCAGAAGTTTCTTGCCGGTTCTTCTCCATAGGAAACGACCAACCCGAACCGTGCCCCTTTTGTCGACGTTTTATAAGTGCACAGCGTTTATAAGCGTACATATAGGCCTATGTGAAATAAAAAAATTGATTTTGATTTTAATAAGTTTTTTGCTTATCGAAAAGTATCGATGATCGATGTTTAATTAGGTATATGGGAGAATTAAATCATTTCATAAAATTGATTATTTAAAATTAACAAATTAGTTTAACTTTACTTTGAACTAATTGTGCTCTATTCATAACAAAAGCTCAGAGTGGCCCTGTTTACATAGGATTACAATTAAATTAAATCACTTTTGGCCAAAATCAAAATATTTTCTCGATCGATGTTTTTCTTTATCATTATTAAAGTAATTATAAAATCGCCGGCTAAGAAATTTTACATAAAATACCATTCTGTTTGAAAAATATCGATATTTTTATCGACATTTAATGCGCATGTCCAGTCACTACGGCAGGTACTGTGACCTTCAAAAGCCAATCACGGCGCACTTGTCACTCCCCGCGCCCGTGTCTTCCGCCAAATTTGGTGAACTCGGAATCAAACAAAACAGTAGGCATGCGGTATCTATTGGGAGGTAATCTGTGGATTCCTGCGTCGGGCAAAGTTTTATTGAATTTTTCATAATTATTAAAAATTTGTTCATGTCCGTCAGGTAGATTAATAAAAAATATTGGACACATATTTTTCTTTTGACACGTAAACATAAAGTGACGACGATTTAATGCGTTGGAATGTCGTCGTCGTCGTGAAACGTCACGCCGCTAGTAAACTTTGTACTGCCTTAGTGACGTCACAAGCCCCCACTGAACTTTGATGCGCTTTAACTTTGTACATTTTTATTGATTTGGTAAAGCAAAAAATACGTGTCCAATATTATTTGATAATCTCAGTGATGGACTAAATAGAATTATCATTTTTCTAGCCAAGCAACATCCCAATTGCAGTCCTTCAAAATTGAATGAATGATAACAAACAATTGTTCTAATTACAGCCGATATCGACGGCGGAGACGAGAATACAGACTACTTCGTGGCGCCGACGCGTGGCGCTAGCTACGCACTGTCGGGCAAGCTCAAGACTGCGCACGACCATGTCGCCACCGGGCAGTTCGAGATAGCGCTCAGGTAATAAGTACTATAGAACACAGACTACTTCGTGGCGCCGACGCGTGGCGCTAGCTACGCACTGTCGGGCAAGCTCAAGACTGCGCACGACCATGTCGCCACCGGGCAGTTCGAGATAGCGCTCAGGTAATAAGTACTATAGAACACAGACTACTTCGTGGCGCCGACGCGTGGCGCTAGCTACGCACTGTCGGGCAAGCTCAAGACTGCGCACGACCATGTCGCCACCGGGCAGTTCGAGATAGCGCTCAGGTAATAAGTACTATAGAACACAGACTACTTCGTGGCGCCGACGCGTGGCGCTAGCTACGCACTGTCGGGCAAGCTCAAGACTGCGCACGACCATGTCGCCACCGGGCAGTTCGAGATAGCGCTCAGGTAATAAGTACTATAGAACACAGACTACTTCGTGGCGCCGACGCGTGGCGCTAGCTACGCACTGTCGGGCAAGCTCAAGACTGCGCACGACCATGTCGCCACCGGGCAGTTCGAGATAGCGCTCAGGTAATAAGTACTATAGAACACAGACTACTTCGTGGCGCCGACGCGTGGCGCTAGCTACGCACTGTCGGGCAAGCTCAAGACTGCGCACGACCATGTCGCCACCGGGCAGTTCGAGATAGCGCTCAGGTAATAAGTACTATAGAACACAGACTACTTCGTGGCGCCGACGCGTGGCGCTAGCTACGCACTGTCGGGCAAGCTCAAGACTGCGCACGACCATGTCGCCACCGGGCAGTTCGAGATAGCGCTCAGGTAATAAGTACTATAGAACACAGACTACTTCGTGGCGCCGACGCGTGGCGCTAGCTACGCACTGTCGGGCAAGCTCAAGACTGCGCACGACCATGTCGCCACCGGGCAGTTCGAGATAGCGCTCAGGTAATAAGTACTATAGAACACAGACTACTTCGTGGCGCCGACGCGTGGCGCTAGCTACGCACTGTCGGGCAAGCTCAAGACTGCGCACGACCATGTCGCCACCGGGCAGTTCGAGATAGCGCTCAGGTAATAAGTACTATAGAACACAGACTACTTCGTGGCGCCGACGCGTGGCGCTAGCTACGCACTGTCGGGCAAGCTCAAGACTGCGCACGACCATGTCGCCACCGGGCAGTTCGAGATAGCGCTCAGGTAATAAGTACTATAGAACACAGACTACTTCGTGGCGCCGACGCGTGGCGCTAGCTACGCACTGTCGGGCAAGCTCAAGACTGCGCACGACCATGTCGCCACCGGGCAGTTCGAGATAGCGCTCAGGTAATAAGTACTATAGAACACAGACTACTTCGTGGCGCCGACGCGTGGCGCTAGCTACGCACTGTCGGGCAAGCTCAAGACTGCGCACGACCATGTCGCCACCGGGCAGTTCGAGATAGCGCTCAGGTAATATAAATAGTATAAAACATACTCGCTTTTCGTGTCTGTCTGTGTTTCCGTTGACACCAGACAATGTATTTTCATGCGGTTTTAGCATAATTTTGGGACTTTATATTATTTTGAAACAATCGGCGAATTCGACCAATCTTTTATACTTATATGTATAAAACTGCTTTAAATATTCAGAATCTAAAAAAAATACTGGCCAAAAGGCTTTGACAGATTAGTTTTTTATTTGATTATTTTTGATACGAATATGAACATAATAGTACATTACTGCAGCGGCCAGCAAAAGAGGCATTGTTGGACGAACGTGTAAATGTGGACCGAGGCGAAGCCGAGGCACACATACGTAAGTCCATCAATGCCTAGTTGTGGCCAAGGCTTGTATAGTGCTTTTCTCAAATAATGCGCAGAAATTGAAACTAAGTACCTAGAACTCATTTTGTCAAACAATTACTTTTTAAAATCAATGACGAACAACGAACATCGAACAACAATAATTATTCTCGCGTTAGGCTTAGCACGCACTGCGATTATTTTTCGGGCGATTTGTTTCCGCCCATTCTGCGGCCAATGGAATTGTATGAAGCTGCACGCATTGCGGTAAAAAAATCATGCGGGAATAATACTACAAAAATCCGCGCAAATAAAAATCGCAGTACGTGCTAAGCCTGAAGTGTACATTTGTTTTTTTTTCAATAAACAGCTTTCTATTTGCAAGCCAGTTCGAAATTTAAATAATTCCCTTGATAAGTTACCTCCTTGGTTGCCATGTTTCGGAGTAAAAGATCGTTCCATTTTTAAATTACACGACAGATATGAGTTTACTATGTAATTTATTTGGCCGCTACACACGATTCATACAACTTTAATCTCTCGTAACCGATATAAGTCGTCACGATTTTTAGGCCTTGCTCTGCGACGACGCTTGTCTTCTGGCTCCCGAACGCGCGATTATCAACAATAATAAAACTTTTTTTTCTCCACAGACTACTCAATGAACAAGTCGGCATCGTAAACTTCGACCCTTACCTGGAATCGTTCGTGAGCATGTTCGGGCGCGCTCGGCTCACGTTCGGCGCGCTGTCGGCGCTGCCGCCGCTCAACGCGCACCTGCACCGCAACTGGAAGGAGGCCAGCGGGAAGGACTTGCTGCCTGTTGTCAGTGAGTATACTTCTCACCTACCTAGTGGTCTACCTGGTAGTCCCTGAACCGCCTGACAACCCAAGGCCTCGCATTCCAGAATGACATGGGCGTGAACTTGGCGTGGGCTCGGCGTTAAAGCAGCTCCTGCATAGTGGGCTGTCTGTGGCTCCTATATTAAAAAGATGTTTGTTTAGAGGTAGAAGGAGAAGTATAGTTGTCGGCACGTCACTTGGCAATAGTCGACAGATGCGCACAAATCATTTCTTAGGTCTCTTTGGTGACCTAGCAGGACGCGGGGAACCTTTAGCAGCGTTCCTAGTGCGCGATTGGTTGTTCAGTTGACACAAGGATCGATTGACCAATCGCGTTGCGTCCACGTTCCGTTCGCTCTATATGGTGGTTGGTCAGTTCGCGTACTATGCACGACTCATCCCCGCTATACCAAAACCTTGCCAAGTTACATGCCGGGGACTATTATTATTAAACCTTTTTTATTTCCTTAACATACATAGAGTTTCTTATTTTTAAGTTAAGGCCCCTGGCGGGTATAGGCCTCCTCCAACAATTTCCAGGTTTTCCTTGTTGTCGCTAGTTTTTTCCCAGTCTTCTCCAGCATTTCTATTTATTTCATCTATCCAACGTTCTCTAGGGCGTCCTCTGGTTGTCTTGCCTCTTGGGCCTAGCCAATTTGTGACTAGTTCTGTCCACCTTCCATCTGTCAATCCTTCTACGTGACCTGCCCACTTCCACTTCAGTCGTTTCATATGCTAAAGAGCATCTATAACTTTGGTTTTTTTTTCTTATCTTTTCTGACCTTTGCTTATCCTTCAGCTTAATATTCAGGATACTCCTTTCCATAGCCCTCTGGGTCTTCTGTGTTCTGTCCCTTGCATATTTGTTGTAGATCCATGTTTATATCCGTATGACAGGCATGGTAGCAGACACCCATCCATGACTTTCTTTTTCAGTTTCAAGGGCAGTTTTGATTTCATTATTTCTTTTAAGCTCCAGAACTTACTTCATGTCATGTTAATTCTTCTATCAATTTCATCTTTGTTTCTGGAGTTGCTGAATGAAATTCATTTCCCCAAGTATATATAACTCTCCACATACTCCAAACTCTGTGAATTGTCAGCTAGTATAGGCGTTTGGATGGCGTTTGTCATTACTTTCGTCTTTGATGTGTTTAACTGTAATCCTATACTGGTGCTTAGCCTGCATAGCTCCGACTTCATCTCTTCTATTTGTTTAGCTGATTTTGAGAAGAGGACTATGTCATCAGCGAATCTGAGGTTATTCAGGTTTTCCCTTTTATGTTAATACCTTTGTGTTTCCAGTCTAGGTCTTTCATTATGTGTTGTAGAACTGATATAAAGATTGTAGGTGATAGCGGGTCTCCCTGTTTCACGCCTCTACTTATTTTGATTATTGGCCCCAGTCTGTCGAGCTTCACACGGCTAACACTTTTGCTATAAATGTCTTTCAGGATGTTTATGTACGGTTTGGGGATATCTTGATGATATAGTGTTTGCTATATGCTGTTGTGGGATATGGAGTCGAAGGCCTTTGCATAGTCAATAAATGCTAGGTATAAGGGTTGTTGACGTTCTTGATGTTTTTCAATTACTTGTTCGAAGGTATGAATGTGGTCGATTGTGCTGAAACCCTTTCGAAAACCTGCCTGTTCCATGGGTTGGTGTTTCTGTATTTCTGGCTCTATTTTCTAGTTTGCCGGGGACTATAGGAAGGTATAACTTAAACCTCGCAAAATGGGGCTATCTCGACGGAACAGCAGTGTGCATGTGGTGCTGAGTCGCAAACCAGCTCCACCTCCTGTCCTATCCTCGCTGCCCCTGCACGTGCCACCAGGGTGAACTATGTGCTGCCACCGATGCGGCCAATTTTTGTCTAAAAGCTTGTTTAAAAATAATTAAGTAAGTACTTGTTATCTATTTGTTCTAAAGAAACTTAATTTGAATTCTCCCTTTTCCAGCCACAAAACTGAACGACCTAGTAACTTCGCTGCAACAATGCTACCAGCTGACCACCTCCGGGAAGTTCACTGAAGCCGTGGAACGTCTGCAACGCATCGTACAGTCGGTTCCTCTCCTACACGTGGACACCAAGCCAGAGCTCACGGAAGCTCAGCAGCTGCTCAACATCGCCCGGGAGTATCTGCTGGGGTTGCAGATGGAGACCGCTAGGAAAGGTATGTCCCGTTGGAATGTCCAACTACCAGTCTTATCTCGTTTCATCTTTAGAAACTAGATACATAGAGGATATAACATCTTAAGGTTCAACTAGTCGACGGTACGTATTATGTACGTATCGGTATTTTGTGCGCGAGGTTAAAATGCATGCCATCTCATCCAAGAACACGTGCGAATGAGATAGATGCTGTGATGAGCAGTAAGAAGCTAGTTCGCGTACGAATTAGCACTTTTACAAATTTGTACCGAAATGGATGACAAAGACAAAGATATTTTATTTCAACTAGGCCACAAAGCGGCACTTTTGAACGTTAGTTACATTAAAATTTACAAGGAATAAAAATTGATTCTACCGTGCATTCGGAAAGTAGCTTGTTATGGAGAAGAACTCACAAGAAACTCCATACTTACTCTTTTAAAAAAATAAAATGATTTTTTTACAATATTTAGGTACATAAGTACATACATTAATAAATTTATATGTGTGAGGACAATGCACCCAGAATCACTACATACTATACTACATACAGGTACAAAGTATTAAAAGTACTCACACATGTACTGTGCAGTTACATAATAAGCGCTAGAAAAACACTAGCATCCGAAGCAGTTAAGTTAAGACCAATCCCAACTGACGGCGCCCGTTCACGAACATGACGCATGAATCGGCACCACCCAGCTCAACCATCATGAAGGGAACCGAATGATCCAACACACACGCCACCATCACAGAGACATTTGAGAGAGCATGACACACTCAACTGCCAGGGCAAACACAAGTCAACGAACGACACCAAGGTACAGCAAATGGTAGATTTACAGTTGGGTACATAGTACTCACACACGTACTGCGCAGTTATACTATACTAAATGAAATTGAGTCTATATAATACAAATATATTCATACATACAGTCTTCAGCAGGTCCAACAATTCTACAAAACAATAATGTTCTGCATATCACTTGTTTTTGCGCCCTAGTGGTTGTGGAGCAAGACTAGCATTGAGCCAAGCATTTTTATCAGTGATGTAATCCCCCAACTTATAATATGCCTGCCTGCATAGTGTGCGTTTTATACAAGTTTTAAATTTCGTCTCATTCAGTTCTAGAATGTGGGGAGGAATTTTATTGTAACATTTTGTACAGTACCCCATGAAAGAAGAGGCTACTTTAGCCAGTCTGATGATGATTTAGGATGAAAACGAGCGCACGAAATTTTATAAACAGACCTTTGGGAGTCTAGATATCATGACAAAACGATTAAATGTATATTTTCAAAATAAAAATATTTGCTTTGTTGAATTACAAATCTATCCCTGTATGGAGGCCGTTTAGCAATTTTCCTTGTTCTTATGGTATTTATTTCCGCCCAAAGATGCGTTAAAATTAGTTTTGAAATATGGAACTTTCGACGCTCATAACTTTCAAATATTTTATTTTTTAAACTTTTTTTGTTTCCATACAGGGCTAGATAATGATGGAGACAAATTTATATAATTTATTTTGAACGTACATCGTGTAGCACTGGAGAAGAAGAAGAATGATCGACTAGTATAACCTTAATTCATTCTTATTTATTATCTCCACAGCCATGCCGAAAAACACACTCGACGAGCAAAAACGTACATGCGAGATGGCGGCCTACTTCACCCACTGCAAGCTGCAGCCTGTCCACCAGATCCTGACCCTCAGAACAGCTCTCAATATGTTCTTCAAGCTGAAGAACTACAGAACAGCTGCTTCCTTCGCAAGACGACTCCTCGAGTTGGGTCCGAGACCAGAAGTGGCTCAACAGGCGAGAAAGATCTTGCAAGCTTGCGAGAAATCGCTTACAGACGAACATCAACTTCTCTACGATGAGCACAACCCTTTCAACATCTGTGGTATCAGCTACAAACCTATCTACAGAGGAAAACCAGAAGAAAAGTGCTCCCTCTGCGGTGCAAGCTTCTTGCCCGAACACAAAGGCAAACTTTGCCCAGTATGTGGTGTCGCAGAAATAGGCAAAGATGTTATCGGACTAAAAATCTGCCCGCTACAGTTCCAGAGATAAATAACATTGACCATATTATAATTACTATTAATATTAATGAAATTATTGTGTAAGATTATAGAATAAAATATTGTATCACGTTTTTTTTGTAATAATTTATTTCGAATAACAGAAATGAATACTTAAAAACTATTTACAAACTATTTTCTTCCTTAATTTGAATTTCTTCTAAACGTCTACTGGTTTGACTTCCTTAGTTCTGGAAAAGAAGAAAGCTTATTATTATGTATTATTGAATTATAAAACGTAAACATGTACATATATTTAATTATAATATTCTGTTACACAAACAAATGAAACAATAAATTCTTACAAAGCTTTAATTTTTCTTCACATTTCTCACTACCCAACACTAGTAGGATAACACTTCTTTTATCTGAGAATACTAGAATAGATATTTGCGTGGCAATCCAATTCTTCTAAAGCTGATGGTCCAGGTAAAGACGGAAGCACATTTACGTGACGTGTCGTGTCGTGGCGTGGCGCGGGATCCACCAATCAAACTACTCTGTTTCAGCCTACGTGAGTTTTGTAGCCAATCAACTGCATCAAAAGGGGCCACGACACGTAAGTGTGGTTCCGCCTTAACTCTTACACACATTTACTATGTCCAAACTAACAGGCAAATTGCATAGCCTAGACCCAAGGCCTTAGAACAGGGGTCACATATTGCTTTCATTTGAGGTCCGTTTTTAGGGTTCCGTACCCAAAGGGTAAAAACGGGACCCTATTACTAAGACTCCGCGGTCCGTCTGTCTGTCTGTCTGTCTGTCACCAGGCTGTATCTCAAGAACCGTGATAGCTAGAGAGTTAAAATTTTCACAGATGATGTATTTCTGTTGCCGCTATAACAACAAATACTAAAAACAGAATAAAATAAATATTTAAGGGGGGCTCCCATACAAAAAACGTGATTTTATTGCCGTTTTTTTCTATAATGGTACGGAACCCTTCGTGCGCGAGTCCGACTCGCACTTGGCCGGTTTTTTTACATTATAAATTATATGACCGTCGCGGTCCGTAAGGTTTAATAAAGGCACCTACATCGTTACGTGTATTTACTTTAAAAAAGAACTAAAATTGAAATAATAAAATTAAATATGTAAATATAGTATCTATGAAGATTTTGATGAGATGATTCCTCCGATTTTTTATACTGACGCATTGACTCTTATCTGTATGCTTGTACCCTGAGGCCACTAAACTCTATCATACAAGTACGCTAGAGGTCAGAGCCTGAGGCCCAGTTTTCTGATTCTATGGTTAATTAAGATAACCAATAACACAGATAATATAATTTCAAAATTCGGTAAAATGCGTTCATTCATAAACTATTTGCCTTAAAAAATGTAACCCTTCAACTTTCAAATTTGTGATTCCAATACTTGATGAATAAACGTGTTTTATTTTAAACCTCTGGTTAGCATATTTAATCATTGGTTAAGTCAACTACCGATAAAAAAATTGGGCCTAAAGTCAAATGCGCTACAGTGCTATCATCTGCAACTGCTGGACCTAGGCCTCCCCAAGTCTCGGACATCGATCGGTCCTGTGTGTGTCCTGCCCTGTATACATATAGTGCTACACTACTCTGTTACCTATTGTTAAGCATATCCTGTATCTCGTCGAAGGTCTTGCCCTTGGTCTCCGGCAGCAGTGTGGCGGAGAATATGAAGCCGATGCCGCAGCACACGGCGAGGATCCAGAAGGCTGTGTATATGCCGTAAGACGCTGCTACGTCACGGAAGAATCTGTAAAGGGAAATGTGTGTTATTCAATTCACCAAGAATACACCACATGTTTATAGGCAAGAAATTAGCATTGGGGTCCAAAAGGACATCTTTGGAATTTGGACAGACTGAAATTACCCCAAAGAATATTAGGACACACAAATATTATCTAACTTGACTAAATAATCAAAAACAAATCAAATCGTTTTACATGAGTTAATCTATAGGTACGGATGTTAGCAAGTATAAATACGTCGTATATTGCCTTTGATGGTATCTATCTACCAAAGAAAAATTACAATATTCTGTTCTTAGACAAACTAAGAATCAACTTATAAAGCTTAATTTAGATCTTTTTTTAAATTGTTTTTGGTCTCGCGCGCGCTTGACCACTATCTCACCTGACGGTAAGCGATGATGTGTTGAAAGATATATTCAATATTTCATCATTCAAAAATCAACTTAATTTACACCAAAATAAAGTTGTTAATTTGAATCAAGGGTTAGAAAAGTTGTTAGAACGTACCTAGTCCACACGAATCCAGCGAGCCAGCACATGAAGGAACAGATCCCTCCAGCTAGACACTTGGTCTTCACAGGGAACATCTCCGCCACCAGGATCCATGGCACTGGACCCACGCCTTTAAAGATATGGAGAATTAGTTAATCGTCCGGTCATAAGAATGGCTTAAAGGGCTAATACCCAGATTCATAGAGCGTATTTTGACTTTTCAAGTTTTCATACTAATAAGTAAGAATATTATGAACAATACAGAGATAGAAATAAAGTTCATATTCGTATAAAGCGAAAACTTGGTAAAGTCAAAGCGCTTGTTCTCGAAAAAATATTGATTGAATTGATGGAGGAAGCGAACTAAAAAGACGTAAACAAGAAGAAAATCATGCTGTGCAGTCGGAGGATACGTCTTGTTTTTTTTTTTCATAACGGTATATATTTCGCTAAGTGAATACCTAATTGTAGCGTAGTAACAAAATGAAAGGCGAAAGTTTGTAAGTGTGTGTGTGTGTTTATATGTTTGTTAATTCTTCACGCTCAAACGGCTAGACGGATCTGGATGAAATTTGGCACAGAGATAGATTATAGTCAGGAATAGCAATAGAATACTTTTTATCTCGGGAATTGTTCCCTCGGGATAATTTTCGACTTTCACGCGGGCAAAGCCGCTGGCAGAAGCTAGTAATATTATAAACTCACCCAAAGTGAAGAGTATCATGTAGACGATGAGACAGAGCAGCGGCAGGAAGGCGATGGATGTGAGGTCATACTTGTAGTACGAGTCCAACAACGCGTACACGCCTATCAGAGTCTGTGAATTCAAAGATTTACATCTTCATCATCATCACAGCCGAAACACGTCCACTGCTGGACATAGGCCTCCACCAGGCTTCGCCACATTTATCGGTCCCGTACATCTCGCATCCAGCGGATTCCCGCAACCTTAACCAGCAGCCCTAAATGCCCTAACGAATCACATGATTGTGATTGGTCGATTTTTCATACTCTTTGCCCGTTGCCTTGCGGAATTCATTACGCAATAAGAGTGCAGGTCATCGGTACACCTAGTGGGAGGCCTTCCAATGCACCTTCTTCCGGTTCGCGGTCGCCACTCCAGAACTTTTCTGCCCCATCGACCATCCGTTCTGCGAGCTATGTGCCCTGCCCACTGTCACTTACACATCTAAGATCTCCTAATTAATATTATAATAAAGAGAGAGCCCGTATTTTGTGAGTTTGTTCTTACGTGTAGGGTTATCTCTCGAACCACTACTACAGGGGTCACAAAATGGTGGACCGCGGTCCGGATCCGGACCGCCAAGCTATTTGGTGTGGACCTTAAGGGCCTTCCACCGCTTTAGTGCCGTAAAACGGTAACTTTCCAAAGCATACTCCTTAGTACCGGCTAGGCAAAAAAAAGGTTTGAAAAAAATATATATTTATTTTTGATTCATATACATTATTTTTGAAACAGGGTTTTTTCATGTAACTAAAAGTATAGAATAAGTTTTTTTGTGCCTGTTTTGTCCCACTGCAGGGCAATGACCTCCCTTTCGTCCCTCCTCCCTCCCTCCTCCTAAACCTCCCTTTAAAAATAATTAACAACACGATATTTTTTCGCTACTTTTGTATACTCCTCCAAAACGTCTTGGATGTTTAAAAATATTTTTACACAAAAAAATTTATGGCTGGAATTTCTTCTTAACTGAAATAGCATATATAACTAAATCAAATAATATTTTGCAAACAAAATTGTTCAAAAGGAGGTTCAATATTGATGTTTTGGCGCACGGCCAGTGCGTAATCAGCAAAAGTAATTACTTTTAGTTAGTTGGCTTTAAACCTTACGGACCGCAACGGTCATATTATTATTAAAAAACGGACCTACTATTACGCACTACTATTTAAAAATATCTTTACCATTTGAAATATAGGTACATTATTCCAGATGATAAGTTATTATGACTCAGGCAAACCTGGGGTGGGCCACTAGTATATTAATAAAGTTATACCTGCCTGTTACTGGCCCACCACAGGGCAAAAGACTCTTCTCTACTCGTCTTGAGTTCAGTTGGTGACTGAACTGAATCCTTGATTCTTTATTTGTCGAAACATGAAGGTATACAGAGCATGCAAGTTCTTCAATTACCTACTACCATAAAAAACTACCAAAAAACGACTACTAGAAAAAACTTACCAAGAATATAGTCAGTCCTAATGACGTAGTCCACATAAGCAGCTTCCTTCCAAGTCGGTCTACCACCAGCGGAGTGATGCAGCTGGTCACCACCTGAAAATACCCTTGAATTGAATGCTTTGGAATAACACATTCTTAGTCATTTGTAGCAGTACTGTGGCAAAGTCGCCTATTGTCAAAAAGCCAAGAGCTTGATGACCTTCAATGGTCAAAGAGATAAGAGTTATCGGTGAGTCGGCATTCGAAATAAATTTGTTATACAGCATTGAAAGAAAAAATAATGCTGGTTCCTAAAAGTTACTGCAGCAGACAGCAGTTACCGTAACTGCTTATCTGAATTCTCTCAGTATAGTTCTCGCCAAAATTCTTGGGCGCCCTGAAGTTGGCTACAATGGCTGCGCAGTAGTAAATCTCATACAAAAACAGCACCGTTTCGTGCTTCGCGCATCCGTTAAGCCTTCAGGGCGGCGAAAATATTTGCCCAGGGCTATAACAGGGTAACACGATTCCGGAGCAGTGGTGGCCCAGTGGTAACGGCCGCGACTTACAAGTTGTAGGTCGTGGGTTCGAACCCAGGCAGGCGCTTTACTTTGTGTAAATTATTTCATCACCACTGCTCTCAAAACGGTGAAGGAAAACATCGTGAGGACACCGGCATATATTAGAACAAAAAATTCGAAGACATGTGACATCCACTATCATGCGTCGTGGTGGCCGAGTGGCTAAGACCTCGCCTTTCGTTCTTGTGGTCGTGGGTTCTAATCCGGGCAAGTACCAATGTGACTTTTTCAATTCATATGTACTTTATCTTGGACATCGCTGACAACGGTGAAGGAAAACATCGTGAGGCAACCTGGACTTAGTTAGTATTTGTAAGTTTGTGCTCCATTGGTGTAATTGTTGTAAGGCGTTTCAGTGCGAGGGTAAATGCTTTGGGCCCGCATGGTGGATTACGGCCCATTCCTTCTCACAGAGAGGAGGCCAGAGGCCTAAGTGCAAGTTTTTACTCACGCTCAATGCGTTAACGTAATCGTTATTTGTATTGAAACTGGATAAGCACCGTCTGGTGACGGTATGGAGAAACCTCTTTTTTTGTATACATTTTGACATCATCAACTCGGAATAAGCACACTAAAGTACACACAAAGTGCGGAAAAGCGGTCCATCTATCATATTCTAACACGATACCCATTGGTATCACTGTTTGTAATACGTTCGAGTTTCTCAACCTGTAACGATTATCTTAGATTTTCAAATGACTGCCGAGACTAACGTCTTAACGTACCTACTCGCCGAGGTACGGAGTCTCAACCCAGGGACCGACTTCGGGAACCGTTGTTTAACTTAACCACGGGCCCTTGAAGATCATAGATAGTTTTGCGTTACCCTACCTGAGGCTCTAAACAAGTGGCATTCGATGTCAGCGAAGGCGATAATCAAAATGTCAAAATGTAAGGGAATGATTTAACAAATATCTTTTCAACATAGGCGCTACAGACAGCCCACTTTGCAGGGGCTGTTTTAACGCCGAAGAATCAGCCGCCCACGTAATCCTGGAATGCAACGTGAAGAAATCCTCGGAACAGTGAGGTCGCTCCGTGAAGCCTGTGACGCCCCAAGAAAGCTTTTGTGCTTTTGGACGGAGCTAGGCTGGGTGAAGCCCCCAGGCAGATTCTGTGCTTTTGGACGGAGCTAGGCTGGATGAAGCCCCCAGGAAGCTTCTGTGCTTTTGGACGGAGCTAGGCTGGGTGAAGCCCCCAGGAAGCTTCTGTGCTTTTTGACGAAGCTAGGCTGGGTGAAGCCCCCAGGAAGCTTCTGTGCTGTTTGACGGAGCTAGGCTGGGTGAAGCCCGCAGGAAGCTTCTGTGCTTTTTGACGGAGCTGGGCTGGGTGAAGCCCCCAGGAAGCTTCTGTGCTTTTAGACGGAGCTAGGCTGGGTGAAGCCCCCAGGAAGCTTCTGTGCTTTTGGACGGAGCTAGACTGGCTATGTTAGCCAGTACCCCTACGCACAACGGACCGAATGGGAGCCTAAGTGCGGAAACGGGAATCCCTACTACTACGTAGGGATTGATCACGTGATTTTCCACGCTTTCGATGATAGAATTTCACTTGTCTTGGGCTTCTGTAGTACCTATCAATGATAGCGTAATGGGTAACATGACGGTATGGAAGAAGAATCCGTGTTTCGCCGACCCCGAGTAACATGGGACAAGGGCATGATGTTGATGCTTTAGGGACACAGGTGGAAGATATTCGCCAGTCCCCTTTTTGCGTCTCTTGGAGGTGAGGTTAAATGAAGTGAAAGTCCAACTGTAGATTGAGGTATTTGTTATCACCACAGAACACAGGTTGTATCTACATTTATACCACAGTATAATGCTAACAACGGATCTTTGTGTCTCTGAATTGGCTGCAAGACCCTGCGCAGTAGCTCTTTTTGTGTCAATGTTGAAGGTGAAGATAGCATTGTATAGCTGTTTCTTTCACTCGCTTACGTTTGTCGCATCGTCCTATCTCTCTTACTGTATGCAGTATACTCGATGACAAACTGTTTCTTGTGCAATGGTTGGCAGAGGCAACTTCAGAGACACAACGATTCCCTGTGGCTACTATAACCTTACAATTATAGCAGAGTTCAGTTATAGTAATAAGGTCCGTGACTCGCGACGGTTAGTAGACAAGTTGTCTATAAAAAAACTTTTTAACAAAAAATACAACCGACTTCAAAACAAAACACTACAAAGTGAAAAATAACTTCAATTTCGGAAGTCGGTGTTCTTGTTTTGGTTTCTTCGTTTTTTGACAGTGTTTTGTTTTGAAGTCGGTTGTATTTTTTGTTAAAAAGTTTTTTTTATTTTTCACTTTTTAGTTGGCGTACATAATGGACCATTTCTCCAAAGTGAAGCCAGAATAGATTAACCCAGAAACAAGCAACTTAAACAAAAAAGGTGGAATTAGAGTATACCAGGGTGAACTGTTCACACCTGCGTACCCTTTTAGAGCGTGCTAGTGTGATGTTATGTTATGAAATGATGTAAACAATAAACAGACATCCGATTGCAGCTATCCCGAGTGATTTGCCGTCATTTATTGAAAAGTTCTGATGTATATCTCCGAAGTTCTTCATCAGATCTTGATGAAATTTAAATGGGACCACATGACAAGCACCAGCTTTCAAATGAAAAAAGAATCATCAGTCACCCAGTAAAAAGTTCTGAGATAAGACTAATAAAAAAAAAAAAAAAAAAGGCGTATTGAAAACCTCCTCCTTTTTGCGAAGTCGGTTAATAATAAAAGTACTCTGTGAGACAAGTGAAGGAAGCTATGGGTAGAGCCCCGGATCATCGCTTAGTGTTACCATTTGAGAGACATTTGTTCTCAATTTAAATATTAAAACGTGCAACATTATTCTAAGGTGTGTTCACATTAGCCCAAATGCACAATACATGACGCCACAATGATGAGCTTGCATCTCTTACCTGCACGACTCCCATGATGATGGTGCCGTCCGAGGGCGACAGGTTGGTGCCCACCTTGGCCAGCAGTTCTTCCATATAGAACAGCAGTACGTCGATGCCCGAAAGTTGTAGCAGCATCGCCAGAAATACGCAGATACCTGCCGGTTATGAAAAGGTCAGCGTTTTTCTAATGAGGTTACAAACTGAAAGCTTTTCGCTCTTGGGATGGCAGCACTGTTGATTGTACCCTAAACTGCCATAGTCATTAGTGTCAGCAAAAACACAATTGCTGACACTAATGACCATTAGTGTCAGCAATTGTGTTTTTGCTTTTATTTTTATTCTTTCAGCCAGACCAGACCCTCAGAACACACACCAGACCTCGTAACCAGAATCATTTCGCAGATTCAGGTGTTGAGTAATAATTATTTGGGTCTTACAGAAATAATAATTTTGAGGCTCAGAACCACTATTACCATTACTTAAGTATTTTTTAGGCCCAGCTTGTTAAACGAATTGCAACAAACTAGGCCAACGAAATACGTTACCAAAACCTTCTCATTAGCGCAATTTACTAACACTTATAGATACCTACTAGTCACAAATCCGCACTGCACCCGCATGGTGGTTTATGACATACTTCCGTCTCAAAGAGAGGTAGCCGGTGTGCCAGCAGTGGGTTAAAAAAGATTTTATCTACTCCGGTTTCGTTATATTCGAATTATAAAATTGACAGCGGTTTCATTATGATACCCATAACGACATCGGGTTGCATTATGTGAATCATCATAAATTCTAAAACACAAGCAAAGACATTCTGAACATACAGCCAGGTACCTATAATATTACTTCGAAATCGAGACAATGTAAATGATGTTTTTAAAAATGGAACAAGTTTAGAAAAAAAATATCGTATACTATTTGGCTGTTGCGGCTACAAGATCAAAATATCAATATATCAAGGCTATACCTAATAATGACTAAATAAACAATAAAATAAAAAATGGACGCGGGAAAATAATTCTGAGTGAAATTTTGTTCCAAATTTTATTAAAAATGTCTTCAACATCAAGTGATATTGAAAATACACCACCAGATATAACAAATAGAGCAGTTGCGGCTACAAATAATTGACTACCAGAAAAATCAAGACATGTATATGAGAAATGAAATACTTAAACACACTTCCTGAAATACTTATTTGTCTATATCTGTGTTTTATTCCTTCCTTCGTAGATAAAATCTTGTATGCAACTATACGTTATTGGTCTTTTAATAACTCGTGCCCACCTATTTCGGTACGCGCTACGCTTGTACCGAAAAATGGCACTCGTATTAAAAGACCGTCCATAACGTAACAGTTGCATAAATAGCTAGTATGCATATGGCTGATTATGCCTGATAGTTTAGTTTCTTACCCAGAGCCTTAACATTCCCCCTGGTGGCCCAGAGGTCCTGTATCTTTGGCGGTTCCTTATACTCTCGCGCTATGATAGCCTGCAAGCCTTCCAGCTCTGTCTGAACTCCCTCCTTGGTAGTGCCGCGAAGGGATTGGAGGATCTTTGAAGCTTCCTCCATTTTTCCTGTGAAATGTGAAAATTATGTGAAGCCTGCAAAAGTATTGCCATTCACTGCAGCTCATGAAAGCCAGAGTCAACAGTGGTTACCACCAGAAAACCACGACGAGTCTCAGAGAAACGATTCTACTGCCTTAGATCCCGCAAAGAAAATAACCAGAACAGAATAGAATATACTTTATTGTACACCAAAAAAAGGACAGCGGCAGAGTACGAAATAAAACACTATCCGACTTCCCTCCATATCAAGCAGGAGCCAGAACACCTAGGCCAAAAGGCACAAAGGGGCGTTTATAACGGGGATACTTAACACCAGGTTGCCAGGTACCTAGGCTTATAATTAACTAGCTGACCCTCGGGGCTTCGCTCCCGACAACTGGCTACCAACATACCTACCCTGCCTATCCTGGCTACCCTGGCTACTCCGCCCCTACCCTGGCTACCCTGCCAACCCTACCCATCATTACCTACAAATTTTTATCTATCATCAATAGTTTTCTCAGCGCACGCCAAATAATGTATTTTACAGGCAACATTTTGCTACCTTGGGTTACATTCTTGCAATGTTCATAAGGATCTCTAATTTTATTGAAAATATATTATAGCTATTACATTCAAGAATAATGTAGCTTTCTACTGTTGAAAGCATTTTCAAAATGGGTTTAATAGATCCCGAGATTACCCCTTACAACGTCAACAACTCACAAACCCACAAACTCACAAACTTTACCTCTTTATAATAATAGTAGATAGTCTTTACCTTTATAAACCAAGTAGAAAGGCGTCTCTGGTATAAACCAGGTGCAGGGTAAGTACAGTAGTGACAGGATACCCCCCGTGGCTGTCAGACCCCAGTACGAGGTGAACGGTCCTATGGCGTAGGCCAACAAGAAGCCCACGTTGATGAAGAGCAGGAAAAACGCGCTTAGAGCGCCGCGGATTTTGTCCTGGGGAAGATAGAGCTCTTATAATATATATACCTAGTTTCCTAATGTATTTTCTTTAGTCCTTACTTCCTTAGTCCTCACTATAAATAAATGTAGAATTGTACACCGATCTAGCAAATTCAATAATGGTTATCGAATTTACCAAATCAAAGTTGATCATGATAAAAATGAGTCTAGAAATTTTCGCAAAATAATAGAAGGAAAAGTCATATATTGTCTCATCCCTCGTAAAGGGTATTGAAATTGAAATATTTTTTTTAGGCCTGTCTGTATTAGTTGGTGATCTTATAGTTTTCTGACAGGAAATAAAGTTATAGATTGTAGGCATGCCTTGTGGAATATGAATTGCAATCTCCGTAGGTTTCACGTCAGAAGAGAAGGAAGGAAAACCAATATATGCTGGCATCTAATTCAATTACAACTCGTGCTACGCGGGGCCAGCTCAAGAAGGTCAAAGTGTAACAACGTTAACTCAAATTAATCTTTATGTTAGAAATAAATAACTTCAACTGTAAACCAAGTAAATTCAACAAATACCATACCTCAGCAATCTCTCCAATATAAATTGGCACGGTAGCAAACATCATGCCGGTGGCGCATCCCCACATAATCCTGGCCACGTACAAAGTGGTCAGGTTAGCGGTAACGCCAGCCAATAACCATCCCAGGAGCAGAGGGATGTTGGCGCCCATGATTATCCACCGCCGCCCCACGTGCCGGGACAGGGGCACGGTTATTAGAGGACCTGCGAGTTAACAAAGGGGTTTCATATTCTTAGAGGTATTCATTTTCATTATTGTATACAAAACAAACATAGAGGTACCGCCTCTTCAAAATTAATATATCTTCGCCTTACCCAAGAGTCCTCCGAGCACTAGAAGCGAGGCTACCCAGGACTCCTGCTGCAGTGTTGGCACTTGGGGCAGCGGCGAACTGTCGAGCCGCTGCAGCTGGGGAAGTACGGGGGACGTCCACCCCATTGACATTCCCGTACACAGACTCCCGTAGCTTGCTGGTGGGGGGGGAAAGAAAAACAGTTTATTCATGGTCTTGTTGGGCAGTACGGGGTACATCTACCCCATGGATATTCTTGTACATAGACTCCCGTAGCTAGCTGGGAAGAAAAAGAGGCTTAACTCAGGGTCTTTCTGGTGTCTCACTTCTTCTTCCCAGTTAAAACACTACGTTTGAGAGCTGTATATGATAGATTAGATTAGATTTCCAAGTGGGCCCACTTGGAAATCTCTAAACAGGCTACGAAGCCAGATGTGCCGCTTAAGGCATAACCTGGTCAGGTGGGGTACTCCGATCAGCCACAATGTGACTGCGGAACCTTATATAAAAACACACACACGAGATCTTTGCGAGGCCAGCGCTAAGGCAAGTGCCTTAGTAGACTCTGGACCAGTGTCATTCGATTTGAGCGATGGCAATAGTCGAAATGCCAAATACTCGAAATGCCAAATTGTAAGGGATTGATCACGTGACCTTTCGTACGTAGCGTTTGAATGTCAAACGCTACGTTTGACATTCTCATATATACTGCCATCTTTCCAGTCGCTATCGCCACGCTTTCGATGTTAGAATGCCACTTGTCTAGGGCCTCTGGTCGAAGAAAATTTAAATAAGTAGGAATCATCGATATGAAAAAAAAAAAAGAAGAAGAGCTGTCTAAGGGACCTGGACCCCCTTTACGCACGTAGACTCGCATTTGGTCCGTTGTACGTGCAGGCCTCCTCTCTGTAAGAGGGAATGGGTCGTAATCCAACACGCGGGCCCAGTGCATGTTGTTGGATGTCACATGCTTTCGAATTTTTGGTTCTAAGAAGCCGGTTTCCTCACGATGTTTTTCTTTACCGTTTTGAGAGCAGTGGTGATGGAATAATTTAAATTCGGGGTTTCGGTTTCGAACCCCCGACCTACAGCTTGTAAGTCGCAGCCGTTACCACTGGGCCACCACTGCTCATCTCATCTAAGGGGATATGACACTATAATATATCTAAGATCATAAATCTAAGAGTCAGTGTATTATAAACTTAAGATACATATCGTCTTTGAAAAACCGGCCAAGTGCGAGTCTGAACCGCGTACAGAGGGTTCCGTATAAACAACAAAATTTCCCAAAATAAATAAGAAACATTGCTAACGTTCATAAACATTGGAAGCACCGATCATTGCTGTAACCACGGGGTCTCATTGCTAACAAAGAAAATTTGGTTCAAATAAATCTCACTAAATGGCGCGATATGCACGTATCTGATATTGAATGTGTGTAAAATTCACATTTTCTGGAATTGAACATAAAAATTGTATGTTCTTGTTTAATCAACTCTCCTAAGTACAAAATTATGGAATATTGGGCTCTTAATTCACATTTCAAAGATTATTTTAACGGATCATTTAGAATTGATGCCAATAGATGGCGCATTTTTTAATTTGTGAGGCATTCCACTCGATTGTTAAAATTCACATTGTAACACATTTTGGTGCAAAAAAAAACTTTAAAAACGTGGCAATAAATACTATAAAACGAACCTTCACTGTATTTAAAGAAAAAAATATTCACGAACTTAGTAAACCCTTTTACTTGCAAGTCACTGCTAACACCATCTATCTATCACCATGAAACAGACCCGAATGCGTTCGATGTACAAAAAATAACAAGATTAATCAGATGAAAAACGCTAGTTACGTCGGCACGGTTTCTTTGTATGGGATGAGGCATCTGTATGCTAGTATTATATTATCTGTGCTGTAACGAAGGAGCAAAATTGGCTTTGCCGTTCGGAAACTGTTGCCCCTATGCGTCTATATACAACTTTTTTATTTTTCCAAGTTCCAAAGGCAGAATGAACGCAATACTATGTTGAATAATGTACAGGCTGCATCAGGAGTTGTTTACTATACGGACCTTGTGGCAACTAGAATAAATTGCCGTGTGTTCAAGCGTTTTAGCCATTCCTATTATTGGAATCAAATACACACAATACTAGGACACCCTTAATATTAATGCTATAGTTATTGTTATACGTGGTGCTAGGCAACTGGGCTTATCCCAGTTGTAAACGACCCTTTGTACCTATTAGCCTTGTTTTTTCTGTCTCTTGCTTGATATGGAGGGAAGTCCATTCATTTTTTTTTCCCTTCTTTTCTGATTAATTTCGTTGCGTGATCCATGACAGTTAAATTCATTCCCTCAAGGGTTAGTCAGAATTGTGCCCATAATACCGTATTTTGCCTTTTATGTTGCCCTTTTTCATTGAATACTTTAAGGGGTGAGCATAATTAGCTCCCTAAGTCTGGTCTGGGTCGCGGATAAATTTGAAAGAGAGTTTCCGCGGCCCTGGCACAAGCAACTGAAGGAACACGGGTGGGTTTTACTCAGTGAAAGTCTGACACGCCCTCCCGCTTCACCCGGAGCGGGAGAAGTCATTGGAAGATATACAAAGGCAAAAAAAAAAACTCTTGACAAGTGTCATTCGATGACAGCTAAGACGATGGTCGAAATGACAAAACTAAGGGATATATTACGTGACATTTGGATAGCGCTTAACATTCCCATACATTAAACAAAAAAAAGGAGAGAAGAGTCGAAAGGTCGAAGGTCTAGTAGAGTCTTTGAATATCGTATTCGAAAGGAAATATACAAAGTTATATTCAGAATCTTAAGTCATATAGGATAGGACCACAGACATAAATCTAACTAGATGACACGATTGTATGTACTATGCGTGCCAAAAAACGGAGTAAAGTTACGATCAATGATCATTTAGCATTATCGGCACCGGAAATCCTCCGAAATCTAGTGTAAAGAATGTATAGAAAAAGTTGGTAATGTTTTCTTTCATTGTTTGTGAAAAAGTGGCTTACTTGGTTTTCATACAGGTGGAGGGACTTGCGTTATCTAGTTAGATTTATTTCTGTGGATAGGACAGCAGTTACTTTTATGTATAGGCGTAATACAACACCTATTAAGTTATATAAATTAAATCTGCTGCCAGTTAGCTAGTTAAATATGTATGGTTTTCTTAATCTAGAGCTAAGATCTTAGTGCAGTTAGCGACTAACGTTACAAGTAGGTACTACTTCCTACCTGACATTGTCACGATCACGAATGCAGAGATTGTCAACTTTTATTGCCGATCACAAAAATTTTATGTGCTGAATAAAAACCAAATTTTTTACTATACTTATGCTTTTTTTTAGGAAATCTACGAAGACTCATCTGTATCATGTAATTGATGACATGAAAAAATCTTTGGCGAATATTTTAAACGTAATAAAAAATATTGTAATGCTGAATGAAGCACAATGCTTGAGTTTTCAAATCCGGCTATTTGTTGAAAATAATGGCTATAATTACATCACTTAAGGTTACACTAGTTAGTCGATCATACTTCCATACAAAAGTAGTCTGGCGATTACTCCACTGTTTAACCGTGTACTGTACCTTCAAAATAAAAAAATATATCAATTTACCTCATCATTATCTAGCCCTGTATGGAAACAAATATATAAAAAAAGAAAAATTGAAAGTTATGAGCGTCGAAAATTCCATATTCCAACACTAATTTTAACGCCTCTTTGGGCGGAAATAAAAACCATAACAAGAAGGAAAATTGCAAAACGGCCTCTATACAGGGATAGTAATTCAACAATGTAAATAATTTTATTTTGAAAATATACATTCAGTAGTTTTTCATGATATCTAGACTCCCAAAGGCCTAGCTGTTTATAAAATTTCGCGCGCTCGTTTTCGTCTAAATCAATATCATTTCGATACAAATTTGCAAAATAAATGCTAATTCGTAAGCGAAATAGCTTCTTACTGTTCATCACAGCATTTATATCTTTCGCACGTGCTGTCGGATGAGATAGCATGCTATCTCATCTCATTTTAACCTCGCGCACAAAATAGTTCTTGCCGTCTACTAGGGGAACCTTAAGCTGTAATAGAGAGGTACCTACATAATGTAGGAAAAATAAGTATTTTGTCATAAATCAGCCCTTTCCTAAAGTTTTCCGTATGTCATTACTTTCCAGAATTCAATCCTTACTAAAAACACAGCGCGCGTTTTTTTTTTCAAAGTCAGCGTGTTCAATTCCTGGGGAATATAGTTTTTTTTTTAAATGTCTTCGTCGCATACCCGGCATTTACTGGCCAGAGACCATCACCAACGTAGAGCTGTTGGAGCAATGCCACGAGAGGCCGATCGACCGCCAGATCAAGCGTCGCAAGTGGAGTTGGATTGGCCACATGCTGCGAAGGGATTCTGATCATATACCGAAGCAGGCGCTGGATTGGAATCCCCAAGGCAAAAGAAAGCCTGGCCGTCCCCGTAAAACCTGGCGTCGCACCGTGTTGGCGGAAGCGACGAGCATCGGTATGACGTGGAGCGAGGTGAAGCGTGAAGCTCAGAACCAATCGCGATGGAGGACTACTGTGGATGCCTTTTGCCCCATCCAGGGGGCGTAAGACACTAAGGGCGAGTTTCTGAAGTCGACGTCACATCTCAAATCAGCTGACAATTTGTCACAAATTAACCAGCCGTCAGTTGTCAGTGAGTTTCTCAACTCTGCATCATCGAGAAATTACGTAATCGCTTGTTACATTTAATAATTTATTTCGGTTGGCTACCCTAGCTAGTATTCATTCAATTCCTTCACTACTATAACGTAATAGTATTTTATCTTGAGCGGCTGGGTTGGTGTAGCCCGCAAGTTAAGCAAACCTTACCAGGGACGATTTTTGGATGGGTAACCACGTTTTTTTTTGGTATGCTTTTTTTTGGATAGGTGACCACACACAGGTTAAGCAACACTTACCAAGGTTTTTTTTGGATGGGTGACCGCTTTTTTTTGGTTCGTTTGTTTTGGATGGCTGACCCCGCCAGGGTAAGCAACACTTACCAAGGTCAGTGTTTGGATGGGTGACCACTTTTTTTGGGTTCGCTTGTTTTTGGATGGGTGACCATGCCAGGGTAAGCCACACTTACCAAGGTCAGTGTTTGGATGGGTGACCACTTTTTTGGGTTCGCTTGTTTTTGGGTTGGGTGACCTTAGTAATGTTAATTAATAATTAAATTTTTGTGGTGATGGTCACCCATCCAAACACTGACCTTGGTTAGTGTTGCTTACCCTGGCGGAGTCACCTATCCATAAAAAAACGAACCAAAAAAAAAGTGGTCACCCATCCCAAGACTGACCTTGGCAAGTGTTGCTTACCCTGGCGCGGTCACCATCCCAGCCGCTTCAAGCTAAACACAAATCTATCCAGAAACTGACCTCGATAAATACTAAATACAGGGTACAGTTAAAATTAATGCGCGTGAGGAAGGTTCGATTCCCAGGTCAGTAATTTATTTTATTTTATTTTTATTTACCTAAATACAAAATAACTATTTTTGATAATTGTGTCAAGTTTTTATAATGAAATTAATTTAAAAAGTTTGTAACATCCTATTTTTTTTTAAATCTTGCTAATTAATAATTGATCTAAATTAACATATTTTTTATAACTCAACCCATACCACAGTTTTCGACGACCCCTATTATCTTTTTTATCGTAATATAAGCCTTTAAAATCATAATATTAATTTTAATCTGCGAATAATCGACCAATTTCCAACAATTATAAATTAGGCTCGTTGACAAGAGATTAACATTGAAAATGGTTCTCAGAAACCCAAAACTGCTGTATCATGTGGTTAATTCGAGATTTTTCTCAAATGTGACAAATTGTTAAACGCTTGTCACAGTTGGGTGTTGAGAAACTGAAAGTAGAATTAACAGGCGATTAATCGTCGATTACGTTAACAGCCCGATAATTAAGACGTGGGAAACTGGCAGTTAGTCAAGTAAGTCATGCCCACTTAAAAAACTCAATTTGTATACTTATCTGCATGGACTTCCATGCAGTTACCTGAATATTCTTTTCCATAGATATCTTTGTTTTGAAATGTACAACTGAACTGACTACTTGATAATTTAAAAGGTATAATTAAAATAAACGCATCGAGTTCGATTTATTTCATCCCGATAACTTTCATGATTTATATTATTTGAGCAGCCATATTTTGGAGCTCATGGCTAAGTAATAACAGCCGCACGGGTCGATCATCAAGATTAAGCAAAGCTTGCCGAGGTCGGTCCGTGGATGGGTGACCATTTTCAATATATAGCTAGTTTCCTCCGTGCCTCGGCAAGCACGTTAAGCCGTTGGTCCCGGCTGTCATTTGAAGATCTTTGACAGTCGTTACGGGTAGTCAGAAACCTGAGATCTGACAGCAGTCTTGCCAAGGGTATCGTGTTACCCAGTTTCTGGGTTGTAGAGGTCAGATAGGCAGTCGCTCCATGTTAAACACTGGTACTCAGCTCAATCGGGTAAGACTGGAAGCCGACCCAAATATAGTTGGGAAAAAGCTAGGCAGATTGATTGAGCAGCCACATTTTCAAGCTTTTCAATCTTGGACCGATGCCCTAAGCTTGAGAACCCCTGAGTAATTCTAATACAGGTAGTTATAAACTTTATAACAATTATTCACAAGGTCGCAGTGTAGTTGTGCGTAGGTATAATAACACAAATACATACTATTGGTATGTATTGTCAACCTTATAGTGAACAATATAGCCTATTTATTTAATAAAAGAGTTTTTTTTTGTTCTGCTACGATGTATCGTATGAATTTAATTGAAATTATTGTACTCTTGGGTAGGCACCTACTTAACTTCTAATTCGAATCCGGAAGAATTAAAATAAAATGAATAAACAATTTATTTTTGTTTAATCTATGTCTTACTAATATTATAAACTAGCTGTCCCACGCGGCTTCGCTCCCGTCAACTGGCTACCTACCCTACATACATGGTTGTTGCGTAACTTAAACCGTTTACGCAGCGCACGCAACTGAAGCTCGCAAAAAGGAATATTTCATCCCGTGTTTGCAACATTTTTCGTTAATGCTCCACTCCTAGAGATCGTAGCGTGATTTTATATAGCTTATAACCTTCCTCGATAAATGGACTATCAAACACAAAAATATTTTTTTAATTCCAACCAGTAGTTCCTGAGATTAGCGCGTTCAAACAAACAAACAAACAAACTTGTCAACTTTATAATATTATTATATGTATAATATAGATATGAAAGTTTGTATGGATGGATGTGTTTGTGGGTGAATGTTTGTTACTCAATCACGCCAAAACGGCTGAACGGATCTGGATGAAATGTGGCACAGAGATAGATTATAGTCAAGAAAAGCACATAGGACACTCTTTAGCCCGGTATAATGTTACCTTGGGATGATAAAACACTTTTCACGCGGGCGAAGATTCTAGAAGAAGCTAGTGTCACATAGAAATACTAGTATTTGATTCAATTTCATTGAAATTGTTGTTAGAATTTGCACAAAATCATATTTTTGATTGATTTCGCCTCTCGTGCTTGAGGTGGTGGGTCTGAATCTGGGCAAGTAGTAATTGTGACTTTTTCGAATTCATGTCATATGTACGTTCTCAGTTCATCTTGGACATCAGTGATAACGGTGAAGGAAAACCAGTTATTCTATGTCTGAAATCACCAATGATCTACCATTTCAGACATCAATCTACATGGTCTTCTTATGAGTAACCAAGATTTTGTCTGGACTTTATAAAATACTGTGACCTCTGAGTTTGTTTCGGCCTTTCTTCTAAGAGTAGTCAGATAGGAAACGCCGGCCAATTAAAAAAATATGATCGACGTGTAAAAACACTTTTACACGTTGCTAAGAAAGAAAATTTGGTTCAAATAAATCTCACTAGATGGCGCGACATGTTAACATTTTCTGGAATTGAACATAAAAATTGTAAGTTCTTGTTTAATCAACTCTCCTAAGTACACAATTATGGAATATTGGGCTGTTAATTCACATTTCAAAGATTATTTTAACGGATCATTTAAAATTGATGCCAATAGATGGCGCATTTTAAATTTTCTAGGCATTCCACTCGATTGTTAAAATTTGCATTGTAACACATTTTGGTGCAAAAAAAGAACTGTAAAATCGTGCAAAAAAAATCTATAAAACGAACCTTCACTGTATTTAATATTCACGAACCTCGGAAACCCTTTTACTTGCAAGTCGCTGCTAACACCAAACCAGGATCAAACGCGATTGATGTACTTACAAAAATAACAAGATTAATCAGATGAAAAACGCTAGTTACGTCGGCACGGTTTCCTTGTATGGGATGAGGCATCTGTATGCTACTATTATATTATCTATGGTACAAACCAACTTATTACAGAAATAAAATCATTTATCATTTACCAACGCGCCTTGAACAATCGTGGAGATCAATGCTCATACCTTATCTGTATGAGAAGAGGCCTTTTGCCTGTAGTGACAGGCTTTTATTTTTATTATTAAATTGTTTCTAATAAATATAATTAATACAGATGTATGGAAGAAGACATGTTGCTCTGAATCCAAAAAAAATGGGGTAAGGCAGAAGAAAGGAAAACAGGGTTTTATTAATAGGATTTCAACATTACGGATTTTCCATTCGCACGTGAGCACCGCGCTATATGATTATTATCTTCTATATCCGTTCGGGGATGATCTTTTACCATTTAAAAAGGTTGAAATTATACTCAGAAGTATGCCAACATAAAAAGTTTTTTATTAAACAAAATATACTAGGGTCATTAAACGGCGGAGAATCTTAAAATCGCGATTTAACTTTAAAGGAATGCCGTACAGTGCCATCTATCGACCAGAATCTTAACTAAATTTACTTAACGTTTTGATTGAACTACGAGTACTTCAAACAATATCTATACAACAAGGAAATAAAATTGAAGTATCTGTTTGTAATATCAAAATAATAGCTTTTCAGTAAGGGTAATAGAAAGTTTATACGGTACATATAATAAAATAAACATTTTTAAATGTCTGTCTGTTTGCTGTCACTGGCAAATAGCTGATGTTATAACAAGGGGTAACTTCATCATCATCAGCCTATTAATGTTCCCACTGCTGGGACACAGGCATCCTCTCTATGAGAGAGGATGGGTGGTAATCCACCACGCGGGCCCAGTGCGGGTTGGTGGATTCACATAATATCTTCGAATTTTTGGTTCTAGGACATGCCGGTTTCCTCACGAAGTTTCAATTCACCGTTTTTGAGAGCAATGGTGATGAAATTATTTACACAAAGTAAAGCGCCTGCCTGGGTTCGAACCCACGGCCTACAACTTGTAAGTCGCGGCTAATACCACTGGGCTACCACTGCTCTCAGTAGTAACATAAGCTAATGTAATTTTAATGATTTAGGGTGCAGCACAAAACAATTAAAGCACATGTTTTTTTAGTTTTACGAGTTTGACGAGGACGAAATCGTGGGCAAAGCTTGTCGTAAAATGATTTTGCATTAGCTTTATATTAAAATGCTTATGTATTGTATCTATAATTACTTAATAATAATATATGTAGTATAATATTATAAAGAGGAAAGATTTGTATTTTTGTTTTTTTGTATGTAACGAATAAACTTAAAAACTACTGGACCGATTTCAAAAATTATTTCACCGTTGGGAAGCTACACTATCCCCGGGTGACATAGGCTACTTTCGATCCCTGTATTCCCAAGGGAACGGGCATTACGCGGGTGAAACCGCGAGGCGTCTGCTAGTGTTATATAGAGATATATAATCCAGGAATGTTTGGTTCGCATTCCGTAGCCGGTCTTGCTGACTTGGTAAATGGATTTACATGGAATAAATTATTAGGTAAAGGTATTAAACTATAAGGTAAAGCCACATAATAATCCTTGCATTGTTTTATGTTTGTACAATATTGGTATCTACCTACCTATTGTTTTAAGGCGTACATGATTCATTATTTGCATCATAAAGGTCTATCCACATAGCAGGGTCGTGCCCGGGATGTGGACGGACCATGCCCCGTCAGGGGTTCAAAAAAATATCGTTGTGTACATTTTATATCAAGTAGTTCACACACGTCCGTGCCCGGGCCAGTGACGTAACTTCAATGATTGGGCCCGGCCCTAATATGTGTGGATAGACCTTAAACCGTTGATTATTAAATAGGTAAGTATGTGTGTACCTACTAGATGCCTTTATTTAAATTTAATTTAATATTAAAAAAGAGGACGAATGAACGACGGACGAATTTTTTGATGCACAATGAGCTCTTTTCCGTCTCCCTTTTGTATTTGTATATGTTTTTTTTTTCAGAATATTCAATTGTATATATGTTATTTAACTAAAATATTAAGAATAATTAAATATTATAAAAAGTTTATGCCTAAGGATAGGGTGATTGGCAGATTTTAGAGCTGGCATCTCTAAAATCTGCCCCAAAACCCCGGATTTTGGAGCTTGCGACCCAGACATTAAGTTACCTTCTCAGTAGAATAAAATATAGTTTTAATGGTAATAAATCAAAATATTTGTTTCTTAACTTATTTAAACAATCTGTGTTTTAGTACAAAACATTATAACAGACACACACGAAATTAAAAACACTAATTTCAATTTCGGAAGCTGGTGTGTTTCGTTTCTTCGTTTTTTGACACCTACTTGCAAAAGTGAAGTTATATTTCATTTTGTACTGTTTTTAATTGGAAGTCGGTTGTGCTTTTTTGTCGTGGCACCTAGTTAGTGTTTAATTTCTATAGTAATCTTACTAATATTATAAATATGTAAGTTTGGATGTATGTTTGTTACTCAATCACGTCAGAACGGCTAAACGGATCTAGATGAAATTTTGCGCACAGATGGATTATAGTCTTGAATAGCACATAGGCTTCTCTTTATCCCGGTATAATGTTCCATTGGAAGATTTTGTACAATAAATAGACATGCAATATCGGGTGATTTGCCGTAAATTTTAAAGAATTCTGTTAAATATCTCCGAACTTTTTCATCAGATCTTCACCAAATTTAAATGGGACCACTTCGGGATCATAACCTTACAAATAAAACATATTTTTTAAATCGGTCTACAATTGACGGAGAAATCGGTGTAAAACATGCCGTTGGTGATTTGAAGACTTTAAAAAAAAAGATTCTGACGAATTGAGAACCTCCTCCTTTTTTTGAAGTCGGTTAAAAACCCGTTCTACAAATAAAACCCCTAAACTAGGACAAATTCGGGGAAACCCACACGGATGGCCTACCCTATACCCTACCTAATCCTAAATATTATGCATACCAGCGTTGCCAGACGTTCTGATTTTGGCGGGACAACCCGCTTTTTATGTGTCGGGCGGGACGTCCCGCGCGGGATGGGCTCAGTCCCGCTTTTCAGGGAAATTAAAACTAGTGTCTTTCTTATTAAGTATCCCAACATCAAACAGCTTTCCTGAACGCCTTTTATCCCAGATGAATTTAAAATGGTCGGATACGTGAAATAAATGCTACAGAATACTTTAAAGATAAAGATAAAGATAAAGATAAAGATAATTTTATTTTGCAAATATGGGTAACATAAAACGATGACAAAAAAAACAAATAATAGTACAGCCATATTTTACCACGTAGGCATGCAAAAGATTTAACATCAACTTACAACTAATACTAATAATTTTAAACTATTATACACAAAATAATTTCAAAATATTCAATAATTATACAAAATTATGCACTAGCTTAAAAACTGTTTCTCAATCAGGAACTCATTAATATTATAATATGCTTTTGCCACTAAAAAGCTTCTAAGTCTCTTTTTAAATAAAGGTAGCGGAAGCTCTTTCCATATCTTCGGTAATCTGTTATAAATGACGGGCGCCATGCAGTAGACACTTTTGCGCATAAGTGCTGTCTTGGCTGACTCCAGACAAAGCACACTATTATCGCGTCTATTGCGAGGTACTACATCTGATAGTCGTCTAAATCGACTCGGATTTGTCTTTACAAACACAGCTACTTCAAATATGTACAAACAAGGTAATGTTAATATTTTGTAATTTCTAAAGCATGGTTCACAACTGTCAGTGGGTTTAAGTTTAAACATTGCTCGAATGCATTTTTTTTGAACCTTGAAAGCAGTCTCTCTTTCAGTAGAGTTGCCCCAAAATATAATCCCATACCGTAAATGTGATTCCGTTATCCCATAATATGCAGTCAGAAGAGCATCCGTGTTCAATATAGGGGATAATGAACGTAGAGCGTATGCAGACTTACTCATTTTCTTGCATAAAGTCTCAACGTGTGGTTTCCAGTTTAGATTTTTATCTATTTCGAGACCCAGGAATTTTGTAGTTTCAACTTCTTCTATGGTATCATTATTATAGTGTATATTTAAGTTAATACTAGAGGTCTGTTGTCTAAAATGGATAACTTTAGTTTTACACAAATTTATTTTTAAATTATTTGTATCAAGCCAGTTTACCATCTGTTTTAAACTATTATTGATTTCACTCTCATAAGTATCTATACTTTTACAGGCTATTGTGATCGTACTATCATCCGCAAATAGTGTTATAGGCCGTTCAATAGATTTCGGTAGGTCATTTATGTATAAAATAAATGAAAAGGGACCTACAACACTCCCCTGCGGCACCCCAAATAATACTTTACGCTCCGAAGACCGAGATATCTCTTCACGATTACTTTCTATATTAATTTTATTGACTTCAGTTATTTGTATTCTGTCTTGTAGGTACGAATTAAGCAAATTAAGGACATTTCCCCTAATCCCGTAGGCTTCGAGTTTTTTTATAAGAGTAGCATGATGTACATAGTCGAATGCCTGGGTCATGTCGCAAAATATACTACAAACAGGATTTCGCTGATCAACATTTTTAATGACATTATAAATAAAATCATAAATAGCCATATTAATCGTCCTGTGTATCCGAAAACCTTTCTGTTCCTCACACAGAATGTTATGTTTATCTATGAATTTATAAAGTTCCTTATAAATATACTTTTCAAAAATTTTAGAAAAGACTGGAATTAATGAAATTGGTCGGTAGTTTTCCATTAGTTCTCTATTTTCTCTTTTGAAAAGTGGCTTAACTATTGATATTTTTAACGCATCAGGGTATATACCTGCGCTAATACTAAGGTTAATAATGTAACTTAAATGACCACTTATTTCCCTAGACACATGTTTTAGTATTTTTGTAGCAATACCATCATATCCTACACTATTTGAATTATTTAATGAATTGATGATTCTCTCTATATCTGGTGGTGTACTAGGGGCCATGAACATTGTTTTATTATTTGTATCAATTTTGTTACATTTTGGTTTGCTAGTAACATCAAGTTTCCCTTGTACTTTATCGATAAAATAATTGTTAAATGCTTCAGCAATGTCATTGGGATTTGATAGAGTGCTATTATTATTTACAATTTTAGTAATACTACATTTTGGTATGTTATATTTTGCACGATTAATAATTTGCCACGTGGTTTTAGACTTATTTTTCGATAATTTTATTTTATGATTATTTTGCGCCTTTTGTGTTAGATGTATAATTTTTTTGTGTAAACGAGAGTAGGTTGAGAAGGTGGACTTATTATTTTTGTTTGGGTTTAATCTATATTGCCACAAAAGTTTCCTTTTTTTTTGACTACCTAGTTTGATTCCTTTTGATAACCATTTCGGTTTTTTTAAGACATCTACTTTGATCAATTTAGTTGGAAAACACAAGTCGTATATTAATTTAAATAAATCGAGAAATTTGTTATAGGCTTCATTCGGATCGACAGTGTCATAAATCTCTGCAAAAGATAGATTTTTTATATGATTTTTAAACTTAGAAATATGGTCAAGGCTGTAGTCTCTTTTAGCCGTGTACCAATAATTTATGAGACACTTGGTTTGAACTGGACAGTGAAGCAGCTGTGCCGTATGATCTGACAAAGCCAATTCTAATACGTCAGTTTTACACACTTTACTAAAATTGTGGGCAAAGTTGTCTATGCATGTCATACTGGCCATGCGAGTCGGCTGCTTTAAAGCTAGTTTTAAGTTATAGCTCATTAAAAGACACTCAAAAGCATTTGAATGGCAATTAGGCTTAAGCATGTCTATGTTAAAGTCCCCAGCTATTACAATGTTGTTGTATCGTGTGCGTGATATATCACGCAGAAGCGTTTCCATTTTATCAAAGCAGTGATTGAGATTGTTTATATTAGGTACTCTGTAAATACAAACAACAATTATCTTAAAACACGTAAGCTCAATTGCACAACATTCAAATATGCCCGATGAAGACAATTTCGAAATTTTTGGTATTTCCTTATATTGTAGACCATTTTTCACGAGAATACCAGCCCCTCCTCTTTTTCTCCCTTCTCTACAGAAACAGGTAGCCAGACTGTAATTTGGTACATACAGTTGATGTTGGCATCCCTCCATAATGAAATGTTCCGTTATGCACAGAACATCAATATCTATCCCTTTCTCCGACAATTCATCTAAACATACAGTAAGGATATTTGCTTTGTTTGCTAAACCAGCAATATTTTGATGAAACATTTTAATATATTTATTCGAGAAAAAAATCAATCGTGTTATCCCTTGTGCAAGTGGGAGAAATAGGAGGAGACTTACGATAATCCCCATCAATTAATTGAAAATCTTCGCGACTACTGATCTCGCCAAGCATTAAATTAATATTTTTAAATATGTTTACTAAGCCATTATTATTCACTGCTAAACTACTTGGTGAAAACATTTTAAAGTCATAAGATAAATAAAAGTTAGTATCAAACAAATAAGCATATTGATGGGTACAAGCGTCTAAGTATAAGAGACTGTTAAATGTTTCTATTCGTCCATTAAACATCATAGAGTAGTCATCTAATTTAAATGTAGGCGCACAGATTATAATATTAGTATAATCAATTTTCAAAAGAGTTTCCCGTAAAGTAATTATGAGGTCGACATAGTTGTTAGTTCGGCGAAAGTCTGCCTCGCCGATGAAGATCAGGCAGTAATCATCCATAGTGTAGTTCTTCAATTTCAGATCCAAGTTCTTAATAAGCTTCTCTATACCACAGCCCGGTGTTAAATAGTGACAGATTTTGTAATCTGGGAATGTATTTTCTGCAATCGTTAAGATTCTATTTCTGTTGTTTGTACTCAGAATACATACCTTCTTCTGACTTACTATATTTTTTGGTAGTATATTAAGTACAAGATGTGTCTTATCTTGGTTATTCTGTTCCGTTGTTGGGGTAGTTTCGTTCTTGTTGGTCGAGTTACATTTCTGCGAACCAATATGGGGAGTATTTTTTTCCTCATCTTTCTTCTTCTTTTTTCGCGTCGATGTAGGTGGGGTGTACGAAGATTCCCCGTATCCTACCTTTTTGTATAGTTCTATAATGTTCTTACATCTATCCAATTCCCATTTTAAATTAGTATTTTCTGTGTTCAAATTATCAATTTCGTTATTTGCAATTATCAATATCACAGATGACAATTTTATCTGCAAGTCACGTACTTCTAAAGTCTCACATGGGTCTGGTAGACTTTGGATCGTGGTATCAAAAAGTGACGAGTCTGATGTGTTCATAATCGACACATTATTATGAGAGTACGTTTTTCTTATTTTCCTTAAAGTTACGTTATTGTTGCCTTCACTCGCCATAATAGGTTGCAAAGATTATAAAATTTATCAAAAAATAATAATTTATGTATGTAGGTGAGAATCGAACTTAATATCTTATCGATTCAAACAGAATAATTTATAAAAAAGAAAAATGCCCAAAAGAGACTCTGTTCTTGGGATTCGAACCAGTGGACAGTCGTTCACACCTCAATTAGTGAAAAAAGTTTAAAAGAAGTTAAATCTTCACAGAAATATCATGAATAAGTAATTTATTGTAACACTCACTACCCAGACTATTGTTTGCAACACCACATTTTACTAATGAATTAAACTTTTTTGATGTTATTTTTTTTATGCAGAAGACGAAGAAGACTCATCTACCTAACTATAGGGCAAATCTGATTTAAAATATCATATACACTATCATACATTTTCAATGGCTATTTTTGCTATCTATTGTCATGTAAACGTAATTTAAAACTCAAATAAAAAGATAAATATTTAAAATTTTCTGATTATATACGTTGATTTACTATGTCCCGATTTCGACGAAAGAATCCCGCTTTTTCACTCAAAAAGATTCAAAACTCCGACATGCCAAAAGAAAAATCTGGCTACGCTGATACATACGTATGATTCTATCTCTTATCCCAAATATATGACCTCTAGAATCATATCTGAATTGATACCTAATTTGTCATTTAATATTTTTCAATTTAACCTCGTGATAGCAACTAACTCTGAGTTGAATTTTTCCTGAAAGTGGGCCCAAATAAAATAAACAATATATCTATATCCAACATCGTGTAACTAGGTATAATATATAACATTAAATGTTAAAGTACTTATTTAAAACAAAACTCACCTAACGATGCCGCTAAGTATTGGCGCCATTTTATCTTTAAATGCTCTTTCAGATTATCGAACATACTACACCACTATTTACAAAATAAGAACAACCTCCACACTATCCCTTGCCGGGATAGCAAAGACAATATTCACTTTTTAAATCACGACCAAAGAAAATGTTATTCGTTTAGAAGGCAAAGACGTCTTAACAGTGAGCCATATCGATTAATTGTGATATACCGATTACTGAGCGCGCGAATTCCCTTCACATTTTTTCTAAGTTAAATAAAAAAGAATATCCGCGAAGCTAATTGTCTTTTAATTCAGTGATAGTGAGATTGTGATTGTTTTTGTAAGGTCAAGATGAAGGCCGGTCCTCATGAAAGATTTATATTGGTTTAGAAAGTGGTTTAACCTTTGACTTTCATTTAGGCAGGTATCAAACTAACTAATTGTTATGAGTTGGAGAACGTTTGTCACATGACCGTTATTTTTTTGTATTTAACTGACTTAAAAAAAAAGCTTTTTAACAAAAAATGAAACCGAATTTTAAAACAAAATACTTCAAAGTGCAAAATAACTTTCTTTTCCGAAGTCGGTGTCTTTTGTACCCATTGTTTTCCGTTATTCGACACCGACTCCGGAAAAGAAAGTTATTTTTCACTTTGAAGTGTTTTGTTTTGGAAGTCGATTTGATTTTTTGTTAAAAAGTTTTTTATTTTTCTCTTTTTTGGTTTTGGTAGGTACCTCCAATTAATATGAAAATCATTTATAGCCAAAGTACATCTTATGATAATTCCAATAAGCCAAGCTATTTCAGAGTTCCAGTGGCCATTGTGGTCTTCTTCATCAGTTCCACTTCACCAAATGATACTTTGTGAGTGTAAATGATTGCATTATTAATGAAAATACCTCTATACTGTGTTAAATTCTATAACAAAATATCTTGTGAGATATTAAAACTTAACGAAAGAAAATTTAAAACAATAGTTAAAAGCACACTTTGTAAGCAAGCATATTACAATTAGTAGTAACAAGTAGATGATTATATTCAAGATAAAAATGCTTGGCAACATGCTGCTCCATAATCTTTAGTGTAGACAAAATCAAACTGCTTAATTTGTATTATGTTCATAATTATAGTAACGCTCTTTTTTTTAACTTATTGTTTAAAAAAAAATTGCCTCGCACACTGTTCCGTTGTTGTTGAATAAGGTAATTTACCTATGTTTGCAATATTTGTAAGTAAGTGAGAACCATGTTCCTATTTATCAAATGAAGGAATTTAACATTTAGTGCTTGTAATACTTTATACCTATATGTAGTAAGTATAATAGTTCTGGGTGCATCGTTCTCACGTATATTAATTTATGAATGTTTGTACTTATGTAAATATTGTAAAAACTTATTTTTTAAAAGACTAAGTATGAAGTTTCTTGTGCGTACTTCTCCATAGCAAGCTACTTTACCGAATGCACGGTAAAACCAATTTTTATTACTTGTAAATAATTGCCGCTTAGGGCCGGTTTCTGAAGTAGACGTCACATCTCAAATCCGCTAACAATTTGTCACAAATTAACCAGCCCTCAGTTGTCAGTGAGTTTCTCAACACTTCATCCTCATTTTGTAATCGCTTGTTACATTTAATAATTTATTTCGGTTGGCTACCCTAACTGGTATTCATTCACTTCATTCACTACTATAACGTAATCAGTAACTTTAATTAGTATTATATCTTGAGCGGCTGGGTTGGTGTAGCCGCCAAGTTAGTCAAACAATACCAAGGACGATTTTTGGGTACTAACCACGTTTTTTTTTAATTGCTTGTTTTTGGATACGTGACCCCACACAGGTTAAGCAACACTTACCAAGGTTAGTCTTTGGATGGGTGACCGCTTTTTTTTGGTTCGTTTGTTTTGGATGGCTGACCCCGCCAGGGTAAGCCACACTTACTAAGGTCAGTTTTGGGATGGGCGACGACTTTTTTTTTGGTTTGCTTGTTTTTGGATGGGTGACGCTGCCAGGGTAAGCAACACTTACCAGGGTCAGTGTTTGGATGGGTGACCACATTTTTTGGGTTCACTTGTTTTTAGATGGGTGACCTACCAGGGTGAGCAACACATACCAAGGTCAGTCTTGGGATGGGTAATGAATTCGAGATTTTTCTCAAATGTGACAATTTGTCAACCGCTTGTCACACTTGGTGCTGAGAAACTGAAAGTAGAATTAACCGGCGATTATTCGTCGATTACGTTAACAGCCCGATAATTGAGAGCTGGGAAACCGAGTGTTAATGGCCCAGTTGAAATAAATACATTTGGCTTTGAATTTTGGCGAGTTAACCACACCAGCGATTGGACAAAATTCATAGTGACCACGACCGCTCTGTCAAGAGCGAAACGAACAGGAAGAAGAGAGAGAAGGTAGATACTAGTAGGAGACGTAATCAAAAGTCGGGCGAATTATCACCTAAATCAGGTTGTTTTGTCTTATATCACAATAACAAGGTTTTTTTATATTGTCAGGAGGTATCTATACTGAATTAGCGATAAATGGCTGTAACAGAAATAGTCCCAATAATCTCTCAATTGCCTATTAACAGTAAATCGTCTCAATTCCCTAATAAGCATAACAATACGAAACTTAATCAACGCTAACAAAAAACAAACAAAAACAATTACAGAAATCAGTAGACCTTATCTATTGAGCATTACTATCATGAAACAATGCCATGGTAAATTAAACATTAACATTGAGTGCATAAAGTTTAATATAGATACAGACGATTTTAAGGGATTTAACTAGGTATATACGCAAGATCAAGGATAATTTGAAGTACATAAGTAATTGATGAATTAAATTCTATTTTTAGACTAGAAGGGTGTATTTCTGAGCAATGGTTAACAATTATTGCCTAACATAAAACAAGAGAGATCCCATTGCAAAAATCAGCAAGTATTTTGTTTTTGATGATACTTGATTTTTATACTCTTGAGAGTATAATAGATTAGTGCAGGCCGTATCTTGCCGCAACAAGTTCTTTTTTTGTAAATCATCCCAACACTAGTTCTCCTGTATCGTGGTACGTTTGCAGGACCGGTTTGAACGGTTGCCAGGTTTTGCAGTAGAATTTATGAATGTAATAGTGACTGAATTGAATCGGGGTGAATTGAAGATATCGTGTCATAATTAAGTGTTCAATAGATTGCCGATCATAATTTATCTAATACATTGTAGATATACTATGTACTAGATAAATTATAATATATAAAGCATGAAATAAAAATGTGACGGGGTTTATTTAAATTTTACTTGTAATAAATAAATAACTCGATAAAAGGTAACAAAAAGTCAGCCAAGTGCGAGTCGGACTAGCGCACGAAGGGTTCCGTATCATTATTGCAAAAACGTCAAAATAATCACGTTTGTTGTATGGGTAAGTGGGGCTTAAATATTTATTGTATTCTGTTTTTAGTATTTGTTGTTATAGCGGCAACAGAAATACATCATCTGTGAAAATTTCAACTGTCTAGCTATCACGGTTCATGAGATACAGCCTGGTGACAGACAGATAGACAGACAGACGGACCGCGGAGTCCTAGTAATAGGGTCCCGTTTATACCCTTAGGACACAGAACCCTAAAAAAACAAACAGATTTACTTTCGCACCCATACTAGGTGCGAAAGTTTGGGTGGATGGATGTTCGTTACTCAATTACGCCAGTACGGCTGAAAGGATATGGACGAAATTTGTCACAGATATATATTTAGTCTGGCATAGCACATAGGCTACCTTATATCTCGTTAGTATGTATCTTCCCGTGGAATAATGCCCGACACCCAAGCGGGCTTCTTTGGTGACCACATCATCGCTTACTACTAGGTGAGATGAGGTCAAACGCTCGTGGCTAAATAATAACAGCCGCACGGGTCGATCATCAAGGTTAAGCAACACTTGACGAGGTCGGTCCGTGGATGGGTGACCATTTCAACATACCAAGTTTCCTCCGTGCCTCGGAAAGCACGTTAAGCCGTTGGTCCCGGCTGTCATTTGAAGATCTTTGACAGTCTTTACGAGTAGTCAGAAGCTTGAGATCTGACACCAGTCTAGCCAAGGGGTACCGTGTTACCCAGTTACTGGGTTGTGGAGGTCAGATAGACAGTCGATCCATGTAAAACACTGGTACTCAGCTGAATCCGGTTAGACTGGAAGCCGACCCCAACATACTTGGGAAAAGGCTAGGCAGATTGTTTGGGGGTCAAACGCCAGCCTGTAAATAATAATTAAAAATAATCGTATCAGCCGCGCAAAAGACAGGACCCGAGTTACAGCCCTAAATAATAAAAGCCCCATTTTTATTCATTGCCTCGGCGCTTTTCTGGTGGTTAACTGTTAATTCTGGCTTTCAGGAGTTGTTGTGGTTTGGGATTTGGGAATAGTGCGGTGGAATTGTAAACTGCAATATAACAAATTCCTCAAATTCCTACTGATAAGCCGGCAATGAAAGAACAAATTAAAGACATCTTGTTTGTGGCTTACAAATAATTCAATTCAAGTTACAGGAAAATTCCAGCTCGAGCTCTTGCCTTCAATGAACACGCATGTGTGCAAGCGAGTCGGACTCCGAGGGTTCCGTACAAACAGCTACATTCACCAAAATAATTAAATGACATTACTGGATTTCCTAAACTATGATGGCACCAAAAATTGCTCTAACGATGAGATAAACAGAATTTAGGGACAAAATTAACTTTGCCTTTGGAAAACTGTAGTCCCCATACATCGACATAGCAGTATACCAACTGCAAATAAGTAGTAATATTTTTTTGATGTATGCACAAATTTACGGTTTTCGGTTTTTTCCCTATACTTGTGCTATAAGACATTGCTTCTAGCCTAATTTCATGATTCTAGGTCAACGGGAAGTACCCTGTAGATTTCGATTCCCTTGCGAGTGTAAAATATGCGTCATTAACGGCTTTATCTCTTGATTGCGTTGATCTAGAAGTTTGATTTCACAGCTGCAAGGGGTTGCAAAGTTAAGTATACGATATTAATTTCAACTCGATAACTCCACGCGTTCCAGAGATAAAGGGTCTTGACATACAGACGGACAACAAACTGATCCTTTAAGGGTTGCGTTTTTACCCAAAGGGTTAAAACAGGACCCTATTACTAAGACTCCGCGATCCGTCTGTCACCAGGCTGTATCTCATGAACCGTGATAGCTAGACAATTGAAATTTTCACAGATGATGTATTTCTATTGTCGCTATTGTAGCGTAACGTAAGCTCCGGAGAGCTAACGTTAACTACGTTAATAAAATAAATGTAATTAAAAATTAAATTTAAGGAAAAGGATATAAACTAAGGGACCGGCTTCAGACGTCGTTGGTTGCTTGCGATCGACAGCTAGGCAGGCAGCAGGACGGACGGGTACTCTTCTATGCTCGAGGTATGCAGGTGGTGATCAGGTACCTCGACGGACAAGCAGACACACAGGTTGGTGTGCATTAGTAGTCATATAGTAGGCAGGCAATAGTCTCGACGGACAAGCAGACACACAGGTTGGTATGCAGTAGTAGGCATACGGTAGGCAGGCAATCGTGCAGAGAGGCAGTAATACAGGTAGATACGCAGGCATTTAGGACACTGGTTGGTATGCAGTTACGTAGGCGTACGGTAGGCAGGCAATCGGGCAGGTAGGCACTAATAGTACTTTTAAGAGACCAAATGCGATTTATTTATAGTTTATAGAGATTAATATCACTCTTTCACAAGCTGGGTTTTACAGTTTAGAGTTTTCAGATCAGAAGATACACTTTGTAATACTCAGTAGTAAAACGACTTTCGACGTTCAGTCCAGATTCAAAACTAAAAACTGACGCCCGTTTTTCATCGTTCTGTGTCATATCGTCTACATTTTAAATTCAAATTTCAAAGAAATAAAGACCAGAACGAATAAAAACGGTTCAAAAAGGGGTCAGTCTACGCTACCCTTATAATAGTGTACACCTAGCTTAAAGCAGGTATAGTCCATGGTACCTATGTTACGGTCTATGGTTTAAGAAAAATAAAATAGACAGACAGAAGTCATGTCAGATGAAAATGTCACAGTAGAAAATATTCCAAAATTTCACAAATTAGCAATATAATTTAAGTTGTAGATGTTAAAACAATCAGAGATAACGAAAAGTATGCTTTTCAGATGATAACAATAGAGAGAAATTATAAAAATGAATTACAAAAGTTGATACAATATCAACAGATATGAAGGCATGGTGTGTATAGTGTTATGAATTGTAAATAGACTTAAAATATGTGTATTTTATACCATGACTAATAAATAAATGGTTTATTACCTTCAAAATTTACAAAAGATGTGAAACCCTGAGCTAGGTAACAGCACTTGTGTTTCAACCTCTATCTCTAACTCTATCTCTAACTCTATCTCTAACTCTATCTCTAACTCTAACTCTAACTCTATCTCTATCTCTAACTCTATCTCTATCTCTATCTCTAACTCTAACTCTATCTCTAACTCTATCTCTAAATCTATCTCTAACTCTATCTCTAACTCTATCTCTAACTCTATCTCTAACTCTATCTCTATCTCTATCTCTAACTCTAACTCTATCTCTAACTCTATCTCTAACTCTATCTCTAACTCTATCTCTAACTCTAACTCTATCTCTATCTCTAACTCTATCTCTAACTCTATCTCTAACTCTATCTCTAACTCTATCTCTATCTCTAACTCTATCTCTAACTCTATCTCTATCTCTATCTCTATCTCTATCTCTATCTCTATCTCTATCTCTATCTCTAACTCTATATCTAACTCTATATCTAACTCTAACTCTATCTCTAACTCTATCTCTAACTCTATCTCTAACTCTATCTCTAACTCTATCTCTAACTCTATCTCTAACTCTATCTCTATCTATGTTTGTATCGAATATTTTATGCGCAAGGAGGTTGTATAACATTGAGATGGAGTTTCAATATGTATTGGAGTGTTCTAAATTCAAACACCAAAACAGTGATTAAAAGTGCTTTTTATTCACTTTTTTTTAGTGAATAAAATAAGCTTTTTAGAGGGGGAATGGTATAATAGTACATTGTGTATTAAGGGCGGTAGGTAAGGAATTACGATCGAGACTCTAGTAGAAGCCCGAAGTCGAAGACTGAGGGCTTTCTGAGTCGAGGTTCGTAATTCCCGTACCGCCCGTGATACACACAATGTTTTTCATCACATTTGCGAGTAATAATTATGAATTATAGCTTTAATACACAAGTCAGTACAGCTGTTATTACGAAATACGTGAACCTTTTTTTTAAGCGGTTGGCGAATTTTTGCTCACACCACAGATTATACAGTGTTTCGTTCAGAAACTTTAAGGGCACATGACGGAGTGTAAAAAGAATTAAATAATTTCGACGTTTTCATACTATAACTATTAAAATCGATTATTAAGAACATTAGTTGAGTATTTAAGTAACATGTAGCGAGATTGCAAAGAAATGCCTGTTTAGGTAACATTTTATGACAATTTTTCAATTGCGTGTAAACTCCTTGCTTGAACTTGCATGACCTGTGTGCTGTGCTGTAAATTAAAAAAATATTACTTACCGCCCTAGGGCTTCATGACAAACAAAAAAGCCCGAGGGTTTTATATGGGGCATTACGGCTAAGTTAACCTGTATGTTTTGATACTGTTTACGTGCAAGTGTGATGAAAAAAATGTTTTCAACACACTTGCACGCTCATAAAGTGGCTCTAATTTCACCGCAATTAGGCACATAATGACACCTATTATCAAACTGTGACTTTTTCATTACTATTATTAAAAAGAGATAAAGATTTTTTTTTTAATTTATTGGTTGACTTGCTTTGTTCTTAAAAAAGTTTCGATACAAAAAAGATCGTGCTCAATAGTACAAATGCAACACATTTCATGCAACTTCGTATTAAAATAGATAATTTCAACTTGTACGTGTTTAATAAATAAAACTCAAATATAACTTTTGTTTTTGTCTGTAATAAAGAAAACTTGAAATTCCCCATTTTGTACGTGGCTAAAACGCTATCCGCGAAAAGCCAAAAAAAAGATAACTCATTATTTTTCTATGGCCGATCGCCATTGTTAGATGCGCGCGCATAGAAAACTGATTAATTTTGTCCGCCATTGCGAAAAAAATGTCACAACTCGTTTTCACTGTTGGAAATATTTATTAATATTATTTTCTTCACAAGTGTGTTGAAAAACGTCGTATGATACACGTGTGTATTGATGATTACCGGCCTCGGCTCTCTTAAGACCCTCACCTAACGGATCGGGTCTCAATGGCACCTCAGCGGTAATCACCAACATTACACACTTGTACCATAATGTACTATTTATATGCATTTTCAAGTCAACAAAAAAAATTGAGTATAACTTTACCTACGATTCAAATTATTTAACTTAATTAACTACGTGTTTAATTCAAAATACGTACGTAAGCAGAATTCTATATAATGTCATTTTCCTGAAAGAACAATTGTTTTTTTTATCAAAATCGGCAGTGAACAACGCAATTGTTTTTTTTTTTTTTTTTTTTTTTTTAACTATTATAGGCTCGCGCTTGACCACTATCTCACCTGATAGTAAGCGACGATGTGGTCGATGGTGGAGCACGCTTGCCTAGAAGTAACCTATTCACTCTTGTCTTAAAGACCCCTAGATTGTAGCTATCGGGAAACACAGACTCCGGCAGGGAATTCCACTCCTTAGCTGTACGCATAATAAAAGTATTCCCAAAACGTTTAGTGCGTATTGGTGGGATGTCCACCATATATCGATGACGCATCGCCGTACGTCTGGTAGTCCGATGATGGAACGGGCTGGGTGGAATTAAATCATGCAATTCCATCGCACACTCCCCGAAATGTAACCGATAAAAAACCGACAAGCTGGCAACTCGGCGACGATGTTCAAGGCTCTGGAGCTTTGACTTAACCAGTGCCTCATCGCTGATGAGTCTCTTGGCCCGCTTTTCGATCGACTCCAGTGCATCAAGCTGGTATTTGGCAGATCCGTCCCAGAGATGAGAACAGTACTCCATGCATGATCGAACTTGCGCTTGATACAAGCTGAGCAGCTGTTCTGGCGTGAAATACCTTCTCACCTTTGCAAGGATCCCCAGCTTTTTGGCGGCCAGCTGAGCCTTTGCCTCAATGTATGGCCCAAAATTGAGAGTCGATGTCAACGTAACGCCAAGAAGCTCAAGATGGTCAGCTATTGGCACGGTCACATCTCGGAAAGTTGGAGCCGGGTGAAATTGACTCTTTTTTGCGGAAAAAAGACACGCCTGGGTTTTAGCAGCATTAAACCTGACCAGATTGGCATCGCCCCATTCGGAGACTGCCTGCAAGGACAGGTTTAAGCGCTCCACCATGGCCTCCCGGAGAGACTGGATCTGAGGCCCGGTAGCACGAGCGTTGGACAAGTATCTCTCAGTAACGGTGCTGTCGTCTGCATACCCAAAGGTGCCGGGTTTTAGCAGATCGTTAATATGCAGCAAGAATAAAGTTGCCGAGAGTACCGACCCCTGAGGGACCCCGGCATTAATATCCAAGTAGTCCGACGAGCAGCCATCGATAACCACTCGAATGGACCGATCTCTCAGGAAGTCTGCAATCCATTCACACAGACCACCGGGCAAACCGAATGAAGGAAGCTTAGCAATAAGGCTTTCGTGCCAGACCCTATCAAAAGCCTTCGAGATGTCTAGGGAGACGGCAAGCGCTTCCCCGTGCCTCTCGATAGCCTCACTCCAGATGTGAGTGGCATACGCTAGAAAATCCCAAGTAGACCGATTTCGGCGGAAGCCGTATTGGCGATCACTAAGGATATCGTTTGCTTCTAGGTATGCCAGGAGCTTAGTATTGAGTACACGTTCCATACTCTTACAGAGTATGGAGGTTACAGATATGGGTCTGTAGTTGGCCGGGTCAGCTCGACTGCCCTTCTTGGGCACAGGCTGTACGTTAGCCTGCTTCCAAGCATTCGGCACTTTTCCAGCCTCATACGAAAGACGGAATAGGCGTGTCAGGATCGGAGACAGTTCAGGCGCACAGGTTCTAAGAACAAGTGCTGGTATTCCGTCAGGGCCGCTAGCCTTGTTCACGTCAAGGTTTCGCAGCACCCTACGGACGTCCTTTTGATGGATACGAATGTCCGACATACTCATCTCGCATCCATCAGGAGGAGGAGGGGGCCGCGAATCACCAGGATTCAGACGTGAAGATTCCGCAAAAAGAGAGGCAAATAAATTTGCTTTCTCCTCAGCGGAGTGGGCCAGTGACCCGTCGGGTTTCAGCAGTGGTGGCAGTGAGGGACGGCAGAAGTTCGACTCGACCGACTTAGCCAGAGACCAAAACGCTTTACTACCTGCTGGGTAAGAAGCAAGTTTGGTCCCTATTCGGCCAATGTGATCGAACCGAGCCCTTCGCAACACCATCTTGCAGGACTTGGCAGCCCTGTTGAAGGCCTTCTTCTTCTGACCCACGTCACTCGCCTTACGCGATCGAGCGTCGACCCAAGCCAGGTACGCCCCATGTTTAAGCACGTCGGCGCGCTTACATTCGGCGCCAAACCATGGCCGGTCTTCGCTAGACATTGTTACGTCAGTGAACGGAATGTAGTACTCCATTCCCCGACGCAACACATCCGTCACGGCATCCGCACACGACGATGGATCAGTCGAAGAAAAGCAAGTAGGCTGCCAAGGATAGCATGCGAAGAAAGATCGCATGCCATCCCAATCCGCCGACCTGTACCGCCAAACCCGCCGGGTGCCCCTTGGGCTGGAATCGGGCGGGGAATAGACGGACACAGACTTCACCAGACAGTGGTCGGAACTACCCAATGGTGATGCTATCGACACAGAGTATCTGTCTGGATCTGTTGTCAGCAGAAGGTCCAAGCAATTCGCCGTGTGCGAATCAACATCCGGTACCCTCGTTGCCCCCTGGACCAGCTGGGTGAGGTTTAGCGCTAGCGCAAGCTTACGCATCTCCCGTCCAGCATGATCAGTGCACTGGTATGGGAAGAGCCACTCCTGGTGGTGGGCATTAAAGTCCCCCAGTAACACTAATTGGGCAGAAGGGTACCGCTGCTGTGCTGCATCAGCCGCCTCACTGAGGTACTCTGTGAGCCTGGTTGCCTCCTGATCTCCACTGTGCGAACGGTAGACACAGGCGTAGATAATTTTATCCAGACCTGTGTCCACCAGAACCCAGAGCGTTGTGAATCTTGAGTCCTCAAGGTTACGGAGACGCCGACAGCAAAGATCGTCACGGGCGTACATACATACGCCCGCCCGTGGTCTAAAATTGTGCTCCAGGGTGAATCCTGGGTAAGACAGGTACGACACGTCTGACGGACTCGCTATCTGCGTCTCCGTAAGGAAAAACAGCGCTGGTTTCTCAGTCTCCAGGTGGTAGTGGACTGCAGAGAGATTTGAGTGCAGACCCCTAATGTTGGTGAGGTGCACTTTGTGGGGGAGGGGGTGCAGCCGCTGTTTAAAACTAATCTTCCTTTTCCTTGACATCATTCATGGTTTTATAAGAGTGAACGGAGGAGAGGAGTTGGAAGTGAGACGAGGTTCCACGCTGCTAACCTTCAGACACGCACTGAAAGGACAGCATCATTGGGGTACTAGTCTGGAGACTGCGGGGACGCCTGAGCCCCCCCGGAATGTCCATCGGGCCCTCCATCTTATGTAGTTACCTACATAAGATGGTAAACAGGAAAGTTTATTATTTTGGATATAATTGCATTCTAAAATATAGTGTAACTTGGAACATTCGTTTTGTGGCGTTCGGCACAAAGATACTTTACTGTTTTTACATCGAGTACATCATTGTGGAATCAACTTTGTTTGGACCGTGGCATTGATCATAATCATCATCATTTCAACCGAGTAACGTCCACTGCTGGACATAGGCCTCCCCCAAGAGCCACCACATTGAACAGTCACATGCGTCTCGCATCCCGCTCAAATAGAGCTGCGGTCAAATCGACCCATAAAGAAGAACAAGAAAGAAAAGAAGACGATTTTTCTATTGATCCTGTTTTGCGGCACTGACTGATTTTTGGATATAAATTGAAGCAATCAAAGTCGCGAAAGTGATAGTAGCCATGTCAGATTACGATACCAGCGAATACGATTCAACAGAAGATGCTTTCAACATCAAATCTAAACTTATTACAACTATATTGAACTTCACTGAGCTTGGGCTAACACTATTTGCGTTGATATACGGAGTGACATCGTGGTGTATAATGAAACAATTTCGAAATTACAGAAACTTTGTGTATCTAAATGCAATTATCGCGAACTTTTTACTCGATTCGTTAATTACGATTGTTGGCTATCCTAACGGAATTGGTTTAGACCGAATAACTGCCTATTGGTTTATAGCAATACGTGAATCTTATTTACGGCAAAGAATTACTGGTTGATTATTATAATTCATATGTTTTATGTAGATTTTGTTATAGTTTTTTCTCAAACAAACTTGGAAATTTGAGCATTATTTTGACAACCTTCTTCGAGATAAATCGAAATTCCAGTACAGTCCAAATACATGCGAGCAGCGGCCGGCAAAAGTTGTATGAAAATCCATATCTGTCGTGTCTAGCGGCCAAATAAATTACATAGTAAACTCATATCTGTCGTGTAATTTAAAAATGGAACGATCTTTTACTCCGAAATATGGCAACCAAGGAAGTAACTTATCAAAGGTTTTATTTAAATTTCGAACTGGCTTGCAAATAGAACGCTGTTTATTAGAAAAAAAAAAACAAAAGAACACTAACCCGGGAACGATTATTGTTGTTCGTCATTGATTTTGACAAAATGAGTTCTAGGTACCAATTTGGTTTAATTTCCGCGCATTATTTGAGAAAAGCACTTTACAAGCCTTGGCCACAACTAGGCATTGATGGACTTACGTATGTGTGCCTCGGCTTCGCCTCGGCCCACATTTACACGTTCGTCCATCAATGCCTCTTTTGCTGGCCGCTGCAGTAATGTACTATTAATGGTCATGTCCCGAAGAGATATCTTAAAAGTAACCTCTTTGGTTGGGGAGCACCTTTGATAACAACTGGATTTTATATTTTTTAAATTGCTGGTACATTCTCAGAATCTTTAATGATAATACTAATAAGAATATGTCCTTTGTTATTGAACTGTATTTTGTACTTTATAATTGTATATTCACTTTATCGGTCTTTCAACACGAGCGGCCATACAGCTGCTAATATCCGGCGTCGCTTTTATATAGCAACATTAATATTTATATTTAGCGATGTTATTATGTTAGTTTATTTCATATTAATAAATCCGTTATTTCGCAGTGATATAGTAATTTTTCTAGGAATGTTGTTGTCTCATATAAATGTATTTCTGTTGGGTGTATTTGTAGTCGTTGTAAAGGGTAATCGTGAGCTCTGGTGTGATTATGTAAAACGATTATATAAAAAGTCTTCAACAAGACATAGGAATCACAATATTGACATGACAGATTCAATGACAGTTACTCGCGAACCTGAAGATGCAGCGGTTTCTGTCGTTTGAACATAGGTACATACATATGAAAAGAGCGTTTTTTGAAACGGCTTTCTTTGAACTGTGATAACTACGGCTTAACTTGGAATTATAAGTTCAATTAAAGAAATGTTCATTCCCTGCATTCCTTTAAAAAAAATGTTTCCCGGGTTTTTGTTTTTTCTATAAAATCGCAATTATATAATTATTTTCATTATTGTGAATGAGTTGCTTCATAATTATGTAAGAACCTAATATGACTGTATGCACTTAGCATATTTAGTTAAATATTTAAGTTTATTATGTATATATATATATTTGCAAAGCATGTATCAATGAAACAATAAAATAAAATAGTTTGACGATAAATTCAATCACAGTATTTTTATTTTACAAAGGATTCATAAGCATCAGCAACAATGCATCTGCTTTTTAACCCCCGACGGAAAAAGATTGGTGTTATAAGTTTGACGTATGTTGCTGTGTATCTGTGTGTCTGTCTGTCATCATAGCTCCTAAACGGATGAACTGATTTTGATTTGGTTTTATTTGTTTGAAAGGTGATTTTGTCGAGAGTGTTCGTAGCTATGTTTGAATAAAATGGGTTCAGCCGTTCAAAAGTTATGGGCGTTTTACTGTTTGAATGGGGTGTTTTCGCAAGATAAATGTGTCGGGGTTTTCTTTTTTTGAATTTGTCTTGTACTTATCAATCATCCTACTAGGTACTCAAATTTGGTATTTTATTTTAATCTTACTTTTTCTTAATTAAGTACTTAGCTAATACTATCGTTAAGGGTTTAATTTAAGGCAAAATAAAAAAAAAATTGTATGTCTCTTTTGTGGCAAATAAACACTTTTTCTTTCTTTCAATGGTCTCACTGCCGAGTCACATGCCTCCTCTCTGGGAGATAGAATGGGCCATAATCTACCTCGCAGTGAAACATATTTGAGGCTTAATATACTGATACATTCCTGAGAGAAACTTTAAGTGCTAAACTTTAGGCCAAGTGACTTTCTATCAGCGGTTACGAATGTCACAATGGTAAAATGTAAAGGATGGGTCATGTAACATTTCGATAGCGCTTGACATTCCCACACATGACATTATACCTTCGCGACACTTTCATTGATAGGATATCACTTGTCTAGAGTCTATGGTAAGAGGTATTCCTTCAGATGCGAGCAGCGATTCTGTATAGTTTTAGCTATACACATGTATTTTTACAAGCTTTTATTTAACTTGCAATGTATGTAAGTACCGAACACACTTACATACATACATACATACGTACGTATGTATGTATGTAAGTGTGTTCGGTTCAAATCATGAAACTGAATTTTAAAGCAGTTATCCTCAACCGATTAGGATGAAATTGTGCTTACACGTTGGGTTTGGATAACAATGTATGGTTAGCTGAGTGTCGCTATTCTAAATCGAATATGGCGGACGGCCCAAGATGGCGGACTTATTTTTTGTGCACTCCCATTATATAGGTATCAAATGAAAGGGTTAGCTGCAAAGAATAAAAAAAAATAGTTTAAAAAAAAAGAATATTTTTTTTATTTTGGTTTAGATGCAACAGTTTACTAGATAATAAGCTTTAAGAGTCAAGTGTCCTACACAATTCTAGCGGCTTGAGCTTCAAAATTTACTGAGGCACTTGACTATTTCGCGGATTCGACGCGCGGGCTCGCAAGTGGCTATGTAAAAATTCAAAACTTCAAATACACTTTTTATTTAAGGAATGAGTGAATACAATAAGTTTCACGTCTAGTTTGTGGCTTAAGCTACAGGGGCATCCCCGCTTGAGCTCTTTCATTAATGGGACACGCATGTAAAATATGTGTCAATTATTAGATTATATGGCTTAATTAAACCAGTGTATGTTGCCAGTGCAAAAAAACGTGGCCGCTCACAATGGGTGTCGTCAGAAGGCTTAAAGTTACCCAAAGAGCAATGGAGAGGGCTATACTCTGAGTTTCCTACCGTGATCGAATCAGAAATGAAGATATTCGCAGGAAGACCAAGGTTAACGGGATAGCCCGAAGAATTTGTAGAGTGGATGTAAGATGGGGCCAAAAAATCTGGAGTGGCGACCGCATATTCGGATGACGCAGCTTTGGAGGGCCTCCCACTAGGTGGACCGATGACTTGATTAAGGTTGCGGGAATCTCTTGGAAGCGAAATTCAAATTCAAATCTTTATTGCTCAACACAGTATATACATTTCTAGATGTTGGGTGAATGCGCAGTTCACTGTGTTGTACCAGTTTAGGCGCAAACGAGACGCAAATAACCGATCAATGTGGTAACGCTTGGGGTAGGCATATGTTCAGCAGTGGATGTATTTCATCTAAGATGTCATGATGTAGATGTATTTCATCTATTATTTACGTTTTAATTTAAAATACGTATGATGTACATAAAAAGTGTATATTATTACTATTAAATTAAACAAATGCAAGTTATTGTATCACTTTCCTGCAAGAACAATTGATTTTCTATAAATAACCCCCAGTCAACACCGCAGATTGATAATTAGGTAGTTAATACCTATATAAGATGGCAAATAGGAAATTTATTATATTGGATACAATGAATTGCATTCTAAAATACGGTTCTAAAGTGTGTCATTCTTTCTGTGGCATTCGGCACATATGTACTTTACTGTTATTACATCGAGTGTTGCGGCATCACTTTTATTTGGAACGTGGCAGTCATCATCATCATTACAGTCGAAATACGTCCACTGCTGAACATAGGCCTCCCCGTAGTGTCACCACATTAAGCGGTCCCGTACATCTCGCATCCAGCGGATTCCCGCCACCTTCACCTGATCATCTATCCCCTGTATTGTGGGAGGAATTCCAACGCAGCGTCTTTCGAAACGTGGCAGTGCTTTACATCTGTCAAGTGTTATTTTTTTTTGAAAATAGAAGACCGCCCACGACTTAAACGAAGCAACGACAGAGCTATCTATCCAAGTGACTACATTCTGGTCTGACAATTTTTTTGTTAAATCGTCACGTAAAGAAGAAGAAGTAAGAAAGGAAGAAGATTTGTTCTATTGATCCTGTTTTTCGGAACTGACTGACTTTTGGATATAAAAGTGAAGCAATCAAAGTTGCGAAAGTGATAATTCATCATGTCGAATCACCATTCTACAGGCAGCTTGGATTATAAGCACCTAGTTTTAACTATATTAAACTTCACTGATTTTGGACTGACATTATTTGCGTTGATATACGGAATGACGTCATGGTGCATATTGAAGAAATTTAGAAATTACAGAAACTTTGTGTATCTAAATGCAATTTTTGCAAACTTTTTACTCGATTCATTATATGTCATCAAGTTTGACGAAGAAATACTTATACCTCCATATGTGTACTTATCAACGGCAAAGAATTTCTGGTTTATTATTATAATTCATATGTTTTATATAGACTTTGTTAAAGTTTTTAATGGTCATGTCCCGAAGAGATATCTAAAAAGTAACCTCTTTGGTTGGGGAGCACCTTTGATAACAACAGGACTTTATATTTTACATATAGTTGGGTTATACTTAGAAGATATAATAATAATAATTTCTAGAATATTGCCTTTGTTATTAAACTGTAGTTTGTACTTTATAATTGTGTGTTCACTTTGTCGGTCTTTCAATACGAGCGGCCATACAGCTGCTAATATCTGGCGTCGCTTATATATAGCAACTTTGATATTTTTGTTAAGCGACGTCATAATGTTGGTAGTAACGTTTCCATATTATTTAGGCGACCTAATATTTTTTATAGGGCCATTATTGATGCACATAAGTGCATTAGTTTTGGCTGTTTTTATAGTAGTTGTAAAGAGTAATCGCGAGCTATGGTGTGATTACTTAAAACGATTATATCAAACGTCTTCAGCAAGACATAGGAATCAGGATATTAACACGACAGGACATGTTATTGAGACAGTTACTTGTGAACCTGAAGATTTTCGTCCGGTGGTTTCTGTCATTTAAAAATCATTTAATAATAAAATTGTCAATATTCTTAGTAACATGAAATTGGCGTTTTTGAAACGGCTCACTTTTAACTGAGATAACTATGGTTTGTCTCGGTAATATATGATTAAATAAACTTTATGATATAAGCATGTTAAAACTTTTAAAGGATTGGTTATTCATTTGTTTCTCAGATTTGTTGCTTTTTCTGTAAAATTACTATGCTTGTAATTCATTTTAAATGAATATAAAAAAATCGTTTTATTTTTTCAAATGAGTTGTTCATAGGACCTAATATGTAGGTACATACTAAGGTTAAGTATAAGTGAGCGTCGTATATTTAGTTAAATATTTAAGTTCACTTTGTGTACGAAAATAAGTTGTTTCGTAGTTAAGGATCTGTTAATAAGATAAGTTAGCATAGTACCTGTAGTTAGTTAAATATTAAGTTCTTTATGTACCTGCATGTGTATTTGTTTGCAAAATATATATCAATGAAACAGATTTTTTTTTTTTGGACGATTAATTCAATCGTCGTATTTTTAAGCTATTGCATAGCTTCTATAGCGGGCCTTGAGCGTGGAGACCGAATCCAGAAATTCCGTAACGAAAAATTCCGTAAAGAAACGTAACAATGGTGATCAATGTGGACCCTATACTAATGAGAATAAGGGTCACTTTTGCTTGCCAAAGAAAAGCGATCTTATTTCAATGTGGATAAGGGTCACTTTATATATTTTTTTGCGGGGGGAGGTAAACGGTTAAGGGGGGCGGGGAGGGGGTAAATACTATGTATCCTTATGTTCTATTGAAGTTGAGGTTCTTTATTTGTATCCTATTTAAAATTCCACTGTAGACTTTATGTATGTGGGAATAACTTTGAAAAAGCGACCTTATTGTGGTATAAATAGGGGTCACTATTTAAATTTAATATTTGGGGAAAAGGTAAAAAATATGATAATAAGGGGGTTGTTAGAGGGTGGCGTTAAGGGTTTATTATTGTGGGTGGACCGTGATCTGCATTTACTATTTGGGAAAAGAAAGTGGATTTTAAGAACAATAGGTGAAAGAAAATGACTTAAATTCTCAAAAATTAAATGCTATGCAATAGCTTTACCGCGGCAGTCCCCGAGTGCCACACGTCTTTTTATTTCACAAAGGACTTCATAAGTATAATTTGATAATCCATAATCGGAGAATCTACTGTCCCGACTGACCAACTGCGCTGGTGCCGGTGCTTGCACTAGTGCTGGCGTGCTGGGGTGCGTGTGGTGAGCGGCTTTATTGCTCCGGTACCATTCTGGACAAATGGTAGTGAGTAATCACGATGCGACTCACATTTTCTCTTGAGTACCAGGGGCGAGTGCTCTCGGAGGCGTGACCTACCGAAGATGGTCCCAGACACCTCGTAAGGGGTTGCCTGGTATAGTGTGCCGCCTTATATAACGTAATGTTGGTGAAGGAGGCCACTATAGGAAATCTCAGTAGTCAAAAAGGGGCATGTCCCGACTGACATATCAACTACCAGCCTAAACCACTAATCATCAAAGTTTGAAATTTTGAGAGGATGTTGATTTTATAGTGTAGGTGTCATTTAAGAAAGGATTTGCCAAGACTCACCCCCTAGAGGGGTGAAATTAGGGATGAAAGTTTGTATGAAACTCTGTCGTTTTTAATTTGAATTGAATGAAAAGTGGTATTTAGCCTGTAAATAGAAAAAATAAAATGTAGGTGAAATAAATTGTTTATTAGCAAAATTACTTGAAATTCGGTATTTTGAATTTCATCCCTTAAAGGGATAAAAAGGGGTGTTAAAGTGCTCTTCAATACAATAAAAGAAACACGTATTTATGGATTTTTTGAATTAAAATATATATATAAATATATATTTTTTATTGACTCCAAGAAAAAATGTTATACATTTCCATTTGAAACCTTAGGGTTTCAGTTGTCGGTGTCCTCACCCATTATGGTACTAGTGTTCACAACATTTTATGCATCAGAAATAGAAAAAAGAAGAATAATAACCATATATCTAGAGTGTATCCTTATGTTTATAATATACAAACAAATTGTATGGATTGGCTGTTTGAACGTGCAACACTGACTCCGAAAAACAACAGTGCAGGCTGATTGATTGATTAATAACATACTTCTTAAGTTGTATAAGGACTCAGAAATTGAATACAGTTCTATCGATTCAGTAGTACAAGCGGATGAAGCAGTTTACTATCCTGTGAAGTTCCTTAACAGTAATACCCTTCAGTGCTCACTACACATAAATTCCTTTTCAAAGTTGGGACACCAGTAATACCGCTGCATATACTTAAACCACCTAAACTATGTAATGGGACTGGACTGCGAGTGACAGCACTGCATAAAAATATTATAGAGGCCACTGTGATTACTGGATGTGTTCGGCCCCCCAACACATTCAGTAATCAGTTTTCATACCTCGAATACCACTGATACCCTTTGACTATAACAGATGTTGTCTCACTTCAATTCAAATGGGATCCTGCATAGTCAACAGTTTGGTTTCACGAAAGGTAGGTCGACAACGGACGCGGGAGTAAAAATCATCAGCCACATCTTGGGAGAAGTCCCAGGATGCCATTGGCATTTTCTGTGATCTCTCAAAAGCTTTCGACTGCGTCGACCACAACACACTGATCTGTATATTACACCACTACGGAATTCGTGGAAAATCTGCTGATCTCGTGCTTTCCTATTTATCAAACAAACAGCAAAAAGTAAATGTTAATGGGGCGATGTCCTCCGGGTCTCTAGTCAAGATGGGCGTGCTCCAAGGTTCAATTCTCGGCCTTTTCCTTTTTCTTGTTAACATTAATGATCTCCCTTTTACGATGGCCAAATTATCGTATATGATTCTATTGCTATTCGCTAATTTTTAAAATAGTTAGGCAAGATACGGATGTCTTAAATGTCAACGAAAGTCTTGTGTATTCTCTCAAAATGGTTCGCAGCTAACAATCTTTTACTGAATGCGAAAAAAACAAAATGTCTAAAGTTCTCTTTACCAAATGTACCACAACGTGACCTAAACTTAAATTTTGACGGCAAAAATCTTGAAGTTATAACGGAAACTGTATTCTTAGGGATGACTATCGATTCAAAATTGCACTGGGGCGCGCACATTAGAACTCTTTCGGGTACGTTAAGTTCGGCTGCATATGCAGTAAGGAAAATAAGGCAGCTAACCGATGTAGCTACAGCTAGGTTAGTATACTATGCTTATTTCCACAGTATTATGTCTTATGGCATTCTGCTGAGGGGATCAGCAGCAGACGTTGACTCAATTTTCATCCTACAAAAGAGGGCAATCCGCGCAATCTATAAAATGGGTCCTCGCGAGTCCCTCAGAGAAAAATTTAAAGAGATTGATATACTGACTCTACCTTCACTTTATATTTTGGAATGTATTTTGTATGTCCGTAAAAATCGAGGGCTTTTCAAAACTAGAAACGACTTCCATAATTTAAATACACGCAGTAAGCACGAAATTGTAATACCCAAATTCAGATTAACGAAAACTAGCAAATCTTTTCTTATAAACAGTATGCGCTTTTATAACAAGTTGCCAAAGTCAGTTATAGAACTGACCGATGGAAAGTTCAAAAACTAAATCAAACGTATCCTTGTTAAAAAAGCATATTATAAAATCAAGGACTACGCTGAAGATAAAAACATTTGGCCTTAGCTCCTTCTGCGCATGCAGCTTCCCTGGTAACTTGTAAACGGCACAAATATGTGGATGTCTCTAACTATTCTCTATTTATTTATTTAAACTTCATGCACGAAGGTACAATGGCGGACTTAATGCCTTAGGCATTCTCTACCAGTCAACCAAGGGTGGTGAAGAGAAAACATGGCAGGTGCATTGTTTGAATCGTGGCAACAATTTAACAACAAAATATAATATTTAATTGCTTAAAATACATATACATACATATATTATATGATACATACCTAAATAAATATATATATATATTTAATAAAGTAATGAAAATAAGTTACCGAGATGACCCTACCCCCGCTGATAATAATACTGCAATTTCCATATCCAAATATTACCATATCTAAGTACTAATGCTGTAACATGGAAAAATTGTAAAACCAAACCATTTTTAAAAGAGTAACCATGGAGTTTCTTGCCGGTTCTTCTCCATAGGAAACGATCAACCCGAAGCGTGCACCTTTTGTCGACGTTTTATAAGTGCCCATGTAGGCCTATGTGAAATAAAAAAAAAATGATTTTGATTTTATGTCTTTGAGTTTAAACGATTACATTTCCCCTTTTTCTTCCAAACCATATGGGGTATCAAAATGAAGGATTTTTAGAGGAGATTACATAAATTATATACCACTTATATTTTTAAAAGTCAATCGGAAAAAAAGATGGTTACTAAAAGTTAATAAAATTAAAAAAACCCGATTGCTTAAGCGAACTAAAAAGATTTAAACAAGAAGAAAATCATGCTGTACAGTTTGAAGTTATTATAGTATTGGTCAGCCTGCTCGCGCATGTGTATCCTCCGAGTGCACATCATGATTTTCTTCTTGCTTACATCCTTTTTTAAACGTTTTCCTTATTTTTAGGATACCGTACCTCAAATGAAAATTAAATGAAAGGATTCGAGGGTTGGCTCTCATCTATTTCCTCCTCCAATATTTGATCAATTTAAAAGATATTCCATAAACTGAAAGATAAAGATATATACTGTGCCCCTAAATTTTCTTTTTTTTCATTTATTGTTGTCAAATTTGTTTACTACGCCTCTGTAGACAGCGCAATTTTAACCATCTTTTGAGGATTCTAGTGCTTCTAAAGATAATGTATCGTCAAAAATGATGTATGGGGTTTTCCAATATTTGTTGAACCAATTTTGTTTTTGTTATATATCGAAAGATCATACATAAGTTTACATACAAAACTATTTTAGTTTTTTTTTTCGTTGTATTTACAAAGTAATATCAAATTGAAAAGTTTTTCTTGAATCCAGTACCGAAAACACCTCGACAGTTCCCGAACAAACCCGAGCCCGTGTGACCTCACGACGTTCATTTTTACTCATTGTAGCACATAGCTGATACAGTGTTTTGACTTTTAACCGATTCAATCTTGTTATTATCGTCAATATATTGATGAAAATCAAATATATTGATCAAAAATATTGATCCTTAAATGTTATTGTGCTTGCTTCATACCATTATGTACAAATACTATAAAAAAATCCCCATTGTATGTGAATCGCGCAATAGCCATATACCTAGCAATCTATACCTACACCTACTAAAGTTTTGAGAAATGTTCTATGTGTTACTAGATTCCAACTAGAATGTGTTAATTATTATGTTATCTTGTTCTAATTTAGTATTAGATTCGTATTAATATCTTACTTTGATAATTGCAGACTGAGATAAGTAAATTTTTATGGGAACTTTCGTGCAAATTTGACATTGTTGTATAATTACGTAACTTGAAAACATGTTTTTTTTGTTTATGGAGATATATTCATTATTTTATTTTTAAATGATAGATATAGGCTTAAAACTAATATTTCTGTTTGAATCGTGAAAATCGGTCAACGCATTTAAGAGATATTTACTGAAGAATATGTGTAAAAACATCTACCAACTTAATATTTTCACTTTTTTGTTCTACGAAGTTTTTTAGTGTTTGTAAATATATAATATAGATATTAGTGTTTAATATTATTAAGAGATATGTAAATAATGGGAATTACCGAACATATAAGAATATAGTGCAAAAAATAAATATAAATATAGGCTGCACAGATTTCGGGTTGTATCATATTTAGTGGTATCTAATGAAGCTTTTTGATATCCAAAGTCGAAGTTTCGCGCCAATCGTGTTTGTTTACTTTTTATTTTACACCAATATCACCTACCCATATGTGAAAACGATTACATTATGACAATTCTGTTTCTAATTGTACCTACCTGATAAACAACAATAACAAACACTGGTCCACTAACGCGTAATATTCATTACCACTACTTTATTTATGCTCAAAACTGAAAATTCGTCCATCAGGTGGGTATATTATCGAAATCGGCCTTTAATAATCCTTTTTCACAAATGACTAAACAAAATTTGCTGTTATAAATAATATTTTTGCACAAATTTTCGGATATTTTATTCAATTCGCGTGTAGTTGACACTGTAGTACAATAGTGCATTGTGATACAAGGGTGGAAAGTAGTAACTACACACCCGTGTATCACACGACGTTTTTCAATACAGTTGTGGGAAATATTAAAAACAAATCAAAGAATTAGATTTGTTTATTCAGAAAAAACAAACTGAATATGGCACGTTTTTGCAACTGTTCATTTTTTTTACAACGAAATCAGCCTATACAGCCTATTCGGTTTTTGACAAATATTGATGTGAAAATAATTAAATTAAAACTGGTAATTAAATATATTAAACAACCATTTAATAGACTTTTGAGAATTCAATGCTAAAACGTACGGAATCATTAATTTTTCCTCGTATAAAATCTATCCCATTTTATTCTATGTATGAAAACTCCTTGCTACTAAACTTTTTTAAATATACTTATAAATTTAAAACTCAACTGCAAAACTAATGATCGAGCTCGTAAACAAAAGTCACGATCGCGTAATAGAAAGATGCCTATGCGAAAGATTTAATTTTCGAAGCATAATTTGTTTTTTAATGTTTAGCAACTGTATTGAAAAATTCCTTGAACGTTATGACGTCACCAACATGGCGACCAATCATGGCCCGTTCGTAGACAGGTGGTTCTTTTGAAAATTTTATCGATTTTCAATTGCTTATAATAAATTGAAAAAAAATATTTAAGAGATTTTTGCAACGACAATATAATTTATGATATGTGAAGTTTCAAAAGAAATTTTCAAAATCGTATTTTTTTTTAAATTCAACAACCCAATTCTGTATATCTTATCGTTAGAGCAATATTCGGTGCCCTCATTGTTTATGAACTTCAGTTATGTTATTTTATTATTTTTGTGAATGTAGCTGTTTGTACGGAACTCTCAATGCGCGAGTCTGACTCGCACTTGGCCAGTTTCTTTAATTACGTGCGGGTATCGAACCTGTGTCACGAAGTGCAGCAGCCTATCACCCAGCCACTGCACTATCCGTGCTGTGAACTTACTAAGATACGGCGAACAGAAAAGTTGATCAATTTAATAAATAATTATTATTATTCGTTCAGAGGTTTTCATTTATTAATTGAGTTCATCAATAGTTGGGGACCTTTTTGGAAGTCACATCAGTTTTTAAACGTGATAGAGCTTTATACCAAGCTGTTCATAAATAAGACTAGTTGACAAGATGTTTGATGGTCGAGATGGCAAAATGTAAGGGATCGACTAGGTGACATATCGATAACGCCAGTTTCGATCTGTTGACATACATAACACATTTGAACAACTGCATCGACACTGCTAACAGACTGTTTAGTCCACTCAAATGCATATGGATTGGAGTCCAAATGCAGAATGCTCAAAACCGTCGGTTTAGAGCCTTAAGGCGTCGATTCCCTCGAGTAGCTGATTTTAAAATGAGAATCACGTCTAAACGGCTAGTCCTATTTTTTTGGAGAAAATGTATGTTACATTAGACCATTTTCTCAATAATTTGATCTAAGAAAAAATTGAGTTTTGCTCGTATAACATAGTGTAATTCATTTGTAAAGTTATGTCTAAAACAGACAAAAACACGACAATCGTACCAAAACCGCTGGGCATATTTTAATGAAATTGACACCATCTCAAAGACAATTTAATTATCTACATTTCCATCTGAAGATTTTTCTTAAAGTCATAGTATAATATGGAAAGTACAAAAAATACTACATTTTGGGTCGTTTTGGAGGGAGCGTCTTGTTCCCTCAAGGTCGTTGGCGTTAGTCGTCAAAATCAAAGTCAAAATCATTTTTTTTTATTTCACATAGGCCTACATGGGCACTTATAAAACGTCGACAAAAGGTGCACGGTTCGGGTTTATCGTTTCCTATGGAGAAGAACCGGCAAGAAACTCCATGGTTACTCTTATAAAAAATGGTTTGGTTTTACAATATTTCCATGTTACAGCATTAGTACTATGGGGGGACAACGTAGACCCGATAATAAGTCGTAAGAAACTAAAAAAAAAGATTATATAATATATAAAAAAGTTAACAAATGTTAACTAAAATCTAGAAGGCCAACAAAATAATCGGTAAAAGAATCTATACAAGGGTAAAAAACATAAAAAATATAACAAGACTAAATTTAACATGTGGCACAAATGTTGTTATCAGTGCTGTAACTATTCTTAGCAAAGGGCTATAAAGATGATTGCGAACTATTGTAAAAAGTCCAATTAAAAGAAGAAAAACAAAAAAAAATACAAAAAATGAGATTGAGAATAGGAATGGGAGAATTATTTCACATAGGCCTACATGGGCACTTATAAAACGTCGACAAAAGGTGCACGGTTCGGGTTGGTCGTTTCCTATGGAGAAGAACCGGCAAGAAACTCCATGGTTACTCTTTTAAAAATGGTTTGGTTTTACAATATTTTCATGTTACAGCATTAGTACTTAGATATGGGGGGACAACGTAGGCCCGAATTATGACAATAAGTCGTAAGAAATAAAAAAAGAAAAAAAAAAGATTATATAAAATAAAGTTAACAAATGTTAACTAGCATCTAGAAGAAGGCATACAATGTTCACACATTCACAAAACAATCGGTAAAAGAAACTAAACAAAGGTAAAAAATAAGCATAACAAGACTAAATTTAACATGTTGCACAAATTTTGTTATCAGTGCTGTAACTATTCTTAGCAAAGGGCTATAAAGATGATTGAAAATCATTGTAAAGAATCTAATTAAAAGAAGGAAAGAACAAATGAGATTGAGAATAGTTAGAGACATCCACATATTTGTGCCGTTTACAAGTTACCAGGGAAGCTGCAAGCGCAGAAGGAGCTAAGGCCAAATGTTTTTATCTTCAACGTAGTCCTTGATTTTATAATATGCTTTTTTAATAAGGATACGTTTGATGTAGTTTTTGAACCTACCATCGGTCAGTTCTATAACTGACTTTGGCAACTTGTTATAAAAGCGTATACTGTTTATAAGAAAAGACTCTTTATAAGAGCTAGTTTTCGTTAATCTGAATTTGGGTATTACAATTTCGTGCTTACTGCGTGTATTTAAATTATGGAAGTCGCTTCTAGTTGGAAAAACCCTCGATTTTGGCGGACATACAAAATACATTCCAAAATATAAAGTGAAGGTAGAGTCAGTATATCGATCTCTTTAAATTTATCTCTGAGGGACTCGCGAGGACCCATTTTATAGATCGCGCGGATTGCCCTCTTTTGTAATATGAAAATTGAGTCAACATCTGCTGCTGATCCCCACAGCAGAATGCCATAAGACATAATACTGTAGAAATAAGCATAGTAAACTAACCTAGCTGTGGCTACATCGGTTAACTGCCTTATTTTCCTTACTGCATATCCAGCTGAACTTAACCTACCCGAAAGAGTTCTAATGTGCACGCCCCACTGCAATTTTGAATCGATAGTAATCCCTAAGAATTCAGTTTCCGTTATAACTTCAAGATTTTTGCCGTCGAGATTTAAGTTTAGTTCACGTTGTGGTACATTTGGTAAAGAGAACTTAAGAAATTTTGTATTTTTCGCATTCAGTAAGAGATTGTTAGCTGCGAACCATTTTGAGAGAATAATTAGACTTTCGTTGACATGTAAGACATCCGTATCTTTCCTATCTATTTTAAAAATTAGCGAAGTATCATCAGCAAATAGAATTATATGCGATAATTTGGCCATCATAAAGGGGAGATTATTAATGTAAACAAGAAAGAGGAAAGGGCCGAGAATTGAACCTTGGGGCACGCCCATCTTGACTAGAGACCCGGAGGACGTCGCCCCATTAACATTTACTTTTTGCTGTCTGTTTGATAAATAGGAAAGCACGAGATCAGCAGCTTGTCCTCGAATTCCGTAGTGGTGTAATTTACAGATCAGTGTGTTTTGGTCGACGCAGTCGAACACTTTTGAGAGATCACAGAAAACGCCAATGGCATCCTGGGACTTCTCCCAAGATTCCAAGATGTGGCTGATGAATTTTACTCCCGCGTCCGTTGTCGACCTACCTTTTGTGAAACCAAACTGCTGACTATGCAGGATCCCATTAGAATTGATGTGAGACAACATCTGGTCCAGCATGATTTTTTCAGAGATGCTGGAAGCACGGATATAGGTCTATAATTAGAGGGATCACTCTTACAGCCTGATTTGAAAATTGGTACTACTTTACTGTGTTTCATTAAGTCAGCAAACGTGCCGCTGTCCAAACATTGATTGAATAGGCCTGTAAGGACAGGAGCAATTGAATCAATAATATCTACAAGAACTCTAACGGATATCCCCCATAAGTCTTCAGTATTTTTTATATTGAGACTTTTGAACGCGTTTTTAATTGTATCAAGACATATTGGTTTAAATTTAAAGGTTGGTATGTCTTTAGTAAAGTTCTCTTTAAGAAGAGCTTCAGCTAATTTCGATGAGGAGGGAAGAGACTTCGTAACCTCTAACGGAATGTTGGTAAAGAAATTTTCTAATGTCTCAGCGACTTCTTGCTTATCAGAAATGGTTTGATTAGTTATTTTCAAAGACAACTCATTCTGATCGCGTTGTTGTGTCTTTCCAGTTTCTCTATTAATTACTTGCCACACAGATTTTATTTTATTGTTAGAAATACCAATCTTGTTAATTATTATTTGAGATTTTGCTTGAGCGCAGACTCTTTTGAATATTTAGGAATAGTTTCTAACATAAGTGTGAAAAACTTGATTGAAATTATATAAGATATCTCGGCTTTTTCTTATGCCCACAGTGGCCCATTCACTAAACTTTGATTTGAAATTGTTGACTTTAAAGTCAGACTGTTTTTACAGGACACGTTTTATTGAATTCTTGGCAAACTGTAGAAAACAACGTGCCGTAATTTATATTGGGGTATTTTGAATCAAAACTGGCGCTACAAAGGTTGCTAAAAACATTATTATTAAAAGAATTGAATTTATTTTTAGTAAAAGGTCTTAATCGAATTGATTTAGCTTGGTTTAAATTTTTATCTGACTCAAAAGATACTAGTTGACCAGTATGGTCTGACCTACCGCCACTAATTAAAAACGATGATTTTACTTTACAATTAGTGAATACATGATCTATGCACTAAGCTGAAGTTGCTGTTATTCTTGTCGGTTCATTAAATAAATATTTTAAGTTACATTTTTCAGGTGAATTGACTAACAGATCTATATTTAAGTCACCACAAACAAAAACTAATTTATTATCTCTGAAAAGTTTACATAATAATTCTTCCATTGTAATTAAAAACAATGACAAGTTTGATGCTGGTGGTCTGTAAACACACAAGATAGTATGCCCCTCGACCTCTGCACATGCTACCTCACATAAGCGATCAACAGAGTAAGCAGTGATATCCTTCCTTTCCTTATATTTGAGATGACTATTACAAAGTATCAAGGTACCACCACCCACTGTGGATCTGTTGTACGCGCTGGCAACTGAGAAATTATTTACATTAAACAACATCCTATCTGGTTTTAACCAGAAACATAAGATATCCATGTGGTATTTATCTACTAACAATTCCACGCCTAAAATTTTGCCGGAGAAGCGATTTATATTTTGATGATATAGTAAAATATTACTATTCGTCTTCTCTTTTGTCGGCTCTAATCGTTTAAAGAATCAGTAGTACTATCAGAAAAACTGGATAATACTGTTAAATCACTAAACCTAGTCTCAGTTAAATCATCAATAACTGCGTGTATATTAAAAGCTAACAATGTAGCTGATAAATGTCAACTATTTTTGGGAAGAAACATATGGTTCCCAATCAAAACAAAATCACTAACAAAATTGTTGGTGTCAAAAAACAACAAACGGTCACTATGACGACAAGGTAAAATATGAATCAAGTTATTTAAACTAGAAATGTATTCATTTTCATGAACAAGTAACTTGCCAGAATAGGGCAATGCACATAATATTAATTTGCCTAATCTTAACTTATGTAGTGTGTCAATACCATTAACTATGTCCCTTTTTGCTATACTAAGGCTATTTCCAATAAGAAGTACTACAGTAGTTTGCTCATTCAATTGTGTCTGTTGAATTTTATGAATAAGCTCATTAAATTGCAGTTTATGATAACAATGGTTCACTATTGTATGTTTAGAACGGTTATTTAACAGAGATCCAAAACCTGTTCCCAATCTATCAGAATATACTAAGACATTACTTTTGGTGGGGTTCAAAGTTGTTGCAGTATGATCGATGGGTAAAGTTGTAGGAGCAACATGTTGTGACTTGAGAGGTGGTGGAGCGGCAGCACAACTACAGGTGAGGTTGTTAGTTAATGATTCATACCTCTCTGCATTATAATTCACCAGGTCCACCAACTCACAGGCCTCCTGTATGCGTTCACTTAGCATCTGTTGACTACATTCATATTTACAAAATATTTCCGTAAGTGTATTTTCCCTAATCAATAATTCCCTTTGAAGGTTCTGAATTTCAACATCATACATTTGTGTACTAGTTTCTAACTTACTATTACCACAGATAATATAAAACTAGCTATTACATATATTTAATTGGTTTTTTAACTTTCTTAAATCTTTCCTAAGGTTAACATTATATTTGTAAACACTTTGAGATTTTAAAAGTTTCTTATATTTCTTAATACTTTTATTGATTTTAATATATTTCTTAATTTTATTATGACTACTACGTCGTCTTAACAATCGCATACATTTTATTTATTTATTTATTTATTTAAACTTCATGTACAATGGTGATACATAGGCGGACTTAATGCAGCAAGGCATTCTCTACCAGTCAACCTTTGGGTTAAAAAGGACAAACAGGTGGTAGGAGTACAAAATAAAAATGAACAATAATTAAAGTCGGATATTAATAAACTATCTAACAAATAAAATACATAAATAATTTCTAAAACAATAGACTAATAAATATTATAATAAATATCATATTCTAAATGAAACAGAAATTAAACATAATAACTAAGACGAAGACCGAGCTATGTAAGAGAGGACAAGTAATAGTTCCGGATTCTACGCTTAAATGAAAATTTACTCTCAGTTTTTTTTATGTCAAGGGGAAGGACGTTCCAGAGTTTTATAGTAGAGACAGCGTAAGAATTAGATATAAACCCAGTGCGGTGAGAAGGAATTTGGAGAAGTAAGTTTTTGGAAGCTCGAAGGTTAAGATCGTGAGAACTGCCCAACACTTTAAAATATTGTTTTAAATAATCAGGAGTACAAGGATCGTTCATGATGTTGAAGAGCATGCAGAGGGATCTTGACTATTTTTCATTCGCGAATATTTCGGTGATAGAGTGAAACTTGTCTAGAGCCTCTGAAATGGAAAAGTGTTTTTCTAAGTCAGGAGTTTTAAATAATATGAAAAAAACTCAACACAACACATTTCGAAAATATTTTTTGCAGAATAACCGTCGAGGCGACATCGCTGTGCAGCGCGGTGTATTCATGTTTTTAACGAATTAGTCCAAGAGCGAACAAAGCGAGCGAAGCGAGACCGTTATCTTCTTCATGTTAAGTTACTTTAGACCAGACAGAAAAAGGAGCCCCGCTCGGCGGGCCTCCATAGACAAACTTTTAATTTCAAGTCGCTGTTTTAAACATTTGTATTCGCCCACTGTTTGTCGTCCACTTAGTATTTCATTATGCCATATTCAGTATTTTTTACACCTTTATTTTCGCTCGTTTAAATACTATATTTTATAATATCACCGGGCGTAAAACAAAAATGGTTCTCCACGAGATTTTATAGTTTTCTATAATAATCCAGTAAATTGTGTTAGAAACCAATATTGTAATATTAACTGACTACATCATTGCTATAAATGTGATTAATATACAGAACTAGTTTTATGAATTATGTTTATTAAATCTGAATAATTAAGCCACGATAGTGATTACCGTGGAGTGGGTAGCCTAGTGAAGTAGTGATGCTGAGTTAAGGCTTGGCGAAAATAAAATCCAGACTGGAACTGTGTTTGCAAAGTCGCTAAGAGAGCATTGTCTAGATCATTTTGAAAGTTTAAAAGGAGCTTCTTGGCTTTGTAGGTAACAACAGTCACATGGTTCTATCGAAGGTTGCTTAAGGCCCGGTTTCATCCTTAGTTAATGCAAATGGTCAAATAAGTTGGAGAGTTAATTATTTGACCGTTTATTAGACCAATAATTGATGAAAAAACACGTTTTACCGAAATTGGAAACCATGGGCTACCATATATAAGTTAAACTACATGTACAATGGTGATATATAGGCGGACTTAATGCAGCAAGGCATTCTCTACCAGTCAACCTTTGGGTTAAAAAGGACACAATAGTGGTAGAAGTACAAAATAAGAACGTTCTATTTAAAGTGTGAAATAATATGATATAAACTACCTAACTAATAAAATACATAAATAATATCTAAAACAATAGACTAATATCAAATACTAAAACTAAATGAAACTGAAATTTTAATACAATAACTATGACTAAGTCCGAGCTATGTAAGAGAGGACAAATAATAGTGCCGGATTCTACGCTTAAATGAAAATTTACTCTCAGCTTTTTTGATGTCACGAATCATGTGAATATATATCGGTGCAGTCAGGGGAGTGTCAGGCACGATGTTCCACACGGACACACTACAAAGACACGGACACACTAGAAAGGGAAAGGATAGAGAAAGAACGCGGTGTGTGTACTGTATGTCTGCTTACAGAAAGATACACTGACCCTCAGTTTCCCACCTTAAAATTATCGGAGAATTATTGTGACAAATTGTCAAGTACGCGTTATCTGCTGTGATTGTTTGAATGAATTTTCAACAGCCAATCACAGAAGATAACGCGTTTTTGACAATTTGTCACATTAATTCTCCGATAATTTTAAGGTGGGAAACTGAGGATGAGAGAAACAGAATGGCGGGGTGTAACGCAAAAATCTTACGTGACGTTATATTTTCTCAAAAATCACACCTACCTCAAGCCGCGTTATGAGATTCAATAAGATCTTCGCTCCATTAAAAAAAAAACATTGAATGAAATAAGGTACTCAAGAAACAGTGTCGCATCACTATAAGCAATTTATACGAGAATACCGGTATCAACTTATCAACTATAATTTGCACTTGTACATGATTTATGCAAATTAAACAGCATTGTAATCATCTTATATAAATAAAGCCTTTAAGGTTAGCGTTAATAATCTAACAAATCAATTGCAAAAAATATTTTAACGAGATTCAAACCTTGACCTAGGAATATAAGGAAGATGAGCTTTGTTTTATTTGATTTGATTAGCAGTGGTGGCCCAGTGGTTACGGTCCCGACTTACGAGTTGTAGGTCGTGGGTTCGAACCCGAGCAGGCGCTTTACTTTGTGTAATTTATTTCATCACGACTGCTCTCAAAACGGTGAAGGAAAACATCGTGAGGAAACCGGCATGTCCTAGAACCAAAAATTCAAAGACATGTGACATCTACCAATCCGCACTGGGCCCGCGTGGTGGATTATAGCCCACTCCCTCTATGAGAGGAGGGCTGTGTCCCAGCAGTAGGAACTTTAAAAGGCTGATGATGTGATGTGATGATGTGAGCTTTGTTTGTGATAGTCATACATCTGTGATACGAAAAAGTTTGAGGCAATTCCATCTATCGGTGAAGGAAAACATCGTGAGGAAACCTGCAGCCTTATTGCGTAAGTGGATTCGACAAGTCAAAGGGTTTGATCATGGTTTGATCCCACGAAAAAGTATGACAATTAAAAAAAAAAAAAATTGTATGTGTTGCTAAACATTATTAAATGCTTTCATTGGTGAAAATAGGTATGTTTCTCGAAAGTATCAAATAATTTTTGGCTATACCTAATTTCATGCAGCCTATGGTGCATTTATTCAATGCTCAGGGGGGTGACCACAAGCTCTTAGAGTAAGGTTATTTTGATATCGAGTAAGGGACAGATGTATATGACGTGTATACATCTGTCACTTTCTCGATATCAAAATAACCTTACTCTAAGAGCTTGTGGTCAGCCCCCTGATCTACAATAAGCATCAAACACGATGTTCAAATCAATACATACAGCAGATTTTAATTTTCTCAAGGTGGTCAATTGGCAGAAGGTGTGAAAAAAAGTAGAGTAAGCTCCTCTGGGATAAGGTCTGTCTTCGTCTTGGGCAGCTTGAACCCATAGTTTCACTCAGAACTCTACATAACTCACTCTAGAGGGCGTCTAGACCGATAGCGCTAGGCTATTTTGACGTCATAAGTTTAAAAAATTCTAAAGTTGCTTATTTCTTGCCTGTGGATACAGTCAAAATTCAAAATTCAAAATTCAAAATCATTTATTTGCGAAATATGGGTAGTTTTCAGGGTGACATTTTTATAAAAGTTCTTTAGACCATATCCTACCATGGCAGGTGTGCAAAATATTACAATAAATTGAATAAAATATTACATTATTAATTAACAATTGCATCATCTATACATTACATAATATTATTGAAAAATTACATAAGTTTATAATTACATTATTTTCTCATTTAAATAATCATTAACAGAATAATAAGCTTTTTGAATTAAATACTTTTTTAATTGGTTTTTAAATAAATTGAAATTATTAGATTCTTTTATGTACTTAGGTAGCTTATTATATATTCTAGGGCCCATACAAAATGCACTCTTATCAAACATAGCCGTTCTGTGGCTTATTGCACTGAGTGTACTGGCAAGTCTTGCACTTTTTAAAGTTTTATATTTATTTAGGTTAGTTCTTATTTCCAATGCTAGTTCATAGATGTACAATGATGGGAAAGTCAATATTTTTAAATTAATAAAGTGCGGTTTACAAGTTTCAGTTGATTTTAATCCACAAATCGCTCGGATACACTTCTTTTGAGCTTTAAAGATGGTTTCTCTCTCAGTGGCATTCCCCCAGAACATTATACCATATCTAAGTGTAGAACCAACATATGCATGATAAGCGGACAGAAGAGCAGTTTGATTTACAACCTTTCGAAGCATATAAATGGCATATGAATAACGACTTAGTTTTGTACATACTTGTTCAATATGTGTCTTCCATGTCATGTCTGAGTCTATGTGTAATCCTAGAAATTTTGTTGTATTGATTTTGTGTATTTTTATTTGTTCGTAATTTATATTTAAAGTATTTTGTTTTGAATTTCTGTTTTTAAATGTCATTATATATGTCTTAGTTAAATTTATTTTGAGATCATTAAGATTTAACCAGTTAACAATAGATGATAGCGTACAGTTTATGTCATGTTCATGTGTCTTAGGGTCATCGGATATAAATATTGCAGTACTATCATCAGCATACAGAACCATGGGGGTTTTGATTGATTTAGGGAGATCGTTAATATAAATAATAAATAACAAAGGGCCCAGAATACTCCCTTGTGGTACGCCTTTACAGACTCTTATTGGTGTTGATAAATGTTTCTTTTCTACTTTTGTGATATGCGAAATGCTAGATATTTCAGTTTGTTGTTCTCTGTCACTTAGGTATGATTTTATGAGATCTCTAGCATTTCCTCTTATTCCGTACGTTTCCAATTTATTCAACAATACATCATGATTGACGCAGTCGAAGGCTTTTGTCATATCCATATAGAGTGCTGTGACTTCTTTTTTATTATCTATGCCTTTTAGTACCATATTCAAAAAAGTGTACAATGCATTGTTAATTGATTTATTTTTCCTGAAACCCATTTGTTCTTCCGACAGGATGTTGTGTTTTTCGAAGTAATTATATAGATTGCTATAAATAACTTTCTCAAAAACTTTCGATAAGACAGGTATTAGCGATATAGGTCTATAACAATTCATATTTTCTCTATCCTCCTTTTTAAATATTGGTTTGACTATACTCAATTTTAATTTTGATGGGAAGACACCTTCCTCGATACATTTATTAATTATATGAGAGAGTGCTGGTGCTATTAATTCTGCCACTACCTTAAGAACTTTAGTAGTAATGCCATCATAGCCTGTGCTATTGGTGTTTTTAAGTGATTTTATTATTTGGGCGATATTTTTAGGAGTACACGGGCTCATAAAGAGTGAATTTGAATTATTGTATTTAATTGTATAATGCTTTTTATTATTTATGGAATGGTTATTTGGTATTTGAGCCGTGAAGAAATGGTTAAACTCGTTAGCTATAACAGTTGGATCTGTGATGGGTACATCTTCTACATTTATTTTGTATATTCTTTGAATCTCGTGAACATTTGTTTTATAATTATTAATAATCTTCCATGTAGCTTTAGCTTATGTCGTACCTATGAAGGTTATTATTGCGTTTTGTGTCACATCTGATACTTGCATTTTCAGTAATTCGCTGATTTGTGGTTGATAATTTTTATTCAAATCAAAACGGGCAAAAAATATTTAAAGTTTAAAATAATTATGGTATCATATCTAGGATAGTTTGCGGAGTGTGCAAACCCAATTTATGTCATAATCGTCCAATGCAAACTGACATAGGGTCAATATGTAAAATATAGTGCAAAAAAAAAAATACAGTTTATGAAATAACTATTTCCTTTATCAAATCACTTACATATGCCTATTAAAAAAAATTGTGCCAAATTAATGCACGCAATTTTAAGATTTTTAATTATTTTGTTTTTCTAAGCTACAAACAAATATTACAATCATTAGAGTTCACTTATTTTATATCATAAATGCATGAAAAATCGACATTGTAAATTTGTGTCATTTTCATTCACGATAAGTATTAAAATGAATAAAACACAAAAACAATGGTTGCGATCGAAGCGGGCGGACGCGGCGGCGGTAAACGCATGCAAACTCGTTCGTTCGGTACAATTTCTTCTTAGATACGAAACGTTCATAAATAAATAACATACCTATCATATTGAGTATTGATTGACTCTTAGCTTCGCTACGTAATGAACAAATGTGTAACCTATAGAGATAAAAATAATGAAGAGCTAATTTGGACACAGCGCGTCTGCAATCTCATTACCTACGAATGTCAATGGTCAATGCTTAGAAGACGGTCAATGTGGTCAATATTATTTTAGATTGACGCTTCGATTCGCTTCGAATTTAAACCTGAAAGCGGTAGGTTGGTAGGTATGCCGACACCTACCTACCTACCGCTTTTTCGTTATACTGCATCTCGATATCCCGCGCCCCGCTTCGGTTAGGTAGTGTACTAGGTACCGCCCTTTTTGCGTCGACCATAGCCAAATGACTTCTTTGTTTTTTTTTTAAATATTGGTTGATGAGTATGTCGGCGTTAATTTAGCGGGCGAGCCCTGCAAGCTAAAATAGTCCTTATGGTGATCAGATATAGCTTTGGCCAATTGTACCTACAGTCAGTAAGACAAATAATACACGAAGTAAAAAAAATACTAGATATTTTTGTTGTGTGGTGATAGTGATTATTGGTGTAGTTTTATTTCAGCACGGTCCTTAAAACAGTCTGATTTTCCGTCATTCCTTACAATGCTTGATTCTATGAACTTTAATAATCCCCTTTCACAAAGGACAATCACTGTATGTAACGTCCAGTATCCACATATCAACACCCAATTTGAATAACATTATAACTTTAGTTACACATTGGTACAACTTTATGTCATATGAAATCAGCAAGGACAGACCTTTATTTCTGCCTCTTAACCGTATTTAAGAGGCAGAAATAAAGGATAAGAACTACTTTTGTAAAATAGAATAATTTCATTGTAATTAAAAATGAACAATGTTTCTACTGAAGTATACTTGTTGATCAAGTTCCAATACCTACACAAAAGTTTTTGTAACAAGGGTTTCTTTGTTTTAAAGTAATTTAAATTGACATACAATGTAATACATTTTAAATTTTACTCTATTTATATTTTACTATATTGTAATTTTAAGTTACAATGCTTTTCTTCTTTAATCTAAACAGTTAATTTAAATGTTATCAGTGTAAAGAAAGATGCAGTGTTGACATCGAGAATAGGTTTTTAGTACATCATTTGAATATAGTAGTATCAGCATAAATGGTCTTGGAGAAAAACTAAGAGTAGGAATGTAATAAACATGTTTTTAGACTCATTCAATTGTACAGATATGTGGGTAAGGAGAATAATACAAAAAAAGTGTAGAAGTAATTGCAAACGATAAGGCTTCGTAAGCATTAGGATAGGACAGGATAGATGGACCCCCTTTTCTGAACTTACACTCCCATTTGGTCTATTGTGCGTTTAAGCCTCCTCTCTGTAAGAGGTAATGGGTCGAAATCCACCACGTGGGCCCAATGTGGTTTGATGGATGTTACATATCTTAGATTTGCATTGCAATGCAATGCATTTTTACTTCAGTGTTTTGAGAGCAATAGTGATGAAATAATTTACACAAATTAAAGCACTTGCCTGTGTTTGAATCCACGACCATACTTGTAAATTGTGTCCGTTACCACTGGGCCATCACTGCTCTAGGATCTACTATCCACTGCGTGGTAAGCTTTGCAATAGAGGGAATGCATTTCATTTATATTTGGTAGGCTTGCGCTAGACCAATTCCTCACCTGATGGTAAGCGATGTCGTGGTCGACGATTAAAAACGCTTGCCTAAAAGTTACCTATTCACTCTTGACTTTAACACTCCTAAGTTGTAGCTATCACACCAATAGACTACCTACAGTACTTTCTTTCCTTTCTTTTTTAAAATCCATCTAAAGGTTGTCTTGAAAAGATCGCTTTTAGCGATAGGGCCGCCCATTGTGTCACTCAGTGTAATTTTTTCTTCATCTATACTTTCTGTAACTTATATGGTGTACATAATAAAGAGCTTTCTATTCTATTCTATCGAGCAACACAAACTCCGGCAGGGAATGCCACTCTTTAGCTGTACGTACAATCTACGTATTCCCAAAATGTTTAGTGTGTATGGGTGGGATGTCCACCATGTACCAATGGCACATCGCCGTACGTCTTATAGTCCGATTATGGAACGGGCTTGGTGGAATTAGATCGTAAATTTCCATCGCACACTTCCCGAAATTTAACGGATTAAAACCGACAAGCTCGCAACTCGGCGATGTTGTTTAAGGCTCTGGAGCTATGATTCGACCAGTGTCTCATTGCCGATCTTCTTGGTCCGTTTTTTGATTAACTTAAGTGCTTGAAGCTGGTTTTTGGCAGATCCGGCCCAGAAATGATAACAGTACTCCATGCATCATCTAACTAGCGCTTGACGAGCTTGACACAACTTGAGCAATTGTTCTGGCGTGAAGAACCGTCTCACTTTTGTGGGGATCCCCAATTTTATGGCAGCCAGTTGAGCCTTTGCCTCAATGTATGGATCAAAATTGAGGATCGTGTTAAAAGTAACGCCAAGAAGCACAAGATGGTCCATTATCGGCAGGTTTACACCTCGGAAGGAAAGAGCCGAGTAGAATTTGCGCATTTTAACAGAGAAAAACACGCCTGAGTTTGAGCAGCAAAGAACCAGACCAAATTGGTATCGCCCCATTTGGAGACTGGCTTCAAGGATAAGCTCAAACGCTCCACCACAGCCTCACGAAGGACAAGGATGGAACACTGCCTCTCAGCAACAGTGCTGTCGTCTGCATACCCAAGTTTCAAGCAGATATTTTATGTGCATCGGACCCTGGTATAAATATCCAATTGGTCAGACGAGAACCCATCGATAACGACTGGAATGGTCCGATCCCACAAGAAATCTGCAATCCAATCACACATACCATCACCAGGCAGACCGAATGAAGGAAGCTTACTAATAAGGCTTCCGTGCCAGACCCTATCAAAACCATTCGAGTTATCGAAGGAGATGGCAAGCACCTCCCCGCGCCTCTCGATGGCCTTACTGCAGATGTGAACAGCATAAGCTAGATACCCTGTAGAACGGTATTGGCAATCACTTCAGGATGTTATTAGCTTCTAGGTATACCAGGAGCTTAATATTAAGCACACGAAGAGATGGGTCTATAATTGGCAGGGTCAGCTCAACTTTCCTTCTTGGACACGGGCTGTACGTTAGCTTACTTCCAAGCATTCGACTCTTTCACAGTTTCACACGCAAGGCGAAATAGACGTGTCAAAATCGGAGACAGTTCAGGCGCACAAGTTTTAAGGACAAGTGTAAGTATCCTGTCCCATCCCGTCGGGATCACTAGCTTTGTTCAAGTCGAGGTTGCTACGAACATCCTTTTAATGGATGTGAATGTCCGACATATATGTCTCACATACAAGAAAAGAAAGAATACATCCACGCATCACTAGAATGCTGACGCGAAGATTATGCAAAAAGAGGCAAAAAAGTTTGCCTTCTCCTTAACGAAGCGGGCCAGCGACCTGTCGGGTTTCAGCAGTGGTGGTAGTGAGGGATGGCAGAAGTTCGACTGAACCGACTTACCCAGGGACCGAAACGCTTTACTTTCTTCTGGGTAAGAAGCAAGTTATGTCCCTATTCACCCAGTGCATGGTCGAACCGAGCCCTTTGCAACACCTTCTTGCAGGACTTGGCAGCACTGTTGAAGGCCTTTTTTTCTGACATACGTCACTTGCATGCCCAAGGTGAAGTTATCGACACCGAGTATCGGCCTGGATCTATTGTCAGCAGAAGGTCCAAGCAATTGGCCGTGTGCGAATCAACATCCCCCGTTGCTGTTGCCCCCTGAACCAGCTGGCGGATTATCGCTAACGAAAGCTTATGCATTTCTCACCCAGCATGATTACTGCACTGGTATGGGAAGAACCACGTTACTGCTGATGGTGAGCATTAAAGTCCCCCCGTATCACTAATTGGGCGGAAGGGTACCACTACTGTGCCGCATCAGCCGCTTAACTGAGGTAATCTGTGAGCCTGCTTATCTCCTGATCGCCGCTGTGCGAACGGTAAACACGGGCATAGATAATTTTATCCAGACCTGTGTCCACCAGAGCCCAAAGCGTTGTGAATATTAATTAAATTATAATACTTATTAAAAAACGAGTTTTATTAGCTCTTCCATAGTACTTTACATGTTTTTTTATCTAAATCTAACATTGACACACATTGTAATTGTTGCTTACAATAATATTTATCAAAGTTTTTTTTTTGTCGGTATAATTCGTAATCGTACAATAATATTCACAGAAAAAATCTTTCAAATGTTTTCAAGACCACACCGTAGTTACAATGTTTTTCATATTAAAAATGCTAAATATCTGTAAATTGTAACATTGCGAAAATCATACTTGCAGTGGTTTTATCAAAACTGAAAGAGCAATTAAAATTAGTAACATGAAACCTAAAATAAAGCAAATAAACTTTACAAAAAAAGAAAATAGCTGTGTTGAAAACTATGCAATGTTGAGTTACTATGTTATTCATATTGGGTGTCGACATAACACATTTATTAAATTCAATCTCCATTTTAGTCTTTCACAGCTTCATACATAACTAACTTTTAAGGCCCACTTGCGCAAAAAACTTAACTCAGTTGCTAAGACTATAGTCAGAATTTTAATTCGATTCCAGATTTGACATTAGCTACTGTCATTTTGTGAAATAATGATACCACATATAATAGTGTAGTGATGAACACAAAAAGCGATAAACAATCGAAAAACAATCGAAAAACAAAATGAGCTGGAAAAAAGCTGCCATTCAAGATTGGCTTTTAAATAAAAATATTCATTACGAACCAGATATGGTTAAAGCTACGCTTTTAGAACTGATTCCACATAACGAGTCTTTTAATAAGTACGCTGTAGACGAAATGGCAGCACAACATGGGATCACGGTTTTAAGACTGCCCCCTTACCATTGCGAGCTAAACCCTATCGAATTGATATGGGCGCAGGTAAAGGGGCATGTAGCTCAAAATAATAAAACTTTCAAATTGACAGACGTGAGAAATTTATTTCAGGAAGGCATTCAAAAAATTACGGCTACCGAATGGTCTAAATGCGTATCCCATGTTGTCAAAGAAGAGGAAAACATGAGTAGGCTAGATATGTTAATTGACAATATCACAGACACATTTATAATAAATGTTACAGAAAGTGACAGCGATAGCGATAGCGATGACGGCGACAATATATAAAATAAATTATTACCATAATACATCTATCTGTTTTATTTGTCATGTTCCTTCATGATCACATTTTTCGACACAAGAATCGATCCGGAAATATTCCATTTCCATATCGAATAATTTTGCAACGTCACTATTTAGTACTTGTCATAACGTTGCAACACTGAAATTGTCAAATCTGGAATCGAATTAAAATTCCGAGTATAGGTTAAATTGACAGTTTGTTATACAATATTGTCAATTTAACCTTTGATTTTGACCTTTGTCAATTTCATCTCGTGTTAGCAACTAATTCAGAGTTAAGTTTTTCGTGCAAGTGGGCCTTAATCAATCAAATACATCATAAATAACGCACGCACTTTTTTGTTGCAAATTGCAAAGAACGAATGTAAAGAAATAAACGCGCCGCGCGTATGGCTTGCCGGCACCCGCGCCGCTTGTGCCTGCGCTTATCCCCGCACTCGCCCTTCGTGCTGTTATACCCCTGATTTACGAGCATATGGTATTTTAAGACACTTGTGCATTTCTCGAATTTGAAGTGTCAGCCAACCGCCGGCGCCGTACCCCGTCGCGCCGAGGGATCCGAGCACAAAAAGTCAATCTTTAACCGTCATCACACAGAGCCACACGTTTCTAAATCCTAATATTACTACTTCAAAATTACTATTTTTGTACTATTTCCAAATAAATAGTTTAGTTGTTTAAATTTGCTTTTTTTTAAACTCCTCCACGAAGGCACGGTCTAACAGTGCGAAGAAGTCTAGTTTTTTTTTTTAATAATACGATTTCGTGGATAAAAACGACACAAATTATAAATAGTGTTTTGTCACACCATAATAATGAAAAACACATAAACTCTAATAACTTGTATTTTCTTTTGTGGATTTTACAGGGTGTTGTAGTAAAAAAATAAAATATCTTTAAAAGTCGTGGATGAATTCGACACAAAATATTTTAAACAAAAGATATCAGTACTCTAAAACGCGTAATACCTATTTAACCTACTGAAATATTCTTTTAGAGCTTTCCATTGAAAAGCCATACCGTCCCCATCTCGTTGGTCAGTGTCACAACTGCCAACTCTACGGTCACTCTCAGACTAATTGCTTTGCGCCTCCCAGGTGCGTTAAGTGCATGGGAGAGCACAGTACAAAGGACTGTTCCCGTCCAAAGGACCGATCACAATGCACGGAGCCTCCCAGCTGCGTGCTTTGTGGACAAGTCGGGCACCCGGCTAATTACCGTGGTTGCCCAAAAGCCCCCAAACTTGCGCCTAAAATGGCCAGGCGTAATGACGCGCGCCAAGCGCGTCAAGCCCCTACCACTCAACCCCCCCCCCCCCCAGACTAGCCCCTCAGAGGCCTTCACCCTGGGGTAAGCTGAACCACCAAAGTGTGGCTCCTCAGTCTTGCTCCCAGCCGATTCCAGCGCTGATGGCTACTCCCATCGCAGCGCCAATTATTATCCCCGACTCAGTGCCCCCGCCGCCCCTATGGCCGCCCCTATGACCGCCCCTATGACCGCACAAAGCCAGAAGGTGGCTTCCACCCCCCCTGCTGCTAAGTGCCAGCCCCCTGTCGCCCCCTCCGGGCAAAAGCCATATATATGCGTCGCTAAAAATATAATTAGCGCGTACTCCATTTTTATGACCCCTCAAGCTCGTGCTCTGGATACTGAAATCCGGAATGCGGGCTCTCTCCCTACCGCTGAATGCGCCAACCTCTTTTCGAGGTATGAGTCCATCACTAAGGAGCTCGATAGCCTTGTCTACAAGGACGGTCAGTGGGTTCGTAAATAGTACGAACCCTCCGTTCATACAAAATTAAGTTACATACTCGTTCCGTCCTCACCGCAGAGGCTCGTCGCGTAATCCTTTTCGATTCTATAAGCTAGCCCGCGTGCTGAGCCATAGTTAAATTCCAGTCAGATATTATTGGAGTTTCTTGTCCGTTCTTCTCCACGTAGGCTTTTCCGAACGGATGGTAGAATCACTTTATCAGATCCGGCCTTTGCCATCCCCCAAGCGACGCCCTGAGCCGAGGTCCGACCCCAACTGGGGTAGCCCTTAGTGCTGTCGCTTTAGGTTTAGAAACTTTAAGCCTCGCCGGAGGCTACATAGCTTAGTCTCCACAGGTTAGTCCGGTTAAGCAGAGGACGGCTACTTTGGCCGAACTGCGAGACGCCAAGCATTAAAAAAAAAAAAAAAAACTTTTAGAGCTAGTTGGCTACGTGTTAGGTACTGGTTAAGTATTAGGATTCTCGTGGACAGAGATGACACAAAATGCCTATGTACATCAGTTACTACTTCGTTATTATCATGAAAGTAAAATTTTCATCTCAAATTTTTTTTTCGTCCGATACTGGTCGAAAAGACAAACAGCTAAATTTCTACCTATGCAAATACCTAGGATGACACAAACTAAGGTATTAGGTTGGGCAAATGGTCCGGCAACTATATGCGAAAAACAAACAACTTTAATATTTTTGAAACCTCAAAACCTAGCGCTATCGGTCTAGTCGTTGCGCTCAGGGTTTAATACGCTGCCAGTGACGTAAGACACTGCTTTATTCCTTTGGTGCATAATCTGCTATTACTCCCTCGATCTAGTGGCCAACCACAACTGCTGAACTTGAGTTCTTGGGGTCTGTTTCCGGATAAACGGTTTATCCATATTTTATGGTATTATTTAGTAGTTGACTGTAATCTGGATTTGTGTACAGTTGATGGTGATAGCCTCAATCAATCAATGTCATTATTGTAGATCATAGGTAGGTACATACCTACTACAGGTCTTAAATAATTAAATAAATTGTTATCACCCATGTCCCGCCCTTCGGGCAAACATTAGTTACATAGAAATTAAATTAAATTTACATTATTGCTACAAAATATTAAAATTTCAGATAAAATATAAAAAGGTATTTAAAACGGAACGAATTTAGGTAGGTACACATACGTGGGCCACTGAATGCATCATAACTGAGGGGGAGCAGTGATTTGTCTGATAGGAAGTCTTTTATAGAGTAGTAGAACTTGTTTACTAACAGGGGGGTGACCATAAGCTCTTAGAGTAAGGTTATTTTGAGTGTGTGTAAGGGACAGATGTATATGACTTGTATACATCTGTCACTTACGCGATCTCAAAATAACCTAAGAGCTTATGGTCACCCCCCAGATCATGGAGATTCTTTTAAAATTCTTTCATTTCCGTAATTATTCTAATAGGCTTATATTATTAAAGATGCGTGAAGCTGTACAAAAGATACCTTCATTCATTAGATAAGTCTTGCTAGCTACTGTGCGCAATTTGTACTTACGTCGTATATGCGTGTATAGTTGTCCAGCGGATCTTTGTGTCTCTGAAGTTAGCTCTGCCAACCATTGCTCAAGAAACAGTTTGTCATCGAGTATACTGCATAGAGTAAGCATGATAGGACGATGCGAAAAACGTAAGCGAGTGAAAGAGACAGTTATGCAATGCTATCTTCACCTTCAACATTGACACAAAAAGTTAATTCAAAAAATCTAAAAACCCGACTGCTTAAAAAGCGAACTAAAAAGACGTAAACAAGGAGAAAATCATGCAGTGCAGTCGGAGGATACATATTCGCGAGCTGGCTGACCAAAACAAGATGTATCCTCCGCCTGCACAGCATGATTTTCTCAAAATCCGCCCTTGGGTAGTGTGGTGTGTAAACCTACACCTCTGCATAGCTCTTCAGGGAATACAGTGTGATGTTTTGATATTAAGTTTTTCATGAACTGCTTTAGGCAAAATTAACAGGAAGATATTGGATTTATTTATTGTTATGTGCACCGACTGCAGTACCTACATACAGCGCTATTTTATAGGAAACAAAACAAAGTTATGAGTGGTGGTATGTTATGCCTAATACAACAGAATAACAAAGTTATATTATTGTCTAAAATAAAATCAATCTGCCTAGCCTTTTCCCAACTATGTTGGGGTCGGCTTCCAGTCTAACCGGATTCAGCTGAGTACCAGTGTTTTACATGGAGCGACTGCCTATCTGACCTCCATCAACCAGAAACTGGGTAACAGCGGTACCCCTTGGCTAGAGTGGTGTCAGATCTCAAGCTTCTGACTACCCGTAACGACTATCAAAGATCTTCAAATGACAGCCGGGACCAACGGCTTAACGTGCTTTCCGAGGCACGGAGGAATCTCTGTATGTTCAGAAATGGTCACCCATCCACGGACAGACCTCGTCAAGCGTTGCTAAACCTTGAAGATCGACCTCCTATTATTGTCTAAAATAAAAATGTAACAGAAAAAAATATATACCACGGGCATTTAAAGTTAATATAAAAATGTAAATTTAAAAACATACAAATTGTATGAACAAAGTCAAGTCTCTCTGCTGGGGAAAATTTTAAAATTATATACTTTATCTACTTCGGTTTCGTTATATTCGAATTATAAAATTGACAGCGGTTTCATTATGATACCCATAACGACATCGGGTTGCATTATGCGAATCGTCATAAATTCTAAAACACAAGCAAAGACATTCTGAACATACAGCCAGGTACCTATAATATCACTTCGAAATCGAGACAATGTAAATGATGTTTTTAAAAATGGAACAAGTTTAGAACAAAAGTATCGTATACTATTTGGCTGTTGCGGCTACAAGATCTTTGCCATATACCTAATGAAGAATAAATAAAAAAATAAAATAAAAAGTGGACGCGGGCAAAAATTTCTGAGTGAATTTTTATTCTAAATTTTATTAAAAATGTCATCAACATCAAGTGATATTGAAAATACACCATCAGATATCACAAATAGAGCAGTTGCAGCTACAAATATCTTACTACCAGAAAAATCAAGGCATGTATATGAGAAATGAAATACTTAAACACACTTCCTAAAATACTTATTTGTCTATATCTGTGTTTTATTCCATCCTTCGTAGATAAAATCTTGTATGCAACTGTACGTTATTGGTCTTTTAATAACTCGTGCCCACCTATTTCGGTACGCGCTACGCTTGTACCGAAAAATGGCACTCGTATTAAAAGACCGTCCATAGCGTAACAGTTGCATAAATAGCTATTATTGTAAACCTTTTTCTAGTTTTGTTATCTTGCAGTAGAGTACCTGCCTATTACACGAACTTACACGGCCTCAAACAAAAATAAACCATACAAAACAAATCAGCCTTTTAAATATAATTTCTGGCAACGATTAACTATACCCACTATAGAAATAACGTTGGTAAATTGTGTTCTAGATGAAAAATTCAGTCTTAGAACTTGATCAGCTCTCAACTTTTGTTAAAGTACTTACGAGCAAGCAGTGAAACGTAAGCTGAGCCCAATTAGCCGTTATCGTTTGTCGAGCCTGCAGCGCGCGAAATTCTTAGGAAAGCCGCCATTTTGGAAACTAGTGTCAATCTTTTTTACCGATTTCAACCAAAAGGAGGTAATCAATTCGTTTCAATATGTAATATTGTTGGAATTGCCCAATATTACGTACACATAATATGCTAAACATGTTTGCCAAAGTTCATAAGTGTATGTATGTACCTATGGTATCATAATGGTTGAGCTGAGTGGTGCCGATCCATGTGTCATGTTCATGAACGGGCGCCATCAGTTGGGATTGGTCATATCTTAGCTGCCTCCGCCTGTTTTTAATTACCTATTTATTGTATTTTTAATTGTTTGTTTTCATCGTTCTCACATATATGTATTTTTCCTACAAGATTATTGTAACCAAATACTTGTAAAACACATTTTTTTTTTAAAGATTAAGTTTGGAGTTTCTCGTCCATTCTTCTCCATAACAAGCTACATTTCCGAATGGACGGTATAATCAATTATTATTACATTTAATTTTTATTTTTGACGTTCGAAAGTGCCGCTTACCCTCAGTTTCCCACCTTAAAATTATCGCAGAATTAATGTGACAAATTGTCAAGCACGCGTTAGCTGCTGTGATTGGCTGTCGAAAATTCATTCATCCAATCACAGCAGCTAACGCGTGTTTGACAATTTGTCACATTAATTCTCCGATAATTTTAAGGTGGGAAACTGAGGGCTAATGGCCTAATTTAATAAAGAAATTTTGATTTTTGATTTTTATGTATGTTTGTCCACGCATTTCTCCGAAACTACTCATCGGATCGTGACCATTCCTTTTTTATTGGATTAAGTATCTCTCAACTCAGAGAAAAAGGCCAAGTTTCATCCAAATCGGTTCAGCAGTTTTTAAGATAATTATGGAACATACATCCGAACACCTTGGCGACAAACATCATGAATGTGTAAATTGAATTATTATGGGTATTTTGTCAATCCTTTAAGTACCTTACTATAGAACTTGCTCATTATTTAGTGATAGAGTACTAAAACTAAAAGCGAGAAATAAAAACTTTTTCACAAAAAAAATACCGAATTCAAAAGCAAAATACAAAAAATTGCAAAATAACTTTAGTTTCGGCAGCCGGTGTCTGTAGTATTTCTTTGCTTTTGCATTCGTCTTATTTTAACGTTAAAAAGTTTTTAAAATGTGATGTTCATTTTCCTTTTTTTGATAGCATTGAGTTTTTTTTTAAATGAACAATAAACTTTTTTTTAATGTTGTATATTGAATAACACAAAGCATTAAAAAAAATGGTATTATATCAGCCGATGTAAGTGCAGTACTATAATCCTACCTAATTACGCAAAAATCTAGGATATAGTATAATACACAATAGTGCCATCTATTGAGTTCTAGTTGAATGAATACCTTCGCAGTTTTTTTAAAGCTACGCGGTAGTCGCGGTCGCCAGTCTCTTTATTCATTATTGATCGCTTGTTGTGACATGTTTACAATATACAGTTCACAGATGTCGCTAGGAGCACACGGATTCCGTTTTCGGAGGTTATTAAAAAATGGCATTCTATTCCTTTTTACCCGGCTGCAAGGAAAGGGTTATTTAATTTACCTTGCTGCAAGGAAAGGGTTATGTTGTTCGCGCGTGTCTTGTAGGTATGTAATATTCTTTAATACCTCGTATCTTTCAAAACACTTGAAGGATTTTAATAATGAATACAACGTTAGATAGGTCTTGGCCGCCCAAGTGTTCCAGGGATAAAAAGTAGCCTATGTCACCCGGGGATAGAGTAGCTTCCCAACGGTGAAAGAATTTTTGAAATCGGTCCAGTCGTTTTGGAGCCTATTCGGTACAAACAAACAAACAAACAAAAAAATCTTTCCTCTTTATAATATTGGTATAGACATGTTTAAAATTCATTCGAAAAAAAAACTAGAAAGTTGTAAATAAAAAAAGTTAATAAAATCAAAAAATCCGACTGCAAAGATGTAAACAAGAAGAAAATCATTTTTTATTTTATTAACTTTTTCTTTAGTGGAGGTTAAGCTAAATTTTTCAAATTGACCGCTCACAGAAGTGACTTTGACTAATCATAGTGTTTGTTTATACTTTGGATACACAGTTTGGACATAAAATATCAATGAACTGCATGGTTAAGGTTGGGGGCAATGATATTCAAATAAACAGATATGTTATGAGCGTGCGCATTGTGAAGACTCGAATTGGCCACAATTGTGAACTTTACCCTCAGTTTCCCACCTTAAAATTATCGGAGAATTAAGGTGACAAATTGTCAAACACGCGTTATCTTCTGTGATTGGCTGTTGAAAATTCATTCAACCAATCACAGCAGATAACGAGTGCTTGACAATTTGTCACATTAATTCTCCGATAATTTTAAGGTGGGAAACTGAGGGTTAGTCTTTAGTTTATGTCACGCATGGCGAAGAGCGATACGCTTTGTTGAAACAAAAATAAAATAAAAAAATGCCAGCGTGTGTATTTAGAAATTGTACCAATTATGATACCAAAGTACATAAAACAGAAGGGATCTCATACCGTATGTAAGTACGCAATACGCCTCAATTTACTAATTTATTTCATTTTTTTCCTAATATTCTGATATTTGGAGGTTAGAAAAAGATAACAACATTGGTGGTCAGAATAATGTTTGTTTACATTCACACGCAAGTGACAAACACTAGCTGTCTCTTTTTTTCTTGTTGGTTTTATCAATCCATCCCTTTCGACTTGTATTGAAATTTCAGATGAATGAAAAGTGTGAATGCGGAAATTTTTTTTCAATTGTTTTGTGAGTGTATAACGAATCTGTTTATTTGAATATCATTGGTTGGGGGAATCCGTTGGATCACACATCCGACGGATTCAACTGACAGGACCGGTCAGTGTGGCAATACTTGTGTTCTACGTTCATTAGTGGACGTCTTTCGGCTGAACTATGATGATGTCAGAGTCTGAAACATTACAAATACAAATAATCTTTATTGACATAATTTATTACAGCAGTTATTGAAGCCTCTGACTCCCGAACTAGGCGGGCCTGTATGACAGGAGTCAGCGCCCACCCCATTTTAAATTGTCCTAATGTCAAATTACAATTTTATTTTTATAGGAAATCATAATATTAAAAAAAAACTTTTTGCAAAAAAATACTACCGACTTCCAAAACTACAAAGTGAAAAAAAACTTTATTTTTTGAAGTTGGTGTCTTTCGTAGGTACCAATTTTTTTGCGTTATGGACACCGACTTCAAAAAATAAAGTTATTTTTCACTTTGTAGTTTTGGAAGTCGGTAGTATTTTTTTGCAAAAAGTTTTTTTATTTTTCACTTTTTAGTTGTAACTACCTAATAGGCAATTTAGTAAGGTAACTATAACGCCAGAAAAGATTTCATGAAAATTGAACATAACCGGTAAAATGAGAGATCTGCTTACCCCTTAAGAGCGTACTGGCGTGATGTTATGTTATGAAATGGTATAAACAATAAACAGAAATGCGATTGCAGCAATCCCGAGAGATTTGCCGTTATTTATTGAAGAGTTCTGTTGTATATCTCCGAAGTTCTTCATCAGATCTTCACTAAATTAAAATGGGACCAATTTCGGAACATACTTTTTCAAACAAAAAAAGAATTTGCAAAATCGGTCCACAATTGACGGAGTAATCGGTGAACATACACAAAAAAAAAAAAAAAAAAAAAAAACAAACTTGAAGTCGAACATAGAACCTCCTCCTTTTTGGGAAGTCGGTTAAAAAGTTAAGTTAAGTTAACATTAAGGCCGATTTTCTCACCTGCATGCGCATACTTTATCTGCTGTGATTGGCTGTTAAAAAATAATTCCACCAATTACAGCAGATAACGCGTGCTTGACAATTTATTACATTAATTCTGCGATAATTTAGAGGTGACAAACTCGGCCTCATAGCTACAGATCCACTTGGTAAGCCATAAATGCCTACTTTATAAAAATAATTGGTAGACATTTTGGAATATTTATTTATTTATTTAGACTTCAGGCACAAAAGGTACAAAGGCGGACTAAATGCCTTAGGCATTCTCTACCAGTCAACCAAGGGTGGTGAAGAGACAACATGGCGGTGCATAGTATAACAATAAAAAATCGACCAAGTCCGAGTCGTTCTCCCGCAAGAAGGGATCCGTACCATTATCGCAAAAAACGGCAAATAAATCATGTTTGTTGTACGGGAGCCCCACTTAAATATTTATTTTAATCTGTTTTTAGTATTTGTTGTTATAGCGGCAATAGAAATACATCGTCTGTGACGTCTAGCTGTCACGGTTCATGAGATACAGCCTGGTGACAGACAGACAAACAGACAGACGGACCGCGGAGTCTTAGTAATAGGGTCCCGTTTATACCATTTGGATACGGAACCCTAAAAATCTAGTAGTTATTATGCTATTCAAGTTCAGATATTTGTGTTAATTATCAACAGTCCATGAATGAGGCAATATTAATTGCTTTATCATTGCAGAACTCCCGGAATTCTTACCTTGTTTAGTTAATTAAAATGTTGAAAAACCATTAGATTACAGAAACCTCATGCAAAATTAGAGCATAAAAGATTAATCAACGCCCCTATCAAAAGCATAGACAAAACGGATATCTTTTCAATCAAATCGAACGGATCACAAACGTTCGCAATCAAAACGTTGTAACGATTTCCGGAGTGTCTATGCCCTTTTTTATTTTTTTTCGCCACCTCCAGCAAACGATCTCGCTTCTTCCTAGTTTTGTTTTGTATCGGTACCAAAGCCGTATGTTTTTAAAAAAAACTGAACGCGATGTTGTGAGAGTATTCACTAATTGATGGCCCGGAGTTCGGATTCGTTGCGGTGTGTCCGTGTAAAGGCAGCGGATTAAAAAAACGGGCTAGGGGTGCACCGAATGCAATTTGTGCAATGGTATCTAAAATATTTTTGTGGTTGTTTTTGAGGTGTGATATTTTAATGATGGCGTTTTTAATGTCTGCGGTGGTTTGCAGTATTTTGGCAGGGTTTTTAGGGTTCCGTACCGTAAGGGTAAAAACGGGACCCAATTACTAAGACTCTACTGTCCATCTGTCTGTCTGTCACCAGGCTATATCTCATGAACCGTGATAGCTAGACAGTTGACAATTTCACAGATGATGTATTTCTGTTGCCGTTATAACAAAAAATAGATACTAAAAAAAGAATAAAATAAATATTTAAGTAAAAAAAACGGCAAAAAATCACCTTTGTTGTAAGGGAGCCCGCCCTTAAAATAAACATGATATTTTTTGCCGTTTTTTTTTGCGATAATTGTACGGAACCCAAAACCGTGCGCGAGTCCGACTAGCACTTGGTCGGTTGTTGGTGTTTTAAATAGTTAGGTCTTTTAATACTAACTAATTGGAACAAAGTCCTGTCGACAAATATCCTAAATATGAATCAATCATTTATTTTGGAGCATGCTTATATGATCTATAATTTGTTAGTAAGACTAGGCATGTTAGTATATTTACTTAATTTAATAATGTCAAATATGTGTAACTTTACTTTTCACGTTGTAAACAAGATACCAATCACAGAAAACTATCGACCGATGACTGGTGTATTAGCCCGGCTGTAAAAACAAACCAATCAAGTAAATGAAATCAAATGACGATTTTTAAAGGCATCCTAAACTAAATCAAAATACCAAATTTATCCAAATACGCAGGCATCTCCAAAAAAAAGTTATCGAATGTAAAATCGGATACTTCGTTCCATCCTGAACACAAATTAATCGATTCGTTTTCACAACAATCGCGTATCTCTAGAAAAAGTCGATGTATCCGATCGATTTTCACGGCTGTCACCGAGCGATCTCTCGCCTGTCCACAGATGGCACTGCTTGGGAAACCAAAATCGAGTTGAATCCATGAATGACGGTCCCTTATTAGCTGGCTGATGATTTAAACATGTGGGATTGAGTCAATTTAAATCTATTATTGTGTTTTAATTAGATTTGGATGGCTGTAACATGTGTAAACATGGAGTTATTTGGGGAGAAACGTGATGTAGATGTTGACGTATACGTAAAATTCTTCATGGATGTCACCGGATTATTGCAAACACCGTTGGTTTATAATAAATCGCGTGAGATTAGTAAATTCTATATTCACAATAAGTCTCAGGTGCATTGTAAACTATGGATTTTGGATGGGTTTTTTTTTATACTTGTAATGATCTGTTTACAGTGTTTGCAATGATCCGGTGACATGGAAATTTATGATAGCCATCACTCCTTCATATTGCGATAGAAAGTGTGTTACACAATTCGGGTGTCGGTCGATGGGACTTAAGTATAAGAGAAACGCGCGGTGGACTTTATAGTCACTAACCGACTTCAAAAAAAGAAGGAGTTTCTCAATTAGTCGTATTTTACTTGTTTTTTAGTTTTACCTTTGCTAGCCTAAAACAAATCTGGCCGAACTAAACAATCGACAGATTCTAATATAGGAAACCGAATAATGAATTCGGATGAGAGTTCAAAACCAACCAGAACCATTTCTCTGCCAGTTGCTGCTGCTGTCGGTTGCCCTCAGCAACAACTTTCATGGTAGTTACTTAGCATATAAAAGACTTTCATGGACAATTGGATATAATATCTGCAAGCTGCTTACGTTGCTTTCCTTTTATAAAACCGTACAGTAAACAAATAACGTTGTTTGAAAGAGCAATTATCTATTTCAAAACCCAACAATCAATTCTTTAATCCAAATCCCGTTTAAAAGATAGCTTTTTGATGTCCGGAAAACGAGACTGTCGTCGCGTCGACACACAAATTTTTCAATGTCCCGATGAAACACCAAAACAAATCGTAGGTTAGTAATCAGTTAGCCATGACACCTAATTTGTGTTCAATTTGAAATCTTAATAAGCCGTCAAAGCGTTCCAGAAATAGTTACCTAACTAATTATGTTCCGTTATAAGGGAGGCCGGCGACAATTGACAAATGTGTTTTGTGCGGTGCGATACATACAATTAGTCGAGGAATGTATCCGAACGCATCCGTACTCGTTGACAGTTTGCTTACGTCAAACTTTTAGGCGGGAAAATAAACTTTTTGCACGTACGATTTAGAGGTTATTTTCCTTTAGTAATTACCTTCAAATTGAGTGTTTGCGTTACGAGGGGGGCCTATTTGGAGAAGTCTTTGTCTGTTCGGAAGGCGATAAATCATTTGGGCCCGTGACGCGTCTGGTTGGGTGTATGTGACAAATTACCTTCACGATCTAGTGGGGAACAGTGTGATAACTATTTCGGAATAATATGAATATATTAATTACATGACCTGGTTAAGGTTGCGGGAATCCGCTGGATGTGAGACAAACGGAACCGGTTAATGTGACAATGCCTGGGGGAGGCCTATGTCTAGCAGTGGACGTCTTTCGGCTGAAATTATGATAATGATTTACATCAAATATGAATATATCTACTATTGAAGCATTTAGGGACTTTGCGAATCTGTTATTCATTAATGAATACAAAGGTATTCAACCATGCAATTGTCAGAAACTTCAAACAAAAACGTCGTACTTCCTGACAGAGCACAAAAGAAGAGTCCATATTCAACCTGTATTAATTATGCTGAATATTTTCAGCTGTCAGTGCATGAAATTGTTACCAGTAAACGCCTCAAATTAAATAAAAAGTCAAGATGAAGAAGCAAACAACAAGGTGAACTAGCTTTGAGAGCTCGGCTGACAAGTTATGGCGTAGTTTCGTTGTACGTGTGTGCGTAATATATTATATAATTGTGTATGTATACGGCAAGGCGTAGTTTTAACCGGCGTCATCACCTTGTTGTTTGCGAAGTTCCACCTTGACTTTTTATTTGATCTGAGGTAAACGCAAACTCAGTAATGGAGGTTCAATGAATCTGCTCCTTTCATAAACGACCAGCGTCAATCCAAGAACATATTTATGCTTACGGCAAGTAACGTATAAGTAGTTAAAACATCTATGGGAAGTAAGGCACCAATGATATCCGATTGGAGAGGCCTATGTCTATTAGGAAAAGATGATGAAGTAACGCGTAGCTATAATTTTGTTTATAGCCTAAACAAAAAAAATATAACATAAATACAACAGACTAAAACACCCATAATTTAGCAAGCGATAGAAAAAAGATAAACTACCTGGTATTTTTATCTGTGCACTCAAATAAAGAAGAAAAGAAAAGCGCGGCAATCACTATGGTCGCGACATACGAGCGCGCGTGCGTTCCATTACTCAAACGCATCAAAGCCGGGCTAACAGAGCAATAACAATCCAATCCGGTTTCGGAACGCGCATATTAATTCTGATTTATCCAAGGAACATTCAATTAGCTGAGGAAGACGCCGTTTGTAATTTAGCCCCTGACTCTTGAGTAAAACTTGGGCGATTTGAAATATATTTGCGTGTTTGGTTCCGTAGTGTTCATATTTTATTTTATATGAAAGAAACTACTGATTTCTTTCATTAATCGTGTAGGTAATATTTTTGTGTCTAACATATTTGATAAAAAGAAGTCTTTGGTAGAAGAGCCAGCAGGGTTGCGGAGGTCAGTAGCTTGTATTCAATTGTTTTTACATGGAAAGAAGAGTCGAAGCTGATTCCAAAGAACTTACCTAGTTGGAAAATACTATGCAAAGGATGATGATCTTCTAAAAAATAGTTAAGAAATGTTTAGCCATAGTCTAGAAATTTTAGGCGTTTTATTTAAGCAAAGTTACAATCATTTATATGTTTACCCTCGCACTGCAACGCCTTGCAGCAATTACTTCAATGGACAACAATGTCACAAATCATCATCATCATCAACAACAACAACACAATGTCATATTTTAGTATTGACTTGGACGCGGTTCTGTTGCATAAGCTTGATAGCTACTCTACATACTCTACGCTTTTTTTCCTACTCAACTCTCCCACCCCACCTTCTTACCATAAGTAAAATTTTGCCTAAGGCATTGACGCCGGCATTGTACCTTTGTGCATGAAGTTTAACTAAATGTCATGTCATGTTTACAATGTGGCCTCAGATTCTTTCCTACTCAAACCAATATAAACATATATTTTTGTCAGCTGTTTATCATCCGATTGCAAATAATTCCCTCAAACCCTCAATCTTTCAGTGAGTATTTTGATATTTTCGCTACTTTGCTACCTCAGTATTGGTGTTTCCAAGATTTTGTGAGGTTTTGAACCATTCCCTACAGAACTCCAAAACCGGGGCGTTGTCTCGAAACAGATTTGTTAAATACAAATTGGTTATTAAAATTCTTGGCGTGCGTTACGCGTGACACGACGATCGGTGGCAGAGCTACTGGGCTGCTGCACCTCGTTTACTTATATTTATTGCTTTTTATTTCGCTACATTTAAACTGTCATATTCCGCGCCAGTTATACCAGCTATTAGGTCGCCATATTGCTTTTTGATGATCGCCTTATTGAATTGAGTGATATTTTTACTTTTGTTGTGTATTTTTTATGTTTACGGTGGAAAGGAAGGATTTTGATGATGAAACAGTTAACACAAGTAAACCGTACCTATCTAAACTTAGATATGTGTACAACTACACTCTTTAACTGTAAATCTACCCAAGAATAATAAAAAGCTTTGAAATGTCAACGTAATATCACACATCAGGTTCAAGCAAAAAATAATCCAGTCTTGTAAATTGCTTGTTTAAAACTTCGTTAATATACCTCTACATGTTTTCCCCTCAAACATTTTCAAAGTCGATCATGTTGATCCAGATAATTTACATCAAAACATGCTGTCTTCACGTATATTTTCTTAGATCATTCTGTTTAATCAAATAGGATTGATATATCGTTGGAAAGCTTTGAACACAAACACAGGGATCAAAGAATCAAAATAAATGTAATCCACGACAAAATTATTGAGATTTGAAAGTTCTGTCACTTTGAATCTCGCATTTTTCTATTCCTATTTATTTGTGAAGACTATTTTAATCTGTACAATTCTTTATTTAAAATTGTTAATGGACGCAAGCTTTGAGGCATTTAAAAGCAAAGAGAAAATTCAAAAATATATATATTTATTGTGGTTACGATAATATTGAAACAAATCATGATATCTTTTAATTAAATGTTAGATAATATGTTCAACAGTTTAATTAATTTACAATTTTACTGCTCTTATTCCGTACATATTTCTTGGCAAAATAAAAGCGGCAAATTTTCTTTTTTTTGCGAAATCTTCGTGATCATTGACTTGACATTATAATACCAACACAATAAAACTAACAGATAATTATTTTGCTTTCCACATTCTTTTCCAAAATACTTGACATCAAAGATATTCCTGATAAAATATACAAATTAATTCACGTTTGTTTTGACAGAATTCGTTAACGAACACTTAAAAAATAAAGTATCGTAATGAATCCGGCTAGAATTTTAATTGGAGCAGAGCCGGGACTCGTCGTCCATTTTTTTTCGCGTAAAAAACTTTTTAATTAATATCTCCAGTGAAACGGACAGCTGTTTTACGGCGTCACTTGTTTATGGTACTAATGAAGAATATTTTTTAAATTCTGAATATTCGCCTTGTCTGAAAGTTGAAGATGGTAGGGATAGACTGGTAGAAAATTGAAAATGGTATACTGATTAATGCTTATAGGTAATTATATTTTTTCTTGCCACACTATAGCCTAAAGGAGAACTTATTTGGAAATATTTAGTCAGTTCGAGTTGTAATTAATGATTATGAATACGTAGAGGACCTCTCTACGTATTTTTGAAGTATATCATAGATTCCAATGTTTTTATTGAACATTTTTTTCTTACTAAATGCCTAGGTTGGCTCATCATACGGTTCTGGAGTGACATGACATGAGCCTCTGTGCTGATCATCAACAATAGAGTTGATTTTAGTGAGATAATAAGGAATCGTTGAGTTCCCAGTCTTATCATACGAGGTGCATCCAATAAGTACCTAGCCTCATCGCCAGAGGGCGCTGTAGTTTCAAAAGAGTTTTACCACAGTGTAGCACATTCTTTTTCAATTCTTTTTTCAAATTTTCATTCCAATCCCTTCATTTGTTTTAATTTGACAACTTATGGAAGCGAACGTGTCGATCGGTTTTACAAAAATGGAAAAAGAGCAATATCGTTCGGTGATTCGATTCCTATTTTTGGAAGGGAAAACGCGCATCGAAATCAAAGAGCGCTTGGATGCTGTGTACGGTGACTCTTCTCCATCGATGGCCACCGTCAAGAATTGGTTCAACGAGTTTGCACGTGGCCGTACGTCGGTTTTTGATAAACCACGTCCAGGTGCACCGAAAACAGCTGCTACGGAGGAAAACATTAAAAAAATCCATGATTTCGTATTGGCAGATCGCCGATTGAAGGTTCGGGAGCTAGCTGAGACTGTAGGCATTTCAGAAGGAACAGTGCATCATATTCTTCACGAGGAACTCGGCATGAGAAAGCTGTCGGCGCGATGGGTGCCGCGTTTACTCACACCAGAAAACAAGCGCAACCGTGAGACCACATCGGAGACGTGTTTGGCGCTGTTTAAGCGGAATCCAGCGGAGTTTTTGCGTCGTTTTGTGACCGTCGATGAAACCTGGATCCACTGGTACACACCAGAGACCAAGGAGCAATCAAAACAATGGATCCAGACCGGGGAACGTGCTCCAAAGAAGGCGAAAACTGTAAAATCGGCCGGAAATGTTATGGCCACCGTTTTCTGGGATTCACAAGGTGTGATCTACATCGATTACCTCGAGAAGGGTAAAACAATTACAGGGCTTTACTATGCCGATTTATTGGGCCGATTCGACGCCGAATTAAAGAAAAAACGACCCCATCTGGCGAAGAAAAAAGTGCTGTTTCACCACGACAACGCACCGGTTCACACGTCTGCCGCTGCCATGGCGAAATTGGTCGAATTACGCTACGAATTGCTGCCCCATCCACCGTATTCTCCAGATTTGGCCCCTTGTGACTTCTTTCTGTTTCCTAATCTGAAAAAATCACTCGCCGGGAATAGATATGGATCGAATGAGGAGGTCATCGCCGCCACGCAGGCCTATTTTGCAGAGTTTGACAAAAAATATTTTTCCGACGGGTTAAAAAAGTTGGAGCATCGCTGGGCTAAGTGTATCGAACTAAAAGGAGACTATGTTGAAAAATAAATTGCCACTTTTCCAAAATTTTCGTTTACTTTTTGTAGCCTAAGTATTTATTGAATGACCCTCGTATAGGCTAGGCACTAGGTATACGTATTTCACACGAAAGAAAAAACTGGGCATACTAAACAGAGTGAAGCGATACTTTACGCCTGGACAGCTTTTAACTCTTTACAAGGCGCAAGTCCGATCCTGCATGGAGTATTGCAGCCACCTTTGGGCTGGCTCAGATAAATATCAACTTGCCGGGCTTGACTCGGTGGAACGCAGAGCTAAGAGGCTAATTGGCGACGTCAAACTGGTGGATGCCAAGCTTCACAGCTGGGCTCATCGCCGCGGCTTACGGCGCGCCGTAAGGTTGCCTGCTTGTCGGTCTTCTGCAGGCTGTACTTCGGCGTGTGTGCTCATGAACTCCACGACCTCATCCCACCGGCCATCTTCTACCATCGGACATCTAGACTTACTGCAAGTTACCATCCTCACCTAGTTACCATTCCACCAATTCGCACCAAGCGCTTCCAAACTTCCTTCATAATGCGCAAAAGATTGGAACTCACTGCCTGCGTTTGTGTTTCCGAACGCATACAACCCGAATCTTTCAAAGTTAGAGTAAACAGGCTTCTTCTGGGTAAGCTCACTCCATTGTCGACTTTGTCTCTGTCACCTCTGACCTAGACTAGAGTCAAGAGCAAACCCATCATAAATAAAAATAAATAAACCCGACTGCTTAAAAAGCGACGTAAACAAGAAGAAAATCATGCTGTGCAGTTGGAAGTCACATATTAGCGAGCCGGCTGACCGAAACCGGATGTATCCTCCAACTGCACAGCATGATTTTTTTCTTGTTTACGTCTTTTCAGTTGGCTTTTAAAGCAGTCGGGTTTTTTATTTTTTGAATTAACTTTTTTTATTTATAACCTTCTAGTTATTTTTTTTTCGAATTGTGCATGGACATTTAAACATATAAGTGTTATATATTCTTGAAATCAACTGTTAAAATCTTTTATTTTGATACCCCACAAGATGGGCTCGGAAGTAAAATTAGGGCCCCTACAATATGGCGCCCAAAAGCCGCACTTTTTTCTATTTTCTAATTTTAATTTAGCCAGTGACACTCGCAAGGTTAAGACTAATCGATTGACGTAAGTATCATCAAAATCAGCCAACGCGTTTGGTCTCTAGAACGCCATATAGGAACAAACATACATACATAGACTGATAAACACATTACCTTTCTTCAATAAACCATTCTTCATCATACATTCCTCGCTGTTTCTCCTCCTCAAATTACAAGCCCATTTTTTCCTCAAGATTCCCTAACCGGACTTCATTACGATTTTACCCATTCGATAAGGAGATTACAATCACACGAAACACCTTTTTCGTCAACAATAAATACAAATTAGTGATTTTAACCAACCATTAGTAGGACAGAAAGATCCCGCGGTGCTGAAAACTGTTCGCAGCATGATCTGGCACAGTGTCGAGCCACAATGCTCTCCAGCTGCGCGCAAATCAAATAGTTGAGAGTGTTGTTTGTTGGAGTAGTCGAGTGTTTGAACGTTTCCCAACTGCTGACACCGTGTTTTATTAGTTGGGTGATTGGGAATATGTGTAGTGCGAAGTGGAAAGGGATACCTATGTTGTGTTTGCAAGGATCGAATGATGTAGAGTTCCAGGTCCTGAGATTCCAACCTGAAGAGCAGGTGTAGTGTTGTTCCACAATCATATTCGACAAATTGGGTACCGTCTGATTTCTTGGTATGTGCAATATGGAAGCTTCTGATATTAACATAATTTAAGATATACCTATCTACCTGGCATTATTTACGCTTTTTTATGTCATAAAAGTCGGTATTACCTGAAGTGTAGGTATGGAAGGTCCAGAATCGGCTGCTAATTGCTCGCTGTTTGTCAAATGGCCCTTATTAAGGGTTCCGTACAAACCTCAGTTTAAAGGTATTATAGATCTGAGTATTTGATATGAATTTCAGCTTGATACCTCCACGCGTTCCTGAGAAAAAGGGTCTTGACAGACAGACAGACGGACGGACAACAAAGTGATCCTATAAGGGTTCGGTTTTTTCCTTTCGAGGTAAGGAACCCTAAAAACCGCCAAAATCTTTAAAACTTTTGTATTGAAGAGCAATTATTGCGCAAAAATCGCTATCGTATTGGTCTTGCAAGACATTTAATAACCCTACGGGACTGGCAAAATTAAGATTTCTACATGAATTTACCACTAAAAAGAAGAAAAACCTACATTGCAGAATATAGATACTTAAATATCTTAGTGTAGATCTCCTACAATGAGTGTCTTTTGAATCTCAATAAATCCAACAGATATTGGCTCAAAACTCCCAAATGCAGTTTGGAGCCATTAAGGCCATAGCCAATTATAATAGATTTGTTTTAGGTACATAATGTAGAAGAGTGCACTTACATTTTAAAAGATTTTTAAGTAGGAAAAACATTTGGAATGCGTCTACTTGGATCTTTACATATAACTCGAACTTTTAAAATCTCAAAAAATCTGTTGAATTCCCATGTACGGGGCCATTATGGCCCCGGATTCCTTCTGGGGTATATCCCTATAGCCCCACCAAAGTGTTATTGGATTTTGACAGTTGACATTTTATCAGGTTACACTAACTTACAGCTCATATGCAGGCTTTTAACCAGCTACTATTAAGCTCATTTAGGTAGCATTATAATAGAATTATAGTGTACACCATAAAAAAGCCAAAGGTAAAATTTCTTCTTTAATACAGCTCACAGCATAAAAGAGGTGGGACTTTATCGCGCTAAGCAGTCGTTTATAGGCTTTGGTCTTCTTAAACAGCCAGTAGCATTATACGTAGCCAACAGCTGGACAATAGTTCTTTCAAATTCTACTATGATGCGTTTATAAGCTTTGGTCTTCTTAAACAGCTAGTAACATTATACGTAGCCAACAGCTGTACAATAGTTCTTTCAAATTCTAATAAGATGCGTTTATAAGCTTTGGTCTTCTTAAACAGCTAGTAGCATTATACGTAGCCAACAGCTGCACAATAGTTCTTTAAAATTCTACTATGATGCTTTTTGTTGTTTTTTTTCTCCATTATAAAGCCATTAGTCAGCTGTGCTGTTCAATAGTGTAGAGATTACCCCTCATACAGTCTCAAGAATCGACTTATCCGTCAGTACAGCTACTTAAGAACCTTTGGTTGTAATATAACTGGTTTGTGGATGTAATTTCCGCTAATGTGCTGCTAGGGCAGTCCCGCAGGCTTATTAGTTATTACGTCTCTTGTAAGAGCAAAACTATGGCGATTTTAGCGCAATAATTGCTCTTCAGTACAGAAGGCTTAGAGTTTTCGGCGGCTTTTTTTAGAAATAAGTGCATTTGACAAACAGCGAACGATTAGAAAAAACGATTGTGTAGGACCTACCATACCTACGCTATAGGTAATTCCGACTTTTATGACATAAAGCATTTGGTCGCGCGATAATGGTCTGTCGTTATCTGGATTTGTTCCAATATAGGCTCACTTGCTCGTTAGCACTTAAACATAACTCGCGACTTGCAGGTGTACTATAGATACAGTACAGTTTTACCGAGCATAAGCTTTTTTTTATTTAATTTTAACAATTGGCTCTAGTTTGACACTAACTCACCTGATGGTAAGCGATGATGAGGTCGACGGTGAAGCACGCCTAGAAGTAACCTATTCACTCTTGACTTACCCCAAGTTTGTAGCTTAGAAAACACAGACTCTGGCAGGGAATCTGAAGTTGCAGAGAGACATAAATACTTTTACTACAAACAAAAATGAAGTAAATTGATTCCATCAACAAATAGTTGTCATTATTAACTAGCTTCGCGTTACACGTAAACGTGTGTTAAGTATTGAAGCAGAAAATATTCAAAAAAGTGTTTTTAAAGAGGCTGTAATAGTGGGAGGCCAGCGTGGGTCAATTGTTCACACAATGGACCCCGTCGAGCCACCAATCATTCACAGATAAAATGCTACGAGTTGGAATTTGACACTTTTTTGTTGAGATTTCGACATTTGTAGAGGGTGTTGTTTTGAAATGAATTAAAAGGCTGTGGATTAAGTTGCTTAATGTATATCAGGCTTTTGAGGCCCAAATTGTCATAGATAAATAACTATTTAACAGTGTGTTATTCCTATAAAAATATTCTGGGTCCAAAATATATTCACACTTTCGTGTAGGTTATAATAATTGTATTGTATTTACCTCTATTAAACAACTCTATTAAACGACTATTAAATAACTCTGAACTGTTAATATCTATAAAGTTCAAGCTTATTTTAAGTTCTTTCACATAAACATAATTAAATTGTAGAACCGTTTGCCTATAAAGTTTTATATTTTTTTTACTTTAAGTGAAAACTTGTAATTGGCCTTGTTTTTATTATAAAGATTTAGCATTTTTGTTATTAGCTTAAAGATTTCTAAAAAAAAAATTGTTTCGTAAAAGTAAAAAATCTTGCACTTTGCACTACTAAGTAAACTTTAACTTTTCCAAATCAAAGTGATACAAAGTTTTGCTCTGCATGTATTAATATAGATCAATGCTCATGTTTATTAAAATCAAAATACACATCTAGAAATATCACCTATATATCATTCAATCTCCCAAATCTTAAAAAACACCCTGTACTGTCATCTCGTTTGATTGGAGTAGCGTGTCGAAAGGCGCAGATCGTGCATGTCATTGGTGGCTCTAAATGGTAGATCTTTGCTGCGATTAGCCGTGTAAATACAAAATGGAGCAAAACTCCTTACTCTCTGGCCAAGTTGAGATGGTCTGTGGTCGGCACGCAGCGACGACGCGTTTGGGGTTAAGCTTTGGTATCTTAATTGAAACGCAAAACATTGCGGTACGGTGCCGGGTATAATCATAATCCTTTTCACTATCAGTGCTGACAACTCGTCTAAGCAAAAACACGCTGTTAGTTAACGCCCTAGAAAGCGCTAAATGGACGCTGTAAAAAAAACGCTTTATTCGGCGCCAAATACGTGCAAAACGCCCAATAATTTGAGACAGGGACGTGTAAACGTATTTTTATATTGAATCAAAATATGTCATAGACAAGAGTTAATACATTATAGCACTTGTTTAGTGATAATAAAATAAAATAACGTGTTAATATAATTATTTCATAATATAAAGAAAATGAAGTTAATTCACCATCGTCTGATTCTACTACAATTGCTTCTGCCACCGAATTATATGGTTAGTCGGGTTGGTCCTGATCAGTTTTGGACTTAAATTTATATTTATCTGTGGATGAAATTTGCCTCAACGCGTCGTTTAGATGTTGATAGTTTGCGAAAATACTTTTTTTAAAAGAAAGTCCAACGTTTCAAAAAGCGATTTACCGCTAGGCGCTAGAACGCGCTATTGATAAAAAAAAGCGCTAGATCTGGCGCTGAAAGCGCTAAGTTGGCAGCACTGTTCCCTATTGACCCATACTGTGAGGGAACAAAAGACCTGTAGCGGCATCAACATCGCCACTTACGAACTAATGACATGACGTCACACGAATCCAGCATCGCGCAAGTAAAGTTTTCGGCGCGATTTGAACACATACAACAGTCCGACAATAGCTAACCGTTGGGCAGTTGCCCGGACCAGACAACACCGGGTGGGATGTGCACCCTGTTTCACAATCCTCCAAAGATCATTCTAGACGTTTTTCATTTATCATCATGTGGCCATGTGTCCGGCACCGCATACCGCATCGTTTTGCGGTCCGATCATCAAGCTAAAAGCATCAAGTGGTAAAACTGAACAAAAGTGACATCTATTGGCGATAATTAATGTCAAATATTGCACTCGTAAAATTTATAATTTTCAACACAAATATCTCTTATAACTAAAAAAAAATTAGGTATTTCATCATCATCATATAAGCTGAAAGACGTCCACTGCTGGACACATCCTTCACCAGGTTATCGGTCCACTCCAGGTGGACGCCTTTCAACGCAGCGTCTTCCAGTTCGCGGTCGCCACTCCAGAACCTTTCTCCCCCATCGGCCATCCGTTCTGCGAGCAATGTGCCCTGCCCACTGCCACTTAAGTTTGGCAATTCTTCGGGCTATGTCGGTAACCTTGACGGAAAATTTATCTTGGCCACAGATAATATAATGTCTTGGCAAAAATGCTTCGATCGACAATCCATCGAAACACATATCTCGTGAAAATAACCCCATTGAAAGAGTAAAATGCGCTTAGCTTTTGAACAGCTTAACCGATTTTTCATCAAACATAGCTAAGAACACTTTCAATAAAGTCACCTTTCAAACAAAAAAACTTAATAAAATCGGTTCATCCGTTTAGGAGCTATGAAGCATCATACAGATACACAAACACACAGATACACAAGTCAAACTAATAACACTCCTCTTATTCCGTCGAGGGTTGTTGTTCTTTCTTTCTGTCTTTCTTTCTTTATACGATAATTTAATGGCAAGATTTTTAGGTTTTCAGGCTAAAGTCGAGTGTGACAATTAATGCCAACTTCAAATTCTTAATTCATAAATCGGGAGCAAGGTATATTGTGGTAACAATATACCTGCCCCTGTACCCAGACGTGCCAAAACTATCGTAGTTCGACTGTAAGAAACGGACAGATGTACACAAGTCATATACATCTAGACATATACAGACATTTTTAACGAAATATATTACTATTATAAATATATATATATTATTAGTATTTATTATATATATATATATTATTAATATTATTATTTTATTATATATTATTATCTTTTTTTTTTTTAACGTCTAAGATACAGGCTCGGCCTAGTTTAGACGTTAGGGTTCATCGTGATATTATAACGTAATGTACCTACTTGTGTAATATTATGATAAGTGTGAAATGTATTGCTCTTTTTTCAATAAATAAATAAATAAATTTTGGCATTTCGACCATATGCATCGCTGAAATCGAATGCCATTTGTCTAGAGCCTTTCCTGCCGTAGTCTGTTCGTGGATGGGTTACATACCAAGACTTATCTGAGCATCGGAAAACACGTTAAGCTTTTAGTTCCGGCTATCAAAAGTAGACAGTCGTTACAGTAATCAGCAGCCATAAAATCTACGAACCCAACACTAATCTTGCCTAGGAGTACTGTGATACCCACTAAGCAGTCACTCCATGTGAAATTCTGGTACTAAGCTGTTCAGGGTAGACTGGAAGCCGATCCTAACATAGTTGAGAAAATCATCGATCACTAGCGGACGCCTCGCGGTTTCACCCGCGTCGTTTCCGTTCCCGTGGGAATACAGGGATAAAAAGTAGCCTATGTCACCCGGGGATAGTGTAGCTTCCCAACGGTGAAAGAATTTTTGTAATCGGACCAGTAGTTTTTAAGTTTATTCGTTACATAAAAAATACAAATCATTCCTCTATATAATATTAGTATAGAAGAATAGGCACTTTAGGAAACTTCTGCAATGTCTTTCTAGCTTTCATCCTATCTTCATCACTATCATTCAGTACTGGACATAGGCCTCCCCCAAGAATCTCCACATTCACCGGTCCCGTACGTCTCGAATCCAGCGGGTCCCCGCAACCTTCACCAGGCCATTGGTTCACCTAATGGGAGGCTTTCCAACGCAAAGTCTTTCGGTTCGCCGTCGCCACTCCAGAACCTTTCTGACCCATCGGCCATCCGTTTTGCGAAAGAATTGCCAACCTTAAGTGGTCGTTGGCACATTGCTCGCAGAACGGATCCTATCTTATCCCACTAATATTATGTATGTGAAAGTTGGTATGGATGGGATACTACGCTAGAACGGCTGAGCGGATCTGGATGAAATTTGGCAAAGACATAGATTATAGTCCGGAATAGCACATACTTTTCATGCCGGTGTGTTCCGTAGTACTAAAACAGTTTACATGCGGGCGAAACCGCGGGCAGAAGCTAGTGTTCTTCTTCTTTTCGATTCGATGGCACATTTAATTAGATTGTCTGGGCCCAGTAGGTGGCCACGCTTATTGCAGCGTCAGAAGCACTGTTCTTTCTCCTCTTCTCTTTGCTATTTTTATAAATTCTATTTCCAATGAACTTCTCTCGTCCTACCACCTTTACGCTGACGATCTGCAAATATTTTCTCAAGCTCCAGTAGATGAATTGTCGGAGGCTGTTAACATCGTCAATCAAGATTTAGCTCGTATTTCTGAGTGGAGTGTGGCTCATGGTCTGCAGGTTAATCCAACGAAGACTCAAGTCATTGTTGTCGGCAGTCCTAGGTTGCGCTCAAGAATTAACTGGTCACAGCTCCCCCGGATTGTTTTTGATGGCTTAGCTATTCCATACAGCGACTCGGTGAAAGACCTGGGTATTTTAGTTGACAAAGACTTTTCGTGGGGTCCTCAGCTGCAAGAAGTTAGCCGCAAGGTGTTTGCGTCTGCGGGGTCTTTACGCAGACTGCGCAATTTCCTTCCTACTGCCACCAAAACTGCGCTCGCCTAATCCCTTCTTCTCCCAATCCTCGATTATGCCGATGTCAGTTATTTAGATCTAACTGAAGTGCAGCTAGATAAGCTTGAGAGACTCCAAAATGTTTGCATTAGATTCATATTTGGTTTACGCAAATATGACCATGTTTCTGATTTTCGTATTAAGCTCAAGTGACTGCCAATCCGCCTTCGGAATGCCCATATTTTATCATTACTTTACAGTATTCTGTTTATTCCTACAACTCCCTCTTATCTCAAAGAACGCTTTAAGTTCCTTCATGACACACATTCAAGAAACCTGAGATCATCGGAAAATTTGAGACTTTCGATGCCTACTCATTCCACTAAGTTTTACGATAAATCGTTTACGGTCCAGGCTGTGCGATTGTGGAACGAGTTGCCCTTGTCAGTAAGACAAGCCCAGTCACATGCTGCTTTTAAGAACCTGGTTAGAAACCATTTCCTTTCTATATAACGTTTTCCTATTTAGATCTAATTTATTCCATCATTATTCAACCCTTTTTATTTATTTTTTCCATCTATGTATATGTGTAACACATAGTATTACATATGTATGTTTATATATAAGCTTATGTATAGTCTATACTAATATTATAAAGAGGTAAAGTTTGTGGGTTTGTGAGTTTGTGAGTTTGTGACGTTGTAAGGGGTAATCTCTGGATCTACTGAACCGATTTTGAAAATTCTTTCACCAGTAGAAAGCTACATTATTCCTGAGTGTCATAGGCTATAATAAATTTTCAAAAAAATTAGAGATCCTTATGAAAATTGCAATAATGTAACCCAAGGTAGGAAAATGTTGCCTATAAAATTCATTCTTTGGCGTGCGCTGAGAAAACCATTGATGATAGTTAAAAAATAGTAGGTAAGTAAGGTAGGCAGGGTAGGTAGGGTAGGTAGGGTAGGCAGGCTAGGCTGGCTAGGCAGGGTAAGCAGGGTACGCAGGGTAGGCAGGGTAGGCATGGTAGGCGGGGTTGGCCGGGTAGGCAGGATAGGCATGGTTGGCAGGGTAGGCAGAGTAGGCAGGGTTGGCAGGGTAGGCAGAGTAGGCAGGGTAGGCGCGGCAGGCAGGGAAGGCAGGGTAGGCAGGTTAGGCAGGGTAGGCAAGGTAGGCATGGTACGCAGGGTAGGCAGGGTAGGCAAGGTAGGCAGGGTAGGCAGGGAAGGCAGGGTAGGCAGGTTAGACATGGTTGGCAGGGTAGGCAGGGAAGGCAGGGTAGGCAAGGTAGGCATAGTAGGCAGGGTAGGCAGGGTAGGCAGGGTAGGCAGGATAGGCAGGGAAGGCAGGGCAGGCAGAGTAGGCATGGTAGGCAGGGTTAGCAGGATAGGCAGGGAAGGCAGGGTAGGCAGGGTAGGCATGGTAGGCAGGGTAGGCAGGGTGGGCAGGGTAGGTAGGTAGATAGCCAGTTGACGGGAGCGAAGCCCCGCGGGTCAGCTAGTATTTAATATAGTAATATATATATATATATATTAATATAGCATTACACCACAGACTACCCCCTGTTTTATTCTTAGTTATTAACGTCCATCTAAAGGTTGTCTGGTAGATATCGCTGTCAGCGATAAGGCCGCCTTTGTACCCGTAGAAATAAGTATAATTGTAAAAGAGATGTGTAACTTTAGTTTTTGGTGTACAATAAAGTATATTCTATTCTATTCTACAGGTCTTCCAGGGTGCAAGTGAATGGACAGCCAGGACACTCCAGCAAGTGGGACATAGTCTGTACATGGGCACCACACTCGCACCGGGTGTTGGACGAATCAATAATTCCCCATTTTGTAAGCTAGTGCTAAAAATCAAGAAAGCAGAAGAATAAGGAAGTACGTACACTAACTATAATAAACAGCAAATTCCACGGCGTGTATCATCAGCTTATCATTGCATTGCGGTGCGCTACGTCAATCAACCGAGCACGATCAGGGTACGGAGAGGGTAAGTTAGGGTTGTCTGTCTGGCGCTCTACGAAAAAAATTAGAAAAGTGAAGAAAACACGATGTTTTATTCAGAAATATCTATTCTTGTGTTTAGTTTAATTTAGAAGCTACAAGAAAGTAATTATTAATTTAAAAAACAATCAATGCCAAGAACGTAATATTTGTTAAATACCGAACACTCAAATGGTACTCAGTACTTAACTATCGAACTAATGTGTATTTGTGTATACTAGCGGGGTTGAAGTTATAAATAAAACAACCAAACTGTATACTGATCTAAGTATAGTAAGTATGTATTTTTAAAAACTCACAAGACCCTGTACCAAATCGGGCAAAAATTTTATTTGCGTCTTCCAATTCGACGCCAACGCCATTTAGTTGCGACTTTGTACAACATAACAAAAAACAATATTTATTTTTACCTAATGAGTGACTATTGATCATTAACAGTATTAGTACGTCATATATAAGTATTAATTAAATATCACAAACAATGTTTTATGAAGGGCACGTAATGGAAAAACTACATTATTATAAAATAATATAGAATTTTAAAATGTACGTCTTCATAGGTAACCTATGGCAGAAGGCGTGATAGACTTGTAGCAGGTATGCTACGCAGTCTATGCTACACTATACTACGCGATGCTACGAAGGATTCGCTACGCGATGCTACGAAGGCTGCGCTACGCGACGCTACGAAGGCTACGCGAAGGAACATACCTACTCGTAGGGTATGCAACACAGGCTGCTACGCGACGCTACGCTACGTAACTCTTCGCTAACAAAATCTATACGACGTACTACATAGGTCTTACAGATTTTAGATTACCTATATACCTACAATTGGTTTGAGTGGTTCAGTAAAAATTGCCATTAATTTGTACAAGACTCACAATTTGAGCATTACCTAAGTAGATAGTAAAGCAATCAGAATGATTTAGCTTAGATAATTATAATCTTCTCACTGCGACATTATTTTTTAAATAACTGCGGTCATAGTGCTGTGCTTACCTATCTGTTAGCTAGCTAGATAGATAGATTTATTCATTTGCTTAGAATGTAGGTAATTAATACAATTAGGTGTTACAATATTTTGGATCCTTATACATTCTGCCTCATGACATGCAAACATTTTAGTAACTTTATTCTTCTATAGATTATTCTATTTACTTAAAGCTAATTCATAATAAAAGAACATAAAAAATTAAATAGTCTTGTCATTCAAGAAATCTGATACAGAGTAATAGCATTTTGAAACAAGTAATTTTCCTTTTTTAAATTGGTCTAATACTGGAGGAGCAAATAGGCGAGGGCCAAACTTCGAAAAAATACTTTTTACTAAGGAAATCCAGTCGGAGATCTCTGCCCGCATAAGATGAAGTTTAAGCTCTACTTATATGTTGGTAAGTACAACAATTATGAATGATGTGGTACTAATTTCCATGTTAGAATACTGCAGCAAGTAATAATTCAGAGTTTACATTTTAGGAAGATGCTACAAATTAATACTTGGTTGAGTATTATCCAATTAAGAGTGTCATCTAAGATGTCATGACATGACATTTAATTGCCATATTACGATCATTATTTACGTAGGCCGCAGATTATTCGCAATCATATTTTCCATCAAAACAAAAGTCCAAACTGAAACGCAATACTCCGAAACCGTTTCCACGAAAAGTCGTTACGTTGTCGACTAAACAAACTGAGCTAATGGCGCAAATGGCCCGCGGCTCGCGCCCAAACCCATTAAGTTCAAAACTCAATAAACATCATTGTTTCAGCGCTTAACTAGGAAAATAACCGCGCGTCCGCCCGGGGCCGCTTTAGCCCGATCTTCAACTCGCCGCGACCTCTAATATTCATAAGTCAATTTCCTGCGCCATTAATACGTAACGAAGTAGCGCAAATGGCCTTATCGCTTGTGCGCGATTACTTGCCCGCCGCTCTCTTACATAATTCAACGTATTAAACGAAATTGTTTAAACCTTATTGCTCGATTACGTTTCTCCACCCCGGGCACGCCTCGTTTCCCGCCGCCAATCGGCTGACGAGATTCCAGTTTGGCCCCCACTTTGGGCCGGTCCCCTCCTTTGACGTGCCCGCCCGTTTCGTGCCCCGGGTTCAGTTGATTTCGAGTTGTGATTATCGGATGTTGGGCTGGGACGAACGTGTCCAGTGTGTGCTCGCGCGCGCTCACCCGTGCGACACTGACACGACATAATATATCGTGCTTTACCTATTAGGACTTTACAAGAACATAAATTTAAAAATCGAACTTTAGAACACTCAAGTGCAGTGAAAGTGTGTACCAATCTAACGGACTGAAATGTCAAATTGAACATTCAAATGATTCGAGTCAAGCCTTTGACAAAATAGGCCTTGCTATGACGATGCTTGCGATGGCGCGAGGATCGGAGGAGCGTCGGGACAAGAGCGAGGATGAGGCCGAAGGGGAGACAGAGGCTAACGGGGAGGTTGATGTTGTGGGGGTCGAGGAAGCCGCACCGGTGGACCTGACGAGGAGGCTGGGGCTTACCAGGCCCCCCGACCGGCCGGCTATCGCGTTCTCCGTGGAGAATATCCTGGACCCCACCAAGTTCACCGGCCGGTCTGAAGTGCCTCTACGCTATGATGAGCAGTACTGGAGGCCGCATTATGATCGGGATGACAGTGATTCCGGTGAGTAGGTGGTTCGTTGTTTTTTATTTGTTCTCTACTGCCCTTTTTGGCGCATAAAGACGTGTTGTGTATTTTTTTTTTTTTGATATTTCTTCGTTCTTGCAGATGAAATCGACTGTTTTTGAGATTTATGTAGTTCTGCTTGAACTCTTGCTGGATTTTTTAATGGACTCTAATAAGAAAAAAAATATGTTGAATAAATTAACAACTGTTGTTGACTGAGAGAGAGAGACGAGACTTTTTAATAATAGGATTATAAGTTGTATTGAAAATAAATATATGTTCAGTTCAAAAACTAAGCATAGAAATTAAACTAAAGCTTGTGCGGGGAGAATACGTGTGAAATACCTATAAGAGTCGTTGGTAGATTAAATTAATACAATTTTGAAACTCTTTAAAGATTTTTTTTCCTACGCTTGAGGTTTTCCACAATATTTCAGGATAAAAATTAGCTATTCTTTGTTTAAAGAATATTTTTGTGTAGTTGCTCGCGATTCATTTAAATAATACTTATTTAACGAATCCTTAAAAAATAATTCATTTAAGTCATTATCACAGTTTTTTTTAAGCTTTCATCAGAGGCTTATTTTACTAATATTCCTGTTAACCATTATATTCAGTCAGTTTTAAGTCGCGTTTTCAGTTGCTGAAATTATTATTATTTATTGTAAAGAATAAGTATTAAGATCAGAGTAGCACAGGACTCAAAGTATACTTAAGCACTCAATATTTCCAAATAACAAAGCGATTTTCAGTTTCATACCTACTTAACTTAAAAATTGCTTTGAAACAACTACTACTTCGTCGCAGTAGATAGGGTAACCCCGAGGGGTTGGGCTACATAGCTCAGTTAAGCCTCAACAGGCCGACGGCTTAGGGTTGGCTGAAATCCTGCCGGGCTATAGGTACCTTGATTATTGAATGTTTATTGTTTGGGAGTATCTACTATTTAAGTGGATGAGGAAGAATTTTGTCGTGAAATGACATACACTGTATCTGAGAAGAGCATTTTAGCTGTAGTATTTTACAGAAATTGTGACGTTTTGTTTTTAGCCGACTTCCCAAAAACGGGTCCTCGATTCGGCTGTTTATATTTTTATAATTCGGATGTATGTTCGGACATAACTCCGTCATATATAAACGGATTTGCAAAATATTTTTTTTGTGAAAGAAGTTTATCCCGAAATGGTTCCATCTAAATTTGGTAAAGATCTGTTGAAGAACTTTGGATATATACAATATACTCTTCAATAAATGACGGCAAATCTCTCGGGATTGCTGCAATCGCTTGTGTGTATTGCTTACACCATTTCATAACATACCATCACGCCAGTATGCTCTAAATGGGTACGCAGATGTGTACAGTTCACCCTGGTACACTCTCATTCCACCGGCTACGTTCAACATGTTATTCGGGTAGTCTATTCTGGCATCACTGTGGCCATTATAGGTACCGTACTTCAATTTCGGAAGGCGGTGTCAAAAAACGAAGAAACGAAAACAGGAACACCGACTTCCGAAATTGAATTGTACCATTATGTGTTTTTGTAGAGACAGTATATGTTCATGTGGTGTTTCTCTGTATATTTAACTTTCGATATTTTGATTAGCTATCCTATGTAACCACTTGCCTTTATAAGCATTACTTTAAAACAATGTATCTCATCTCTCTCACTGTATTATCATTTCATGATAGAATATTGTAACTCTTCTTTATAATTTTATAGCGATACTAGATTTTAGGTCAAATATCAATGTTTGGGGTTAGAAAAATATAATATATCTTAAGTTGATTTCTCGATAGAGATTTCGTTATTGGTTTCCTTTGTTAACATAACAATTACTTACTTATTACCATGTAATGCTTATCAAGGCAAGGAAAAAATGGGAGACCTTTGCCTTGCAGTGGGACATAACAGGCTCATAATAATAATAAAAGGCTTATCAATGTTGTAGTAGGTATAGTGTAACCACCGAGGGGTTAGGCTACATAGCTCAGTTAAGCCTCAACAGGCCGACGGCTTAGGGTTGGCTGAAATCCTGCCGGGCTATAGGTACCTTGATTATTGAATGTTTATTGATTGTGAGCATCTATGTAAGTAGGTAAGGAAGAATTGTCCCTATTTGGATTCATGGCATTAGGAAGCTGAAAGAAAAGCACAGTAATAGGAAGCACTTTTGGATATCGTTTGTGTTGACTGTTTTACAGAGTGTAATAGTAATAAACATCAGATTCTAGAATGTAAATTATGGCAAATCTAAAGTTAATCGGACGATTTGAATATTTTATTATATAATACTTAGCTCCGTTAAGCCTCTACAGGCCGACGGCTGAGGGTTGGTTGCAATACTGCCGGTTATAGGTACATAGAATATTAAATGTTGTAAGTGGAGAGGAAGAATTATATCTATTTGAGTTACCGGGATTAGGATGCTACAGCTACAGTTAAAAGCACCACGCGTGGCGTGTCGGTAATTTCTTTCTAGAAATCGGGGACTAGTGAAGTTTAGATCAAATCATCATTTCAGCTGGAAGACGTCTACTGCTGGACATAGGCCTTCCCCCAAACGTCGCCATACTGATCGAGCCTGTGCGTTTCGCATCCACCGATTCCCACAGCCTTGACCAGGTCATCGGTCCACATAGAGGTGGGCCTTCCAATGCTACCTCTGCCGGTACGCGGTCACCAATCTAGAACTTTTCGGCCCCATTGACCATCTGTTCTGCGATCAAAATAAATAAAATAGGAAGTCAAGGGGACTGCCGACAGAAATTAAAACTTATAAATTAAATAACTGGCTAGTTATTCCAAAGTTTTAAGTTTTGAATGGCGCGGGCGCAGCTCGTTACATTAGCGCATCGGTGACGCGAATTCATAAGTTTTGCCCCTACCAAAAATCGCTGAACGCGACTAAAGAAGTTTTTACTTTAAACATATTTTATAATATTAGCCTAAGCTGGGTTCTAAATATGAGGCTGCCGCCACCGCGGCCTTTTCGGTTAAGACATAGTAGATACACAAACATATTATTTACCTACATTGAATGTCGTTGTAACTTTTTCAAAAAATCTCTTCTTAGCCTACAAGAGAGAAAAAATAATTTGTTGTAAGTATACTTCATTTTCTTTATTAATTCATAATATTTTAGTCCTCGTAATTTTGATCGCTCATGTTTCCTTCTACAACCATTTATGAATTCAGAGACACCTTGACAGCTGTGACATCTACAAGTGTAGGAAACGGTGTTTTTGTTAATAAGCTACTATGTTTGAACTCTTCTTTGTGGTGTGGTTTTTAACAGTTTTAGAATTGAATATTTAAATTAGTTTTGGTGAAATCTAACTCCTGTTGTAGTCTTCCAGTCTGGTAATTTTATTTGGTAGGTATCTTGTCAATCACAATCCTTAATTGCTACTTAAATTGCTACGTGTGACATTTAGGTGAAGAATTCCATTCCATTAGAAAGTGTTAAATTGTTAATAGACTATGAAACACAATATGCATACTAGATGTGCAGAATTTAAAGACTAAATGAACTTGTTCCTCGGCTGTTCAATTCTTCTCCAAATCTCTTTTATTCATTTTCAAACACAATTCTCCTAATACTTCTTCATTTATTTTGTTTAAATATCTAATTATTCTCTCCTCCCAAGTCATCATTATCCATACTAATATTATAAATGCTAAAGTAAATCTGTCTGTCTGTCTGTTACCTTTTCACGCTTAAACCACTGAACCACTGTCACTGTTTAAATAAAATTTGATTTGGAGATAGTTTGAGATCCTGGAACAGACATAGGATAGTTTGCTGAAATCATCCTTAAGGGTGTGGAAAGGGGGATGGAAGTTTATATGGTAAACTAATAATTTCTCAAGTAAGACAGCTCACAAACCTACAATATTATAAAGGCTATTCGAAATACTAATGTTACGCAGACGAAGTCGCGGATAACAGCAAGTAAGTAATACTCTTCAAAAGAAAAAAACAAAAAAGGACCATAGAGTTTTTATTCAAATATCTCCAAAGCATAGTGACAAAGGCGGGCAAAAAAAGAAAATGGCGGATTTCATCACGGTTTCACAGGATTGAAGTAATCAGCGAATAATTGAGAGTGGACTATAGCAGAATGCGATGTTTTTGTTACCACCTAATGCTAGACGACCACAATTTATCTAAAAACACTCAGTGCGTGTAAAAAGCTTCATCTTATTGATAGTTTTTGTCGTAAACTGATTCCTACAGAACTTTGCGTCGGACATTTTAGCTAGGATTACGAATTCCGTTCATTGGCACGTGCTGTGACAAATTGGACAAATTGTACCTACGCAACTACGCAATACTAAATTGGAGTCACTGAAAGTGTAATTGCCTATTGTGGTGTAAATGTTGAACTACTAGTGTTTAGTTTCGAGGTTATTTTTATAGAGAAGACTAATTTTGATATAGAAAATGATCTCAAAGCTTTTATAATGTTATCAAAAGTTACAGTTGCTCCATACATCTTACGGGTTAGGATCTGCTAGTCTAAAATATGTCTAACAAGGCCTAAATAACAAAAATGCAGATCCTATATCTTAGACACTAAGGGCCGTATTTCTGAATAAACTGATAACTTTTAACTGAGGAATAAAAATGGCCGTTTGACATATTTTCTAGGCAACAGCTGTAAGATATCAAAATAAAACAAATTTAAATGTTTTGTCTAGATTCTAAAAAATACCTAGACAATAATAATATATAATTCACCCTGTTTATTAATTTTGTATATAGATAGGAATGTTTTATTTGAATAAGGAAAACGTAATATTCGCGGTACTCAATAATCTTTAGGTATAATTGGTGTTTGGACCATAGGACCAAATGTTTTAACATATAGGTCGGTAATTAACGTCTATCTACATCTGTTTACATACGAAACAAGACGATCATTAGCAATTTATTTATTTTTAAGGTTCCGTACCACAAAAGGCAAAAAAGGAACCCTTACGCATACATATATAACACTCTCTTGTCCGTCAGTCTGTCCGTGTGTCACCACCGATTTTCTCAGGAACGGGTGGACCGAGCAAGTTGAAATTTATACCAGATACTGAGGTCTATAGTCCTTATTGGGTGTATAAAAATTAAGGCCCTGAGTCAAAAAGATATGGGCAAATTAAGATTTTCGCGAACCAAAATTTACCTTAATTTTCAACCAAAATTGAAAATTCTAGGTCAACCGGAAGTACCCTATAGGTTTTGGGTCGTAGACCTATATGGTAGTTTCCGTTGACCTAGAGTCACGAAATTTGGCAAAAAATAAGGTCGTACAGCACAAATAAAGGAAAAATATCAAAAAAAATCTAAAAGTTGAAAATTAAGGGGTGTCCCCATACATACATAGTTGACGCCACCCTGGGTACGGAACCCTTCGTGCGCGAGTCCGACTCGTACTTGGCCGGGTTTTATTATAACAAGGGGCTCGTTATATGTGACTCCATCTTCCAACTCCAATGTATTTCTCAGACCCTGCTTCCTGTAAATGATGGTTCCTAGTTTTCTTAGAATATTATCCTTTTATTTTTATTTAACCAGTTCAGTGTCAGATTCTTGTGACTAACTAGTCGACAGTTTGAAACCCTAGCCATAATGTTATCTTTTAGTTTTGTTTTAAATTTTTATGGATGTTTTGTTTGTAATCCGTTACAATCCTAGTTTGAGACGGATGCGAGGTTTTGACATCCGTCTTCACAAATTATTGAGTTTCTTGTGCGTTCTTCTCCATAACAAGCTACTTTCCGAATGAAATATGGAATATAGAATCAATTTTTATTCCTTGAAAATTTTAATTGTAAGTTCAAAAGTTGAAATAACATATCTTTGTCTTTGTAATGTTCCAAATATGAATTCAATAAATATTATAGAATTTCTATTGTACTGATTGTGGTCGTCTTTAATATTTCTTGGGACCCTGGGGACCTGTACCTTTGGAAGGCGTACGTGGGGCAGAAGTCAACACGCAGGGGCTCTGTTACACGCTTTTAATACAATGACGTACCAACCGTCGATTTGTTAAGTGATGCGATTGGCTGTTGAAAATGCATTTAACCAATCACAGCAGCTAACGCACTTTTGACAATTTGTCACATACATTTTGCAATTAGGTATAATTTCCTGTTATAATATTTTTTTTAATGAAATTAAAATCCTTACATAGTATAACTACGCAACGGATTTTGATGCGATTTGTTTTAAATAGATAGAGTGATTCAAGAGGAAGATTTATACGTATATAAAACACACGGGCGAAGCTGCTGGCAGAAGCTAGTAAAATATAATTAAAATTAAATAAGCCTTTAAGCCAATGACATGCGAGATGAAAGACGCGTTGTGGATTTCCGTCTATGTGATTGGTCAATTGATGGCGGTCAAACCCTGTGCCTTGCCGAATTCACTTGTGCAATTAGGCTGCTGGTAAAGGTTGCGGGGGGAGACCCACGGCATCAGTCAATGTAGTGACGCTGGGAAGGCCTATGTCCAGCAGTGGACCTCTATCGGCTGAAATGATGATGATGATGAAGCCTTTATTGCTCGTTACATACATTATTTACAATATAGATAGGTATTATATTTAATTTTAATGATATTATTATAACTTACACTAAATTTACAACTATTTATAATTTTTTCCCGGCACCTGGTTATTTTTTCTCAACCAGCTTCTCTTTCGAAAATGGCGCCGTCGCGCGTCGGGACAAAGGCATTACGAAAATAATATATACCTAAATTAATTATAATAACCGTTCCATAAATTGGTTCTTGTAATCGTTTTTAATTCGTGAAATTGTTGATGAATTATGTTAGAAAATAAATTGAGATATGCCAAAAACTTGGCTTGTGTTCCTCGAAAAGTGGTTACGGAACTTATATGCGACGAAGCTACAGCGCCAAACAGGCGCATAATATTCTTATCAAATCTAGATTTTTTTGGCTTTTTATTGCTTTAAATCTTTGACTCTATCAAAAGAATCGCGAGTTCTATCATCTCTATGTAGAGGGAAAAAAACATTTTGTACTTTTTTATATTTTTTTTATTAATGATAAAAATATATTATATTAGTTCAATCGCAATATGATTATTGTAGGTATTGATCATGAATTTGAAAATAAGACTATGTACTATTATTTAATATACTATATTTTATTAAATTGTCAGTAAACGGACATCCGTCTTTTAGACATAGACATTACAACAAGACAACTGACCTCAGAGCAAATAAAAACCAATTACTTATACCTACAAGTTATCAAATAAACTTTTTTTTTGTAATCATTAAAATATCTAATAACTATATCAGTTCGCACCTAATTATCTTTGTGTCACGAATGCCTATAAACTAATTACAAACAACAATACACCGGATTTAACGTATCAATTTAATTTTCAATCACAACAAACGGACCTCTAAAATGATAAAACATGACTTACCCCACGTGACTCACTTAATTTAGACATCAAACGTCAAAAAAGCAAACATTAAATTGCACTTCATACATATAAAAGCATACCATTATAACTTTTATTGTAATGTGTTAAGGTGCATAAAGAGTTTTACCGACGGCAAATATTGTTTGTCAAGTTTGCTGGAGTCACGTAGTTCAATCAAAAAGATAATAAGTAAGAAAATGGATAAAATGGTTGTTGAGGTGAATGTGTCAGTTCTTGGTGTTTCTCTATTATTCTATGACGAAAAAGTGTTTACTGCTAGGTCTCAGGTCACGACGCCTCATATTTACTATTTAAATGATACAATGTTTTTTTTTCCAAGACGAATGGTTTGTCCTGAGACAAAATTATTTTTGCAACGACATTGTCAAATGCATTTTAAATTGAAGTTTCAACTTACAACACATAATAATTTACTCAGAATTCAATCTGTAGAATTCGATCAGCAGAATTCGGCATAAGTTTATATATTAAAAATAATATAAGCCTTTATTGCTGATTAATTAACCTATTCACATTAAACTATACTTATTTTACAATAAGATTATAACATATTTACATTCAGTATTATTTATATATTTTTCACGGCACCTGGTTATTTTTACCTTGTCCCAGCTTGTCTTTGGACAAAGGGCTCCTCCAAGGGTCTCCACTTGGCTCTGTTCCTCGCTACCTGTATCCATTCTTGACCTGCTGCTTTCTTGAGATCGTCTTCCCATCGCTTTAGCTGTCTTCCCCTACTTCTTTTATTTCCTCTCGGGTACCATTTTGTAATTATTCTTGTCTTCTTTCTCTCATTCCACCGGTTTTGTTTAAGTTTCATGTTATTGGGTTAATCTATTCTGGCTTCACTTTGGGCCTTATAGGTACCTAACAACAAAAAAGTGAAAAACAAATACTTTTTTACAAAAAAGCGTAATGGGCGTAAGTAGACAGACGGAATACAGTTGGAAAAGATAAAAGGATTTTTTTTTAAAGTTCGTGTTGCATGGCAAATATTGAAATGGCGTTGGACTGGACATAAGTTGAGAGAAAAAACTTTTTACAAAAATTACAACCGACTTCCAAATAAAAACACTACAAAGTGAAAAATAACTTCAATTTCGGAAGTCGGTGTCAAAAAAACGAAGAAACGAAAACAGGAACACCGACTGCCGAAATTGAAGTTATTTTTCACTTTGTATGTTTGGTATCCGTATGTTAGGCATGAAAAAATGCAGATATTAAAGAATGTGCGTTTCTCTGACATGGGCTTTATATATTACACTGTGTTTAGTTTTTGACCCGTTGATAATTTCTTACTTGAAATCGGTGTTTATTAAGTTTCTCAAAAACGAAGTTTGTTTTTAGTTTTATACAATTTCTGTCTTATTAAAGACTTCAATTGAAGGCGTACTCCAAGCAATCAGACATCGGAATCGATTACATTTTATCATGAGGAATGAAAAGTGGAATCGATTCCAAGAAAGTTACGTGATACGAATGTAAGTCATTTGAATAACAAAAACGTAGCTTCCGTCAAAAAAATACCTACTAAATTAAGTATTGCTTGCATTCCTTGGTTTTCTGTCGCTTCAACTTACAAAGAACGAGTCAAAAACCAAAACGATTCATTTCTATTCTTCTCTAAAACGATTTCTAGTTAAGTAGATAGATAATTGTCTCTTCGTTCAGGAAGTTCTGGCTTACGGAAACTTATATTAGTATCTGTGGGCGTCCAAGCAAAAAGGGTCCTGCTCTCGACATTTAGTTGTCGTGATATACACAGTTTTGTAAAGTTGCCCTAATAAAAACACAAGTACAGTTTCAACCTAAAACGTCTGATTAAAAAAAATGCCTGACGTTTACCTTTTGTTAAGAGTGTCATCACTTCTTAAACGCCCCATGCTAATCGTGAATTAAAAAAACCTAATGAAAATGAATAATATATGAATAAAAAAATATATTTATTTATAAACTAAGGCACTATTTACAATAAAAATATCTTAAAATATAAAAGAACACAGTTGCTTATTATAATATCACTCAAACGAAATGAGAAGAGTTGATAACCAAACGTTTCCCTTCATTAAGCATGGGCTCTAAGTAGACGTGAAAATATTATATCTGCAACTAGCGGACGCCTCGCTGTTTCACCCGCGTAGTTCCCGTTCCCGTGGGAATACAGGGATAAAAAGTAGCGTGTGTCACCCGCGGATAGTGTAGCTTCCCAACGGTGAAAGAATTTTTGAAATCGGTCCAGTAGTTTTTAAGTTTATTCATTACATACAAAATAGCAAATCTTTCCTCTTTAAAATATTATTATAGGGTTTGATCATTCATAATCATACACTCACATTTGGGACATTTTGATAACCGTAGTGAGTATGGCACATTGCTTTGGCCCTGTTAGCCTTGGTTTTGATTCGTCGCTAACTATTAATTTATCTAAAAATAAGCATTTGGAACGTTTACACAACATCAGGCAGCAAACACCTCTTAACAGCTATTTAAAACATTGAACTAAAAAACGATCTACATATATTATTTAAAAACATCTAATTCATCTAATACAAACATATCTATTATTTTACAAAGGAGAGGAAGTCATATTTTTCTTGCCGAGGGACTTGATACGAAGTGGAAGCGGGCTACAGTACCTATATCATAGTGCAAATAAATCACTTTGTCCGCTAGAGGTCGCCACAGCTGTACGGTGATGACAGTTTGATCGTTTCCTGACTGACCGGGGTTGAGAAGCGAATTAATTTCGTTTTTAATGATTGAACAATGTTTGGGAGTGTATAAATTGTTGTCAAAGAAAACATATAAATTATAATTTGTCTTTCATATAGTATTTATACTGGTTGAGATGACTCTTAAAGGTTTTAACACATTGCTCATTCCACTACAAGCATTTATATGCAGCATACTTATGGGCGTTATGGCTGCCTGAACATTAGAATGAGGCCCTCAGTAAATCTTTGAGAGAGACACAAAAGTGTTTCTGATATATAGGTACTAGATAGTAACTACCTAGGGTTAGTTTTTGTGACAAAACTTTAAAAAGATGTGACAAATTGACAAATACGCTTTAGTTCGCGTGGTTGGTTGAAAGGATTTTCTTCAGCCAATCGCATAACTTGACTTGCGTATAATTTTTGACGCGTCGATAATTTCCTGTCAGATACCGGGGGTTAGTTTCACAATACTCTGTAAATACATGCTTAAATATATAATTTTAATATCATTCGCCGGAAAGCACCACATACTTAAGTGAATGTGTTTGTACATCAGATATTATTCATTGTTTTTATTATTCGTTGTCAACCCCATAGGATTGATAGATGGACTGGACATCCTTTTCCGCACTTAGAGTCTCATCTTTTTTTTTAATTAGTAATAGGCTTGTGCTTGACCACTATCTCACCTGATGGTAAGCGATGATGTGGTCGACGATTTAGCATGCTTGCCTAGAAGAAACCTATTCACTCTTGACTTAAATACTCCCAGGTTGTAGCTATCGGTCTATTTGATCCGTTGTGCGTGCAAGCCTCCTCTCTGTGAGATGGAATGGGCCGTAAATGTCCAAAATCCACCACTCGTGCCCAGTGCAGGTTGGTGGATGTCTACTTCGAATATTTGGTACTAAGACATACAGGTTTCCTCACGATGTTTTCCTTCACCGTTTTGAAAGCAGTGTTGAGGACATCACTTACACAAAGTAAAGGTCTGCTTAGGTTCGCTTCAAACCCATTAGTGGAACCCACACGATCTACAACTTGTAAGTCGAGGCCGTTTCCACTGGGCCACCACTGCTCTTTGTCAACCCCATAATCGCACGTCAAGCATAAAATTTGCGCTCAAGGACCGATTTGATAGCCGTCCTATTTAGATACGAAATCCGATAGCTGTTGATCTATTACGTACTTTGACCGGCTCTTACGCGATTTGCGCGGGCAATGTGAATAACGGGCAGTAAAGATTTTGTGCAGTCAAATGGACTATCGCTTGAACATCGGAAGGGTTTGGTACGTCATATGCTTTTAAGATATTGAAAGATGAATTTTGTGATGAGTTTTAAACGGATTTTTTTTGGTAATAAATTATTATACGTGACATAAATTATACGCAAAATGGCGCGATTGGCTGTTGAAAATTCACAAAAGCAGCTAATGTGTGTTTGACATTTTGTCATAATTTCCGTTCCAGACACTGTGCCTAAATCTGTAAGTACCTGTATAGCTTTTTTGACGTACACTGAAAATCTGTTAATTCACGCGAAAAATATCTGAGTCAAAAACTAGTTCCCATTGCACAAATACCTGCTTCATCATCTGCATAGCCTTTTCCCAACTACATTGAGGTCGGCTTCCAGACTTACCGGATTCAGCTGAGTACCAGTGTTTTACATGGAGCGACTGCCTCACTGACCTCTACAACCCAGTAACTGGGTAACACGGTATTCCTTGGCTAGACTGGTGTCAGATCTCAAGCTTCTGACTACCCGTTACGACTGTCAAAGATCTTGAAATGACAGCCGGGACCAACGGCTTAACGTGCTTTCCGAGGCACGGAGGAAAGTCGGTATGTTGAAATGGTCACCCATCCACGGACCGACCTCGTCAAGCATTGCTTAACCTTGATGATCGACCCGTACGGCTTTATTATTTAGCCACGAGCTCCTGCACAAATACCTACTACAAATATTCAAATTCAGAAGACGCAAAAACTCCAAACATAAAATATTCTACACCGACCGAACTTGTTAAAATAAACTCCGATATCCACGAAAACATTTCCACCGCGGAAAAAAACTTCCAATACAAACCCGCAAACAAGGAAAAATAGATAAAAAAAGAGTACCAAGTCTGCAACTTGTGCAACTCACTTCTGGCGATTGGACGGCGCGAGGCAGGGACAGCAATACCACCCCTAACGCGCCAGAGCGAGACAGACTCAACCCTACATTGAAGCGTCCCTTTGCGCAGCAATCCGTGAAATTAGAGTCGTCTAAACGAATCTAACGATTATTTTATTATACCTTTTACGCTAAGATTTGTTCCTTGCTCACTCAAATAAAAATAAAAGGTGAATAAGGCGTTGCGAGGGTCAAGAGGCGGACATAAATTTTGAAAGCGTTTAGGGTTAGGATTGGCTTATTTTTCGGGCCTTTAAGTCCGGGTGGACGGTTCGGCAGTCCGGGTGGACGCTTCGGAAGTCCGTAGTTCCGGTACAGATGAACGCGCCCGTGTTATTATACGGTGTCATTTATTTTGGAGACTTACTTGGGTATAAGTATGCGTGTGATGGACGGGAGTATTTTGGGTGGTTATTAGTGTTGGAAGTCAAGCGGTTATTGGTAAGTAGGTGTCAAGAATTTTAATAGAAGTAGCCCCTTGTCAATGCTTTCGTTCAGGTTAGTTATATCTATGTCACTTTAAGCATTCTGCTGTGACTCAATTTGAAGGGCAATTTCAGATCACATTTTACGGTACAAATTCATCTATCAATTTGGCTATATACAGTGTGTGTAAAAGGGTCAAACGAAGCAGGGCGATAGTTAGGGTTAGAAGGAGTAAAAAGAAAATAGGAAAAAAAAAAATTTTTTTTTTTTTGCTCCAATTGTCTATCCTGTTTTATCGGTAAGACCGTTGATTTACCTCCGGTTCTGGAAAGATGTTATCGAATAGTTACAAACTAAACATTAATCAAGTGATGATCATTCATGGCAGCTAATGCTTGTTTGATGATTGGTCCGATTAATTTTGCGATAACTTTTTGCGAAATGTGTTTCTACTTTCAAACATATAAAACGATTTTACAAAAAAAAATACTACCGACTTCCAAGGGCAAGTTCTATAGTATATTACCTATATTACCCGAATATCATGAAACTTGAACATAACCGCTGAAATGAGAGTGTACCAAGGTGAACTGTACACACCTGCGTACCCCTTTAGCACGTACTGGGTTGATGTTATGTTATGAAATGATATAAACAATAAACAGACATGCTAATGCAGCAATACCGAGAGTTTGGCTGTATTTTATTGAAAAGTTCTGTTGTACATCTTCGAAGTTCACCAAATGTAAATGGGATCAATTTGGGAACAAACTCTTTCACAAAAAAGAAAAAAAGAAACATAAGTCGAACATAGAACCTCCTCCTTTTTCGAAAGTGGTTAAAAAAACAAACTGTGATAGAGCTAAAAGATCATGATTATTTAGCTAGTCAAATTAATGGTATAATACACACAACGGATCTTTGTGTCTCTGAATTGGCTGCAAGAGGGGCAGTAGCTATTTTTGTGTCAATGTTGAATGTGATAGCATTGTATAACTGTCTCTTTCAGTCGATTACGTTTGTCGCTTCGTCCTATCTCGCTTACTCTATGCGGTATACTCGATGACAAACTGTTTCTTGCGCAATGGTTGGTAGAGCCAACTTCAGAGATACCAAAGATCCGCTGTGGCTACTATACCTAAGTAGATGGCTTGAAATAGGTCTTATTATAACAGAAATGTTTGCTAAACTGCTGTGATAATATCTAGTCTTATTTAATTTTTTGCTTGTTTCATCGTCTGGCGTCAATAAAAACGCCAGTGTTAAGTTTTTGCACAGTGTTAAATAGTAATAAAACGAAGATTACTGTCTTTAAACGTGAGCTAGCATTTTGTAGAACTTCATGCAATTTGTACAAAAGTTAATTGGCTGGCGATAAGTATAATCCTATTGTAGTAGTTTTTTATTTGTACAACAACGAAATATTTAATTGGTTTTTGTTGTCCGTGCCTCAAAATGCACGTTAAGCCGTTGGTACTTTATTTTTTAGTTTCTTTGGTTTGGGCATCATCCATTGACTTCGCCCGCTCTGGGTGAAGCGGGAGGGCGTGACAGACTTTACTGACCACCCGAGTTCCTTTAGTTGCTGTTGTTGCCAGGGCCGCGGTAACTCTTTTTCAAATTTATCCGCGACCCAGACAGGCATCGGCAGTTTTACCCGTCAGCGGACCCCGTCAGTTTTTGCTGGCAACTCTTTCAGGCGGGCACTACGCGCCGTCGACTCGGGCCTGGTCCTTCCTATCGGCTTGCGACTCAAGACGCCCAGGGCGTCTCGGCGGCGTGAGGTATCTCCGTTCCGCCTCCTCCTTCGCTAGCGTTATTGCTTCGCAGAAGGAGGTGACAGCTTCCCATGCCCTCTCGCCCCGTACCATGGCCTGAACCAGGGCCGGAAGCCGTTTGTCATTCAGTTGTAGATCTTTGACGACCGTTATGGATACTCAGAAGGTTGAAATCTGACACCAGTCTTGTCAAGGGGTACTATGTTACCCAATTACTGCCGAGCAGTATGTAGTTAGTTACTATGTGTTCGGCGCCGCATACTGCTACGTTGTGCGTTCCGATCTCAGTCATAAATGACGAGATGACTAGATGACGCGATTATATTTACTTCGCGTGCCAAAAAAAGGAGGAAAGTTACGATCAATGATCGTAATCTGAGCTTTTCATTTAGCATTATCGGCACCGGAAATCCAACGATTGTGGAAAACTGCCTTTTTATGCCATATTGAGCTGTAAAGAATGTGTAGAAAAAGGTGGCCGAGGCATTGGAAATGTTTTCTTTCATTGGTAAGTAAATTTGTTTTTAAACTGTATGTGAAAAAGTGGCACGCTTGTTTTTCATACAGATGGAGGGACTTGCGTTATCTAGTTAGATTATGTCTGTGGTTCCGATCAAGAGGCCGAAGCTTCCTCATAACTAAAATGAAAACTGATATTCACACATTTTATGGGTCACGTTGTCGGTGAGTTCTTATTGTTCTTATTAACACAGGACCTTAAATCCGCAGTTGTTTGGTATTACCAATTCTTAGTATCAAGAACAATAAATAAGTTCCTCTTATTCGTCATCATCATCAGCCTTTTAATGTTCCTATTGCTGGGACACAGGCCTCCTCTGTTTGTGGTAGGGAATGGGCCGTAATTCACTGAAATTCACAACAATATTCAATATTATACATGTGAAAGTTTGGATGGATGGATGCACGTTGTAACTCAATCACGCCAGAACGAATGAATGGATCTGGATGAAATTTAGCACAGAGATAGATTATAGTCTGGAATAGCACACGAGCTACATTTTATCCCGGTATATTGTGACCTTGGCATATGAATACTTTTCACACGGGCGAAGCCGCTGGCAGAAGTTAGTTAACAATAAAATCCTTACTGTCACAACTTTTCTTTGAAATCTGATCACACAATAGATTAGAAACAACACTATAGTATACATTGCATAAATCTTTCAAAAAGCACGGAATTTTACAAAAATCAATTACTTTTCCGTGCGGAACATTGAAAATTATTACAGGCTACAGCAGCCATGTTTCCGCTGTAACCGGAAGTGTCGCGAGTGTTAACGAGGGGCTTAATGTTGGCAGAACTGTGCCGTTGACTTTTTAATTACGCCACTGGAATTACGTGAAAATGCCTCGAGCTTGTTGTGAATAATAAAATCAGGGGTTGCTTTATTATTTTTGTAAATTAAATGGTGATTATTATGAGCTAGTTTAACTGTGTATTTTATTTTAATATCCAATTAAACGATTTGATTGCAACCGAGCACATTTACACATAATTTAAAAAAGGGGGACCCCCTATGTTTTTTCTAGTTATTTGTGTCTAAAATGCGTAACTAAGGTTGGTGACTAAGTGTACATATGTCTTTCTAGTGTGCCGCATTCAACATTCTGTTAGCTAAATTATAATGCAAACTTAACTTATCTATCCCAATTAAAATGCAATGCCTGCGAGTCTAGCTCAATTCGCTCGCTCTCCATTAAAAACTTACGATAAGTATGCTTACGGGTCATGATACTAAACTTTTTGAGCTGGCTTCGCTTGCTCTTCCATTCTTTCAATAAAATCAATGAGTACGCTCAGTAGGCAAGCCCTCGTTTTGGATTTTGGCACAGTCCGGTAAAAAGAGACCAAAAACATCTAAAACTGCCTACTATATCACTGTACGGTCGGTAAGAAATATATACCTCATCATCATTATCATCATATAAGCCGAAAGGCGTCCACTGCTGGACATAGGCCTCCCCCAAGCGTCGCCACATTGACCGGTCCCGTGTGTCTCGCATCGTTCATCAGGTCATCGGTCCACCTGGTAGGAGGCCTTCCAACGCAACGTGTTCCGGTTCGCGTTCACTCTCCAGAACCTTTCTGTCCCATCGGCTATCCGTTCTAATAATGTGCCCTGCCCACTGCCAAACTTAGGGAATTCTTCGGGCTATGTCGGTAACCCTGGTGGGTATAGGTACCTATTCGTATCCAATGTTAAGTACATTCGTTCCTACAATTGGATGTGTAATTTCAAGATTCTCTTTTCAAAATTAGTCACACTTAAATTACCGTGTCTTATAGCTTTTTAAATGGCTTCTTCGTAAACGTTTATTGTTACTTATTTGGCAAAAACGCGTCTTTATTTCTTGAGATAGTTAGCTGATTTCACGCCATATTAAGTTCTCGCTGATTTGAAAAGTTGGATTGGAAGGAGTCTTGATGCCGCTTGATGAATTCCGAAATCAGAATTCGTTTAAGATTCAAAATTTTTTCTTTGTCGAAGATTCTTTGTTCGTTGATGATGTCTGTTGCTTATTTTTTTTTAATTTTCTTTTAGTATCTATGTAGGTACTTTCTCTTTATTTTCTTTCTCTAATTAGAAGAAGTGGAAGAAATAAAACAGATATTTCTGTTTTCTTATGTGTAAGGTATAATTAAAAAATCTAATCTCTCAATCCTTTGACACGGAAGGATATAGTGCGTCTTCCATGAACAGCATTTTTTTCTAATCTGCGGCTTCCATCTGTTTAGTGAGCTCTTTTCTTCCAATCTATTTAAGTATTGCATCTCTGTAATTCATACCTACTCAAATCTGCAATAAAATCATCATCGATTCAGCCGTGACGTCACAAGGCGTCGCCAAATCGACCGGCCATGTGCCTCTCTCTGCTACACGCTTAACTCCATTTAGAATCCGTTTAAAATCCTCGTGAGACGCTCTAAGTAGAAGCTAGTTAAGTACAAGTGTTCAGTGTTGCCAACATTACTGCGAACACGGCACACGTTAGACGCACCCGACCAAGATCCTTCCTAAATTACACATCTCCATTTTCTTCATTTAACAAATTGATGGGCTTTGTTTGAAGACCCATACCAACCGAAAAACGATCCTGCCACTCACAGAATTAAGTTCAAAATCCTCCGAATTAAATCCACCTCACTGTTGACGCTTACGCCCAAGAGATAAGACTGGGTTGGGTTAATGGGGATCCGTTATGGGATTTTTAACCTTAGTAAACAGGAATTAGGGATGGTAATGCGTTGGGTTGGGAGTGGTAGGGGTGTGTAGGGTGGTTGCGGTCCAAGTTTGTAATTAATAAAGCCCTCTCGATTACAAGTGCCTTTCCTCGGCGGGATTTGGGGGGTTTGGGGGAATATGTCACCCTTGTTCGTCCCACGTTAGAGTAGATAACGATTTATATTGTTACATCGAGAATAATGATTATTTAATTAGGGGTTTTTCCTATTTCCCTTGTCCTACACAATTAGGGGAAACTGTACTTATATTTTTCTGCTGTACAAAAACTTCTGGTAGGTGGCTATTATATGAAATCTGTGGGTAATATTGGGACCTTTAAAACATCATATCTTACATCTTGTTTGCACATCGTATCTTATGAGAGTGTATTCTTTGGCAGAATGAACGCAATATTATGTTGGATAATGTACAGGCTGCATCCGGAGTTATTTATTATACGGACCTTGTGGAAACTAGAACAAATTTCCGTGCGTTCAAGCGTTTTTGCCATACCTATTATTTGAATAAAAAATATAAGCTTAGAATGTTAGTACCCATTAATATTAATGTTAATTTTTATTCGTGGTGCTAGGCAACTGGTCTTATGCAAGTTGTAAACGACACTTTGTGTCTATTGGCCTTATTTGTTCTGCCTCCTGCTTGATATGGAGGCAAGTGGCTGTTTCAGAGAGATACCTGTCCAGCGCAAGAACCAGCGTGGATGAAGTTCGTTCCTTGAGAGAGACTATGGTAGAGCGGACAGATTTGACTTTAAGCCTTGTCTCCCAGTGGGGTGATGACAATCTGGTCTCCTTTAACGCCACCAAAACACAGGCGTGTCTTTTTACCGCTAAAAGGAGTCTTTTCGATCGGACGCCTACTTTTCGGGGTGCGTCTGTTCCAGTGACTGATCGGCTTGAGCTCCTAGGCATGGAGTTGACATCCAGTCTTAACTTCGGCGCCTCCATTGAGTACAAGGCCCAAATTGCGGCAAAAAAACTGGGCATCCTAAATAAGGTGAAGCGATACTTTACGCCTGGACAGCTTTTAACCCTGTACAAAGCGCAAGTCCGATCCTGCATGGAGTATTGCAGCCACCTTTGGGATGGCTCAGCAAAGTATCAGCTTGCCGCGCTTGACTCAGTGGAACGCAGAGCTAAGAGGCTCATCGGTGACATTGAACTGGTGGATACCAAGCTTCACAGCTTGGCTCATCGCCGCAAGGTTGCCTGCTTGTCGGTCTTCTACAGACTGTATTTCGGTGAGTGTGCTCAAGAACTCCACGACCTCATCCCACCAGCCCCCTTCTACCATCGGACATCTAGACGCACTGCAAGTTACCATCCCTACCTTGTTGCCATTCCACCAATTCGCACCAAGCGCTTCCAAACATCCTTCATAATGCGCACAGCGAATGAATGGAACTCACTACCTGCGTTTGTGTTTCCGAACGCATTTAACCCGAATCTCTTCAAAGTTAGAGTAAACAGGTTCCTTCTGGGTAAGCTCACTCCATCGTCGACTCTGTCTCTGTCACCTATGACTAAGACTAGAGTCAAGAGCAAACCCAACTCAAATAAAAAAAAAAAAAAAAGTGGAAATTATGTTTTTGTTTTCCTATTCCCACTTTATTTATTTTTTGGTTAATTTCGTTGCGGGATCCAAGACAGTTAAATTCATTCTGCGGGACTTCGTCGAGCTTCATTGCCTCGGCGCTTTTCTGGTGTTTGCCACTGTTGATTCCGGCTTGCAGGAGTTGCAGTGGTTTGGGAATAGTGCGTTGGAATTGTCACAATAAAGGGCCCTATAAAAGATTACGGGACCACTTGCCTCAAATAATTATTCTAACATTGTCAAATCAATATTGGTACTTTCACAGATAATATATTACTAGCAGTACCTACTGTGTTATATTGCAGCTTTGCAGCGTGACAAAAAGTCCGGTTTATAGCATAGCGCTATCGGGATTAACCTTAGCTTAGAACATTAAAATAAAAAATAGTTTAAAAAAACTACAAAACACGCTTTAATAGAAAACCAAACTAAAAAGTAAAAAAAAATCAATAAATCTAAATTAAGAATAGTGTGATTACCAATCCTTACATAGTATAAAACAAAGTCGCTTTCCGCTGTCTGTCCCTATGTATGCTTAGATCTTTAAAACCACGCGACGGATTTTGATGCGGTTTTTATTAATGGATAGAGTGATTCAAAAGGAAGGTTTATATGTATAATACACGTGGGTGAAGCCGCTGGCAGAAACTAGTAATATAATCATAATCATTTATTTGCTAAAAACATGGTATAAAAGATGGTAATGTAAATAATGTGAACAAACATGTTTTGCTTAATAGATATAAGCGTGCAAATTGTAAAAGTACATGCATAACGAAACAATTAGTATTCATGCGATTTTATATTCCAGGAACTCCTGAACACTGTAAAAACTAATAGCAGAGAGCCATTTATATAATTTATGCTTGAACATTCTTGTATTTAATGTTTTTAATTCATTTGGTATTTTGTTGTATACCTGGACACACATAAATATACAACTTTTATTATATTTTGCAAGCCTTGGAAGGACATCCAACACAAACCTGTAGGGGTCGCGCCTGCTGCGAGAATTCATATCGCTTGCTTTCGCAAACAATTCCCTATGCCTCCACACAAACAAACAAATTTCAAAAATATAAAGGGACGGTAGCGGTAACAAATCAAGTTTCTTAAACATCGGCCTGCAAGATTCGTCGGGCTTAAGGCCACATAATGCTCTTATACATCTCTTTTGTGCGACAAATGCTCTATTTTGATCAGTGCTGTTTCCCCACATAATTAAGCCATAGCGTAGCACTGATTCAACATATGCATGATATGTTGTTATAGATGTTTTAAAGTTTGTTATGTTTCTTATATATTATAAAAAAGCGTACTTTTTAGTTTTTTCAAACTATTATTTTTTCTTTACTTTTAGTCCATCGCTAATACTGAAGATCCTGGTAAGGATAATGGGACAAACTATTTAAATTATTGCATTGTCATCAGTTCTTGATAAGTGTGCAAAGTTTCAAATTAATCTGTGAGAATCACGTTCAAAGATTCCGTTACATAGATACATACACAGTAAGCTAATAAAAGTGTCTAAAACCAACTACCTACAGTTTTTTAATGTGCTTAAAAACAGTATAAGTATTGGTGTAAACTTTACTTAAGCCCAAACAGACAAGTGGCTTTTACAGCTTCATGATCCTGATCATATTTCTTTTAAAAGACGGAGTTAAAGTTTATTTTCAAACCCACAGCCAACTTCACAGATTCAACACGTATTTTATATTTCAGGATTGATAGACAAAATTCTAGATTTATAAATCATATGCTCGCATAGCATGAGATATATAGATGAGGAGCTCGTAGCTAAATAATAACAGCCGCACGGGTCGATCATCAAGGTTTAAGCAATGCTTGACGAGGTCGGTTCGTGGATGGGTGACCATTTCAGCATACCGAGTTTCTTCTGTGCCTCGGAAAGCACGTTAAGCCGTTGGTCCCGGCTGTCATTTGAAGATTTTGACAGTCGTTACGAGTAGTCAGAAGCTTGAGATCTGACACCAGTCTAGCCATAGCACCGTGTTACCCAGTTACTGGGTTGTGGAGGTCAGATAGGCAGTCGCTCCATGTAAAACATTGGTACTCAGCTGAATCCGGTAAGACTGGAAGCCGATCCCAATATAGTTGGGAAAAGGCTAGGCAGATTGATTTATGCTCATATGGCTATAATCCAGACCACAAACAAACACACCAGTTACTGGAAAATTGGGAATACCTAGCCTGTGAATTGCTTAATAATTAAACACGAATAAATTGTACCACCCACCTATTCTTGGTATTTACAAACTACGAGTAGATAGATACCACCGAAGTAGGTATATCTATAAATTCCCGCGTTAAGCTATGATCTAAAAATATCTCGTCTAGACGTGGCGGTGGCCATTATCACATATCCCAATTATGTTAGCAGAAGAGATGATAATAATATTATGTCAACGAAACACAAAGATTTTCCTGCTTAGGTATTTTTTTAACTTTCGATTAATTATATGGAGGGATAGAAATTAAACGGACCGTAAGTCATCGGGCTATATAATATATCATGTAGGTTCTCTTTTGGCTTATCACACTTCACACAACACTAATATTGTAAAGGTAAAAGTTTGTGTTTGTGTGTGTGTGACTGTGTGTGTTTGTATGTTTGTTACTTCTTCACGCTCAAACGTATGGACGGATCTGGATGAAATTTGGCACAGATAGATTATACTCTGAAATCGTATAAAGGATACTTTTTTATCCCGGGAATATATTCCTTTGGGATAGTTTTCGACATTAACGACAGTCCTAATATTTTCTGTAGTATTCTACCTACCCCCAAGAGAAAAAGGCGTGAGTTTATGTAAGTGTGTATGTCAAATCTTAAAATCATTCATGAGCTAACAAACAACGTAAAGCCTAAATTGCAGGGTCTAATTAATGAAATTTTACACAAGAGTTTCTTACTTAACGTAAGCGAACACAAAAAAAGGATTTTTGATTCTTCACCCCGGGAGGGGATAACAGCGAAACCAAAGATTGTATCAAAATTTGTAATTTTTGCCGATAGGAAATTCCATCGAGCACACTTCTTAATGTTACCACATGTTACTAAGTCGCCATCTTGAACGGCGACACAGAACAGCCAAGCTTCTAATCTTCAAAGGGGACATGCATAAGTGTTCCTAAAGTAAAGGCAAATAAAACGATCGTCTCAATGCCCGGGGTGGAAACTTAACGTCTTATAGAGAACAATTACAATCTTGGGAGAGGGGAATGCCTACAATATCAAAGAGAGGGAATCCTCTCTTTGATAGTGTGTTTGAAAGTGATTAAGACATTAATAATATTGTAGAGATACTATAAATAATAATAACAATAAAGAAATATTTATACAATTTTGCTTTGAAATAGGTTCGGGACTTGTAGGACAGATCTTCAGGCTCACACCACTTTAAAATAATCATATTTGACGGCAACTTAAATCAGATTATTTAAAACAATATTTCAAACAATTTTGATAGAGGTAAATCTATATTGGGGGAGGCCTATGTCCAGCAGTGGAGGTCTTTCGGCTGATATGATGATGAAATCTATAATTAAGGTGATTTTATTTGTGGAGTGTAATGTAAAGTGATAGTATTGCAGGATTGTTGTGTAGTGTGAGTGTATAGGGTTATTTGAGTATATCAATCAGTAAAATTAAGAGGGACGTATTTAACAATTATTTAATTGAGAGCTATACAAATGGAGAGTTTTTTTTTCTATTTGCTGACATTACAGAGATACTGGTAGATTTACGGAAAGCGTTTCCTACATTGACATATTATATTCTACCGATAGACAAGGCCACACATGAAAAAAGAAACAAATGCTGGTGAGTTAGAACTAAAGTTCGCTGCAGCGCTAAAATATTTATGTTGTCTAATCAAACTATTAAAACATGCAGCGCTAGATAGAGTTTAGTTTACTCGCGATCAAAACGCGTTTCGTTCGACTATGCTAGTATTATATTATCTGTGACATAGTTAAAAGTAAGGTGTACGCATTGCAGTAAAGTTAAGTCAAACAGAGTGAGTGTTCGGAACTTCAAATCTAGTGCGTTATACATATATATCTATGGACGTGTAATAAGTCGCCAAGAAGATTCATTATTAAGTATTGTCCCGCCTTTTTCATGATGGAAGACGAGTGATGAAAACTTAGACAGTTGGAAATTGTTCTATATAGTACGCATCTTGTCCTAATAAAGGACATCACTTAGACTACAAGTCACGCTATCAGCGATAAACCTCGTGAACGTGACCTTTCTGTAGCGCATGTGAATCCCATAAATTTTGATTTTTTTGATCTCCCGCCAGTCCAATCCACCGTCTCTTCTTATTTTCCTGTCAGAATGTGGCCACCGCTGGTGTCTGAGTTACTAAAGGCACCTCTTTGGAACCCCAAAGGCCCGACTTGGCTATTTCAGACTTATATTATCTTTATAAGTCCAGGTTTCCTCACGATGTTTTCCTTCACCGTTGCCTGCGATGTCCAAGATAAACATAGAAAGTACATATGAATTTTATAAAGTCACATTAACACAAGAGGCGAGGTCTTAGCCACTGGTCGACCACAACGTTATCTCAAAATTTTCACTATATATACCAAAAAAAAAACAATCACATTGCCCTAGTCCTTGCACCAATATATCACCACATTACACACAAACAGCGTGTTTAGCTGCTATATGACGTCACACGACGTGTTGCCTGCACCCCACTTGCGGCGGGACCAAAGCCTGGCTTTACGCTGTCCCGCTACACGTTTGTAAATCCACTCGCAGTTACACGGCATGTTTACATGTTGCGTGTCGGGGAAACGAGTGGCGGTTTTAGTTGTGGAAATAAAATATAGTGTAGGTATGGAAAATTCTGAAGTAGGTAGTACAGCAGTACACGTTAGGCTGCCCTAACTTGTGCTGTTCTATTTTTGTTTTGAGATTGAAATTTATATAGAACCTTAGCGTTTTTTTTGACAGCCTTGCGCTTGACCACTATCTCACCTGCTGGTAAGTGATGATGTGGTCGAAGGTGTTACACGCTTGCCTAGAAGTAGCCTATTCACTCTTGACTTAAAGACCCCGAGATTGTAGCTATCGGGAAACACAGACTCCGGCAGGGAATGCCACTACTTAGCTGTAGGCATAATGAAAGTATTTCCAAAACGTTTAGTGCGTATGGGTGGGATGTCCCCCATGTACCGTGTATGTCGCCGTACGTCTTGTATTTTGATGATGAACAGCGTAGCAAAGTTTCATTGAAGTACGAGGCCATATATTGTTACTGGGTTTGTTACCACTGATGTGCGATCTACTGTATCTTAATACATATTGTTTTAATTTGTTAACCGACTTCCCAAAAAGGAGGAGGTTCTATGTTCGACTTCATGTACTTCATGTTTGTTTTCTTTTTTTTTGTGTATGTTCACCGATATCTCCGTAAATTGTGGACCGATTTTGAAAATTCTTTTTTTGTTTGAAAACGTATGTTCCGAAATGTTGGTGGAGATCTGATGAAGAGCTTTGTAGATATACAACAGAACTCTTCAATAAACAACGGCAAATCTCTCGGGATTGCTGCAATTGCATGTCTGTTTATTGTTTATACCATTTCATAACAAAACATCACGCCAGTACGCTCTTATGAGGTACGCAGATCTCTCATTTCACCGGTTAAGTTCAAGTTTCATGAAATCAATTTTGGCGTTATAGTTACCTTACTAACTTGCCTATTAGGTAGGTACAACTAAAAAGTGAAAAATAAAAAAACTTTTTTGCAAAAAAAATACTACCGACTTCCAAATACAAAACTACAAAGTGAAAAATAACTTTATTTTTTGAAGTCGGTGTCCATAACGCAAAAAAATGGTACCTACGAAGGGCACCGACTTCAAAAAATAAAGTTATTTTTCACTTTGTAGTTTTGTATTTGGAAGTCGGTAGTATTTTTTTGCAAAAAAGTTTTATTTTATTTTACTATGTTGTTCCACCTTTGAGCAAAACTCTTCCCCATAGCCTTTCACTCTTCCCGGTGTGTATGTCCTGTGCCTTCTCCGAACAATCCGTCGCAAACGCCTCCAAGTCGTCACGCCAGCGTATGAAACGCCGGCATCTTCTCCGGCGACGACGACCGTTCTTCTGGCTCCCACTGCGTAATGCTAACAACTCTTGCTCATTTGTCCTGAAGTATTCTACAGATATAACCGACTCAATCTCATTTTAGTCTAGCAGCCTTGTTGCCCTTAACAGCGATTCCTATTTTGGAGCTTATCCTGTTAACAAAAAGTAATCATATTATTCATTGTAAAAAGTAACATCGTCGCGAATGGTGGCCGTGGATCTTGTAATAAGGCTATCTATAGCAATTAATGACGTAAATCATAATTTAGTAACTATTGAGTTGACACTACGGGACACAAAGTTTAGAAACATGTTAGCTAACCAGACTTTTACCTATCACGTCGTGTTTACACGTTTCTTGTCAATGTAGGCTTTATAAAGAATATTTTTTTGTACTTACTAGCAAAAAAACGTAGCAAAACCACGCGCAGACACGTTGTTTGCGTTTTGTTGCCAAATTACTATCACTAGTAAGTATTCCTAAATAACCGAGTTACGGCAAAAAGTGAGTATTCTTTGATCACCACGTAAGTAAGTACCTACTAGACATGATATATTCTTATTATTTCCTTTTATTCGTTGTAACTTACATATTTATGTTAAAATTAATCATACAAAAAAACATTTAAAAATAGCTTACCGCCGGACTCGGGAGTAGGAAACAAACTACCGGTGGTAAGGGCTCCAGACCTTCAGAGACAGGAACCTCCTCACAATGCGAGCCGTATTGAGGAGTACTGCCTTCTGTAACAGGCCCTTGATCCAACCGTGTAACGACAGCCTCGACAGTTGGTCGTCATCGGCACAGTTACCGATTTAACTATTTTTAACCCCCGTGTACCTACCTATTTATTTTTATATATGTGTATCTGTCTGTGGCATCATAGCTTCTAAACGAATGAACCGATTTTGATTTAATTTTTTGTTTTAAAGGTGACTTTATCGAGAGTGTTTTAAGCTATGTTTGATGAAAATCGGTTCAGCCGTTCTAAAGCTATGGACATTTTACTCTTTGAATCGGGGTGTTTTCGCAAAATATCGTGTCTTAATTACGTGTTCATTGATTGTCGATCGAAGCGTGTCAACTACTAGATATATTTTGTAGCATGAAATGCAAATGTAACGGGCGTTTTTAATATTTTTAAATTTCACTTGTTTATTATCTATCGTCATTTTAAACCAAAATTATTTCACAATTAGCTCACAAACTCATCCAAACACCCTCTTCTCACAGCTCGTAAATCTGCCGCCATTTTAAATATGTCCGTTCAATTAATTAATCCGTATCTGTCTATTAGTGCCAGCGGTACTTTTTGTGCCGGCAGTCAATTAACAAGGTATGCGGCGCGGGCGCATCCGAATGCTCAACTAGTCATGGACAGACAAATGAGCTTCTTAAAGTATGCGCTTTATTTGTTCAGGAATTATAAGGGCGGTGGGGTAGTGGGAGATGTGCGAGTTGCGAGCGATGGTAAACGATGGTTAAGGGAGAAATGATTTTGACAGGATTTTTCTATAGTACCTATAAATCTTTTACACGAAAACCAGAAAAACAAATACTTAGATACCTGTACCTACTTAATTTCCGTTTTTGAACACCAAAATTATAGCGCAGTTATTTAAAATAGAAAAACATCTATGTATATGTTTTTCTAAACATCTATGTATATGTTTTTCTAAACATCTATGTATATGTTTTACTAAAACTCTAACACAAAGTATTGTTCCATCGGTTATCTCCTTTATGAGAACTCTGAATCGTGAAATCTCGTGGAATATGTCTTCTTTGCCAGTTTTTTATTAGCAACTATTGTTTCATATCTGTATACTCACTAAGGCCGAGGTTTTCAACTCTAAATTATAGCAGAATTAATGTGACAAAATGTCATGCACGCGTCATCTGCTGTGATGGGCTGTTGAAAATTCATTCAACCAATCACAGCAGATAACGCGTGCTTGACAATTTGTCACATTAATTCTGCGATAATTTAGAGGTGAGAAACTCGGCCTAAGGATGGCTATAAGAAGCCATAGCCATAGTTAACTAATAGAGTTTTCAAATATCATCTCAATTTGTTGGTAAAATGGGTTTTTTAGTGAGCAAATTTAATACAAATTAACTCATTTGCTACTTTAATTTATGTAATGGGCCAGTGTTATTTAATTAATTAATGGACCCATAATGGACCCGTATTAGCTACTAACTCGGAGTTAGTAAAATAATCCGGAGTGATACAGACGAGCCTTACCCTCAGTTTCCCACCTTAAAATTATCGGAGAATTAATGTGACAAATTGTCAAGCACGCGTTATCTGCTGTGATTGGTTGAATGAATTTTCAACAGCCAATCACAGAAGATAACGCGTTTTTGACAATTTGTCACATTAATTCTCCGATAATTTTAAGGTGGGAAACTGAGGGTTGGTGATAAATGAAAATTAATCCATTGATTTAATCCTGGAAGCAATATAGAATAGAATAGGATATACTATACTTTATTGTACACCATAAAATTATAAACAATTACAAGCAATATATATATTTATATAATATTATTATCAACAGCTTAATTAAAATTAGCAGCCATAATTTAAATCATCACATATCTTGGACTGTTATCCGCCCTAACAATACGTATTTATCTGAACATCGCGCGTCGCTTGCACCAATAATATATCCGTCGTCGCGACATCTGCTCTTTATTTTATAGCACTAATTCGTACTGCATGTCGTGGAGCACCGGCTTTAACAAAAACATCTTTAATGAATCTCCCATACATTGTAATTTAAACTTTGTTACCATCGTTTTGTTGATCATTATCGCTTGAGTAATGATGGTGGTTAAGTCTAGTCTGATTGGGAGGATTTCTTATAAGTATATTTTCCAATAGGGTGTTTTATTTGCTTGTTGCTAGTGAGAAGTATTCTCAGTCGATGTTAAAGGATGAGCTGAAATAACAGTGAAGGGAAATTATGAGTTTTGTCTTCGTTCGGAATAATTTAACTTCGCATAAATTTGTTGGCTTATTAGCTTGCTGAAGTTATACTACTTTATTTTAAGATTATTTTATAAGAAACTAGCTGTTTCCCGCGGCTTCGCTCCCGTAGATCACCCCACAGGACCTAAAATAGCCTATGTCACTCAGGAATAACGTAGCTTTCCATAGGTGAAAGAATTTTAAAGTCCAGTAGGTTCCAGCCGGTACAAACAAAAAATCTTTCCTCTTTATAATATTGATTTAGATGGAAGATATTCTATCAGTACATTTTTTGTTGTAGGTATACACTGTAGTACAAACAAACAAGTAAAGATTAATTGTTCATTACCCATTGTTTAGTTTTAAGTTGCTATGTTTTCTTTTATGGGGTGACTCACTCAGTTTTAACAAATAAAGAAAAAAATATTTCCTCTACATAATATTGGTATAGATGGAAGATATTCTACCAGTACATTTAAAAAAAAAAAAATATGTCACTCAAAATTTATTTATTCCGATTTTTTACAATAAAATGAATAAACTTCGCTCGGAGAATACATTCAGTCAAACCGACGACTCGTTACGATAAATATGACAGAAATAGGTACATTTTTCAAATAGTATTTACCAGAAATAATATTTTACTATACGTATTTATTTTAGGCCAGCATAATAAAAAAATAAAAATATCAACTACAATTTAACATGTTGCAAATAAGATACATCCAATTATCCAAGTCTCGGTTTATGTTCAATATTATTACGCCCACTTTTATTCATATCCTGTTTTAGATCGTCAATTATACTTTCTGCAGCACTCGTAATGTCGTCAGCAGAACAGTCTCAAAATATTAACAGATTGTTAACTGTTTTACGCATATTTACCAAATATCTTTCTGTCTGTAAACCGACCGTATCACCGCTGTTTAGCACCAATCAAGACGCCATTTTGACTTCCGAAACTCAAAACTAAACGATATAAAACACACAGCCAATTTCGCTAATATTTATATATCCTGGCCACCATTAAAATTCGCATTTTAGTCATTTTACTAAACACAAAACTGTACACCATAAATTATATTTTAATGTTTCCGGACTTCGAATTTTCTTACCAATGTTACCACATTAAAAATTAATAGCCGTTTTAAAACTATTTCGCATTGGCAACACTAGCCACACGCGCCAACGGAGAAGGAAACGGAAATGTCCATTATATCATCTGAAAAACATGAATATTTTTATGAAAATGGCGTTATGAGGAAGCGATAAAAGTGTTATATTTATAACGTCTTTTAAGAGTTCAAAATCATATATGAGTTTTTAAATGAGTATTTAAAAGAGGAAAATTAAAAATGAGGAATGGTGCATTTTCTTTAATGATGATTTTCCTTTTCGCTTTTACCTACATCTACATAATTTATTTCAGACAACTACTTCCTGAACCGTAGGTTGCAAGTACTTATCTAAATTGTGTCTTGTGCTTCTATGAAGATTGCCCTATAAGTAAGATTTGTCTATAAGATTTGTTTTGTTACAAACCAATTCAACTGCATACAATTTAAATATCTTATGTATTCTTAGTGTAATATTTAAAAAAATATACCGCATGCAAACAAAATAGCCTACCAATTTATTAACAGCAAAAGCATAGGAATAGTCAGCTCTGCTGGGACACAGCCCTCTCCGTGCACTCACTCCAGGTTAACAATAATTTATTTATTTATCAAGCCATATCAATTTATTTTTTATTAGGTATTTAACATTTTATTTAAAATTATAAACTAAAACATAACACACTTATAGACAAACTATATACAAATACGTATCAAAAGGAAAGGTCTCATTGGGCGACGAAAATTCGCCCACATCGTTGTCGACGGAAAACGTGCCGAAACGAATATATAATAAATAACAGAAGAAAAATTACAAATAATAGAAGCCTGAACTAGGCAGTTGCATCTATCTTAGAAGTTATAGTAGGTTGCCATGCGGCTGAAGATGACAAAGAAAGCACTTAGGCCATGATCAACCAGTTAGATACCCATATCCTTCTACCACACAACATGTCCCTAACAGCAATCCTCTCCTTGTTACAGTCAAAGACCACCTCCAACACTCGGACATCGAAGCAGACGAAGTCGAAACCGATGACCAGACCTCGAACCTCGATGACGACATCCTCACTCAATCAGACCTGGACGAGAACGGCGACCCTAAAAGCCCGACCAGCTCGAGTTCGAAAAAAGGGAAGAGCAGCTCCTCTAGGGACTCCAAAGGAGGAACAAAGCCTAGACGAGCTAGAACAGCTTTTACGTATGAACAGCTGGTGTCCTTGGAGAATAAGTTTAAGACGACGAGGTATTTGTCGGTCTGCGAGAGGCTTAATCTAGCGTTGAGCTTGAGTTTGACGGAGACACAGGTGAGAAAGCTATAATGATTTTAGAATTTGTTTTATAGCCAATAAAATACTAGAATTCATTGGATTTGTGCCCGTTTGCTGGCTTGTCCCCTATTGATATAGAATTTAAACGTAACTGGCACTATGCGGGTGTACGTATGAAGATATACATAAATGCCCTACTCTACGAGAAATTCAGGCGTTTATTTATTTATTTAATACTTCATGCACACAAATGTACAGAGGCGGACTTAATGCCTTAGGCATTGTCTACCAGTCGACCTTTGGGTGATGCAGAGACAATTAGTGGTAGGTGCAATATTTAAAGTAAATCACGATACCTAATATTCAAATACAAAGCTATACATACATACTATAAATACATACAATAGTTACTCAAACATATAAACTTACACTAATACTTAAACAGTTAATAGTAGCAGTTATCATTAACATAACATCTTCATACGAACATGCTCGCGAGCTTTTACATAGGCGTTATATTCTGTGTTAGTAAAATAATCTTCATAACAAAGAGGAAAGAGGTAATATACCGGCACAAAAAGACAGTAACCATTTCCATCAAACCTTGAAAATATGAAGGTCTACACTATTCTAAAAACTCTTTTCTCCACAGGTCAAAATCTGGTTCCAAAATCGCCGCACGAAATGGAAAAAGCAGAATCCGGGGATGGACGTCAACAGTCCAACGGTTCCACCACCTTCAGCTGGGGGCTTTCCATCAGGGCCTTATCCTGGGGGGCTGTTGTACTCCCACGGGGTTCCATACCCGTTCACGGGACCTGGCCCTTATGCCCCATACTTCCACCATCTCGCAGCCAATCATCATCACTCGCATGGTAGCCTGGGACACTCTCACACGTGATTGTGGCAGCGCCCAGGGTCTCAAGACCCTAGGGTCGAAAAAGAGAACGAAAATAGTTGTGGACTACCAAATTAGTGACGTTGTGGACTCCATAGTGTTGTGTACGGACATTTTTAACCCTAAAGTCTGTTCACTATAGTGGGATACGGTTGACAATTTAAAAATAATAAGCTATTGTATATTGACAAAGAAAATGAGTTCGTGATTCGCTTTTTGCCGACAAAAATTTAATGTTGAGACACAATTAGGCTTCCTGAATCTAATTTGGTTTTTTGCATTTTATTTAAATGACATGTGTCCCAACAATAATGAAAGTTAAATAACATGCATAGTAATTTGAATTTCGTCTTTCAAAGGAACTTAATTTAAATGTCACAATTGACCATTATAAGTGAACAGACTATAGTTTGAAAGTGACGGAACTGTATAATAATAGTGCAATTTATTTAAGTTAACATTATGAATCGATTGTGATACGTATTTAATAAGATAAATAAGGTCTTTATGGTAATTGTAAGTTTAAGAAAATACTAATCAAGACAATTGCCTCTACTTGTCAAAACTTATTCTTGGGCAATGATGAATGATGCTTTATTGAAATGATTCAATCAACATTGTTTTTGTATACTGCAACATTGCTGCTTTTAAAATATTTCTTTGCAGATAAGTAATTTTGCGCATAATGATCTCAAATTATTTCATTGCTTGATTTTTTTCTGACAAAACTTCATTTATTTGATAATTCGAGGGACAAAGGACCATTTTTTTTGTAAAATGAACCTGACAAAATTCGCCAAAGACTGGAATTATCCATTGAATAAATACAATAAAGTTTTATGTACCTACGTATTTGTACTATTTATTTATAAATTAAACTTTTAGTAAACTGAAACTTGGTCCTTTGGTCCTAACTTTTGTTACATTTACCAAAAGTCTGCTTTTTAATTAGGTAGGTATAATTGAAACATATTTCGCAAATTGAACACCAAACGATATTAACTAAAAATGTAAATAATTAATATTAAGCCATGTATAAACCTTTTGTAAATATATCAGTTACTACATAAGAATATGCTATATCCCAAGAAACTGCTTTTAAGCTAAGCTGGTGTAATTTATTTCTATGATTTATCCTTTTGTATCTTGCTTAATTTGTATAAACTTTTCAATGATTGATATAGTCAGGATTGTGGGTCCTATTTTTATGAGACTTCTGAGGTGTTATTTTTTGTTGCAAAGGTAGCCATAGCCAGCTGGGTTCTGAGGTTAATTAAAATACAATTATTTTATGGTAGAATTTGTTCGCATTTTTTTATCCAATCGTCCATTATAAGTTCCTGTCAAAATTCAACCGGAATTGCGTGACACACTTGCAATTCACGTTGACAATTTAAAAATATAAAGAATTGTTGCAAGGAAAATAGAAAACAACGAATTAGGGATTAACCTCCAAATCCGATTGCAATCGAAACTTTGTTACGCAATTGGGATGTATTTTTTATTTATTTAGATACCTGCTATCAATGCAATGATCATTTATGTATTATTAAAACAAATTAAACCCTATCCTGCAGCCTCAGTTTATACTATATATTTTAATCATGAACTTATCTACGACAAAATATTTCTAGAATCAGAAAGCTTGTTCAGACAAAACTTATAGATAGGATTGAAAATCACAGTTATCACTTATTTTTAACATAATTTTATTGTGCTTAAGACAATAGAGATCCATCTATCAATAGGTAAACCAAACTTATATTTCTCCGTAATAAACCTTAACCCATTGTTTGTATCCAGCCAAGAACTGATGTGAGTCCCATTACACGGTCTACAATATAATTGCGCAATAGAATTTATGCTTCCTCAATCTTGTGTTCAATCGTAGTTCAACATTTTATTGGTCCTGTGAGTCAAATCATAGTTTAAGAAAATCATTTGGTAATAGTTTTTCGTCATTATAAATGGCAATATAAATTCAATAAAATCTTTGTTTGTGATATTGTTTTACTCAGGAAGTCAGGACATTGAACCAAATAAGAAAATTCCTAATGTAAATTATTTGACCTCAGATATGTTTTTGTAGACCAATTTTTTTTTATTTTTTTTATTTGTTATTGGTTTGCTCTTGACTCTAGTCTAAGTCATAGGTGACAGAGACAGAGTCAACGGTGGTGTGAATATGTCTACAAATAACGACCTCATATTATGTTTCGTCCCCTTGTCTGAACACGCTTCAATATAAATAGTATAAGTATTTGCTAATACAATGCTCAACGCTGTACATATTTGTAATTAACTAGTTCGGCCACTACATTAACTCGATGTTGACATAAAATAGTTTCAAGTTATATTCAAACTGGTTTTATTTACCTACATATAACCTCCCAAACATATTGACTGTTTATCTAAAGATTCTCTGAACACTAAACGGTCTGCGAAAAGGATAAACGTAACACTGGTAGAAAATCATCATCTTGGAGAAAAGAAAAAAAAAATCAACATTTCTTTGACTTAATCATCATCATCATCATCATTGATCATCTGTCTACCATAATTGGGGTCGGCTTTCAGAATATCCGAAGTCAGCCGAATACCAGTATTTCGAGTGGAGCGACTGCCTACTCCTGTTTTTTTTTAATTGTTATTCATGACCATAGATACAAGTCTTTCAGTCGGATACATAGATGGGTTTTAACATTCTTTAGAATGCGGATGTAACAGATTGTAATGTGTTTTGGAGTATTTGGCAGCAAATTGTATCGAGTCAGCCTTCCCAGTAAGCTTTGCGGAGGTAACAATAAAACTCTCAGCTCCACTAACCCGAGATCGCTTCTGTCAATGATTGCACATATTGTTCAGTTGTGTAGACAGTTGAGAAACAAAACTACTCCAATTTTTTATCACAATATCCACAAGCCAAAACCTCCTGCCTACTCCTTGGTAAGAAAAGAATGGTTGCCATTTTCGGGCTCCAAACTGCTGTCAGTCAACGGCGACTTACCCTCAGTTTCCCACCTTAAAATTATCGCAGAATTAATGTGACAAATTGTCAAGCACGCGTTAGCTGCTGTGATTGGATGAATGAATTTTCGACAGCCAATCACAGCAGCTAACGCGTGCTTGACAATTTGTCACATTAATTCTGCGATAATTTTAAGGTGAGAAATTTGAGGATTAGAGTGTGCTTTTTGATGTATGGATGTATTGGGATGTCTACAGATCAACACCTGAAAGTTAAGATTGCTCATTAGGTCTAAGAAATTAAATTTGCATGCCTTTTTTCAACACATGAATTTTTAAGGATTGAACTAGTCAAAAAGTTTATTTTTATTTTTCATTAATACGCTCGCGATTGACCACTAACTCATCTGATGGTAAGCGATGGTGTGGTCGATGGTAAAGCTATTTGCACGGTCCACCAAGTAGACATTCTATGGATTATCTTCATCATGAAGCCAAATCCATCCATCTGTTTCTATATTTATGACACTTTTACTGCTTCTTATTTACACGATACCATACATTTATTATTTATTAAATTCATGGGCGGGAGCGATAGGGGAAGTCCTATCGCCTCGAGTCATCTTAAGGGGTGGGACTACCCTTGTAAGTCCTTAAATATTTAAGATGAAAAATAGTGCAATATGAAAATAACATTACATAGTGCATAAATAATAAGATTTGAAGTTTGCGGTCGGAAGGACCAAATTTTTCGACGCGTAATAATTACAAACATGAGTACCTAAGCCTTACCAACTCATCGGTACCAGCAATATGTTATATTATAAGTAAGTATACTATGTAAGCTAAAGGGTAAGGCAATTATTGAGTATGAATATGGATTGAGTCGGGGAAGAGCAAAGAAACTATGAATGGACTTTGTGATTAAGAATTGAAGATTAAGACTAAAAGAGAAGTAGATATTGGAAATGCCCGATCTAATGCCACCTAGCCCGTTTTATCATCGGACTACCAGACGTACGGCGATGCGCCATAGATACATGGTGGACATCCCACCCATACGCACAAAACGTTTTGGAAACATTTTTATTATGCGTACCTACGCATAATAAAAATGTTTAATAAATGGTTAATGTCGCTTACCAACAGGTGAGATAGTGGGCAAGCGCGAGCCTTTAAAATATATAAAATAAAAAAAGATTATGAAGAAGACACATTGGATCGATACCAAATCAAATTGGTGTAGGCTTATGGAGGAAACGAAACAATGATAATGATGTTAATCTAAGGTTAAAGCTATTAAATCTCTTGAGAGCTTTTTATTTGCAAAGTTTGTTTACAAAATACGGGTTACTCGTTTAATTGTTAAAAGAATCAAAAGCCATGAAGAAACTGCTTATACTTCATAAAATATACCTTGATCTTTGCGACAGTTGTCAGTATCAGTACAGTAACAATAGCGCTTGACAGGCTAACAATTACGTAACATAACGTATACGTCAGTTTGACATATGTCGCAGAGATCAAGCTATCTTAGAATTATATAAACAAGCACCAATTCAAAAGTCGACTGACAAAGTCAAATTAAGGACTTCATTTTGATATAACATTCATGCTTACCTAAGTACTACTGATATAGCAAGTTATAGAGAATAATGTGTTAAACGAGAAAAATAGACAAGAAAAAACCATGAAAAATGGAAACCTCGAAAGCATCGCAACAGGCTCTTCGTTAAACCAACAAAATCAAAAACAATCCTTGACAAAATTGGCAAATACATCAAAGAATAAATAATTGACACCTACAACGACCAGAGACTTTCACGCGCTCTCAAAAACCACAAATGATTGACATCTTTACATCTATCCATCGAGATTAACTAGCTAAAAATGTGTTGAACGGTTTTTTTTGAACGCGGCCTTCTTTGAGCGAATCCAAAATGGCGACTAGTCATCTGTCATTTTTAATTGCATGTCAAACGGCGCGTACAGGATGGTTTGCCGACGAGAAGGCATTAAGTATATTTAGTTTATTGCGTTATAAACGCGGCTATTATTGGGAATCCTAATTTGAATTTGGCTACTGTTCCGTTGGAAGAATGTGGAGGATAATTTATTGTAGTTTACTCATTCTTCTGTTGGGTATAGCTCTAGGAATTTCATGGAATAGGTTGCATAGAAGCTGGATGACTCACTACTTCAGACATTTTAGTCTAGGAAAATTGGGGTTTCACCATATTAATTATAGCGTAATAGTTAATAAAAAATGCAAATTATTTAGAATTATTTACTTATCAATAATTTATATACTATATACGGCGTGTTTTTAATCGTGACTACAAGGTTGACCTCGAATGTTAAAACATAGACTGTGCGCGCCCTGCCCTCTCTCTCGAAAATGGTTCAAGATATTTAAAAAATGTGTTGTAAAGAATTTAATCCTCTCCAATATTTATAATAAATAAAAATAGCATAAAACCCAAAAAAAACGTTTTTTTTTACCTTTGACCTTGGAATATCTGTAGTCGCGGACACCCTACGATACTCGTAAGTAGGTTTTGAGACAAGTTTTGGGTGCCAAAATAAAGGTTTATACAACTTTATAGCTGACGCGTGCTTGACAATTTGTCACATTAATTCTGCGATAATTTTAAGGTGGGAAACTGAGGGTAAGCCTGAGTTCTTTAGGTTACTCTTAATTCCAGTAAAAGTAACTGATCCTAAGGGTTCGGTCACTAGAGCGAAGCTGCTTAAGTGCTAACTTTATTTAAATAACAACTCTAGAAGATCTAAGTTCAGATTCAACTTTTCCAGACACAACCAATAAACGCATGCGGCATCCATATTCCATTAGATTCGAAACTGAAACCGTTTAGAATCAATAAAATCGTTCCGACTGACCGGAATAGGATGTCGTTTGAGTGTTTACAGTCCAATGCTGGCTCTTAACGACTCGATGGCAGGACATCAAAGTAAAACCAGCCATCGACGTACTAATGATCGCTTTGAACGTCATAACTGTTTTAGAATTTAATGTCTTAATTTGTTTAAGGACTGGATTGTGGTTTCGTTGGAAAATGATGGGAGGGAGAGAGATAGAGCTAATAGTCTTTAGGGACAAAATATCTAATTGTCTTATTATGAATATAATTATAATTCAAACTTGTTCAGTCGTTGAGATGTAGTACTTCACATCCAAACATAAAAAAGAATTTTCTTATGCGTACTAAGTATACGCAAGACTCAGATCTTAAAATATATTTGTTTCTATTATATTAATTTACTTATTTAATCTGCGAAATACCAGCTTGATGCACTTGAGTCGGTTGACAGACGGGGCAAGAGGCTTATTGGCAACGATGCACTGGCCGCGTCAAAGCTCCAGAGCCTCGAACATCGACGCCGAGTTGCCAGCCTGTCGGTTTTTTATCGGTTACATTTCGGGGAGTGTGAGACGGAACTGCACAATTTGATTCCGCCTAGTCCTTTCTATCATCGGACTACAAGACGTACGTCCATGCGCCATCAGTTCATGGTGGACGTCCCACTCATACGCACAAAGCGTTTTGCTAATACTTTCATTGTACGCACAGCTAAGGAGTGGCAATCCCTTCCGTAGTCTTTGTTTCCTGATAGCTACAACTTTGGCGTCTTTAAGTCAAGAGTGAATAGGTTACTTCTAGGCAAGCGTGCTTCACCGTAGACCACATATTCGCTTACCATCAGACGAGATAGTGGTCAAACGCGAGCCTAACTATAATAAAAAAAAAGAAAAAGGTCTAAACAGAAGAATATTATTTTTGCCAGTACGCCAACAGCCATTTTAGCAGCAGTTGGCGCATTTCAATACAAGACCAGTAAAATCAACCTTCATTCAAATTCCACAAAAAAAACCTTTAACTCTTTCCCTCACTCACAAGCGCCACAGAATCCATCTCAAATTCACTCCCATGCACTGCACCGCATTTATTTCACAATAAACTATTTATATAACGTTTCTTCAGACGTTCGACAAGAACAACTGGCAATTAAAAGTGACAAATGGTATGAGTTATAAGTCCTCTCATGTCATGTTGTAACGGTGTGTTCGCTTCAAAGACTTCACACCGGCTTCAGATCTTTTCACTGGCCACTTCACACTTGTTGACAGCGGCGTGATAGTTAAAAAAAATGTTTAAGAAAAAAATGGTGTTTTTTTTTTGGCTATGGTCCTTTGATACGTGGCTGTGAAAGTTTGGGGCTTCTGGTATTACGTGTTGTTTGGAATGGTCGTTTTAATTCGTTAATACTTTTATAAAGGTTTCTCGTTATATTAATCTTCATCTTTGTTTAGATTTTAATGAGATTCCTATTGTTTTATAGCAAGTTTACCTAATACTTTTTTAATGTGCTTCAACATTTCAGCGTTAAAACCACAGATCAGATTAACTTTTATCTGTTCTGTGGTTAAAACCTTATGGAAATGTAAGATTTTCGTGGGATAGGCGCTGCATCAAATTTTTAAAGCTAGAACCAAAATTATATCTGGTTTTTGTCTTATCTCGGCATTTTCCAGTTTTAGAGTCAAAGTCAAATATATTTATTTCAACTATTCTATTAAAAGGCACTTTTGAACGTCAACAATTAAAATTTACAAGTAATAAAAATTGATTTGACTTTCATTGATTTTTTTCCCTTTGATAGAATTGCTCGTTTTAATTTTTATAAGAAATAGGTACCTAGTTCATCAATTAAAACACCATCCGAAATATTCCTAATATATTTAAAAGAAACATTAAAAGATTATCCCAAATTAGCGCGACACTAATTGCGTTTAGATTTTAAATGTGACGATTAATAATATTGGACCATAGACTTTCCGCCATAAACAAGGCGGTATATCTAGGCTGTTGGCGCTTGCTACTCTTGCAAGTCGAGTCGTTAGCTTTTGATGGATGACAGATTAAAAAAAGATAAAAGCAAATGTCCGGTAATGTTATGACGCGTGACCGTTGGCTGTATAGCCTTGTCGTCTAGTACATTAAAAAGCGATAAATGTTCCAAAGAAAAGTGTACGAAGACAATTTTGTAAATTATTAGTGGTCGTTTGTGGGACAGAAATACGTTTTCCCATTTCGACATGTTGTATTAAAATTATATTTTTTAGATATCTTATCGTTTGTTCCAATGTGAGTTCGTCTGTAACTCATTTGTGAAATATGGTTTAGTGGTTTTTAAATAGTAGTTAAAAAACACTAAAGTTTATTTTATGCATTTCCGTGTTTTCTGAGCTGTTGGTTCAATTTATGATGTCGCGTTTATAAATTCAAATTCAAAATATTTTATTGTGGGCATATGTTAGTAATTACAGGTCTTAAGAATAAATTAGAGTTCCAATATGTCCTGCCTAATAGGCATACAATAATTATGTACCTAGTGGAATTACATTTGAAATTGTTTTACATGTCAAATTTAGTTATTATAAATGTCAAAATATCAATATACAGTCAAATTAATACATGGTCAAAAATACAATCAATAATTCAAGAAATCTTGGATCGTGTAGTATGCTTTATCAATTAAAAAGTTACGAAGTTTATTTTTAAATAGTGGAACTTCCCTAGTGCTCAGAATGTCAATAGGTATTTTGTTGAATATTTTTGATGCCATGCCAAAGAAGCTTTTGTTAAACAGAGCCGTCTTATGTGGTAGATTAGAAATTTTAAACATGTGTCTTTTCGATTTGAGTTTACCAAATAGATTTTCATTTGTCTTTATAAATACGGCTACTTCATATATATAGATTGCAGGAAAGGTCAATATTTTTAGTTCTCTGAAATGTGGTTCACATGAGTCAGGAACACGGATACCAGCAATCGCACGTATACACCTTTTTTGCGCTTTAAACACTAAATCTCTATTAGTGGCATTGCCCCAGTATATGACTGCATACCTCAGTGTAGACGAAACATAAGCATGGTATGCGGTCAAAAGAACTGATTGGTCAACAATTTTGGATAATTTATATAAAGCATATGAGTACTGATTAAGTTTGTTGCATATTGTGTCAATGTGTGTTTGCCAAGTCAGATCAGTATCTATCCACAGCCCCAGAAATTTAACGCAGCTGACTTGTTCAATTTTCGTCCCATTATAATGAACATTGATTTTATTATTTTTATTGTTTCGCCCGAAATTGACTAAGTTAGTTTTTCCTAGATTGATAGTTAAGTTATTAATCGTCAGCCACTTAATTATATTTCGAAGAGTGGAATTTATGTCATTTTCAATATTTTGACCTGTAAAGATGGCTGTGCTGTCATCAGCAAAAAGGATCAAGGGATGCTGTGAAACTTTGGGCAGATCATTAATGTAGATCAAGAATAGCGGTGGACCTAACACGCTACCTTGAGGCACTCCATATAGTACTTTTTTGGGCATGGACTCATTTTTTTGTTCGGTATTATTTAAAAGATTAATATTATTTATTTCTACTACTTGATATCTGTCATTTAGATAAGATTCTAGAAGTTTATGGACGTTGCCCCTTATTCCATAACTGTACAGTTTGTTTAAAAGTGTTCCATGGTGCACACAATCGAACGCTTTTGTCATATCCATAAACATTGCAGAGACAGGAACATGTTTATCAATATTAGTATACACTGTTTTTAAAAGGTCATAAATTGCTAAATTAATCGACTTATTTTTCCTAAAACCTTTTTGTTCCTTAGCAAATAGGTTGAACTTCTCAAAGTGAGTATTAATTGCATTATATATAATTTTTTCAAATATTTTTGAAAAAATAGGGATAAGTGCTATTGGTCTGTAACATGCCATGTCTTCCTTGTTATTTTTCTTAAAAAGTGGCTTAACTACGGATTTTTTAAGTTTAGTCGGAAACACACCATGTTCAATACATAAATTAAATATATGACTGAGTACTGGGCTGATGATTAGAGCCACTTCCTTTATTGAGGATGTTGTTATGTCATCATAACCAGTACTTCTGGTATTTTTAAGTGATTTAATTATAATATTAATGTCATAAGGTATTACAGGATTTAAATACAGAGATTTATACGAGCTACTGGGTAATGTCAATTTGTTATTAATAGATGTCAAATTTATATTAGGATTATTGTCATTAAAATTGTCCGCAATTGATGAATTATTATTATTGAGTACATTTATTGGTTTTATTAAATTGATATAATAATTATTAAATTCTTCAGCAATTGCTCGTGGGTCTGATATTAAATTATTGTTTACTTTTATTTTATTAATATTTTCTTTCGGAAGTTGGGTTTTGTTTGAGTTTATAATTTTCCATATGGCTTTCGATTTGTTCTCTGCATTGGATATTAAGTAATTATTTTGAGACTTTTGGGTAAGTTTAACAATTTTTTTGAGACGATTACTATATTGTTTGAGAGCAATTTTCTTGTCTACACTAGGACTGAGTCTATACTTCCATAGTTGTTTTCTTTTTTGCCGACAACATTGGCTTATTCCCTTAGAAAGCCATTTCGGTTTTTTAATAATGGTGTTTTTAATTTTTATAATTGGAAAACAGAGGTCATAAAAAAGTTTATAATGTTCGAAAAATATGTTGAATGCTACCTCTGGATCATTAGTTGTGTAGACATCATCAAAATTTAAGTTCATTAAACATTCTTTAAATTTAGTTAGGTTTTCTTTACTAAAGTCTCGCCTTTTTGTATACCAAAAGTTGACAGTACAAGTTTTTTTAACGGGGAATTTTAATAATTGTGCCGTGTGATCTGACATGCCTAAGTCAATGACGTCACATTTGCTACCTCTAATATTATGGAAAATGTTGTCAATGCAAGAGTTACTCTTTGGCCTTGTTGGATTGTGTGTGCCAATCTTCATATCAAAGCTGGAAATAGTATGTTTAAGTTTCAAAGAACTGGAGGTTCTTTTTAACAAATCAATGTTAAAATCACCACAAATAATAGTTTTAGTTAATTTTCGATTGCGTAATTTGTAATGGATTGTATGAAGTATGTTAAAAAAACGTATTAAGGTCATTTTGTATAGTTTTTGGAGGTCGGTATATACATATAATCACCACATTATGATTCAGAAGTTCAATGGCGGAACATTCCACTACATTAGGAACACTGAGGCTAACTAAGTCTTGAAGAACTTTATATTTATGAATATTTTTTACAAGTACACACGATCCTCCATTTCTGTTATGTCTATTACAACTTGCCGCTAAAGTGAAATTTGGGATGGTCAGATACATAAGGTCTGAGTCAACCATATTATGTTCTGTAATACATAAAATATCAACTTCCTTCCCAGATTTTTCTAGGTTTTCCATAGTTACACATAATAAATCAGATTTGCTTATCAATCCGTTGAGATTTTGATGCATGACAGTTAGATTATTATAAACGAAAAAAATGTTTGTTACTATCCTGGTTTCCCAAACCAAAACTATGACAACCATCTTCATTCGTAGTCAGAACAGACTCAGACTGTGGCAGAGTAACAATACTAAACATGTTTATCTCAGTTATGAGCTCCAGAGCATCATTTAATATTGTGTTAATACCGTTGTTATTAATTGCCCCTGACCACTTATTAAACGAGGTACAATCATAGCTCAGATTTGAGTTGGAGTCAAGTACATATGCATACTCATGCGACATTACGTCTAGACAAAGTAAGTTATTAAAAATTTCAATTCTTCCATTAAACATATTTGTGTAGTAATTAAATTTATACGTGGGTAGACATAAAATGATATTTGTGTTATTTATATCTTTGAGGGCGGTTCTTATAAAAGATATCAATTCAAAGTAATCTTTCGTCCTTTCAAAATCCTCGGGGCCAATCAATATGATGCAGTAGTCATTCATAGTGTACTGTTGCAATTTAGACTTTAGACCTGTTAACAACAGTTTAACTCCGCAAGTAGGCTTTAAATAATGACATGTTTCGTAATCATTCAGGAATACATCCATAGCTGTTGTTAGGATGTTATTATTCTTGTTACCACTTATAATACAGAGTTTATTCTTCCGCTTAATTTCCTTTACATTGCGTTTGTTTTCTGATCGTATATTATGATCCATTAGGTCTGTTCTATTTAGTAATATAGAAGAATCTGAGTTTTTGGGTATACTTTGTATTGGCTGGCCTGCTAATAGTAAGGATTCTGTTTGTGTCTCTCTGTTCTTATTTAAGGATTTCTTTCTGGGGGTAAACTTTTTGTGTTTTATAACTGGGCTGCTAATTTTTGTGAAGAGATCATTTTTCCTTTGCATGTCTACGTTTATTTGCTTAAGGTTACTATTTTCCAAAGAAAGAGACTCGATTTCCTGATGTGCGCTATTCAAATCCAACACAAGCCTGTCAATTTGTTCCTTTAGCTTCGTAATTTGTTGTTGTTTTGCATCATTAATGTCATCATTGGATAAGTCGGGTAGGCTGGAAACAGTATCCTCGAATGTACTATTATTTATTGTATCGGTGACGGTGTTGGAATCCGATTTAGTACGCGTACGGCGCATAGTAACATTCTCGAAGAAATTCATTTTCGTTTCTTGCTGTCGTATCTCTCACACTTCGGTTGAGAATTAGTAAAGACAGTTCAATTAGAATTAGAAAAGACGAATTCTTAATTCACAAAAAGTGTATATGAGTCAGTGAGATTTGAACCTGTGCCACACTGAGTACCAGTAGTGAGGTTGTTCATCTACGCCACGGAAGCGCTATGCGATAGTTCGAAATTATTGGTCACTATGTCCACTGAGTCATACTCAGGCGACGACGGAGAGAGGAGGCGGTAAGTGCGGGGAGTATCGAGCGCGCTGCGGGTTGTCGTAGGTCAGTGCCGACGGCCGTTAGATTTTTTTCAAACTTTAAATTTTTATCACGGTTTATTATCACTGTAACTTTGCTTCACTCAGACGTATCACGGTAAAACTTTCACAGATCGATGAGTCACTTCACTGGCTTTAAGGCAGTAGTAATTTCAAGTGATAAAGTGCACCAAATACGACTTGTTCTATTTAAAAAAGTAGGAGTAAGTAAACACACAAGCTACAAGTTTGCCAGTTGCCGTCTGATGATCTGAGTTTAAGTCTTGATTGGCTAATTAAGACCCAGTTTCTGGAATGAAAATTATCTTAAAATCCAAAGACCAAAGCTGCGTCCGCCCTTTTTGCGTTGACCATAGCCAAATGACATTTTTGTTTTTTTGCTGTTTTTTTTATTACAAGAACAAGGGGCTGACAGGTATTAAAGAAACAGTCACCCGATGCTGCGATACTATTGGTTGATGAGTATGTCGGCGTTAATTTAGCGGGCGAGCCCTGCAAGCTAAAATACTCCTTACGGTGATCAGATATAGCTTTGGCCGATTGTACGTAACTGGGAAAAGCGGAAAAAAGATTTTTTTTTGCCAAAATAAAATTATTATCTCGATTCTATCTTATATAACATTTAAATATAAGGCTAAAAGCGTCCTGGCATTTTTGTCTCCGACCAGCCGTTTGTCGTAAAAATGATGTCGAAGAAATCCTTAAACAAAAACATTTTTGAAAAAATTTTAGTGCGCTTTTGGAAATTTAAACTTTATCATTGATTTTTATTGGTAATATAGTAGATCACCCGAAAAAATCAATGTAGTATGCATAGTATGTAATAAAGAATAATTTTAAACGATTTTCCAGAATTAGTCAAGTAGCCTATTATCTCCCTCTTGCATTGCAACATTGCAGCATTGTTTGAATTCTGAAAACATATGGATTACTTCATACGTATACGGCACCAGTTATTTTGGTCAAAAGAATTTCCAGTAAAATTCAAACCCAAATGCGATACATTAATAAGCCATTATGAGGCACTTTTGAAAGTCAATACATTTTAATTTACACGTAATAATAATTGATTCTATCGTCCATTCATAGAAGTAGTTTGTTAAGGAGAAGAACGGACAAGAAACTTCAAATTTACTATACAAAAAGCTGTTTATAATACATTAATTTCATATACTCACAACACTACTGTACTACGTATAGGTATAAAGTATTACAAGCACTAGTTAATAGGTAAATTCATTCATTTGATAAATAGGAACATGGTTCTCACATACTTACAAATATTGCAAACATAGGCAAATTATCCAATTCAACAACAACGGAACAGTGTGTGAGTCAATTTCTTAGAACAAAAAAAGCATCACAATATTAATATGAATATATAAATTAACCAGTTGTGATTTTGTCTACACTAACGATTGCCATATGGAGCCGGACCAGCATGTTTACAAGAATTCTTATCTATACCAATATTATAAAGAGGAAAGAGTTTTTTGTTTGTTTGTTTGTACCGAATAGGCTCCAAAACTACTGGACCGATTTCAAAAATTCTTTCACCGTTGGGAAGCTACTCTATCCCCGGGTGACATAGGCTACTTTTTATCCCTGTATTCCCACGGGAACGGGAACTACGCGGGTGAAACCGCGAGGCGTCCTCTAGTCTTAAATATAAGCATCCAATTTGTAATACCTATGCTTATGTTTACAGAATGTGCTTTTATACAAAAGTTTTAAATTTTCTCTCTTTTGGTTTTATTATATCACAAGGTATTTTTTAATAGAATTCAACACAGTAGGTAGTTATTTTAACCAAAACCTTTTGTCTCCAACGGGGAGATCCAAGACACAGAAAATAACATATTTGTGAGTGGTTGACCAAAAAGGGACCTGGAGGGATTGGAAACCGTTAATTTTTTTTTTGAATTTTTTAATCTGTGGTCTTTTAGCTTTGTTTTGGTCTAACCAGAATATTTTTAGGTGCTGTAGTGTTTTTTTTATGATTTTTTTTGTGAGCCGAGGCAGTTAGAAATACATCAAGCACACGAAATTTCAAACGCGATTTACTCGAAATCAATTATTTTCCCTTGAGGTCCCTTTTTGGTCAACCACTCACATTTAGTTAAGTCTAATGTTGCCAGAAATCTATTTTAGATCCAAAAGCATAATGAGCCATCATAATATTAAGAGCATGTAAAATGGACGCTCAGTATAAACGTTATGTTTAATTAAATGTATTTGCGGTCATTACGACCGTCAACGCTCGGGCTTTTGATCCGGTCACACCGAGTCAAGTCAGGCGGCGGAGTTGTATGACAAGTGCTGTCATGCTCAATATTTCGTGTTAGTGGAGGTAAAATTAGTCAGGTTTAGAGGTGGTCGCGATTTGGGTTGGGTTTTGTTGGGCCACTTTAGGCGTTTTTTCTGTTCTGTACAGAAACAACAGATACAGAAATAAAGATCCTTTAGTATATATGGCTTATTAATTTAACTAATTTATCTATTTATTAAAACTTCATGCAACATAATGGTACATAGGCGGACTTAATACCTGAAGCATTCTCTATCAGTCAACCAAGGGTGGTGGAGAGATAACATGGCAGGTGCATAAAAAATACAACAGTAGATATATAGGTACAATAGTAGATATATAAAGCTAAAATAAACATACATATATATTTACTATCATAAATACCTATAAATATACAGACTATATTGGGCCTGGTTGCCGCGGGTTTTTCGTTCTTGTATCCGGCTCGAAGGACCAGAGGTATTAATTTTCTTCTTCTCGAGTCGATGGAAAATTCTTTATATATTTTGGGCCCAGGCGCCACAATCGGTGTGGCCACCTAGGCCACACCGATAGTGGCGTCAGTGGCGAGCATAAGGTCTCCCTAAGTGCACGTGTATGGGCACTTGGGACACTCCAGCATGTATGTCTTCAAAGGGCACCGCACTCACACTGGGTACGAGACGGGTCGGGTATAATTTAATTATCTGTACAGAGAGGTTTCTTTGTGTGGCTAAGACATAATCATAATCCAATAAAAAAAGAATGATCACGATCCGATAAGTAGTTTCGGCGAAATGCGTGGACATAAATACATTCATACAAACAGTGTCCTATTGATTTGGTTGATTGTTTCTCGTGACAATGCAATCATTAAATATTGCATTGTCACGAGAAACAATTTTGTTGAAAAACTTTTTTTAATATGAAAACTTAATATATTTCGCAACTACGTAACTAATAACACACTGCACCAACATTACATCAGACACATTAGCACCTGTTTAGTCATTAGGTCGTAATTAGAGCAGTGATAATCGCTTATCCACACCCGCTGTTTCAAACTAATTGTGATGCGCTGGCAACTGTGAACTAATTAAATTGGATAATGCATAAGAAAATGAGAATACCTACTGAAAATATCATCATCTTCATTTCAGCCGAAAGATGTCCACTGCTGGACATAGGCCTTCCTCAAGCGTCATCCAACCGATCGGTATTGTGCGTCTCTCATCCACTGGACTCCCGCAGCCTCGACCTAGGTCGTCGCTCCACCTACAGTCGTCGTCTTCCAACGTTGCGTCTTCGGGTACGCGGTCGCCACTCCAGAAGTTTTCAAACTGAAAATAATTAAAGAATGTTTTATTAAGAAGGATCAAAAAAAATCTGGTCAGTAAAGTAAGTAACCAAAATTTACAAGAAATTGGAGGCAAAAAAGTTTTGATATTATTTATGTAGCTCATTCCCTATGAGAAAAATTATTAGCTAGCTACATTTTCTCACACTTTTTTTGCGGGACAAAAAAGTTTTTTTTTTCGAAAGTGAGTAGCTCAGTACTTTTTTTGTTTTTTTTTTTTTTTATGAAAACATTGCCCGACACTAGGAATTTTTCCTGTATCGTGGGTGCGTTTACAAACATATAAACTCACATACACAAACACCCAGAGCCGGAACAACTATTTGTATATTACCTCCTATGGTCGTGACAATCTAAGAAGTCCGATGACGCAATAGAAAAATCAAATTCAAAATTCTAATTAATTATTATATTACCCATACACTAACACTATAACAACGAGTATCAATCGTAAGCAACAAGTTTAATTATTATTAAGTATTTTTAAAGCTGTCAAATCCGACCACTTTTACGAGATTGACAAGACTATAAGATATAAACCAACAATATCCACCTCCGGATTCGGTTCATCTTCATTTCAGCCGAAAGACGTCCACTGTTGGACATAGGCTTCCCCCGGGCGCGTCGCCATCGCCACATTGAACGATCCCGTGCGTCTCGCGTCCAGCGCATTCCCGCAACCTTAACCAGGGAGTGACCATAAGCTCTTAGAGTAAGGTTATTTTGAGATCCCGTAAGTGACAGATGTATACAAGTCATCTGTGCCTTACACACACTCAAAATAACCTTACTCTAAGAGCTTATGGTCACCCCCTGGTCATCGCTCCATCTAGTGGGAGGCCTTCCAACGTATCGTCTTCCGTTTCGCGGTCGCCATTCTAGAACTTTTCGGCCCCATCGGCCATCACTTCTGCGAGCAATGTGCCCTGCCCACTGCCACTTAAGTTTAGCAATTCTTTGGACTATGTCTGTAACTTAGGTGCTCCTGCGGATATCCTCATTTCTGATGCGATCATACTGCCCTGATACGGTTAGAATTAGATAAAGACTTTTAATTTCTTGTTTTTTACTATGATCTGAACCCAATCTTACTCGAAATGGTCATCATTCCATTCAAGTATCTGTATTAAGATCACAGTTACTGTAAACTTATCTTAAAAGTAACAATATACTTTGCAATGCAAACTGCATGTTCAATGTTACAAACAGCCATATAAAACCTTTTATTTACAACTCTGTTTCAGCAACAAATTACCTTTACAACACTCAAACGAGAATCAAGTTTATAACTATGAAGTTAGGGTTGGTTTTTGAGTGTCGTGTAAGAGTTTTAAAATATTTTGTTGATTCCGTTATATTGGATAGTTTTAACATTATTGAAGTGGAAATGTTTTTGTTTCGATATTTTTAATACAACATACGTTTAATAAATCTTTGGTCCAGTTAATGAATTTTGTTTAGTGAAAAAGTAAATGCATTTATAATTTTAAGCCCTGGAGCAAGTTCTATATTAAGATAGATAAATTCGATGTGATCCAGCCTTTCCTTCTCTGGCCTGATAAATGCACGAGAGCGAAAATTTGAATCGTATCATATTTTTTTAAATTTATCACCATCCGAGTCGATGTGAGTTGACGCATCATTCCTGAAAGGGTTCGCCTCCACGGGCTAGAGAATCGCGGTGCCACGTATTTCTATACACTCTCTTAGGGGCCGTCTCCAGAGCGAGAGAACCGTGGCGATATTATACGTGGCAATCGATAATATCGCCGCGATTTTCTCGCTCGTGGAGACGGCCTCTTAGTGTCGAGAGGACGCCTGGCCTTTTCTTCCTTTCTTCTTGTCTCTTTTCTTTCTTCTTCGCCTTGTTTCTTTTTCAGAGGTTTTTATTAAGGAGGTTCAAGCGATGAAGTTTAAGTATACATCGGGGTGTCCGGTAGGTAATTCGTTTGTCATGACTTGAGCCTTCCATTTTAAGGTTCGAACGTCGTTTGTAAGTGTGAGTCCACTGTTAGGTAAATGAACGGAATAGGATAAGGTAGGATTGATTTAACCGTTCAAAACGTAGAGTAGAAGCAATTCACATGATTCTGCGCTTCTATTCGCAGGGGCGTAGCTCATGTGACGGCTCCTCACCTATTTAGAGACAACCTCCTTGCATATTGTAAAACTGGCAGCAGATAACTATTTAGTTTTGGATAGTGATTGAAATCAGAATGCTAAGAAAATGTTTGAAGATGTTTTTGTTTAGCTTTTCATGTCAGTTCCGAAAGGCTAAGTTCATAGAAACCGTCCCGTGCGCAAGATCTTCTGTATCGACTCGTTCAGTTTATCCGCACGGTTTGTGATGGACAGACGCTCTGATTTAAGAAAAATTAATAGCGAAGACTGCCAGACTGGCTCGCGTACAATGCTGCCACGTGAACGCTACCATCGCGTGGTGTCGCGCGGTCATTTGTACTTAGCCTAAAAGCCGGAATTAAAGACTGTGATAAAAATATAACGTATCAAAGTAATTTCACTCTTTAATGTAAACGGCCTAAACGTTTACATTAAATACCTATATATATATATAGTACCTATTGATTTTCAATAAAAACAAAGTTATTTTTCGCTTCGTAGTGATAAGCTTTAGAAGACGGTTTAATTTTTTTGTTCAAAAGTTTTTATTACTTTCTTTTTAGTGTTGGTACCTCTGTATCATCGGCCTTTTAAAGTTCCCACTGTTGGGACACAGGCCTCCTCTCATCGAGGGAGTGGGCTATAATCCACCACGCGGGCCCAGTGCGGATTGGTAGATGTCACATGTCTTTGAATTTTTGGTTCTAGGACTTGCCGGTTTCCTCACGATGTTTTCCTTCACCGTTTTGAGAGCAGTGGTGATGAAATAAATTACACAAAGTAAAGCGCCTGCTCGGGTTCGAACCCACGACCTACAACTCGTAAGTCGGGACCGTAACCACTAGGCGACCACTGCTCTCTTGGTACCTCTTATTAGTTCCCATTCTAGGTCCTTGAGGTCATCGGAAAATCTTAAATTAAATATTCGTATGCATTCCACTTCCTTTTTTGACAAATCTTTCACCATTCAAGCGGCTCGGTTGTGGAATGTACTACCAATTGAAATAAGACGTGCTCAAACACTGCCAACGTTTAAGAAAATGGTAAAAGAGCATTACCTGTCACTATAATTTTTATTCTTTTTCTTTCTCTGTTATATATTTGATATGTATTAGTATATTATATAATATTGTATGTATGTATTGTATGTTATTATGTCTAAGTAATATTATTTATGTATTTAATTTTGTACACTGGCAGCCCTAAATTCTTTTCTTATCGTACAGTCCATCCAAAGGTTGTCTGTAAGAGATTGCCCTGTGCGGTTCCTGTACATATTTTGTGGTGTACAATAAAGTATATAATAAATAAATTACCATGAAAATCAAGTATAGCCAGAGTACATTTTATTTCAATTCCAATAAGCCCAAACACGACTGGGATACATTGTTTTATTACGGAGTTCCAGTGCCTAACTGCCGGCTTCAGATCAGTTAGATGGTGCCATTTTCATCAGTACCATTTATTTATATGTATTTGCTTCATCATAGTCGCTTTACTATTCGAGATATCTTATACCCGTGACATAATTATTAAGGAGTTCCAGTGTTCATCTGTGGTCTTCATCGGTTCCACTTCACCAAATGATACTTTCGGAATGCAAATGCTGGCCATGTCATTGAAAATACCAAAATCGCTATAATGTCTGCCTATAGTATTTGAGGAGTTCCCTCGATTTCCATGGGATTCCATCATCAGATTCTGATTTGGTGACAATGGAACTGTTTCGTCCCGAATTTGACTTGCAACACCGTTCCGGTGGGCTGTCAACGATTTTGACAGCTGACACACACAGTCGAATGAAAAAGTTTGTAACGTGAACACGCGGAAGTCGGGTTTTTGTCGAAACATATCGAATCGAGATGTGTTTCCCCCATTGTATTTGTTAATCGCGCCCGCCGTTCGCAATCGGCGTTGTGGGGCGCCCCTAAAGTGGGTTTAGAGTATATTTTCACGCGCAGCGAAGCGCTTTTGTGGGAAACGCATGTGTGTCTGCCTGGAAGCCAAAGCCCGGATCAGAACGCGTTGGTGGTCCCAATCTAATCATTGTCCTTTATTATATATATATTCTCCTATCCTTAACCTCACGGCACGATATTGATCGACCCCCAGGAGTCTACCGCAGGAATCTAAGGTAAGTGACTATAATATTACCGGCCAACTCTTGTGCCACCTTATACCCGTAGTAGGAACCAGTACATCTACCAATAAGGAGCAAATCCCTAGCTTTCCACTGCCGCGAACCGCGGTTTCGTGGGATACAGGTTCAGACAGGGTCCAGGAGTCCCAACGCTGCTATGAGCCCCAGCCTTGAGCTCCTGGCTTGAGACCAGAATACCTGTATTTAACAGGGACCATCTCGAGAGTATACCCTTTCAAACAAAAAAAAAATATTTTGCAAATCCGTCTATATATGACGGAGTTATGGACGAAAAGAAAAAAATAAAAAGATTTAAACATCCGAATTGAGAACCTCCTCCTTTTTGGGAAGTCTGTGAATTTGAATCTTAATCAAATCGAAAACTTTTTTGATATAAACAAAAACTGATAACGGTTCTTAGGTGAATTTTGTGCGTAGATTTCAAATTTTATGAAAAAATCTTGGAAAAGTGGGGGGTTTTGCGGTGGCAAATAATTTCCCCTTATTCATAACAACATTGCAAAATATCATCTTATGGGCAATTATTCCCATTGTTCGGTATAGATCACTAAATTTCACAAGAATTTTACTAATATTTTATACTAGTTTCATAGCCTGATCCGAGGAAAAAAAAAATATTTTGTTCAATCGGCCCAAGCGGGAAATTATTTCCCCATATTTGATTAAGGGTTAAGCACTTAGGTACCTACTTCATTATATTTATACAGTATGATTATCATAAGTCCTTCTAATGTAGATCAGTTTCTTAAATTACCTACTACTACTTCTGTTCGAGTCGATGGTTAACTTTTTATAATAATTTGGGTAGAGTAGGTGGCCACATTAATTGCAGACATAAGTGGTGGGCATTTACTCAAAACAATTAAATTAAAAATATAAAGACCCAGAACTACAAACTCTAGATCAACCATTCACTTCTAAAAAATACGCCAGCTTAAGACAATCGTGTTCGAATCCATTGTATTAAAGTAAGAAGCGTGGCTTGAAGATGGCTCGGAGAGAATTTATCGTCTCGAAATCGGCACTTAAACGTCACAAATCGTCAGTAATTGACTATTCAATTCTTTAATAAATTGCCTCAGCATCCGCTTTCGACTTACACTGGCGTGTGTGTTTCCATTGCACGAGTGTTAAATCTTGAAGACAAGACAAGTGATATACTATAAAAGAAAGTGTCACGTTACCGAAAACTGTTGAAATTTTGTTCAAGTTGTACTACGATGTAACTAGATGGCGTTGGCGTTGAATTAGAAGAAGCTAGCGAGATGGTTTGCCTATTAACATAGGCTTCCGTGAATTTTAGCAAAATATACATACTCTAGTTAGATCAGTATACGGTTTTGTCATTTTATTTATACCTTCAAACCTGCTAGACTAGTATACAAATTAGTTCAAACTTAAATACTGAGTAATACCATTTGAGTGTTTGGTATTTAGCACTGTTAATTAACACCTATCTGCTTTAGAAAAATCACGTGATCAATCCCTTCCCTTAAATTTTTGAGATTTCGACAATCGCCTTCGTTGATAAAATTATACTTTGTTTAGAGCTTTAGGAGGTTCTTGACTGCTAACGTAGACGAATGCGGCCAATAATACAGGTAGGTTGAGGTACGAGATAACTGCATAGTGGCAACTGTCATGCACTTTTAAATTTAAAAACTGCTTTTGCAACCGCAATTATAAAAAATAGGGTTTAAAAAAACTCTTGACTTGGAAAGATCGTTACTCATAGATCCGATACATAACACATAACCTCTGCCTGCTTAACTAGCTACCTTTAGGGAAACGTTCTTTTTTAACTGTCACAGAAACCCTACATAGCTCAAGAGAGAGATTCTAAAATTGTTATATGATAAAAATTCCTAAACTTAAGGCTCTCAGTCTGTTTTAGTCATCATAAGGCCATCATCGTCTTCATCTTCCATTCCTTTATTTATAAATAAATATTTGAGTTTGTGTGTGAGTTCCTCTCTAATTTCACTATTAATAGTAATTTTTCGTCACCCCAGACTGTTGACGTACATCGGAATTCTTAGAGCCAAATCAATGGAAACACACCGTATCTAAGACTTCATTTAAAAGCTGCATATTTAGGCGAATCCTGAATGAGCTTTAAGCTTTTAAAAAGAATCATAGCGACGGTGGTGTACACCCGAAGGCAAGTATGTCTCTAGATGTTCCTTGTTATTCTTGTAATTTTCATTCTTGAAACAAAAACATCATATTATTTAGTTTTAAAAGCACAGCACAAATGCTGTTATCCTAATTAATTTTCAGATATTATAATAAAAGTGCAGAATACTTTCGGTAGTGTATTTTTTTTAATATAAAATCTATTCACTCGGTGGACTCAGGACAAATTCTGAAAAAAAAAAACAAACTTATCATTTATTTCAATAATTAAACCATTTAAAGGCAGGCATTTTTGAATTGTCAAGCAATGCCAAGGTAGTTGCAATCACCAAAACATAAATCTAAATAAAAACTCACAAACATACGAGCACGAGTCAGTTTCGCCTGTGCCTGTACACTGCTCGAGCACAGTAAGATCCCGCGCTAAATCCCTACGAGAAAATTGCTTCCGTCGATTTGTTCAGACAAAACTTCCCATCTCTGTACGTCCAATATACATTTACATAATTCACTAATGTATTTTTAAAAGAACACTGCGCTTTATTTACGTTAACAGTCACATTTTGCAAGTTTCTTTTTAAAATTAATAGGCTTAGGGCCGATTTTTCATTATTCTAATAACTTTTAACTGAGGAATAAAAATGGCCGTTTGACATATTTTCTATACAATAGCTGTCAAACCGCCATTTTTAGCCCTCAGATATAAGATAGTGCTCGCCAAACTTCTGGGCCGTCCTTTCCGATGCGCAAGGCATGTAACGGTGCTGTTTTTGTATGAGATTTGCGCAGCCATTGCAGCCAAGATCAGGGTGGCCAAGAAATTCGGCGAAAACAATATCAAAGTAATGAAGAATCGGCCGTCGAGGAAATAAGATGTTATTATCTGCCATATTATGGGTTAATTAGATATTTGTTATAAAAACACAAAAAAAAAAAAAAAAAAATAAGTAAATTGGTCGGTTCGGTACTAAATCGATAACTATTTGGAACAGGATGTGCTTTGTCATCTATTGATGAATATTAGGATAGGAAATTAGCAAGATACTAGCTGTGCCCGCGGTTTCACTCCCGTCAACTACCTACCTTACTTGCCTTCATACCTACCTACCAATTTATTTTCTAGGGTCATTCTCCCGCGGAGAATCTTAATGCTGGCAGCATTAAGAAAATGACGTCAAATGCACAACGCCATCTATCGAATATGGAGTTCAATTGTCCGAGTTTTGTGAAGATTTTTTTTTTTTTGTAATTGTGTGTGATATTTACTTCTTGCACATTTTAAATTCATCTAATTTTTGACAGAGTGACCCGATTGCGATGAAACAAAAACTAAGTAATACTACAAGTTACGCACAATTTTTATATATAAAAGTTATCTACAGTGGTGTCGTACATTTTACGTGATGCGTGCACAACTAAACAGACAAACAGACCAAAAATCCAAAAATGATCTTTTAACAACCTAACAATTTTTTTTGGTGGAAATGTTTTCGATGCATGATTACTGATTTATTATATGTTTTATATTATTGATGATAGTTACCAAACACGAATATATATGACATATATAACAAATTGTGTAGGTTCTTTAGCGATGTTATATTATGATCCTATATTACCCCATTGCAGGATAAAAACTGGCAATTCGCGCGAGTTCTCTCTTGCCACTTTTCACTACTGCGATAAGCATATAAGCATAAGCAGCCATGGCCCATCTGGAAATCCCTAAACCGGATACGAAGCCAAGTGGGCCGCTGTAGGCATAACTTGGTCAGATGGGGGTACTCCAATCAGCCACAGTGTGACTGTGGAACCACCCGACAGACGATGCCCCACCTCCTTTCCTGCTCCTTATGTAAAGACACCTGTACCATGCAAGACCTTTGTGAGGCCAGCGCTAAGGCTATCGACGTAGCTGAATACTGGTCTATTATTAATTTATATATAATATTATTTTTATATGGAAGAAGATCTTCAAAGAAATTAAAACTTCTGTTACAATTTAAACACATAACTCTACTTTTTTTAGGGCTCATGCAATTTTATAAGAAATTAACGAAAAAAAAAAAACAAATAAAATAATGATAAAATACGATTAAAACGAACAGGCCTAGTTCTCGGTTCCCATTCGATTGTGATGTCATCCCTAACACAATTCTCGCCCTTATTAGCCGTGCATCGAGGCGTGTTATTAAAATATAGATCACAGGCTGCTTACCATGACAATGGTGGATTAATGGATGGGTCGGCAGCGTTGCCATAGTTTAGAGTGACACTTTAATTTAGTCAAGTGTGAAAGTAAATGGGGTATGTGTTTGATACACATGTCGTTGGTTTTCTTAACTTGTTAGGACCACAAATTATACCAGACAGTAAACTCAGATATTTTAGTTGCTAACACGAGGTTAAATGCCTACCTTATGTCATACTTCAAGAACTCCACGACCTCATCCCACCAGCCCCCTCCTACCATCGGACATCTAGACGCACTGCAAGTTACCATCCTTACCTTGTTGCCATTCCACCAATTCGCATCAAGCGCTTCCAAACATCCTTCAAAATGCTCACAGCGAATGAATGGAACTCACTAGCTGCGTCTGTGTTTCCGAACGCATTCAACCCGAATCTCTTCAGAGTTAGAGTGAACAGGCTTCTTCTGGGAAAGCTCACTCCATCGTCGACTCTGTCTCTGTCACCTATGACTTAGACTAGAGTCAAGAGCAAACCCATCACAAATAAAAAAATACTTCTTGGTTTTGTCGATGGGACCATTAATTTAACAACAAATTGGAATTTATTTATTTTGTTTCCATAGCTTTATCCTTGAATAATATCTGCGGTATCTCGCTGGGTGTGGCAACCATGTTACCTATTATTATTTTTTGTTATACCTAGTTTTATTTGTTTAGATTTAGTTTAGTTTAATTTAGTACAAGTTGTAAGTTGCGACAACGTTTTGTGTGCATGCAGAGTTTACCTGTAAGTAATTGTTACACTTTATTCAGATTTTTTGCTTCTGTTAATTTGCTTATACCAGTGTATACAATTGTTGGTGAACCAAATAATAAATAATAAAATCCTCATCGCATTACCTAGAATTTATAGCTAGGAAGTTCACCATTAGGAAAATAAAGTGTTAGGTACTAACGAAGTGTTTAACCAGATCGCTATGGCCATTTTCTCACTATCCACGCCCAAACATGATATTCTAAAAAAAAAAACAATTTAAAAACCGCGACTACCAGGAGTTCAGAAAATAAAGAAAATCCGTTCCGCTCGCGATGACAAAAGCCAATTCCGCTTTGCCGCCAGTTAAGCTATAACTACCCTCAATATCTCGTTCTACCGTATTAGCTGCTTACTCGGTCGTGTGATTAAAAATTATGCAATCGCGTGCGGCCCACCACGGAGGACGGACGCGTCGCGTGCTCCTATTGTTGCTTTTAAAAGCTATTTAAAACGATAATAATGGGTGAAGAGCTGAGGTTTTAAATTGTTTTTTAGATGATTAAAAGATTTGGATTTGACTTTGGAAATGCTCAGAATGGTCGCATTAAGTCCTTAGTTCCAGTTTTATTGTAAACAGTGAAACATTAAATTAAGAAGTTGACTTGTTTTCTTTCTTTCTACTTTTCTTTTCTTAATTCTATTTTTGTATGGTTTTCATACATTATTATTTAGGTGTTATAAAAACCGAAACATTGCTATCTCTGTATATTCTGATACAATCTTTCTGAAACCTAAAAATATGAATTAAGTATAATAAATAAACCTACAAGCTATTAAAGACATACAAGCTTAAGCTTTCTAATACTCTTTTGAAAACACAACCAAAGTCTTCAAGGGTCACATCCACAAATTTTAAAGGCAGAGAATTCCCGAGCACTTACCATATCACGTCGAGTTTCTATCCAAGTTGGTCGTGTGGGTGTTCAGCCGTGAAATGGCTCCCTCTTAGCGTATATCGATTTAGGGGTTTGTACCCTCTCTTCAATGGAATTAATAGACTTGCCACAGCCATCCGCAGCGGATGACAACGCATTCAGATTATGTGTTCTGAAAGCGTTTTGGTACTTTGCGAAGCTGTGCTTTGATTGATGTTTCGGTGGTAATGATGTTGCAGTGTCTTAAGAATGAAATGGAGACAAGAATCTCAATAGAAATAAAATAAATAAAAGTATTTATTTGTGCCAGACACGAAACATACTATAAAAAAACAAAAGGGTTAAAAAAATGTCACTTTAGTAGCCCGTGTTATGCTCTTAGACACAGATACTAGTAAAATACCGAAATGGCAAAATGTGACTTTACTTACTATAAGTACACAGAGTTCTGCATTTGGTGATGCCTGACGTGAGGTTATGCTGCATGTGAGTAATAAGAAGATAAATGACAATGATAAAAGATTTTATTTCTGTAAGTTGTTTTGTACAGACAACACGTCAATCGACTTAGGTTTTTACCTTTTTTTAACTAGTAAGGAATTAAGGATGTACAGATAAAACCTGCCTGTATCGAGGTCACCATCTATGAAATTTGTGTAGAACTGTAAGGTAACCAATCATCCAACTTTGAAGCCATCTGAAATGCAACAAACGTGACCAGCTCTTAAATTAAAATAAAACTTTTTTATTATAATATTATCTATTAAAATTGCATTGTCACGGGAAACAAAATCTGTACAAAATTGCAGCTCAATCGGACACTGGGCAGTGGGTCAAATTTAACTTGCAGGATTTGATCACAGATACCAGACAAGTAAATAAATAAAATCTTGTATATCATAGCTAGACAGTTGAAATTTTCACAGATACACAGAACAAAATAAATATTTACGAGGGGCTCCCATACAACAAACGTGATTTGTTGCCCGTTTTTTTGCGATAAAGATACGGAACCCTTCGTGCGCGAGTTCGACTCGCACTTGCCCGTTGTTTCAATTAAAAGGGTTTTTAAAACAAGCTTTTTAACTTGCCGTGCCTTGTGATCCAAACAAACGTGTATACAAAATCGGTTGAGGATAACTGCTTTAAAATTCAGTTGCAAGATTTGACCCGAACATACATACATACATAAATTGCAAGTTAATATAAAGCTTGTAAAAAGAGATCTTGAGACACTGTTGGCGCCCAGCACGGGGCAGTTGATCCCGTGCTGGGCGCCATTTGCATCTAGAACAAGTTGCATCAGAAATGTTATGTATCTGTGATTATACGCCGCTGACTTTTCTCAAACCTAAGGGCAAATTCAGTCCATCGTCAAGGTCTGGCAGATAATATGTTTTTTCTACTTGTTCTGAAACTACCATTAATAAATGTTTTATTTTAATAAGTGGGTACTGCGATTTTAGAGATATTTCATTTATTTTAGAAATCTGAATTTGTAGATATAACACATAATAATTATGTGTTCCTAGTAGTGTAACTTTTTTCATAATCAATACTTTAGTAATTCCGTTCTCTCTTTGCCGCATTTTAGTTTGCTAGTATTATACTAACACTAGAATATTAAGTACCAACAACACGATAACGATAACTCTAAATAATCTCAAATCGAACTCCTCCTACAACAACCACTGATCGATGCCGAGTTGCTGACTACCGTGCAGCTCCCCAACTCCTGAACTCCACTGAAGACTGAAGAAACAATCCAATTAAGACGAACTTGTTAACAAGCTCTGCAGAACAATATGACTTGGCAAGCTTTGATTTTAGATGCAAACTCCCAATTAATATTGCGGATTATGATTTGTTTAATCACCTTTTTTGAGTTTTAAAGATTTTAAGAGTTAAAGTGATTCGAGTTATTGTTAAAATAACTCCAACCCTAAAAATTGGATTCATTTTCGAGAAAACGTTATTTAGGGAGTAAATTCGGTTATTATTATTTAAGTTTTAGAGATAAATGTACCTACAGACCATGGTACAGACATAATCAACTATGCATTATGTATCTTTTTTTTTTGTTTTCCTTTTTTTATTTTTTTTTAAACATTCTAACTCATCAGGCTGTGTCATGTTTGCTCTTCAAATGATTTTTATGTGAAGTATAGTTTACCTACGCCGTTTGCGTGAATAATCCTTTTAACATCTTCTCATATCTTATATATATATCTTATCTTATATTAATAAAATAAATGCAAAAGTTTGGATGGATGTAGGTATGTTTGTTACTCAAACACGCTAAAATGGCTGAACGAATCTGGATGATAATTGACACAGTGATAAATTATAGTCTGCACATAGGCTTCTTTTCATCCCAGTATAATATTCCCTTGGGATAAGAAAACGCTGGAAGAAGCTAGTAAGTTATAGTTTGCGGTTTCTTGATTCACTTAATTAGTATGAACGTGTTTCACTTTTCAACAGCGACGCCATTATTTATAAAATCTCACAACAATTTACGACAAAAATCAATAACTGCACTTTGATTCGCAATGAAGTATTTATAATAATGAATAGTAATGATGAATTGATGAGACAAGTTTGTATTAGTTACCAATTTTCTAGACTTTAAAAGAGACTGTGACCCAGAGAGTTTATTTCGGCCTTTCTTCTCAGATAGGAAACGCCGCCGACCTCATCTAGTTTAAAAAAATATGATCGACATGTAAAAGTGTTTGTAAAGTGTTGCCAGCTCTTGTTTTGGTTTTACCCCAAGTCTGATCCCAATTTAACTTAAAAATTAAGATAAATGAAAAAAATACCCTATTTTTTTTTAATTTGCTTTCCCTCTCGTTACTTTTTATATTTGATACAATTCATGCAAGATCATATACAATACAAGCCAATACAATCATAATACTTTTAATTCCAGGTAAGTTTTACTATAAGGATATTTGAAACCATGAATATATCTGGTGTTTTCCAAAGATCCTATTTATAAAATGTGCTTATTGACTACTTCATTGAGGCTATAATTGGCGTATCGAGAAAAAAGTTATAGGAGATTGCGGGTTCAAGGAAAATATTTAAACTAAAGCCTATTTCATCACAAAATTTACTCAATTAAGTTACAAATTCGATTATAGCATCAGTAAAAAAAATACCCTAAAATTACCCTCACCGATTTTGTACCCTAAAATTACCCTGCTGACTAAATTTTACTCTAAATCTAGGGTAAATTACCCTAAGTTGGCACCACTGAAACTTACAGAAATAAAATCATTTAATCATGATTGGTGAAAACTCACAACCGAAAAGTAGATGTTACATAAGCCCCGCTCACTCTGCAGTCATGTCACAACTCGAACTTCAGCATTAATAATCAGCATCTATTAATGCGGATGCTGGTACTGATGTTGATATTGAAAATGATGCTGTCTGCGGATGCTGATGCCGATGTTCGCAACAACCCTGGTACAGACCTCATCATCATCATATCAGCCGAAAAACGTCCACTGCTGGACATATGCCTCCCTCAAGCGACCACATTGACCGTTCCCATGCGTCCCGATTGTGCAATTCTTCAGGCTTTGTCGGTATATGGAGAGGACTATGCTCGGAGTTTCCTTGCGTGATCTAATCAGAAATGTAGAGATCCGCAAGATAGCCAGGGTTACCGGTACAGACATATCTAAAAGGATTTTAAGTTAAATTTAACAACTATGAAAGCTTTATCTTGAATTTAATTATTCAGAAAAGGGGAGAGAGAAAAGGGCTCATTGTGCATCAACAAATTCGTCCACATCGATGTCAGTGGGAAACGTGCCCAGAACGCTGGCAGCATTGCCACGGTGGATGGCAATGCTGATTCTCTGGCCGAAGAAAAGGCCAGCCCTTTGGTCAGGTGAAGAGTTGACAAGCTTTGTGCTAATTTCTCGAAAAACTCAATTCGCACTCGGACCCCATGGACCTAATGCTTCAAACCCAAACGGCTCAAACATCTAACTACTATTCGCACTCTACTACTACTACTACTATTTGTATATGGGTTTCTTTTTTTATAATATTCAACTGTATATATGTTAATATTATTTTATGTATGTAAATAAATATCAATTATTCTCAGAAAATGAATAAAAATGTAGAGAAAAGCACTAGACCAGGTAGGTACTTTAATGAATAAGTCAGTAATCAGTACAATTAAAACATTCTTGATTCGGCAAAAACTTTTAATATTAATTGAACCCACTCAATCTTGAAACCGAACTTCAGAAATTTTCCTTTAAGTTTTTTTTGGAGAAACTTTGCCGAAAAATCGTGGCATCTCCAAATCGGGCTCCATCGTCGGCCGGGTGGGTACGAGGGTAGTCTGGCAATCGGCGCAATTCCACGGTGCAGGCTTTGTGATGCAGATAACCTTAATCCCTGTCTGTCGGCTGCGTGTCAACACCAACCGCAGGCGGACGATGGAAATGAGGGGATGTGACTATATCGGTGATATTCTAGGCGATTTTTTGAAGGAATATCAAACTTTGGATCCTGTTTTAGAGGCGAGGATGTAAACTTAGAAATAAAAAATATATACGAATAGTAGAATAAGTATCTTTTGTAAATATTTTGCGGCTTCCATCAATATGTGCTTTAAAATTTTTGTTGAAATAGCGTTGTAGAATTTCGAATTGAGAAGAGAGCACGTTAAGACCAGCCATTCTTAAATGTTGTAATAGCCTGTACCTGTCTCTAACTGCCAAAATCATTTAGTCAGTAGATAGCCCCATGTTTTCCTCCTACTCGAGATATATTTTACATTTCAGATCATATTTTAAAAACTGCTTTTGCTTAAGAAAATGCAAAACTCTCTCCGAGGAAATAAAAAAAAAAAAACTCCCTTACAAATTATGGTCATTTGACGACAAATTTGTATAATGTTGAAGCACTTCGAAAACCATAGCTCCCTAAAAACTTGATTCTCGAAGTGATACGAGAGAAAACTCCTCCTATTTCTAATTCCGTGCGCATCACCGTTAACACTATCGTTCCGGCGTTTGCCAAGCAACAGTGCGAAAGGATTATGAAGGGCTGAGATAGCAATTTGCGGCGTACTTAATTACAAGATAAATTACTATGTAAATTAATGGCCTGTTCTGCGCCACGCCGGGTAAATATCGCGCCAGTTTGAATATACCCACTCCGAGCACTTCCCACTATATTTCTATGACGGCTTCTAGCATTTCTGGCTGTCATTTCGGAGAATTTCATGTAAGTACTGTTAAAACTAGATAGGATTGCTCTGAGTGGCTGTGAGCATAATTATGGTTAATATTTTGGTTGCAGTTGGTGATTCTTCAGAACGAAGTTTTATTTAGACGGTACAGAAGGTGAAGTCTTCTTCAGACAGACAGAGCGTCATAAAAGGGACAACGCTACAAGGTATCTATTAAATAGATTTAAAAATAGGGAGCCCAGATTTCAAACTAAAGTTTATTTTTATTTTTTTATTCTTTACAAATAATAAATAAATAAAATGGTTTATTTGTACATTTACATTCGAATAATTCAATACACAGATTTTAAAATAATTAATGTTGTACAGAGAGACAAAAACAAGGGCGAACTGCTGCCTCCTAAACTAGACCAGGGGGGCCTGTGTTTTAGGAGCCAATTTTTCTCCAGAAATGATCATATAACATAGACAGTCATGCAAGTACCTACATAAAACATTATAAACTACTAGCTGACCCGGCAAACTTTGTTTTGCCATAAAAACACCAAACATTCATCTACTAAATATCCTACCTACCCTACCCTACCCTACCTACCCTACCCTCCCTACCCTACCTACCCTACCTACCCTACCCTACCCAACCTACCCTACCCTACCTACCCTACCCTACCTACCCTGCCCTACCCTACCTACCCTACCTACCCTACCTACCCTACCCTACCCTACCCTACCCTACCCTACCCTACCTACCCTACCTACCCTACCTACCCTACCTACCCTACCCTACCTACCCTACCCTACCTACCCTACCCTACCTACCCTACCCTACCTACCCTACCCTACCTACCCTACCCTACCTACCCTACCCTACCTACCCTACCCTACCCTACCTACCCTACCCTACCTACCCTACCCTACCTACCCTACCCTACCTACCCTACCCTACCCCACCCTATCCTATCTCTCAAGTTGGATCGAACTGCACATGGTGTGCGAATTTTATTATAATCGGTTAAGTGGTTTAGGAGTCCATTGAGGACAAACATTGTGACATTAACGATATATTAAGATTAACGATACAATTAAGTAATACATTGAATTAGAACAATAAATTTAATACCATATTGGACATTAAATTGAATAAGATATAGAATATTAAATTGAATAATACATTGAATAATAAATAGAATACTACATTGAACATTAAATTGAATAATACATTGATAATCAAATGATAAATACATTAAAATTTAATTTTAATTTATTTCTACGGATAATCCAATCATATACACAAAAATTTATTCATTTCGATTCTAAGTTATGATAGCAATAAGATTCTCAGTCTCATCATACGTTAACTTCTGCAACCACAAGGTAAGTAGGACTTTGACTTTATGCTTAGTCAGGGGATATATTGAGATGGCTTTATTAACTTTGTTGTAGAGTCGAGAGCTAGTTGCCACAAACTGACGGCTGGCGAAGCTGGATCGGCATTGGACTGTATCGCAGACGGGAAAGCCTTTGCGTCTTTTCAGCCTTTCGGGATCGAGGTGCAACAAAGAGTGTTTCCTAAGCACAGCACGGAGCACAAAGAGCTGTCTTACGGTCAATACTTCAGCTTCCGAGTAGAATAACTTAGTCGAAAAATCTTTACGCTTAAAGTACATGACCTTCAAGATCGCCCTCTGCGCTCTTTCCACTTTAAGTAAGGAGGTTTTGTGCGTTCCACCCCAAATTGGGACACAATAAAGTACAATCGACTGGCAAAGACACTGTTATTGTGTTACAAGGGATTTTTGTTCATGAAATGACGATGACAATCCCATCGTACCTTATCCTAAAACTCTAATCCTAATTATAAAATACTAACTCTTAAATATAATTTAATTTAAATGAGTATAGCATTTTAGCCGCATTCGAATTTGGTTCACATAGAATGCTATGAAAAGCACCATCAATTTTAAAATTCAGGTTAAATTGCCTAACCAATTGGTCTCTTTTATTTGCATTACGGACACACTCCATTAATATATGTTGCACGTCATCAGTTTTCTCACAAATCTCACCATTCTGTGAATCTACAAAACATCTATTAGAATGTGTCCGGAACGCAATCGACATGCGTTCACAGTTTGATGTCTACTTAATTTAGTATTTGTACACCACGGGATATAAAGAGGTTCGCATTTGATATTTTTGTAACATTTACCTACTTTAAATGTTTTAAAACATTTCGATTTTTAAAATGTGAGCATTTCTGAATGGTTAGGCATAATATTGATTTCAACTCCTTCAGATATAGCTTTTTTAATTTGGGCATACTTTTTCAAAATAACTGACGTCAGACATACAGGAGGAGGCACCCTGGTGTATGCTGTTTGCCGACTACATTGTGCTGGTTGCCGAGAGTGGCCTAGAGGTCCAGAACAAATTGGAGATGTGGTGGCACAGACTGGAGAGTGTTGGCTTGAAATTGAGCAGAACTAAAACCGAATACTTGTTCTGCGATTTTGGCGGTCTCTCCAGTTCCGTGCCTCTAACTCTCGCTGGGACACCCATACCGATGTGCTCCGACTTCCGGTACCTAGGGTCGCTTGTCCAAGGGGATGGCGAGGTAGACCGAGACGTAACGCACCGGATCGGCTCGGGATGGATGAAATGGCGACAACTCACTGGAACAATTTGTGACCCACGGATGCCCCTCAAGTTAAAGGGGAAAATTTACAAGTCCGTGATTAGACCTGTCGTACTGTATGGATCAGAATGTTGGGCTGTGAAAAAGATGGATGAAAAGAGATTGCATGTATCAGAGATGAGAATGTTGAGATGGATGTGCGGAGTGACGAGAATGGATAAAGTGAGAAATGAGTATATTAGAGGAAGTTTGAAAGTGGCGCCAGTGACAGAAAAGTTGAAAGGAAACCGTTTGTCCTGGTATGGCCATCTGATGAGGAGGGATGAAGCGCATGTTACTAAAAGAGTTATGAATATAAATGTGGATGGATGGAGAGGGAGGGGACGGCCAAAGAAAAGATGGATGGACTGTGTGAGGAGTGATATGAAAGAAAAGGGAGTCAGTGATAGCGTGACTGGGGACAGGACGGTATGGAAGAGGAAAACGTGTTGCGCCGACCCCAAGTAACTTGGGACAAGGGCAGGAAGATGATGATGACTTTTTCAAAATAAAAACGCAATTAAAATGAAGTGAAGACGAAGAGGTAAGGGCCGATTTCTGAATTGGGTATTTGAGGTTAAGAACGTGTTGAGTATTTGTCAAACTATACTTTAGCCACTAAAGTAGGGTTTGACACGTTCTTTAGGTACCAAATACTTAAATTAGAAACCGGACATGTGACACCAATAATCAGAAAAGCTTGCTATAATAAATTAAAGCTACTTGTAATCCCTAAGGATTCAATGAAAACTAAAGTTAAACAGAACATTTAATTCACGATCCATCACAAGTAGTAATTAATCAAACCATTATTTGCAAAAGAAATCATTTCCACCGGTCCACCCTCGCATTAAATAACTACTTAAAGGGGAGGAAACAAGACCAATTACAAAAATTATATTTGCACAATACCCCACATAAAGAACAATGTGTTTGTTCATCTAATATTAATAAAGATTTGATTCTGATTCAGCTATCGGCAGCCATGTTTGTTTAGCTGTCAAACTTCGTGTGCACGGCGCATGCGAGCCACGTGTCGATCCAATAGAAGTAACGTTTTAATCTAATAGGCCTAAGATTGCATGTTATAATGCCGGGGGGCGAAAAAATAGGATTTTGTTGATTTTATGAGGATTCATCTTTATTAAAAACAACTTTTCTGTTATGATTTTGATGGGTTCTCACGTTTTGTGATGACCGCATCACTCCAGCGGTCGTGCTCGTGGGAGCTTCTGTTTAAAGCGGAGTGATTTATTTGGAAGTCAGTGTCCATAATGCAAAAAATTGGTACCTACCAAAGACACCGACTTCCAAAAATAAAGTTATTTTTCACTTTGTAGTTTTCATATTTCGAAGTCGGTAGTATTTTTTTATTTCACTTTGTAGTGTTTTTTCTGAAGTCGTGTTGTTGTTGTTTTTTTTTTCTGTTCTTTTTTTCTTTTATTTTTTTGTAAAAATGGTTTTTATTTTCAGTGGTACATAATGGACAAGTTGTATAGTAAGATACCTATAATGCTCAGAGTGATATCAGAATAGATTACCCGAATAACATGTAACTTGAACATAACCGGTGGAATTAGAGTGTACCAGGGTGAACTGTACACCCGTTTAGAGTATACTGGCGTGACGTATGTTATAAAATGGTGTAAACAATAAACAGACATGCGATTGCAGCAATCCCGAGATATTTGCCGTCATTTATTGAAGAGTTCTGTTGTATATCTCCGAAGTTCTTCATCAGATCTTTACCGAATTTAAATGGGACCATTTCGGAATAAACTTCTTTCGAACAAAAAAAGAATTTTGCAAATCCGTTTATATATGACCCCGGCGTTATACCTATACATAAAAAAAATAGAAACAACCGAATTGAGAACCTCCTCCTTTTTGGAAAGTCGGTAAAAAACAATAGCATATAAATAAAAAATAAAATAAAATAAAAATGCCCTTTAGTCTACTACTTACAATTTTTTACACTTAACTAAGTACAGAAAAACTATTTAAAATATAGAAAATACTTTTAAAATAAATTCTTCTTCTCAATCTCAATCTGTTACTTCCTTCTTTACTGTATTTTATAAGCGTTTGCCATCGCTATTCGTAGCGGTCGCCTCTGCGGCGTAGGCCTCCCCTAAATCACTCCACACGATTCTATCGCGCGCCTTCTGCATCCACTCTGGTCCACAACGTTGTGTAAATATATCTCTCCATCTCTTTCTTTGTCTGCCTTGCTTTCTTTTACCTTCTAGTGGAATCCATTCGGTAACCCTCTTCGTCCACCTAGTACTTTCCAGTCTACACAGATGCCCTGCCCAGTTCCACTTCAGTAATCTTATTCTCTGCTTTACGTCGGTTAGTTTTGTTTTCATCCGTATTATTTCATTACTTTGTCTGATTTTTTTATGTGTAGCATTCTTTCCATTTTCTTTTGGCATATGGCAATCTTCTCTTCGTCTTCTTTCCTCAACGACCACGTTTGACATCCGTACGTAAGGCAGCGTAGTATAGCTATTTCATAGACTGGCTTTTTTATATGTAAGCTGACATCTCTGTTTTTCATAATTTATTTCAGTTCCCAGTACTTTTTCCATGCTAAAGCTATTCTTCTATGAGTCTCTTTTCCAGTGCAGTTTTCAAACGATACCAACTGCCCTAGGTAAATATAGTCCTTAACATATTCTATTTTTGAGTTCTCTACTGTGACGTCATTGTTCTCTCCGTTTGTAATTATTTTTGTCTTTGAAGCGTTTAGCGTTAGACCGACTTTCTTACTTTCTCCTGTTAATTCTTTCACCATGGATTCCAATTCAGTTGCGGTTTCAGCGAAGACAACAATATCATCCGGGAAGTGGAGATGGCTCAGGAACTCTCCATCCACCTTAATGCCCTTTTTGCTCCAATCTAGGTACCTAAATACCGACTAGAGTACCACCGTAAAAACAATAGCATATACCTAGTATCCAATAACTTATCGTAAGTTGGTTTTTCAAAGGAATGGGAAGAGGCACAGAAAACTTAACGATATAGGTACCAAGAGCGTTAAAACAAGCCGTAAATTTACAAATACTATGAGTGCTATACTTAGATAGGTACAGTCTGCACAGATAAACATATCAGCAATTGAAAATGTGATATAAACTAGTTATAAGTCTCAATAATTCTCTGAGGGTGTCGAAAATATTAAACCTATCTCTATAATCGCAAAAAAACTAACCAAGCATCATAGATCTACGCAAGCCAATTACACAAACAATGGTTGTAAAATAATACCCACAAACTGACACCACAGATGAAAATGTTCTAACAGATTATTATCATGGCGACACTGTGGGGCGATGCGTCGATAGAAGATATCAAATCACAATTTTGGCGGGAGATTGCGTCGACAGATCGACGTTGCCGTGTTTATTTGATTAGGTCGCTTTTTATCGATGCATCTCCCCCTAAACAATTTCTGTTTTGTTTGTTTGTTTGCGGTAGAAATTATTATTGTGGCCGCGAGATATGAATGTGATGTGACACTGGGCCTTCGATAATATTATATATATAAATAGATAAAATGATATTATCGTATTTTTGGTGGTTGAGATTTTGGCAATAGTAACCTCAGATTTAGGTTATTCCCGGCAAGGAAGCTATAAAAGGCGACTACCGCCTTATCAAAGAGTATTGCAACTGGTGAAATGTAGGTGAAGGTACAACGGTACACCTCTATCCTTATTCTTCAGGGCGAGGTTATGTTAATATGATGAAATTAGAAACTTTGCCTGCAGATTTGTTATTATCATAAACAGAAAACTTAGATAAGTTGAATCCATTTAGCAAGCCAGCTGTTAAGGACATTATCTTGTATTAGGTGTTCGTTATTGCTGGGGGGTGACCACAAGCTCTTAGAGTAAGGTTATTTTAACATCGAGTAAGGGACAGATGTATATGACGTGTATACATCTGTCACTTACTCGATCTCAAAATAACCTTACTCTAAGAGCTTGTGGTCACCCCCCTGTGGCCAAAAGGAAACGAAACCCATGATCAGAAAAAAGAACCTAAGGTCTGAAAATATCCCTCGGAGTAGACGAAATAAAGTTTTTTTTTTTTTAATGCCTTTGCCAGATTCAAGTTATTTAGGCAGAAGTTAACATTGTTGCACCTGCAAACCCATTCATAGACAAACAAAATAAAAAATTATATCTGTCAACTTGACAGCCAATTTAAAACAAAAACCGGTTGCCTATTAGCGCGCAATTAAAGGCTGCGTTCGCAATTTAAAGCGGGACCTATTGTTCGCTCCCTCCGTTAATTCGACAGTTTGGGTGCGTTCGGCGCTGCACTTGCCCGATAGCTATGACATTCTCTTTAAATCATAATGGAATAAAGAAACAGTAAACTGGCCACCCTTGTTGGGGGAACACTTCGTTATCCGACGGATACTTGGAATGAATGGTATTGATACTGGCAGTTTAGGATTTTTTTAAATCTGGTTCAATAAATAAACACAATTGAAGACAAAGAACTTAAGCAAGTTTTTTCGGGTGTCTGTAATTTTCTTAGACTTAGATAGATAAGGAAGCACCTTTATTATAAAAATATATAATTATATTCTTGGATCCTCATTTGTTCAAGAACACTGTTGATCGATGAGCTAGCTAATAAATTAGTCTGTTGGGTTTAGCAGAATCTTTACTAAAGGAAAAATCAAAATTAGCATAATTATTCATCGTGCGAGCACTAGTATCAAAATAAAATGATTAAAGTAGCACTACTTAAAGGATAAGAAATCCGCAACTTCTTATATGTTTATCAGAACTTTAAATGAGTCTTTACTGTTCATAATTATCCAAAAAGCAGACATAATCAAGACCGTATAGCCAAACTATACGCTAAAACCCATAGGTACAACCATTCATAACGAATCACCGTACAAAATGATATTATTAGTAACATAATCCGCGAACAACTACGGCACGAGATTGATATTACGCTGGGGTGATATCGACATTAATTTATATGGATACGGTTTAAAAATGTATAATGGCTGGGTCGCCGACACTAATAAAGTCCCTTGGGGCCGCCATGTTGCGAACGACACTTTTTGGCGCGAAATAAAATACATATTTCAGCGGAAAATCGTGTAAGCAATTTTATAAGTTAATTCTTTTATTGGCTATGACTTTTAGGTTCAAAGTTCTTTGACAAATATTTTGACAGCCACACAGCTTTTGGCGCGATTTCGTTCGGATGCGTTCGAATGATTGATCAGCTAATTGCGAAGGATGACGCGTGAAGACGCGTGCAATACTATTTATTTCACATTACGCACTACTTATTTTTTTAACACAACGTTTGTTCACACGTGAAAATGGCCGTCAATTTTGTTTTCGAAAATATAAAAATGTTTTCCACAACAGATTCATTCAAATATTTATTTAAATAAAATACAAATAAGCAGATAAAGTTATAAATTAAACGTCACAAAGCTAATAATCGAATAGCTATGACAAATCGTAATTGTGACTAATAAAGGGGATTATGCAAATAAGCTGGATTCAAATCACGTGTCCGTGTACAAATCAAATGTTAAATAATTGTTAAATAGCGTGTAAACATGCACCGATTCCTTTGTATTCTAAAATAGACAAACAGGGATAATTTTATAATTTCACTTTGGACGCCATATTTTTGCATTCAGAGTCAACTGCGTGTAAAATTTAAATAAACGATTTATACTTGGATTCATCATTCGAATTTCAATCCATCCCCTTAACTATCGACTTTAGTGTTGTGTATTCTAAGTTGATTTTTAAGTGACCATGTTTTATCTAAAAGGCCATAAAAAATATCGGCCGCAATGGAACATGAACTTTGTCTTGTATACCATAGGGTTTGTTGTTCCAAAATTTGATAATTACATCGAATTCTGTATTCAAATTTAGCGCTAATGCATGTTCGAATTTTGAATTTTGTCATCGCTGACGTCGCGGTTTCAATGTCTTTATTCCGAATAATGAGAGATTGGACACGCGCCAATGGACGCATTCATATTTAAAGTTCTATCGCAAACGTTTCTGTTATATCCCAAGTTATTATATTGTATCAATTAATTAATTCTGCAGTCACATGTGACAAATTATCATTTAATTGGCCAGTTTGACGTGATTTATTGTTGAATTTAACACAAGTTTGCATAGAGCATTATGATATTAAAGCATTGTACACACACTTGCAGGCATAGCTTACATGGACTAACACTGTTTGTTTAAATAATAATATATAGTTACCTACTTACTAACACAAAACACATGACATATAATATAGGTAGGTACACTGTTGGATTATTTTATGTGATATGTTTCATAGTGTCCGACCGAAACTGGTTTATACGACCGAAACCGAAACCGAATTTAGGCAACAGTCTAAGTTTTGGCCAAAACCGAAACCGAAAATTCCTTGCAAGGATCATGTTTTGAGGGAAAAATAAAGAAAACGTTGTCATAATCAGTCAGTCTTTATTCTTTTATCTTTAAGTCACATAGCTATGCAGTCTTCGACCTTTTCACTTATTAGTATGATAATCAACGTAACAACCCCTCATTCAAGAAAAATATACGCAAAAAAATACTCGCTTGGGTGAAATTTAACACGCCGAACATGATCGATCAAAGCAAGAGAACTCCCGAATGCAGTTTCGGTTTCGGTCGTAGTTTTTGCCGCCGAAACCGAAAATAAACCGAAACTCGTTTTTTGCCCTAACTCGAACGAAACCGAAACCGAACTTGCATTGGGACACTAGCTTTCATATTATCGCTTACTTAAAATGTTGATTTGAGCAAGAAATATTGCATACAATATCATAAGTACATAAACTCACGTTTTTTCCCATGGGTGTAGGTACAATCTCCAGAAAGCCACCTGCTACGATCCTTAAATACTCCTTTTGTTTCATACACATCCATACATCTAGTCATACACGCACGGCAGAACTACGCACCTGACCTATTTGAAGAAAATATTGCCATTAAATAAATACGCCTATTCTTTCAACAATAGCGTCAAATTATCGCAAAACCCCCAAAAATATATACCAGACAAACGATACCGTCTAATTACCCACACAAGAGGCAAAAACACAACACCTAGCGTCCCAAACTGGCGATAAATCAAATGAAGTAAAATATCTATCCGTTGGGACCGCTCGAAGCTGTCAGATGACATAATAGGGTCTTTTATTGCGTGATGTCACGATAACGAGTCGGCTACTGACGATCAGTGTTACACTATTATGTTTTTTGAAAAAAGAATGCCTAGAATGGATGGTGTCAGTTGCTAATTTGGAGGGAATAGAATATGAGTGGTGTTGTCTATGGTTTAAAGAAGTAGTATTACTTTCTATAGTAATTAATTGTGTCTAATATATATTTATTCCATTTATACATTTTATTTACATTTTTAAATACAAAAATAGTAGCATTATATATTTATTTATTATTATGAGCCTATAGCGTCCCACAGTAAGTACGGACCTGGTTTTCGTCTTGCCATTTTTCTTTGTCTTCAGCAACCTTAGCCCAATCCTTTAGATCCTTCGGTTTAACCCGAAAAATTTCATACGGTTTTTTCTAGTTCCTTTGCAAAAAATGTTCTTTAATTTTTAAATTATCATGTAGACAAATCTCCTACCTCCCAACAAACAAACTCTAAACCCACAACATGTTCAACAATGCAACTTAAGACAGCCAAAAACACGTCCTCAAAAAAAAAAGAAAAAAAAAACACCAAATTAAAGAGATCTCATTACACAGCAGAGTCGACACGTGTCCATCTAATTTATCCCCCACCCCTTACTTGCTAGTCGCCATTAAGACTCCCACAGGATTAGCGGAATCAATGAGTTGCTCCGTGCTCGCCATGGTACATCCCCTAGTGGAGCGGTAGTCACTGTAAGGACAAGGGATTGAATCCTATATTAAAGAACTGAAACCAAGAATTTATTTCAATCAAAACAATTTATATAGACATTTTTGAAATTGTCAAGGAGTCGGTAAGTTAGTCAAAAAGTTGATGTTTTTTGGAATCAGAAACAAAGGCATAAACACCGGCCAAGTGCGATTCGGGCTCGCGCACGAATGGTTCCGTACCATTATCACAAAAAACGGCAAAAAAACACGTTTGTTGTATGGGAGGCCCACTTAAATATTTATTTTATTCTGTTTTTAGTATTTGTTGTTCAACAACAAGCGGCAACAGAAAAACATTATCTGTGAAAATTACAACTGTCTAGCTATCACGGTTTATGAGATACAGCCGGGTGACAGACAGACAGACGGTCAGTGGAGTCTTAGTAATAGGGTCCCGTTTTTACCCTTTGCAGCAGTAGGCAATTTGCAAAAGTAGGTTTGAGAAAAAAAATGGTTCATAGGTAGTTTTACAGGGCAAAATGTAGAGCTCCATTGTTTTAACAACTCAAAAGAAGACAACATTAAAACAAAATGCCTATATTCGCGTTTAACTGGTCCTAGTTTAAATTTCTTTTAGAGTTTATGTACTAAATAATATAGTGAGGATCATTTTATAAACTCACCTAAAAACTGTCTTGAATAAGAAAAATGGAAACACGTTATTTAATTCTCAATCCCCGTACCCCATGAAGCTTGTCCATCAAATTAGGGTCGAATCACGACACATTATCAGTAGTGCCAACATGAGGGGTCCACAGCGAATGCACAATGGTGACAACATTGATTCATAGCGGGACCCACCTGTTTGAGCTGATTATTTCTTGTGTAACATTGATATCGTATTTCTTTTATAATTGGCTATCAAATGAATCCAATTTTAATGTCTATGGTGTCATTTGAAACTCTTGCGTGACGCTTTTCTTTCCTTATGGACCGATTTTTGAATTGAGTATTTGAAGTGTCAAACCCAACATTACTGTCAAAGTTTTACAGGTTTTCAGGCTAATGTAGAAGTAGAAGAGTTGATAAATTCTCAACTTAAAATTCTTAATTCAAAAATTGGGCGATAGTAGTAGTCACAGCGGATCTTTGTGTCTCTGATGTTGTCTCTGCGAACCATTGCGCAAGAAACAGTTTTGACATCGAGTATACTGCATAGAGTAAGCGAGGTAGGACGATGCGACAATCGTAAGCGAGTGAAAGAGGCAGTTATACAATGCTAACTTCTACATCAACATTGCCACAAAAATAGCTATTGCGCAGGGACTTGCAGCCAACTTCAGAGACACAAAGATCCGCTGTGATTATAATAATTTTCTTGATGACGTGTATTTTTACCCGGCTGCCAGGAAAGGGTTATGTTTTTCGCGCGTATCTTGTATGTTTGTATATATGTATGTATGTAATATTCTTTATTACCTCATATCTTGCAAACCGCTAGATGGATTTTTATAATGAATACATCGTTAGATAGGGCTTGGCCGCCCAACAAAAATGGCGAATTTTGTGCGCCATATTGGGGAAGACTCAATTTTTTTTCTTCGAAACCCATCGAATGGGGTATCAAAATGAAGGATTTTTAGAGGTGGTTACAAAAATATATACCACTTATATGTTTAAATGTGAATCGAAAATAAAATATAACTAAAAGTTGTAAATAAAAAAAGTTAATTTAAAAATCAAAAACCCGACTGCATAAGCGAACTAAAAAGATGTAAACAAGTAGAAAATCATGCTGTGCAGTCGGAGGATCAGGTGGTTAGCCAGCTCGCGAATATGTTATTTAGTTACACTAAAACTGTACGTAAATATTTTCATATAGATTTGTCTTGTCCTAGAAAGCATTTCTTTTTACGGGATCATTGCTTTTTATTCAAAAGGAGTTTACTGGCAGTTTTGGCACGACCCTTTCTTGTCTTAACTAAAGTACTGTTCTCTAAAACGTAGGCACCAAAGCCATTTCGGTACTTAAGTAACTATTTGACTTCAAGAGTGCCAACTTTCAAACAAAAATTAGGTTTGTGATCTGGGTTCTGTACTAAGATCCCCTTAGACCCACTTGCGTCCTCTCTGTTATCTTAATAACTCCGCTTCGCTTTTAACACAGCCTAATATCAATGAACTGACTAAGTATTTGATATCTCCTCTCTCCTGCCTCGTGTTAGGCACTAACTCTGAGATAAGTTTTACTGCCTATCTGACCTCCACAACCCAGAAAATGGGTAACACGGTACTACTAGGCAAGACTGGTGTCAGATCTCAAGCTTCTGACTACCCGTAACGACTGTCAAAGATCCTCAAATGACAGCCGGGACCAACGGCTTAACGTGCTTTCCAAATCACGGTCGAGACTCGGCACGTGGTGAATTTTCACCCATCCGCGGACTGACCTTGGCAACCGTTGCTAAGATCTACTTACAAAAAAAAAGGAACAAACAAACAAAAATATTCTTCAAATATCCTCATATTCCCAATTGGTGAAAACCTCATTTGACACTGATACTCCTATAATAGAATCACATTATGCGGCTAGGGTGGAGCCCCTAGTGACGCGACAACATCGATTCCACGATAGTCGAGTCGAATAGTCGAATTACTATTCGATTCTCGCAACCATCCGTATCGAGTGTTTGTCCAGCCCATGGTAAAGGAGTGTAATTGAAGATGTCGACTTTTATTTGGTTTGTTGTTAGTTGTTTGAACAGGCAAATTGGTTTTTAAACAGGCTCGGATGACCGTGTCAATAGTGCGGTATAAAGTCTGGTGGATTGGATCGAACTTTCAAGTAGTGCTTGAAATATATGCTTTATAAACCTTAGAAAATAAAGTTTATATTTCCTTAATGTATCTCGGCAACCATCGCATTTCCGAATACAAACGAATGCTAATTTCCATGTCCATCAATTATTAAATTTATCGTGTATAATAATTTGAATTCAGAACTAAATATTATCGTACTTTTGTTTTGATTTCCGTGTGAAATATCTAGAGCTGTAAAAATAGCCGCTTTAGTAGTTTTCCTTCCATTTTTTAAATAAATTATATTATTTTAAAAGGGTATTAACAACTATATATACTTGCAAATTGATTGAGAGCGTCCGGTCTGTACCAAGTGCAAAGGGCAACTGATAGAAATCCGACGACTGACGAAACACGATGTTTGCCGAGGGACATTAGGAAACTATTTGTACCATACCTACTTCATACTTATAGTATTTGCAGGGTGGCTGGTAGCAGCTAGATGAGAGCGGCCGAAAATCGAGACAAATGGGGATCGGTTGGAGAGGCTATGTCCAGCATTTGACTCCTATAGCCTGATGATGATGATATTCTAAACTATATAATTTTACACGAAAACATACCGAACGTCATTGGTTCTTTTGTCTTTATATAGGTATCTATTGTTTTACGAAGGCTTTACCAGCTGGTATAACAGAAGAATCTAAAGTCATAAGCTTTAGCTAGGGTTTATGCTTTTCAAGGTAAGTATTGCTGAACAAAACTACATACTTAGAGGCTACAGTATAGGTACAATTGCGCAGCCTGAAACAATAACCATAAGTCTTCTTTTCGAGTCGATGGAAGACTCTTTAGATATTTTGGGACCAGTAGGCAGCCACACCCTATTGCAGCATTAGTGGCGTTCATTAGGTGCATGAAATGAGCCTCCCCGAGCGGCCTTAACATCGCATTGGGATTCTAAACGCACGGTGCACCCTGGACAGCTAGCACTCGGTAGCGCAGAGTCTAGCTGACCAATTCTTTCACCAGCGTGGTAAATTCAAACGACTCGCTTCAGAACCATGATCAACGGGTCTTATTTTATCGCCAAATAACCATAAGTTACAAATCATATCAATTTAACCACCTAAACCACTTCAGATTCAAACGCAAACCCAATGCATAACTGGCCATTAACGTATAAATTCAAATCACATAACACACTTAAAAAATACAACTCAAACACGGCCAATACACCGATAAACTACATACGATTACCTACAATCCATACCTACCTACTTACTGGACAGATTTAAGCAAAAGATGCAAGGGGAGCTAAGGGGTCCATCCGACGGGACCGAGGGGGGTCCTGGTAAAACGTTAATCGAATCTGGACGTAATGGGATTTCTTTCTTGAGGGGCACATTGCTAAAGGATTAATTTATATCAATTTAAATGGGAGCTGTGTATACAGGGTGTGGGGGTTGTTGAAAGAGTTTTTATTTGGATTTTATGGACCTAATTTCGGGTTGTAAAGGTATTTGTTAAATACAGGTCTTCGGGTCCCAAGCCAGGAGCTCAACACCGGGACCCGTAGCAGCCTTGGGACTCCTGGACCCTGTCTGAACCTGTATCCCACGAAACTGCTGTAACGCAGCAGTGGAAAGCTAGGGGGTTTGTTCCTTATTGGGAGATATACTGACTTCGCGGGCGCCCCACAACGCCGATTGCGACCAGCAGGCGCAATTAACAATTACAAAGGGCGAAACACATCTCGATTAGATATGTTTCCACAAAAACCCGAATTCACCGTGTGCACACTACAAATTTTCTTTCTTCGACTCTTGTCAAGTGTCAGCTGTCAATCAAAAGCTGTCAAATCGCCGACAGCTAACTGACATGGTGTTGTAATTAAATATCAAATAGTGAACGAAACGTCTCGTTCAGAACAGTATTGATGAAAATTATCTACGGTCTAGATTTCTGGCATTTTGGTCTGAATGTTAGATTAATAAGACTAGATTTCTATGCTATTTATTTCAATTTTTTTTATCATGTTATCCCATGGAAATGTAAAAAAAAAAATTGGCCAGAAACAAATGCAAGGTCAAGAAGATTCTAGATCTTTCCGTGATTTTAGCGTTGATAATGGCAAACTGACTCTGATGTAGTTCTAATAAGGGACTTTTCATGCTGTACCCAATGTACAGATTGTTTTGAATCTGTAACTTGCGATCAACAGAAGATCCAATTACAACAGCGGTCGTTTTCTATCTCAATAGATAATAACCAATACCAGTTATTATTTAATTAGACCACATCATCGCTAACCAACAGGGGAGATAATGGTTAAAAGTGACAATCAATCTGCCTAGCCTTTTTCCCAACTATGTTGGGGTCGGCTTCCAGTGTAACCGGATTCAGCTGAGTACCAGTGTTTTACATGGAGCGACTGCCTATCTGACCTCCACAATCCAGTAACTGGGTAACACGGTACCCCTTGGCTAGACTAGTGTCAGATCTCAAGCTTCTGACTACTCGTAACGACTGTCAAAGATCTTCAAATGACAGCCGGGACCAACGGCTTAACGTGCTTTCCGAGGCACGGAGGAATCTCGGTATGTTGAAATGGTCACCCATCCACGGACCGACCTCGTCAATCGTTGCTTAACCTTGAAGATTGACCCGTGCGGCTGTTATTATTTAGCCACGAGCTCCTCAATGATCAAAAGTGAAAATGTAGTTAAATAAAAAAAAAAAAAAAAATAGATTATAATTATTACTAATTCCACTATTATCTAAACTTCAATTAAGCATATTATAACAACACTGATTTCGACACCATTCTTATGTAAGAAGCGATCACCTCTCCATTTTTCCGCCAATATTTTAGTGAACACTCTGTACCCAGCCGCTCCGGGGAAGGTCTAATCCGCAGCGTTTGTTTGTGTCCCGGTAATGTATGTGAGAGCGCGCGCATGCCGACAAATTACTAGCATAGACGATATAGTTGGAGGATATCGGTTGTTTATGGATGGAGTGGCTGAAGGATTTTTAGAAGTTGTTCATACAGAAAAGGTAATGATGATAAAAAAGGTTAGTAGATTAAAAAAATCAAAAATCCCGCGGCGAAATAAAAATTAAAAAAAGTCGGCGGATACTTATTCGCGAGCTGGCTGACCAAAACCAGATTTATCCTCCGACTGCACAGCATGAAATTCTTCTTGTTTACGTCTTTTTAGTTCGCTTTCTAAGCAGTTGGGTTTTTTGATTTTTTTAACTAACGTTTTTTATTTACAACTAAGACACTACAGAATTAGGTACTTTTAAACATATAAGTATTATATATTTTAGAAATCAACTCTTAAAACCCTTTATTTTGATACCTCACACGATGGGATCGGGAGGTAAAAAAAAAAAAAATCCCCACAAACCGCCATTTTTTTCTTTTCCAATTTGAATGTAGCCAGTGACACTCGCCGGGTTACGAATCGATTGACGTAAGAATCATTAAAATCGGCCAACGCGTTTGGTCTCTAGAACGTCTCATAGGAACATACATACATAGACTGATAAACACGTTATCCTCCTTCGGCAGTCGGGTAAAAAGAGATAATGACAGCCTCTTTAAGTATGTTGTGCAAGTTTAATCACTGTACTAACTAATGTGCTATTGGGTAATTAATGTGCTAATGTACTATTCTACAGTTTTGTCTCTTAATTATATCTGTGCTAATGTACTATTCTACAGTTTTGTCTCTTAATTATATCTGTGCTAATGTACTATTCTACAGTTTTGTCTCTTAATTATATCTGTGCTAATGTACTATTCTACAGTTTTGTCTCTTAATTATATCTGTGCTAATGTACTATTCTACAGTTTTGTCTCTTAATTATATCTGTGCTAATGTACTATTCTACAGTTTTGTCTCTTAATTATATCTGTGCTAATGTACTATTCTACAGTTTTGTCTCTTAATTATATCTGTGCTAATGTACTATTCTACAGTTTTGTCTCTTAATTATATCATTGAGTAGCATTAATAGGTCTCTTTTTCTGCCTTCCCTAAATCTCATTGTTTGGGGTCCGTCCACTACGATACTGCTTACTTTCGACGCTATTGTTTAGATTTCTCACACTTGGTTATTTTGCCACGGCTAACTACAAAATCTTTCAAGGAAGCTTATGTTGAAAATGGTTTGAAGTTTATGTGTAGAATAGCCGGCACGTTAGAATATTCACTTCATTCTTTATTAACACGAAGAAAGTTAACGATAGTCAGTAATTAACTTTTCTCAAACATGCTTGGAAATTTGAGCATTATTTAGACAACCTTCTTCGAGATAAATCGAAATTGCAGTACAGGCCAAATACATGCGAGCAGCGGCCGGCAAAAGTAGTATGAAAATCCATATCTGTCGTGTGTAGCGGCCAAATAAATTACATAGTAATCTCATATCTGTCGTGTAATTTAAAAATGGAACGATCTTTTACTTCGAGTCATGGCAACCAAGGAGGTAACTTATCATAGGTTTTATTTAAGTTTCGAACTGGCTTGCAAATAGTAAGCTGTTTATTGAAAAAAAAAACACTTGAACACTTTAAGGCTTAGCACGCACTGCGATTTTTATTTGCGCGGATTTTTGTAGTATTATACCCGCGTGTTTTTTTACTGCAACGCGTGCGGTTTCATACAATTCCATAGGTCGCAGAATGGGCGGAAAAAAAATCGCGCGATTAAAAAAAGGCATAATTATTGTTGTTCGTTGTTCGTCATTGATTTTGAAACGTAATTGTATTCGACAAAATCAGTTCTAGGTATAGCCCTCGCCAAACTTAATGGCCGCCCTGAAGTTGGTTTACCGGATGCGCGAGGCACGAAACGGTGCTGTTTTTGTATGAGATTTTCTACTGCGCAGCCATTGTAGCCAACTTCAGGGCGGCCAATAAGTTTGGCGAGTACTATACTACTTAGTTTTAATTTCCGCGCATTATTTGAGAAAAGCACTATACAAGCCTTGGCCACAACTAGGCATTGATGGACTTATGTGTCGTATGTGTGCCTCGGCTTCGCCTCGGCCCACATTTACACGTTCGTCCATCAATGCCTCTTTTGCTGGCCGCTGCAGTAATGTACTATTTCTCAAACATGCATGGAAATATTGTCATTATTTTCGAAAACAGAACACGCGAAGTATCGAATTTACGGACAAAGAAAATCAAATCCATTGCATGAGCATTTTTTGAATTTGGAACATTACAACGCTCCAGCAATGTTGATCAAACCCATAGCAGGAGCGTTTTTAGAATTTCGAACATTACAACGCTCCAGCAATTTTGTTGTAACTTTTAATAAATTAAATGTATAATATAAAAATTATGTTTAATTTCCCTGCATTATTTTGAGAACAGCACTATATATGCCTCGGCGGAAATGGCAATTGCCTGTCTCGTATTAGTGAAGTCCTCGCCGTATTCTCGACCTGCAATTGCCTATTTCCCGGCCTTTGCAATAATGTACTATTTTCATGTTGTGCACCCTCTCATAAAATAAAAGATACATATAATAAAAATCGCAAAACGTTAATGTATCAGAATAGCCCGTAACATTTAAAAGGCTGCCCGGCTGTCAGCATCGTTTTTTCCACCACTATCCGCTTACAAAGAATCCAATCCGTGTCGCCTGCTTAGAGCCGAGTGAAACATACCACAGACATCGATTACATGCATAGAAATAGCATTAATACTGTTTTGCAGACATTTAATGAGATGAGGAAAAAGATGTATGTAAGGATCGTAGCAGGTGGCGTTCTATAGTTTTTGCCTACCACCATGGAAAAAACGAGAGGCGTGCAATGATTGTTGACATAACCGTCCTGCATGACGGGAACCTCGTGAAAACCGAGAAAGATAAGCAAATCAAGTATCTTGACTTACGCGAGTTTGTCGACATGTGGGATGTGGACTCAGCGATCATTGTACCGATAGTTGTGTCAGCCATTGGCTTAATAGCCACGAGCCTCGACCAACACCTTAGGAGGCTCTCGTTAGGTGGCTGGGTCATGGCGACCTCTCGCGTCCGGCCCTGCTTCAGGCCATGGTACGGAGCGAGAGGGCATGGGAAGCTGTCACCTCCTTCTGCGAAGCCGTAATGCTCGCAAAGGAGGAGGCGGAACGCGTGAGGGAGACGCATTGGAGACGCCCTCACGCCCCTAGCCACCGCAGAAGACGCCCTGGGCGTCGGGAATCGCAAGCCGATTCCCGGCCACCGTAGGCGCGGGCTTGCGGACGGTGAGTAATGGGTAGCTCGCCGTCTGATAAGGACCAGGCCCGAGTCGACGGCGCGTAGTGTTCCACGCGCGCCTCAAAGAGATGTCAGCAAAAACTGACGGGGCCCGCTAGGGCCGATGCCTGTCTGGGTCGCGGATAAATTTGAGAGTCGGGAGAAGTCATTTGATGACATACCAACCAAAAAAAAAAAAAAGCGGCTGGGTTAAGGGCTTGATTCAGAAAGCAGTACTTCTGGACACGGCTCATATTGTTCGGAGGTTCCTCTCTCTGGAGCCCTGACCGCCCTGTTCCCGATACCGGTGGGCCTATATTTTTGCCCGACTGCCGAAGAAGGGTAATGTGTTTATCAGTCTATGTATGTATGTAACTAAAAAGACGTAAATAAGAAGAAAATCATGCTGTGCATTCGGAGAACACATCTGGTTTTGGTCAGTCAGCTCGCGAATATGTATCCTCCGACTGCTCAACATAATTTTCTTCTTGTTTACGTCTTTTTAGTTCGCTTATTAAGCAGCCGGGTTTTTTGTTTTTTTATTGTTTTTTTATATATTTAAATGTATTTTTTTATTTATTTTATAAAAATATTTAGATAAGGACAAAATAAGAAATTTAATGTATAAAGGACATAATAATAATGATAAATCTTTATTCTGAAATTAGAGAGGTAAAACACAGTATTTTTGTTTTTTTTTTTATGTGTGTATGTTTATAAAAATAGGAGATTTTAAAGACCGCTTTTAGCGATACATAAGACTGTCCAATGTGTCACCCTATGAAATAATTTCTACATTTATAAATGTCAACGGATTATATTGGAAGCAACGTAAGTTTATATTAAATCGTATGTTGTAAACTCTTTCTCTTTTGAGAAGAAAGAGTATCTTCTCAATAAGGCACGGATACATTTTAAACAATCGAATTTGGATCGTTTTTAGCATACGGTGTCCGCAATAATCCGGTTACATATATAAATTACTAGCAGACGCCTCGCGGTTTCACCCGCGCAGTGTCTAATCCCTTGGGAATACAGGAATAAAACGTAGCCTGTGTCACCCGGGGATAGTGTAGCTTCCCAACGGTGAAAGATTTTTTTAAATCGGTGCTGTAATTTTAAGTTTATTCGTTACATACAAACATCCAAAAATACAAATCTTTCCTCTTTATAACATTCGTATAGATATAGATAATGATGTATAATGAGTATTCTATAATTTGAAAAGATTGTAAATGTCATCGCCGAATACATCAACGTTTACCACAGCTGCGAGAAATGCGTTTGAAAGTTGACTCTATCGAATGTGAACCAATTTTCATCAAGCATTGCTAAAACTTTCGATAAAATCACCTTTCAAACAAAAAAAAAACAAAATTAAAATCAGTTTACTTTCGATAGAGTCACCTTTCAAACAAAAAAAAACTAAATCAAATTCGGTCCATCAGTTTAGGAGCTGTGATGCCTCAGACAGATACACAAACACGCAGGCACACACTTCAAACTTATATTCTATTCTATACTACGGAAGCGTAGGCCTACATAAAACTATTGCTACAGCTGAAAGATGTTTTTCTCAGCAAACCCTTTCATTTGATACCCATATCATGGCAGTGCACACAAAATAGCTAGTCCGCCATCTTGGGTCATCCACCATGAATGACGTAACTAATCATGCATTGTCATCCAAACTAAACGTGTATGTAAAATTTTATCTTAATCGGTGGAGGATAACTACTTTAAAATTCAGTTGCCAGATTTGACCCTAACGCACGGGGCATGCATAAATACAAACAAATATTCATAGTATTCATACATACATACATTGCAAGTTAAATAAAAGCTTGTAAAAACACTACTTACAAAACAGTTGAATAAATGTTAGGCGTAGCGATGTTGCTACGACTTCGTAGCTCATTCGTAGCCGTAGAGGTCTTGCTACGAAACAGCAGTATTTAGCTCTACGAATGTAGGAACACCAAGTTTTAAGCAAACACCATAGACATTGTCCGTACTATGTCAAAAATCATCACACAGTTTGATTCACCAAGGCACCAGCTTCAACATTCAAAAAAGGAACCACGCAATAAACGAGGAAAAACATAACGCAACTCGCGGCCCGCAGGCAAAGGCAGTTAACTGAACAGCCTAGTCAAATATTCACGTGTAGTTATTCCATGCGGCTGCCCGCGGATCACCGCTGCAGATTAAACTATTAACAAAATGGTTGCTGCACGGATTCCATTTTCGAATAACGTTTTGCATAGTTAAACGCCGGTTAGCGTGCCATGATCTGCGCGCGAAATGGTTGGACAAAAACTTTTTGGTGGACCTACAAAGGATTGGCTGGTTGAATGAGTGACGATCTTATATCTGAGAGGTCATTAGCTGTTCTACAAAGGTAGTCAGGAATCCAAAGTTGCTTTGATTTAGACCTTGTTGCAGAGGAAGTTCGATGTCCACGATTCACATAAAAGCAATGTTGATAAAAATAGTACCTACAAACTGATACATCTATATAAATATCAGTGTCTAGAAGTGCTAACTGTATCTATAAATAACGTAATCGCTTATTCCCGTGGTTCGCCCGCAAGAATTGTCTATTTTCCGCAATAAAAATTGTTGTCTATGATACCGAGCGATAGTGTGGCTTTTTATCTTTGGAAGAATTTATAAAAATGGATCAGTAATTTACAGTGATTACCTTTTATAACCATGTAAACAAATCATCAATTTTACATTCTTTTTATATTAGATGGAATATAAGGCATCATAAAGAGTTTAGTCGAAAAAAAAAAAGGGAGGTTTAGTAGAGAAATTAACGTGAATAAAGGTATGTATATGTGTCAAATGCACTTTTAATTTAATTATTTTAGAGAATTACTTTTAAATACCGCACTGCACTTATTACTTTCAAAAAAGATAATCTCCAATTTTACCCTTATAAATGTTCCACCATCAAATTTATTTCGAAAACTATGAGCATCCACCATGACAGTCTGGCGCGGTTGCCTAGCAACGAACTAATTGGCGGGAAATCGGCAAATGGATTACGTGACACCCGACGGTGCGAAATTGTATAATTTGCAGATATTATGCCATCGTCTACGTTTGAATATCAACTATTATATTATTTGATGGAAATATTATTGTGTCAATACGTTATTGAGAGGTATCTAGTAATTGGGTATATTAAGCTCGTTTTGTTTTGAATAGAGAACGTTATTGCCAATTTTACTAGCGAAAAAGGTTTCTATCCCGTCTATGGTTAGGTGACTGTTTTTGAAATTATTCTGTTTGAAATAATTTGTCAATTGTATATTTACGTTTGCACAGATAAAACTATTGCTGTCAATTGTATATTTACGTTTTCACAGATAAAACAACAGGTGCCGAAAATGCAAAAAAAAACGAAACATTTACTCTGTATATTCTGTTTACTCTATATATAGGTGGGGTTATCTGCTGGATCACCTTTGCGTTTGTGTTTTTCGTTTCTCGAAAGATCAAAGGAGCTTCTCCATCAACATAATAATATGTATACTGCTAATCGAGGCCGATTAAGTTCGATGGAGAGGTTTCTTGAAAGAAATTATCGACACTTTATAATAAAATTATTCATTAAAAATCGTATTTTAAAACAAGCTTTTTTCGTATTCTTTTCATCAAACTCTTTCATTTGATACCCATATCATGACAGTGCACATAAAATAACTAGTCCGCCATCTTGGGCCGTCCGCCATATTGGATTAAGAATGACGTCACTACACATGGATTGTCATCCAAACTGAACATGTATGCAAATTTCATCTTAGTCGGTGGAGGATAACTGCTTCAAAATTCAGTTGCAAGATTTGACCCGAACACACTTACATACATACATTCAAGTTAAATAAAAGCTTGTAAAAAAGTAAGAAGTCATGTAACGCGATTGGCTGTTGAAAATATATTCAACCAATCACTAAAGCTAACGAGCCTTTGACAATTTGTCACACAAATTTTGGGATCATTTTCGTACTAGAAACTGGGTCATAACTTCTTTTTAGAGTAGGTTACCAACCAGTATGGTCTACAGATGGCGTTCCTTTTCTTTAGTCTTAATATTGAAGGTTTTCTGAAATTATGTGCACTAGGTGGCAGCACTCTGATTTCAGGTCCAGATACATGTCAAAACCTTTATGTTTTCTGTCAATTGTTAAATTGACGTCAACATCATGTTGGTGTGTTATGTTGCTTTTTCAAAGGAAAAGATCTCTCCCCACAGTGACGCCAACTGGTTGAGTGAACTTTCCTGAAAACGTTCATTGACAAATAAAATGGATTGTATTTGTTACCTCACCTATTTGCCTTTTAACTAAAGTTGACACTGTCATAACGACACGGCACGTGCTTAATCCCTACACACGTGCCTCAAAACGTCTAAACAGGTACAATCGACATGCACACTGACGTCACAATTCACTAGTAGGGGTGGATCAAAACTATTGTATTTTACACCTGCCTAATATGATTGAGTCAGTGATTCAGAATATTTAAATTGGTATTAAGTGATGCGCTTTTTAAAAGCGATAAAAAGGTTTTAGTAGATCATGCGAAATTAATTTGTGATTGGCCATTTTTTGTTTTTTTTTGAGGGGCCATTTTAATTTTTGTTTAAAGTGTAAAGGCAAGCTCTCTGCAGCCGCAGCAGCAGCGCCAGCACAGCATGACGAGCTAGAAACATGGGATGAAGCAAGAGTATCGCGTCTCACACCAAAGGCCTAAACCCATCTTCCATGGAAACAAAGACGGGATGCCTTTGTTTCCATGGAATCCGGTCTTATGCAATCGTCGCGTGCCGGGTCATGGGGTTCTAATAAGGCCGGAACGCTGACGGTGACGAGAGCACGTTGGATCATGTAGTTGATGTTCACATGCCGCGGTCCACACTTTGGCTGCATGACAGCCCGTGGTGAACGAGGTTGTTGACAACTTCGGAACAGAGGCAACGATGAGGAGAGCAGCAGGGAGCGCCTAGACATAGGAAAGCAGTGAAGCGGAAAGTAGTGTCGTCAAACAAGGTGCCTATGTTCGACAACGGTAGTGCGTGAAGACAGAGACCTGACTCCCACTCACCCACAGCCAGTAGGCGCTTACGCTTGGCAGCAGTTGCAGATGTGGCAATTAGGTTTTCCTAAACTGCTCTGCAGAGCGGTTGGTTCCAACGTCTCTGGGATGATGTAGTATTGGTAAGTAGTAATTAAGTCTATTCAGCACACCTATGATTACTTATCTAGCATAGGTAATTTAATAATTGGCAAAATGCAACAGGACAAATTAGCAAAAAAATGTCTTCACACATGTGAACACAATTTTTTACACAGATAAAGTACCAAAACATAATACCATTGTGATGTATATTAGAATATTATATTTCAGACGTCAGCAAACTAATGTGAGTGTACAGAAATGGTGTAATTTAAACTGATAACGGTGTCAAAATCGAAATATTAGTTGCGTGAGAAAGCTTACTTTACAATCAATGAGTACGGAAGACAAATTGTAATCTTGAACGTTTTATTATTTTTTAACAATTTATCATCATCATTTCAGCCGAAAGAAGTCCACTGCTGGACATAGGCCTCCCCAGGCGTCGCCACATTGACCGATCCCGTGCGTCTCACATCCAGCGCATTCCCGCAACCTTAAGGCGATATATACGCCCCAATGTAACGCAGTACTGGCCGTGCGCCCGCTCGATGCCAAAAATTCAAAATTGAACCTCCTTTTGAACAGTTTTGTTTGCAAAATGTGATTTGATTTACATATGCTATGTTGGGTATGAAGAAATTCCAGCCATCAATTTTCCTGTATAAAAATATTTTTAAACATCCAAGTCGTTTTGGAGGAGTTTCCCAAAGTTGCGAATAAATATCGTGTTGTTAATTATTTTTTTAAAGCAAAACTATTAGTTACACGAAAAAACCTTGTGTTCAAAATTATGTACATGAATCAATAATAAATATATATTTTTTTCAAACCTTTTAACTTAGCTGTTACTGAAGAGTATGCTTTAGAAAGTTACCGTTTTACGGAACTAAAGCGTATGTAGGCCCTTAACCTAGTGGGAGGCCTTCCAACGCATCGTCTTCCGGTTCGCGGTCGCCATTCCACAACATATCGGCCCCATCAGCCATTCTGCGAGCAATGTGCCCTGCCCACTGCCATTTAACTTTCGCAATTCTTCGGGCTATGTTCATAACTTAGGTTCTCTTACGGATATCCTCTTTTCGGATGCGATCACGCAAGGAAACTCCGAGCATAGCCCTCTACATTACCCTTTGGGTGACTTTAAGCTTTCTGATAAGGCCCATTGTGAGCATTGAGGTAATAATGTAATTATCTCAATGATTGTGAGCGACCATGTCTCGGTCCCATATGTGATTACTGGCAACACACACTGGTCTTGAGACACTGCGGTAAATTGGACGAGAAATTACCGCGCAACTTCATTATTTAGATATTATAGTTAGAATATTTGTACGCCGTTGACGGCAAGACATGGCGTTTATTTGATTAATATTGACATCTGTACTTTATGCTTTTTGACCTATGTTCTACAAATAAAAATATTTGAATTTGAATTTTGAGAAAAGCATCTGTCAGTAATCCCTTGTATTGTGATGAAAACTATTTCTGTTTCAAAAGTATTCTTTTTAAGGGTGACCTAGGTGTAAATCTTGAAATACTTTCTTACCTAACCATAGATTTGAGAGCTTACCTAATAGGTGCTAAACTTAATCACACTTAACACTAACATGTTTAGCCAAAAAGTATCATAGCCACATTAATTAAGCTTGCTAATTACACCCGGTTATCACGCTCATTGTCTGTGCCGCGATTACCAGCGACATAAATTGAGCTGCGAATATTTAATAATAATTGGCTGGCCTTTGTTTAACGGGATGGGGAGGCTGCCCGCCCACTTCAGCCACCCTGGTGTACCGATAGCATGTAAGGGCTTATATTTTTTATTGTTATAATTTAACATAACGTCGAACTCGTTCATAAGCTTCGAAAGTAACAGATGTTTTTTTTATAATTTCCGGTAACTATTCCATCTCTAAAACGCCGTACCTAACGAGGTCGTGTATTGTTGATACTTTCTATAAATAAATCGTAAGATTATGCTTTTATAAGCTACTTACTACCTAATTCTGGATGCTGTCCAAACCCTAAACAGGCTTGGGAAGCACAACAGGGTAAGACTGATGTGGGTCCCTGGGCACAAAGGAATCCATGGTAACGAAATGGCAGATGAACTGGCAAGAGAGGGCTCAGCAAATGACTTTGTGGGTCCAGAACCATGTGTAGGCATCTCGACGTGCCTCGTAAAGGCCGCATTTAGGGAGTTTGCAGATCACAGACAGCGAACTCATTGGCAATCTAGCACCGGTGTACAACACTCCAAGAAATTCCTAGGCTCTACGTTCAAAGCCCGGGAATGCATTTGGAACATGAGCAGGGGGCAAATCCGCTACCTGCTTGGGGCCTTTACTGGGCACTTTGGAACCAACGACATGCTCATGAAGATGGGTTTAACCGCGACACCCATGTGCAGGTTGTGTGGGGAACATACGGAACGCATGGAGCACCTTCTTTGCACATGCGATGCACTGGCTGGTAAGCGAATGAGTCTCTTAGGGGTTGGATATCCAAGACCAGAGAAGACTATAGGCTCATATCTCCCAGTCTCGTTGTAAAATTCATGAAAAGAGTTTTCAACGAGATTGGGGAGGAGTAAGGTATCTAGGGGACCACAATAGATCCCAATGGGTCGAAGTGTCCGAGTTATTTCTCGGCCCCTCCACAAGATAAGATAAGATACTACCTACTTTATTCTTAAAACAAAACAGTCATACAAAGTTTTCCCAAGACTCGATGAATCATTATCAAAAATAAATTAAATTTAAGTAATTAGCTTATTTTAGAGGAAGTGTCTTAAAAATGTGTGCGTCATTTAAAGTTACCGACTTCTAGGATAGCTACAATTTCAACTACACATATTGGAGGCAGGCCAATCTTGCAGTATTTTGGAGGCAAGGTTTCAAATGAATGAACTTACTAGCTATTCCAATCTTCACAATTACCTACTGAAAAGGCATGATTTTCGTTTTTGTCTTTCAACTTTTAACAAAATAAGTAAATAATAAGTTTACTAACATAGGTATAAGTTTTCTTTCCCGTTTACTTACTCATATGTGGGTGTCCAGGCAAAAATGGTCCAGCTCTCGGCATTTAGTTTCCGAGATATACGCAGTTTTGTTAAAATGCCCTACAAACACAAGTACAATTACAAATTCAAAGATCGGATTTAAATATGTGCTCGTTTTTTAATATCTTTTTAATACTTATTATCAATTGACTATTCTAGATACCGAATCTAGTCTTAACTCAACTGGCTACTGGACCATTTTTGCTTGGACACCCACATACGGATGTTGCCAAATTTTACTTATTGGAAAGAGTGTCCGTGGAGTTGCTTGCACGTTCTTCTCCATTGAGACCTACCGACGACGCTTGCGAATATGCAACTAGCTTCATCTTTATCTTGACAATTCAAAATAACCTTTAAATGGTTTAATAAAAATAAATGATTTCGAATTTGAGTTTACTTGGGCAGAGACTGGACCCCAGCAAACAGAACTAGTATCCTAATGTGACGAATTATTGCTTTAATATTGTTGTGTAAAATTTACGGCATAAAGATTTTATTAATTATTTAAATATAGTGTTTTTTTGCTATCCCTACTCCCGGCATCCGGCTACACAGTTAAGCCGGTTATGAACGGCCAGTAATGACGGTGTCATTTGCGCGGTGAATTATAATTGGCCCGATAACGCCGTCCGCCCGACGTTAATAGACAACTTAATTTAAACGCCATGTACATAGCACCCGCTGTATATAAGGGGTATGTAATGCTGACGCATGAAGAGTGGGTGATACAGTTTTTTAAACGGAAATAAATTTAGGTATGTTGTATGCTATATATGTCGGGTTCATCGATCGGGGTTTAATGTAATGATAGTAAAAAACATGTGGAAGTTTTATGTGGTGGAAAGTTTCAAACTACTACAATAACATCAACTTCAAAAGGATACCCAGAGAATATTTTAGAATCGCTATTGTTCTGAAGCGTCTTGTATAGTTACGTCGGCACGGTTTCTTTGTATGGGATGAGGCATCTGTATGCTAGTATTAGTATCTGTGGCAATATTTACGTTGTGGTCTGGAATACCACAGATAATATAATACTAGCATACAGCCTAGATGCCTCATCCCATACTAAGAAACCGTGCCGACGTAACTAGCGTTTTTCTTCTGATTATACCGATTATTTTTTGTAAATCGATCTCGTTCGGTTCCGTTCCACGGCGATAGATATATCACCATCTATATCTGTGGAACGGAGCGGAACCGAACGCGATCGATGTACAAAAAATAATCAGAATAATCAGTATAAACCACTGATATTGCTAAGCGGCTGAAATTAACATCTAAGCAAACATCTTTAATCTACCACTTTGATAAATATTAATCATATTTATTCAAGCATGCGCAAGCTGAATATGTGTGGATGGGTATAGGGGTAGAAGATGTAGGAGTTACAGTAAATAAGGATGTATGGACTTTTTTATTTTGGTTAAATCCCACCGCACTATTCCCAAACCACTACAACTCCTGAAAGCCAGAATCAACAGTGGTGACCGCCAGAAAAGCGCCGAGGCAATGAAGCTCGGCAAAGTCCCGGAGAATATTTTTTTTTTTTTGGATTCCGCAACGAAATTAATCAGAAAATAATAAAGGAGGACTAAGATGGAAGGATGGATGGACTGTGAGCAAGATGATATGGTAAGAAATGAGCTGAATATTGAGATGACGACAAATGTAGAAGAAAAGAACAAGAAGATATGTCGTACCCGACATGATTATATCAGGGAACGGGCATTTTTACTCAGTTGCTTCTTAAGACCACGACCTTGAGGGAACAAAACGCGCACTCCTTTCACACCCGCGCGACCCAAAATTCTATTCTAATATGACTTGAAAAAAAAGCCTTGGATTAAAATGTATACAATTAAATTGTCTTTGAGATGGTGCCAATTTCACTAAAATACATCCGGCGGTTTTGATGCGATTGTCGTTTTTTTTTGTCCGTTAGACATACCTTTACAAATTAATTACACTATGTTATACGTATAAAAATCAAAATTTTCTTAGATCAAATTATTAAGAAAATGGTCAAATGTAACATATATTTTTTCCAAAAAACTATGACTAGCCGTTTAGATGTGATTCTCATTTTAAAATCAGCTACTCAGGGGTGCCTGCGCCTTAGGTGCAGGCCACATAGAACTGGTGTTGGGCGCGGACATGGCACGGGCGGATTCCTATTCCATTCAAATTTCATACAAAATGCATGGAAATAAAGCGCAATTTAGGACACCCGGTATATCGATGCTCGGACGTGGTTATGACGACTTACCGTGTGTCCCAAATTGCGCTTACTATAAAGAGAGTTTTACACTGACAAGAGATGGACCATAGAGGCGACTCATTGGACAGGACCCAGCGGCTTGCCGTAATAAGAACTGGAAAGCAATGGGTATAACATGCACAGAATGATTTTCTCCTTGTTTATGTCTTTTAAGTTTACTTTTTAAGCAGTTGGGTTTGTTGATTTTTTTAATTAATTTTTATTATTTATAACTTATTAGTTATATTTTTTTTCGAATTTGGTACTTTTAAACATATAAGTGTTATACATTTTTGAAATCACCTCTTAAAACCCTTTATTTTGATACCCCACACGATGGGTATGGAAGAAAAAAAACTTTGGGCCCCCACAATATGGCGCCCAAATGCCGCATTTTTAGTATTTTCCAATTTGAATGTAGCCAGTGACACTCGCAGGGTTAAGACGAATCGATTGGCGGTTCGGTTCTTAACCATGAAAATCGCCGACACGTTTGGCCTCTAGAACGCCACATAGGAACAAACATGCATACATACATAGACTGATAAACACATTACCCTCCTTCGACAGTCGGCTAAAAAGTAGCTTATGGCACCCGGCAAGAGTGTAGCTTCCCAACGGTGAAAGAATTTTTGAAATCGGTCCAGTAGTTTTTAAGTTTATTCGTTACATATAAAAATACAAATCTTTCCTCTTTATTATATTAAGTAAAGATATTGACAAGTAATTAGAAAAAAACTATAAGTGTTAATTATGTGTCTAATATATAAGTATAGTATTAATAATTATAATGTAAATATTGTTTTTAAGGATAGGAAATAAAAGGTTATTTTAATTTATTTTATTTGTACTCCTTAATATCGGCAACCCTGCAAAAAAAGTAGATCTTTAAACTTAAAAACATCAATTAAAATAATACCAACATAATCATTGTTACAATCGTCATTACCAATCTAATAACAAACAACCCTGCCATATGCGATCCTAGTAAACGCTATCATTAACGCTAACTGCTGTAAGGGTGCATTCAGACTGTAGTCTCACAGGACATAAGGGTGCATACAGACTGCAGCTCTCAGAGGACGCGTTGTTTTTATGGCTTGTCGTTTATATTAATGCCACTAAATAATGCCGAACAATGCCACTAAATTGTGATTTTGATGATTGTAATCTGTATACACATGACTGTGTTGGTTTTATATGATTTTGTTTTGCGGTGACTTACATGCTACAGGAATTTTATGACATGGAAATGAGAGTTTGGTCCAAATTAGGTATAGGAGAATTTTAGATATGTATTTATGTATATGGTGGAACGATAACATGGCAGGTGCAAAAAAAAACCGGCCAAGTGCGAGACGGACTCGAGCACGAAGGGTTTCGTACCCAGGGTGGCGTCAACTATGTATGTATGGGAAAACCCCTGCACTTTCAACTTTTTTTTTTGTTGGTATTTTTACATTAACATTTTTTTTTGCCTTATTTCGTGATTCTAGGTCAACGGTAACTACTGGGAAGTACTAAACTACGGGAAAACCTATAGGGTACTTCCGGTTGACCTAGAATTGTCAATTTTGGTTAAAAGCAAGGGCTTATAGCACAAGTAAAGGTAAAATTCCGAGAAATAAAAATAGTGTGTTGTTTGGTACGTGGTTAGTTGTTTGATACTCACAAGTTTTCGCGAAAATCTAAATTTGCCCACATCTTTATATCGTGTTGACTCAGAACTTGATTTTCATACACCTAATAGGGACTATAGACCTCAAATATCTGGTATTTAAATTTCAACTTGCTAGGTCTTTTAACCTTTTCCTGAGAAAATCGGTGGTGACACACGGACAAGGTAAAAAATGGAACGATTACAAGATCACTCTGATTTTTACCATTTTACCTTTTGAGGTACGGAACTCTAAAAAGGTATGATCATTTATGTTTTCTGTTAGCACAATGCTTAACAAACCGATTTTTTTATACTAGTTAAAATATAAATACTGCAAGTAGGACAACCGCTTCCCCTTTGATTATGTATATTAACTTTCTTTCGGTGGCAGAACAGAATCCAATTTTATGTAGGCTAGATAAAATTCGCTGATGATTTAAAACATTTACCAACTTATAAACACAATTGAAAACTTACCTCTTTTGATTTTTACTGACACTAAACAGAGTCATTAGATTTAATTGTTAGAAAATAAATATACTTAAAAGTAATCTTTATTAATGATAACGGATTACCTATTCATGAACAAATTAACAAGTATTGAAATCTTGATTAATAGTTTAGAGTTAAACACGTGTTACCAATTAATAAAACATCTAGACACGAAACTACCGAAAAAATAGCGGCAGGCCTATTACGTATCTTTTGAAAGAGCAAAACGATAGCGATCAAACGCTTTAAGTCATAAAAGTCGCATTACCTGCAGTGTAGGTATGGTAAGTCCTACACAATCGTTTTTCTAATCGCTCGTTGTAATGCACTCATTTAAAAAAATACCGCCAACAACTCTAAAACTTCTGTATTGAAGAGCAATTCTTGCGCAAAAATCGCTATCGTTTTGCTCTTGCAAAAGATACGTAATCAGCCTGCAGGTCATTTTAAATGAATAAGTGAAACGCCGTAGACATGTTTATATCAACTTTATGGCGATAATTCGAAAACAAAACGAATTGAACAATATTTCCTAGATTTAGGTACTCGTAAGTTACACGTTGTACATATTATGGATCTGTTGTCAATGAGATTTTTCCAATAGAGACGTCATACTCATTATAAATAAATAATAAAAATGGGCGATATTTTACTTTGCTACCAACATAGGACCTATGGAACTTGGAACTTTTATTCTACCACTGAGTAGGTTAAAAAATCACAGAGCTATAAATAGCACCATGTTGTCAGAAAGAGATAAACATACTGTTCAAACGTACGTTTGTGTCGCGGCCAGACTCAGGACAAACTGAGTTCACTCAAGCTGGTCAGCTTGTGTTTGTATTGCCGCGCAGACGTCGGTAAAACGAACTCTACCTCAGTTTAAATATAACACGATTCTGTAAATTGACTATATAAAGCCAGTTATTTACTATCTACTAAATAACTGGCTTCAATAGGGTTTAATTTCATATCAAACACATAGATATAAAACAAAATGCGTACCAACTCTTAATTTAAATCTAAATTAACTACATCAATTAAGCGAGTAATATCGAGCAAAAGATTACGTAACAAATCAAAGACCCGAATATTCCCCTACCTGCACAGCGTCGACAATACAAGCTTAGACCTACCCTCTTTCAAACCACGCTAGAAATACCAACCAGAAACTAAAACACAACCCTTAGGACAAAGTAATAAGGTTAAATTTTCTAAATTTTGAGGTTATGTAGCCGCCATCTTGAGTTGGTAAGGTATTCCCGCCACTTCATTTGCGAAAATGTTGGTACGCCTGGCTTAAGTGTTGCACGCTGTTAAATTAATGAGCCAATCTCAGTCGGCCGGGGTTGCCACCTCTATATTTTACAAGGTGGTAATGTGCCGTAGTGTGGTGCTTTAATATTGCCTTGTTTTAACAACAGAGAAGTACATTAAGGTAAAATATGTCTGGAACTTTCGCTATTACGGTGTAAGTATTTTTGTTTTGATTTATTTGGTTTGTATTTGTGGCTTTAAAATGTGAATATCAGAGCCAATGCGGATAAAATTTCCATTATGGGCCGTTGATTTGGAAGTTCATTTTTTTTTTATAGGTTGTACTCATAAATAGAAAGCTTTTTACAAATTTTCAAGACTCGGAAATTTTATGTTTTTTTGTATGTTTTTCGTGAGGTAAAAATATGAGAATTGGTCCAGGAGCGAGCGAAGCGAGCTCGGGAGCTTAGGGCACCCCGACACGGACAGGTTAGGTTCGAAGAGATGACGGGAGCTGAAGTGAGCGAGCAAAGCGAGCGAACTCAGCTCCCGTCATCTTCTTCGTGTTAGGTTACTTTAGACCTTTCAGACAGAAATAGGAGCCCCGCGCAGCGGGGCTCCGTCGACATTGTTGTTAAATAGTAATTGTAAAAACTTTAACCATGAATATCTCCTTAACCATGGGGTTCCGCGGGGTTGGGATGGTACAGTGGGGTAGCCCCACTACCCCCCACTTCCCTACCCCCCTTCCCGCCCCAAAAATCGATGGACTTTGATAGAAATTTTGATTCTAACCTAAAAACTTTAACCATGGATATCTCCATAACCATGGGGCTCCGAGTGGTGGGGTTGGTAAGGGGGGGATAAAACCCCTCCCCCCACCCTCCCCCGTTCCCCCCGTGCCATAAATCAGCGGCCCATAAAGGAAATTTTAACCACCAATGCCCTTGTGAGAGTGTTTTATTTACAAAATCTCGATGAGATTACGACGAATCTAATCCAATGGGTCTGACCGATGCATTCCTATATGCATACACTTGTAGGTGTGTGCATGTAGGTATGTACACATACTTTTGTATGTAACATTCCATGCTATGTATTCCTCGCCGTATTATTGCAAACCCCGTAAGTTGATAATAGATCATTTGAGATTGTAAACTCTTTCTTCTCGATAAGACACGGATACATTGAAAAATTTGAAATGATGCAGATGTGTTCGCAATCTCTACCAAACAAAATGTCAACTCACTTAAGTCGAATCGAATTATCGAAAAGTAGTTAACCTCCAAAATATTATCACGGTTGAATGCTTCAAAAATCTTCCACTTGAGACGTTTTTACTTTCTATCTAAGTACTTAACTTAGGTGCTTAGTTAGTCGCCATTTTGTTTTGTAAGTCTATCAGACTAATACTATAAAAGCGAAAGTATGTGAGTGTGTGTGTTTGTTACTTCTTCAAGCTCAAACGGCTGGACGGATCTGGATGAAACTTGGCACAGAGATAGATTATAGTCTGGAATAGCACCTAAGATACTTTTTTATCCCGGGCATATGTTCCCTTGGGATAATTTTCGTCTTTCACGCAGGCGAAGCCGTTGGCAGTAGCTAGTTCTTGAATAAAACTGAAACAATTAACAGTTTTACGTATCTAAGCTGTTATAATCTTAAATGGTTCACTGTAAAATGATCGGATGACTATCAAATGTCTTCTAACGTGAAAATATTTTGTTTCCGTTACCAAAAATGAGATCATCATAACAGCCGAAAGACATCCACTGTTGGACATAGGCCTCCCCCAAGCGTCCGCGTCGCCACGTTGACCGGTCCCGTGCGTCCCGCATCCAGCGGATCCCCGCAACCTTCACCAGGTCATCGTGAAAAATGAGATACCTAATAGATCTAATGAAGCGTGTAAACGTCTTCGTAGGACAGTTCGGCTCCGAAGAAAAAAAAAAAAATGGTACTTTTCTAATCCACCACATATGGGCGACATAGAGTACCAGATTTTCCGTTGGCTTCATTCCCTTGGCCTTTCCTATCCCACAGGAATCGTGAAATTTCAGTGATAATAGTGTATAAGTTTTCCATAACTGAGAATTTTCACAATCGGATTAGTTCTTCCAGAAATCACTTTTTACAAACCAACAATTCAACCTTTTTATATTATTACTTTGGATATAAAACTAATAGAATATGACTGTAGCTCACACCCATGAAATCTACCGACGTAGGTACTTCCTGAAGCTCTAAATGCATTACACAACTTTGTGAAGACTTGCAGTTTCCAGGTACCTAGTACCAACATAATATTTAGCTCAAGCACAGAACCATGTCTCCTCACTACGGCTCCATATTCGCTGGTGTTGTCAATACATAATTTACTAGCCACAGCTGGGCCAACAATGGACCAGTTTGAGAGGAGACGGGTCTAATGAGACCTCTCGCGCCCGGATTAGGTAGAAGTGTTGGCATGACAGGAGCGGGAAGTAGGGGCAACAATAATAAGTTAATGTGTGTTGAAAAGAGAAGTACTACTACTAGTTTTAGGCTGAATCTAGCAAGTTTCAGATCAAAAAAACCTTAACAAATAATAAAGACGACTTCCAAAAAACCCTACTAAGTGAAAAATAACTTCAATTTCGGCAGTCGGAGTTCCTGTTTATGTTTCTTCGTTATTAAAAATACAGCCTGCCTGCAGCCTGTCTTTCGTAGGTACCAATTTTTTGCGTTATGGACACCGAATTCCAAAAATAAAGTTATTTTTCACTTTGTAGTTTCTTATTTGGAAGTCGGTATAATTTTTTGCAAAAAAGGTTTTTTATTTTTCACTTTTTAGTTGTACCTACCTTATATGCAAGTTTTTTAGTAAGGTGACCATAATGCCAGAATATATTACCCGAATATCATGCAACTTAAACATAACCGGTGAAATGAGAGATATGCGTACCCCTCAAGAGCGTACTGGCGTGATGTTGTGCTATGAAATGGTATAAACAGTAAACACATGCGATTGCAGCAATCCCGAGAGATTTGCCGTTATTTATTGAAGAGTTCTGTGGTATGTCTTCGAAGTTCTTCATCAGATCTTCACCAAATTAAAATGGGACCAATTTCGGAACATACTCTTTCAAATAAAAAATGAATTTTCAACATCGGTCCACAATTGACGGAGATATCGGTGAACAAAATTAAAAATACATAAAAAAAACATACAGCAAGTCGAACATAGAACCTCCTCCTTTTTGGTAAGTCGGTTAAAAACTACAAAGTGAAAAATAACTTTAATTTTCCATAAGAATTTCAGCGCTTCCAAAATTCGCTAACCTTCTCCACCCTATTCTCTCCCCCAAATAACAAAGACATCTATTGTGTGGGTAGCAGGGTAGTTTGAAGGTACAAATGTGGCAATTAGCCCCGCTGCTGACTGATGCTCGCCCGTCCGTGATTAAGACGGACCCGAAGATAACGAATACACTGGGACCCTGATACGTGTGGTAAACGAGATGGAGTTTACGAATGGAAAGCGTTAGATGGTTACTGTTTGGACCCAACAAATAAAATAATACTTGTCTACAGCCCCTGAGGCTCTAGATAAGTATCATTCGCTCTGACTGCGCTTTTCTTTCTATCTAACTCTCCCACACACGTTAGGAATCTGCGTTCATCTAACAATCTTCTCTTGCTTTGCCCTTCTCATATTTCTGACTTTTTTCATTCTTCCTTTCATATTCAATCCATTCTTCTCTGGAATACGCTTCCTCTCGATATCAGGACGGACACCACTCAGTATGCATTTAAGCGTAAGCTGCGATATTATTTTCTACACCATTAGCAGAGTTGTCTTAATCACCTTTCTATTATTTTATATATATATATATAGGTATTTATTATAGTAATAAATATGTAAGTAAAAAAAAAAAAAGAGATTTGAAAGCTATCTAATATTTATTTTTTTATGCACTTGCCATGCTATCTCTTCACTGCCCTTGGTTGACTGGTAGAGAATGCTTCAGGCATTTAGTCCGCCTATGTACTTTTGTATTGCATGAAGTTTTAATAAACTAGCTGACCCTAAAATCCACCTAACACCCTGACATAAAGGGTAACATTATTGCAATTTTCAAAAGGATCTCTAATTTTTTTGTAAATAAATTATAGGCTATGTTACAACGAAGACAAGACACATACAGTATAACCCGGTTACTTTTAAGTAAGGGGTTATACTTTGCCGTGCCAAGTGCATAGTGTGCAAGCGAGAGAACATGATAACCGCCGATGATAGCCGTTTTAGTATCGTTTGTTCAATGAACCGGATTATAAATGTATGTGTCTAGTACTAAAGGAACTCCGTTCCAACCGGGTCTCCATTAGACACCTCTCTCTTTATTAACCGACTTCCCAATAAGAAGGAGGTTCTATGTTCGACATTATGCTTGTTTTTTTTTGTCTATTTTCACCGATATCACCGATATCTCCGTAATAAAAATTCTTTTTTTGTTTGAAAGAGTATGTTTCGAAATTGGTCCCATTTTAATTTGGTGAAGATCTGATGAAGAACTTCGGAGATATACAACAGAACTCTTCAATAAATAACGGAAAATCTCTCGGGATTTCTGCAATCGCATGACTGTTTATTGTTTATACCATTTCATAACATAACATTACGACAGTACGCTCTTAAGGGGTACGCAGATCTCTCATTTCACTGGTTATTTTCAAGTTTCATGAAATCTATTCTAGCGTTATAGTTACCTTACTAACTTGCCTATTAGGTAGGTACAACTAAAAAGTAAAAAACAAAAATAACTTTTTTGCAAAAAATACTACCGACTTCCAAATACAAAACTACAAAGTGAAAAATAACTTTATTTTTTGAAGTGTCCATAACGCACAAAAATTGGTACCTACGAAAGACACCGACTTGTATTTGGAAGTCGGTAGTATTTATTTGCAAAAAAGTTTTTTTATTGTTTTAAAGTTCTTTCTCTTATGGGTTTATGTAGAGGCAAAAATTTACTATCATCGAATTACATACGAATCGTATGTAGGTACATTCATTTATTTCTACATTCAGTAAATAATCTTCGACAAAATCGCTATCCCACCTCTCAATAGCCATCAAACTCCATACCAACACGTAACCAGCACTACGAATCACGCTTTTAGGGTACCCCTCACAGACTCCAGTTGATAAGTAGTGCCGTGTTCTCTTATTTGTTCACTTTAGACAACACTCTATCTCTGAACCCGCGCTATTAATATTGGCAACCGATAGCTGATACTACCCTGCAGGTAATTGTGGCGAAATTACGCTATCAAACATTTACTGGAGCTAGGAGATGGTAGTTAATGGCGCTCGATACTTCGTTAGAAATTGTTTGCACATAAATCTAGCATCACGCCTGTATCCCGCGATGGATTAGGCAGAAGTGCTCCTAAAGCAGACATACACCACCTGCCGTACGAAATAGTGTCTCATGCGCGATGGAAAAATGAAACCAGGAATCCGATTCCCGATATTCCCTCTACGACTTAACAACTCCCGGTAAACTGAAAAGTCGTAAGAGTTTCCTGCGAACTACACAGGCAATCCAGGACAGGCCGCCTGAGGAGTGGAGAAAGTTGTGGGTGGAGAAGTGTCCACCATCCCATGACTTTGTTGATCCCAAGGAACATCTGCCACTTGGTCATGAATTGCAGTGTATGGAAGGCATTGAATCGGCTACGTACTCAAGTAGGCCGCTCCAAATATAATTTGACAAAATGGGTTTGATTGTTTCGTTTCCCTTTACAGTGTATGTCCCACTTGCTGGAGGTCCTGGCTGTCCATTCACTTGGACCATGGACGACCTGTACAGTGCTTCTGATGCTGCAATAAGCGCGGCCACCTACTGGGAACAGAAAATCTAACTAAATGTGCCATCGAATCGAAAAGAAGAAGACCTACAATACACCCACATTTCGCTAGATATATTGAAAAATCCAACAACACTTTGCCCGACTCGGGCATCGAACCCAGGACCTAATGTTGCCCTGTAGCACTTCGACCACTAGGCCAACGAGGCAGTTTTTATTTGTTCAGGTAAAATGTTGGTCGGACAACAAATTACTTCATTTTTCCCAGATTCATTGGGTAAACTTGTTTTGTTTTCATTATTGTCTTTGTCCTAATCTGAGACTTGATTAAATAGTTTTATATCTAGGGGTATATATACTGTCTAGGATATAGACTCAATTTGGGCGCACGGTTGGCGTAGTGGTTGAGCGATTGACTGCTGCGCTGCGTGTCGCGGGTTCGATTCCCGCACGGGACAAATATTTGTATGACCTACAGATAGTTGTTCCGGCTCTGGGTGTTTGTGTATGTGAGTTTTATATGTTTGTAAACGCACCCACGATACAGGAGAAATTGCTAGTGTGGGGCAATGTTTTTAAAAAAAGAAAGAAGAAAAGAAAGAATTTGTATCAAGAGTTTCGATTCCATTTTACAGACCAAGAGATGGAGAAATAAAACAGCACATTTGGGCGACAAAGAGTACCAGATTTTCCGTTGGCTTCATTCCCTTGGCCTTTCCTATCCCACAGGAATCGTGAAATTTCAGTGATAATAGTGTATAAGTTTTCCATAACTGAGAATTTTCACAATCGGATTAGTTCTTCCAGAAATCACTTTTTACAAACCAACAATTCAACCTTTTTATATTATTACTTTGGATATAAAACTAATAGAATATGACTGTAGCTCACACCCATGAAATCTACCGACGTAGGTACTTCCTGAAGCTCTAAATGCATTACACAACTTTGTGAAGACTTGCAGTTTCCAGGTACCTAGTACCAACATAATATTTAGCTCAAGCACAGAACCATGTCTCCTCACTACGGCTCCATATTCGCTGGTGTTGTCAATACATAATTTACTAGCCACAGCTGGGCCAACAATGGACCAGTTTGAGAGGAGACGGGTCTAATGAGACCTCTCGCGCCCGGATTAGGTAGAAGTGTTGGCATGACAGGAGCGGGAAGTAGGGGCAACAATAATAAGTTAATGTGTGTTGAAAAGAGAAGTACTACTACTAGTTTTAGGCTGAATCTAGCAAGTTTCAGATCAAAAAAACCTTAACAAATAATAAAGACGACTTCCAAAAAACCCTACTAAGTGAAAAATAACTTCAATTTCGGCAGTCGGAGTTCCTGTTTATGTTTCTTCGTTATTAAAAATACAGCCTGCCTGCAGCCTGTCTTTCGTAGGTACCAATTTTTTGCGTTATGGACACCGAATTCCAAAAATAAAGTTATTTTTCACTTTGTAGTTTCTTATTTGGAAGTCGGTATAATTTTTTGCAAAAAAGGTTTTTTATTTTTCACTTTTTAGTTGTACCTACCTTATATGCAAGTTTTTTAGTAAGGTGACCATAATGCCAGAATATATTACCCGAATATCATGCAACTTAAACATAACCGGTGAAATGAGAGATATGCGTACCCCTCAAGAGCGTACTGGCGTGATGTTGTGCTATGAAATGGTATAAACAGTAAACACATGCGATTGCAGCAATCCCGAGAGATTTGCCGTTATTTATTGAAGAGTTCTGTGGTATGTCTTCGAAGTTCTTCATCAGATCTTCACCAAATTAAAATGGGACCAATTTCGGAACATACTCTTTCAAATAAAAAATGAATTTTCAACATCGGTCCACAATTGACGGAGATATCGGTGAACAAAATTAAAAATACATAAAAAAAACATACAGCAAGTCGAACATAGAACCTCCTCCTTTTTGGTAAGTCGGTTAAAAACTACAAAGTGAAAAATAACTTTAATTTTCCATAAGAATTTCAGCGCTTCCAAAATTCGCTAACCTTCTCCACCCTATTCTCTCCCCCAAATAACAAAGACATCTATTGTGTGGGTAGCAGGGTAGTTTGAAGGTACAAATGTGGCAATTAGCCCCGCTGCTGACTGATGCTCGCCCGTCCGTGATTAAGACGGACCCGAAGATAACGAATACACTGGGACCCTGATACGTGTGGTAAACGAGATGGAGTTTACGAATGGAAAGCGTTAGATGGTTACTGTTTGGACCCAACAAATAAAATAATACTTGTCTACAGCCCCTGAGGCTCTAGATAAGTATCATTCGCTCTGACTGCGCTTTTCTTTCTATCTAACTCTCCCACACACGTTAGGAATCTGCGTTCATCTAACAATCTTCTCTTGCTTTGCCCTTCTCATATTTCTGACTTTTTTCATTCTTCCTTTCATATTCAATCCATTCTTCTCTGGAATACGCTTCCTCTCGATATCAGGACGGACACCACTCAGTATGCATTTAAGCGTAAGCTGCGATATTATTTTCTACACCATTAGCAGAGTTGTCTTAATCACCTTTCTATTATTTTATATATATATATATAGGTATTTATTATAGTAATAAATATGTAAGTAAAAAAAAAAAAAGAGATTTGAAAGCTATCTAATATTTATTTTTTTATGCACTTGCCATGCTATCTCTTCACTGCCCTTGGTTGACTGGTAGAGAATGCTTCAGGCATTTAGTCCGCCTATGTACTTTTGTATTGCATGAAGTTTTAATAAACTAGCTGACCCTAAAATCCACCTAACACCCTGACATAAAGGGTAACATTATTGCAATTTTCAAAAGGATCTCTAATTTTTTTGTAAATAAATTATAGGCTATGTTACAACGAAGACAAGACACATACAGTATAACCCGGTTACTTTTAAGTAAGGGGTTATACTTTGCCGTGCCAAGTGCATAGTGTGCAAGCGAGAGAACATGATAACCGCCGATGATAGCCGTTTTAGTATCGTTTGTTCAATGAACCGGATTATAAATGTATGTGTCTAGTACTAAAGGAACTCCGTTCCAACCGGGTCTCCATTAGACACCTCTCTCTTTATTAACCGACTTCCCAATAAGAAGGAGGTTCTATGTTCGACATTATGCTTGTTTTTTTTTGTCTATTTTCACCGATATCACCGATATCTCCGTAATAAAAATTCTTTTTTTGTTTGAAAGAGTATGTTTCGAAATTGGTCCCATTTTAATTTGGTGAAGATCTGATGAAGAACTTCGGAGATATACAACAGAACTCTTCAATAAATAACGGAAAATCTCTCGGGATTTCTGCAATCGCATGACTGTTTATTGTTTATACCATTTCATAACATAACATTACGACAGTACGCTCTTAAGGGGTACGCAGATCTCTCATTTCACTGGTTATTTTCAAGTTTCATGAAATCTATTCTAGCGTTATAGTTACCTTACTAACTTGCCTATTAGGTAGGTACAACTAAAAAGTAAAAAACAAAAATAACTTTTTTGCAAAAAATACTACCGACTTCCAAATACAAAACTACAAAGTGAAAAATAACTTTATTTTTTGAAGTGTCCATAACGCACAAAAATTGGTACCTACGAAAGACACCGACTTGTATTTGGAAGTCGGTAGTATTTATTTGCAAAAAAGTTTTTTTATTGTTTTAAAGTTCTTTCTCTTATGGGTTTATGTAGAGGCAAAAATTTACTATCATCGAATTACATACGAATCGTATGTAGGTACATTCATTTATTTCTACATTCAGTAAATAATCTTCGACAAAATCGCTATCCCACCTCTCAATAGCCATCAAACTCCATACCAACACGTAACCAGCACTACGAATCACGCTTTTAGGGTACCCCTCACAGACTCCAGTTGATAAGTAGTGCCGTGTTCTCTTATTTGTTCACTTTAGACAACACTCTATCTCTGAACCCGCGCTATTAATATTGGCAACCGATAGCTGATACTACCCTGCAGGTAATTGTGGCGAAATTACGCTATCAAACATTTACTGGAGCTAGGAGATGGTAGTTAATGGCGCTCGATACTTCGTTAGAAATTGTTTGCACATAAATCTAGCATCACGCCTGTATCCCGCGATGGATTAGGCAGAAGTGCTCCTAAAGCAGACATACACCACCTGCCGTACGAAATAGTGTCTCATGCGCGATGGAAAAATGAAACCAGGAATCCGATTCCCGATATTCCCTCTACGACTTAACAACTCCCGGTAAACTGAAAAGTCGTAAGAGTTTCCTGCGAACTACACAGGCAATCCAGGACAGGCCGCCTGAGGAGTGGAGAAAGTTGTGGGTGGAGAAGTGTCCACCATCCCATGACTTTGTTGATCCCAAGGAACATCTGCCACTTGGTCATGAATTGCAGTGTATGGAAGGCATTGAATCGGCTACGTACTCAAGTAGGCCGCTCCAAATATAATTTGACAAAATGGGTTTGATTGTTTCGTTTCCCTTTACAGTGTATGTCCCACTTGCTGGAGGTCCTGGCTGTCCATTCACTTGGACCATGGACGACCTGTACAGTGCTTCTGATGCTGCAATAAGCGCGGCCACCTACTGGGAACAGAAAATCTAACTAAATGTGCCATCGAATCGAAAAGAAGAAGACCTACAATACACCCACATTTCGCTAGATATATTGAAAAATCCAACAACACTTTGCCCGACTCGGGCATCGAACCCAGGACCTAATGTTGCCCTGTAGCACTTCGACCACTAGGCCAACGAGGCAGTTTTTATTTGTTCAGGTAAAATGTTGGTCGGACAACAAATTACTTCATTTTTCCCAGATTCATTGGGTAAACTTGTTTTGTTTTCATTATTGTCTTTGTCCTAATCTGAGACTTGATTAAATAGTTTTATATCTAGGGGTATATATACTGTCTAGGATATAGACTCAATTTGGGCGCACGGTTGGCGTAGTGGTTGAGCGATTGACTGCTGCGCTGCGTGTCGCGGGTTCGATTCCCGCACGGGACAAATATTTGTATGACCTACAGATAGTTGTTCCGGCTCTGGGTGTTTGTGTATGTGAGTTTTATATGTTTGTAAACGCACCCACGATACAGGAGAAATTGCTAGTGTGGGGCAATGTTTTTAAAAAAAGAAAGAAGAAAAGAAAGAATTTGTATCAAGAGTTTCGATTCCATTTTACAGACCAAGAGATGGAGAAATAAAACAGCACATTTATTTACTAAATTCGAATTTAATTAATTAAATTGGCGTTTTGAAAACTTGTATATTATTGCCTGTTTATTATTGGCAGCCAGTTCTTCCTAAGTTTTAAGTTTTCACTGGCACAACACGACCCATTATCATATCACTGACGCTAACCCATAAGTTATACTCTTGCCAAAAATAGCTCATCGTAGCTGAAGTTTTCACTTAAAAAAAAAAAAATATGTGAGCTTAGAAAGAACACAGGCAAGTCTATCTAGACTCTAGAGGATTCCCCGCTACCCTCCCGGTGTGGGATGTCTTTTTTAATATTGATATGCTCGCGTTTGACTACTATCTCGCCAGATGTTAAGTGATGATGTGGTCGAAGGTGAAGCACGCTTGCCTAGAAGTAATCAATTCACCCTTGACTCAAATACCCCTAGGTTGTAGTTATCAGGAAACACAGACGCCGGCAGAGTCAGACAAAATAAGTTAAACGCACTGAGTCGGAGCAACATGTCTTCTCTCATACTTTTCTATGTCATAAGTGTCATATCCCCTTGACATAATATTCTTCAATCGTCCATTTGTTTGGTTTTCTCCTACTGTTATCATCATGATTTCAGCCAAAGACGACCACTGCTGGACATAGGCCTCCCCCAAGCATCGCCACACTGATTGATCCTGTGCGTTTTACATCCACTGGATTCCCATCACTGAACACAGAACTTTTCGGGCCCATCGAGCATCCGCTATGCCCTTACAGCTATCAGCATTCATACTCAAAACTTTAACTCACACTTTATAAATAAACCCCTTATGGTCAGCAATTTTAACCCATCCCAATAACAATTAAGCACTTATCAAACAGAAGAACGAAAACCTTTTCTAAACCTTATACGCTCTTAAAAAGCCAAGCAAACAATCTCGTTCAATTTCAATGGCCGGCGATATCCAAGGGGTATCACAAATTGGTTCGACAAGTCGTTTCAACCACCGTCCAAACTTAAATTATCTGACACTCTTATTTCTAAGTTGTTAAGGTTTATAATGGTGTAAGAGTGTGGTAATTCAGTGGTGGTATGAAATTGGTGTGTGCAGTAGAACTCACTCAATTCGCCGGTCGTGTTTGATCATACAAGAACCCTTGCGTCTCAATCGCGTTCGTATTAGTTTACATATCAGTTTTGTGGAGATCAGATATTAGTTTTATAATGGGAGTGTGGTTAGGTATTACCTTTTTATAAGCTTTTATTTAACTTACCTTAGTATATATAGGTCAATTCTTGCAACTGAATTTTGAAACCGTTATCCGCAACTGATTGAGCTGAAATTTTTGTATCAACCGCTTGTTTTTAAAAACTTTTAAAATTAATACTTTAGGTTCTCCTAGTCAACGGCACGAACTATTTTGTGCGCGGGGTTAAAATGCATGCTGTGTCATCCGACAAAACATGCGAAAGGGATTGATGCTATGATGAGCAGTATGAAGCTAGTTCTCATACGAATTAGCACTTTTGCAAATTTGTAGCAAAATTGATGGTGATTGAGGACGAAAATGAGCGCGCGAAATTTTATGAACATACCTTTGAGAGTCTAGAAAAAACTACTAAATGTATATTTTCAAATTAAAATTATTTGCATTGTTGAATTTCTAATCTATCCCTGTATGGAGGCCGTTTTGCAATTTTCCTTCTTCTTATGGTTTTTATTTTCACCCAAAGATGCGTTTAAATTAGTGTTGAAATATGGAACTTTCGACGCTCATAACTTTCAAATTTTGTATTTTTTTACTTTTCTTTTTCCATACAGGGCTAGATAATCATAAGACAAATTGATATATTTTTTTATTTTGAACGTACATCGTCAAACAGTGGAATAATCGCCACACTACGTTTGTATGGAAGAATTTTCGACTAGTGTAACCTTAATCATTTATTTTTGAAATGCCTTGCATAGTTTGTAGTAGTGATTTCGAAGATATTCTCGAGAACTTGAAGTTCGGACATATGCAATGGACACTTTTGGGTTTCTATGTTCTTCTTATCTTACTGTTGAGTTGTCTAAAATATAGTAGAACTAGAGCCTTATTTTAAATCTATTTTCAAGAGAATAATGGAAATACTCGTAATCAAAATCATGTGATGGAAGAAGATCAAAAGGCCTTTTATATCTATGACACCTATGAAAGTACCTATAGTCGAATTGGTCAACAAAAAATATGCTAAGATTTTGCAAGTGTTTTTAAAAAGCATATCATTTGTTTGAACTCAAATGCAGAGATGAAATAGTCAAAACAATATCACCTGAAAAACTCATAGCCCAAATAAATAGAGGCTCAACTCAACTATAACAACAAGAATAAATTATTTTTCTTTTAGAAACCTACATAACCCTACACATCTTCACAGTTCAGGCAGTACATAAAACATGAAAACGAAACAGCCGAATCTCGCAGCGTTATCAAAACGTTACGCTAAAGGGAGGCTCGCGACGAGCGAAGCCGCGGGGCGGGCGCGAAATAATTGATGAGTGCATTAGAGACATGTGTCCGCCATCTTTTATTCAAGCGCGCGAACTCGGTTCCTGAACGAATGGCGCGAAATGTGGAGCATAATCTGTATGAATTTGGAATTTGTTGCCACAGATAAGGAAGGCTTAGTGTAGGGGTGTGTCTAGACGTGTTGTTTGAAGGTGTTAAAGGAGACTGGCATGTTAGAAACTCTATGGTTTGAAGATCTTACCAATTTATTGTTTGTGTAAATACATTGTTTCTGGTTCTTGGTGCCTTGGTATATGGGTCCTTTATATCTAAGTTTGCTTGTAGAGAATGCCTGAGGCATTCAAGTCCACCGTTATGCTAGAAAATTAAATACTTAAATTTCGGAATCTTTTCAAAATATTGCAAATACGTTGTAAGATACGAAAACCCTAACCCTCCCAGAAAAAGGCTTGCAATGCTAGTTTATTTTCTACAGTTACAATAAAAACTCCTTTACTCTATCGATGCAAATTCACATCCTATAAAGTTGACCGAAAATCCCAAACAAGTTGTCGGCAAAGCTTTTTAATTCGCCCATCCAGTAGGTGGACTCGTGGGCCAAACGGGGCACCCTCTTATCTGAAGCACTTAGTAATTTTGTCTAATCCGATATACAAGTTTTAATACCCCGTCCCGTTCGCCCGCGGCTACAAAAAAGGGACTGTGTTAAGTCTCGAAAAACTGCACGTTTTCACACGCCCATACTCCTTTATTGGGGCCAGGTGGTCGGGAGTCCCTGGGATTGTCCTGGTTCTGCTTTGCATTTGGTTCTTGATTTTTGGGTTGGTCTGCTTCATCAAATTGCCTTGTTTTTATATAAATGTAAATTGAAAATTTTATTCTGATTTTGAGTGTTGTGATTTTGTGATCTATCTAAATTTAGAAAAGGCAGATGATTGTTGAATCCTATCTCAGATTAAGTAATATGTAAAACCTTATCTAAACAATTTAGGTATCTACTGCTAAATACATCAAACATCTAGATAAGTGTAACTGAATGTTCGACGTATTCTAAAAATAAAAAATAAATAGGGCAGGTAACTATTTATTTATTAGTTTATCCTCGCACTGGAAGTACTGGAACGCCTTGCAGCAATTACACCAATGGAGCACAATCTTATAATTAACTCACTATAAGTCCAGGTTTCCTCACGATGTTTTCCTTCACCGTTGTCAACGATGTCCAAGATTAACTTAGAAAGTACATATGAATTGAAAGAGACACATTGCTACTTTTCCGAATTCGAACGCACGACCTCAAGCAAGAGAGGCGAGGTCTTAGCCACTGGACCACCACGTCATTACTATATAGGTATAGGTTTCTAAATAGGTACTAAATCAGGTACATGCCTTGATTCAAAAACTTTAAATAATTACTTCGGCTCACTATTTGATTTTCTTCTTAAATATTTTTCATTTCATCAATTTTATTTTTTTTAATAAGCAGAATTTCGGTGTAAAATATCCCATCACTAACTCTTGCAGCCTGGCCATCCTGCTCCTGAATTACGAATGGAGATTCGAAACATTCATTCCGTGTCTCCATCTCTTTCTGTTCCATGCATTATTAAGAGACGACGCATAATATAATTGGAGTTATTTTCAGCCGGACCTTCTATATCAGGGACGCTTTTAAACGATTCCCAATTTTGGAACCCTTATCTGTACCTTCCTAATTGACCTTACATTTCCGTGCTCTCAAATTATTCCGAAGAAAAGTCGGAAAGGATGTCATTTTTGGTATTTGACATTAGCTTGCTCAGAAAAATCAGATTTTCCTTCCATCTGTGTCTGTAAACGAAAAATATGGTAACACTATTTAAAAAATTCTATCTACTAATTTTAAACTCTAAATAATAAAACGCGAATGCAATTAAAACAGCTCGTGAACTCAGAACGCGACTGAACTTCGGCACCCGACGAAAGTACAACAATGTTGTTTTTCGCATCGCATAAACCACGACCGCAATCTACAAAAGAAACAAGTACAAACTTGGAGTCAGACTCAATACAAAGGGGGAACGGCTCCGTAGCTCGTTACCATTCATAATTCACCGGGGCAAACTCTTCGTACGTTTTCCCATTAGAAATTTTATAAGGTTTTTATTGCGTCGCTCTCTCCCGCCAAAAGTTCGCGGGCACCCGTTTGACAGTCGAGCGCGCCAACCGTTAGCTGCGTTCACAAATTCATTCTACTTTTTTAAATTTTAAAAAAGGTTTAGCAAAGAAATTGTTCCTTTGAGACGCGGATCTAGATTATGTTACTGTTTCGGAGTGTTAATATTGTAAGTATTTGTGTTATCTGTGTTTATGACTAAGTATTATGTTGTCACTATCGTTTCTTATAATTTTTAACATTCGGGTATCGTTAACTGAATCTGAAGTTCAGGCATTTTAAAGTATAGCCTGAGCGTGATTCATTTTCTGAAAGAAAATGCGTGATTCATTTTCTGAAAGAAAATGAATCACGCTCAGGCGATACTTTTTTCTGAGCCAAAAAGTTAATCTGGGTTTTACATCACAGACTAATTACATTATTTATTACATTTTCACGTGTTTAATGATTGCGGACTATTAGTAAGTATGATTCATGTTCATATGTCGTGGTGGCCCAGTGGCTAGTACCAATCCCGGCAAGTACCAATGTGACTTTTTCAAATCATATGTACTTTCTAAGTTTATCTTAGACATCACAGGCAACGGTGAAGGAAAACATCGTGAGGAAACCTGTACTTATATAGTTAATGTAAGTCTGAAATAGCCAAGTCAGAGGCCTGTGGGGTTTTCCAGAGGCGGCTTAATTAACTCTGACACCAGAGGTGGCCACACCTCACACGAAAAGAAGAAGATGTTCATATATAAAACTTCATTGTAATAAGTAAAGTGCTTAGATTTTTGCATACCAAGAGTCACCATTTTTATTATGACCGTTTATTGCAGAGTGGAAATTTGAAAACAAGAATGTGTGTTGTTTGTATGTTATTTATAATCACACTACCCAATAAATGATACCTCGTATATATCTGATAATGTTTTAACAATTAAAATAAACTATTGAGAGTAGCAACCTTATACAAACATACCTAACAAATATAGGAAACACATGGAAGCTACAGACTTTAGTATCTATAGACTATATGAAAACCTCAAGTTTCAAACAATTCTGAAGGTCCTACTTACTTCTAGTTTTGATAGCGGTGCCAGCTATTCTCACCGAGCTGCCGTCGGCAACAACTTTGATAAGACTTCGCGAACTTTCGGAAGCCGAAGGGTTCCGACACATTTTGCTAACTTCCATAATGACCGGGGTAACATGAATTTAATTTTACAACCAGACGGTGACGGTTGAGGGTCCCTGAAATTAAAGGCTCTGTTTGAAACTTCAAACTAAATTCTTTTCGGGATTATTTAGGACTAGTTGTTGCTCGTAGCTTCACCCCCGTGGCCTTTCCCACATAAATCTTAACTTTTCGTTTCGGATTCGTATCGAGAGAATAGAGATTGCCTTCTCCAAGACTCCAAACAACCAATTTTACTTACCTCATTAAAAGAAATATTTGTTCAACTAATATTGAGCTAGTTTCCTGTCTAAGAATATTTATTTTGTGGTGAAAATCGTATGAAAGCGACCTTAAGGTTCAACTAGTCGACGGCACGAACTGTTTTGTGCGCGAGATTAAAATACATGCTATCTCATCCGACAACACGTGCGAATGAGATAGATGCTGTGATGAGCATTAAGAAGCTAGTCCGCGTAAGAATTAAAACTCGTACAAATTTGAATCGAAATGGATGATGATTTAGGACAAAACGAGCGCGCGAAATTTTATAAACAGACCTTTGGGCGTTTAGATATTATGAAAAAACTACTAAATGTATATTTTCAAAATAAAATTAATTGCATTGTTGAATTACTAATATATCCCTGTATGGAGGCCGTTTAGCAATTGTCCATCTTCTTATGGTAATTATTTCCGCCCAAAGATACGTTAAAATTAGTGTTGAAATATGGAACTTTCGACGCTCATAACTTTCAAATATTTTATTTTTTAACCTTTTTGTTTCCATACAGGGCTAGATAATGATGTGACAAGTTGAAATATTTTTTATTTTGAACGTACATCGTCAAACAGTGAATTAATCGGCAGACTACGTTTGTATAGAAGAATGATCGACTAGTGTAACCTTAACCTACCTTGTCTTCTTTTTTATAAAAAATCCGTTGGACTGATTTTTTAAATATTTTTATTCATTACCACAGATCATACAAGTCTTTCAGTCGGATACTTATTATGGGTTATAACATTCTTTAGTATGCATTAGAAAGCGGATGTAATAGATTCAAATGTCTTTTGGAGTATTTGGCAGCAAGAAGTATCGAGTCAGCCTTCCCAGTAAGCTTTATGGAGGTAATCAATACTACAATGAAATTCTCCGCTCCACTATCCCGAGATCGCTTCTGTCAATAATTTCACATATTGTCCAGTTGCATAGACAGTTGAGACACAAAACTACACCAATTTTATATCACAATATCCACTAGCAATCAATTTGCAAATAATATTAACAGCCGCTGAACTTCACTCAAAAAGAACCCGCTAGAAACTACTGTTGGACTGAGTGTGTGAAACATCCAACAGTAAACTTATAATTTTAAACTTAAGTGATTGGGGTCAACAGTAACTACCCACTAACCCACCCTACTTCAAGGAATACACTTTATTATATCAATCAATCTGAATAATAAAAAAAGTTAATTAAAAAAATCAAAAAACCCGACTGCTAAGAAAGCGAACTAAAAGGACGTAAACAAGAAGAAAATCATGCTGTGCAATCGGAGGATAAATATGGTTTTGTCAGCCAGCTCGCGAATATATATCATCCGACTGCACAGCATAATTTTTTTCTTGTTGATGTCTTTTTAGTTCGCTTTTTAAGCAGTCGGGTTTTTTGATTTTTTAAATTATCTTTTCTTATTTAAGTATAACTTTTTAGTTAACTTTTTTTTTTTAATTAGGTACATTTTAACATACAAGTGTTATATATTTATGAAATCACGTCTTAAAACCCTTTATTTTGCCCCACACGATGGGTTTGGAAGAAAAAAATTTTAGGACTCCACAATATGGCGCCCAAAATCGGGCTGTTTTCTATTTTCCAATTTTAATGTAGCCAGTGACACTTGCAAGGATAAGACGAATCGATTGGCGTAAGAATCGTCAAAATCGGCCAACATGTTTTGTCTCTGGAATGCCACATAGGAACAAACATACATAAATAGACTGATAAACACATTACCCTCCTTCAGCAGTCGGGTACAAAGTAAAATCAACCTAAAAACGTCTGCTACCGTACAAAACCTTCGTTCCTCTTCATATCAACTAATTAGCTCCCAATTTATATCCGAAATGGTTCCAGGTAAACTCCGTTTCCATTGGCAGTGTGTTAGTAGTTAGCTTACCTAGCATCTAGGGTACGTTATTCAAAGAGGTCTAATCTGTCGCCCAGAAAGATAACTAAATTCTGACCCGATTTATATTTCTGCGCAGATTTACTCGTAGTTTGGCAACTCTCCTCGTATTTTGGACGTTGGCGGCAGATTAGGGGTGTACGGATATTATATTTGATAGTTTCGACTTTAGCCTTTATTATGCTAATGTTTCCAAAGAATCATCTTCATAATAGACCTCCTCAAGAGTTGCGTCATTGACCGATCCAGAAGATACTATAAATTAAATGATGATTACGTCTTGTAATATGAAAGACTAGCGACCCGCCCCGGCTTCGCACGGGTAGCAGAGAAAATAGTAAACTATCATTGAGACTTTTCTGTAGACCTATACAAGTAAAATTTCTAAATTTTAAAAAACCCCGACACATTTTTATTTCATGCTACATATTAGATACGCTTCGATCGGCAATCTATTGAACACGTAATTATGACACGATATCTTGCGAAAACACCCCGATTCAAACATTAAAACGCCCAAAACTTTTGCACTGCTGAACCGATTTTATTCAAACATAGCTAAGAACACTCTCGACAAAATCACCTTTCAAACAAAAAAAACTAAATCAAAGTCGATTCATCCGTTTAGGAGCTTAAAAAACTTTTTAACAAAAAATCAAACCGACTTCCAAAACAAAACACTTCAAAGTGAAAAATAACTTTCTTTTCCGAAGTCGGTGTCTTTCTTTTCCGTTATTCGACACCGACTTCGGCAAAGAAGTTTTTTCTTTTTCTTTCTATTTTTAGTTTTGGTTGGTACCTCCAATTAATATGAAAATCATTTATAGCCAAAGTACATCTTACGACAATTCCAATAAGCCCAAACACGACTAGGATACATTCATTTATTTCGGGTTTCCAGTGGCCATTGTGGTCTTCTTCATCAGTTCCAGTTCACCAAATGATACTTTCTGAGTACAAATGATTGCATATTGATGAAAATACCAAAATTGCTACATGCATGCCTATAATATTTGAAGAGTTCCCTTGATTTCTCTAGGATTCCATCATCACATCCTGGTTTCCTTATCATGGTACCCTCGGATATCTCCTTTCGAACAAAAAAAGAATCATCAAAATCGGTTCTTAAACGACGAAGTTATCCGCGAACTCACATTAAAAATATATATATATACGGTCGAATTAAGAAACCTCCTCCTTTTTGGGAAATCGGTTAAAAATAGGAACAATTCCACCATACAATGTTTTGTTATATCTCAAAAGGATTAGGCAGCGATGAAAGCTCCCAGGCGGCTTGACTTTTGCTGAAATTATCAACAATTATCGATATATTTCAACCAATTTACACAAAACCTTAACAATGTGTACACTTAAACCTTCCTCATGAATCACTCTGTCTATTGATGAAAACCGCATGATAATCCGATCAGTAGTTTTTGAGTTTATCGCGAACAGACAAATAGACGCGGCGGGGGACTTTGTTTTATAATATGTAGTGATAGTGATGTTTGGCTAGAAACATGGAGATTATTGAGATGGAATAGAGCCATAGCAACAAAGATCTTTTGCGCCGACCATAAACAATTGGGAAAAGGACAGGAGGTTGATGATGATTACAAGACTTGTATTATTTCTCAGTTGATTCATACAGTAGGTACGTATATACCAATAAACTTTTGGATATCTATCCTACATCTGTAGGTCCTCGAAACATTTCCAAGAAACTTATCTACTTATATGTACATGATAGGTTGTGGAATGCTTTGCCTGTGTCAATAAGGCGTGCTCAATTTTTAAAACTATGATAAAGAATCACTATCTCTCTCTTTAATAGTTGTTTTTCTTGATTTCTATGTTTTTGTTCCATACTTATTACTTTATATATTTATCTATAATATATATATGTATTTATTTTATAAATAAATAGTTCACCAAAGACTACCTACAGTACTGTCTTTCCTTTCTTTTTTAAAATGCATCCAAAGGTTGTCTTGAAAAGGCCGCCCATTGTGTCACCCAGTGTAATTTTTTCTTCGTTTATTCTTTCTGTAATTTATATGCGTGTACATAATAAACAGTATTCTATTCTATCATTCATTCAGCTGCTCATAACAAAAAAAGTTCCAGCAAAAACATCAGCCTTATTTTTCCAAAACCCCACATTTTCAAAATTAATTTTCCTGCTGCCGCAAACCGTGGCAACCCTACGCTTTCCCGGCGACCTCTATTAATTAAAACGCTGTGTAAACCGGGCTTTATCGGCGAGCTGGCCACGCCACCCAATTAGGGCAGCCGACGGGTTCGCGCCAAAAATTATGCGGCTTATCAACTGCCGCGTAATTTTGACAAACGACCGTTCGTTCGGAAACACGCTTCGGTGGGCCATGATCGATTATTTGTTGTATTGTTTAAAATGTTGTGGGCGATTTTGTGTTCTAATAGGTATTGGCAGTGGATGGGTAGAACTGCCTTTTGAAAGGTAGGTTAGTGTGTGTCAAAATTTTGCTCTGTGGTGGGGTGGTGAGTCATTTTCTTGAAGACGGTAATTACGGAGGAAGGATAAATCTAGTAGATAGGTAAGTACTTATGCATGTAAAATAATAAGGCTACTAAGGAATAAAATAACTCAGATTCACACTACAGAAGATTCATCATACTCTGAAATAATAATGTTCATAATTTTATTTAAAACTAGTTCGTGCTACGAAAGCCGTAGCGGCGCGGCGTAGCGGCGTAGACCTTCCGTAGCCTTTTATTATATTTTCAGATCCCTATTACAGGAAGCATATTAGTGTATAATTTCGTTGATTCAATCGACGACAACGTTTGGCAAGATTGAGAAAATTCTCTATTGACGTAAAAGTAACAGTAACAATAAACAGATTTTTGTATCGATACCGTTGTATTTTGAACTTGTATAAACATTCGAGTATCTTATCTAAACTCTACGTTACGTAATCCACTTTAACAAAATTACTTAGAAACAACATCCTCCGTAACCCTCGCATTCATTCACCCCTTACTAGGTTTGCAGATTTCGCCGGCATCTATAACATCATACCAATATGCCATTCATCAGCCGAGGCGTCGCTAAACACCGTCGGCCGCGCGAGATAACCGCGCCGTAAACCGACAACAATGCCCCGACTCGCACTCAATAAAAGATGATAACACATGAAATATGAACTGACGACACCCCTCTACGAACAATCAAAAGAAAACCTAATATCAACCCTATGTCAAACTAACAAAGCCCCAATTTCGTTAAAGCTATCTCCAAGTTATGATATTTCAAAATCGAAGACAGCGTTAGCATAATAAACGCGCTCCAATGAAAACAAACCGCATCCAGCTCACGAATACAGCCAAATTTCCCAAAGAAAACATACCAAGTTACAACGTTTCGGAACGAAGCGGTGACGGCGCGAAACAAAAGCGCGGGAATCGCCGCCATTGGTGGAGGAGGTGGGCGGACTCCGGATAATATGGCGGAAATATTACGAGCCGAGGAGGTATTCAAGGTGCACCGGGAGGAAGGGAGGCCCGGGGGAGAGGGAGCACACCCCCCCGAGAGGTTAATTACCCGCCGGCCGATAAGGCAGCGGCTCGCTAATTACGTACTTATGGCGGACTGAAATTAAGTTATCGTCGGCGGGAAAACGACGCTCACTTTGTTTGCGTTCCGTTTTACGGATAATATGTATTCTGCGGCGCTCGAGAGTAATGGAACAAAATTGGCGGCTATTCAGTTTTATCTTTTATGTCTGAGTAGAGGAAGCGTAGCGTCTTTCTCAGATAATGGAATCATTGTTCAAACAGTGAGCGCTCCGGGGACTCTTTTTTAATCGTTTAACTTAATTTTTGCTTTGTTTTATATTCAAACAAGCTTCACCGATTTGCGTTTCATTAAAATATTAATCTGCCTTTTGATATAACGGCAAAAAAGAATAAGAAAATCGGGGATACGCGTATGTTTGCGAAGAATTTTATATCGGAGGAGTCGTTCATATTTTAAGTAGATATTAGATAGATAGAGAAATGTACTCGAGTGCGGCAAACAACACGACTGGCAGCTGAGCTCCCAAATAAAAAGCGATAAAATAAAAAGATGCCGGCGACAAAACGTAGATACTTATACATGTGCCAACTTACAAGCGCTACCAGAAAAGAACCGTATGCTTCTTAGTCCTTTTCGAATAAGAGCTGAAATGGACAAGCAAAGGACTTCATGAAGTGCAGTTTTATATTGGTAAGTTTATACATATTTACCACAAAAGCGGCTCAGCGAGAGATCGCGGGATCTGTTCCCCAGTTTTATTTTTCCAAGCTCTAAATGGAGTCGGTGGAGCATTTAAATAAGCTTCGCCGCCTGAAGTATGGTAATGTTAGTAATACGCGGAAAGAAACCGCGCCGTTGCTTTCAGTGTCCGCCATTTTGAATTTTCCTTTTATTTTAGTCCTCGGAGACATGATCCCTCGCTATGTGATTATTTGATAATGTAGAAGAAAATTTTGTTTGTCTTGAAACGAAATTATGTTGCTGAAATCGAATTGTTCTGGACTGTAAAGAAGGTAATGTTGTGCACAATTCTTAAATCTAAACGACTAATGGAGAATTACTTTTTACCCGACTGCCGAAGGAGGGTAATGTGTTTATCAGACTATGTATGTTTGTTCCTATGTGGCGTTCTAGAGACCAAACGCGTTGGCCGATTTTGATGATTCTTACGTCGATCGTTTCGTCTTAACCCTGCGAGTGTCACTGGCTAAATTAAAATTGGAAAATAAAAAAGCTTTTGGGCGCCATATTTTGGCGGTTTGGGCAGGAAAAAAAATTTGGTGGTCCCACAGGACACCAAATTTTTTTTTCTGCCAAAATCATCGAGTGGGATATCAAAATAAAGGGTTTTAAGAGGTAACAATACTTAAAATATAAGTAAGTGTACCTAATTATAAAAAAGATATACTAAATTGTAATAAATAAATAAGTTAATTAAAATAATCAAAAAACCCGACTGCTTAAAAAGCGAATTAAAAAGACGTAAACAAGAAGAAAATCATGCTGTGCAGTCGGAGGATACATCTGGTTTTGGTCAGCCAGCTCGCAAATATGTTGTTTTTTTTTATTAGCTTTATTTTTTTTATATGCTCGCGCTTGACCACTGACTCAACTGTTGGTAAGCGATGATGTGGTCGACGGTGAAACACGCTTGCCTAGAAAATAACCTATTCACTCTTGACTTAAATACTCCTAGATTGTAGCTGTCGGGAAACACAGACTCAGGCAGAGAATTCCACTGCTTAGCTGTACGTGTTATGCGTATGGGTGGGATGTCCACCATGTATCGATGGCGCATCGCCGTACATCTGGTAGTCCGATGATGGAATGGGCTAGGTAGAATAAGATCGTTAAATTCCATCGCCGAAATGTAATCGATAAAAACCGTCAAGCTGGCAACTCGGCGACAGTGTTCAAGGCTCTGGAGATTTGACTTGACCAGTGCCTCATCACAGATGAGCCTCTTGGCTCGCTTTTCGATCGACTCTAGTACGACAAGCTGGTATTCAAGTTGGTATTTTCTTTTCCATAAACTGTCTCTTTGGTGCTATTTTTATTAACCACACCAAATTAACGCCACTTACGCGAAGATTTCCTCATTAGACTTTAATCATTATAAAAAAAGTTAATTAAAAATATCAAAAAACCCGACTGCTTAAAAAGCAAACTAAAAAGATGTAAACAAGGAGAAAATCATGCTGTGCAGTCGGAGGATACATCTGGTTTTGGTCAGCCAGCTCGTGCACAGCATAATTTTCTTCTTGTTTACATCTTTTAGTTCGCTTTTTAAGCAGTCGGGTTTTTTGATTTTTTTAATTAACTTTTTTTATTTGCATCTTTTTAGTTATTTTTTTTAAATGAGGTTCATTTAAACATATAAGTGTTATATATTTTTGAAATCACCTCTTAAAACCCTTTATTTTGATACCCCACACAATGGGTCAAAAAAAAATACCCCCCTACAAAATGGCGCCCAAAATCCGCCATTTTTTTCTTATCCAATTTTTATACAGCCTATGACACTCGCAGGGTTAAGATGAATCGATTGACGTAAGAATCATCAAAATCGGCCAACGCGTTTGGTCTCTAGAACGCCACATAGGAACAAACATACATTCATACATACATACATAGACTGATAAACACATTACCCTCCTTCGGCAGTCGGGTAAAGGTATCCTTGTATTTCCGTCATTCCATATCTGGGGCTATTACACCAAAGTCTTGTCAAACAAAGCATACAATCTCCCATTTAAACGAATACCCAATAAATTAAAGCCATAACTGAACATTCTTACAGAGATTCCTCTTCATTCCTAATTATTCTCGAACGATTAATTAATATAACATGTAAACGACATGTTCTAAAAAGGGAGGCCATATGTCTGAACTGATCAAAGGGACCGTACGTTTTTTGGCTCATAATTAGTTACAAATTATGTAACAAAAACTCCTTGGTATGTCCTCTCGTTCCCTTGGCTGTGAGAATGGCGTGAACTCGGTTATGGATCGTCTCCCGGAACGCGTTCGAATATTTAAACATAGAGTTTGTAATGGATGTAGTCTAAACTTGAATCCATCACTCATCTTTCTAGTGCCTGGCGGTCTCGAATGAGTGGGAAAGGAAGCTGGGCCGTATAAGTACACCTATGCTAGTGCATCATGTTCTTGTTCAAGTTTTAGTTCTGTTATTCATAATACATCAGTCAAGCAAATATTTCATGTCTGAACTTCAATGACAAGAGTATAAATATTAAGGTTAAACTAGTCGACGGCACGAACTATTTTGTGCGCGAGGTTAAAATGCATGCTATCTCATCCCACAACACGTGCGAAATATATAGATGCTGTGATGAGCAGTAAGAAGCTAGTTCGCGTACGAATTAGCACTTCTGCAATCTTTTATCGAAATGGATGATGATTTAGGACGAAAACGAGCGCGCGAATTTTTATAAACAGACCTTTGGGAGTCTAGATTTCATGAAAAAACTACTGAATGTATCTCAAAATAAAATTATTTGGATTGTTGAATTACTAATCTATGCCTGTATGGAGGCCGTTTTCTAATTTTTCTTCTTGTTATGGTATTTATTTGCGCCCAAAGATACGTTAAAATTAGTGTTGAAATATGGAAATTTCGACGCTCATAACTTTCAAATATTTTATTTTTTTATTTTTTCGGTTCCATACAGGGCTAGATAATGATGAGACAAATTGTTTTATTTTTATTTTGAAAGTACATCGTCAAACAGTGGAGTAATCTCTAGACTACGTTTGTATGGAAGAATTTTTGACTTGTGTACCCTTAAGGTTGCCGTAGTCGACGTCACGAACTATTTTGTGCGCGGGGTTAAAATGCATGCTATCTCATCCGACAACGCGTGCGAAAGAGATAGATGCTGTGATGAGCAGTATGAAGCTAGTTCGCGTACGAATTAGCACTTTAGCAAGTGAAATGTATAATGATATAGGACGAAAAAGAGCGCGCGAAATTATATAAACAGTCCTTTTGGTGGTCTATATCATGAAAAAACGATTAAATGTATATTTTCAAAATAAAATTATTTGCATTGTTGAACTACTAATCTATCCCGGTATGGTGGCTGTTTGCAATTTTCCTTCTTCTTATGGTATTTATTTCCACCCAAAGATACGTTAAAATTAGTGTTGAAATATGGAACTTTCGACGCTCATAACTTTCAATTTCTTTTTCCTTTTTTTCCATACAGGACTAGATAATGATGAGACAAATTGTTTATTTTTTTTATTTTGAATGTACATAGTCAAACAGTGAAGTAATTGTCAGACTACGTTTGTATGGAAGAATGATCGACTAGTGTAACCTTAATTTAAAATCCTACAGAAAGTGCATCACTTTAATTATTGCAATTTTATTTTGCGCAATCAACATCTCTTGTAGAAGTCTAAATAGTTTCATCTATTCCAATACAAAGCGCAGATAATCTTTAAAAAATTCTTACATTAAGAAGTTTCTCATTATCTTAGCCACCGCTCTATAAACTCACTCATCTGCACGCCGGTACCATATAATCGTTCTCAGTCCCGAACGCGTCACGTACGGATGCACGCGCGGCGCGCACAACCGGCCATACGGGCCCTCCTCCCAACTAATTCAAACTAATTAGCTTCCGTAAGCTGTAAATCTAACGAATACTGCGCCGACGTCATCGCGCGCGCTTTGATCACGCGCGAACTGAAACGGAACGCGACACGTGAATGAATGAACTGAACGATTTTTGAACGCAGCGTTTAATGTCAAATGTGGCGGGAATTCCGTTGGCCCTTAAGTTTTATGACTTCATTCCGCTGGTGATACATGGTTTACAAGAAATGGGTGTTTTAAGGTAGCTCGTAAATGCATCTATTAAGCTTGCAAAGTCAATGCCGCCAGCTTTTTTTAATCGTCACTTAACAATACTATGTATTCTTACTTTCAAGACTCTTCTGCAATAGTTTCTTATTACCTCATAGAAATACAGGATATGACGGTTTCGAACTTTGAGTTTTCTTGTAGCACCGAATGAACTACTTGTACTACATGTATAAAATTTAGAAAAAAAACCCGACACATTTATCTTGCGAAAACACCCCGATTCAAACAGTAAAACGCCCATAACTTTTGAACGGCTGAACTGATTTTATTCAAGCATAGATAAGAACACTCTCGACAAAATCACCTTTCAAATTAAAAAACTAAATCAAAATCGGTTCATCCGTTTAGGAGCTATGATGCTACAGACAGGCACACAGCAACACACCTCAAACTTATAACACCCCACTTTTTCCGGCGGGGGTTAAAAATACACAATTATACGCTTAACCATACGTACGTACTGCGTTGCCGCTTAAAAATACATTACTTGGGAAACTAGGTATTAAAAAAACTTTTTGCAAAAACATACTACCGACTTCCAAATACAAAACTACAAAGTGAAAAATAACTTAATTTTTTGAAGTCTTTCGTAGGTACCATTTTTTGCGTTATGGACACCGACTTCAAAAAATTAAGTTATTTTTCACTTTGTAGTTTTGCATTTGGAAGTCGGTAGTATTTTTTTGCAAAAAGTTTTTTTATTTTTCACTTTTTAGTTGTACGTACCTAATAGGCAAGTTAGTAAGGGAACTATTTCGACAGAATAGATTTCATGAAACTTGAACATAACCGGTGAAATGAGAGATCTGCTTACCCCTTAAGAGCGAACTGGCGTGATGTTATGTTATGAAATGTTATAAACAACAAACAGACATGCGATTGCAGCAATCCCGAGAGATTTGCCGTTATTTATTGAAGAGTTCTGTTGTATATCTCCGAAGTTCTTCATCAGATCTTCACAAAATTAAAATGGGACCAATTTCGGAACATACTCTTTCAAACAAAAAAGAATTTTCAAAATCCGTCCACAATTGACGAAGATATAGGTCGACGAACATACACAAAAAAAAAAAAAACTAATAAACTTGAAGTCGAACACAGAACCACAAATTATCATAGGCACAGGCAAAACTACAACAAAAAAACCGAAGCAATACCTACTCTAATCAAATTACAAACCACACACCAACATACAGATCACACGATCCACACCCAAATCACACGGCCACGCAGTCCTTAATCGTTCTATCATATCAATCATTCGTCCAGAAACAATCAATTAGATCGCAATCCCCTTTCAATTATTCCCTGCATCGGTAGATAATTGCCTTCCAGCTCCACCTAGGGGCGGATCAGGGAACCGATTATGTGTTCAATCCGTGATGGACATTGTATTGCCATGATCGCGGTTTGATGGCGAAGATGTTGCCTGTAATAAAAATTGTACAGCGGTGTGTTTTGATGGATTAGGATGTTATGGAATAATTGAAGCGAGGATGTCGGGACGATGTGGAATGTTAAAATGATTGTGGTTCTATCTTAAGGGGTTCCGGCTCTACAATCCATTGTCTTCAAATCTTCTTGGTTGTTAATATAGGTTTTGTATAAATTACAAGCTTGAAAGCCTGCTTTCAAGCAGCTTAAAAATGATAATTCCAAAAATCAACAAAACCCGACTGCTTAAAAAGCGAGAAGTTAGCAAGAAAAAAATCATGCTGTGCAGTCGGAGAATACATATTCGCGAGCTTGTTGACCAAAACCAGATGTATAGCCCTCGCTAAACCTATTGGCCACCCTGAAGTTGGTTTACCGGATGCTCGAGGCTCGAAACGGTGCTGTTTTTGCATGAGATTTCGTACTGCGCAGCCATTGTAGCCAACTTCAGGGCGGCCAATAAGTGTGGCGAGAACTATATCCTCCGACTGCACAGCATGTTTTTTTTCTTGCTTACGTCTTTTTAGTTCGCTTTTTAAGTAGACGGGTTTTTAGATTTTTTTAATTATTATTTTTTATTTAACGCTTTTTAGATAATATTTTTTTCGAATTAGGTATATTTAAAGTTTTATAAGTAATATATATTTTTGAAATCACCTTTTAAAACCCTTTATTTTGATACCCCACACGATTGGACAGGATGAAAAAAATTGGGCCCCCATAATATATTGCCCAAGCCGCCATTTTTCTATTTTCCAACTTTAATGTACCTAGCCAGTGACAATCGCAAGATTAAGAAGAATCGATTGACTTATGAATCATCAAAATTTGCCAACGCGTTTGGCCTCTGGAACGCCACATACATACATAGACTGATAAACACATTACCCTCCTTCGGCAGTCGGGTAAAAATATTGCAATACCTAATGTTAAGTTGGAAACTCATGTCTTTAAATGTATTATGGTTCACCATTAGAATAAACTGGTTAATAGTCTCAGTCTCCTCTAATCGTTACCTTATCCGTTACAGTTAGAGTTCGTTACCGTTACAGTAGTCAGTAGACATAATATCTTACACTTATCTATGCAACATTCAACAAAGCAATTTTCTCGAGAAATAAGGCGGTCGGCTGCTGTGTTGCGTGTCGCGGGTTCAGTTCCCGCATGGATCAAATATTTGTATGGCCTGCAGATAGTTGTTTCGAATCTGGGTCTATTATTTATTTGAGTTTGTTGCCAATGTTTGTAAACGCACCTACGATACGGTAAGAAATTCCTGGTGGGCAACGCTTTTTAGGGTTCCGTACCCAAAGGGTGAAAACGGGACCCTATTACTAAGACTCCGCGGTCTGTCTGTCACCAGGCTGTATCTCATGAACCGTGATAGCTAGACAGTTGAAATTTTCACAGATGATGTATTTCTGTTGCCGCTATAACAACAAATACTAAACACAGAATAAAATAAATAATTAAGTGGGGCTCTCATACAACCAGCCTTTTTTTAGGGTTCCGTACCCAAAGGGTTAAAACAGGACCCTATTACAAAGACTCCGCGGTCCGTCTGTCTGTCTGTCTGTCTGTCTGTCACCAGGCTGTATCTCATGAACCGTGATAGCTAGACAGTTGAAATTTTCACAGATGATGTATTTCTGTTGCCGCTATAACAACAAATACTAAAAACAGAATAAAATAAATATATAAGGGTTGCTCCCATACAACAAACGTGTTTTTTGCCGTTTTTTTGCGATAATGGTACGGAACCCTGCCCGCGCGAGTCCGACTCACACTTGTTTTTTAAAAGAATACGATTACAACTGAGGAAAGAATAAAACTGTGATTTTAACACTATACATTTGCTCTATCAATAGTTTAGAAGACAATCGCATTTGGATTTTGTGCTACCTACTCCAACCAAGACATATTTCTTTCTCAAACCCCCCATTTTATCATTAATTCCTGTTAATCTCTCCATTCATCTAACCTCACCAATTAATGATCTAATCAAGGTTGATTTACACCCTGCTTTAATAGAACAGCTTCATCGCCATAGCGACACGTATCGTGCCCGGCACCTGAGTCGCTGACAGGCGTGATGGATGACGCTAACTGTCAGTCCCCTGATCCGAGTATCGTCCGAACCCTGTTCAACGCACTGCCCCGTGCTATCCACGGCATCCTCGTAATTAAATTTAGATTGGCATGGCTTGTAATGTGTATTGGTAACCCCTGATAATCGGATTTGGTGAGGAAATCTTTGGCATTTATAGAATCCAATATTTCGATCAAATTAAGTGTTATGTAATATGGACCTTATATCGTCTAGTTTCTATTTTAGGGGTCCGTACCCAAAGGTAAAAACGGGACGCTATTACTAAGACTGCGCGGTCCGTCTGTCTGTTATCAGGCTGTATCTCATGAACCGTGATAGCTGGACTGTTGATTTTTCACCGATGATGTATTTCTGTTGCCGCTATAACAACAAATGCCTTACAACAAACGTGATTTATTTGCAGTTTTTTTGCGATAATGCTACGGAACCCTTCGTGCACGAGTCCGACTCACACTTGGCCAGTTTTAACAATAGTCATTGAATTGCTGATAGAGCTGTGTCAACTCTCAATAATGGAAATTCGGGCACAAATTCTTAACTTTTTCTCTCCTTTCAGTTTTTTTTGTATATTATCAATAAAACCGACAACTTAATAAAAATAAGATGCCTAACTTTAGCCTTTAACTTGTGAAGCTAGGATTGCCGGGTACTTTATCATAGTTACAAAAGCAAGTACATTTAACCATTATCGCCAACTTCTTTCACATCCATATATAAACCTCTTTAAATACCGTCCAATAATTAAAACAAAACAAACGTCATTCGAAATCCAAAACATGACAGCTGTCAATTGGCGGTGTCAAAAATCAAAAGCAAGTGAAATAGCTATGCCGTTTTTTATAAATCTATAGTTCGACCCTCAGGGTATAATGAAACCCGTCCGATACCATGAATGCCGTGATCGCCGCTGCTTTGGGTTTAGCAATTGTTTCGCTAATCCTCTTCTTTAGATGGAAATGGGTAACTTGGGAGTCTAAGGTAGGTATTACGCGTCTATTTAGTGTATGAATAAATGGAATCGGTGCCTAGTGATTCACAAAGTATTGGGATAGGAAAGCTAGGTATGTTTATCTTATTCAGTTAAATAATACGTAACGGACATACTTTAGACCAGGGGTTCCCAAACTTATTTTGTCTACTGCCCACTTTGAGAATAAATTATTTTTTAGTGCCCCCATTTTTTCACCTACTTAAATACCACTATAACTTCAAATTAAATTAATCAATTATTGTGTTATTTAGCAAAAACTTGTTAAAACATGATTGCCGGCGGTCTACTATCTATGAAAATTACCTACCTAGGAGTACTAATAACTATTTAAATGCCATGTTGAAAGTATGTCTGTTGCCTTTTTATTTGTTTGTTTGTGTCTACTTTCATTTCGAAACGGAGCGACCGATTGACATGATTTTTATTTTATATATTCAATAAAACAGGACAGATATATGAACTAAGCGGAGCAAAATATCGAACCGAGTTTGAGCAATTTCTTAACTAATATTAGTTGATGTTCACAAGTTGTAGTTGAGAGTCGAGAGCTCATGCAGTCGGTGTCTAAGAGGCCTCCTAGCTAAATGAAATTACAAATCACCCCCCAAGCCTCTACACAAAGCCCCCAATTTTTTTTCTGGGTCTCTTACCGCCCCTCCTTTAGGCCTGCAGCGCCCACAAGGGGGGCGTTATCGTCCACTTTGGGAAAGACTGCTTTAGACGGAATGAAGATACTCGTATGGCTTTAGGTGTATCATGCATGAATTAACGATATTTATCTTAATTACCTCGTCAAGTGTCTAGAATAACAAGTAAACCAGTTTAAAATAAAAGAGGGGTATCTTTACTTGGCGAAATTAATTAAGTGGTATGCAGAGCAGATTGTAAAAGCTGTGGTAAAAGCGCCGCAGCCTCTATTGACAATAGAGGACCTTCAAAACATACCGGCGTTGTTTGGTAGCAACTGTCAAATAGTTGTTATTGGACTGCTATTCACCGAAAAATTTTGATCGTTTGAATCCCGTTGTCTTTAGTATATCTTGTAATGGCAACACCGACTTCCAAAACGAAAGTGTTTTTTTTGCTTTGGAAGACAGTTTATTGTTTTGTGAAAAAGTTTATTATTTTTTGAACTTTCGTTTGTATCCCGTTGTCTTTAGTATATCTTGTAATGGCAACACCGACTTCCAAAACGAAAGAGTTTTGCTTTGGAAGACAGTTTGTTTCGTGAAAAAATGTATTATTATTTTTATAAATAAATCGATACTGTTTCATGTACGACCCTCCACGGGATTAACCCTCAGTTTCCCACCTTAAAATTATCGCAGAATTAATGTGACAAATTGTCAAGCACGCGTTAGCTGCTGTGATTGGTTGAATGAATTTTCGACAGCCAATCACAGAAGATAACGCGTGCTTGACAATTTGTCACATTAATTCTGCGATAATTTTAAGGTGGGAAACTGAGGGTTAAACGACCAGAATGTAACGTTGTGTTCAAATCGCGCGGAGCACTTTGATTGCACGATGTAGCCGATGTAGGATTGTGTGATGTTAGGGTTTTAGTTGTTCGAATGTAGCGATATAGATGGCGCTACATTATTTCTTTTTTGTTATTTTTTATAGCCGGTTGAGGAGGCTGTAGTGTACACCAACGAGACACAGGTGATCCACCGCATGTGTCCTCACCACAATGTAATACAACGGGTTTACGAACTCGAGGAGAAGGACTCTCTAGACGAACACCTCGATGCCCTCACAAAGAAACTGGCTGATAAGGTAGCAAGATGTAATGGTCAATTAATATTGGCTTTAATTTATTTATCATCCATTTACAATCTAAATTTACCATCATCCATTCGGCCGTCCCCCCTCTCTCTCTCTCCATCCATCTACATTTTACAAGCTTTTATTTAACTTGCAATGTATGTACGTATGTATGTGTGTTCGGTTCAAATCTTGCATCTGAATTTTAAAGCAGGTGTCCTCCACCGATTAAGATTAAATTTTGCATGCACGTTTAGTTTGGATGACAATGCATGGTTAGCTAAGTGAATTCATTCTAAATTAAATATGGCGGGCGGCCCAAGATGGCGGACTATTTAGTTTTTAAGCACAGCCATCATATGGGTATCAAATGAAAGGGTTTGCTGAGAAGAATACGAAAAAAGGTTAGATATAAAAAAAGGATAATTTTATTCTACCTTATAAAGATCAATAATCAATCAATCTGCCTAGCCTTTTCCCAACTATGTTGCAGGGAGTGCAACTGTGGGGCGAGAAATTGGTTATTTTCTTATACTAATATCGATAAAGAAGTGAAATTTGTGAGGTTGTAGGGGGTAATCTGTGGATCTACTGAACCGATTTAGATGAAATTTGGCATGGAGATAATTTGAGACCCTGGGAAGGACATAGGATAGTTTGTACTTGGGATGATAAAACACTTTTTAAACGGGCGAAGCCGCGGGCAGAAGCTAGTTGGTTATATTATGAGGCTGTTCTGTTTCGACCTTTGACAGTTGTTATGGGTCAGAAGCTAGAAAGTCTGGCATCAGTCTTGCCAAGGGATATTGTGTTAACCAGTTGGATTGTGGCGGACAGGTAGGCAGTCCCGACGTGAAATACATACATACTTCATTGGTTTAGACTAGAAGCTGGAAACCAAAATGTTGAGAAACAGAGGCAGATTGACTGATGAACCTGCTGTTTGAAACAACTAATTTTTCATTAATAAAACCCAAAAATTAGAAAATATTGGAGGGCACAAGTTATATATTATTATTTTGTTTATATTTTGGCTTCGCAAACACAAGTATGTAGAAAATGCGTCTCCAAAATTGAATGCCATCAAAAAAATATCGAAAGTTCAAAAGATTCATGGTCATTCTTTTTGTTTATATTTTCATACTTTTATTGATATATCTTTGTATAAACGAAGTATACGAACTTGACTGAACTATGTCAAATCTATCTGCCTAGCCTTTTCCCAATTATGTTGGGGTCGGCTTCCAGTCTAACCGGCTTCAGCTGAGTACCAGTGTTGTACATGGAGCGACTCCCTATCTGACCTCCACAACCCAGTAACTTGGTAAAAGCGGTACCCCTTGGCTAGACATGGTGTCAGATCTCAAGCTTCTGACTATTCGTAACGACTGTCAAAGATCTTCAAATGACAGCCGGGACCAACGGCTTAATGTGCTTGCCGAGGCACGGAGGAAACTCGGTATGTTGAAATGGTCACCCATCCACGGACCGACCTCGTCAAGCGTTGCTTTACCTTGAAGATCAATAATAAAACTACAAATTATTTTCACAGGAGGGTCGGCTCCGTCTTTCCAAGTCCAAGATCCGGGAGACCCAGAATGAAATCAAGAACCTTCATGCAATAGACTTCGACGTCAGAACACGATACAAGGAGATCATGGAGTCTCTTCGTTCTGACCTGCTGAACAATGAGAAGGAGTGCAAGAAGCTTCAGGAGCAGATCGAGTGGGTTTCCCAGAGAAGAGCTGAACTGAAAGACGAGGTAATACGGGATTTTGAACTGGTTTATACGATTTATGAAAAAAAAATATAGGAGACACGATGGATTGGTCCTTGGCAACATCGCAATTTTTAGGGTTCCGTACCAAACTGGTAAAAAGTTACCGTTATGGTGCGAATCAGTCTGTCTGTCGGTCTGTCACAACTGCATATCTCAAGAACTACTCATAGTAATGTTATCAACTTGAAAATTTGGAATAGTTTTAGATGACGTTTACCCAACTATTTTGCAAATAAGAATGTTTTTTTTTTCTGATATGTTTCCTTAAAAATCGAAGTGTGGGACTACTAGGGCGTGTCTGGTATCATATGAAAGAGAGCTATTTGCACATTATCAAACATTTTTCGACTTTTGACGAAAAATAAAAATAAAATACCGTTTCCCCCCTTGTCTCCGAAGTTTGTACTTATAGAGAGAAATTTGAAATTATTCTATGTGATAGGAGTTTATGTAAAGATTACAGGAAACATAAAATGATGTGTCTAAATAGCACAATTTTGCAAAAATCATTTACAAAAAATACCTTAGTTCCACTATCGGTCAAGAGATGGCGCCGACCTAAAACAGCGATATTCTACACCGCAATGTTAGTTCTCTGACGAATATAGGCCTCGCCGATGAAAATTTTAAAAAATATTTCACAAATTTCCTTCTTCCTGTCAATCCTATCTACTCGCAGCTTGCTTTGCGTAAAGCACAGTTGTAGATTTTTTGGGGCACAGAAATACCGCCGTTTACGCCGCCGCCGCCGCCGCATACAAAAGATACCGCCGTTTAAGGGCCTACATACGCTTTAGTGCCGTAAAACGGTAAATTTCTAAAGCATACTCCTCAGTAACAGCTAGGTTAAAAGGTTTGAAAAAAATATATATTTATTATTGATTCATGTACATAATTTAGAACACAATGTTTTTTCGTGTAACTAATAGTTTTGCTTTAAAAAAAATATTAACAACACGATATTTTTCGCAACTTTTGGAAAGTCCTCTAAAACGATTAAAAATATTTTTAAACAGAAATATTGATGGCTGGAATTACTTCATACCTAACATAGCATATGTAAATCAAATAATATTTTGCAAACATAACTGTTCAAAAAGAGGTTCAATTTTGATATTTTGGCACCGAGCGGGCGCACGGCCAGTACTGTGTTACATTGGGGCGCGTATATATCACCTTAAGCCCAAATTTGACGAATCTCAAGGGAATCAAAACCTTCAAGTTACTTCCTGTTGAACTAGAATCGTGAAATTTGGCAATAAGCAGTGTCTTATATAAAGGACTAGCTGACCCCCGGGGCTTCGCTCCCGTCAACTGGCTATCTACCTACCTACCCTGCCTACCCTGCCTTCCCTGCCTATCCTGCCTTCCCTGCCAACCCTGCCTACCCTGCTAACCCTGACTGCCATGCCTACCCTGCCTGCCTTCCCTGCCTATCCTGCCTACCCTGCCTTCCCTGCCTATCCTGCCAACCCTGCCTATCCTGCCAACCCTGCCAATCCTGCTAACCCTGCCTACCATGCCTACCCTGCCTGCCCTGCCCTCCCTGCCTATCCTGCCTACCCTGCCTACCCTACCTTCCCTGCCTACCCTGCCTACCTTGCCTACCCTGCCTTCCCTGTCTAACCTGCCTACCCTGCCTTCCCTGCCTAACCTGCCTGCCCTGCCTTCCCTGCCTATCCTGCCTACCCTGCGTACCCTGCCTAACCTGCCTATCCTACCTTCCCTGCCTACCCTGCCTTCCCTGTCTATCCTGCCTACCCTGCCTAACCTGCCTGCCCTGCCTACCCTGCCTGCCCTGCCTTCCCTGCCTATCCTGCCTACCCTGCCTACTCTGCCTACCCTGCCTTCCCTGTCTACCCTGCCTATCCTGCCTACCCTGCCTTCCCTGTCTAACCTGCCTACCCTGCCTTCCCTGCCTACCCTGCCTATCCTGCTTACCCTGCCTACCCTGCTTACCCTGCCCACCCTGCCTTCCCTGCCTACCCTGCCTACTATGCCTACCTTGCCTACCCTGTCTACCCTGCCTTCCCTGCCTACCCTGCCAACCCTGTCTAACCTGCCTACCCTGCCTACCCTGCCTACCCTGCCCACCCTGCCCACCCTGCCTACCATGCCTACCCTGCCTATCCTGCCTACCCTGCCTACCCTGCCTACCCTGCCTTTCCTGCCTACCCTGCCTACCTTGCCTACCCTGCCTACCCTGCTTTCCCTGTCTAACCTGCCTACCCTGCCTTCCCTGCCTAACCTGCCTGCCCTGCCTTCCCTGCCTACTTTGCCTACCCTGCCTACCCTGCCCACCCTGCCTATCCTACTTACCTACTATTTTTTATCTATCATCAATGGTTTTCTCAGCGCACGCTAAAGAATGAATTTTATAGGCAACATTTTCCTACCTTGGGTTACATTATTGCAATTTTCATAAGGATCTCTATTTTTTTTGAAAATTTATTATAGCCTATGACACTCAGAAATAATGTAGCTTTCTACTGGTGAGAGAATTTTCAAAATCGGTTCAGTAGATCCAGAGATTACTCCTTACAACGTCACAAACTCACAAACTCACAAACCCACAAACTTTACCTCTTTATAATATTAGTATAGAAGTATAGATGAAGATGAATGATGAATTAGTATAGAAGTATGTAGATGCAGGTTCTTGCCTTCCCTGCCTATCCTGCCAACCCTGCCTATCCTGCCAACCCTGCCAATCCTGCTAACCCTGCCTACCATGCCTACCCTGCCTGCCCTGCCCTCCCTGCCTATCCTGCCTACCCTGCCTACCCTACCTTCCCTGCCTACCCTGCCTACCTTGCCTACCCTGCTTTCCCTGTCTAACCTGCCTACCCTGCCTTCCCTGCCTTCCCTGTCTAACCTGCCTACCCTGCCTTCCCTGCCTACCCTGCCTAACCTGCCTGCCCTGCCTTCCCTGCCTATCCTGCCTACCCTGCGTACCCTGCCTAACCTGCCTACCCTACCTTCCCTGCCTACCCTGCCTTCCCTGTCTATCCTGCCTACCCTGCCTAACCTGCCTAACCTGCCTGCCCTGCCTGCCCTGCCTTCCCTGCCTATCCTGCCTACCCTGCCTACTCTGCCTACCCTGCCTTCCCTGCCTACCCTGCCTACCTTGCCTATCCTGCCTACCCTGCCTTCCCTGTCTAACCTGCCTACCCTGCCTTCCCTGCCTTCCCTGCCTTCCCTGCCTTCCCTGCCTACCCTGCCTATCCTGCTTACCCTGCCTACCCTGCTTACCCTGCCCACCCTGCCTTCCCTGCCTACCCTGCCTACTATGCCTACCTTGCCTACCCTGTCTACCCTGCCTTCCCTGCCAACCCTGTCTAACCTGCCTACCCTGCCTAACCTGCCTACCCTGCCTACCCTGCCCACCCTGCCTACCATGCCTACCCTGCCTATCCTGCCTACCCTGCCTACCCTGCCTACCCTGCCTTCCCTGCCTACCCTGCCTACCTTGCCTACCCTGCCTACCCTGCTTTCCCTGTCTAACCTGCCTACCCTGCCTTCCCTGCCTTCCCTGCCTAACCTGCCTGCCCTGCCTTCCCTGCCTACTTTGCCTACCCTGCCTACCCTGCCCACCCTGCCTATCCTACTTACCTACTATTTTTTATCTATCATCAATGGTTTTCTCAGCGCACGCTAAAGAATGAATTTTTACCTTGGGTTACATTATTGCAATTTTCATAAGGATCTCTATTTTTTTTGAAAATTTATTATAGCCTATGACACTCAGAAATAATGTAGCTTTCTACTGGTGAGAGAATTTTCAAAATCGGTTCAGTAGATCCAGAGATTACTCCTTACAACGTCACAAACTCACAAACTCACAAACCCACAAACTTTATCTCTTTATAATATTAGTATAGATCATACAAAAATCCGAAAACCGTAATATTTTACCTAAAGAAAAAGACATTATAAACTTATTTGCAGTTGGTAAACTGACTTATGTCGATGTATCCACAACAGTTTTCCAACGGCAAAATTAATTTTGTTCCACAATATTTCTTTAGCTGTTTGTACGGAACTCTCGGTGTGCGAGACCGATTCGCACCTGGCCTTTTTTTTTACGGCTGTCTGTATTGCTATTTAGTTCCATTCTTGAGAAAAGAAATGAGACGAACATAAAGTGACTCAGTTCTTAAATAAACATACAATCATTCATTATTCTAGAGACTACAGATAGTTTAATTTCGTAATGTTTAGTAACTTATGCATTGAAAGGCACGTCCTTACTGAGAGCATTCACGTGTAATGAGCATTCGGCGTCGAATATTAGAGTGGTGTGGACGTTGAGCCGAGCGTTACAAAGCTTACACGCAAGCGCGAACTTAGGCCGGTGTGGACGTCGCAACGATTTTCGCGGAAACTGGTCGTATTTGAATGTTCACGCAAATAAAACGCTCGAAAGCGAGTACTCAGATAATGAAATCAATGAGTATGTATGTAGCAATATTACTGATCTCTTATAAAGCAAGGAACATGACCTTCTTGGTCAATCGTATTATCGAATGAATGACATTTAACGATATTGTGTTCGAATGCTCAAAGCTCGCAAGGGAATGTTCGACTCGAACGTTCATAGATTTGCTCGAACGTGAATACTGGGCTCGCTGGCAAGCATTTGTTGCTCGCCTACGATTGCTTGTTTACAAATGCTCACGAAAGAATGCTCCCATTGAGAACGCTCCTTAAAACATACATATTGCTATTGCGTCAACCCTTTATAAAATAGGATAAGGGCAACCTCCTAAATAAAACTTTTAACGATCACATTAAAGGATTCTGCTGGCTTCCTACGGTTCGCGACAAACCTCATGGAAATATTCAACGAGGAAGTTGACGTTATCATGCAACATTGTCAAAGTAATTAGCATTGATTTATTTATGAGTTTATCTCAATCCTGAACTGACCATTAAACTGATTCCATTAACAGGTCAACAGAGGCCAGATCATTTATGGCGAGGCAGCGGCAGAGTTAGCAAGCAGTTTAGCAGAACTGCAAAAGGGGAGAGTCCCGGAGCAGAAGATCACGGACAAACCAAGGTTTATAAGTTCCCCATCCCCGCGTTGCCGTAAAGAACATAATATACCGTCATACCAAAGTATAGCAATTTAGGAAATACCCGGGCCAATACCATACCACCAAAATAATAAAAGTTCTAAACACATGTATGCCGAGACCACGAATACTTCTGACAACGCGTGTTTCGAAATGAAACTAGCAATACTGAGACTCTAATCGTCTTTATTTATTTATTCTTAATACTTTGGTAGTTTTTATTTTATAACTATTATTTATATTCTATAATTAAACCTACAAACGAAATAATTCTGGTGTTTTATATTTTACGATTGTAAAGGATACGTGTCCGGAAAAATTGTTTCATTAATATTTCTAAGTATTCCTCCACACTATGTTGTCCTATATAGACATAGTCCACAACCGGGGCCCGCAGACTTATTACGTATGAAACAGCAATTAGCAATATTTGCGCAGAGATTGTACAATCATCGCGCGATTATCGCTTTACGTCAAAAAATTTGAAGGCTTATTTTTGCGAAATAATTGCTCTTCAATCGCGAATCCGCATTATATATGAGCTATAGCCACACCATAATAATTTTATGACACCCCTGCTAACAATAAAAATCTGCTAACTGAAATGTGCATTTATCGCAAAGTGATCGCGATCATTTCGTATTACGTATGGTTTTTGACAGTAGAGCGACAGCGATCGGCGAGCAAACATTTGCTGGCTGTCAAATTGCGATTACTTTTTCCCTTGTTGTTGGTCGATTGCCAATCGCTCGCTGATGGCTAAGTAGGTACAGAAGTTTTTGAGTATTTGGCGGCTTTTTTCGTATGTTATTTTTTGGCTACTTTAATTATCCGCAAATTAGAATATTAATATAAAAGTAAATATTGAAATAAACAAATCCTGGTGAATATTGTAATGACCAATTGGTGTTCTTTTGTGTCTCTAATGTCTACGCAACTGGACTATTTGTTGAATCATTGAAACAGGAGTGATCGCGGTAAAGTGGATGATTTTTATATACTGTAGTGTGGCTACCTTAGCGAAGCTTATATGTATACCTACTAAATACTTACAAACGCATTAGATTGTGATAAGTCCGCAATAAGTATCTTCTATTATATTCTATTTTTATATGGCAAGCACCAATGTCGACTATTCTGCCAATGTCTAGATTAAATTGGAAAAATCAATTTACGTTTCATAGCTCAAATACGAGATAATGTAGTCTATTAAGTGATGTCCTAATGCATTATCGATTCGATTTCTTATAACAATCTACAATTCGAAAAAAAAAATAATCAATTTTACATATTGACATTTTAGCCATCCAGTTTTTCAAATAAATTATTATATTATGTAAATAAAATGAAAATATCCAATTTTCACTGCCATATTTACTTTACACAAATACTTTACATCTGCGAATATTAATTTACCGGAATATTGGAGCTAAATAGTAATCAAATGTGACTATTGTAAAAAACCAGCCCCCACGAAGTGTTGCTCTTTCATAAAATTCATTCATCATATGATACATTTTATAAATCATCAGACAGATAAAATCGCTTCTGTTAAAAGTGACTGTCAAAAAAAAATACTGCCTCAGTAGCCAGGTCACTAAATTGATCGCGCAATAATTGTACAATTATTGCTACTTGCTGTTCCTTACGTAATAAACCCGCGGATCTAGCAATTCCGTCGGTCCGAGCATAGACAATGTTTGCCGCCCTTGGCTCCTTTAAAATGATGCCTTATAAGGAAGTAAATGTTTTAGGATATAATCTATTGAAAAAAAAATGCGGTCTTTAACCGTTGGATCGGATAAAGCCGCTTTTTTGACATCTCCGAGCGAAGTGAAAACGGAAGTGAACTAGAAAATTTCACCTAAGAATCTCTTTTATTTTGCAACATTATGAACGTTAAGTTATTTAACTGTGGGTAACTAATAAAATTCGACAGCGAAGCGAGCTTGAAAATTTGACCATCACACCACGAATAAGTTAGGTTTTCAGATGAAATTTAAAGGGCTGTTAGTTCAGTTTGGTCGCTCCTCATTTATGCCGCTCTGGGCATTTGCCCGGCTCGCCCCCTCTCTAGGTCCAGCCCTGTCCACAGCTACACTTTAGGATGCCTATAAACCTCATTTTATTTATTCTACCCACTTAGTACATTATTGAGATTCCATTTCAGATTTCCAACATAAATAATTACCTATCAATAACTCCAATTAAAACAGCAAAACCAAAACGCAATAAAAAATGTCGTCAGCGCACGCATTCAAAACAATGACAGACCACCGCAGCGCACTCGCCAACGAGCCCCCTTTTACTTTATATCTCTCGTTAATTCGGAGGGTTAAAATCCCCGAAAAAGTGAGCACTTGCCTTGTTTACAAGGTTTTAGATTTTAATTTAGATTGGGGTTGCGTTAACTTTGCGCGCGAAACGACGTAAACGTCAAACGATATGGCGGGGAAATTGGGCTCTTTTTAGTTGCGCGATTAGGTCGCTGGGTTGTTTACGAGGGGCGCTCTCGGCGTATCCATTAAAATCGCATTCGTATGTGATCACCTAATACAATATCATCAAGTCCGTGCCCGGGGTGCTTTGTGAATAATTTCGCGGCAATCTGCTCTCGTTTGTATCGGATTTGTATAATTTCATAATTGGTACGGTTCAAGTAACTTTTTGTTGAGTCAATCTCTGTGAACCTTTGTTGTATGATAGAACACAGTTACTTAGAAGTTACTGAAATAATTAGAACCATATTTACTTTTGACCGTTTTTATTAACAAATATGAACACATACCTTCTGTTTTCTGAATTTGGTTATTCATATACACACACCGGTAAATTTAGCGGAACAAAAAAACTTCTTACTATTAAGACACTTTTCCTTATATTAAAATACATCTTTTAAAATAAATACGAGATTGCATTTAGCATATTTTTTATGAGTGATTTTATAGGAAAAGTGCACATTGTTGATTTTTGAAGATTATCAAGGCAAGTCTAAAGAAATAATTTAATAATATCGTACAACATCGAGTGTTTCCACACGTGCTCTTATTAAAGTTTTTATCCGCCTGGACATGTTGAGAATAATTTTATTCATTTTTTCCTGTGTTAGTCTCTACCAATTCTATACAATGACGTTTCGCCGTTCACCCACATTGACAGGTGTAGGGATTATGATTGTTAAACTTCGTTTTAGCAGGTCCTAAACAAGTTCTATCGGATGCATATCTGTTGACCTCGTTGACGACTCCAAAACTGCGATATAAGGTATTATTAAAAAGTTGTAAAACTTTTTTTTACATTTGCACATGGTAGTTCCATGCAAGTGTGAAAAAAAAAAGTTTCTTCGATCATTTTTACTTGTTCCGCTATTTTTGCCAGTGTGTATTTCCAAAAAAGTGTTATGGTTTAATAACACCCATATCTAATTAATAACAAATAAAGCAGGGTTAAAAAAAAACAATTTAATGAAGAGGCAACACCACATCTGTCGCGTTATAAACGCATGGGCATCATTGTTGTCTGTCTGTTTGTTTTCATTTGCCTCGTATTTGTTCCGCTGGAGGCGGTCCACAAATAAAACTATTCGGACTTGTACTAATGTGTCAATCAACATGCTTCTGGTTATTTAATTGGGGCTTATTTTTTGTGAATTATTGGGTTTTACCATCTGGACTTCCACAGTAGTATAGTCAATTTTTTTGCCTAGTTGACGGCAAGTAACTCTCTTCTTAAATAATAAAAAAACCGGCCAAGTGCGTGTCGGGCCACGCGCAGTAATAGGTTTCCGTAGTTGCATAATAATGCAGACTAAGAAGACGGTTTTTTGTTGTTACAGTTATCTAAGTAATTTTTCAATGGCATTTGTACAAAATTTGTACTGTTCCAAGTACATTTTATAAGTAGGTCGACTATTACTCGTAAACTTGTAAAGCCTACTTAGCTGTGATAGTTATCCTTTTAATTTCGTTATATATACTACTGCTGTTTTTTTTCACATAACCAAAAGCAACCATTTCGCTGGTAGGGGGAGGGACACTTGACTAACAAAAATTTGCAATCTAAAGCTTAATTTTACGCAAATGGATCTCTGAATCGAAAAATGGTTTTCACAGACCCATAATATTTTGAATGGCCTATCCAACGTTACCCCACACCATGGCATAGACGAGAAAAAAAAAACATCCGCACTTTACTTCAAAAGGAGGTAGTTAGCCAAAAAAAAAAAATTTTTTTATATTATACCACTTTGTCGGAATTATTAATATGTATGTCCGTGCCAGCTTATAGCTTTCTAGTACTAAGAGTCGCCGAGCTAAGCTGCGGACGGACAGACTGACAGAGCGAAACTATAAGGGTTCCTTGTCGACTTGGGAACCCTAAAAATGGGCCTGAAACATAGTTCGGGAAAAATGTGTATGTAAAATAGGAACACCTGCTGGTTATTCCTTCGGAAAATTATGAAGCATATATCGAAATTTATAAAAGTGTAGACAAGCACCAATAAGGGATTAGTGAGAATGATTAGTATGGATGAAGTAAGAATAGCAGTAAATGGAATGAAGAACGGTAAGGCAGTTGGTCCGGACGGAATACCAGTTGAAGTGTGGAAGATATTGCGCGTAGATGGATGGACGTGGTTAGCTTTATTCTTCAATAAGTTGTTACGGGAAGAAGCCATACCTGATGAATGGTGCAATAGTTCGCTGGTGCCCATCTTTAAAAACAAAGGCGATGTGCTGGAATGCAACAACTATAGAGGAATAAAGCTAATGTCACATAGTATGAAAGCTTGGGAGAAAGTTATTGAAAGGCGGCTGAGAGAAGAGAGTGAAATATCGCAGAACCAATTCGGTTTTATGCCTGGTCGGGGTACAACGGATGCCATTTTCGCAATCCGCCAGTTGTGCGAGAAATACAGAGGTGCACATAAAAACTTGCACATGGTGTTCGTTGACCTCGAAAAGGCATACGACCGGGTACCCCGTGAGGTTTTGTGGTGGGCCCTTAAGAAGAAAGGTGTGCCTGGGAAGTATGTACAGTTGGTCCGAGCGATGTACAGTCGATGCAGTACCCAAGTTCGTTCCACAGTGGGCACTACTGGTAGCTTCAGTGTGGCAGTTGGCTTACACCAGGGATCGGCTCTCAGTCCCTACCTCTTCCTGATGATAATGGACGCACTGACGTCAGACATACAGGAGGAGGCACCCTGGTGTATGCTGTTTGCCGACGACATTGTGCTGGTTGCCGAGAGTGGCCTAGAGGTCCAGAACAAATTGGAGATGTGGTGGCACAGACTGGAGAGTGTTGGCTTGAAATTGAGCAGAACTAAAACCGAATACTTGTTCTGCGATTTTGGCGGTCTCTCCAGTTCCGTGCCTCTAACTCTCGCTGGGACTCCCATACCGATGTGCTCCGACTTCCGGTACCTAGGGTCGCTTGTCCAAGGGGATGGCGAGGTAGACCGAGACGTAACGCACCGGATCGGCTCGGGATGGATGAAATGGCGACAACTCACTGGAACAATTTGTGACCCACGGATGCCCCTCAAGTTAAAAGGGAAAATTTACAAGTCCGTGATTAGACCTGTCGTACTGTATGGATCAGAATGTTGGGCTGTGAAAAAGATGGATGAAAAGAGATTGCATGTATCAGAGATGAGAATGTTGAGATGGATGTGCGGAGTGACGAGAATGGATAAAGTGAGAAATGAGTATATTAGAGGAAGTTTGAAAGTGGCGCCAGTGACAGAAAAGTTGAAAGGAAACCGTTTGTCCTGGTATGGCCATCTGATGAGGAGGGATGAAGCGCATGTTACTAAAAGAGTTATGAATATAAATGTGGATGGATGGAGAGGGAGGGGACGGCCAAAGAAAAGATGGATGGACTGTGTGAGGAGTGATATGAAAGAAAAGGGAGTCAGTGATAGCGTGACTGGGGACAGGACGGTATGGAAGAGGAAAACGTGTTGCGCCGACCCCAAGTAACTTGGGACAAGGGCAGGAAGATGATGATGAGACAAGCACCAATAAGGCCGAAAGTACGACCAGCAACAAAAGTCGCTTTACACCATCACTTTTAGCTACGATAAATACTCAGTTTAGAATCCTGAATTCCCAATTACTGTAATCTAAAAATCGACCTTTCAATGCTTTAAATTACACATTACCACTACAAATTAAAACCTAGACAGATTGGTACTTCGATACGAGTACCAGGGTATCACAACAATAAGATTATAGGTTATAACTCTTTCAAGTCTCATATACACGCTTGTCTACCGATGCTATGCAACGTAGTCTTTTGTCGCTGGCTTGAAATGGCTTCTCATTTGCCGGCCCACTTGTTCGCAACACTGCTGCCCTAGTACAATGCTGGACTTAACCTTTATGTATTTTGTATTTTCTTCGGATTTGTGGCTTTATCTAAACGATTTTTATAACAAAGACGGTTATTATTGTTGAGATTGGAGCAATTAGTTTCTTTATCTTTAATCTTAAAAATTCATGAGAGGTGAAATCTGGAGTGTATACGTTCGAGAACCTCGCTATCACAAGCGACATAAGGAAGATATCTAACTGACATGCTTTATTGGTTACTTACCTATATAACACAACATCCCGCCTGAATTTCCTCTATGAGGTAGGACTGATCTATGCCGTGCTACGAAAAATCCTGAAGGAACCCGAAAAGGTAACGTAATCGACCTGGGAATCGAATGCTAAGACCCCACCTTAATCACTCGTGCTTAGACCAACGAGGCATCATTATATATTTTCAAGAAAACGTTGAATCATTGAAAAATTTAACAAAACTCGAAAATTATGCAAATCCAATTCAAAAGCACATTTAATCCCGGTTAACAAGCAAAGGGTTGAATGTAACAAGCCATAAAAATTCCGCCAGCAATCTTAGAAAATTAAACAATTCCCTAATTGTAAAACGCTTTACCGGCAAAATTATCAATTTGTGAGAACGCTGCGTCCGTAACGAATAATTAAATGGAGATTAAAATGAGATGACTAGCGCCATCTATGATTTTATGTAGTAAGTTTTGAGGAGTGGGCGACTGTGCGCGCGCCCTCGTTTGTTTCTAATGTTTTTTTAAGTATCTGGTAGTCTTCAAATCTCGAGTAAATAGTTTACATTTTGGGTGCCTAGCCCAAAATGTAAACTATTTACTCGGTCTATACATAAGATTGACGTCAAATCAGGTCAAAGGCGAGCCAAGCAATTGTAAAGAAAGGGTATCGTAGCTATCTACTACTTACGAGTAATTTTTTCCATTTTGGCTTTGCTTTTGGCATTTTTCATTTGCCCATTGGGTGACCATTACCATCAGATCAGACCGTATCTGCAAACTAGTATGACAGAAGCCTACTAGCCCGTTCCCACTGTTCCCACTGCTAGGACGAAGGTCCCCTCTATATCAGAGAGTGGGCCATTAACCACCATGAAGCGGTTGGATGTTACACTTGTCTATACTAATATACTTTTTAATATTATAAAGAGGAAAGATTTGTATTTTTGTAAAACGAATAAACTTAAAAACTACTGGACCGATTTCAAAAATTCTTTCACCTTTGGGATGCTTACTTTTTATCCCTGTATTCCCACGGGAACGGGAACAACGCGGGTGCAACCGCGAGGCGTCCGCTAGTCTTCAATATTTGCTGTCTGCGCTAACTTGAACAAGAATTTGTTTTCTGTAGTGTCAATTGATATCAACGCCATCTGCCTAGCCTTTTCTTACCTATATTTGTACTGGCTTCCAGTCCAACCAGATGCTGTTGAATATCAGTATTTTACATGAAGTCTGACCTTCACAACCCACAACCCAGTGTATAAATTGAAAATGTGGTGAAGGCAACTTTCATTAAAATTTCATCATTATCATCCAATTGCTGTCGACAGCTGGACATAGGCCTCTGCAATTGCACGCCATTTGCTTCGAACTTCGGCAACTTCAGCTCCAGCTTCTACCGCCTACACTGCGAAGATCGTCGCTCCACTTAGCCTGAGGGCGTTCGACCTTATGTTTACCAGTTCGCGGTCTCCACTCACTTGCACGCCTACCTCAACGATAATCGGTTCTACGACTAATATGACCGCATCATAGCTACTTTTTAAACACATTATATTACATAGGTATGTAGACACAAAGTCCATCAAGCACAAAACACGGGGAGTGTACAGCGAGTTACTCCCATCAGTTTTTAAATTCGCTAAGCGCCACACACGGACATCGTCTTTATATTATAAACAAACCAACTTCTTGTTACTATTCATATAACCTATTGCTACACGAAAATGAACCTTATCGCATAGGTATAAGAGTGTTGGGTAAAATTTTATACAAGCTTAGTTTGCCCTCGTATATCTATGGGATATTAAAAGTTGTGCCACCCTTCTAAGTAGAAGCTTTTTTCTTTTTGTCCTTAATGTAAAAAGAAAACGCGAAAAGTTTCGGGGCGCGGCGAGTTTAAATTTTTTCACCCCTAATGCGCTTATTACGAGTGGGGGAAAATTTGATGGTTCCCAAACTTTTCAAATATGGACGGGATTTTATTGTGTCTACTGAAATGAATTTTTTTTTATACCTACTCATTGTCAAGCAAAAGAAGCGGGGAGAATAGTACTGAAGGCTTCCTAATCGTGTGTTGAAATGATCTAAAACATGGAATACGTCATAGTTATTTATATTACTTTATTCTACTTCTTACCTTCAGAAGTAATTTATTTTAATTGTTCTATCATCATCATTTCAGGCGAAGGACTACTGGACATGGATCCTTGTGAAATAATTACAAGAGTCTCTCTGTTTTGTAAATACGGTACTTAAGGGTACCTTCACAGTTCATACAGAAAATCCGTATTTCCAGGATCGGTTTTAACGGATCCGTCGCTACTGGAGCTGATGTTCACACCGCATTTACAGTACCGTTTTAAAGGATCCGTCGCTACTGGAGCTGACGTTCACACTGCATTTACATTACAGTTTTAACGGATCCGTCGCTACTGGGGGTAATATTCACACTAAGCAATTTTCTACAAGGATGGACGTCCGATAAAACGGATCAGTATTTTAAAACTGTTCTGTGTGTGAAGTAGCTCATACAACTACGCCATTGCCGAATAGAAACATATACGATAAAGCGGACCTGTAAAACGGACTACTGTATATTTTGTCGGATCGGTATTTTTTACTGGATTCGGTATACTGTCATGTGTGTGTGCTCGCTCATACAACTACATACGTCAACGCTGAATAAAAACGTATACGATAAAGCGGACCTGTAAAACGGGCTTCTGTGTGAACGAGCACTAAGTAGACTATCTTAGCATCAATAATCTGCTCAGGTTGTCTAGACAAAGGACATCCTATACGACTCATAAATACGGATTATTCGGTTTAGGACAGATTCTGGTTTGGACAGATTCTTGTTACGGCTGATCCTTTTTTTGGCAGATTCTTGATAAAACAGATATTTTACAGACATCTACATAAGTATTATGTAAGGATTATATACAAAAATACTGCCTAATCTAAGTAACAACAATATGAAGCTAACAGTTGAGATCCAACGTCCCGGTAGAAGAATCATCCACACTGCACGCCAGCTCCTCTCGTCATTTACATTTTTATTTTATTTACAGCTGGCAATACCGACGCACAGATAATTTCGTTCCTCTAACGCGGATAGAATAAATTGGAAAGTTACAATAAGGCTTTGCCTACAACCGGAGTTAAGTAGACAATCAGGAAGGATTTTAAATTCATTATTACTTATCCATTCTAAGGAAGCGACGATTTACGTGAAAAATATATGAAGGGACAGGATAATGTGCGGCAATCTTGAGTTTATCTGTGTTGTCTTAACTTTTCTGGCAATTTCAAAAATGTTCTATGCTGTAGATATATTTAGGCCTGTAAAAATGCCTATATATTAGGCCAGGTTCACATTAGGTCGGACCGACCATTTAACCGTTGGCTGACTATCGATCGGGTTATGGTGTTCACACTATAAGCTGCCGGTCCGACGTAATGTGAACACCTCCGTCGTTAACCGCTGCCCGGCTTGTAAAATCAGTTGTGAGTTGGCTTCTATGTACAATGGACGACGACGACATTCTCAAACTCTTGTCTTCTACAAAAGAAATACTTCTATATTAATTTCGTCCTCCATGTTTATAAGCGTGTCCTCCCTGCGTGCACGCCGGCGAAACTTCTGGCCAACTTCTGGGTGAGTGGCGGGCGGGTGGCTTCGCCTCTACGAGCCAACAAGTATGAACGGCGCTATCCAAAGCATTATACCAATATTGCGTTGTAAAACTCATGAAGAGAGTTTTCAACGAGATTGGGGAGAAGGTTATCTAGGGGACAACAATAGATCCCAATGTGTCGGAAGTGTCCGAGTTATTTCTCGGCCCCTCCAGAAGACTGCACTCTCCCCTCCACAAGATAAGATCAGAGGTGTACTCTTTCTTCCTTCAGGCTGATAGACATATATTATGATAGTAGATACGGCAATCCGAAAAGACCAGAAAGAGATTGAACTGCAGGACCAAACGGCTTTTCGTCTTTCGAAGGCATGGGGTAACACATCGCCAATTTTAAACTCCGACAGCCTTATTGCGTAAAGAATTCGGTAAGGCAAAAAGTATCAAAAATCGACCAATCACATGTGTAATTGGTCTATCTTTTGCGCGGTAAGACTGCCTGCGGGTAAAATAAGACTGCGGGTTGCTCCTGAAAATCCCTCATGCTAAAACCCAATGACTCTTTGACCTGACCATGACCTGGGTATTGAGCCCAGTAGAGGAAATTGCGCTTGCGACTATGAGATTAACGGAGCAGTAATTTTGTGAAGGTATCTATGTTCAAGTTTTTTACCTATAGGAGCGTCCTCAATGACTATAAGTCATGTGTAATGAGCATTCGACGTCGAATATTCGAGTGGTATGGACGTTGAGCTAAGCATTACAAAGCTTGCACGCAAGCGCGAACTTCGGCCGGTGTGGACGTTGCAACGATTTTCGCCGAAACGGCTCGCTTTTGAATGTTCACGCAAATAAAACGCTGGAAATTAATTATATATGTAGGAATATTACTGGCCACTTGTAAGTAAGGAACAGTTCCTTGATCTTAAGTGTTTGTGACCTTCTTGGTCAATCGTATTATCGAATGAATGACATTTAACGAGATCGTATTCCATTGCTCCAAGCTCGCAAGGGAATGGTTCGACTCGAACGTTCATAGTTTTGCTCGAACGTGAATGCTGGGCTCGCTGGGAAGCATTTGTTGCTCGCCAACAATTGCTCGTTTACAAATGCTCGCGAAAGAATGCTTCCAGTGAGGATGCTCGTAAAAGTCGAATATTATCCTTAGGGAAATTAGGGAACATATTCCGGGATAAAAATCCTATGTGCTATTCCTGACTATAATCTATCTCTGCGCCAAATTTCATCCAGATCCGTTCAGCCGTTCAAATGATTGAGTAAAAAACTAACATACATCCAAACATTCGCATTTATAATATTAGTAAGATCGAATGCAGAACTACAAAATTATTATTTTCCATTTAACAACTTATTCATTTACAATCATCGTAGGTTGGTTTTATTTTATTACAATACTGAATTGAGATTGCCTTGTAAATAAGAGCATGTAAAGAGCCCCAAGTTGTTGTAGCCCACAAACACGAAACAGATAAAAACCTCCCCTCTCCCCTCTCGCACCCGCCGTGTCGTTTTCATTAGTGTTTTATTTTTCCACATTTCCCGCGCAGCACTCGCCACCATTTTATTTATATCGGAGAAACTTTTTTTTTTGTATCTGGATACAAAGCGTTTTTAGCAAGGAATGGACTGCATTTTCTGAGGCAGTGGTGATTTGAATACTTACAATTTTAGTTTTACAAGCTGATTCTATTTAAATTGAGAAGGAAAAGTAAGAGCTGGTTCGAGTTGGCTCAGGAAAGGGATAGCTGGAAAGATTTGGCGGAGACATTTACCTATAAAATAAAAAAGTTATTGTTACGTTTAGCTATTGGAATTGGAATAAGTATATGCTATGGCAATAGGTACAATATAGGTTAATACATAATACAATAAACCAAATAGATACAGTAGGTGGGGATTTAAAACGTTTGGATCATTTATATACGGCGATGCGCCATCAGTACATGGTGGACATCACACCCATACGCACTAAACTTTTTGAAAACACTTTCATTATGCGTACAGCTAAGGAGTCGAATTTCATACCGGAGTCTGCTTCCCGATAGCTGTTATACAACCTCGGGGTCTTTAAGTCAAGAGTGAATAGGTTACATCTATGCAAGCGAGCTACACCGTCGACCACAACCATCGTTTACCATCAGGTGAGATAGTGGTTAAGCGCGAGCCTAGCTATAACAAAAAAAAACCTTTCAACCGAAAGACTGGTGATGGTGACACTGGAGATAAGCCCATTGACCAGTCCTATTCTTCTCGCGACCTTTATTCACCGGTCCATCTTGTGGAGCAAAAGATTATTTATTCCATTAAAATAAAAAGGCAAAGATGACTGAGTCATTTATTATTTAGTTAATAGAAGAGCAGCTAACAGTATTCACAGCGGATCTGTGTGTTTCTGAAGATAGGCTCTGCGAACCATTGCGCAATAAACAATTTGTCATCGAATATACTGCATACGGTAAGCGAGATAGGACGATGCGACAAACGTTAACGAGTGAAAAGGCAGTTATACAAAGCTATTTTCCACTTCAACATTGACACAAAATAGCAACTGCGCAGGGTCTTGCAGCCAACTTCAGAGACACAAAGATCCGCTGTGACTACTGTATATGCCTACTTATTATAGTTGTTTTGCTCTAATAGTTGTTACAAGCTTTTTTTTTATATCCTGGTCATCCAGGTCCTTTGAAAGGCGTGCGAGGAGCCGAATCCAACAACAACCGTAGAGGCCCCGTTAGGCATGTATCAGGCAGTTTGACAACAACCGACGATTGTCCCTGTATGCACTACGCAACTGCACCAATTCACGCATAAGGACAATTCCCGGTTCGTGCAGGACTACTGCAAATTATGGAGAAAAAATATTGGGCTATGGATTTTGTGGGTTTAGTGGATCGATTGCCCAAAACTATAGGAGGACTACCGGCCCCTGCCCTACCACTATTCAACTACACGGCTATAAAATGGCAGGGCTGACTTGCACACTCAATTAATGGGCTCCCATAAAGGGTCGCTAGCACTTTAGTGACGTAGCGCCAAGAGGGCATAAATCAGGAGGTGCTTGAGGAGTGGAGAGGTATACCACGGCTATCAGGACAATTTCGGAAGTACGGTCAAGATCCCTACCAGCACCTTACTGGGTTAACTTCCTTCCTCCGAACACTTTTGCTTTACGAATCTCCACTCAATACCAGCCAATTAAGGCAAGAGAGAAGTATGGAGAAGTATAACACGGCTATTAGGACAATTTCGGCATTACGGTCAAGATCCCTACCAGCACCTTACTGGGTTAACTTCCTTCCTCCGAGCAATTTTGCTCTTGCGAATCTTCACTCAAGCCAGCCAATTAAGGCAAGAGAGAGGTGAGCGCTCTGGTCAATAAAGGCAAGCCAGAGATGAGGAACAAGCCTTCTCCCTGGAGATCAGGTCCGTGGGGTCGCCACTACCCACCCAAGCTTTTTTAGGGTTCGGTACCCAAAGGGTAAAAACGGGACCCTATTACTGAGACTCCGCGGTCCGTCTTTCTGTCTGTCTGTCTGTCACCAGGCTGTATCTCACGAACCGTGATAGCTAGACAGTTGAAATTTTCACAGATGATGTATGTCTGTTGCCGCTATAACAACAAATACTAAAAACAGGATAAAATTAATATTTAAGGGGCGGCGAAACGGCAAAAGAATCACGTTTTTTGTATGGGAGCCCCCATACAAAAAACGTGATTCTTTTGCCGTTTTTAGCGATAATGGTACGGAACCCATCGTGCGCAAGTCCGACTCGAACTTGGCCGATTTTTTTATTATAATCTTACTTTGTTCATATGTGTTCGCCGGTTAGACATCTATACCAATATTATAAAGAGGAAAGATTTTTTTGTTTGTTTGTACCGAATAGGCTCCAAAACTACTAGACCGATTTCAAAAATTCTTTCACCGTTGGGAAGCTACTCTATCCCCGGGTGACATAGGCTACTTTTTTTCCCTGTATTCCCACGGGAACGGGAACTACGCGGGTGAAACCGCGATGCGTCCTCTAGTTAGTAATAAGTTTTCAACCACTTCCTGGCATTCGATTTGGCAAAATTGACATACTTATTGGCCTATCAATAATAATTTAAAAAAAACTTATATATTTTCGAAGACAATGTAGTAACATGGTAATATCCAGTTGGTCTGATGATGGACCTAGAAGGTGACCAAAGCAACTCCTAAACCAAAAGCTATGTCTATTGTGTTTAGAGATTTCATTTAAAGCCTGTTTTATGAAGATTCTTATTGGTAAATGATAAATGATTTTATTTCTGTCAGTTGGTTTGTACAAAATACTTTTACATGTCAATCATATTTTTTAAAACTAGATGAGGTCGGCGTTTCCTATCTGACTACTCTGAGAAGAAAGGCCGAAACAAACTCAGAGGTCACAGTCTCTTTTAACGTCCAGACAAAATCTTGGTTAGATAATGAAGACCATGTAGACTGATGTCCGAAATAGTCTTTTGAGGAAAGAACCAGCCAGATTGATGGTGTTTATGTTGTAGTTGTTTTGCTAATGTAGGTACTGACTACTGAATCGTCGATACAACCAATGTTATATGGTAGGTATGTCACTATTTTCTTTCTTCTTTTATGGTGTTGTATTTCTTGTTTTTCTTCATCTTGTACTATCCTTGCTTATGTACTGAATCGTCGAATAGCATGTTATTATTATTTCTCTTCTTTTTTGGTGTCACTTGATATGCTTTCATTTACAGTATCCCATAAAAAATCCATGACATGTCATAGGTCTACAACAGTTGTCATAGCTTGTAGCACACTGCATTAAAACAATATTATGCAAATTACTTACAATACTTATGTTATAATATAACATTGAGGTACTTAACATAAGAAGCCTGTGTTTATCGAAGGGTTCGGCTGAAGAGTTAGTATACGCGCATGCCACCAAGTGCGGTTTTATTATTTCATTTCAGCCAAAAGACGTCCACTGCTGGACATAGACCTCCCCCAAGCGGCGTCCCGCAGCATTGATCAGCTCCTCGCTCCACCTAGAGGGAGGCCTTTGAACGCAATGTCTTCCGATTCGCGGTCGCCACTCCATAACCCCATAACTTTTCGGCCCGAATGTATGTCACTTAAGTCTCGAATGTCACTTTAACAATTCTTCAGGCTATGTCGGAAACCTTGGTTGTCTTGCGAATGTCTTCATTTCTGATTCAATCACGCAAGGAAACTCCGAGAATAGCTCTCTCCATTGCCCTTGGGGAGACTTTAAGCCTTCTGATGAGGCCCACTTTGAATTAAGCCATGATTTCCTATCAATTATTGGGCCCAAAACTTACCAAGCTGTCATAACTGACACAGTAACTCGCTGTAGTCATCACAACGATTGACAACAATCCAAGAAGTACAATCAATGATGTCGTTGACATTTTCTTCCACTCGAATGTTCTCGGTAATATATCTGCAAACAAATTTTATTTATAAAATTGGTTTTTGGTTGCGTAGGTCGCCTGTTACCAGATTAAAATGAAACACATTAAAAACAAAGAGTATTAAGAATTGTCCTTATTAAATAGGCTCACAGTTACTCTAGATGAAAATCAACCTCGTGAACAAGCTGGATTCCGTAAACACTACTCAACAACTGACCACATCCAAGTGGTAACACAAATAATAGAGAAAGCCAAAGAATATGGCAAGACTCTCTATTTATGCTTCATCGATTACACTAAGGCGTTCGATTCTCTGGAACATGGTGTAATATGGAATACACTAGTAGAGCAAGGAATAGACATAAAATATGTAGAAATACTCCATAGCATCTATTCCAAAAATTCAGCAAGAATAAAGCTAGAATCGGAAGGACCAACTTTTCCTATTAGAAAAGGCGTCAGGCAGGGCGACCCGCTATCACCTAAAATATTTTCGTCTGTTCTGGAGACAATATTTAGAAACCTAGACTGGGAATACAAAGGCGTGAAAATCGACGGCGAATATCTAAACCACCTGCGTTTTGCAGACGACATCGTTGTGTTTACAGAGGAGCCCAAACAATTAGAGAACATGCTGCAAGAGCTAGCGGCCGAAAGCAAGAAGGTTGGATTGACTATGAATGCTGCAAAGACCAAAATTATAACAAACGGATCAGAAGTACCAATACTAATAGATGGACAGGAAATAGAATATGTTAAGGAATACGTCTATTTGGGACAATCCATTTCATTTGAAGACCAAACGGAAAAAGAAATAAATAGGAGAATAGCAATTTTATGGAAAAAATATTGGAGCTATAAAGAAATTATGAAAAACAAAAAGATAAGCATGAATTTGAAAAGGAAGTTATATGAGATAGCAATCCTTCCATGCCTTACATATGGATGCCAAACATGGTCTCTACGGACAAAAGATGAACGCAAACTCGGAGTTATGCAAAGAAAAATGGAGAGAAGCATGTTGGGTATAAAATTGTCCGACAGAATTACAAATGAAGAAATTAGGAAGAAAACCAAAATAGCTGACATAATAGAGAGAATAAGAAGTCTGAAATGGAAATGGGCGGGGCACATCTGTAGATTGGAAAACGATAGATGGACAAAGAAAATCATAGAGTGGGTACCTAGAGATGGAAAAAGAAAACGAGGAAGGCCGCGGAAACGCTGGGAAGATACATTTAAAGAAAGATGTGGATCAGACTGGAGGAGACTAGCTAGAGATAGGGAAAAATGGAGAAAGTTGGGGGAGGCCTACGCCGCCGAGGCGACTTCCATAAATAATTAATTCCACGTGCATGCTACTAATAATAATAATTTCTATAAATATAATAATTTGTCGCAAATAATAATTAATAATATTCAATGATGATTTAATAAAAACCACAATGTGGAATAATAATTTATGTTATGTTATAGTAATACTTAATAATAATTTAATAATAATATAAGGAAATTATGTGATAGGAAACATTCATTACTATGCAAAAAAGAAATCTATGTATTTATGGTAGAATAAAGGCTTTTTTTTTAATTTTTTTTTATTTATTAAGATTTGTCCTGGTGGCTACTGAGCCACCCGGCTAGCTACTGAGCTAGCCTCTCGTGCTTGAGGGTTAAAATCCGGGAAAGTACCAATTTGACTGTTCCAATTCATATGTACTTTCTATGTTATTTTGGACGCCGCTAATATCTATGAAGGAAAACATCGTGAGCATACCTGCAGCCTAACTGTTAAGTGAATTCTACAAGGCAAAAGGTTTTAGCCTCATTAATCGACCAATCACATGCGAGATGAAAGAAGCGATATGGATTCCCGTCTATGTGAATGGAGCGTCCTAGGCTGCTGGACTTGGTTAACATAAGTTTGAAATCGCCAACCCGACTTGAGCTGACGTGGTGATTAAAGGTGTATGAGAAGAGGCCTTTGTCCAGCAGTGGGACCGTAACAGGCTGGTATTATTATGTAAATGATAAAATAAATGATAAATGATTTAATTTCTGTAAATATTTTTTTAAACTATATGAGGTCGGCGTTTCCTATCTGACTACTCTGAGAAGAAAGGCCAAAACAAACTCAGAGGTTACAGTCTCTTTTAAAGTCCAGACAAAATCTTGGTTAGATCATGTGAAGACCATGTAGACTGATGTCTGAAATGGTCTTTTGAGGAAAGAACCAGCCAGATTGAGTGGACCTATCCAGTCAGTGCACGCATTTGTCAATAACCGAGCAGCTCAACTCAGAATTTAAGGAGCTCAACGATTCGACGAACAATACCAAAGAAAGGACATTCGGGTAGGCCGCATAAACTACTCAAACTGCCAGACCATGATTAAAAACTAAGATACATTAAAATTAAAACAAAAAAATAGAATGATCCACATAGTCTTCACATTCACAATAATTAAAATAATAATACCAACATTATGGTACAAGTGTGTAATGTTGGTGATTACCACTGAGGCGCCTTTGAGACCCGAGCCGTCAGGTGAGGGTCTTAAGAGAGTCGAGGACGGTAATCATCAATACACACGTGTATCATACGACGTTTTTCAAAACACTTGTGAAGAAAATAGTACAAAAAAATCATTTTCAACAGTGAAAACGAGTTGTGAAATTTTTTTCGCATTCGCGGAAAGAATTAATCACTTCCTATGCGCGAATTAAGTGATTGACACTTGAGTAGTTTAAAAATAAACTTTATTTAGACGCTGTTCGCGTTACAGTAATTAAGATAATAATGTCTATTCTAATAAGGAGACTTGTATTTATATTTAATTATTGCTAAGTTAACAATATTCTTATACACTACTTATTTGCTACTTTGAGGTGGAGGGGGATTTGCTGATAAAGCGAATAGCGTTAGGGTCGTCACACTTAACTCCTCCCTCCCTAAGAGAGAAATTATCTAAAGGCAACTCTGTAGTCTTTAGAGAATTTCGTCTAAGTTTCTTAGTCAATAACTCTCTTCTTTGAAACAAAAACCCAATGACGAATACAATTATAATGGCGTAAATACTTATGGTCCATACACTGATTTTGTCACTGACTATAATGGTTTCACCATCACTGACACTATCACTGTATTTGGCTTGGTTCAGCAGTTCCTCGACGTCGCCTAGATCTACTCCTCTGAGATCCATTTGCTTGGCTGACGGGGTGACATCTCTGCGTAGTTCGGGCATCTGTACTGGTGGCAGTCTGAAGGAGACTAAACTGGTGTTTATGGGTGCTGTGATTGAGATATCAGCAATCTGTAAGGTACAATGCTGACTTGGCACTAGTATGTATGTGCCTCGTAGATTGTGTCTGCGGGTCTCCTCTTCGCAATGCTCCGTTGCAATAGTTTCCTTTTCCGTGTATATCAACCAGTGAATGCTGGATATAGGCTGTACCTTGGTTTCTTCTATCTACGCCTGGTGTTGCTTGCAGTTGCTGAAGTTATGTTGTAATAACATGAGCTGTTGGATACATGTTTCCTCTGCGTACTGTACCACGTTTTCATCGGAACAGAGATATGTCTGATCTTCTATTTCCTTACAGTCATCGACTACGGATCTGTATTTCGACTTGTTCACTATTAGGTAAGGATATTGGGATATAATGATATTAGGTTTTTGGGTTATCTGGTTATAGATAGGGATAGGTAACTTTATAATAATTGTATGTGTTTTTGTCTATTAGTGGTACTTCTAATACAAATATAATTTTACTATTGTCTATATATCCCTTAATTTCTATATTTCCTTCTAATTTTACTAAGTTATCTAATCTTAATGGATAAATTAATTTATGATGTTTTCTTATGACATTGAGTATATTAAATAATTCTGTGGTATTTACTATGGATGGATGTAATGTGTGCATTTTAATAAAAGCAATAGCAGTTTCCAATTCAAAAATAATGGAATAAATGGTACGACAATTATTTAAAACTTGATTCATACTATTAATTATGGTTAGAGTACTTGGTTTGATTTTGAATAAGTATTTGAAAGTATTTTGAAGTCCAAATGTCTAGTATTAAAGTTAATGTCATCAGAAACATTGAGTAATTTATCGAAAGCCTTCTGCATTAATGATACTTTTCGTTCTATTGAATGTTCCCTATTTCCTAAATTACTAATTTCTACATTATATTTCCTAGCATCTTCGTTATCTAAATTTCCTGTTATTACCTTAATAAGGGATCCTAATGGGTTTATAATTCCTCTCCTTGTTCTGCTAGAGGGTAGAATCTGTTTTAACCTATCTTTTGTCAATTCTATAAATTATTCAATTTGTACTGTCAATCCTAAAAGTTATCTATGTATCTCGCTATTACTATGACTTATAATTTTTAACTTATTTTACTTTTTTTTTTTTACTTATTTTTTTTTTTTTTTTTTTTTTAACTGGATAGTTAGCGAATTTAAATCTATAGACTTAATAATATCCCAATGGTTAGTCCTCATCAGAGCTGTTCCAATCCGGATCGGAACTATTCCCGGATTCTGGTCGATCCTCTGGATGTTCAGGGTTGTCCCTTGATCCGCTAGGACGAGCAATATCAACCACCATCTGTGAAGGGCGTTTGACATTTCTTAATGCTACTTTAGTGTTTCTATTTTTAAGCTTAACTTGTACTATGTTACGTTTAGGTTTGCCGGTGACCATTGCCTTTTCGTATCGCGGCAGATCTTTTGCTTTCCTAGTCCTAGTATTTTTCATGAAAACCGTGTCACCATCCACTATTTTTGGTGGGTCTCCTCCTTTCTTGTCTCTAACTAGGTTTTTATGTCCAATCATTTGGCTGCTTAAATGCTCATAAAGAATTTTCAGTCGTTTACGGTGATCCTGTAATATCTTTTGCATTAAAGTTTTGTCCCTGTCAATATCAAAAGCATTTCCAGAATCTGTGTGCCCGAAAACTACTTTGAAAGGTGTGAAATTTGTAGCGCTATGAATAGTATTGTTATAACCCATGATCGCATATGTCATAACGGAAGCTGCATCTAAACTAGATTGTTCATATTTTGCTAACCTATATATTTCAATGATTGTAGAATGAAACCTTTCTACTATTGCCATTGAATTAGGGTTGTTAAGTGTCCCTATGTGTTGCTCAATTTTATATAAACTTAACATTTCCTTAAGCAATTCATTGTTAAACTCAGTGCCTGCATCGCTACTTATTTTTTTGGGTATTCCATACATACAAAAATATTTGATTAGAGCTCTCACTACCTCGGGTGTGCTTTTATTAGGAATCTGTATTGCTTGACCCAATTTACTAAATGAGTCTACTATGGTTAAGTATTGATTTTTCTCTATATATAACAGATCTATAAAAACTTCCTGGAATGTTTGTGTTAATTGTATAAATGGTTTATGAGGTTTCCTGTCATACTTCATTTTCTTACATTCTTCACATGCATTAATAATAGCTGTAACTGTTTCTTTCATATTGCTCCACCAATATGCTATTTTTAACTTCATTAGAGTCTCTCTAATACCTCTATGACAAGTCTTCCCTTGATGATATTTGACAACTAGGTATTTCTGGTCGGTTTCATCCGTAACATTCACAACTCTTTCAGTACATTCGACAAAGTTTTGCGTTCCCTTTTTGTAAAGTGACGTAACTACATTAACAAATGTTTTCCTATGACGATGGTCTTCAAAGTAAATGAAGTACTTATTTTTGTAATCTATATATTCTTTAAGAAAATTTTTGACTAAGATTTCGCTGTTACTAGGGGGTAGTTGGAATTTTTTGTTTGTTATTAGAAATATCTTTTACACAGATATCGTTCCTGTACCAGGTGAAAACATGAATTTGTCTAGCTTTGGTATCTACCGCTTCATTAAGAATATGGATACCTTCATGTTCCCTATTAGATATTGAATTTGCTGTCGCGGCGTCGCTTTCAGAATCAGATAATTCTATCGTCTCTATTTCTGGTTCTTTAACGCTAAGTTTTACGATTTCGTCCGTCACTTCTTTCAAATGTTGCTGTAATCTCGCTTCCTTCTCATCTACGTTAACTATCATTGATTCCGAGTCATCTTTTGTAATATTAATTTTGATACGCGACAAGGCATCAGCATTCGTATTTTGTTTACCTTTCTTATAATATATATCGAAATTATAGTCCTCTAAGCGTAAACGCCATCGAGTTAGCTTGCTATTAGGTTATTTTAATGAATTCAACCATGCCAAAGGTCTATGGTCGGTATATATTGTAAATTTTCTGCCATATAAATAGGTCCTGAAATGTTTAACTGCCCATACTATGGCCAATAACTCTTTGTCTATCGTACTATATCTAGATTCTGTATCGCTTAGTTTTCTACTGGCAAATGCAATCGGTTTGTCTGATCCTATAGTACCTTGAGAAAGTACTGCTCCTACCGCAACGTTTGAAGCGTCCGTTGTAAGAATAAATGGTTTTGTGAAATCGGGGAATTGTAACAAAGGTGCATGTGTCAGCAACTCTTTACAAGTTTCAAAACATTTTTTATATTCATCATTTATCTCAATCTTTCTTCCCTTCTTCAGGCATGCTGTGAGAGGTGCGGTTATCATAGAAAAATCTTTTATAAACTTTCTATAATAACCAATTAATCCTAAGAAACTCTTAATTTTTGTAATTGTTTTGGGCAAAGGGTATTTCAGAATAGCCTCTATTTTGTCGTTGTTAGGCTTAAGGCCATCCCTAGTTATTGTATGACCCAAGTACATTACTTCCTTTCTCAAAAATTCGGATTTATCAAGCTGGACTTTTAAGTTAGTTTTTCGAAATCGCTCGATAATAGCTCGTAGTTTCTCCATGTGTTCTTGTAAACTGGTGGAAAATATGACGTGATCAAGATACACAAGGCAATGCAAACCTTGCAGATCTCTGAGGACGTTATCCATTGCACGTTGAAATGTGGCAGGCGCTGTTTTCAAACCGAAAGGCATTCTGTTGAATTCATATAAGCCGAATGGTGTTGAAAACGCGGTTTTTTGTCTGTCTTCCTTCTGGATTTGTAATTGATGATAGCCAGGCGCAAGATCTAAGGTGGAAAAATACATACTCTTTCCTAGTTTATCAAAAAGATCATTGATGTTTGGCAAAGGGTACTTATCGTCCACAGTTATCTCATTCAAACGTCTATAATCTACTACCATCCTCCACTTTTGTTGTCCAGAGGCATCTAATTTCTTTGGGACAAGATGGACCGGTGCACTCCAAGGAGAATTTGATTCTCGGATTACATCGTCCTTTAATATTTTATCCACTTGGCGCCTAATCTCGTCTGTTTGAGCGGGCGGCAACCTATAGGCTTTTACATTAATGGGATATTCATTTACCGTTCTAATTTTATGTTTCACTTCATTAGTGAAAGACAACGGTATGTCCTCACAATAAAAAATATCCTTATATTCCTTAAAAATATTCTTAATCATCGTTCTTTCCTCCTCATTCATATGATCTAACCTTATTTTTTTTAAGTTATTTAATAATAACTCATTCATTCTGTCTATGTCGCTTAAATTGTTAACTACGATCTCTCGGTGATTGTAATGTTCTACCTGAAAGGGGTTAGTGACCTTGAGGGTTATTTCTATGTCCTTGCAGTTCTGGATAACCGTATATGCATAACCATTTACACAGTTAACTAACGCACAGGGCATTCGAATTCCTCGAGTCAATTCTTTAAAATCTAAAATAGCCTCGCCATTAGTTAAATTTACGGGCAGTTTCACCCTTAACTCACTACGTGTCGGTAAAATATAAGTATCTTTTAGCGCTGAAAAATAAACAAAAGGTATATCAGTATTCCTCGTACATAAAGTTAGTGTTTGGTAATCAATTTTTGCCTCTGATTACTTTAATAAATTACTGCCTAATAAACCGTCATAGTTATTGTCAACATCGTAAACGTAAAACTTATGACCTTCGGAATTTTTAAATATAAGGCAAGGCAAGGGAGTTAAAACAACTTCTGTATGCATACTCACACCATGAATACTGACTACTTCGAAAGGTTCTTTGTAGATAGCATTTTTAAAATAATGGTAAGCGACACGTCGACCTATAAATGATCTAGAACTACCAGAGTCTAACATAAAAACTGCATTACCTAGCTTCGGAATTACAATGTAAGGCAAAGAACGATAATTGGTACAATTTAAAACTATTTTTTCTCTCTGTATGAGGCTGTCAGGTAAACATTTTCAATCTGTTCAGTTTCATAGGACGTGTTTGCTTGCGGTTCATAATCGCAAGTATTTTGTTCATTATTATCGTATGTCATAAGCGAGTCATTATTCGTATAATTTACGCGTCTAGAGCTTGCAGTTCGCATGGTAACATCGGTGTTTGAACCCGAGTTTGCTGGCGTTGCATTATACGCCGGTGACGTCCGCGGCGCGGCCTGCTGATTCAACCACGGCGTTGACCTACTTTGTTGTGGCGACTGATTTTGCGCATTATTTTGGTTTCTAAAAGAATTTCTATATTAAATTGAATTATTTGGAGAATTCGTTTGAGTAATATTTCCTGTTGAACTATTTTGTACCGGTGTACTAGGTTGGTTTTGTGGCTTGGGCGAACGTTGGGAATTGCCAATTTTGTTGGAAAATTTTCCTGGCGGTTTTGAACCACTTTTATTTCTATTATTTCTAGATTCATAAACCGTCTGAAAGTTTTGCTCTTCTAACACTACTTTCAAGGCGTCTTCTAGTGTCGCCACATTCCTTAATCGTACCAATCTAACTAAATAAGGAGGTAAATTATATAGAAAAACATTCAATGACGAATTAGTATAAATATGCTGCTTGGCTTGGCGTAAATTCGCATCGTCTATAGTTTCAATTATTTTTGCAATCAAGACACTACGCAAGTTTTGAATTCTATGACAGAAATCTAAATAACTTTCGTTGTAATTTAGTTCCATAGACTCTAACTCCAATACTAAACAATCTTCGGTTCTAGGGTCACCAAAATGTTTTGCCAATAATGTTTTCAACTCCAACCAAGTACGAATATTATCCCGTTCCCCTACTAGATTCGCGGCTTCCCCTGTTAATCTACTAGTAAGAACGTGAAATAGGTATTCGTTTTGTACTTCTCCACCCTGAAATGTATTTATAATATATTCACATTTCTTTATAAAAAGTGGGAGCTGTCTAGAATCGCCACTAAACTCTGGAATAATTTTTGCCATTGTTGGCGGAACCTGCACGATTTGATCCATTTTGAAAGAACAGAAACACAGAAAGAGGGTGAAAACTAAACACTAAATACCTAACTAGGTTAATCTTATTACGCTATTTATATCGTAATAAAATAAAATAATGTTATTACGGTATTGCTCAACCCCTAATAACACAATACACAAATTAAAACAAAGAGAAAAATGATAAAGGAAAACAGAGAGGATAGTGAAAAAGTTTTACTCACAGTCCTGTAGTTACTCCCATCTCCTCCTTGTGACTACTATCAGATACTGCGCCAGCCGTTGTGCCTGGTACTTAATAGATTTGTTTGTTCGGGGATCCCTGTTGAACTGTAGAAACAGACGTCCAGCTGCGCTTGTAGAGATATATACGTCGCAAACTGACTACAGAGATCCTACCGGCTGCGCCAATTAAGTGATTGACACTTGAGTAGTTTAAAAATAAACTTTATTTAGACGAACAGCGTTACAGTAATTAAGATAATAATGTCTATTCTAATAAGAAGACATGTATTTAGATTTAATTATTGCTAAGTTAACAATATTCTTATACACTACTTATTTGTTAATTGGAGGTGGAGGGGGATTTGCTGATAAAGCGAATAGCGTTAGGGTCGTCACACTTAGCTCGCGCGTATCTAACAATTGCGATCGGCCATAGACTAAAAGATTGAGGTTTTTTTTTTGGCTTTACGCGTATATGGTTTTAGCCACGTACCAAATGGGGAATTTCATGATTTCTTTATTACAGAAACAACAAAAAAAAAATGAGTGAAAGTTTTACTTATTAACACGTACAAATTGAAATTATCTATTTAAATAAGAAGTTGCATGAAATGAGCAAGCAATAGGTACCTACATTAATTTATTTGTAGGTTTTCTTTTTTTTTTGCTTTTCGCGGATAGCGTTTTAGCCACGTACAAAATGGGGAATTGCAAGTTTTCTTTATTACAGACAAAAACAAAATTTTTATTTGAGTGAAAGTTTTATTTCTTAAACACGTACAAGTTGAAATTATCTATTTAAATACGAAGTTGCATGAAATATGTTGCATTTGTACTATTGAGCACGATCTTTTTTGTATCGAAACTTTTTTAAGAACAAAGCAACTCAACCAATAAATTAAAAACCGCCCAAGTACGAGTCGGGTTCGCGCACGAAGAGTTCCGTACCATTATCGCAATAACGGCAAAAAATCACGTTTCTTGTATGGGAGCCCCACTTAAATATTTATTTTATTCTGTTTTTGGTATTTGTTGTTATAGCGGCAACAGAAATACATAATCTGTGAAAATTTCAACTATCTAGCTATCACGGTTCATGAGATACAGCCTGGTGACAGACAGACAGACAGACGGACCGCGGAGTCTTAGTAATAGGGTCCCGTTTTCACCCTTTGGGTACGGAACCCTAAAAAAAAACTCTATAACTCACTTGTGAATAATAGCAATGAAAAAGTCACAGTTTGATAACAGGTGTCATTATATGCCTAATTGCGGTGAAATTTGAACCACTTTATGAGCAAGTGTGTTGAAAAATACAGTACACCAATTAAAAGTACCGGCCCAATTTCGAAGCCATAACCTAAAATTCACAAATGAGGGCCGTTACCATATTTTCTTTTTTTATCCTATTGTAATAATTGTTTAATTTATAAGAGTTGTCAAAAAATAAAAGGCCCGTTACGACAGCTATAAAAAAATAATAATAATCAAACTTGATGCTTGCGGATGATTACACACAGTTTTAACTAGCGCGGAAGGTAAAGATCTTTATTTATATATACCGTCAATGGACATTTATCATTCGTTTATGTTACTATAGTCAGAATTTTAATTCGATTCCAGATTTGACATTAGCTACTGTCATTTTGTGAAATAATGATACCACATATAATAGTGTAGTGATGAACACAAAAATCGATAAACAATCAGTGTGTGTGCCATCAGTGTGCCAATTAAAGACTAAATTATTGATTTTTATTTAAATAAATACATAATTATTCATAATAATTATTTATTAATTAGTAATCGCTGCTCTATTTTATAAAAAGTTTATATTTTTGTTTTTATATTAAAATCAAAACTTATACTACAAGAGCCTCGATAGTTTTCAGTATTGGCAACCCGTGCGCGCTCGTGCAGCTATCGCCATTTTGTTTATCGTGTCATTCGGCTTCATTCTCCCAGTGTGACTGCACGAATATCTTATTTCATTGCGAATCGATATTTTGTTGGGTTTTTGTTAAAGTGTTGTAACGTTGTGTTTGTTCTCATGATCACATTTTTTTATTTATTTCACACACAATTATAAAAGAAAAGTCTCAAATCGTTAATTAATCGTCAAAACTAAATTATCGGTTCAGAAATATTTAATTTCCTGATATACTTAGTTTACGAGAGTAAAATTATAAATCGATCGAATCGATCCGGAAATATTTCATTTCCATATCGAATAATTTTGCAACGTCACTATTTAGTACTTGTCATAACGTTGCAACACTGAAATTGTCAAATCTGGAATCGAATTAAAATTCCGAGTATAGTAAGCAAGTTTATTTACATAGTTGCAATGTAATTTTGTTATAATTAATAATCGTTATCTAAGTTTTGACTTTACTGTGTATTAGTGCAAGTGTACCTTATAAACTTAGTGAGTGTACATTAAAAGCTTAAAAACTATGTAAGTACTTTAGTTATAACCTCGTTTTAATGTTTACTACTGGTGTATTGTATCTAAGATGGGTCAATAAAATTCTATTCTATTCTATGATACTCGTTGTTAAAGTGTATGGGTAACAGTAATTAATAAAGATTATGAAATTGATTTTTCAATTTCTTACGTTGTAGCAAAAATGAGAAACGTCAACGGACTTCTTAGATTGTGACGACTTTAAGTATTGTCAATTTTAATTTCTTAATATAATTGGTTGGGGAAAAAGTTTCTTCGCATTTTTTAAGATAATTCAAAACATTTTTTATTATACTTTATTTACATTTAACTAAAGTATGTAGGTACCATTTTGTTCGATAACTTTTTGCCATCTTGTAGGTAGGGACATGATCCCATTGCTATAAAAATTTTGGGACTTCTGATCAAAATACCGCGGCAAGTGGTTTTGGCAGTCCTCTCGTGATGTTAACCTGACACTGCCTAAAGAATTCTGAAGAGACCGAAACAGGTGGAAATCTGAAGGTGCAAGGTCAGGACTATACGGCGGATGCAAGCCAAACTCTCTTATTTTTTGCTGAGTGGCTAAAGATGTGTGAGCTCTAGCGTTATCATGATGAAAAACCACACCCCTTCTGTTGATTAATTCCGGCCGCTTTCTCTCAACTTCTTACTTTAATCTCATCAGTTGTTCGCAGTAGAGTTCAGTTTCGATGGTCCTGCCTGGTGGTAACAGCTCATAATGAATAATGCCCTTTCAATCCCACCACACACACAGCATCACCTTGTTGCGAGTTAACCCGGGTTTAGCCACAGTCTGTGAAGCCTGACCGGCCTTTGACCACGACCTTTTTCGCACGTTCTTGCCGTACACGTGATCCACTTTTCATCACCAGTTATCAGCTTCTTCAAAAATGGTTCGGTTTCATTACGTCGTAATAAAGAATCACAAATGAGTACACGGTTCATTAGGTTTCTTTCAGTGAGCTCGTGAGGTACCCAAATATCGAGCTTTTTTGTGTACCCAGTTTTTTTCAAATGCGCCAAAACTGTTTTGTGGTCAATTCCCAGTTCTTCAGCTATTAAATTAGTAATAAGTAACTACTGATATGCCGAACATGCTCCATTTTTTCAAAAATGACATCCATTTTATCCGTAATAGGGCGACCAGAGTGACGTGCATCTTTGGCATCAAAATTTCCGGATTGAAAACGCTTAAACCAAATTTGTGCTACTCTCACACACACTGCACCAGGTCCATAAACATCGCAAATTTTTTTCGCGGCCTGCTTTCCATTTTTACCTTTTTTGTAGTAAAATTTAAAATGTATCGAATTTCTTCATTAGATTCACACATCTTGACGGTACGAAAAACAAATGCAAATCACACATTTTCCTAATTTGAATTTATGTTCGTTAAAATTTAAACTTTCAATGATACCAAAACCAGCCAGATACAAATAGTATAGCCAAAAAGATTTTATTACAAGTTCATAAATACTATAATCCGAAAAGACTTTTTACCCAACCTAATATATTATTTATTTTTAATTGTTTGATTATTTGTATTGTCATGTGTTCTTAACAATAGTTAAATGGTGTTTCTACTAACAAAGAATAGACCATGTTGTTCGATGAATAAATTTTTATTTAATTTAATAATCCCCTAATAAAATGAAACAATTCGTTTCGCGGTTTCGTAACATTCCAAACAAATAAAAATTATCCAAAAAAACAAAAATTTTACGACACGGTTGGCGTAGTGGTTGAGCGATCGGCTGCTGCGCTGTGTGTCGCGGGTTCGATTCTCGCACGGAACAATTATTTGTATGGCCTACAGATAGTTGTTCCGGATCTGGGTGTCTCGTGTATGTGAATTTAAATGTTTGTAAACGCACCCACGATACAAGAAGAAATACCTAGGGTGGGGCAAAGTTATTTAAAATAAAAAAATCCAGCCAAGTGCGAGTCGGACTTGCGCACGAAGGGTTCCGTACCATTATCGCAAAAACTTAAATATTTTTAGTATTTGTTGTAACACTTAAATATTTTTAGTATTTGTTGTTATAGCGGCAACAGAAATACATGCATCTGTGAAATTTGAAACTGTCTAGCTATCACGGTTCATGAGATACAGCCTGGTAACAGACAGACAAACAGACGGACCGTGGAGTCTAAAGGTGCTCCCACACAGCAGTTATATAACGTTATACAACATTGTGTAACACGATAACATTTATAATAAGCGTGTAACAATACTCTACAATTTGTTATAATTTGTTAAAAAGGTCAGTCTCTAACGTTATATAACTGCTGTGTGGGAAAACCTTTAGTAATAGGGTCCCGTTTTTACCCTTTGGGTACGGAACCCTAAAAAAATATATAATAAGCTTTTCCTTACCTGAGAAAGTCTTTTTAGAATTATGTTCTTAAGTATATGTATCTAATACTTTCATCGGATTTTAACACTAACGCCGATCAATACACAAACCGTTTTACAACAGAACTGCGATGCTTGGTTGCAGAATTCTTCTTTTATACACGTTTATTCTGGATTGCGAGCTATGTGTGTGTAAAAGAGAAGTAAATGATCGAGGCTGGGCAAGGCCGAGAACTCCAAGATAAACCTAGGTCATATATGTCACAGATAAAAGTGTCTTGACTTCTGAGCACGCTGATATTGTTATCATATATATAACATTCTCGTGTCACAATGTTAGTAACCATACTCCTCCGAAACGGCTTGACCGATTTTCATGAAGTTTTATATGCATATTCAGTAGGTATGAGAATCGGCTACCGTATTCCCGGTTACCGTAGGCGCGGGCTTGCGGACGGCGAGTAATGGGCCGTACGATAAGAACCACGCCCGAATCGACAGCGCGTAGTGATCCAAGCGCGCCTCAAAGAGATGTCAGCAATAACTGACGGGGTCCGCTAGGGCCGATGCCTGTCTGGGTCGCGGATAAATTTGAATTTACCGCGGCCTCAAGCAACTGAAGGAACACGGGTGGGTTTCAGTCAGTAAAAGTCTGACACGTCCTAGCGCTTCACCCAAAGCGGGAAAAGTCATTGCATAATTTCCCACCCAAAAAAAAATGGTAGGTACTATTCAATATCCCATAGAAAAACTTATAAAAAAATGTGTGTGTTTGCAAAAATATTGTTTCACCACTAAAATGTATGAAATAATAAAAAAAGTTAATTCAAAAAATCAAAAAAACCCGACTGCTTAAAAACCGAACTCAAAAGACGTAAACAAGGAGAAAATCATGCTGTGCGAGCAGAGGATACATATTTGCGAACTGTGAATGAAACTTTGAATTAAAGGATTTTAAGAGGAGATTTCAAAAATATATCACACTTATATGTTTAAATGTACCTAATTCGAAAAATAAAATAATTAAAAAGTTATAAATAAGAAAAGATAATTCAAAAAATCAAAAAACCCGACTGCTTAAAAACCGAACTAAAAAGACGTAAACAAGGACAAAATCATGCTGTGCAGGCGGAGGATACATCTGGTTTTGGTCAACAGTTCACAAATATGTATCCTCTGCCTGCACAGCATGATTTTCTCACTACCCACAACGAACACTACGAATGCCACTACGAAGAAAAAGCCATTTTGCATGCACATATTGTCATTACGATTTTACAGGGATTCTCGGGCAATTTTGGACAGAGCTCAGTCGCGGTCGACGAAAATATTTTTAGTACATCTTATATATAAAATTCTCGTGTCACAATGTTATTTACCATACTCCTCCGAAACGGCTTGATCGATTTTTATGAAATTTTATATGCATATTCAGTAGGTCTAAGAATCGGCTACTATCTATTTTTACACGCGGGCGAAGCCGCTGGCTGAAGCTAATTTGTAATAACTTGTGCCATATTTTTAAATAATAATATTCTATCATCATTTCATCATCATCATTTCAGCCGAAAGACGTCCACTGCTGGATATAGGCCTCCCCCAGGCGTCGCCACATTGACCGATCCCGTGCGTCTCGCATGCAGCGCCTTCCCGCAACCTTAACCTTAATCGGTCCACCTAGTGGGAGGCCTTCCAAAATATCGTCTTCCGGTTCGCGGTCGCCATTCCAGAACTTTTCGGCCCCATCGTCCATCCGTTCCGCGAGCAATGTGCCCTGCCTACTTCCACTTAAGTTTGGCAATTCTTCGGGCTATGTCGGTAACTTGGTTCGCTTGGGGATATCATCATTTGACGTAACGTGATCAAGCAAGGAAATTCCGAGCATAGCCCTCTCCATTGCCCTTTGGGTGACTTTAAGCTTTCTGAGAAGGCACATTTTGAGCGACCACGTCTCGGTCCCATAGGCGATCACTGGCAACACACACTGGCCATAGACTTTTGTCTTCAGACACTGCGATAAATTGGACGAGCAGATACCACGCAACTGCCCGAACGCCGCCCAGCCGAGTCGGATTCGACGGTTGACCTCTTTCTCGAAGTTGGACCTACCCAACCGGACCGTTTGTCACAGGTGTTACATGGGCATTCACCATGATCTTGGTTTTGTCCATGTTCATTTTAAGACCCACTCTTTCGGAAGCTCTACTGAGGTCATAGAGCATTTTACTGAGGCTCTGCATGGTCTCAGCCATGACCACTATATCGTCGGCAAACTGAAGATGACTGATGTACTCGCCATTAACGTTGATGTCAAGCCCCATCCAGTCCAGAAGCTCGAAGACATCCTCCAGCGCAGCAGTGAACAGTTTCGGAGAAATGACGTCTCCCTGTCTCACGCCGCGCTGGAGAAGGATTGGTTTCTAGGTCTGATCCTGAAGACGAACTGACATGGTGGCGTTTTTGTACAAACACTTCAACACCTCAATGTACTTGTAGTCAATCTGGCACCGTTGGAGAGACTGCAGAAAAGCCCAAGTCTCGATCGAATCGAAGGCTTTCTTGTAGTCCACAAACGCTAAACAGAGAAGCAGGTATACTCTTCGGTCTTCTGTATAACCTGCCACAGCGTATTTATGTGGTCTACGATACTAAAGCCTTTTCGGAATCCGGCTTGTTCGAAGGCTGGAAATCGTCAAACCTGCGCGCGAAACGATTCGTGATGACTCTTGAAAACAACTTGTAGACATGGCTAAGAAGTGAGATGGGCCTATAGTTCTTCAGCTGGGCATTGTCGCCGTTCTTGAAGAAGAGTACCACCACACCCGTGCACCATATGCCTGTGGCGTTTTGCCCTCGAGTATGACGGAATCAAACAGCTCTTGAAGGGCCTTAAGGAACGGTTTTCCAACCGCCTTCAGGAGTTCAGCCTTTATTTCGCTTAATCGCGTCCTTAATACGCTCGGTATTAAAGCGGCGGAGATCTCTTTTCAAGGATTTAGAAATCTGTCTATTGAGCTGCTGGTATTTGCACGCCTCAAATGAAGACTGCAGGATCATCTCACGCCTCTCCTTCATAAGCTTGAGGGTAGGATCAGAAAGCTTTTTATTTCTATATGTCCGACGGGTCTTGAAAAACTTAGACCCGACCGTATTGACAGCTTCCACGAACCCGTCGCTGTATTCGTCCTCTGAGCTCCCTAGGCACTCGAAACGATTCTGGAGTTTGAGCTGAAAGCTCTCGAGGTTTTGGATCTGGATCTGTGCTGGACGGAGCGTGGACTTCATCATTCGAGACATTATACACACATACACCATGCGGTGATCGCTCTCGGTTTTTACCGAATTGATCATTGGCGTCAAGTTCTGTCTGAGTCCATTAGAATGGACAATGGAGAATTATTATTATTATTCCCTATAATATATGATTATGGTTAAAACTTACTAAGCTATTATAACTAAGGCAGCAGGCCGCAACATCAGTAATCACAACGATGGGCAACACTCTAAGAAGAACAATTAGTACTGCCTTATACATGTTCTTCCACTCCAATCTTATCGGTAATTAATCTGCAAAGTATTTTTCAAATTGGTTTTGACCACCTTTAACATTTTTAGTTTTATGAGGCAAGTGCGCATTGAAGATGTTTTTTTATTAATTAAATACCAAAATTCTTCCTAGAAAAATGTATTTTCAGAACCACGTTTTACTACTGCAATGTATGTTTTCCGAATGTCTTCATCAAACCATACAGTGTTTATCATGGATCGTTTGTAAATACATCAGCGATAGGCAAATGGCAAGACATTTATTTTTCTTTAGAAATAGAAGCCAATTAGTTTTCTATAAAACTAATAACATTTTACATTAGATGAACGGTAGATAGTGCAGTGGTGGCCTAGTGATATCGGCCGCGAGTTCAAACCCAGGCAGGCGCTTTACTTTGTGTAAATTATTTCACCGCCACTGCTCTCAAAACGGTGAAGGAAAACATCGTGAGGAAACCGGCATGTCCTAGAAACAAAAATTCGAATACATGTTACATCCACCAACCAGCATTGGGCCCGCGTGGTGGATTACGGCCCATTCCGGATTGTGTCCCAGTGGGTTGTAATAAATCTGTAGAAAAGTCGTTTGTTACATCGAAAATATTGTTAACAAAAAAGCCAGGGTGTTAAAGGATAACCAACAGAACACATGGCCAGCATTATTGAAATTTTTGTCTGTTTAGTTGTGCACACATGATTTAAAATGGACGATACCAATGTAGATAACTTTTATACATGGAAATTGTGCGTAACTTGAAGTATTATTTAGTTTTTGTTTCATCGCAATCGGTATATTATATCAAAAGATATATGAATTTAAAGTGTTCAAGAAGTAAAATAATATTAACATACGCAATTCAGATACTCCGGCAGTTGAACTCCATATTTGATAGATGGCGTTGTGAACTTGACGTCATTTTCTGAATGGCGGTTTTAAGATTCCCCGCGGAATGACGACACTAGATAAAAAAATGGTAGGTAGGGTAGGTACGTATGTAGGTAGGTAATGTAGGTTATGTATGTAGGGTAGGTTAGGCAGTTGATGGGCACTAACCCTCAGTTTCCCACCTTAAAATTATCGGAGAATTAATGTGACAAATTGTCAAACACGCGTTATCTTCTGTGATTGGCTGTTGAAAATTCATTCAACCAATCACAGCAGATAACGCGTGCTTGACAATTTGTCACATTAATTCTCCGATAATTATAAGGTGGGAAACTGAGGGTTAGTCGCGGGCACAGCTAGTACCATGTTGATGGATTTTATTCTAATCGGATGCAGTACTAACAGCAGCAGTATTCGCTTTATGTAAAGTACAAGTATTTTACATAGAGCGAGTGCCTATATAGCATTCACAACCCAGTAAATGGGCACAAAATATCTTCATGGCAAGAGTGGTGTCAAAGGACCATGCGACAAATTGGGCTCAGTGTCCAACAGAGTTATGATATATGTCATTGTAAAGAATTTTGTTCGTACTTAAATTAAGTTACAATCGGCACCACCTTCAATTCAATTGCAGACAAAAGATATGCACCTAAATAGGTTTTGTAGAAAAAGCCAATTATTGGTAGTCATAAAACTGATTAACAATAAATTCATACCTTTAAAATAATGGTAAACAATAAATGCGATATCCCTTGGGTCATAATATCAAATAGAACTTCCTAAGTCATATTGTAGCGAACATTTACGCAATGGTTTATATACGATATAAATATGTCGTGAAAATTAATTACATGATTTAGAAGCATGCAATATCCAAAACCAACATGTGTGGTTATTAAGAGGAAGAATACAGTCAAGACATGTTCGGGCATGACATAGTACGTATATATTTTGGTCAACAGAAATGAAATAGAACCAGATGCCATCACTCAATAATACTGTTCGTGTCTAACAGGTAGACGCACAGAAGGATATATTGTTGGAATGGTATGTGCACATACCATTTGAATTATATTGTCGTTAATAAAATAATAATTAATTAACGATAACAATTTAATCAATCATAAATCAATTATATTGTCGTTTAGATGACCCACCGGCAGGTCATTTATACAACATTAGTATTGATTTATGATTGATGTTAATAAAAATATTTTTAACTGATAACAGCTGTTTTTTTTTGTATATGTTGCACTTAGAACTAAAACTAACATAAGATTTCAAACAACAAAAAGTACAATGTATCTATCTAGCTAACATCAAAGTTTTTTTTCCTTTTTTTTTGGTTTTATAACTTCTTTGCATTATTGCTTTTCACAGCAGTTGCATGGTTTCAAAGTCTATAACGGAAATAGGAAGGTAGAAACATTTTTTCTGTTTTATATTCGAGATTTATCGCAGAAGAAAAATATTTATAACTATATAACCCCATGGATTCTTCACAAAAACGAGTTTACATATTTATATTTATTGATCATCATGCAATATGCTCAAAGATCCATCTGTATCCTTATGAGAGTAGTTAATAGTTATCATTGACGTCATTTATCCATTCAAATAGCGAATTACTATTTAGATAAGACGATTGCAATTTGCACTTGTTTGTAATGCAGACTCCTTTTTTAACCCCCGACGGAAAAAGAGGGGTGTTATAAGTTTGAGGTGTGTTGCTGTGTATCTGTGTGTCTGTGTATCTGTGTATCTTTGTATCTGTGTGTCTGTCTGTGGCATCATAGCGCCTCAACGGATGAACCGATTTTGATTTAGTTTTTTTTTGTTTGAAAGGTCATTATATCGAGAGTGTTCTTAGCTAAATTTAAATAAAATCGGTTCAGTCGTTCAAAAGTTATGCGCGTTTTACTGTTTAGATCGTGATGTTTTCGCAAGATAAATGTGTCGGGGTTTTTTAAATTTTGAAATTTTACTTGTTAATAAATTCGTTAGAAGAATAAATTTGTTTATCCAAGAAAATGGAGCCCATTTCGAGAAACGAATTATTTGTAAATAATTAAACTATTTTTTTTTACATTTACAATAACATTTTTTTGTAAATTATTAAACTAATTTAAGATTTTATGGTTTTCCATTCATTTAATTTATCAAGTTTGTTAGAGAGATTTCATCCTTATAATTGACCCTAACGATCGATGCAATATAAGTACAGGTTGTTATTTTTAAAGATTTTAGTTGGTTCGATTCCCAGTTGTGGCAAGCAAATTTTCCAAAATCTTTGAATGATGTTTTCTTTCTTTTCAAAAATATAGGAATGTTTTCTTTGAGTAAAATTTTCTATATACAGTATTAAGAATACTTTCCCTTCAGGTGGCATTATAAAATTCCACCGTGTATATGTATTCAAATAATACATATAAACACTATCTATTAAAAAAAACGCATCAAAATCCGTCGCGTAGTTTTAAAGATCTAAGCATACATAGGGACAGACAGCGGGAAGCGACTTTGTTTTATACTATGTAAGAATTGTTTATTATCGTAAATTTCTCAGATTACCTGGGAAGGTCTAATCTTAACCAGGTCATCAGTCCATCTTGAATTCTTGAGGGAGGCAAAGTTTTGATTGCTCCATACAAATTGAAAGACACGGTAGATAAGTAAGAAATTTATTCTTTGATAAAAAGAAGTGCTTCATTGTCCATTATAGTTCTTGTTGTTTTTCATCTTGTGTACTGAATCGTCGAATGGTATGTTATTATTTTTACTCTTCTTTTTGCGCGTCTTAATACGCTTTCATTTACAGTAGCCTACCAAATATGCACCAATACACGTCATAGGTTTGCAACAGTCGTCAGAGGTTGTGTCACACTGCAATAGAAAAATATTATACATATTAATTATCTTTTACAATGAGGTTCACAACATACCAAGCCTGTATTTCTTGAAGGAGGCGGCAGAAGCGTTAGTATACGCACATTTCGACAAGTAATAGTGGGCAACACGGTGAGTCTGACAAAGAGATGGAAATAGAAAAAAAAACTGAAAGTTCTTTTTAAAAAAAAACTTGACACTGTCATTTTTAGGGTTCCCTACCCAAAAGGTAAACACGGGACTCTATTACTAAGACTCCACGATCTGTCTGTCTGTCCATCTGTCACCAGGCCATGAACCGTGATAGCTAGACAGTTGAAATTTTCACAGATGATGTATTTCTGTTGCCGCTATAACAACAAATACTAAAAACAGAATAAAATAAATATTTAAGTGGGGCTCAAATACAACAAACGTGATTTGTTTGCCGTTTTTTTTTGCGTTAAATTAAAATTGTACGGAACCCTTAGTGCGCGAGTCCGACTCGCACTTGGCTGGTTGATTTCGCCATTCGGAAAATAACGTCAAATGCAAAACGCCATCTATCGAATATTGAGATCAACTGTCCGAGTATCTGAATTGTGTGTGTTGTGGTTATTTAACTAACTTCTAGTTACGAACAATTTTTATTTATAAAATTTATCTAATTTGGTTTCTTACATTTTACGTGATGCGTGCACAAATAAATGGACAAACAGATAAACAGACAAACTGACTAAAATTGCAAAAATGCTGGAAATGGTTTCTGTTCGTTCACCTTTAACACCCTAGCAATTTTATTTGGAAATACTCGTATTTTCGATGTACAAAAACAACTTTTCTACAGATTTATTGTATGTAGGTATTGATAATTTAACGAAAAACCAACGGTGTTTTCTTATTAAACAAATAAAAATCTAATATTAACTCATATACGATAACCGTACCTACTACCATATTATTATTTTCGTACGCTTGAAAAAAACCTACACGAGAAAAATCTGTTCGTGTGTTCTTTTTTTCATCTCAGAAAAGATACCAATTTTTACAACTCTAGTCTGACACCCCAATAACACTTCAGAACTCCACGCTTTGCAGTTGCGCTTTGATTACTAGAGCCAGATCGCAACGCGGCTGCGACCTAAATACAGCATTACACTACTTGTAGTCCTCCGGTTCACCGCGGCGGGATACGTGTGGAGCTTCACTTCATGAATCATAATTATGCCGTATTTTCCAAAAGAACGTAAATACACTACTTGTAGGCCTCCGGTTCACCGCGGAGGGATTCGTGTGGAGCTTCACTTGATAAATACACTACTTGTAGGCCTCCGGTTCACCGCGGAGGGATTCGTGTGGAGCTTCACTTGATAAATACACTACTTGTAGGCCTCCGGTTCACCGCGGAGGGATACGTGTGGAGTTTCACTTGATAAATCATATGCCATATTTCACAAAAGACTAACCCTCAGTTTCCCACCTTAAAATTATCGGAGAATTAATGTGACAAATTGTCAAGCACGCGTTATCTGCTGTGATTGGTTGAATGAATTTTCAACAGCCAATCACAGAAGATAACGCGTGTTTGACAATTTGTCACATTAATTCTCCGATAATTTTAAGGTGGGAAACTGAGGGTAACATTTTTATAACCTTATTGAAATGATAAAAACAGAGCCACTGATTATGCGTTACGCAGTTACCCAGCTAGTCTATTTCTACTGGAAAATATGCTAAGTGGTTGATAGACCAGCATCCCAATTACCTTTTACACTAAATCTCAATATTTTTCACTACTAAAATCCGTCTATTCGACAGTGTAAAAAACGCAAGAGTTTGTGATCGACTGCAAGAATTTTACGAAATTAGCACACAGTCTGATCTGCAAGGGTAGTCCTTTCCAGTTCTCTGTAGCGTGTATGGCGCCATTCATCCGATTCCCTATGTTATCTTAACTAATATCACAAAGAGACAGCCCGAATTTATTGAGTTTGTTAAGACGTGTAGGAAATTTCTGGAAACACTACACATATTTGAAAGTATCTTTCAGCATTTGAAAGGTGCATTATTTGAGATAGTAGCTCTAAATTATAATGACCCAGGCAAAGTCGGGGTGGGCTACTAGTACCTAATATATTATGATTGTGCTCAAAACTTACCAAGCTATACAAATTGAGGCAGCCCGTAGCGTCAGTCATCACAGCGATGGACAACACTCCAAGAAGAACAATCAGCACTGCTTTATACATTTTCTAGCACTCGAATCTTTTCGTTAATTAATCTGTAAAATAATTATCAACTCTATTTTGAGCACCTTTAACATTTCAGTTTTATAAAACACACTTTAAATATTACGCAATGAAGATATAAAAATAAAAATAAATTATAATTAAATTCTTTACCAGAAAAATGTCTTTTCAGAAGCACGTTTACAACTGCAATGTATGGTGTTCGAATGTCTACATCATTCATACAATGTTTGTCATGGATCGTTTGTAATCCATCAGCGGTAGGTATTTAGGTAAATGATGGTTTAATGATATAAGACATTTATCATTCATTAGAAATACAAGCTTATTAATTGTATATAAAACTAATGACATTTTACATTAGATGAACGGTAGTTACTCGTAACCTAACATCTTGTTGCGATATTGTTAAATCTACCCAGAATTGCCCAACTATATTAAAGTGACTTCTAGTCTAACCTGATGTATATGTGTTCCTAGCTATCCACCACAACCCAGTATACAGTAAATAATTAACTTTACTTCCAAATACATACAGGACCGAAACGAATTCGGGGATTATGGTCGCTCACAATGAGTATCAGAAAGCTTAAAGTCACCCAAATGGCAAAGTAGAGGGCTATGCTCGGAGATTCCTTACGTGATCGAATCAGAAATGAAGACCTCCGCAAGAGAACCAGGGTTACCGACATAGCTCAAAGAATAGCCAAACTAAAGTGGCAGTGGGCAGGGCACATTGCCGGAAGACGTAGCGTTGGAAGGCCTCCGTCTAGTTTGAGCGATAACCAGGTTCTAGCCGTGGGAGTCCGGTGGATGCGAAACGCACAGGACCGATTAGTGTGGCGATGCTTGGGGGAGGCCTATGCTTAGCAGTGGACGTCTTTCGGCTGAAGTGATGATGATTTTCAAATTCACATTTTAAAATTCAACGCACAAGAAAAAATTCTCATTTTTGAAAATTTGCATACATTACTGATTGTTGACCTCTGGAATCCAAACTAAGATTTAACTTGTAATATGAGTGCAAGAGCGCTCTCGATCAATTGACTAAAAAAAACAAAGTTACCAAGTATAACGAAAAACAATAGAATAGTAGTTTATGAAACTGTTGGATAATAAGGGGTGTTAAAACATGGATGTGTGTTTAAAAACCGTGCCGTAGGCGAGGCTTTTAATAGTATCACGCGCCTAGTTATGAACTTATGTGCAGTTTCATACACTACTTTATCTACACTCATACATTGGCATGAAACCTACTAAATTAATGAACAACTCAAAAGAGTAAGAAATAGTTTATTGCTTATAAAATTATTCAACTTTTGTATGTTGCAATTATGAAATTGTATATGTACTGCTGGGCAGGTATTGGCTTTAGATTTGCTTGTACTTGCTGTGGCACCCCCCACAGCAAGTACAAGCACATTGGCAAATTTATATTATTTTCATTCTCTTTGTTTTTTATGGTGTTTAGAATGGAATATGAAACTAAGATTTTGTTAGTCATAGAATCATCTATGTATCTTTCTGACACGGCCGTCGATTCCCATCCGCCATGACGCTTCAATGTTAAAATAGCCCCACCGGCGTCAACTAGCAGGGTTGTCGAAGTTCTTTTAAAGCCATGCTCTGAGTTCGGAAGTTGTAGATAATCGGCTGTTGTCTTACCTACAGTTCCAAATGTATTGATGCCAACTCTCTGAGTGCATTTTCCAAGTCGATAATTTTATTTACAAAAGTTATAATATTTTCGTGTGATACTAAAAGAGCGGTCTTTTTTATTTTTCGTATCACGAATTGTTACTAATATTGTATTTTCATTAACTTCCACGTATAGAAATTGCATATTGTAACGTTCCTGTCCCCGACAGACACCCATGATACTGCAAATAAGTGCAATCTGGAACAGTTAATATTAAAAATTATGATTTTAAATGAAAACCCAAGAACAAAAAAATCAAACCGACTTCCAGAACAAAAAACTACAAAGCAAAAAATAACTTTCTTTTCCGAAGTCGGTGTCTTTTGTATCCATTTTTTTCAGTATTTCGACACCGACTTCGGAAAAGAAAGTTATTTTTTGCTTTGTAGTTTTTTGTTCTGGAAGTCGGTTTGATTTTTTGTTAAAAAGTTTTTTATTTTTCTCTTTTTAGTTTTAGTAGGTGTCTCCAATTAACATGATAATCATTTGTGGCCAAAGTACATCTCATGACTTTTGTATCCATTTTTTTCAGTATTTCGACACCGACTTCGGAAAAGAAAGTTATTTTTTGCTTTGTAGTTTTTTGTTCTGGAAGTCGGTTTGATTTTTTGTTAAAAAGTTTTTTATTTTTCTCTTTTTAGTTTTGGTAGGTGTCTCCAATTAACATGATAATCATTTGTGGCCAAAGTACATCTCATGACGATTCCAATAAGCCCAAGCACGACTAGGATACATTGTTTATTTTCAGAGTTCCGGTGCCTACCTTCCGGCTTCATCATCAGAACAGTTCGAACAATGATACCATTTTCATCAGTCCCATTCATTTATAAGTATTTGCTTCATCGTAGTCGGTTAACTATTCGAGATATTTTATACCCGTGACATACTTAGCATTTAGGAGTTCAAGTGGCCATCTGTGGTCTTCTTCATCAGTTCCACTTCACCAAATTATACTTTCTGAGTGCAAGTGATTGCATTGATGATGAAAATACCAAAATCACTATATGTTTGCCTATAATATTTGAGGAGTTCCCTCGATTGCTCTAGGATCCCATCATCAGATCCTAACCTGATGACTATGGGACCAACTAGGTAGAATACCCTTCAAAACAAAAGAAGATTTTTTGAAATCGGTCCAGGCGTCTTTGAGTAATCGGGGAACATACATAAAAAAAAAAAACTCCTTTTTTTTTTGAAGTCGGTTAAAAACTTTCACTTTAATATAACAAAAATCTAAATATCTGGTTTTTGTCATTTATTACCAAATTGTTTGCCGTGAACCTATTTTGGACCTGATGAATAGAGTTATTGACATCATCAAGATTTTGTGACCGCCGATCTATTTTAAATATCAAAGATGTGTCATCAGCGAACACCATTTTCAGTTGATTTTGTAGTAAGTGGGACAAATATATTTTTTGGGACAAATGTAATTTACTAGTCAAGGTTCTATAAAAATATTCTAAATTTTTACATGGGTCTAAATTTTATTTGCATTTTTTGCAAAGTTATGTGGTGCTAAGCGTTATTGTTTGATCACTGTGGTCAGATGCAAATTAATTTATCTGAAGAAGCTGTCACTGGTTGTCTCCATAAAAACATTTGCCAGACTAAATTATTTAAAAAGACCCAAGAACCCAATAGGTTACTTCTAGGCAAGCGTGTTACACCGTCGACCACATTATCGCTTACCATTAGTTGAGATAGTGGTCAAGCGCGAGCCTATCTGTAATAAAAAATAACGTAAATGCATGCCCTTCGGAGTTCAAGTATCAACATAAAAACCCCCAGGCTATTTCAAAAACATTTAAAAATCTTAAAATTAAATCAACAGAAGATCTTTGGGGACTCTGGACACTGGATCTGTAAAAGTCTGTAAACCAATTATTGAAACTATTGCGCCCTATTTAACTTTCATATTTTACACTAGTGTCGATCTAGGAGTTTTCCCCGGACCTCATGAAACACAGTAAAGTAGTTCCATTGTTTAAATCTGGGCATAGCAAAGAAGCCAATAATTATAGGACTGTGTCAATTCTGCCGGTTCTCAGTAAGGTCTTCGAAAAGTAAATGCTCAACCAATTGTTGCGTCATTTTAACAAGCATTTCATCTTATTATGATCAACAGAACGGTTTCACCAAAGGGCGTTGAACAGCTGTCGCTGGTGTCACCCTAATAAAGAACATCTTTAACTGGCAACTTTAATCTTTGTCTGGGAGGAAGCACAAGACGCCATTGGAATCTTTTGCGACCTCTCGAAGTCGTTCGATTGCGTTAACCATGAGACACTATTGTTGACGCTCGAGCACTATGGAATTAGACATACAGAACTTGAGTTAACTTCTCTGACTTTTAAATATGATGCAAGAACATCATATTTAAAAGCCAGACAAGTTAAAGTTCAGGTAAACGGCGTAAACTCACAGGATCTGAAATGACAATGGGTGTTCCTCAAGGCTCGATATTGGGTCCATTCCTCTTTTAAATTTACATTAACGACTCCTTATATAATACTACATCGTTTTGAGTACACTGAGTATCTACATCATACTTTTTCCTACATCAATCTAGCTCCTATACATGTATTTAATCAGCCTTTTAACCGACTTACCAAAAAGGAGGAGGTTCTAAGTTCGACTTTGTTTTTTTTTAATTTATTTTCACCGATGTGAACTGCCATTTTATCAAGATAGGTGGCGCATCGTCGCTATGGCTATTGAAAGCTGTCAAATCCATACATTTTGTAACCTATCATTCAGTAAATTTTAATTTTCTCGAAATATGTCTCAGTGTGCTGTACCAGGACTTGCAAAAACCAGTGTTCATTTGTTGCCCAAAGATACAACGCTAAAAAAGGCTGGGTAAAGGCTATACATATTTATAGCTTATGTTATGTACCTGTCAAAGTAACTCTGATTTACTCGTATGTTGCTTGGCAATCTTCGGCGAAATAGTGGAGCTGTTAACATATTGTTAAAGTTCTACAGCAGGAATGTCATTTGCTTGGCCTTCAGAAGCTTGAGGGCTTTGATTGCCGAAAATAAAATAAAACTTCTAACCTAAAACGTAAAGAATACCATCACATTAAAGTAATGTTCTCTCTTATTTTTTGTAAATTTTCCTACAGTGAGTCAAGTAAGAAATAACTCGTTAAAACTAAAAAAATAGCTAAATATGTAACATTTCTCCGATGAAAAAAAAAAATAATTTTATAAAAGTCTGTTTCTCAATAAGATCTGTTTTCTTTCCAGTTATCCTTGCTCCTCATTTCTATAGTTTCTCTTTCAATTCCTTAAGACAACACATATTATCAATAACGATGGTAGACCGGTTTAAACACAAAAAATAACAAAAAAACGTGATCAAAACAAAGCAAAAATGATTTGACATCAGCCATTGCGCCGCCAGCGTCATCTGCTTTGCGTTCATATCCCCATTGTGGACCGATTTTGTAAATTCTTTTTTTGTTTGAAAGAGTATGTTCCGAAACTGGTCCCATTTTAATTTGGTGAAGATCTGATGTAGAACTTCGGCGACTACAACAGAACTTTTAAATAAATAACGGCAAATATCTCGGGATTGCTGCAATCGCATGTCTGTTTATGGTTTATACCATTTCATGACATAACATCACGCCAGTACGCTCTAAAGGGGTATGCAGATGTGTACAGTTCACCTTGGTACACTCTCATTTCACCGGTTATGTTCAGTTTCATAATATTCGGGTAATCTATTCTGGCATTATAGGTACCTTACGTAACTACTTGCCTATTAGGTAAAATAAAAACATTTTTGCAAAAAAATACTACCGACTTCCAAATAACAAAACCACAAAGTGAAAAATAACTTTATTTTTGGAAGTCGGTGTCCATAACGCAAAAAATTGCTACCTACCCTACATTATTACCTCAATGTACCTCAACCTACCAAAGACACTGACGTCCAAAAATAAAGTTTATTTTCACTTTGTGGTTTTGTTATTTGGAAGTCGGTAATATTTTTAGAACTCCCCCAAGCCGGTTGGTCCCCGTGGGGGAAAATGACCAAAACCCTCCAGAAAAAATAAATAAAAGCATAACACAAAATTCACTATACATTGGAACATTTAATGTAAGATCTTTAGCATCCACAAGAAGGTACATAGATCTCATGTACTCCCTACAAAAAATAAAAAGCCTCTAAGAAAGAGATTGACGATTTCTACAATACCTTACAAGAAGCGCAAAATCAGGCAGAGGATAACGTACTAGTATTGGAGATTTTAATGCCAAAGTGGGCCTAGCTAAAACAAACGAAGATACGATTCTAGGAAAGTTTGGCTATGGAAAAAGGAATGAAAGAGCTGAAAAGCTCATTTTCAAAATTATCCGTTATGAATACACATTTCAAAATGAGGCATAATCGCAAATGGACATGGATTTCACCAAATGGAAAAGTAAAGAACGAGGTGGACTACATCCTGTCAAAAAAAGTAAGGAAGATAGAAGTACTGCACGGTTTAGGGATCAGCTCTAATCACAGACTGATTAGAGCAACTTATCTCTTACAAAACAGCAAAAAAAGCAGGAAGTCATTTCAATCATCGTCAAATAAATTCAAAACTGAAGAGGAAATAACACTATACAATAGATGTTTAGAAAACAACACAAACGAACTAAAATCACTAGATGACGACGTGGATGTCCAGACCTTTTACAATAAAATAGAATACGTAATTAAAAATAGTATGTCAACGGAACAAAAAGAAGAAAACAATTCAATGTAAAAATCGCCACAAAACCTACAATAGAACTAATAACAAGACGCTCAGAACTTATAAAATTAAAACATAAAACTAAGGAAATGAAGGAAGAATTAAGTATGCTATTCAAAAGATCAAACAAGACTATCAAACAATATTACGCTGACTACAGAAGACGGATTATAGAAACAAACCTAAAACAATATGGAAGCACTAAAAGAGCATACAAACAATTAGTTACACACAAAAACTGGATACAAAACTTAAAAACAATAACCACAGGAACTAACACGAGGACAGATATTATAGATTGTGCCACAGAGTTCTACAAAACCCTATACAAAAGCAACGTGAGAACTTGTACTTGTAAAAACAAATATCCTAAAAATTATAGTGACTATGAAGTAGAACCCGCAGAAGTGGATGTGATGGAGATAGTAACGCATATTAAAAAACTAATCAGAAAAAAGCCCAGGGCCAGATGAAATACCTAATGAAGGTTTAAAAATTGGATTTGCTCGGTTAGCACGCCCACTATCATACTTATTCAGCAAAATCATAAACACAGGACAAATACCAAAACAATGGAAGACATAATTAACAGATATAATTTTGTTATACAAAAAAGGCGACCCCCAAGATATAGGCAACTATCATTCAATTGCCTTCTCCCTAGCACTTATAAACTTTTTACCTCCATATTGCTAAGCAGAATCAGTGGCAAAATCGAAAAACATCAACCTATAGAGCAAGAGGGGTTCCGTTCAGGTTTTTCAACTGTGGACCATATTCATGTTATTCAGCAAATAACTGAAAAATACAAGGAGTTTAAAAGACGTAGCATTCATCGATTACGCTAAAGCATTCGACACAATATCACACGATGCAATCTGGGAAGCATTAAACAAATGCCAAGGACAGGAAAAGTACAAAACAGTTTTGAAAAACATATATTACAACAGCACTAGTTGTGTGAAACTGGGGAAACGAGGTCCAGAAATACCAATTCTACAAGGAGTGAGGCAGGAAGACCCCCTGTTCCCCAAAATTTTCATAGCTGTGCTTCAAAACATTTTTGAGGATCTGAAATGGGAAAATGAAGGAATCAGAATAGGTAATCGGTACTTAAGCCACCTCAGATTCGTAGATGTAGTCCTCTTCGCTGAAAACAGTAGACAATTAGAAACAATGATAAATCTATTAAGTGTACTAAGTGAAAAAGTAGGTCTTCTAATGAATAAAGAGAAAACAAAAGTTATGACAAACAGCTACACCCACACAATAAAACTCGATGGAAAGACACTTGAATACGTGAATAAATACATTTATTTAGGAAAACAATTATCATTTGAAGATAGAAACGAAGAAGAAGAGGTAGAACGCCGAATAAATATGAGCTGGAAAATACTGGACGTACAAAGAGATTATGAAAGGTGACTATCCGCTCCACCTAAAGAAAAAAGTTATGGATACATGCATTCTACCGACTCTCACGTATGGTTGCCAGACGAGATTTAAAGCGATGGAAAGAAGCCTACTTAAAATAAGAAGAATACATAAAGTAAGAAGTGAAATAATAAAAAAGAAGACAAAACTGATTGACGTCGTACACTACAGTCTAAGGTTAAAATGGCGATGGGCTGGCCATGTAGCACGATACAGCGACAAGCGATAGACAGTAGAAGCGACGAGATGGAAGGGGCCTATCGGAAAAAGACGAAAAGGCCGACCTATGAAACGATGGTTGGATGACATCATAGCTACAGCAGGAAAAGAGTGGATGAAACATGCTAAATATAGAGAAACCTGAAATAAACCGGAGGAGGCCTATACCCAAATAGGGGTTCCTATCCTAGAAAATAATTAGGTATATCAAGAAAAATAACCACTATAAAGAAACGCATTCGGCTTAAATATATAATGTAAAACTATAAGTAAAAATGTTAAAAAAACTAACAATACTAAAAATTAGTTAATAAGTAAGTCAAATACTAACAAATACCTACTAACAACATTTGAAATGAATGATGTTCTATTTTCATTATTCAAATCCATCACTGTTGTTGATGCGATGAGTTCGGGTGTATTTGTGTTTTCAACGAATTCGTCCAAGAGCGAGCGAATCGAGCTCGGGCGCTTAGAGAACCCCGACACGGATAGGTTAGGCTCGAAGGGGATGACGGGAGCTGAAGTGAGCGAGCAAAGTGAGTGAACTTAGCTCCCGTCATCTCCTTCATGTTAGGTTACTTTAGACCCTGCAGACAGGAAAAGAAAAAACATTTATTTTCAAGTCGCTTTTTTAAACATTTGTATTCGTCCGCTGTTGGTCGACCACTCAGTATTTAAGTAAGCCATATTCAGTATTTTTACACCTTGAATTTAAATTTATTTTCGCTCGTTTAAATACTATCAATTTTTTATTAACCTACATTTTGAAAAACTCAGATTACCGGCATGGTCCAAACTGTACCAGGTCACCGGTACATCTTGAATTCTTGAGGGAGGCAAAGGGTTGGGTAGCTCCACACAAATTTAAAGACACAGGTAGATAAGTAAGAAATTTATTCTTTGATAAAAAAGAAGTGCTTCAATGTCCATTATAGTTCTTGTTGTTCTTCATCTTGTGTTCTGAATCGTCTAATGGTATGTTATTATTTTCACTCTTCTTTTTTGCGCGTCTTAATACGCTTTCATTTACAGAAGCCCATCAAAAATCCACTACATGTCATAGGTCTACAACAGTGATCAGCGGTTGTATCACACTGCAATAGAAACATATTATACAAATTAATGATTTGTTACAATTAGGTTCACAACATATCCTACCTAACCTTCGAGCTTCAAAAAACTTACTTCTCCATATTCCTTCTCACCGCACTGGGTTTCTATCTAATTCTTACACTGTCTCTACTATAAAACTCTGGAACGTGCTTCCCCTTGACATAAAAAAAGCTGAGAGTAAATTTTCATTTAAGCGTAGAATCCGGAAATATTACTTGTCCTCTCTCACATAGCTCGGTCTTCGTCATAGTTATTATATTTAAATTTCTGTTTCATTTAGAATAAATAATGATATGGTATTTATTATAATATTTATTAGTCTATTGTTTTAGTAATTATTTATGTATTTTATTAGTTAGATTGTTTATTAATATCTGATTTTAATTATTGTTCATTTTATTTTATTTTTGTACTCCTACCACTGTTGTGTCCTTTTTAACCCAAAGGTTGACTGGTAGAGAATGCCTTGCTGCATTAAGTCCGCCTATGTATCACCATTGTACATGAAGTTTAAATAAATAAATAATAAATAATCAAGCCTGTATTTCTCGAAGGGGGCGGCAGAAGCGTTAATATACGCACAATTCGACAAGTAGTAGAGAGCAACATTGTGAGTCTGATATTCCAATAACATAGCTAGAACTGGGTAGCTAACCCAGGACTCCACGCTTTGCATTTGTGCTTTGATTACCAGAGCCACCTAAATAAACCAACTTGTAGGCCTCCGGCCTGTGTGAAGGTCCATTTCATGAATAATAATTATGTCGTATTTTCCAAAATAATCTGAATACTCTACTTGTAGGACCCCCGTTTACCGCAGAGGGATACATGTGGAGCTTCACTTCATGAATCTTATGCCATATTTTACAAAAGACTAACATTTTCATAACAGATTTAAGAAATAAAAAATCGTCTGCTTGAGGACAGAAACAAAGCAGTTAATGTTATTGAAATTATAAAAAAAACTTTTTGCAAAAAAATACTACCGACTTCCAAATACAAAACTACAAAGTGAAAAATAACTTAATTTTTTGAAGTCGGTGTCTTTCGTAGGTACAATTTTTTTGCGTTATGGACACCGACTTCAAAAAATTAAGTTATTTTTCACTTTGTAGTTTTGTATTTGCAAGTCGGTAGTATTTTTTTGCAAAAAGTTTTTTTATTTTTCGTACCTAATAGGCAAGTTAGTAAGGGAACTATTTCGTCAGAATAGATTTCATGAAACTTGAACATAACCGGTGAAATGAGAGATCTGCTTACCCCTTATGAGCGAACTGGCGTGATGTTATGTTATGAAATGTTATAAACAACAAACAGACATACGATTGCAGCAATCCCGAGAGATTTGCCGTTATTTATTGAAGAGTTCTGTTGTATATCTCCGAAGTTCTTCATCAGATCTTCACCAAATTAAAATGGGACCAATTTCGGAACATACTTATTCAAAAAAAAAAGAATTTTAAAATCGGTCCACAATTGACGGATTAATCGGTGAACATACACAAAAAAGTCGAACATAGAACCTCCTCCTTTTTGGGAAGTCGGTTAAAAATAGAGGCACTGATTGTGCGTTAAGCAGTTACCCAGCAAATCTATTTCTACTGGAAAATATGCTAGATGGTTGATAGACCAGCATCCCAATTGCCTAATAGACCAAATCCCAGGTTTTATTACTACTGAAATCCGTCTACTCGACAGTGTAAAAAACGCAAGGACTGATTTGACAAAACGAAAGAGTTTGCGATCGACTGCAAGAATTTTACGAAATTAGCACACAGTCTGATCACCTGCAAGGGTAATATATATATATATATATAAATGTGCCATTCGTCCAATTCCCTATGATATCATCTGCCTAGCCTTTTTTCCAACTATGCCAGGGTCGGCTGCCAGTCTAACTGGATTCAGCTGAGTACCATTGATTAAGATGGAGCGACTCCACCAAGCCTTGATATCTGACATTCACAACCCAGTAACTGGCTAGACTGGTGTCAGATCTCAGGCTTCTGACTACCCATAACGACTGTCAAAAATCTTCTAATGACAGCCGGGACCAACGGCTCAACGTGCTTTCCGAAGCACGGCAGAAACTCGCTATGTAAAGATGGTCACCCATCCACGAAACCCTATGATATCTTAACTAATATCATAAAGAGAGTGGCCGAATTTATTGAGTTTTTCCAGACGTATAGGGAATTTCTGGCACCACTACACCTATTTGAATATATCTTTCAACATTTGAAAAGTACATTATTCGAGATGGTAACTAGCTCTAAATCAGGATCAGGATCAGGCAAAGTCGGGGCGGGACACTAGTACCTAATATAATATTGTATTCAAAACTTACCAAGCTATCATAACTGAGGCAGCCCCCAGCGTCAGTCATCACAGCGATGGACAACACTCCAAGAAGAACAATCAGCGCTGCCTTATACATTTTCTTCCACTTGAATCTTTTCGGTAATTAACCTGTAAAATATTTTTCAACTTTATTTTGAGCACCTTTAACATTTTTAACCGACTGCCCACAAAGGAGGAGGTTTCTCAATTCGACCGTATATTTTTTTTTATGTGTGTTCGCGGATAACTTCGTCGTTTATGAACCGATTTTGATGATTTTTTTTTTGTTGGAAAGTAGATATCCCAAGGGTGGTACCATAATAAGGAAACCAGGTTCTGATGATGGGATTCTAGAGAAATCGAGGAAAATCCTCAAATATTATAGGCATACATATAGCGATTTTGGTATTTACATCAATAATGCAATCATTTGCACTCAGAAAATATCATTTGATGAAGTGGAACTGATGAAGAAGATCACAATGGCCACTGGAAATGCGAAATAAAACAATGTATCTTAGTCGTCTTTGGGCTTATTGGAATCGTCATAAGATGTACTTTGGCTATAAATGATGTTCATGTTAATTGGAGGTACCTACCAAAACTAAAAAGAGGAAAATAAAAAACTTTTTTGCAAAAAATCAAACCGACTTCCAAAACAAAACACTTCAAAGCGCAAAATAACTTTCTTTTCCGAAGTCGGTGTCGAATAACGGAAAACAATGGGTACAAAAGACACCGACTTCGGAATAGAAAGTTATTTTTCGATTTGAAGTGTTTTGTTTAGGAAATCGGTTTGATTTTTTGTAAAAAAGTTTTTAGTTTTTTAAAACACTTGAAATATTATGCATTGAAGAACTAAAAATAAAATATACCATAATTACTTACCAGAAAAGTGTCTTTTCAGAAGCACGTTTCACAACTGCAATGCATGGTTTCCGAATGTCTTCATCATTTATACCATACTGAGTTTATCAGAAATCGTTTGTAATCCATCAGCGACAAGTAAATGATGATTTAATGATATAAGACATTTATTTTTCATTAGAATTAGAAGCTAATTAATTTAATATAAAACTAATAACATTTTATATTAGATGAACTGTAGATACTCATATAAACAAACATCTTGATGCGATATTTTTCAATCTACTCAGTCTTTGTTGTCTAACCGGATTCAGCTGAGTACAGTATTTTAACACGCTTTTATTAGCTTGGTATGTATGTATCTATGTAACGGAATCTTTGAACGTGATTTTCACTCCCTTCAAAACGTCGGAATAATTTGAAACTTTGCACACTTATCAAGGATCAATGACAATACAATAATTTAAATAGTTTATCCCATTATCCTTACCAGGATCTTCAGGATTAGCGATTTTTTTATATCCATTACCCGGTAGTCAGTGTCTTTTTAACCCCCGACGGAAAAAGAGGGGTGTTATAAGTTTGAGGTGTGTTGCTGTGTATCTGTGTATCTGTGTATCTGTGTGTCTGTCTGTGGCATCATAGCGCCTCAACGGATGTACCGATTTTGATTTAGTTTGTTTGAAAGGTGATTGTATCGAGAGTGTTCTTAGCTATGTTTGAATAAAATCGGTTCAGCCGTTCAAAAGTTATTCGCGTTTTATTGTTTAGATCGTGATGTTTTCGCAAGATAAATGTGCCGGGGGTTTTTTAAATTTTGAAATTTTACTTGTTTACATAGAGCGACTGCCTAACTTACTCCACAATCTATACCTACAGTACTAAAATGGGTAACAATTAACTTGGAGCCATATAAGTTGTGTGTGTCTAATTCTTGCTACGATATTGTTCAATCTACACAGAATTTGCCAACTGAAATTGAAGTGGCTTCTAGTCTAACCCGATGTAGCTGAGTTCCTATCTATCCTCCACAAATGGAAAACACAATATCTACTTGGTAAGACTGGTGTCCGATTTGTTTACTTCTGACCACCCTTAACGACTGTCAAAGATCTACAGATGACAGGGCTAACGGCATAACGGCTTCCCGAGGTACGGAGAAGTCTTACTATGTCATGCTCATGGAGGATAACTCATCCACGGGTTGACCTCGGCAAGCGTTGCTTTACCTCAAATATTCACCCGTGTGGCTGTTATAATGTATTTATAAACTGTTGGATATTGTTGTCAAACAAAAATTAGGACGGTGTCGTCAGCTTAAAAAACTTTTTTGCAAAAAAATACTACCGACTTCCAAATACAAAACTACAAAGAGTAAAATAACTTTATTTTTGAAGTCGGTGTTTTCCGTAGGTACCATTTTTTTGCGTTATGGACACCGACTTCAAAAAATAAAGTTATTTTACTCTTTGTAGTTTTGTATTTTGAAGTCGGTAGTATTTTTTTGCAAAAAAGTTATTTTATTTTTTACTTTTTAGTAGTACCTACCTAATAGGCAATTTAGTAAGGTAACTTGAACGCCAAAATAGATTTCATGAAACTTGAACATAACCGGTGTAATGAGAGATCTGCGTACCCCTTAAGAGCGTACTGGCGTGATGTTATGTTATGAAATTGTATAAACAATAAACAGACATGCGATTGACGCAATCCCGAGAGATTTACCATTATTTATTGAAGAGTTATGTTGTATATCTCCGAAGTTCTTCATCAGGTCTTCACCAAATTAAAATGAGACCAATTTCGAAACATACTTTTCCAAACAAAAAAAGAATTTTCATAATCGGTCCACAATTGACGGAGATATCGGTGAACATAAACAAAAAAAAAAAAGAAACATAATGTCGAACATAGAACCCCCTCCTTTTTGGGAAGTCGGTTAAAAATATATTTATCACCTGTCAAAAGGTTATGTATGTAGGAGGGGTTATGTATGTAATAACTCTTTTTACAAATATTTTGAATGGATTTATCTACCAATTACTGTTAATGGATTTATTACCTCCCTTTTTTGATTTTTTATATATTACTCAAATAAAAACTAATATTTTTATGAATAAATGTCATCTGCCTTTTTGACGTTTGATTTCGTCTGTGGTACTATTGACCCGACTGCCGAAGGAGTGTAATGTGTTTATCAGTCTATGTATGTATGTTTGTTCCTATGAGGCGTTCTAGAGACCAAACGCGTTGGCCGATTTTGATGATTCTTGCGTCAATCGATTCGTCTTAACGCTGCGAGTGTCACTGGCTACATTAAAATTGGAAAAGAAAAAATGGCAGATTTCGGGCGCCATTTTGTGAGGGAAAATTTTTTTTCGTTCCAAACCCATCGTGTGGGGTATCAAAATAAAGGGTTTTAAGAGGTGATTTTAAAAAATATATAACACTTATATGTTTAAATGTATTAATTCTAAAAAAAAGAATTAATGCTGTGCTGTCGGAAGATACATGTTCGCGAGCTGGCTGACCAAAACCAGATGTATCCTCCGACTGCACAGCATGAATTTCTTCTTGTTTACGTCTTTTTAGTTCGCTTTTCAAGCAGTCGGGTCTTTTGATTTTTTTTAATTAGCTTTTTTTTATTAACCAGCGCTATCATGTATATCCTTTACAGAAAATGGATATCCTTTTTTTCTGTATGGAAAGAAACATAGGGCCAAGAATAGATGCTTGTGATACGCCATAGGTAAAAGTTTCACGATATTTTTTTTAACCAATCCGAACCGTTTGTCATCTGATAAAGAAATACGACCAGAGCAGTTTGCCTGATGGCCGATATCATACATTTTTTGGAGAAGGAGACTTGGCTTATAGTATCAAATACCTTTTTTAGGTCAATGAATATACCGAGTGCTACGCGTACTTCATCAATTTTTTTTTTAGTTTTTAGAAGGTTGTTGCAGTTAGTGTGTTGGAGTTTTGCATGGAAATTAAATTGTTTTTAGAGAATATGCTTGCACTGTCTGAATAGCACCCTAAGGTATAAGTCCAAGGAACAGGGTACGGATTGGTTTCCCAAGCATTCATTGCTTCATATGTTCAAAAATCCGTATACTCGTCTAAAGTCTGGCAAACGAAAGTAGACACTCGAATTATTTGCAAACTTTTTATATGGCAATGCTATACTAATGTCAAACCCAATTTTCCGTATGACGCTATCATGTTGATACTTCATCATATCATCATCATCATATCAGCCGCAAGACGTCCACTGCTGGACATAGGCCTCCCCCAAGCGTCGCCACATTGACCGGTCCCGTGCGTCCCGCATCCAGCGGATCCCTGCAACCTTCACCAGGTCATCGGTCCACCTGGTGGGAGGCCTTCCAACGCAACGTCTTCCGGTTCGCGGTCGCCACTCCAGAACCTTTCTGCCCCATCGGCTATCCGTTCTGCGAGCAATGTGCCCTGCCCACTGCCACTTAAGTTTTGCAATTCTTCGGGCTATGTCGGTAACCCTGGTTCTCTTGCGGATCTCTACATTTCTGATTCGATCACGTAAGGAAACTCCGAGCATAGCCCTCTCCATTGCCCTTTGGGTGACTGTAAGCTTTCTGATGAGGCCCATTGTGAGCGACCACGTCTCAGAGCCATAGGTCATAACTGGCAACACACACTGGTCATAGACTTTCGTCTTGAGACACTGTGGTAAGTTGGACGTGAAGATACCGCGCAACTTCCCGAACGCTGCCCAGCCGAGTCGGATTCGACGGTTGACCTCTTTCTCGAAGTTGGCCCTACCCAACTGGATCGTTTGTCCCAGGTAGACATAGTCATCCACAACTTCGAGTGTAGAGTCTCCGACCCTAATAGGAGTGGGTGTGACATGAGCATTCAACATCACCTTGGTTTTGTCCATGTTCATCCTAAGACCCACTCTTTCGGAGGCTCTACTAAGGTCATCGAGCATTGTATTGAGGTCCTCCATAGTCTCAGCCATGACCACTATATCGTCGGCAAACCGAAGGTGAGTGATGTACTCGCCATTGACGTTGATGCCTAGCCCTCTCCAGTCCAGAACCTTGAAGACATCCTCCAGTGCAGCGGTGAAGAGTTTCGGAGATATGACATCTCCCTGCCTCACACCTCGCTGCAGAAAGACAGGTTCCGAGGTCTGATCCTGAAGTCGAACTGACATGGTGGCGTTTTTATACAAACACTTCAACACCTCGATGTACCGGTAGTCAATTTGGCACCATTGGAGAGACTGCAGCACAGCCCAAGTCTCGATCGAATCAAAGGCTTTCTCGTAGTCCACAAACGCTAAGCAGAGAGGCAGGTTGTACTCTTCGGCCTTCTGTATAACCTGCCGCAGCGTATGTATGTGGTCTACGGTGTTAAAGCCTTTACGGAAACCGGCTTGTTCAGGAGGCTGGAAATCGTCAAACCTGCGCGCGAGACGATTCGTGATGACTCTTGAAAACAGCTTGTAGACATGGCTAAGAAGTGAGATGGGCCTATAGTTCTTTAGTAGGGCATTGTCGCCCTTCTTGAAGAAAAGTACCACCACACCCCTGCACCATGCCTGTGGCGTTTTGCCCTCGAGTATGACGGAATCAAACAGCTTCTGAAGGGCCTTAAGGACCGGTTTTCCACCCGCCTTCAGGAGTTCGGCTGTAATTCCGTCTTCACCCGGCGCCTTGTTGTTTTTAAGCTGTTTAAGAGCCATCCTAATCTCATACAGGCTGACGTCCGGAATGTCTTCGGTATAGTGCCGGGTCAATCTAGCTCTAGGGTCTTTTGTTAGATTCGCGACGGGTTTACTGGTTGACGTGTACAACTGCCCATAGAATCTCTCGATCTCTCTCAATAGCTCCGGTTTGGCGGATACGATTCTGCCATTGTCGGTCTTCAGTTTCGTGTGCCGGCTTTGCCCAATAGTCAGATCTCTTGCAAAGACCTTGGAACCCTTATTCCGCTCAATCGCGTTTTTAATACGCTCGGTATTAAAGCGGCGGAGATCGCTTTTCAAGGACTTTGAGATCCGTCTATTGAGCTGCCGGTACTTCAATGCATCGTCTGAAGACTGCAGGATCATCTCACGCCTCTCCTTCATGAGCTTGAGAGTAGGATCAGAGAGCTTTTTGTTTATATCTGTACGGCGGGTCTTGAAAAACTTAGACCCAACCGTATGGACAGCTTCCACGAACCCATCGCTGTATTCGTCCACGGAGCTCCCTAGGCACTCGAAACGATTCTGAAGTTCGAGCTGAAAGCTCTCGGGGTTTTGGATCTGGATCTGTGCTGGACGGAGCGTGGACTTCATCAGTCGAGACCTTTCAAGCTTGATATTAATGTTCAATGTGCCTCTCACCATGCGGTGATCGCTCCCGGTTTTCACCGAATTGATCACAGAGACATCATTGAACATTTGCTTCTTGGTTGACATGATGAAGTCGATCTCATTTTTAGTTGCACCATCGGGGCTTTGCCAGGTCCACTTCCTGCGCTCACGCTTTCTGAAGAAGGAGTTCATCATATAGAGGCCCTCCTTCTCCATAAAGCTGGCCAGTAGGTGACCCCGGTGGTTCCGATGTCCAACTCCAAATTGGCCTACTTGCAGCTCATCAACGTCTCGTTTGCCCAGTTTCGCGTTGAAGTCCCCCATGACAACGGTGAAGTGAGTTTTGAAACCATGCATGGCTCTAGAAATATCCTCATACATGGTCTCTACCTCGTCGTCGGGGTGTGCCGAGGTCGGGGCGTAGACCTGTATAACCTTCAGCGAATATCTCGAGGATATTCTGAGTATAAGGTACGCCACCCTGGTCGACACACTCTCGATCTTCACCACGTTGTTCACAAGGGACTTGTGGACGATAAACCCGACACCACCTTGGGACTGCCGGTCACCCTCTCGGAAATAGAGCAGGTTACCGGATTTGAGGATTATCGAGTCCTCCCCCTCTCTTCGGACTTCAGATAACCCTATAATACTCCACCGCAACCTACTCAATTCTTCCTCGAGTTCGGCTATCTTCTCGTCGGTCCGGAGTGTTCGCGTGTTATACGTTGCCAGGTCCATTCGTCGGTGTTTATTAGGGTAGCCGGGTCCACTCCGGGGATTCTTCGCACCCCTTGCCACGCCATCGCCTCGACCGCTACCGTAGTCGAGGGTAGACGGGCTGCCGGGCACTCGGGGCCGTTTTTTCTTTATGTTTTTCATTTTGGTTTGGGGGGGTTTGCCTTAATCGCCACGCTTGGCAGGCGGGTTGGCGATCGCAGTTTGTTGTTAAAGTGCACAGAGAACGCTGCTGCCCATTCTCTGGTGTATCCCTTAGTCGCCTTTTACGACACCCATGGGAAGATATGGGATGGTGAGATTCTTTACGTCCGACACCATACGGAACGTTGATACTTACTTTGTTTTAATACGTAAACTCTATTTATTTTTTTGTTAAAACTTTTTCCCTATTTTGATTTACATTCATTTTATAATATGTTATATGTACACCTTCATAATAATGCAATATGGTTATTTATCTTACCATAATAAATGTTGCATTTTAATTTTAACTCATTTTTTATTACATAAAATCTGGAGGATGTAGCTGAGGTTCATGAGATAGTGAAAGCTATTGAAAAACTTACGGGTTTAGAGCAGAAAGATAGGATAAGAACGACTGATCATGTCATACATGTTGAAAATAAATAAAAAGAAAGGGAAAGAGTTACTAAATAATTTAAAAGTTTCATTATTGATGTAGGAAACAGTGATTACTGTGACTCTTATGAATCTTTTCACATGGAAGTCTTAGATTCATATTTTAAAAACTTACGGGTTTAGAGCAGAAAGATAGGATAAGAACGACTGATCATGTCATACATGTTGAAAATAAATAAAAAGAAAGGGAAAGAGTTACTAAATAATTTAAAAGTTTCATTATTGATGTAGGAAACAGTGATTACTGTGACTCTTATGAATCTTTTCACATGGAAGTCTTAGATTCATATTTTGATTGATCGCGAATTAACCAAAATTATTATAGAATACCTACTGTTCAAAATACAAAATCAAAATCAATTTTATAATTTCACATAGGTCTACATGGGCACTTAAAAAACTTTTGTCGACAAAAGGTGCACGGTTCGGGTTGGTCGTTTCCTATGGAGAAGAACCGGCAAGAAACTCCATGGTTAATCTTTTAAAAATATTTTGGTTTTACAATATTTCCAAGTTACAGCATTAGTACTTAGATATGGCGGGACAACGTAGGCCCGACAATAAGTAGTAAGAACCTAAAAAAAAAAAAAATTATATAAAAAAGTTAACAAATGTTAACGAGCATTTAGAAGGCCTACAATGTTCACACATTCACAAAAAAATCGGTAAAAGAATCTATACAAAGGTAAAAAAAAGAAGTATAACAAGACTAAATTTAACATGTGGCACAAATGTTGTTATCAGTGCTGTAACTATTCTTAGCAAAGGGCTATAAAGTAAAAAGTCTAATTAAAAGAAGGAAAGAAGAAATGAGATTGAGAATAGTTAGAGACATCCACATATTTGTGCCGTTGACAAGTTACCAGGGAAGCTGCATGCGCAGAAGGAGCTAAGGCCATTTTTTTATCTTCAACGTAGTCCTTGATTTTATAATATCCTTTTTTAATAAGGTTACGTTTGATGTAGTTTTTGAACTTTCCATCGGTCAGTTCTATAACTGACTTTGGCAACTTGTTATAAAAGCGTATACTGTTTATAAGAAAAGACTTGCTAGTTTTCATTAATCTGAATTTGGGTATTACAATTTCGTGCTTACTGCGTGTATTTAAATTATGGAAGTCGGTTCTAGTTTTGAAAAGCCCTTGATTTTTACGGACATACAAAATACATTCCAAAATATAAAGTGAAGGTAGAGTCAGTATATCGATCTCTTTAATTTTTTATCAGAGGGACTCGCGAGGACCCATTTTATAGATTGCGCGGATTGCCCTCTTTTGTAGGATGAAAATTGAGTCAACGTCTACTGCTGATCCCCACAGCAGAATGCCATAAGACATAATACTGTGGAAATAAGCATAGTATACTAACCTAGCTGTAGCTACATCGGTTAGCTGCCTTATTTTCCTTACTGCATATGCAGCCGAACTTAACCTACCCGAAAGAGTTCTAATGTGCGCGCCCCACTGCAATTTTGAATCGATAGTAATCCCTAAGAATACAGTTTCCGTTATAACTTCAAGATTTTTGCCGGCAAGATTTAAGTTCAGGTCACGTTGTGGTACATTTGGTAAAGAGAACTTTAGACATTTTGTTTTTTTCGCATTCAGTAAAAGATTGTTAGCTGCGAACCATTTTGAGAGAATAATTAGACTTTCGTTGACATTTAAGACATCCGTATTATTTAAATTAGCGAAGTATCATCAGCAAATAGAATTATATACGATAATTTGGCCATCATAAAAGGGAGATCATTAATGTAAACAAGAAAAAGGAAAGGGCCGAGAATTTAACCTTGGGGCACGCCCATCTTGACTAGAGACCCGGAGGACGTCGCCCCATTAATATTTACTTTTATGCTGTCTGTTTGATAAACAGGAAAGCACAAGATCAGCAGATTTTCCGCGAATTCCGTAGTGGTGTAATTTACGGATCAGTGTGTTATGGTCGACGCAGTCGAAAGCTTTTGAGAGATCACAGAAAATGCCAATGGCATCCTGGGACTTCTCCCAAGATGTGGCTGATGAGTTTTACTCCCGCATCCGTTGTCGACCTACCTTTCGTGAAACCAAACTGTTGACTATGCAGGTTCCCATTTGAATTGAAGTGAGACAACGTCTGTTCCAGCATGATTTTTTCATAGATTTTACTCAATGCTGGAAGCACGGATATAGATCTATAATTAGAAGGATCACTCTTACAGACTGATTTGAAAATTGGTACTACTTTACTGTGTTTCATTAAGTCAGGAAAAGTGCCGCTGTCCAAACATTGATTGAATATGCCTGTTAGGACGGGAGCAATTGAGTCAATAATATTTCCAAGAACCCTAACGGATATCCCCCACAAGTTTTCAGTATTTTTATATTGAGACTTTAGAACGCGTTTTTAATTTTATTAATACATATTGGTTTAAATTTAAAGGTTGGTATGTCTTTAGTAAAGTTTTCTTTAAGAAGAGCTTCAGCTAATTTAGATAAGGAAGGAATTTTTTATTTTTTATTATTCAGGTTGATATATTATGTCTTAAGTATTATCTACCTAAAGTATTTATAGTAATTTTATTCAGACGAAGTAATATAAATAATTTTAAGTATCAAATTAGGTTATTCCAGTTAACATACTAGTTTTAGGGTTGCTATGCTGATATTTTTTAAATTTGCCGCGCTTTTTCAGTCTCTACTTTCGTTTGCCAGACTCTACATAAAACACGCAATTAATATTGTTGAGTTACCATAATGAAGAGGAAGGAGTGTGCTTTGTGCAGTTAAAACAGATACGCAAATAGGGCAGGTCCACTAAAATCTGTATGGGGCGAAATACCACCTCAGATGTCCTACCTACGTGGTTTGTATGTTAGATTTAACCATTATATTAATTGTATGGTCTTTAAAAGGGACTTTGACTTCAGAGATTGTTTCGGTATTTATTCTCAGAGCAGTCAACTAGCGAATACCGGCCTCACCTTGTTAAATTGAAAATAAAACAGACTGACGTGTGAATAATTTTTAAGCAATTTTCAATTAACCGCCCCAGCACGTTTTTTCAGAAATTCTTCCTTAGTGCTTATCTATGTTGAAAGCCTTGTGATTTCATCCGGACCCCGTGGGTAGCAGTGCACATTAAATTAAATTTAAAAAAATACCGACTTCAAAAAAACTGAGGTAATCAATTCGACACGTATGTTATATTGTTGGAATTGCACAATATTCACATATATCACTATAGCTAGGGCTTCTAAACACATGTGCCAAGTTTCATAAATGTATGTTTGTATGTATGTAGGCATGTTTGTTTGTCCACACATTTCTTCGAAACTACTTATCGGATCGTGACCACTTTTTTTTATTGGATTAGGTATCTCTCAACTTAAGGAATAATGCAAGTTTCATCAAAATCGGATCAGCAGTTTTCAAGATATGGAACATACAACCTTAGCTTACAACAACAAGCCTTAGCGACAAACAGCACGTATGTGTAAATTGAGATAATTTGGGTATTTTTGTTTAATCCTTTAGGTACCTTACTATAGAACTTGCTCACTTTTTAGTGTTAGTGTACTAAAACTAAAAAGAAATAAATTTTTATTTACATAGATAAAAGTATATACAGTGTATAAAATACTTAAATAACTAAGACTACAAACATATACACTTTAACCAAAAACTTCTTACTAACTAAAACTAAAAATATACACAACTAAAATATGGCGTCGAAAAACTCCTCCACATCGTTGCCCACTGGTAATATACCCAAAAGGCTGGCAGCATTGCCACGTTGTATGGCAATGCTTAATCTCTGACCAAGATAAAAGCCAGCCCTTGGGTCACGCGAAGTGTCAACTAGGCGTTTGGACAGATCTTTAAACAAAGCGTGAGTACTCGGACCCCACGGACCAAGAGTTTCAACCCCAAACGGTTCGAAAATATAACTACCGATGAGGTTATTATATTTCCGCCGTTTGAGGTTCTCTGCTGCCGCAGCGGCAGCGCCAGCACAGCACGATGAACTCGGAAGATGGGATGGCGCAAGAGTATCGACACAAGTAGCGTCCCACACTAAAGGCCTACCCATGTTCCATGGAAACAAAGACATCCCGTCCGGTCTTTTGAACGACGACGACGTGGACGATGGCGTCACGTGCCAGGCCATGGGGTTCTAATACGGCCGGAACGCCGACGGTGACGAGAGCACGTCGGATGATGTCGTTTAAGTTTCCGTGCCGAGCGAAGCGACCCGCACTTCGGCTGCATGAAAGACCGTGGTGACCGAGGCTGTTGACAACTTCGCCACAGTGGCAACGATGTGGAGTACAACAAGGAGCGCCAAGACGTAAGGAAGCAGCGAGGCGGAAATTAGTGTCGTCAAACACGGTGCCTTTGTTCGACGACGGTATTGCGTGAAGCCAGAGGCCCGGCTCCCACTCACCCACAGCCAGCAGGCGAGCGCGCTCGGCAGGAGTGGCTGAAGTGGCAATTAGGTGCTCCTGAACTGCTCTGCAGAGCGGCTCATCCCACCGTCTCTGGGAAGATGGGTAGTCGGGGGGATTACAGTTCGGGTAAGCGAGTCTCCAAGCATCAATAGCCTCGGTGAAGCACGGCACATCAAAATTAATCAGTATGGGAGCTAGGATATTCCTGATTAATTTCTCAGTACCGTGGACCGAGGATATAAATGCCGGTAAACTAAAACTTGAAATTTTGCGGATGCCGAGGCCTCCCATACGGATGGAAAGAGCTGCTTGAGCCCAAGCTCGATCGTCCATGGCCACATTTAAAATTAGAGTTAATGTATGACGGATAATTTGGTCCATTTTTTCTAAAAGAGGAGGGTGCTTCCATAGATGAGAAGCACGAAGGAAATATGGGGCCAAAACTACAAAAGCGAATTATGGTGATGGCCGAATGCATGTTAATTTGGAGAAATCTTTCCGAAACGTTGTTGAAATTTTGTATTTTTTCCTCAATAAAATCGGGAAAGGAATCATCGAAGATCGGGGACCCAAGGAGACGAAGAGAGCTTTTTTCAATCATTTTGATTTCGGGGGCTATTTTATTGAATTTTGAAAGGGTCACTTGTCTGTCGGTACTGTCAGATAAAAATAACTCACATTTGGAAAAATTTAGATCCAGTCCTATAGAATGTAGTTGGTTTTTTAAAAATTGCAAGTCATCTAAAACTGTGTCTACATCGCCTCCTAGGATACCATCATCGAGATACCATACGTTAAATTTTTAATTTAGCTGTCGTATAATTGGGTGAATAGCTAGACTGAAGATCACTGGCCCGAGAGGGTCACCTTGTTGACAGCCAACAGCGGATTCCAGAAGGTGGTCCCGAAAAAGTAATTTAGATGGATGCCTATAACATTGCCAGAGAAAACTAAAAATTTGAGGTATTTCTTTTTTAGTTTCTGCCAGCAAGGTGTCCCTATTAACCGAATTAAATGCATTTTTAATATCAACCTTCAGGATGACCTCTCCTTTGCCAGAATTTAGGTAGGTCGATAATGCATGTACAGCAGCCTCACAGCCCCCTTTGGAACCGTAACCAAGCTGCAGGGGCTGAAATTTTTCCGAAACCACCTCACCATAAAATTTACAGCAAATCTTGGCTGCCATACGTAAGTAGTCCCTACGGCAATGGGACGAATCCCGCCATCCTTCTTGCGCAGGGCACATAAATTGGCACCATACAACATGTCGATGACGGTCTCGTTTACCTTACCGGAGAGCATAAGGTTCATCAGAGCCGTAAGCTCCTTCAAAAGCAACTCACCAGCTTCCCCAGCGCCTGAACACATTAGGTCCTTTAAGTGCTGAGGACTCAGGCCGTCGAGGCCGCCAGCTGAGCCACTCCGGAAGGAACACACGGCTCTGATCACCTCTCGACCTGCAATGGTGAGGGTATTAATATCAGGATCGGGGGGGTCGGGAAAAGAAAGACCATCCACTGAGGCAGGGTGTTTGCTCTCCAGAGCTGCAAGAGTATTTGGAGAACACGGTGCCACCACATCACTACTAAAAAGAATCCTGGCTACTCCGCTAATGTCACCTTCCCCTAACTTCGATTCGACCAGATGGGATATACCTTTTGAAGAGGTATACCTCTGTGTCGAGAATTTTGAATCCAAATTATGGGCCGAAATGTTACAATTTTCTTTAATTTGTGAAGTTAACGTCTTTTTGCTTGCCTGAACGTTTAAAATTCTGTAAGGGAAGGTGAGAAGATGTTCCCAAGTACTTTGTGAGTTCTCCCGGACGGCCAGGCGGATGCAACCTGCAAGATAATGTGCCACTAGGGGTCTAGCGCCGCGGGGAACTCGTTTTAAAACTGGAACAGAATTTTTCATTTTTGAAAGTGTTTTCCAAAACGGGTGTAAAGTGGATGTAGCTTGTGTAGGAGGTGTAGTAACAACAGTGTCTGAACCGGGTGCATTTTGGAGCTTATGTGCCTTTCCAATATGCACGTTCAGACCCCGCTTACCTTTAAAGAATCGTGCCTAGTGATGATGAAGGTTGACACGCACTATTTTCCACCACATCACTGCTACCACTTAACATGTATATTTTGGTAAAAAACTGATTCACTTAAATTATATTTACAATTAAAACTAAACAATAAGTAAAAAAAACACTAAAATTACTAAAAATGTGTCAGAAAATGACAACTTCTGTCAAAGCGGCGCAGTCACTTTGCCGGCCTGGGGCGCCGCGAAGTATACTCGTGTAAGTATCTCTGTGCCACGAAGTCCAGAAGGCATTCCTACTGCGGTGCCCTGGAGCATGCAGTTGCACGCAGGCTGGCGTCGCCACGTTAGCTCCGCTTGTTCAGAACGCGCAGTGATGAGGGCTGCTATATTTGCTTAGACACAATTTCGATAGAATATGATTGGCACGATGTATCTTGAACGCAGCCCATCCACTTAAGTGTTTATTGTAGCAGATTGTAGCTGACTCATAATCATTTATTAAGATTATTGCCCATAAAAACTCACAAATACAATAACATATTTTGTTTATGCACTCATTAGCGATTAATTTATCGACAGTGATGAGCATTTATTGATTATAAAAAGGCCTTTAATATTATATTAAATAATTTGGTCAGCAAGAAAATAATGTTGCTGACAGTTCATGACATTTGTAGTTGCATCTTCAGTGTGTATAACTTTCCCTTTTTCTCTCCATTATATACACGTTTATGAGATTTTATTATCAACTCACCATTTTTAAATATTACAGATTTGCCTTTATTCATTAGTTCATTAACTGACAGTAAATTACTTTTCAACACACTTGCTCATAAAGTGGCTCTAATTTCACCGCAACTAGGCACATAATGACACCTGTTATCAAACTGTGACTTTTTCATTACTATTATTCACAAGTGAGATAAAGAGTCTTTTTTTTAATTTATTGGTTGAGTTGCTTTGTTCTTAAAAAAGTTTCGATACAAAAAAGATCGTGCTCAATAGTAAAAATGTAACACATTTCATGCAACTTCGTGTTTAAATAGATAATTTCAACTTGTACGTGTTTAATAAATAAAACTTTCACTTAAATATAACTTTTGTTTTTGTCTGTAATAAAGAAAATTTGAAATGCCCCATTTTGTACGTGTCTAAATCGCAATCCGAAAAAGCCAAAAAAAAATAACTCATTATTTTTAGTCTATGGCCGATCGCCATGGTAGTAACTATTTAGTAATCTGTGGCCATGGTTAGATGCGCGCGCATAGGAAAACTGATTAATTTTGCCCGCCATTCCGAAAAAAAATTTCAACTCGTTTTCACTGTTGGAAATGATTTTTTAGTATTATTTTCTTCACAAGTGTGTTGAAAAACGTCGTATGATACACGTGTGTATTGATGATTACCGTCCTCGGCTCTCTTAAGACCCTCACCTAACGGCTCGGGTCTCAATGGGGCCTCAGCGGTAATCACCAACATTACACACTTGTACCATAAAGTACTATTCTATTCCACTTACTCTCATAAAAGAAATAAATAAAAACATTTTCAACTGACTTCAAAAGCAAAATACTAAAAAGTGCAAAATAACTTTCATTTCGGAAGTCGGTGTATAAAAACGATAAAAAAAGAAGTACCAAAGACACCGGCTGCCGAAACGAAAGTTATTTTGCAGTTTTTTAAATTTTGCTTTCAAATCGGTTTATTTTTTGTGAAATGTTTTTGTACTTTAAATTATTCGAAACAGAGTGTCTATTGCAGGTAGCTTATGTGTAAATGACTGGTTGATTTTCTTATATCTGTTTCTTGTTGGTGTTCCTTACTGACGAGAATGGGCAAAATAATTGTATGGAGCGTGGGCGACCCGCAGCCAAACTATAGTTTGTTATTTTTAAGTGTCCTACAATGAATGTGTAAAAGTTTCATTGCTGCGACGTATCGTATCATTTTCAGAAGATTTTATGGAGTTTTAGGAAACCCATTACACAAAATAACAGTCATTATTTTCTTTGCAATTCCATCAACATTTGATTACATGTAATTTTTTTTTTCTTATATTGATTGTTTTGTTGTAAAAGTTGTTACTAGTTATCACTACTTTCATCAATGGCCGCCGACCGCCTAAAAGTGCTCATTCTCCTAGATCTCACTTTACAGAATCCGATCCTGAATTCACGACATTGCAAAGATTCACAGTTGTCGGCAAATGTGTCGCACTGCAATAGAAAATTCTACATCAAATATCAATCAATCTTGGAGTCGGCGTCTAGTCTAACTGGGTGCTGGATGCAGCTGAGTACCAATATTTTACATGGAACGACTGCCTATTGATCTCCACAACCCAGTAACTGGGTAATACGATACCCCTTTGGCAAGACTGGTCAAGCAATGAAATAAACCTGTAAAAAATATCATCTTTATAAATGCGAAAGTTTGGATGTGTGTCTGTGTATGTTTGGTCCTCACGCCAGAACGGCTGGACGAACCTGGATGAAATTTGGCGCAGAGTTAGATTATATTATTATATACTTTTCAACACACTTGCTCATAAAGTGCCTCTAATTTCACCGCAATTAGGCACATAATGACACCTGTTATCAAACTGTGACTTTTTCATTGCTATTATTCACAAGTGAGTTATAGAGTTTATTTTTTTTAATTTATTGGTTGAGTTGCTTTGTTCTTAAAAATTTTCGATACAAAAAAGATCGTGCTCAATAGTACAAATGCAACACATTTCATGAAACTTCGTATTTAAATAAATAATTTCAACTTGTACGTGTTTAATATATAAAACTTTCACTCAATTATAACTTTTGTTTTTGTCTGTAATAAAGAAAACTTGAAATACCTCATTTTGTACGTGGCTAAAACGCTATCCGGGAAAAGCCAAAAAAAAGAAAACTCATTATTTTTAGTCTGTGGCCGATCGCTAGAGTAAAAATGTTCTGTGGTGGCCGATCGCCATTGTTAGATGCGCGTGCATTGGAAAACTGATTAATTTTGCCCGCCATTGCGAAAAAAAATTCACAACTCGTTTTCACTGTTGGAAATGATTTTTTAGTATTATTTTCTTCTCAAGTGTGTTGAAAAACGTCGTATGATACACGTGTGTAGTGATGATTACCGTCCTCGGCTCTCTTAAGACCCTCACCTAACGGCTCGGGTCTCAATGGCGCCTCAGCGGTAATCACCAACGTTACACACTTGTACCATAATGTACTATTTCAACACCCTTGCTCATAAAGTGGCTCTAATTTCACTGCAATTAGGCACATAATGACACCTGTAATCAAACTGTGACTTTTTCATTACTATTATTCACAAGTGAGGTATAGAGTTATTTTTTTTATTTTATTGGTTGTGTTGCTTTGTCCTTAAAAAAGTTTCGATACAAAAAAGATCGTGCTCAATAGTACAATAGTACATTATGGTACAAGTGTGTAATGTTGGTGATTACCGCTGAGGCGTCATTGAGACTCGAGCCGTTACGTGAGGGTCGTCGTATGATACACGTGTGCATTGATGATTACTGTCCTCGGCTCTCTTAAGACCTCTCTTTACACACTTGTACCATAACGTACTATTATTGTACACCACTTAAATAATTACAGGACAAAACATTTATAAAGATAAGTGTGTGTGTAGTGTGTTTGTGTGTGTGTAGTGTATAGTTATATTATAGTCAGGAATAGCACAAAGGATACTTTTTATGCCGGGCATATGTTCCCTCGGGATAATTTTCGCCATTTACGCGGGCGAAGTCGCTGGCAGAAGCTTGTATTACATATAATTTAATTAAACTACAGGTAGCATGGTACATAATAACTTAACATGACGCCGGAATGCATTGAAGGTTCAGACAGTGGCTTACCTATGTTGGATAGGTACCTACTGGTTGCGCCAAAGTTCAAAATTTGATGAACATCCGCCATTTTCTATACCCCAACCCTTTCCCGCACATACCTCGCGAGTGAATAAGAAGATTCGCCTCGCCATTTTTGCAAAAGCACTTCCTTTTTGAACCGCACCGCGTTCGCATATGGCGTCTATTAGCTCCGGAGAATAATATTGTTAACTTTGGAATTATCGCGTTTTCGCCTGTAATACGATTATAATCAACAGTTTGTGTTTGTTTCACGTGTGATGACAGCATTTGAAGCCCATCTGCCCTTGAACTCTGGTGAAGTGATCAGTGCACCGACATTGACATCGACACCGACCACGCGGTTCCAGGCGTTCATGAAAAGGTTTGAGCTTCCTTCCCTAATTATTTTCGGGTTGTACTCTGTTATCCAGCACCCCCGCAAGTCGAATTACCTATCATCAAGCGTTTGTTAATCGTTTTGCTCCGCACCGCAAATAGAGTCCATTAGACCAGCCCTATCGCACCACCATTTTTCTTTGGTCCATCTCACCAGATAGTTAGGTATTTGAATTACCTACATATTTGTTGTAGTTTAGTATTCATTCCATATATAGTTACCACTGGGCAAACACTGCTATATCTTCCATACAAATTTTCGTCAACTGATTACAACTTTGTATGGAAAAATGTATTTTTGTTTTGGATATTGCCTATGACTTTCATGGGCAAAGTTGTTAATTGCATGAGCAGAAGCAAGTTTTTTAATTTGATCATTTCTTTCCGATACACGGCCTCCACAGAAGTCTTCCATCTCGATCTGTCTTGATATTCACGCTTCATCTCCACGTCATCCCGATGCTCGCCGTTACACCCTGTGAAGGTGTTAAAAAGTCCCGATAAGTATGAAAGTTTGTTATTCTCAGTAACAGAGGTATTTCAACGCAAAAGTTGGAGTTGGAGCTCATTGTTTGTATCTAGTAGAGTTATTTCATATATCCAGGGTTTCACTGTACCACTATGTACAAGAATCATACCGCCGATCTGTTGTTTCGTTGCAGCTCGAAATAATGACAAACTCACAAACATTCGCATTTACACAATAGGATAACAGTGCTCCTTACCACGCTGTTGAAACTGAGGCAGTAATTATTCGCGGCGCTCTTCATCAAAACGATCGACAATAACCCCAGAAACGCAATTAGTACAGCCTTCGACATTTGCTTCATATTGGCTTTATTCAGTTAGCTGTGAAAAATATAATCTCGTTAGCACTTTTTGTAATTAACACGTTGAACGCCATAGGGTACAACATATGAGCCTCGCTTGTGTAGTAGAAAGGAGTGTGTTACGTGACTTAAAAAAGTGAAACACCGAATAATACGTCTCCGTAAGTTTACTAATACGAACGAATAACGAAACTTAACAACGAATGCACGCTACCACGAAAAACTTAACGCCGTAGCCATGCCATCTCGAATAACCAAATCTATAATTCACCAATTCGAATCACTTTACAACAAATACGCGCTTCTACGAAAAACTCATCCCCGAAGCCACGCGACCACGCTTAACCAAATCACTAACGAAAAGACATCAATTAATTTAGGGAAATCCTAATAAAAACCACTTTTTAATAAAAATTCTAAGAAAGAAAATAAAAATTGCATTTTCTTTCAAAGGACATGGACAGAAAGTACATTCTATTTACAAATACAAATATTACTGAATAAAAAAAAATGAATTACTACACAGTTTTTTAGCTCTCTGAACTTGGCGAAATCTCGAATTGCTACAGGTTTGAACCGTTTCCGTTGGTTGTGCGAATGACTTGGATATATTGATCATGACTCGAACGACCAGTTATTTATTCGAATATAGATTCACTCCAAGCAGAGGTGTTATTGATATGAAATTTCAGATCCCTGAATATGGATAGGTTATACGAAAAATGTTAAACCTTTTTCAGATGCGGTTACGAATATTAAATTATTTGTTCTAGTCACCACCAGCCACGAACCGGCTTCCCAGGGTGTCGAAGAATTTCTCGTAGTCGTCTTGTTTTAAATTATGTTTAGGAGGGGGCTATACACGGCTGAGATGATATTTCGTTTTTACCTACATAATAATATATATCCCGTATAGGCCCACTGGCACGCAAAACTTAACTCGAGAGTCAGTTGCTAATATAAGATGGTATTGGCTGTTCGAAAGCTTGAGGAAGCGTTGTTGATGATGTCACGCTGAAGTAGCTGCACGAAGGCTGCGCTGGCGCATTGTCGAGGGTCACCGTTCCACAAACCTCTATTGAAATGGGAGGACCCTCCAACTCTACGGGTATTGTGTCTGGCCCGGGCAACTGCCCGACGGTTGCTGTCGGACTGTCGTATGTGTTCGAATTCGAATCGCGCCGAAGACTGGTTGCGCGATGACGGATTTAGAGGTTTTTATTTGTATGTTTCGGCATAGATGTCGCTACAAAGGAAAGAAAGAGAAAGTTTATTATTCATTCATACATACATTTATTTTTATAGGTAGGACCAAAGCTAACAAAAGCAGTCATATTGCCACATCCAGAGATGCCTTTCAAGAACTTGATCACACACATAGTCGTGTTCTTGTTTGAGCAGTTCTAAGTAACGGCTCTGGGTACCGGCACAAGTTACATAGAGAGCAACACGCTTAGTACTCGGGCGTACGCTAGTTACTCCTCTGGCATTCCGCCAAAACGCAGGAAAACATGTCCAAAGTTTGAGTATCGTAACTGCCCGACACACTGGCGTAATCTTTCACAGGTTTTTACGGGTATTGTAGTATTCAATGATCTGTGGTAGGCCTCTCCATCGGCCCTATACATAGCCTACTGTATGGAACGAGGGATCCCGAAGATTTTTATATTAGTGTTATTTATTGTTCCTACCTATTTATTGCCGTTTTTACCACTCTCCGAGCTCTCGTGGACGACTGAATTGCTGACCGGTCAACCGGTGTGCCTTGCGTATGGTTCAAAACAGCGCGTTAATTAAGAAAAAAAATAAAACTAAAATAACCAAGTGACATTTTGAAAATGTTAAAACTATAAATTGTGGTATGACTATTAGAGATTAATATAAATTAAAGTTTGTTAAAAAATTCATCAGTTTACCATCATAATTCAATAAAACACGACCGTCCTATTTTAAGATTTTTGTCCAACTTTAAGTATTTTTATTATTTAAACAGACAATATTTAAATTTTTTGATTCGTTAAAATATTAATTGTGGTGTTTGTTACATATTTTTTATGGTAATTATGATAATAATATTGATTATATCCGTATAACTGTGATGATCGTTTTGGATTATTTTGCTCGGCTAAGTATAATATTGTGTAAGTAAGGAAGATTTATTGAGTGATTGTGTTGTTGATTCTTCTGTTCTATCTTTTGTTTTTGTGTGTGTGTATAGCAAACTCACCCAATGTCTAAAGAAAGGGTAAAGGGTAACTTTAGACTCAGACTATATTAACTCCTTTGAGAAATTTAAGACTCTACTGACCAACGACCCTATCCTTAAATACCCAGACTTTGACAAATAATTCATATTAACCACAGACGTCTCCAATTTTGCAATCGGCGCGATACTCTCACAAGGTTCTATTGGCTCGGATAAACCCGTAGCATATGCGTCGCGGACACTTAATGAAAGCGAAGTAAATTACAGTACGATAGAAAAGGAATTACTAGCCATTGTATGGGCAACAAAATACTTCCGGCCTTACTTTTTTGGACACAAGTTCAAAATAGTAACGGACCACAAACCATTACAATGGTCATGAGCCTCAAGGAACCAAATTCACGATTAACCAGGTGGCGACTAAAATTAGGCGAATATGATTTCACCGTCATCTATAAAAAGGGCAAACACAACACCAATGCCGACGCTCTTTCTCGTGTCGAAATCTACAACGAGGAAGTTAGTTTGATGATTACAATCTCAATTGATAGACGACCATCCCTAGCTAACTCTAACACCCTGACAGCACACACCTCTGTTGAAAATCCTATAATTGAAATACCCATCACCGACGAACCACTTAACAAATTTCACCGACAGTTATGCTTAACCGTTGTAGGCGATTTTAAAAAAAACGACTATGGCTACCATGACATTTGTCACCCACACTCGAACATCCGTCCAGCTATCTGAATCTAACCTGGAGGAAGATCTAATTAACGCCATTATGGAGTATGTCAATCCTAAGATCAAAACTGCCCTGTTAATAAATCCACTCCTTGCAATGTACAACATAATCCCTCTGCTGCAAAAATACTTTAAAAGTTCTTCCTTGAAATTGTTATTGGCAAAAAAGGAACTTGAAAACGTAAAGGAATACCTGAGGCAGCAGGAAATTATTCGTCACTACCACGAGGGCAAGACCAACCACCGTGGTATCAACGAGTGCTATCTAGCTTTATCTGAATTATTGGCCTAAAATGCGAGAGCACATAACAAAATTCATAAATGACTGCACAATATGTGGGCAAGCAAAGTACGATAAGAGCCCCATAAACCAGAAGTTCAATATGCCCCCTGCTACCTGACCGTTCGAAATAATACATATGGATAGCTTTTCAGCACAGAATGAAAAAAACGTCACATTCATAGACGCCTTCTCAAAGTATGGTAAAGCATACCTCCTTCGAGATGGGACTGCAGTTAGTATCATACAAGCTTTACTAACTTTCAGCACGCATCATGGCCTACCACTAACCATTATTACAGATCAAGGGACTGAATTCACCAACCAGATGTTCACCGAGTTCTGCAAGGTTCACAAAATAATCCATCACCAAACACTCGCGTACTCGCCTGACGCTATCAGAAATATAGAACGCTTTCATTGCACTATACTGGCACATCTTCGTATTTTGAAACTAAAACACAAAGATGAGCCAGTTGTACATTTGATGTCATATGCTATCATAGCATACAATAGTTCGATCCATTCTTTCACACGATGCAAACCATACGACCTTATATTAGGACACACTGACCCACGAGATCCGACTGACATAGATCTGACTGGACACCTATTGCAACAGTATACAGAGACACATAGAAAACGTATGCAAAAACTATACGAACTAATCAATGATACGTCTCTCGCTAATCGAACCGCGCTTATAGAGAATCGTAATAAAGCCCTTGAGGATGAGGTCGACTATGAACCCGACCAACAAATATTCATCAGTAATCCCTCCGCTAGTAGATATAAACTCGCATCCAGATATAGCCAAGATACCGTCCTAGCTAATTTACCTATCCACATCTATACTTCCAAGATAAAGGGACCTATAGCGAAATCTAGAATAAAGCGCGTCCCTAAAACCGCGAAATTGTTGCAGGATAGGTGTTGCTGTCACTTAGCCTAAAATAGGCGCAGGCGATCAATCTAGAACGACTTGACAACGGACCTGGACTACTGCCCTTAAAACTAGGGCCCATGAAACTCATTACTCATTATCATACGTTCCTGCAGAACATTGAACTAACAGACATAGATAAATATATTAACGAAATACGAATCCAACTTATTAAAGCCACAGACAGACTAGACAATTACACTCGCACTTTATACGAGCTCCAAACGGACAGCTTGAATGCGAAATTAATTAAAGCCTCATCTCATCTACATAGCCTAAAGCCCAATCGATTCAAGAGAAGTTTAATGATGGTCTTGGATCCGTTACAGGAACAGCATTACAGGAAACCTGGACCATATAGTACGATAACGCCCTTAAAACCCTCAATGATAATCAGCAACAGATAGCTATTGAGCAAAATCATCATATAAGCCTTAGCAAAGGTATGAATGAGCATACAAAAATTATTACGAAATTAGTAGAAAACAAAGTACAATTAAATGACAGTCTGCATATTTTACTTGACGCCGATAGGTATAAACAACACAACCTCATAAAATTTGCAAAGTTTTCGCAAGTACTAAATATAATTAGCAATAACGTAGATAGCTTATTAAGCGAATTGAGTAGGTTAGAAAACGCGATAGCTCTTTCCGGTCCAAGCGCATACTCATCATTCCATGTTAGGTACAGAAGTTCTAAGCATTATGATACGCAAACTTAGCGCGCTTTATAATAAAGATCAACTACTAGAATTAGAAATTAGAGAATATTACGACATAATTAAACCATTAGCTTATTATCGTGGAAGTCAAATAGTTTTTGCATTCAAATTTCCCATAACGTCTCCACTAAAATTCCTGTTGTATAAGTTAGTCATTGTACCAAATAGAAGTAAGCAAGCCATCATCCCGTCCTACCCATTCATAGCAATCACTGGGAATTTAATATTCATGCGTACATAGAGGCAGAATGCCCGAAGGTAGCTTCAGAGTATCTCTGCGAAGAAAAACTCAACCAACAAATGAGAACCCATCCAGACTGCATCTGCGATATCATTGGAAGTCAAACACCACACAAATCATGCAACACAATTACTATCAGCCTGACGAAGCCCGCAATGGAAAAGTTAGATGACCGCCGCTACGCTCTCGTGTTCCCGAAACCAACACAAGTACAGTTAATCTGCGAGCAGGAAGAATCCATAACCCTAATCGGAAGCTTCCTAGCTACTATTCCACATAACCGCAAGCTGCGATTAGACGAGTTCACCATCGTCAACATCAACGACCCCACATTAGTGGACAACCAATGAAGATAAGCTGCGTGCCAGATGACATCGAAGTTTCAACCAAGCCACCCCTTCAAATCAGTGCTTTTAACTTGAAGAAGCTGCCCGATATTCAAGATAGAATAGACTCACAGAAGCCAATCCACATTGAACCAACCTCAACCATATACCATACGACCATCCCATTTTATGGTACACTACTGGCCTTATTTGTACTGGGAGCAATAGTATCATACCGAGTCCACGTCCGCCGTAAGAAGCAGATGACAAGCCCAGATGAACCCGTGTACGCTGAGCCGGAAACATCTGAAGCCCGCCGGACGATATTTCATCTCAAAATCTGAAATAGTCGTCGATCTGAGGGGGGAGGTGTTACGCGCATCACTACCAAGTAAATCGCTGACACAATGGCACGAGGCACAACGCGTGCGCATCATCGACCCAGTTGCTACGAGGGGAAACTGCTGACACAGAGCACGAGGCCCGAAGACACCGTCTACGTGACCGAGCCCGCACACTTCGTATCCACTATCGATCGGGTCAACTTAATATTCTTATAATTGTAATTTCTTTATTAAAATAAATTAGTTTGTATTAAAACACCAATTAATCATTTATACATCAATTAAGAGCGCAAATTTTTTGAAAGAAAATGCTTTTTTTTTTTCTTGCTTTGAATTTTTATTAAAAAGTGGTTTTTATTAGGGTTTCCCTAAATTAATTGGTGTCTTTTCGTTAGTGATTTGGTTAAGTGTGGTCGCGTGGCTTCGGGGATAAGTTTTTCGTAGAAGCGCGTATTTGTTGTAAAGTGATTCGAATTGGTGAATTAGAGATTTGGTTATTCGAGATGGCATGGCTACGGCGTTAAGTTTTTCGTGGTAGCGTGCATTCGTTGTTAAGTTTCGTTATTCGTTCGTATTAGTGAACTTACGGGGACGTGTTATTCGGTGTTTAACTTTTTTAAGTCACGTAACACACTCCTTTCTACTACACAAGCGAGGCTCATATGTTGTACCCTATGGCGTTCGTGTTAATTACAAAAAGTGCTAACGAGATCATATTTTTCACAGCTAAATGAATAAAGTCAATATGAAGCAAATGTCGAAGGCTGTACTAATTGCGTTTTTGGGGTTATTGTTGATCGTTTTGATGAAGAGCGCCGCGAATAATTACTGCCTCAGTTTCAACAGCGTGGTAAGGAGCACTGTTATCCTATTGTGTAAATGCGAATGTTTGTGAGTTTGTCATTATTTCGAGCTGCAACGAAACAACAGATTGGCGGTATGATTCTTGTACATAGAGGTACAGTGAAACCCTGGATATATGAAATAACTCTACTAGATACAAACAATGAGCTCCCACTCCGACCTTTGCGTTGAAATACCTCTGTTACTGAGAATAACAAACTTTCATACTTATCGGGACTTTTTAACACCTTTACAGGGTGTAACGGCGAGCATCGGGATGGAAGACTTCTGTGGACGCCGTGTATCGGAAAGAAATGATCAAACTAAAAAACATGCACTTTGTCCAAGCAAGTCATAGGCAATATCCAAAACAAAAATACATTTTCCATACAAAGTTGTAATCAGTTGACGAAAATTTGTATGGAAGATATAGCAGTGTTTGCCCAGTGGTAACTATATATGGAACTAGAGGACGCCTCGCGGTTTCACCCGCGTAGTTCCCGTTCCCGTGGAAATACAGGGATAAAAAGTAACCTATGTCACCCGGGGATAGAGTAGCTTCCCAACGGTGAAAGAATTTCTGAAATCGGTCCAGTAGTTTTGGAGCCTATTCGGAACAAACAAACAAAAAAAATCTTTTCTCTTTATAATATTGTTATAGATAAATACTAAACTACAACAAATATGTAGCTAATTCAAATACCTAACTATCCGGTGAGATAGACCAAAGAAAAATGGTGGTGCGATAGGGCTGGTCTAATGGACTGTATCTGCGGTGCGGAGCAAAACGATTGACAAACGCTTGATGATAGGTAATTCGAGTTGCGGGGGTGCTGGATAACAGAGTACAACCCGAAAATAATTAGGGAAGGAAGCTCAAACTTTTTCTGGAACGCCTGGAACCGCGTGGTCGCGATGTCGGTGCACTGATCACTTCACCAGAGTTCAATGGCAGATGGGCTTCAAATACTGTAATCACAAGTGAAACACAAACACAAACTGTTGATTATAATAGTATTACAGGCGAAAACGCGATAATTCCAAAGTTATCAATATTATTCTCCGGAGCTAATCGACGCCATATGCGAACGCGGTGCGGTTCAAAACGGAAGTGCTTTCGCAAAAATGGCGAGGCGAATCTTCTTATTCACTCGCCAGGTATGTGCGGGAAAGGGTTGGGGTATAGGAAATGGCGGATGTTAATCAAATTTTGAACTTTGGCGCAACCAGTAGGTACCTATCCAACATAGGTTAACCACTGTCTGAACCTTCAGTGCATTCCGGCGTCATGTTAAGTTATTATGTACCATGCTACCTGTAGTTTAATTAAATTATATGTAATACCAGCTTCTGACAGCGACTTCGCCCGCGTGAATGTCGAAAATTATCCCGAGGGAACATATGCCCGGAATAAAAAGTATCCTTTGTGCTATTCCTGACTATAATAAAACTCCACACTACACTACACACACACAAACACACTACACACACACTTATCTTTATAAATGTTTTGTCCTGTAATTATTTAAGTGGTGTACAATAATAGTACATTATGGTACAAGTGTGTAAAGAGAGGTCTTAAGAGAGCCGAGGACGGTAATCATCAATACACACGTGTATCATACGACGACCCTCACCTAACGGCTCGAGTCTCAATGGCGCCTCAGCGGTAATCACCAACATTACACATTTGTACCATAATGTACTATTGTACTATTGAGCACGATCTTTTTTGTATCGAATCTTTTTTAAGAACAAAGCAACACAACCAATTAATTAAAAAAAAAAAATTCTATAACTCACTTGTGAATAATAGTAATGAAAAAGTCACAGTTTGATTACAGGTGTCATTATGTTCCTAATTGCAGTGAAATTAGGGCCACTTTATGAGCAAGGGTGTTAAAAAGTTTATAATAATATAATCTAACTCTGCGCCAAATTTCATCCAGGTTCGTCCAGCCGTTCTGGCGTGAGTACCAAACATACACAGACACACATCCAAACTTTCGCATTTATAAAGATGATATTTTTAACCGACTTCCCAAAAAGGAGGAGGTTCTATGTTTTTTTTTTTGTTTATGTTCACCGATGACTCCGTCAATTGTGGACCGATTTTGAAAGTTCTTTTTCTGTTTGAAAAAGTGTGTTCCGAAATTGGTCCCATTTTAATTTGGTGAAGATCTGATGAAGAACTTCGGAGATATACAACATAACTCTTCAATAAATAACGGCAAATCTCTCGAGATTGCTGCAATCGCATGTCTGTTTGTTGTTTATAACATTTCATAACATAACATCACGCCAGTTCGCTCTTAAGGGGTAAGCAGATCTCTCATTTCACCGGTTATGTTCTAGTTTCATGAAATCTATTCTGGCGAAATAGTTCCCTTACTAACTTGCCTATTAGGTACGTACAACTAAAAAGTGAAAAATAAAAAAACATTTTGCAAAAAAATACTACCGACTTCCAAATACAAACCTCAAAGTGAAAAATTAAGTTATTTTTAACCGACTTCCCAAAAAGGAGGAGGTTTTTCAAAGTGAAAAAAACTTTTTAACAAAAAATCAAACCGACTTCCAAAATAAAACACTTCAAAGTGAAAAATAACTTTCTTGTCCGAAGTCGGTGTCGAGTAACGGAAAACAATGGGTACAAAAGACACATACAGACATTTTTCACTTTGAGGTTTGTATTTGGAAGTCGGTAGTATTTTTTTGCAAAATGTTTTTTTATTTTTCACTTTTTAGTTGTACGTACCTAATAGGCAAGTTAGTAAGGGAACTATTTCGCCAGAATAGATTTCATGAAACTAGAACATAACCGGTGAAATGAGAGATCTGCTTACCCCTTAAGAGCGAACTGGCGTGATGTTATGTTATGAAATGTTATAAACAACAAACAGACATGCGATTGCAGCAATCCCGAGAGATTTGCCGTTATTTATTGAAGAGTTATTAAGCTATCTACGTTATTGCTAATTATATTTAGTACTTGCGAAAACTTTGCAAATTTTATGAGGTTGTGTTGTTTATACCTATCGGCGTCAAGTAAAATATGCAGACTGTCATTTAATTGTACTTTGTTTTCTACTAATTTCGTAATAATTTTTGTATGCTCATTCATACCTTTGCTAAGGCTTATATGATGATTTTGCTCAATAGCTATCTGTTGCTGATTATCATTGAGGGTTTTAAGGGCGTTATCGTACTATATGGTCCAGGTTTCCTGTAATGCTGTTCCTGTAACGGATCCAAGACCATCATTAAACTTCTCTTGAATCGATTGGGCTTTAGGCTATGTAGATGAGATGAGGCTTTAATTAATTTCGCATTCAAGCTGTCCGTTTGGAGCTCGTATAAAGTGCGAGTGTAATTGTCTAGTCTGTCTGTGGCTTTAATAAGTTGGATTCGTATTTCGTTAATATATTTATCTATGTCTGTTAGTTCAATGTTCTGCAGGAACGTATGATAATGAGTAATGAGTTTCATGGGCCCTAGTTTTAAGGGCAGTAGTCCAGGTCCGTTGTCAAGTCGTTCTAGATTGATCGCCTGCGCCTATTTTAGGCTAAGTGACAGCAACACCTATCCTGCAACAATTTCGCGGTTTTAGGGACGCGCTTTATTCTAGATTTCGCTATAGGTCCCTTTATCTTGGAAGTATAGATGTGGATAGGTAAATTAGCTAGGACGGTATCTTGACTATATCTGGATGCGAGTTTATATCTACTAGCGGAGGGATTACTGATGAATATTTGTTGGTCGGGTTCATAGTCGACCTCATCCTCAAGGGCTTTATTACGATTCTCTATAAGCGCGGTTCGATTAGCGAGAGACGTATCATTGATTAGTTCGTATAGTTTTTGCATACGTTTTCTATGTGTCTCTGTATACTGTTGCAATAGGTGTCCAGTCAGATCTATGTCAGTCGGATCTCGTGGGTCAGTGTGTCCTAATATAAGGTCGTATGGTTTGCATCGTGTGAAAGAATGGATCGAACTATTGTATGCTATGATAGCATATGACATCAAATGTACAACTGGCTCATCTTTGTGTTTTAGTTTCAAAATACGAAGATGTGCCAGTATAGTGCAATGAAAGCGTTCTATATTTCTGATAGCGTCAGGCGAGTACGCGAGTGTTTGGTGATGGATTATTTTGTGAACCTTGCAGAACTCGGTGAACATCTGGTTGGTGAATTCAGTCCCTTGATCTGTAATAATGGTTAGTGGTAGGCCATGATGCGTGCTGAAAGTTAGTAAAGCTTGTATGATACTAACTGCAGTCCCATCTCGAAGGAGGTATGCTTTACCATACTTTGAGAAGGCGTCTATGAATGTGACGTTTTTTTCATTCTGTGCTGAAAAGCTATCCATATGTATTATTTCGAACGGTCAGGTAGCAGGGGGCATATTGAACTTCTGGTTTATGGGGCTCTTATCGTACTTTGCTTGCCCACATATTGTGCAGTCATTTATGAATTTTGTTATGTGCTCTCGCATTTTAGGCCAATAATTCAGATAAAGCTAGATAGCACTCGTTGATACCACGGTGGTTGGTCTTGCCCTCGTGGTAGTGACGAATAATTTCCTGCTGCCTCAGGTATTCCTTTACGTTTTCAAGTTCCTTTTTTGCCAATAACAATTTCAAGGAAGAACTTTTAAAGTATTTTTGCAGCAGAGGGATTATGTTGTACATTGCAAGGAGTGGATTTATTAACAGGGCAGTTTTGATCTTAGGATTGACATACTCCATAATGGCGTTAATTAGATCTTCCTCCAGGTTAGATTCAGATAGCTGGACGGATGTTCGAGTGTGGGAGTCAAATGTCTTGGTAGCCATAGTTCGTTTTTTAAAATCGCCTACAATGGTTAAGCATAACTGTCGGTGAAATTTGTTAAGTGGTTCGTCGGTGATGGGTATTTCAAGTATAGGATTTTCCTCAGAGGTGTGTGCTGTCAGGGTGTTAGAGTTAGCTAGGGATGGTGGTCTCTCAATTGAGATTGTAATCATCAAACTAACTTCCTCGTTGTAGATTTCGACACGAGAAAGAGCGTCGGCATTGGTGTTGTGTTTGCCCTTTTTATAGATGACGGTGAAATCATATTCGCCTAATTTTAACCGCCACCAGTGGCCTTAGTGCGAGTTTTTACTCACGCTCACTCGTGATACGTAAACGATCTCTAATGTCAAAATGTATACAAAAAAAGTGGTTTCTCCTTACTGTCACCAGACGGCGCTTATCCAGTTTCAATACAAAATGATGTTTACGTATCACGAGTGAGCGTGTGTAAAAACTCGCACTAAGGCCTCTGGTTAATCGTGAATTTGATTCCTTAAGGCTCATGACCATTGTAATGGTTTGTGGTCTGTTATTATTTTGAACTTGTGTCCAAAAATGTAAGGCCGGAAGTATTTTGTTGCCCATACAATGGCTAGTAATTCCTTTTCTATCGTACTGTAATTTACTTCGCTTTCATTAAGTGTCCGCGACGCATATGCTACGGGTTTATCCGAGCCAATAGAACCTTGTGAGAGTATCGCGCCGATTGCATAATTGGAGACGTCTGTGGTATGAATTATTTGTCAAAGTCTGGGTATTTAAGGATAGGGTCGTTGGTCAGTAGAGTCTTAAATTTCTCAAAGGAGTTAATATAACTAGTCTGAGTCTAAAGTTACCCTTTAACCTTTCTTTAGACATTGGGTGAGAGTTTGCTATACACACACAAAAAATAAAAAAACTTTTTGCAAAAAAATACTACCGACTTCCAAATACAAAAATACAAAGTGAAAAATAACTTAATTTTTTGAAGTCAGTGTCTTTCGTAGGTAACGTAGTGGCACCAATGATCGACACTTTTAGGACATAGTGGGCTTCTTTATAAAATTAAATGTCATTTAGTCATCTTTAAACCAAAAGTAACGATTGAGTACTTACTGTAAGGCATATTCTTGAGATAAGAATAGGGTGTATTATTTTTATTAACTATATACAGACTAGAAATAAAACCAATAAAAGAAAAAGTGTATAAATCTCCAATCATCGACACTGAATCTCCAATAATCAACACCCAGTTATCGACAGTTACCAGTTACCGACACCCAGTTATCGACTACCTATTATCCGTAATGTGCCAGCCCACCACCATGATACCTTAGTCGGTAATGAACTAAAATTAACTATTCACGAAGATTCAAGTTTGCTCAAAAGCAAATTCTCTAAGTCCGAGTCTATAGATTCAAGGTCTACTTGATTGTTTGTATTTGTTATTTTCTTTCTGGTTCTATCTCTTCGTCATACTCAAAATTATAAATAATATCACTTTCAGCGTATAAAATCTCCACATCTGACACTTCTGAAGTCAAACATTCTTGAACTGATTATTTACTTTCTTAATCTTACTTTTATTTATCTTTTCATTTTGTTCTTTTAATGTCTTTTTTCCTCTTCCCTGTCTTGCTCTTTCTTCTTTTTCTTGCGGTTTTTAATTTTTCTCAGTTACTTTTTCTCGTGATATTCTTTCCAAGCTTAACTTGTTACTGTTGGTGGATTTTATTTTCGTTTCATTTCTTTTTATTAGTATCCAAATTTATCGGCCAAAATAAACTCCTCTTGAAAGGAGATGGAACAATCACTCCCAAAACATTTTCCAAAGACTTCTTCTGTGGAGTTGTGTACCTACTGCAGTTCCATGGTACTAATGATAGGTTGTTGAGTTAGGCTATTAATTCCTATTACTATAAGGAAACCAGATGAAGGTTTCGGTGGTGGAAGTGCTTGGTCGATTATTGTATTAACTGTGCCGGTATGATTAGGTTGTGGCATTTGGGGATCTCCTGTTACTTCAGGTGAACCGATCGGTGAAGTTCCAGTATTAAAACAGGTTGTTTAATATTAGGCTTGGTGATATTGTTAGGTTGTTCCATTAGAGGATCTTTAGATAATCGGTCGGTGATACCTCGCCTCAATGTGTTCATGCTCATGTGTGTGACAGGCGTTGTAGGAGCATCCAACGAATTTGAATGATATAACGTTTCTTCGGATCGTATTGGTTTAAGTCGTGGTTTCTTTTTCGGTATGTCTAATTTCACACATAACTATCGATATAAAGGTCCTACAAATGGAAAAACGACCCCGCTCGGAACCCGTTTTGGACGCAATCTTTTCTTATATTTGTGAGAGCTTTTTGCAGCACTGGGGCAAAGTTCTCTTTCCGAAGAATTGTTGCAAGGCTCTCCACTTTCCGTTGTGTCACGGCTTTTTTTCCAATGACCTTTAGTCCATCGGTTGCAGAATATGCTTTATTTGGGTATGAAATTACGAATTTAATACCATTTTACGAGAAAAAAATTATAAAGAATGAATGCACAAAGAATAAGATTGTATGGTCGTTTTCCCCAATTTTTTATCATGGAGCGTAATGGTAGGTACTCCGAAATGTTTCGCAGCAACTGCAATTTATTCGCTATTTTTTACAGTCTCAACGGCTTTTTTTTATATGGTCAGGGGTATAATTTTTTCTCGAATCCATCTGTAATAACCAATTATCGACACATATTTTTACCCAATGATCGACACTGTCGATTACTGGTAGCTGGACTTTTATTAATCTTTTTAAAATATCAACCAAATACGCAAAACAAAAAGAACTATATTCGCTTGTCAAATGAAATATTTTTCAAAAAATTATTATCGACACGTGTCGATGATTGGAAAAGTCAGTTTCTGAAAACCAGTGATCGACACCAACAAATTACTATTATCAAAATAACCTTAAACTTTCGTTATAACAATAATCGATCCTATAGTTCATATAATAACTCGAGAAAAACATCAAATTCGAGTAAATCACATTACATTAGGATAATTAACAAAAAAAATGGACTCACTTCCTTAAGGAATTCTCTAAGAAATTTCGATATTTTCACGATCTCTAGCCGCACTCAGTTCTCACGGTCTCAATTTTGTTTGAAAATGGCGGATTTCGCTCAAATGTCAATGGGAGCCAGTCAAAAGTGTGCTTTATAGGGCACAATGTTTGCTTATTAAGAAATCGGTTGCCTACTCTTATTTTACGGGATCAAAAAAAATTGTGTCGGTTATTGGTTCTTGTCGATCATTGGCGCCACTACGTTACCATTTTTTGCGTTTAAGACACCGACTTCAAAAAATTAAGTTATTTTTCACTTTGTAGTTTTGTATTTGGAAGTCGGTAGTATTTTTTTGCAAAAAGTTTTTTTATTTTTCACTTTTTAGTTGTACGTACCTACCTAATAGGCAAGTTAGTAAGGGAACTATTTCGACAGAATAGATTTCATGAAACTTGAACATAACCGGTGAAATGAGAGATCTGCTTACCCCTTAAGAGCGAACTGGCGTGATGTTATGTTATGAAATGTTATAAACAACAAACAGACATGCGATTGCAGCAATCCCGAGAGATTTGCCGTTATTTATTGAAGAGTTCTGTTGTATATCTCCGAAGTTCTTCATCAGATCTCCACAAAATTAAAATGGGACCAATTTCGGAACATACTTTTTCAAACAAAAAAAAATTTTCAAAATCGGTCAATTGACGAAGATATCGGTGAACAACTTGTTGTCGAATATAGAACCTCCTCATTTTTGGGAAGTCGGTTAAAATCAAAAGATTAATCAACAACACAATCTCTCAATAAATCTTCCTTACTTACACAATATTATACTTAGTCAATATTAAGACTGCGCCGAGCAAAATAATCCAAAACGATCGTCACAGTTATACGGATATAATCAATATTGTTATCATAATTACCATAAAAAATATGTAACAAACACCACAATGAATGTTTTAACGAATCTATTTTGGCAAAAATAAAAAATATTGTCTGTTTAAATAATAAAAATAATTAAAGTTGGACAAAAATCTTAAAATAGCACGGTCGTGTTTTATTGAATTATGATGGTAAACTGATGAATTTTTTAACAAACTTTAATTTATATTAATCTCTAATAGTCATACCACAATTTATAGTTTTAACATTTTCAAAATGTCACTTGGTTATTTTAGTTTTATTTTTTTTCTTAATTAACGCGCTGTTTTGAACCATACGCAAGGCACACCGGTTGACCGGTCAGCAATTCAGTCGTCCACGAGAGCTCGGAGAGTGGTAAAAACGGCAATAAATAGGTAGGAACAATAAATAACACTAATATAAAAATCTTCGGGATTCCTCGTTCCATACAGTAGGCTATGGTTAGGGCCGATGGAGAGGCCTACCACAGATCATTGAATACTACAATACCCGTAAAAACCTGTGAAAGATTACGCCAGTGTGTCGGGCAGTTACGATACTCAAACTTTGGACATGTTTTCCTGCGTTTTGGCGGAATGCCAGAGGAGTAACTAGCGTACGCCCGAGTACTAAGCGTGTTGCCCTCTATGTAACTTCTGCCGGTACCCAGAGCCGTTACTTAGAACTGCTCAAACAAGAACACGACTATGTGTGTGATTAAGTTCTTGAAAGGCATCTCTGGATGTGGCAATATGACTGCTTTTGTTAGCTTTGGTCCTACCTATAAAAATAAATGTATGTATGAATGAATAATAAACTTTCTCTTTCTTTCCTTTGTAGCGACATCTATGCCGAAACATACAAATAAAAACCTCTAAATCCGTCATCGCGCAACCAGTCTTCGGTGCGATTCAAACACATACGACAGTCCGACAGCAACCGTCGGGCAGTTGCCCGGGCCAGACACAATACCCGTAGAGTTGGAGGGTCCTCCCATTTCAATAGAGGTTTGTGGAACGGTGACCCTCGACAATGCGCCAGCGCAGCCTTCGTGCAGCTACTTCAGCGTGACATCATCAACAATGCTTCCTCAAGCTTTCGAACAGCCAATACCATCTTATATTAGCAACTGACTCTCGAGTTAAGTTTTGCGTGCCAGTGGGCCTATACGGGATATATATTATTATGTAGGTAAAAACGAAATATCATCTCAGCCGTGTATAGCCCCCTCCTAAACATAATTTAAAACAAGACGACTACGAGAAATTTTTCGACACCCTGGGAAGCCGGTTCGTGGCTGGTGGTTACTAGAACAAATAATTTAATATTCGTAACCGCATCTGAAAAAGGTTTAACATTTTTCGTATAACCTATCCATATTCAGGGATCTGAAATTTCATATCAATAACACCTCTGCTTGGAGTGAATCTTTATTCGAATAAATAACTGGTCGTTCGAGTCATGATCAATATATCCAAGTCATTCGCACAACCAACGGAAACGGTTCAACGGAAGCAATTCGAGATTTTGATGCATCGAGATAGTGGACTGTCCGTGATTCCCGTTCTTCCCACCGAATTCGTTGCTTAAATAGTAATCGTAGGTACTTACCTACACCATACGGAGTCTATATTTACTATCAATGTCAACATTAGAATAATATAATAAAACTTCTTTTTATTACCCTGCCCAACTCGATAAGTAAGTAATGGGCATATTCAGAAAGCCCGGTCAATATTATTATTCCAATCGTTTTTAGTAAATTGCCTATTCATATTGGGCATAACAAATTGACAATTCTTAATGGGCATAACAAATTGCCTACTCATAATGGCATAACAAATTACCTACTCATATTGGGCATTACAAATTGGTTTGCTTTAGAATTAATGGATAGTTTTCTCAGACCAATGTATGTTATTAACGCATTACTTCAGTAGGAATTGACTCTTGACGGCGTTGTACCTAAATGTAGCCAACGCGCATTTTTAATCCCATAATTAACGCGTAGTTGGACTTTAACACTAACATTAACGTCAACGCAAGTGTAGCTGTAGCATAACTGGTATAAAGCTACACTATTGCTAAGTGTGCGAGTTGTTGCTGCTTTTTTATTTCGAAAATATGCACGGTTCCGGTAGGATGGGTCAGAGTTAAAGCAAAGTGATGCGTCTGCCTATAAGGCCTCGGTCTCGAATTCCGCGGGCAGCGGGGCGGCGGCGGCAGCGGCAGGATCTTATGCGTATCGTCAAATGGACCGGGTCTCGAAAACAGCGGCGCGGCGGGAGCTCTCCCGCGCCGCCGCCGCTGCCGCTCCGCCGCCCGCAAAATTCGAGACCGAGGCCTAAAAGTTTACCTACATAGCGTATTGACCATTTTCTCCAACGCATAAAGCACATATTCAATAAAAACATATATATAATTATGAAAAAAGCACGAAGACGCGCCGGTTCCTGGACCTCCCACAGAATTTAACGTCGCCTTGAATCGACTTTACGTCTATAAAATGTGGTTATATTTATAAATTATTTAAAAAAAAAAAATTCAGAGAAAGAGTCAGTAGGTATGCTATGTAAATTTTTAGAACGACGCGAGTCGCTTCGCTTGGACTCGTGTATCGATGTGGTTAGACGTCCGAGTGTTGATTAAAATAAAAAATATTCATGTTCCATGATCTTTATTAATATACTAAATAACATCTGCGAACGAATTTGCTAAAACATCAATATAATAATATTATGTTTCGAACATAAATCGTTTCATTTTTCAGTTACAACGGAATAACCATATCGCATAGCTTAGCTTCTAGAGCTGAATTAATACAAAGTTAAAACTAAGAATTTACTAATATACATAACGTCATTAAAGATCAAAATATCTTATTTTTTTTATCATCATCCAATTTAGTGTACATGTCGTGGACCAAGTGATTAATATGTGCACTGCGTATAATGCCCGGGCATTATGAATTTAGTCAAGTCAAATCGGGCAATTTAATGAATACTGATTTAATGTTCTATATTTATCACATTGTCTGGCCATTATGAATATTAATACGTAAAGGTTAGTTAATTCGATAATTATGGTTAAAGAATTAGTCCAAGAGCGAGCGAAGCAAGCTCGGCAGCTTAGGGCATCCCGACACGTATAGGTTAGGTTCGAAGGGGATGACCGTCATCTCCTTCATGTTTGGTTACTTTCGACCCTGCAGACAGAAATTGGAGCCCCGTCGACTTTGTTGCTTAAATAGTAATCGTACTTACCTACTACATATTAAAATCACTGTCAATATTAAAATAATTTAATAAAACACATATTTTTATTACCCTACCCAATAAGTGATGGGCATTATAGCCTTGCCAAAATTATTTCAATAGTTTTTATCATATTGCCTACTTAAATTGGGCATTTTTCAAATTGCCCGGGCATTATGAATAATGCCGTATTAATCACTTGGTCCATAAAATATATAACTTGTATGTGTGGTGTATACTGTTAGTATAACATACATACATAAATACATAAAAAAACTCACACCTTCCCCGTGGGGGTAAGCAGAAACTACAGAACGCTACCTGTTACGATCTTTACTCCTTTTGCTTCATCTACGTTCATTCATCTAGTCATACTTGACTTGACTTGACACGAAGTCTAAATAAGTTGGTAGTTTTTTTATATATAATTTTTTTTTTGCGAAATTTTGGGTGATGACAAAAAATATCGAAAGGAGAAAAATCAGACAAAAATCTATGGGAGGTACATAAATAGATTAACCTTTATTGGTGCGTTAAATTAACGTTATTATACATAATAAATACAGCGATACTTATAATAATACCCAAATATAATTAGTCAGGAAACAGGAAATACCTATACTGCGTTGATTACTAAAATTAACTATTTACAATACTATCCTAAGAACCTTAATTAATAATGATACATTACATGTATATTATACTACCAAGAGTACATATATAAGTTAAAAGGTTTAAAAAGAAAGGCGAATGAGATTATTACGGTGCGTGCCACGAAAGATGAGACTTAACAAACCACGTGGTTTGACCTGCGCAGTAGACGATTTTATGGGTCTCTTAGGCTCAGCGCAGACAGAACGGAGGTCGGAGCGCACCGGAGAAGATATTATTAACGCAATTGAAAATAAACTTTAAACTTATTACAATAAAGTGCATAAATGCTTGAACCTGACAAAAAATGCTCGCGCGTCCTCGAAGATAAAGCGATCCGTATAGAACATACCCGAGACCACGCGGGGATTATTCCTCTCTTTCTGCTCTGACCCTTAAGCGGTATGTCTGAGGGCGGGAAGGGATCATTGTTTCATCTTTCGTGGCAAGCACAGCACATTTCTGTGTAAAATGTACCTACAACACGGTCAAAACAACTGTGCACCGCCCGCACGCTTTGCGGGCAGCAAAGCGTTCGTCTTGTGACGTCAGAGTGACGTCACAGCGCCAGGTGCACAATTATTTTAAGCGAGTACTAAAGCCGCTGTCCTAAAGAGAGCTATTACCGAGTAGTTTTGTTCAAGAAGAGCTCACTGCAATTAAATCTGTTCACTAGTTTGGAATTAGAGTAAACTTTCTTTAGATCTCGATGAGACAGCGCCTTATGGCTCAAGGCACATTGACACTGAGTCGATAACAAGTATTTTACCAGTTTACCAACCAGACAACCAGATCACCAAAGTGACGAAGAAAAAAACTTTTATTAATTAAAAAATATTTTTGTAAACAAGATTATATTATATCAAAAATTGCATTGTCACGAGAAACCAACAAATTGAAACACTTGTGTTTGAATTTTTTTTCTCAATCAAACACCGTACAGTGGATCAAAATTATCTTTCATGTTTTAATTACAGAGACAGGTGAAACTAAAAAACAAAAGCTTGTAAAATAATACGAACGCACTCGAAAGTCGAATGCGCCTTTTTTACAATCCTGTTTCATTTGCAATGTATGTATGTAAGTGTGTTCGGGTCAAATCTTGCAACTGAATTTTGAAGCAGTTATCCTCCACCGATTAAGCTGACATTTTGCATACACGTTTAGTTTGGATGACAATGCAAGGTTAGCTAAGTGACGTCATTCTAAATCCAATATAGCGAACGGCCCAATATGGCGGACTAGTAATTTTTTGTGCACTGCCATGATATGGGGATCAAATGAAAGGGTTTGCCGAGAAGAATACGTAAAAATCTTGTTTTAAAAAAAGATTTTTCAATGACCAATTTTATCATCTAGATAGAAAAGTTTGCATTACGCTAAGGAGAATTGTATGTAAATTTTCAGGGTTTCGCTTCGACACTTTGTTAATTTGCCTTAACCTCTTCTCAACTATCATTATTGCAATAAACATTTATTCTTTCACTATTTCACATGTTTTAAGATACCATACATTATTGCTATAAAAAAGTATGTGCATAGACAACATCAATTAACTATAAGGGTTTATTATTCTACAGAAAACCACAATATTTCAATATATTTAATAGATTCATTGTAAATCTAAAATTAAACGGCTTAGGAGTCAGACGTATTTTTTTTTTCATACCCTCCTTGCTGGGAATCATCATGTAGCTCAATGTATATCTGAAGTAGTAGTAGAATATTATTTTGAAATAATAACCTAACTAAAATAATAATAAATATATTTAAATATTATTAGAGAACTAAGTTAAAACCAGTCTATACATTCTTTTTTATATGTCTCAGATGATTACATAGTGATACTAATATAGGTAGAGATAGATTTTCAATATTTTAGTTGTCATAAATGAGACATTTCTTAGGTGTATTTAAATAAATGATCTTCACTCAGTTTTAACATCGTCATCCATGCAGAACTCTGTATCTAAAACCACCTGAAACAAAATAATAAATGCATTATTTTCAGAAGAATCGGTAGTGTAAAGGTACAGTTCCGTGCATAGCCGCCGATCACAGCCGCGCGCGGCTGAAACGGCAATAATCAGAGTATGAGAATGTATGGCCGAATGACAATTCTGGCCAAACTTCAGGGCGGTCTTGAAGTTTGGAGAAGTATAGTTCTCGGCAAACTTCTGAGCCGCGTTTTAGTAAAGTAATTGGTTTAGTCAATCGAAATACGCTAGATTAGCCCGCCGGCACGGTTTCTTCGTATGGGGTGAGGCATCTGTATATGTATGCTAGTAATATATTATCTGTGTTCTTTCTTTGTTTAATTTAAACCTTATGCTGACATTTCAGACATGTCTCTAACGCTTTTAGAGGTTTGAGTAGGGGACCTTCAAAATTTTAGTCCAGCAATGTATGTAAAAAACGGAAGACGCTGCGTTGGAAGGCCTCCTACACTGGATTGACCGATGACCTGGTTAAGGTTGCGAGAATCGGCTGGATGCGAGACGCACGGGACCGGTCGAGGCCTATGCTCAGCAGTGGACATATTTTGGCTGAAATAATGAATGATGAGTGTATGTGTCAAACTCACCCCTTGCATATTAGCGACAGCCCGATCGGTCTCCTTCTCAGAGTCATCACCGCCATCTTCTTCCCCTTCCTCTATGACTTGCATCTGTGCTTCTTCACCTCCATCTAACGACAAAAATAAAATATTTTTTAGATTACAAAAACTTAATATCTCTAGGTCGTATTTTTTTCAGTCTTCTTAACAACTTAAATAATATTTTAGTACAAAAATATGGAGTCCTTTGAATACAAAATGGTTTTAGTTCCACTTTAAGAACAGGTTTTATAAGAAATCGACAAATATTTAGGCTTTTTAATGTACTGTTTTACGTTGATTGTGGTTATAGCAATACTAGTTCTGTGGGTGTTCGTGATATCCTAGTAGCCTAAGATCCGACTGTAGAAATCTACAGGAATCAGCGTTTTCGATAAAGCTTAATTTAAATTAATTATTGATAATTTTATATATACATCTGATCACTTTGAAAACAAAATCCCGTGCCCAAGATGGCCATAGCTGCGTCCGCCCTTTTTGCGTCGACCATAGCCAAATGACTTGTTTGAATTTTTGCCGTCTTTTTTTAATTACAAAAACAAGGGGCTGACAGGTACTAGAGAAACAGTCACCCGATGCTGCGATGCTATTGGTTGATGAGTATGTCGGCGTTAATTTAGCGGGCGAGCCCTGCAAGCTAAATTAGTCCTTACTGTGATCAGATATAGCTTTGGCCGATTGTACATTGCTGCGGGTTGCCTTTCGAAAGTTAGCCCTCAAGTAACTTAAATTAAAAATTACCATTTTCTTTTTACCCGACTGCCGAAGGAGGGTTATTGTAATTTGCCTCTCAAGGATTATGAATGATTTAAACGTTATTTGAAAGAAAGTAATATGTAGAATATTAAATAATATTCATTTAGATTAAGTTTTATCAAAGGATTCTGCAGTCAGATCTTAGGCCAATTATGAATTTATTTAATTTTAATTGATTAAATTTACATAGAAGCTTAGGATTTAGATATTGAAAGAAATCGAGTTGAAATATATATTTTATGATTACTTAATATTTTTTTGTCGCTTTTATAGTTATACGCAAGTTTACGGACAGAAACTTGAATAGTTTTATTAAAGCGTTACTGTACCCACTTAAGAAAAGTAGGAAACATATTTTGAATGTATCCTCTGTTGCGAAATGGGAAAGACATGATAACAAGATTAAGTGTATATTTAATTTTTTTTAAAGATTTTATATTAAAAAAAAATACAAAAATAGTGAGAAACAAATGATTATGCAAATGGCGCCTCCACACGCTCGCTGTTTGCCACAAACAGGGCGAACAGCAAACACGTGCCGAACACTGACCACAAACAACACCCAACAAAAACACGGCATCCACACGCTTGGCGAACATGCTAGTCTATTCCGGATTGACAAACATGGCAGACGACGAACTTGTTGTGGCAGCGATTACTTTCCGGTTTAAACTCCTCATTTTTTTACAATTTAGCTTAGCATACACAAAATGTCACGATTCGTTAATTTGACCACCACTATAAACTCCGTCCGCTGCCCGCAAGCTCGCGCGTACTACTGAACTAAACAAGCGTGTGGATACAATATCACAAACACGTTCGTCGAACACCTTTTGATTTATGCACAAAAACCGACACCGATGCCGAACACGGGGGAACACAAACAAAAACAGCCAAACACAATCAAACACCCATCCACACGTTCGTATTCGTTGTTTGCTGTTCGCCATTGTTCGGCAAGCGTGTGGAGGCGGCATTAGACATTCGGACAGGTGAAACTAGATAAGAAAACACTTTTCACGCGTCTTTTAATAAATACTTGAATGTTGTTTCTTACCGTAAGTTAAAATCTCACCTTCAGACGCGGCGTGTATGAGCTGCAGCGTGCCGTCCACGATCTGTCCGGAGATGACTCCAGACAGACCGGACACGTTGATCTGCTGGCGCATCTTCTTGGCCTCTAGCTCCAGCTGCTGCTTGATGTACACATCTTTGTGGTGCACCTTGTTGTGGTACTTTAAGTGGTGCGCTTTGGTGAATTTCTTGTTGCATGGAGTGCAACTGTGGGGAGAGAAATTGATATTAATCGTGATTTATTTTCAATATTCCCACCACTATATTTTAATTGCTACCACTATTTGTCGTTGTAATATGCATAAAGAGGCCCTGAAGGAGAACCTGAGTACTCAGACAACCTAGAACAAAGCTCTCTGGTGCAAAACGTACAAGGAGACCCGCGTGCTTATTACGTAAGGAACAGCAAGCAGCAATAATTGTGCAATTATCGCGCGATCAAGTTAATGACCTGGCTACTGAGGCCTTTAAAATAAGTTTTTTTTTGATAGTCACTTTTAACAGAAGCTATTATACCTGTCCAAAAATTTATAAAATTTATCTTTGACTAAGTAACCAGCTTATGAAAATGCTATCACTTCGTGGACGCTGGTTTTTTTTACTTATATTTTAATTGATTTAGCTTCAATATTCCGATAATTTTATATTTTGCTGACTGAAAGTTTTTGTGTAACAGTAAATATGGCAGTGAATATTAGATATTTTCATTTTATTTACATAATATAATTATTAATTTGAAAAAATGGATTACTAAAATGCCAATATGAAAAATTGATTAAAATTTCGTGTAATAGTCGATTGTTATAAGAAATCGATTCGATGTCGCATTAGGACATAACTAAATGAACATCATCATCTCGTATTTGAAATATGAAACGTAAAATAGATCGTTGAACACACTGGTTTTCCAAATTACTTTAGACATTGGCAGAATAATCGACATCGATGCTTGCCATATAAAAATAAGAATATTTTAGAAGATGCTTATTGCGAACATAACAGATTATAATGTGTTTGTATTTATTTGGCAGTAAACATACCTAGCGTGTCAGCCTTTTTGGTAAGCTTCGCTGAGGAAGCGAACACTACAATAAAAATTTCACCACCACTTTACCGAGATCACTCGGTTTCAATGATTCTATTAAGGGCCTACATACGCTTTAGTGCCGTAAAACGGTAACTTTCTAAAGCATACTCCTCAGTTACAGCTAGGTTAAAAGGTTTGAAAAAAATATATATTTATTATTGATTCATGTACATAATTTGGAACACAAGGTTTTTTCGTGTAACTAATAGTTTTGCTTTAAAAAAATTTAACAACACGATATTTTTTCGCAACTTTTGGAAACTCCTCCATAACGACTTGGATGTTTAAAAATATTTTTATACAGAAAAATTGATGGCTGGAATTACTTCATACCTAACATAGCATATGTAAATCAAATAATATTTTGCAAACAAAACTGTTCAAAAGGAGGTTCAATTTTGATATTTTGGCATCGAGCGGGCGCACGGCCAGTACTGCGTTACATTGGGGCGTATATATCACCTTAATTTATCAGTTGCGTAAAAATTTGAAACACAAAACTACACCAATATTTGTCATTACAATATTCACTAGGAATTATTTTGCAGATAGTTAAAGTAGCCACAAAATAAGACACGAAAAAATGCCGCCAAAAACTCAAAATCTTCTGTACCTACTCAGCCATCAGCGAGCGATTGGCAATCGACCAACAACAAGGGAAAAAGTAATCGCAATTTGACAGCCACATTGCTCGCCGATGGTTGTCGCTCTGCTGTCAAAAACCATGCGTAATACGAAATGATAGCGATCACCTTGCGATAAATGCATATTTTATTTACCAGATTTTTGTTAGCAGTGCTGTCGTAAAATTATTATGGTGTGGCTATCGCTCATACATAATGCGGATTCGCGATTGAAGAGCAATTATTTCGCAAAAAAATGCCTGCCGATTTTTTGACGTAAAGCGATAATCGCGCGATCTCTGCGCAATTATTGCTGATTGCTGTTTCATACGTAATAAGCCTGCTGACATCAGCTGCAATAATATTTTCAGACAAGGATATCGTCCCTCTTATTATAATGTTTTCTTGTTGAGATAGGCTCGTGCTTGACCATTATCTCACCTAATGGTAAGCGATGATATGGTCTTGAAATTAAATTATGATTAGACATCTGTTTAGACCTGGAAAGAGGCGGCATTTAAGGGAGCTGCTTTTATGCAGTCAGTAGATGACCAAGGGTTTAACTGTTCTTAACTCAAGCTGGTCCTGTACAGCGAATATAGTGATACTTACGAGTACTTCTTCTCCCCAGTATGAGTCAGCATATGGTTGGCCAGCACATAGGAGTATGTGAACGACTTGCCGCACAGCGAGCACTGGTAGGGACGGACTCCCATGTGTAACCTGTGTAGAGCATAATGAACGATTACTAAAAGTTAGGTTAGACGATGTTTTATAAGGGAATAAATATAATGACCACCAAAAATAACTTTGTGACCATAACCTCTATTACCTAAAATTGTACTATGAAACCAAATTTAGTAAATGACCACCAAATTTTAATAGCAAATTAATTTTGTGAAATAGGTTATTTTGACCGGGTGAAATAGGTTAGGTTAGGTTAGAACAGTGAACAACCGCGCGCGAGCCGAGCGAGCGAAGCGAGCGGTGCCGCGGCAGCGGCCGGCGAGCGCTACTTCCAAGTTGCTCGCAGAATGTTTTATTTTTTTGTGGTCATTAACTATTTTTGGATTAAACAATCATAATTTGGAGTTGGTTGTTTTAAGTTGGATCTCAAGTTGTAAATTTTTGGTTCTAATTTCACTCTAAAATGGGGATTTAATTTTGGTGATCATTTATTATTTTTGGCAATATAAAGTAATTTTTTGCTGTTACATTTTACTAGATCTGGTGGTAAGTTAAACATAAGCCGTTTTATAAGACTCATGAATAAGTCTTGGTCAGAGAGTAATTTTCAATTCAACTAAGCCTGTCAGAGTCCTCTGTTAAACATAGGCCTCTCCCGAGCTGCGCTAATCCGGTCCTTCGGTGTCCGCATCCACTCTGTCACACTACCTTTTTATAATCTTCGATCCGGCTAGCTCTGGTAATTTTAAGGACTTTAAAAAAAAAAGATGCATGGAGATTTCAGATTGAAAGCATTTAAAATTGGCTTATACAATTTTTTTGCCATGGAAAAATCTAGAATTTACTTCTTTAAATTATTTGCTTTTTAGGGTTCCGTACCTCAAAAGGTAAAAAAGGAACCCTTATAAGATCAGTCTCTTGTCTGTCTGTCCGTGTGTCACCACCGATTTTCTCAGGAATGGGTGGACCTAGCAAGTTGAAATTTATACCAGATACCGAGGTCTATAGTCCCTATTAGGAGTATAAAATGAAGGTCCTGAGTCGACACGATAAAAAGATATGGGCAAATTTAGATTTTGGCGAAAACTTGTATCAAAATTTACCTTAATAGAAAAAATTCAAAAATTTTGAATATTTTTATGTAAATTTGGTACTAAGTTTTCGCGAAAATCCAATTTTGCCTATACCTTTAAAACTTAGCCACCAATAAACGTAATACCAATTTTATTATGGCGGTATAATGGGTAGGTACGGAACCCTCGGCGCACAAGTTCGACTCGCACTTGACCGGTTTTTTTGTTTGAGAATGATTCCCTTAACTATTGCATTTACTAATATCAATATTGAATTGGTCTGTAAAAGTTAAATAACACAAAACCTCGTCCACCTACCTTTTCTGAAGAAGTTTGACCTTTTCTTCACCAAAGCACCAGTATCCAGTAGTAACATCGTAATAACTCCTGGACACCTCACACATCTTTGTACCTTAAGCCTAAGTCATAAAGCCCAAAATAGCATACCTCTCATGTTTCTGCCTCGTCCCATAATCGCCGAACCTTCGGTCGCAGATCCTGCACTTGTACGGTCGCTCGCCGGTATGACGCTGCATATGACGTTTCAATGCCTCCCGCATCACACAGGCGAAACCGCAGACGCTAAGTTATTGGATAATAGAACTTGTACCACTGTCGTTAAGGTAGAAAATGGTGTTTCTACCTTGTTGTTCACCTACCATGTATTCGTCGAATAACTGCATACGCTGTTTCAAGTTTTGGTTTTATGTTTTAGATGGGTTAGGTGTGTTGGGACTGTTTGATTGTTTGTTGTATTGTGGTGGCGTGAATAAGCTATTTTACGCCTAAACAGTTATATTTCGATGTCCAACTATTCAAATAAAGGAAAGCTTTGAATTGTAAATTGTAGTTTAAATTTCTCTATACAAAGTTTCTGGTTTCAATTCAAGGTTGAGATTGAAAAGAACTCAAGTGTCTAGAATTAGATAAAGAAAATTCCAGATAAAGAAGCACCAGCAAGGCTGTTCAAATCCTCCGGATATGAATTCGAGGACCTCGAAAGAGTCAATTTTGACAAATTCAAGAAACCGGATAGATGACAACCCTTGTCATGAAGAAAAAGACGAAAGCTGATGATACGAACTAATTTGTTCGACTGAATAAAAAATATTTAATATACTGTGATTTTTAATTTCGTCGTCTAAACTGACATTTGGGGGGTTGTCACTTTATCGTTACATAAAAATAGTGTCGTCGTTTCGAAAGTTGGTCGAAAATCGAAGTAAATCAAAAATGGAACTATTTAAAAAAAAAAAGACATTTGTTAAGAAACTAGCAGCCCTTATTTAGTTTCTACTCATTTATGTCAGAATTCAATTTATCGATGGCATTTATTTTATTGTTGATTTCATATTTAAGACAAAAAAAGTTTATGTAATATGTGTATGAATACCGTTATACTTAAATATATTACGTTTATATTCATAAAACATTTGTTTACACTAATTAGTAAAAATTAAATTGAGGAGTCGGTTAGTCATGTCACATCGATTTGATGAATTACTTATGATTGAACCTTACCTACAACGATATGCTCCGCGCTTGCAACTTTTGAAAAAACTTATATTTTTTTCATCGGCAGCTGTTAGGTTAGTCTACGAAATTAAAAACCACAGTATAAATATACAGTGTGGCTACACTTGGGGTATGCCTATGTCCAGCAATGGACGTCTTTCAGCTGAAATGACGATGAAGATGATGAAATATTTCAAATAAATCCTTTATGATGAGAACTTCCACCACTAAAACCTACTCCCAAACAGTTCCACCCACACTCCCCTTGCCACAATAACACTCGCCTCTCATGTTTCTGCCGACTGCCGAAGTCCCCGAAGCGGCGGTCGCACACACGACACTTGTAGGGCCGCACGCCCGTGTGCCGCATCATGTGGCGACGCAACTCCATGTTCAGAACGCACGCGTACCCGCAAACGCTGCGTACAAAATGCAGCAGGTCAGTCATCATACCGATTGTTACATCAGATTTTGAGTTTTAATACTGCAGTTATAAGACTGGGATTGGCTTGAATATTTGGGGCAGTAATACATTGATAATATGCCTCGTTATACCGGACCTTTGATGATGTGTTGGGTCAGTCATCAAACCGATTGTATACGTTACAGATTTTGAGTTCTAATACTGAAGTTATAAGGCTGGCATTTGCTTGAATATTTGGGACAGAACTACATTGATAATACATTACGTGACCGAATCTTTAGTGGTGTGTCGGGTCAGTCATCAAACCGATTGTATACGTTATACATTTTGAGTTTTAATACTTAAGTTATAAGACTGGGATTGGCTTGAATATTTGGGGTAGAACTACATTGATATGCCTCGTTACACCGAACCATTTTTTATGTGACGTGATTTTAAAATTAAGTTGAAATGTGGTCTTATAATATCTTAATTTGCGAAGAAGATATAACTATAAACACTTTCTGAAAGAAATTTAATTTTTGCCTATGTTTTAAATTATACAATCAAGTTTGGATGTTTTTGTTTAGTGTTTTCTAGTGTGACCAGACCAGACCAGTAATATTATCACGATATTCATTTTCTGTTTGAATATAGTGACTGCAGAGATGGAACAATCTGTTTAGTATACAATCTACAACACGTCTGGACTGACAATATTATTTTTTGTTATTATTGATAGTCTCGCGCTTGATTACTATCTCACCTGATGGTAAGCGACGACGTGGTCGGTGGTGAAGCACGCTTGCCTAAAGGTACTACCTAACATATTCACTCTTACTTAAAAGACCCCAGATAACGGGAAATACTAACTCCGGAAGGGAATATATATAGTATAGAAAAAATTCAACAAAATATATTAAATTAAACAAAACGGGTGCGGGTGCGTTCTTTCATGTGTACAATTACCCTTGATATTTTAGATTGATTTATATTGTTTGTGTAGATATATAATTTTGTTACTTGAAACAGCGTATGCTAAAACGATCGATAGAACATGGGCGCAGGTATAACATACAAGTTGAGTTTTCAAGTAGGTGTGAATGGCCAAAGCCGAAACTATGACACTCAAAGAAGTCTTGGTCCTGATTTTGATTTCCAAAAATAAAGGAGTTAAATTCCTTGCTAGGAATATTGCTATTTAAAAAAGCCAATGATTTATTTGACAATTCAGAAGTACCTCTAAGGTTTATTTGAAATAAAGTATTTGATTTTGATCAAAAGTATTCAGAGAAACTTCTTCAAGTGTTTTTTGCTATTCCTCATAGTTTTGGGTTTGGCCATCCACGCCCACTTGAAAACCTCAACGTATATAATTTAGGTATAAATAAATGTTTTATTTTAGAATAGAATGCTGAAGTAAAATCCAAATAAAAAGGAAACCACCCGCACCCATAATTCGTAAAATACATGAATGTGAACAAAGTTATTTACTAACACGAGAATGGATAAAAAAGATAAAATAAATTACTAATTTAAACTGTCACAGAAGATATTTTAGTCATAGGACATGATTGCCTTTAGGCGCGATTGGTCCAATTAACCATAATTGTACTAACCGCGAATTGGACTAACCGCGTATTGGACCAAACGCGAATTGGACCAACCGCGAATTGGACCAACCGCGAATTGGACCAACCGCGAATTGGACCAATCACGCATAAAGGCATGATTGGCATCTGTTTTTTATTTAATTTATATCTTTATTTTTCCCTAAATTGTAGGCATTCTTTAAAAAAAGAACTGTATAAATTACTGTTTATCCAAAATGAAAATTAATGAAATCGTTATTTTTGACAACAAAAGTTGTACATACCTGCAAACAAACGGCTTGATCCCCAAATGCCGTCGAATATGCGCTTGTAGTGACGCATTGGACGTAAAGGAAGCGCCACAAGTCTCACAGGTGTGTCTGAAAAATAAAAATTCAGTATATAATGAATATCCTGGTGGCCCACTGGCTAAGACCTCGTCTCTCGTGCTTGAGGTCCTGCGTTTGAATCAGAGCAAGTACCAATGTGACTTTTTCGTTTATTATCTTTCTAAGTTTAACTTTTACATCACTGACATCGGTGAAGAAAAACATCTTTAAAATCGCCAACCCGTTTTGAGCAAGAGTGGTTATCAATACCCATGTCTTCTCTGTATCGACTGGGACAGTTACAGTCTATTATTATTAGTATGGCAAGAATAATTCAACATGACATTTGGGCTGGAAATGTCTGAACCCGTAAAAAACAAGATGGGTGTCCTGCAGGCTTACATTGACTTGATAAAACTATGATGGTTCCACTGTGAGAGAGACGGAAGCTATAAGGAAGAAAAGAGCACTCGACGACAACATAGGAGATGGTGGGTTGACTTGCCGGGCGAGCACGGCCTCTGTGATAGGCTTGAGTCACGCATTTTCAATGTTTTTGCTCCCAAGCTGTGATAAAAATGGTGACTCAAGCCTGTCACAGTAGTCCGTGCTCGCCCGGCTGGATGTCTTCCTTGACAAAATGTGGTAAATACATTTTCTCAAAGAATATTCTTGCTTGTCTAGCTAAAGTCTGCGCCAGATAGCAAAAAAAATAGTAATTGATCCGACTTGTACGTAACGTAACTTGAAAACATGTTTTTTTGTTTATTGAGATATTTTAGTCTCTTATGAAAGGTATATGCGTAGAACTATTTGATCCGTTTAAATCATGTAAATCGTCTGAATGCCAAGTGAAAGGGTCACGGACGCCCCTTACCGCGATACGTTTGTTTTGATCGTGTTAGCGACACTGGCTTTACATTTTTTTCGTATTGTTTTGAAATTTTGGAATACATTGGTAGACAGGTTTTAACGATTTTTATGTTTTTTGTTATCTGGCAGTGACTTTAAGCAATTCAATAAGTTCAAAATTTTTAAAAGAAACAGTAAAGATGAGTATTTTGTTCGACAACAAATAACTTTTTTATAGTTCAGAGGCATTATCCACAATATACTCACGTCTTCTCGTAAGTGTACTTCTTCTTCTTATTTGTGTACTTCTTCTTAGGCTTGGGGTTCAGGATATGTTCCGGAATAGGCTCCGAGAAAGCCAGGATAGTCTCCTTTAGGAGAACATCTTCTCCATCTTCTGTTTTGTGCTTGGACTTCTGCTCTTGAGTGTGCTTGCGTGGCCTGCCGCGCTTACGAGGTGGTGGCTCCTACAATGTATAATTTAACTTGAAGAAAACTGAACATAATGGAAATTTAAACAAGATGGTTATAAAAAGTATCATAATTACCATCCCCTTAATTTCAGGCTCAGATTCATGTTCTTCTCCTGCAGGCTCAAAGTCAGGATCATCGTCAGCATCGAATCCTGAAAGCATAAGAAAAATAAAAATAATTAAAAATTAAATAAACATGATAAGAATGTTAGCACAAGTAGAAGAAACAATTTAAAAAAAAAGAAAATAAAGTGTGATAATGAAGTTCAAAAGAAAAGTCAAATGGACTCCCTATTAAATAGTTAGGTTCCTTAAAAGATCAGTCTTTTAAACAACATAACCAAATAATAGTAAGATATATGAAAATAGGCATTTCGACATTAGGTATAATGTACAACAGCAACTGACTTCTCTAATATCACCATTAAGAATTTTATGAATAAATATAATATGGTGAACATATTGATCACTTAGTAGTCTCCAAAGACAGATTTGATCAGATTAGCCAGATTTAATATTATTTTGAGCCTCAAAAAATTAAAAAGGAATATTAAAAGTAGTATTTATTGATCATAGTTACATCAGAATGGGACCTACTGTAGGTGGTGTTTTGATATTTCTTCCACCCTATGGGAAAAAGGGTGTGAGTTTATTAGTATGTAAATATTTTGCCATACAATATGCCCAATGTAAAAACACCATAAAACAAAACAGAAAAGACATTACCAATGTTAAACTGGTGACCCTCACCGTGACCGAATGCGTCATCATCCTCGTCATGGTCAATAAGCTCTTGCTTAATTTCCAGTGTACCACTCTCGAGGAGCGTAGTTAGGGCTTGCGGTTCCTTCTCCTGGTTCTTGGGCTTCTTGCGTTGGTAAGGTGACAGTTCTGAAATATGGATATGTCTCTTAATTTTGTAAACAACAGTTGTTGTGTACCAACACACTTATTACATTTTAAATCATTTTTAATAGTTAATCTTGGACAAACAGTGAAGGAAATCATCATGAGGAAACCTGGACTTAAATTTAACACTAGCTGTCCCACACGGCTTCGCTCCCGTCAACTGGCTACCTACCTACCCGACCACACATATAGTTCTCGCCAAACTTATTGGCTGCCCTGAAGTTGGTTTACCGGATGCGCGAGGCACGAAACGGAGGTTTTTTTTTTTTTTATACTTTCTACTGGGCTACCATCGTAGCCAACTTCAGGGCAGCCAATAAGTTGGGCGAGAACTATACATAAATGTTGCGTAACTTTAACTGCTTACACAGCACACGCAACGGAAGCTCTCAAAAAGGAATAATTTTTCCCGTTTTTGCAATATTTTTCATTTATGCACTGCTCCTATTGATAGTAGCGTGACGATATATAGCCTATAACCTTCCTCGATAAATGGACTATCCAACACAAAAAGAATTTCTCAATTCCAATAAGTAGTTCCTGAGATTAGCGCGTTCAAACAAACAAACTCTTCAGCTATATTATATTAGTAAAGGTAAGTTTGAAATCGGAGATGCCACGAGCAATCATGCATTAACCTTTTCAGTGTCTAAAATGTGGATCTATGTGACACACAATGGCTTATAATTTGTTTCAGTAATTATGGCACGCAACTGGTATGCCATGGTTTGAGCAAGCATGGTGATTAGTACTCCTGCAATCTCTGTATGTGGGTCTCTTACCTGTCTCTTTGCCTTGCAGCATGACAGTTAGAAGCTGATATTATTAGTTATTTATGAGGGTTAGTGACTACATCATTTTTAACTTCTAACAGACAAATGATGCTGGGGAGTATGTTTAATTTGTTGCTCCACTTCTTTCTAACCAAACAATAGGAAGTGAAGAAGAACAAGTATTTAGGAAAACAATCTTTTGATAATTGTCATTGATTTTTAGCCTAATTTGAGTTTATGATTGATGATTCAAAAAAAGGGGGAGGTTCGTTAACAACAAACTTTTATAAAATCATAATTTATGATTATAGTTCTCGCCAAATCTCTTGACCGCCCTGAAGTTGGATTTACGATGTGGGACACGCGGCACGGTGCTGTTTTTGTATGAGATTCACTATTGCGCAGCCATTGTAGCACACTTCAGGACGGCCATGAAGATTGATGAGGGATGTTAAACTTACATCACAGTCAATGAATTGTTTACAAAATATTCACTATGATGTCTTATGGATGTTTATACTTTCTTTCACTTCTCTACAACTCTATTCACTTTCAACACAAAGAAAAAAAACTGACATACCAATCTGTCCCTGCTCATTTGGATACTTCCGAGGCCGTCCTCTCTTTCTCGGCCCCGGAGCTTTAGTAACCACCGCACTGCTTGGAGTCTTGACCAGTGTGCGGGTCCACTGACCCTGAGGGTCATGTTCCACTGGTAGCTCATACTGTAGTAGTAGACCATTCTCTTGTTTGATGGTGATGGTTTCTGTATCTGTAGCTGGTGTAAACTTATTAGTTTGAGGTTATCAAGTGATATAATGATTTTGGACTCGAATTTTCTGAGTGCAGCTTTCAAGATTGTAATAATTATAGGTCGAATTTATTTATTGACAGAGAGAATTAATTTTTAACACATTAATGCAGCGCCTGTCACACGCTGAATAAATATTGTGGCGGGAACTAATGGGTAAATTATAAACACATAATTTAAGCAAGCCATAAACACTAACCTTTGGACGCACTGCCTCCTGCTGAAACAACTTCCGAACTCTTCTTGAATTCCTCCAAACATTCTTTCAGTGTATCGTTGGAAGTTATACACTGTTGCTTGAATTGATATGCGTAAGTTAGCCGATCTACGCAATTCAAGCATATTAGCGTTGGCAAACTATCATTTTTCGACACCTAAAATGTAAAACACCACATTAATATTTTAATTTCTTTCAAGTTAAATAATAACATCAATATTTTTAACTTCTGGGATGTCAGGAAAAAATCCGAAATCTGCTACAAATAAACCAATATAGCAACATTATTGTAGTAAAAAATCAAATAGGGTGGCCATCGCAACCATTTTGGTGTGGTAATTTTTACATACCTCTACGCCACAGCAGAAGGTGTACTTGTCACCAAGTTGTTCATTATTTTCGTCCCAATCAAAGAGGGAAACCATGTCCCCGGTTTCTAGGCATACTCGACACGTTAATTGCCAATCCATTTTGTCACATACAGGACGCAATAGCTTCAAGATAATGTTATAAACTCAACAAAATGCAGCGTTTTCACACACCGGAAGTTTGACCATTTGACAGTAATGCCAACATGACGTAGTTATATTTCTGTCAAAGCGCGGCAAAGGTTCGCTTCCTTCTGCCTATATGATTGTCAACCAATTAACTTTCGGTTTGACTTGTTATCCCAATTTTATAATATAATTATACTTTTTACTATTTTAAAGAGTATAATAAAAAATAAAAAAAATTGTCTAAATCATAAAATAATCGATTGACTTACGACCTGGACCGCACCAAAAAGTGATAATGCCAACTTACTAAAACTAATTGATATTCTTATTCTGCCCCTTCCCCTTTTAATAAACGTCAAATCTGTGCAAAATACAACAATAATAAACACGATGAAATTAAATCAAAACGTATTGAACGTGTAATAAATCAGGCCAAAATGGAATTATTTAGATCAGAGTCGTTTTACATATTCGTTAGAAATGAATCAAGTTTATGGTGGAACAGGATAACGGGGGCATTTTCAGTCCGATCGGGTGAATATTATAAATCTATAAATTTTTGGCAACTGCAGTGATATTTGACCTAGTTTTTCTGAAAAACATGATGCAGACTAATTAACTTAACGTTATAAAGTTACAATTCTCGCCTTTCAGGTGTTATTATTGCTTATTATTGGAATTAATATGACTCTTAAATTCTGATGGTAATCCTTTGTTTTAGCATGGGATCTCTCTGATATAGAAGACATAGAATGCCTGGGCATCACAGACGGGATAATAGGCAAGGTAGAGCACACCAGCATATTCGAACCACGTCTAATGATAATAAGAGAGAGTGCTCCTGTGGGGACAATATATTTTCACCACTCAATTAATAAAATCAAGTCAGTATGCTTTTTGAATATGGGACCTGTGAATCAAGAGATAGATCTGGTTGCTTGTACAAAACATGGATCAATAAGTGCCGTGGCAAGTTCAAACAAGTCTTTGAATAAAAAGATGGGGGCGAGGCTGTTTGAGAACTCAGCATTCTTGAACAAAACTGTTGGCGCTGTGAAGAACGTCAGTAACACCATCAAGACGACCACACAGCAAGCTGCCACTCAGGTATGCGCTAATCTGTATTATTATGTAACATAGTGTACAGCCGTCAGTGGGTCGTCTTATAAGTACTGACTCATTAACCAGGACACCAACTTGTTCATCATCATCAACATGTTTGATTAATAATTTAATAACACCCTGTTACTGCCCCACTGTAGGGCTAAGGTATCTTCTCATACAGAGAAGGCACAAGCATTATTTGCCATCCTGCCTTGAGCGAGCATAGTTTATAACAATATTTGTAAATTTATTCAAACAAAAATAAATTTACAAATATATAGTCTTTTTCATAAACTACCAAGTTTAAATTAGACATCAATAGGTTGTTTAAATCCAGTATTGAGTCATAGAAGGAAAGGTTATTAATCATTCTGATTCCCTACATAGCTATATTTGGAGTTTTGAAACTATAATAGCTTTGCACAGAGTAAGGGCCGATTTCACCAATGAAACGAATCGCAATTAGCTCAACTAAACTCAGATTATGGAAATACAGCATTCTGATTATTTAAGTATTTTCCGTTTCCGTAAGTGTGACCATGGCATCAACAGTGGGTCCTATCAGAATATCAGCGCGGCATTATTTTATTTTTTGGATATCGCTGCACATGCTGAGATAGGAGCCTTTTTGGTCTCGCACAGGGTTTTATTTTTTTATTATTGTTTAATTTTATGCTTAATTCTCGTGTCTCCTGTACGGGTCCCAAATAAATATTTTTTCTTTCTTTCTTTCTGATAGGTAGTTTCTTAGTTGATTAGTTTAATTGGTAGTAAATTGGCCCTTAGTAATAAACAAGGCACACATGAGTGTAAACGTGGGCAGTGGACACTATATCTAGAAGGACGTACACCAATCTTATTGGTAATGTTCTTAAGGAAGACCAGGTGTGCAGTATTTATAACCGTTGTGCGTGTATGACTAGATATATAAATGTAAATATAGCAATACGGGTATATAACGATCATAGCAGGTAGCATTCTGTAGTTTCTGCCTGGAAAAATATTTAATAATAATTTGTTTGTGCAGTTTTTAGGAAAATATGCAATAATAAATCAGCTAATAGTTATTTATTTGGACTTGTGGTAAAATAGAGGGAAACCAATAATTTTTTGTAATTGATCGGCATAATCTGCAATTTACTCTATCTTGTCATATTTTCTCAACCTACATTGCCCCACTGATGGTCTTCCCCATGACCTTTCATTCTTCCAGGCGGGCGAGCATGGCTTTCTGAGACAGGCTTGACTCACACATTTTTATTACAGTTTGGGGGCAAAAACCGTGATAAAATGTGTGACTCAGCCTATCACCGAGGCCTTTCTCACCCTGCACTTGTTTCGCCTTCTCTGGCCAATCTCCTGAAAATGCCTCCCAAATGTTTTATTAATAATGCTAGTGTTTTCTATACCTCTCTTGTCAATTTGAGTATTTTTAAATTTTTTATCATTAGTTATTCAATCAGAATTCAAAGGATGAATGGGTTTATATGAATCTAAGGAAATAGTTTAGTAGTATTTATCCAGGTATTAAGTTCCTGTGGCATAATGTCCTACCTGCATGCAGGCTAAGCAGCTGACGAAAACTAGGTACAGTTCAATTCAAACTTTATGAAGATTTGGAACACTTCACGATTTGCTGCACAGTACCAATTTTATATGACTGCTTGGGTTAGGGGTTGGCGCTGCACAGCAAGTAGTGCATTTCACAGCTGCCATAAAGTTTGAATTGCCCTTGAAATCTTAAAACAAATATCAAATGTGCCATGGTTAATTAAGAACACAGCAAGAAATAAGGTTGTGTTCTAGAAATACAAGTCCAGCCTGCAGAGACACCCCAATCAATTGGTGGCTCAACTCACAATACCAGTAGGCTTGTCGAAAAAATATCGATACATCGATATATCGATATTTTTGATTCGATATATCGATATTTTTTGCCGATATATTTTCATCCGATACATCGATATATCGATACAAAATATTCAATATCGAAAAACGTATCAAAAACGATATATTTTTCAATTTTAATTTATTAGCAGAATATTTAACAGAATTCAAAACCGTAACAGATAGGAACGAACGGAAAATTACTGTATTGATACAATGTTTTGTGAGAGCAGTGGTGGCCCAATGATATCGGCCGCGACTTACAAGTTGTAGGTCGTGGGTTCGAACCCAGGCAGGCGCTTTACTTTTTGTAAATTATTTCATCACCACTGCTCTCAAAAACGGTAAGGAAAACATCGTGAGGAAACCGTCATGTCACCCGCACTGGGCCCGTGGATTATGGCCCATCCCCTCTCACAGAGAGGCCTGTGTCCCAGCAGTGGGAACATTAATAGGCTGATGATGTGTGATGTGATTATGTTTTGTTAGTGTTCCGTATGTGTGTATGTGGCGGCCGCGGAGGCAGTCACTCGTTACTCACTTTCAAATGTGAGTTCTTTTGCGTTGTGTGTGTGTGGTGCGTGTCATCTTCTAATATTTTTAGAAGATTGCTATTTAGTTTTTGTTATTTTCAAATTTTGCCTATTAAACGGGAATAACGATTAAAATACCTTTGTTAATATTAAGATTCTCATACATTAAAATAATGTACATTTTGTATAAAAATTTCTACTTCCAACAAAAAAACAAAAAAAAAGAACCTAAAAACTCTGAAAATCGGATCGATATATCGATATTTTTTCCTCGATATATCGAGGTCGATATTGATATTTTTATAAATATCGATACATCGATATATCGATATATTTTTTCACTTTCGACATCCCTAAATACCAGATTGTGTCAGCAGACTTAAAAGACGCAACATCCTGCAACTAGATAATTTGTAACGAGCTGGGTTACACTAGTCGATCATATTTCCATACAAACGTAGTCTGTCGATTACTCCACTGTTTGACGATGTAAGTTCAAAACAAAATATTATATCAATTTGGCTCATCATTATCTAGCCCTGTAAGGAAACAAAAAAGTAAAAAAAAACTTTTTGCAAAAAAATACTACCGACTTCCAAAAACAAAACTACAAAGTGAAAAATAACTTAATTTTTTGAAGTCGGTGTCTTTCGTAGGTACCATTTTTTTTCGTTATGGACACCGACTTCAAAAAATTAAGTTATTTTTCACTTTGTAGTTTTGTTTTTGGAAGTCGGTAGTATTTTTTTGCAAAAAGTTTTTTTATTTTTCACTTTTTAGTTGTACGTACCTAATATGCAAGTTAGTAAGGGAACTATTTCGCCAGAATAGATTTCATGAAACTTGAACATAACCGGTGAAATGAGAGATCTGCTTACCCCTTAAGAGCAAACTGGCGTGATGTTATGTTATGAAATGTTATAAACAACAAACAGACATGCAATCCCGAGAGATTTGCCGTTATTTATTGAAGAGTTCTGTTGTATATCTCCGAAGTTCTTCATCAGATCTTCACCAAATTAAAATGGGACCAATTTCGGAACATACTTTTTCAAACAAAAAAAGAATTTTCAAAATCGGTCCACAATTGACGTAGTTATCGGTGAACATAAACAAAAAAAAAAAAAAATACAAACTTGAAGTCGAACATAGAACCTCCTCCTTTTTGGGAAGTCGGTTAAAAAATAATCATATTTGAAAGTTATGAGCGTCGAAAGTTCCAAATTCGAACACTAATTTTAACGCATCTTTCTGCGGAAATAAATACCATAAGAAGAAAGAAAATTGCAAAACGTACATATTTTGAAAATATACATTTAGTAGTTTTTTTATGATATTTAGACTCCCAAAGGTCTGTTTATAAAATTTCGAAACAAATTTGCAAAAGTGCTGATTCGTACGCGAAATAGCTTTTTTCTGTTCATCACAGCATCTATATCTTTCCCATGTTTTGTCGGATGAGATAGCATGCATTTAACCTCGCGCACAAAATAGTTCGTGCCGTCGACTAGGGGAACCTTAAGGCCGGGTTTCCAGTTCCACTGACGCGGAGCGGCGCGGAGAGGAGCTTAGCGGTGCACGAATTGACCAATCACTATGCTCGAAATCTCCGCTCCGCTTCAATGGAAACAGCATGAGCGGGGTGGAGCAGAGCTGAGCGGATATTCATAATAAAAATACAGCGAGGCGATGCGGTGCGGAGGACAACGAGCATTGGGGTGCAGAGCGGAGGACAGCGGGGCGGTGCGGAGCGGGGCGAAATTCTCCATGCACAGAATGGTACTTTATATATGTCGAATCCAGAAACTATGTTTTCTCTTCGAATCCAAAAAAGTCGCAACAGTCAGTGCTACTTCATCTGATTCGTTATCTTCGTCTTAAAGTAGAGAAAGATATAAAATGATAGCTTTTTTCTTTTTAAACGATAACATGACGTATGGTCTTTATGAGAGATTGAGTGTAAGTAAGCGCAAAAATGCGCGATTCCAAAAGTATGCTCCGCTCCGCTCCGCGTCACCGCTCCTCTCCGTCCAGCTCCGCTTCAGTGGAAACACTGACCACTTTTCACCGCTCATCACCGCTCCTCTCCGCCCAGCTCCGCGTCAGTGGAAACGCGGGCTAAGAGAGCTGCTCCTGGTGAGGAATACCTGTTACCTGCCAAATCCTCCATCAACTTATCTGCTCATAGTTTCTGAAAACTGAATGCAGATAAAAATTAAGATAAGAAATACTTAATTTCAATACTTTTATTTACTCAAAATACAGCTATGTATGTTAGTTATCAGCTATTGCATAAGTCAACACATACACCAGATCGATACACAATTTTTACAATGGCTTGGTTCCTTGCCAATTTCCATTGGCTTGAACTAGAACAATAACAGCTCTGTCTCATGAAATGTGACACTGCACTTCTGCATTCTTCTCTTGTTATCATCCGGTAGTCCCACCAAGCCATGACTTGGCATTAATCCAACTGTAAAAACAATAAAAGCTTTTATTGTTTATTACTAACTTTTACTTGAATTATGAATATAAATGTGCATGTGCAAATTCGCCATTTCGTGCGTGGATTCGCCAGAGATCAACAGAACTCCATACTTGATAAAGATGGTCACGGGCGACAGACTGTAGATAATCCCGAATGGCTTTGCCAAATGTATACCCGCGACTAACTAAAAAACTTCTCTGCCTAAGTAGAAATAACCTAAAAATAATCATAGGGACTATAACGGGCCACACCCTCTTTAACAAACATCTTTTCAACATAGGCGCCATAAACAGCCCACTTTGCAGGGGCTGTTTTAACGCCGAAGAATCAGCCGCCCACGTAATCCTGGAATGCGAGGCCTTGGCATCTCAACGTGAAGAAATCCTCGGAACAGTGAGGTCGCTCCGTGAAGCCTGTGAAGCTCCCAGAAAGCTTCTGTGCTTTTGGATGGAGCTAAGTTGGCTAATGTTAGCCAGTACCCCCACGCACAACGGACCGAATGGGAGTCTAAGTGTGGAAACGGGAGTCCCTACTACTCATCATTATATCAGCCGAAAGACGTCCTCTGCCGGACATAGGCCTCCCTACTACTACTATACTATATAAATGTAGATGGACGGAGAGGGAGGCAAAGGCCAAAGAAAACGAAGCAATCTTGAAATAAAAAAAAACCTACTGGAAACAATTATCTTGATGTACAATGTTGCGTTATATTATATTTAAACTTAATGCCTCCACGCCTCTAGTGCGTGCGTGAGGTCGTGGGTTCAAATCCGGGCAATTACCAATATGACCGTTCAATTCATTTAAGTTTATCTTGGACATCACGGTGAAGGAAAACATCGTTAGGAAGCCTGGACTTATAATCTATATGTTCGAAATCGCCAACCCACATTGCGCAAGCGCATAAGCGTGGTGATTATTGCTCGTGCATAAGAAGAAGCCTTTGACCTACAGTGGCTCAGTTACAGGCTGGTATTATATAAATTACTGTTAAGGTTCCCCTAGTCAACGGCACGAACTATTTTGTGCGCGGGCTTAAAATGCATGTTATCTCATCCGAAAACACGTGCGAAAAAGATTGATGCTGTGATGAGCATTAAGAAGCTAGTTCTCGTACGAATTAGCAAATTTGTAGCGAAATGGATGATGATTTAGGACGAAAACGAGCGCGCGAAATTTTATGAACAGACCTTTGGGAGTCTAGATATCATGAAAAAACTACTAAATGTATATTTTCTAAATTAAATTATTTGCATTGTTGAATTACTAATCTATCCCTGTATGGAGGCCGTTTTGCAATTTTCTTTCTTCTTATGGTATTTATTTCCGCCCAAAGATGCGTTAAAATTAGTGTTGAAATAAGGAACTTTCGACGCTCATAACTTTCAAATATTGTATTATTTTTTACTTTTCTGTTTCCATACAGGGCTAGATAATGATGAGACAAATTTATATTACTTTTTATTTTGAACGTACATCGTCAAACAGTGGAATAATCGCCAGACTACGTTTGTATGGAAGAATTTTCGACTAAGGCTCACTGCCGCGCAGAGCGGCTCCATTGACACTCGGTGAATTTCGCGGGAAGAAGGTTTTAAGCGCTGTGTAAAGACGGAAACACGCTTACGTGTCATGGCGTGGTATCTTCTGCTTCTGACGCAGTTGATTGGCTACAAAACTCGTTGTGTTATGACGTAGACTGCCACAGAGTCGTTTGATTGATGGACCCCGCGCCACGCCATGTCCCGACACGCGTGTAGCCGTCTTTACACGCGGCTCTTATGCGTTCTAGTCAAACCGGCAGGCTTATTACGTAAGAAACAGCAATCAGCAATCATCACACGATCAAACGCTTTGTATCATAAAAGTCGGAATCACTACAGTGTAGATAGGTATGGTAGGTCCTACACGATCGTTTGCCAATCGCTCGCTGTTTGTCAAATGCACTTATTTCTAAAAAAAACCGCCAGTAACTCTAAAACTTTTGTATTGAAGAGCAATTATTGCACAAAAATCGCTATCGTTTTGCTCTTGCAAGATACGTAATAGGACTGCAGTTTGACAGTGACGTAGTTGTTGCCGCTCTGCTCGGAAGTGAAGCATTAGAGCACACACTACATACTTTTTATCGGCTGAAGCTATCGGATTAATTACCGAATCGTTATAATGAGCGCACTTGTACACTTAGCGCGCACTAGCGACTTTTACCGTTAGTTTTAATCGTTCAGGGCACCAGGATGGAGCTATATTGAAGTGCACGCATTTGGCGATTAAAAATCGGCGGTTATTTAACTGTTCTCTTGATCGGCATATGACTGCGATCAAACTATTGTTCAACTAAAAGTTGCTAGTGCGCGCTGGCTCTAATGGCTCGACCATACCATCGGCCGATAAAATGTCTATAGTTTGTGGGGGCTCTCAGTGCTTTTATGTCATAATCATCAATCATAAGGTGTTAAAATGTTAGGAAGGATGCCGCATAAATTAGGTTTTATAATTTAAAAGTGAGCAAATAATAATAATATTATATATGGTAGATGATGCAGGGAACAAGCTGTCGCAGAGAACATACTACCACCCAGACTGATTCGGACCACGTAAATGAAATAATTATTTTGTTTGAAGTAATAGTTAGTGTCCGACCAAAGCTTCGGTTTCGGCCTTAGCTTCGGTTTTGGCCAAAACAGTAGCTGAATATTCGTATTGAGCGCAACTAGCGGTCTTGAACTGATAGATTTCATAGACAATAAAAAACTGACTGCATCGTTTGTCTATGAGTGTTATCATTTGTAGGTTCGTACCAGCCTAGGTTGCTGTTAAGTACATACTCACTGTGTTTTTTTTTAATAATTAATAGATTTATTAAATCTTTCATTTAATAGTACATTATTGCAAAGGCCGAGAAATAGGCAATTGCCATTTCCGCCGAGGCATATATATATCGTGCTTTTCTCAAATGAATGCAGGGAAATAAAACAATTTTTATGTTATACATTTAATTTATTAAAAGTTACAACAACATTTCTGGGGCGTTGTAAATGTAATGTTCCAAATTCATAAAACGCTCCTGCAATGGATTTGATTTTCTTTGTCCGTAAATTCGATACCTCGCGTGTTCTTTTTCGAAAATAATGACAATATTTCCATGCATGTTTGTGAAAATAATCTTAATTTTTAAAACTAAAAAATCATCTTACACACATCATCATCATTTTGAATTTTTTGCATTGTTTTTTTTGTTACACCGCGGTTTCGGTTTAGGCCGAAACTGATTGAGAAGCCGAATATTAGGGTACGCTTTCGGTTTCGGCTTCAACCGGTTGAGTAGCCGAATATTCGGATACGCCTTCGGTATCGGCTTAAACTGGTTGAGGAGCCGAATATTCGGATACGCCTTCGGTTTCGGCTTAAACTGGTTGAGGAGCCGAATATTCGGATACGCCTTCGGTTTCGGCTACTAATCGTATTTCGGTCGGACACTAGTAATAGTATATTGCTTACGTAATTAGTTCATGCTACATCTTACAGTGCCTAACTTTACATAGTAAAACGCATCCTTGCTTCCATATTACCTTCCTTGATTAGTTTCAGAGAGTAAGAGTTTGAATCAGGGACTTGAAATGTTACCCTAAATTGCGTTATAGGTAGTCAATTAACGATAATGTGTAACCGTTTCATCAGGATCGTAACAAAATCTATAACGTTACTAGCAAACGGTACGAAATCTACATCTATTTAATAAAAATATTGATAATAATAATTATCGTTATTAATGTATTACGAAATCTACAACTATTTAATAATAATAATAAATCGTACCTAGGTACGATTTATTATTAATATTTTTATTAAATAGTTGTAGATTTCGTTACGTTTGCTAGTAATCATTATTTCTCATCTTTATGATTTTGTTGGAAGGAGATTAGTGAAACATACTACACTTTAAAAAAAAAGAAATCTACAATTTTGGAATCAATAATATGTAGTAATTTAATGTATTTTTATTAGTTGATATTTCATTTTAAATAACGAGTAGATAGCTTCTAAAAACTGCAAGAAAAACGGCTAGCGCGGCGTTTTGCTCGGGGTAGCGCCTCAATAGACTGGAGCCCTTTTCGAAATTATGGGTTCAATTGCTGTTGCGATTATGTTATTCAACCAAAAGACATTTTAATCTCACACAGTACATCCAATACTTGGTATATATTAACTAAACCGTGATTGACACCTCCAACATACCCATTCGACGTAATTTATCCACGGTAACTGAACACAATTTTGTCCTCACACAGGTAAAACAATCGGTAAAGAAGCAGCGTGATCCAAAACTCGCTGAGCGCTTCGAGAAACGCCTGACAGATGAACTCCTCAAGATATTCGAAGACTCGGACAGTTTCTACTACTCTCGTACCCTGGACCTTACGAACAGCCTCCAGCGGCAGTATGAAATCGAGAAGATTCTGGAATCTGAAGCTGGAACTGGGAAGCCGGTGGTGGATATTACGAAGTGGTGGAAGCATGTCGATGATCGGTTCTTCTGGAACAAGCATATGTTGAAGGATATCATTGCACTTGGGGTAAGTAAGAGCTGCAGTAATTTTTTAAACGACTTCCCAAAAAGGAGGAGGTTCTATGTTCGACATTATGTTTTTTTTTTTGTGTTTTCACCGATATCTCCGCCAATTGTGGACCGATTTTGAAAATTCTTTTTTTGTTTGAAAAAGTATGTTCCGAAATTGGTCCCATTTTAATTTGGTGAAGATCTGATGAAGAACTTCGGAGATATACAACAGAACTCTTCAATAAATAATGGTAAATCTCTCTGGATTGCTGCAATCGCATGTCTGTTTATTGTTTATACCATTTCATAACATAACATCACGCCAGTAAGCTCTGAAGGGGTACGCAGATCTCTCATTACACCGGTTATGTTCAAGTTTCATGAAATCTATTTTGGCGTTTAAGTTACCTTACTAAATTGCCTATTAGGTAGGTATAACTAAAAAGTGAAAATAAAAAGCTTTTTTGCAAAAAATACTACCGACTTCCAAATACAAAACTACAAAGAGTAAAATAACTATATTTTTGAAGTCGGTGTCCATAACTCAAAAAATGGTACCTAAGAAAGACACCGACTTCAAAAAATAAAGTTATTTTACTCTTTATAGTTTTGTATTTGGAAGTCGGTAGTATTATTTTGCAAAAAGATTTTTTTATTATTATTGAAAGTTAAGCGTCGGAATTACCAAGAGTAAATACAGGTATAATATCGTCTGCAAAATAGCGCGATGTCATCTAATATCGTTCAATGTCGCCGGAATCTTAAGTCCATTTTTAACCGACTTCAAAAAAAGGAGGAGGTTCTCAATTCGTCGGAATATTTTTTTTATGTTTGTTCCCTGATTACTCAAAGACGCCTGGACCGATTTGGAAAATTCTTCATTTGTTTGAAAGAGTATACTTCATAGGTGCTCCCATGGTCATCAGGTCAGGATCTGATTACGGGACCGAATAGAGGGAACTCTTCAAATATTATATTAGGCATACATATAGCGATTTTGGTATTTTCATCAACAATGCAATCATTTGCACTCAGAAAGTATCATTTGGTGAAGTGGAACTGATGAACAAGACCACAGATGGCCACTGGAACTCCTTATTGCTAAGTATAGTTAACCGACTATGATGAAGCAAAAGCTTATAAATGAATGGTACTGATGAAAATGTCGAAATTGATCTAATGATGAAGCCGGAAGGTAGGCACTGCAACTCCGAAATTAAACAATGTATTCTAGTCATGTTTAGGCTTATTGGAATCTTCATGAGATTTACTGTGGCTATAAATGATTTTTATGGTACCTAACAAAACTAAAAAGAGATAAATAAAAAACATTTTAATAAAAAAAAACTAACCGACTTTCAAAACAAAACACTACAAAAAGAAAAACGATAGGTACCAAAGACAAGATACTGTTCTACGTGTCAAAAGTTCTATAAACAAAAAAAAACTTTTTTAAGGGGCTGAATTACCAAAATAGGCATTCTTTTAAACATTTTTTTGCCAAATCTATTGAAGATGTTGCAGCGGAAAAATTATATGTTAATCTTAATCATATTTCCGAAAACTTTGTTGTGGCCGAAACACGTTTACGCACAAAAACCTCGATACAATTGAATGGCAAAGTAACCTTTTACCGTGATCTTTAAAAAAAATACCGGTAATACTGACCAGGGTACGTTTGTACAATTAACAACAATAACGTATCATAATAGGATGCAAAACTTCATTGTCTTATATTTTGAAGTTTCGTTCATTATTTTTAAGTAATTCATATTATTATATTTTATAAAAAAATCCATACAAATTCCAACGTGCTTTTGCTCTTTCCATCCAGTGCAATTCGACAGTGATCGCTTTATGGCGTTGCTAGGAGGACGTATGTCGCTTTTTTTCGCAAAATGCAAAAACATATTTTATTTATTTCTCGTCAATTCAATCTGTCAAAAAAAAACAGGTATAATGCAGCCAGATCTTGTAGCCTGGTTGGTGGCTTTAATTGGAACTAACGAAATCACAAGGAATATTGTCAAACCACAGTATAAAAATCATACAGTAAGACGACGCCTTTGATCTTGTGCAAAATGCCGACATCGTATAGACAGTAACGCATCGGCCAGGGTTGTCACAAATAAACAATATTTATAAAATTATTTATTTATTCCAGATCCACCATCTTGGATTCCAAAAAGGATGGCTTTTTCGTAACAAGCACCCCAATTATACTCAAAATTGACACCCATATCAAATTATAAAAAAATACGTCGTCCGCCATCTTGGATTCCAAAAAGGATGGCTTTTTCGTAACAAGCACACCAATTATACTCAAAATTGACACCCAAATCAAATTATATAAAAATTAATTCGTCCGCCATCTTGGATTCCAAAAAAGATGGCTTTTTCGTAACAAGCACCCCAATTATACTCAAAATTGACACCCATATCAAATTATAAAAAAATGACATCCGCCATCTTGGATTTCAAAAAGGATGCCTTTTTCGTAACAAGCACCCCAATTATACTCAAAATTAACACCCATATCAAAATATAAAAAAATAACGTCCGCCATCTTGGATTTAAAAAAGGATGGCTTTTTCGTAACAAGCACCCCAATTAAACTCAAAATTGACACCCATATCAAATTATAAAAAATAACGTCCACCATCTCGAAATTCACCCTTAGTAAATAATAAAAAAGTCCACCATCTTGACACGGAACATACAAACTTGCAAACACTTTCACAATTATAATATAACTAGGATTTCCAAACAGATGGATGCCCTGTGCGATAACCTTTACATTTTTTTTACCGTGCGCCGGTCGACCATTTTATTAGCGTTATCAACGTGGCAAGACATTACAAATAAAATAATTTATGCACTCTACAATAACAAAACAGATTCATTTACCTTTCTTCTGTGCGTGGAAGCTGATGAAACCGCAGATCTTTATTTATGTGAGATGAAGACTTGCAATCACTCACAGCACACGTCGTATGCACCATTTTAAATAAACAAACAAAAAATAAACACGCGTTAGCCCTGAATAACATATCCCGAACTACTAACATCGTTTTGTTCGCAGTTCGGGATCGGCTTACCCGCGTCTCGCCCCTCACACCCCGCACGATTGCCCTGTCTAGACGTCTTCGTTGGACGACTGTATGATTTTTAGACTGTGGTCAAACTATGTATTATTTTTATTCTCTGGCAATAACGCTGTCACATTACTAGCATTCACATTTTTGTTGTATTATAAAGACTCATGTCGTTTAGTTTACTTACTAAGTCCATAAATAAAAAGTAATTAAACCTCTTTAAAAATAGAACTAATGTTATGTCAAAAACGGCACCACGTGACCTCCTCACCCCAGAGGGCTATATATATAAACTATTATATTCCAGGATAGCGCAAAAATATATTATGATTTAAAGTAGGCTATGCAAAGTCATGTTGTACTAGTAACTAAATGACATCTTAATATTTTAAGAGAATACTTAACAAGGAATATGAACCTATGCATTGTACAAATGATATTAATAGTGTCCTAAATTCTATTAGATATTTTAAATATGCCTAAAAAAGTCAATGCCGAACCTAGTAAGTTCTGGATATTTGTAAATTTAAGGTGTTTTACAATTTGATGGGACTTTCCTATGGTAAATAATGATTAAATTGATTTGAAAGCACGAAATCTCAATTCAAATTTAAAGTTTCCATTACACAGTCCATTTCAATATAGTAGAACTCATTAAAATAATATAAATAAAATTATCTGGCTATAAAAGCATTATAAAAAAAATGCCACGTACTGTGTTTGTATATGTGGCAGTCGCATAGAAGCAGACATAATTATAATATTTATTCAATTTGCACGGCAAAGACTCGTATGACACTAGCCAGATTACCTATTTTAGTGACCTTTATTTTCGTAGCAATAAGGTTGCATTCATAGGCAAAATAACATTGTACGATCTGATGTCAGATGCTAGCCGCCAGTTTGAAATAAGAACTTGCGCGGATATATTTTTGTAAAAACCATCGGAAGAGTCCGTTTATGATGCAGGCCTCTGTGGTCGGCCTTGTGTATTTAATTTTCAAATACTTTTCGCTCCAATGTAAGTTTGCCCCTAAACTATCGATGACAGTGGGCGTGGCTTTGAACCTCAGATGTCGATTGTCAACTGTTCCACCTCAGCCCCTAAAACAAGCTTTTTAGCTTAACGTGCACTGTCATACAAACCAAACGTGTAATTAAAATTTCAACTCAATTGAATGAGGACAATTGTTTTGAAATTCAGTTGCAAGATTCGACCCAAACAACAAGGCAAGTTAAAAAAAGTTTGAAAAAATAGCTGTCTCATCCTTGTTGCATGTCGTGTCACGCCTGTCTGTGCAAGCCTCTACGCGATGTTGAAGATAATGACAACTACAACACAACAATAAACAATTCAACAACGAAACAACATCAATTTCAAATCAAAGGGAAAAAAAATTGCAAAATAATTATTCAATTTGAGCCTTAGGTAATTTGGTTTAAAATACTAAACTACAAAGTAAAATTACTTTGACCATGAATTAATCGCTGGAAAACGCAACAATCGTAAATCAAATATTATGAAGGCAGTTAATCTTTTTACTGACACGATATCTTTTGATAACACTCCGATTCAAACAATAAAACGCCTATAACTTTTGAATGGCTGAACCGATTTTCATCAAACAAACCGAACCGAAAAGTCCGACCGAAAGTTCGGTTTCGGTCTCAGTCGAGTTTCGAAAAAAAAAGGAGTTTCGGTTTCGGTGGCAAACCTGCCGAAACTGCGACCGAAACCGAAACTGCATTCGGGAGTTCTCGCGCTGCGAGCGGTCATGTTCGGCGCGTTAAATTCCATCTAAGCGAGTATTTTTTGCGATTATTTTAATTAATATAATATAATTAGATTATTTGCGTTAATGAGGTGTAGCTATGTTGATTAAAATAATAAGTGAAAATGTCGAAGACTGCATAGCTATGTGGTTTAAAGATAAAACCTTTCTAACAAAAAAATCAAACCGTCTTCCAAAACAAAACACTGCAAAGCGAAAAATAACTTTCTTTTCCGAAGTCGGTGTCGTATAACGGAAAAAAATTGGTACCTAAAACACCGATGGTTTGAATTTTTTTGTTAAAAGTTTTTTATTTAATTGTCTTTTTAGTTTTGGTAGGTAACTCCAAATACCATGAAAATAATTCCAAATACCATGAAAATAATTCCAAATACCATTTAAATAATTTAAAGTCAAAGTAAATCTCATGACGACGCCAATAAGCCTAAACACGACTGGGACCCATTGCTTTATTTCGGAGTTTCAGTGCCTTCCTTCCGGCTTCATCATCAGATCAGTTCGATGTTACCATTTTCATCAGTACCATTTATTTATAAGTAATTGTTTCCTCATAGTCGGTTAGCTATTCGATATATCTTATAACCGTGACATGCATTAAGGAGTTTCAGTGACCATCTGTGGTCTTCTTTATCAGTTCCATTTCACCAAATGACACTTTCTGACTGTAAATGATTGCATTGTTGATAAAATACCGAAATCAATATATGTATGCCTATAATATTTAAGGAGTTCCCTCGATTTATCTCGGATGCCACCATCAGGTCCAGGTTTCCTTATCATGTTACCACCCTTGGGATATGTCCTTGCCAACAAAAAAAGCATCATCAAAATCGGTTGATAAACGATGATGTAATATTTTTTCGTTGTCAGTTAAAAAATAAAGACTGACTGATTATAATAACTTTTTCTTAATTTTTTCCCCAAAGCATTATCCTTGTAAGGAAGTTTCGGTTTCGGCCGAAACTGAGTCTGTTGCCGAAATTCGGTTTCGGTTTCGGTCGGACAATACTAAGAACACTCTCGATAAAGTCACAAAAAACTAAATCTAAATCGGTTCATCCGTTTAATAATTATAATGCCACAGACACATATACAAATACACAGGTACATACGTCAAACTTATATCATCCCTCTTTATCCGTTGGAGGATAAAAATAAAGAAATTTTCGAAGCTCAAATATCCCAAAAGAAGTATATAAATCGCGAAGCTTACACTTATTGCCGAATTATGACGACACTTATCTTTAAGACGAACGCCCTTCTTTTGAAAAGCCCTTCTGTCGCTCTAATTCACATTGAAGAGACAGCATGAGGCTTACCGATGAAAAAAATCTGCTGCTAGTATCTTCACTAATATTAAAAACCGGCCATGTGCTAGTTAGACTCGCGCACGAAGGGTTCCGTACTAATATCGCAAAAAATGACAAAATAAATACGTTTGTTGTATGGGAGCCCCAATTAAATATTTATATTATTCTGTTTTTAATATGTGTTGTTTTAGCGGCAACAGAAATACATCATCTGTGAAAAATACAACTGTCTAGCTATCACGGTTCATGAGATACAGCTTGGTGGCAGACGGACAGACAGTCAGACAGACGGACCGCGGAGTGCTAGTAATATGGTCCCGTTTTTACCCTTTGGGTACGGAACCCTAAAAAGAGAGAGCCCGAATTTTGTGAGTTTGTTCAGACGTGTTGGGTTATATCTGTAAACACTACACCTATTTGAAAACAACTTTCTACATTTGAAAGGTACATTGTTGCAGATGGTTATAACAAGGGCAAAGCCGGAGCGGGCCACTAGTAGTATATAATGTGACCTACATTACATAACATCACGACTGATTTCCCGAAGGGTTGATAGATAGATAGATAAATCATTTATTTAGTGCACACAAAAGACACAGCTCAACACACAAAATCTTAATTAAATTATTAAAATTTTTATGTATGTTTAAAAACAAGGTGCCAACATAAAAAGAAAAAGGAAACCATACTTACGAAATAAAAGTCAAAGTGACACCATTAACATTAGTTTTGACAATCAAAGATTACTATTATTATATACTGGTTGACAATCAAAACACAGTGCGGTGTGCGCCTCAAGGTTGCACCAAATGGGAGTCCAGCTCAGCACGTGTCAGGCAAATATACCTGACGCTGATATTCTGCTGGATCCCTGCAGTGACATATGGTCGCCAAGCAGACGTGATATGTTGGTGTTGTTACAGTGTTATGCGTAGAGTAATTCACGTTGGTTGGGCACTGGTATACTTCTAGAACACTCAAATGTCGAACTAAATTCGTATATATCAAATACCTACTTTGTTATAGACGAGTAGGTTAAAGATTTCTATACCTCTACTACCGTCGTCATCATCTTTATCATAGGCCTTTTAATGTTCCCACTGCTGGGACACAGGCCTCACGTAATACACCACGCGAGCCCAGTGCGGGTTGGTGGATGTAACATGTCTTCGAATTTTTGGTTCTAAGAATCTAGGACATGCCTCACGATGTTTTCCTTCTCCGTTTTGAGCAGTGGTGTTGAAATAGTTTATACAAAGTAAAGCGCCTGCCTGGTCCTCTACTATTATATAATTGCCGGCACGTAAGTTGGCAATAGTCGTTAGATGCGCACGAATCGTTTTTTTTAGGTCTCTTTGGTTACCAAGCGGGACGCGGGGAACGTTTAGCACCGTTCCGAGCGCGCGATTGGTTGGTCAGTTGACACAAGAATCGACGGACCGAACGCGTCGTGTCCACGTGCCGCTCGCTCTATATGGTGGTTGGTGTCCACTACGCCCAAACCTTGCCAAGTTACATACCGGGGATTATACATCACTACAAATTAAAGCTTTATATTACCTTGATTTCTTATGTGTGTCCGGCAACTAGTTATCAATTTTTCAAGCACTTCCTGAGATTAAGCTGGAACTTGGCGTACTTGGGACCTCGACTTGCTCGCTCACAATGGGCCCCATCAGAAAGCTCAAAGTCACCCAAAGGGCAATGGAGAGTGCTATTGCTCGGCGGTTCCTTGCGTAATCACGTCAGAAATATGGATATTCGCAGAAGAACCAAAGTTACAGACAAAGCCCAAAGAATTGCGAAAATTAAGTGGCAGTGGGCAGGGCACATTGATCGCAGAACGGATGGCTGATGGACCGAAAAGTTCTGGAATGGCGACTGCGAACCGGAAGACGATGAGTTGGAAGGCCTCCTACTAGGTGGACCGATGACCTGTTAAGGTTGCGGGAATGCGCTGGATGCCAGACGCACGGGGTCGGTCAATGTGGCGACGCTTTGGGGAGGCCTATGTCCAGCAGTGGACGTCTTTCAGTTGAAATGATGATGAATATGGTACTACAGAGCTGGTCTCATAATAGAGCCGAACGGTGGCCATAGCAACTCCTCAACCAACAAGATAGCACCATCTTGTTCAGGCTCAATAGATATGTATTGACAAGCGAAAGCCGTACTTTCCAAAAAAATACAATCTGCGTACTTTATAGTCCATTAATAAAAGCTTGTTATAAAAACATTATTTGTCTCTCCTTTGCTGTGCCCGATAGGCAGCAATGATTGGACACTTTGTAATTTAACTTGCTGAGTTCACATTATGGCACCCAATATATTTCATACTAAAGTACTTTCGCCCGCAGCTTCGCCCCCGTGGCAGAACCCACAACAATAGAATTGCCGAAATTAAATCAGTACTCTCAAAGATTAGCTCATACAAACAAACAGGTAAAAACTAAAAAAAAAAAGGGTTTTATTGTTTTACACGGATTCCTGATTCTTTTTCCAAAATAACCTGACTTACTCCTTATAACATCAGCTATCTGCTGTTTAAGTTTCGTCAAAATCGGTCCAGCTGTTGTGGAGATTATCCGGAACAAACAGACAGTCCAAAACCTTCATGTGCATTTAGTAAAAAGCTGTTATTTTGACATTACAAAAACAAACAGACAAATATTTATTTGTACAGAAAAAAAATAAAACTTCCTTCTTTACGAAGTGAGAACCTCCTTTACTCTTTAAGTCAGTTAAAACGTTTCTCTGTTCCAACAGAGTCCAGCCTGCGACCAATGGGTGCTCCCCATCATCCAAGGCTACGTGCACCTGTCTCAGATAGCGGTGGAGCCTGCAGACGCCAACCCTCTGAACACGGAGTCGCTCAGCAGTGCTAACTCCTGCGATGAGACCTTCACTTTAGGACTTATATCGAGGCGGTCGAGATACCAGGCTGGAACCAGGTGAGTGATGTTGGATGGAGGATGTTGTAATGCACCAGCTGACCCCAATCTAAACACGGAGTCGCTCAAGAGTACTAACTCCTGCGATGAAACCTTCACGTTAAGACTTATATCGAGGCGGACGAGGTACCAGTCTGGGACCAGGTGAGTGGTGTTAGATGGAGGATGTTATAATGCACCAGCAGACCCCAATCTAAACACGGAGTCGCACAAGAGTACTAACTCCTGCGATGTAACTTTCACGTTAGGACTTATATCGAGGCGGTCGGGGTACCAGTCTGGGACCAGGTGAGTGGTGTTAGATGGAGGATGTTATAATGCACCAGCAGACCCCAATCTAAACACGGAGTCGCACAAGAGTACTAACTCCTGCGATGTAACTTTCACGTTAGGACTTATATCGAGGCGGACGAGGTACCAGTCTGGGACCAGGTGAGTGGTGTTAGATGGAGGATGTTATAATGCACCAGCAGACCCCAATCTAAACACGGAGTCGCACAAGAGTACTAACTCCTGCGATGTAACTTTCACGTTAGGACTTATATCGAGGCGGTCGGGGTACCAGGCTGAAACCAGGTGAGTGGTGTTAGATGGAGGATGTTATAATGCACCAGCATACCCCAATCCAAACACGGAGTCGCTCAAGAGTACTATCGCCTGCGATGAAACCTTCACGTTAGGACTTATATCGAGGCGGTCCAGGTACCAGGCTGGAACCAGGTGAGTGGTGTTAGATGGAGGATGTTATAATGCACCAGCAGACCCCAATCTAAACACGGAGTCGCTCAGCAGTGCTAACTCCTGCGATGAGACCTTCACTTTAGGACTTATATCGAGGCGGTCGAGGTACCAGGCTGAAACCAGGTGAGTGGTGTTAGATGGAGGATGTTATAATGCACCAGCATACCCCAATCCAAACACGGAGTCGCTCAAGAGTACTATCGCCTGCGATGAAACCTTCACGTTAGGACTTATATCGAGGCGGTCCAGGTACCAGGCTGGAACCAGGTGAGTGGTGTTAGATGGAGGATGTTATAATGCACCAGCAGACCCCAATCTAAACACGGAGTCGCTCAGCAGTGCTAACTCCTGCGATGAGACCTTCACTTTAGGACTTATATCGAGGCGGTCGAGATACCAGGCTGGAACCAGGTGAGTGATGTTGGATGGAGGATGTTGTAATGCACCAGCTGACCCCAATCTAAACACGGAGTCGCTCAAGAGTACTAACTCCTGCGATGAAACCTTCACGTTAAGACTTATATCGAGGCGGACGAGGTACCAGTCTGGGACCAGGTGAGTGGTGTTAGATGGAGGATGTTATAATGCACCAGCAGACCCCAATCTAAACACGGAGTCGCACAAGAGTACTAACTCCTGCGATGTAACTTTCACGTTAGGACTTATATCGAGGCGGTCGGGGTACCAGGCTGAAACCAGGTGAGTGGTGTTAGATGGAGGATGTTATAATGCACCAGCATACCCCAATCCAAACACGGAGTCGCTCAAGAGTACTATCGCCTGCGATGAAACCTTCACGTTAGGACTTATATCGAGGCGGTCCAGGTACCAGGCTGGAACCAGGTGAGTGGTGTTAGATGGAGGATGTTATAATGCACCAGCAGACCCCAATCTAAACACGGAGTCGCTCAGCAGTGCTAACTCCTGCGATGAGACCTTCACTTTAGGACTTATATCGAGGCGGTCGAGGTACCAGGCTGGAACCAGGTGAGTGATGTTGGATGGAGGATGTTGTAATGCACCAGCTGACCCCAATCTAAACACGGAGTCGCTCAGCAGTGCTAACTCCTGCGATGAGACCTTCACTTTAGGACTTATATCGAGGCGGTCGAGATACCAGGCTGGAACCAGGTGAGTGATGTTGGATGGAGGATGTTGTAATGCACCAGCTGACCCCAATCTAAACACGGAGTCGCTCAAGAGTACTAACTCCTGCGATGAAACCTTCACGTTAAGACTTATATCGAGGCGGTCGGGGTACCAGGCTGAAACCAGGTGAGTGATGTTGGATGGAGGATGTTGTAATGCACCAGCTCACCCCAATCTAAACACGGAGTCGCTCAAGAGTACTAACTCCTGCGATGAAACCTTCACGTTAAGACTTATATCGAGGCGGACGAGGTACCAGTCTGGGACCAGGTGAGTGGTGTTAGATGGAGGATGTTATAATGCACCAGCAGACCCCAATCTAAACACGGAGTCGCACAAGAGTACTAACTCCTGCGATGTAACTTTCACGTTAGGACTTATATCGAGGCGGTCGGGGTACCAGGCTGAAACCAGGTGAGTGGTGTTAGATGGAGGATGTTATAATGCACCAGCATACCCCAATCCAAACACGGAGTCGCTCAAGAGTACTATCGCCTGCGATGAAACCTTCACGTTAGGACTTATATCGAGGCGGTCCAGGTACCAGGCTGGAACCAGGTGAGTGGTGTTAGATGGAGGATGTTATAATGCACCAGCAGACCCCAATCTAAACACGGAGTCGCTCAGCAGTGCTAACTCCTGCGATGAGACCTTCACTTTAGGACTTATATCGAGGCGGTCGAGATACCAGGCTGGAACCAGGTGAGTGATGTTGGATGGAGGATGTTGTAATGCACCAGCTGACCCCAATCTAAACACGGAGTCGCTCAAGAGTACTAACTCCTGCGATGAAACCTTCACGTTAAGACTTATATCGAGGCGGTCGGGGTACCAGGCTGAAACCAGGTGAGTGGTGTTAGATGGAGGATGTTATAATGCACCAGCATACCCCAATCTAAACACGGAGTCGCTCAAGAGTACTATCGCCTGCGATGAAACCTTCACGTTAGGACTTATATCGAGGCGGTCCAGGTACCAGGCTGGAACCAGGTGAGTGGTGTTAGATGGAGGATGTTATAATGCACCAGCAGACCCCAATCTAAACACGGAGTCGCTCAGCAGTGCTAACTCCTGCGATGAGACCTTCACTTTAGGACTTATATCGAGGCGGTCGAGGTACCAGGCTGGAACCAGGTGAGTGATGTTGGATGGAGGATGTTGTAATGCACCAGCTGACCCCAATCTAAACACGGAGTCGCTCAGCAGTGCTAACTCCTGCGATGAGACCTTCACTTTAGGACTTATATCGAGGCGGTCGAGATACCAGGCTGGAACCAGGTGAGTGATGTTGGATGGAGGATGTTGTAATGCACCAGCTGACCCCAATCTAAACACGGAGTCGCTCAAGAGTACTAACTCCTGCGATGAAACCTTCACGTTAAGACTTATATCGAGGCGGTCGGGGTACCAGGCTGAAACCAGGTGAGTGATGTTGGATGGAGGATGTTGTAATGCACCAGCTCACCCCAATCTAAACACGGAGTCGCTCAAGAGTACTAACTCCTGCGATGAAACCTTCACGTTAAGACTTATATCGAGGCGGACGAGGTACCAGTCTGGGACCAGGTGAGTGGTGTTAGATGGAGGATGTTATAATGCACCAGCAGACCCCAATCTAAACACGGAGTCGCACAAGAGTACTAACTCCTGCGATGTAACTTTCACGTTAGGACTTATATCGAGGCGGTCGGGGTACCAGGCTGAAACCAGGTGAGTGGTGTTAGATGGAGGATGTTATAATGCACCAGCATACCCCAATCCAAACACGGAGTCGCTCAAGAGTACTATCGCCTGCGATGAAACCTTCACGTTAGGACTTATATCGAGGCGGTCCAGGTACCAGGCTGGAACCAGGTGAGTGGTGTTAGATGGAGGATGTTATAATGCACCAGCAGACCCCAATCTAAACACGGAGTCGCTCAGCAGTGCTAACTCCTGCGATGAGACCTTCACTTTAGGACTTATATCGAGGCGGTCGAGATACCAGGCTGGAACCAGGTGAGTGATGTTGGATGGAGGATGTTGTAATGCACCAGCTGACCCCAATCTAAACACGGAGTCGCTCAAGAGTACTAACTCCTGCGATGAAACCTTCACGTTAAGACTTATATCGAGGCGGTCGGGGTACCAGGCTGAAACCAGGTGAGTGGTGTTAGATGGAGGATGTTATAATGCACCAGCATACCCCAATCTAAACACGGAGTCGCTCAAGAGTACTATCGCCTGCGATGAAACCTTCACGTTAGGACTTATATCGAGGCGGTCCAGGTACCAGGCTGGAACCAGGTGTGTGGTGTTAGATGGAGGATGTTATAATGCACCAGCAGACCCCAATCTAAACACGGAGTCGCTCAGCAGTGCTAACTCCTGCGATGAGACCTTCACTTTAGGACTTATATCGAGGCGGTCGAGATACCAGGCTGGAACCAGGTGAGTGATGTTGGATGGAGGATGTTGTAATGCACCAGCTGACCCCAATCTAAACACGGAGTCGCTCAAGAAAACTATCTCCTGCGATGAAACCTTCACGTTAGGACTTATATCGAGGCGGTCGAGGTACCAGGCTGGAACCAGTTGTTAGATGGAGGATGTTATAATACACCAGCTGACCCCAATCTAAACACAGACTCGCTCAAGAGTACTATCTCCTGCGATGAAACCTTCATGCTGGGGCTTATATCGAGACGGTCGAGATACAAGGCTCGGACCAGCCGGGCGAGCATGGTCTACTGTGAAAGGCTTGACTATTTTATCACAGTTTGGGAGCAAAAACCGTGATAAAATGCGTGACTCAAGCCTATCACAGAGGCCGTGGAAGTGAAATTCTAAAGTTCATGGTGGCAACAATGAACGCCGATGTGACCAGACTCACTGGGTTGATTGTTCTTACTTAAACAAATAATGTGATCAGTTTGGTATCTGCCTGTCTTTGCCCAGTTATTTCTGGGTCGACTTCAGTCTTCCCGGATGCAGCTGAGTACCAGTGTTTCACATGGAGCGACTGCCTATCTGACCTCCACAACCCAGAAACTGGATAACACTATACCCCTTGGCTAGACTGATGTCATATCTCAGGCTTCTGACTACCCGTAACGACTTTTTATTTTTGGGACAATCATCATCATCATTTCAGCCGCAATTCCACCGCACTATTCCCAAAACACTGCAATTCCTGAAAGCCAGAATCAACAGTGGCGACCACCAGAAAAGCGCCGAGGCAATGAAGCTCGACGAATTCCTGGAGAATGAATTTAACTGTCTTGGATCCCGCAACGAAATTAATCAGAAAAGAATAAAGGAGGATAGGACCCGTAACGACTGTCAAAGAACTTCAAACGACAGCCGGGACCAACGGCTTAACGTGCTTTCCGAGACACGGAGGTATCTCGCTATGTAAGATGGTCACCCATCCACGGACCGACCTCGGCAAGCGTTGCTTAACCGATCAGTGCGGCTTTTATTATTTCGCCACGAACTCCTCTCTGTGGCATGTTTGATATGTTAGATGACAAACCTGGTTATTTTACGAAATTAAAATCCGATCATTTCTAAATTAAGATTTTTTTTATTCTATTTTCCTCTAGCGGGACTTACACCCGATTTCTGATTTAAGTATTTGTCAAATATTGGCGTTAAAGTAGGGTTTGAGAAGTTCTTAACTCAACATACTCAATTCAGAACATACATACATTAACTCACGCCTTTTTCCCATGGGGGTAGACAGAAACTACAGAACGCCACCTGCTACGATCCTTACATACTTATTTTGCTTCACTCACATTCATACAATCTAGTCATACACACACACCGGTCGTGAGTACTGCGCACCTGGCCTTTCTAAGAACATCACCAATAAGGTCTCTGTAAGTCTTTCTAGAGCGTCCCCTCCCGGCGTTTCCATTCACCTTCACCGTCTGCCTTGTAAATACCTTTCGTTAGTCGCCTTTCATTCATCCTCTCATTATGGCCAAACCATCTTAACATACTCTTTTCAATTTTAGTCACTACATCTTCTTTTAAATAGTTTTTTTTTAAATCAGAAATCGGCCTCCAGAAATCATCCACAACACGGCTTGAAGAACGTCTCTTGTCCTTGAAATCTTGTTTCTCGGACATGACGCTTTCCTCTCAATGATTTCCTTCAATCCTTAGTTCTATTGGTACATTATTTCTGTAACACATTTTTTATTTCCGATATAACGTGGACGGAATGTCCGATATATTTGCCGCAACAGTATTTTTTTTAATACTATGATAATACAATGATGATTCAGTGATAAATAAAAAGAATCGTTATCTGGCTGTCAACACTGTACATAGGAAAATAAACAAAATTTAACGTACTCGAGATAAAAATAAATGTATTCAACACATTATAATACTATCAGTAACAGTTACATGGCCTTGGTGTTTGATTAACTTACTGGAATGACCCTCTAACCGACAAAAAAAAAGGAAGAGGTAATCAATTCGACACGTATGTATGTTAAATTGTTGGAACTGCACAATATTCACATATTATGTTATTCTATGTGGGCTACTAAACACGTGTGCCAAATTTCATAAGTGTATGTTTATATTTATGTTTGTCCACGCATTTCTCCGAAACTACTTATCGAATCGTGATCATCCTTTTTGCGTTGGATTGAGTGTCTCTCAACTTGGGGATTAGTGGAAGTTTCATCAAAATTGGTCTAGCAGTTTTCTAGATATAGGGCATACAACCGAATTCCTTAGCGACAAACAACATGAATGTGTAAATTAAGTTATTATGGGTATTTTGTCAATCCTTTAGGTACCGTAGTATATAAATTGCTCATTATTAGTGATAGTGTGATAGTGTACAAAAAAAAATACCGACTTCAAAAGCAAAACATAAAAAAATGCAAAATAACTTTCGTTTCGGTAGTCGGTGTCGAAAAATGATAAAAAGAGGTACCTACCAAAGACAAGGTTTATTTTTTGTGAAAAAGTTTTTAACCTTCGCGATTGATACCTGATAGTAAGCGATGATGTGGACGACAGTGAATCACCGTTGCCTAGAAATAACCCCTTGACACTTGACTGAAAGACGCCCAGGTTGTAGCTATCGGGAAATGCAGACTCCGGCAGGGAATTGCACTCCTTAGCTGTACGCTTTGCTGTAAAAGAAAAGTAGAACTGAAAGACTGGCAGCATTGCTTCGTTGGATCATAATGATGACCCTTTGGCCTTAAGGTTGCCCTAGTCCAGGGATGGTCAACCTTTATTGGTAAACGTGCCTTTAAATTATATATTTTTACTAGCTTTTGCCCGCGACTTCGTTCGCGTGGAATAGTGAAAAAAAAAAATTAAAAAAAAAAAACCTGTCCTATGTCCATTCTCAAGTTCCAAACAATGTCTGTACCAAATTTCACACAAATCGGTTCAGTAGTTTAGGCGTGAAGCAAAGACAGACAGACAGACAGACAGAGTTACTTTCGCATTTATAATATTAGTTTGGATTAATGTGTAAATGCCGTGCCGCCAAAGAATCTTGAATTGGTGACTTAATAAAAACAATGCTACTTATTAACTCTTTTTTTGCAACCCGAAATTCGTACAGCAACAATATTATTTACAGATTCATGTTTTATCGATATAAAAGTAGAAGTCGATGATATTCCTGCAATTTCAAATTATCTAGATGCTAGATTCACTTCATAGCACTGTATTTTGAGAGATAAGAGGCATTTTTTTTTATTCCCTTTCCTGCGTGGTAGCCGTGCCACGAAACTCCACTTGATGCCTGCAATTACAAATCATCTAGATGCTAAATAACCTTAAATAATGGCTTGCCCAAAAAATTATCTGATGTCGTGTGCCACCTCTAGCACGCGTGCCGTAGGTTCGCCATCCCTGCCCTAGTCGATCATTCTTCCATACAAACGTAGTCTGGCGATTACTCCACTGTTTGATGGAGTACATTCAAAATAAAAATTGTTATCAATTTGTCTTATCATTATCTAGCCCTGTATGGAAACAAAAAAGTAACAAATTATGAGCGTCGATAGTTCCATACTTCAAAACTAATTTTAACGCATCTTTGGGCGCAAATAAATACCATAAGAAGGAAAATTGCAAAACAGCATACAGGGTCACCCATACAGGCATAGATTAGTAGTTCAACAATGCAAATAAATTTATTTATATATATATACATTTAGTAGTTTTTAGGGTTCCGTACACCCAAAGGGTAAAAACGGGACCCTATTACTAAGACTCCGCGGTCCGTCTGTCTATCTGTCACCAGGCATCTCATGAACCGTGATAGCTAGACAGTTGAAATTTTCACAGATGATATATTTATGTTATATAACAACAAATACTAAAAACAGAATAAAATAAATATTTAAGTGGGGCGCCCATACAACAAACATGATTTTTCTGCCGTTTTGTGCGATAAAGGTACGGAAGCCTTCGTGCGCGAGTCCGACTCGCACTTTGCCGGTTTTTTTTTTTTCATGATATTCATACTCCGTAAGGTCAGTTTATAAAATTTCGCGCGCTCGTTTTCGTCCTAAATCATCATCCATTTCGCTACAAATTTGCAAAAGTGTGTATTCGTACGCGAACTAGCTTCTTACTGCTCATCACAGCATCTATCTCTTTCGCACGGGTTGTCGGATGAGATAGCATGCGTTTTAACCCCGCGCACAAAATAGTTCGTGCCTTCGACTAGGACAACCTTTAACTTACTGAAATCGTTTCTCTCAGGTACAATCGTCGAGGCATCGAGCCGGGCGGCAAGGTTGCCAACTACGTGGAAACTGAACAGATCGTCTCCATCATTTGCTCCGATAGCATACACCGAGCTTCCTTTGTTCAGGTAAGTTTGCTCCCCCTCTGTGAAAAAATGCAGTATGGTGTACCTAATAATACAGAGTGATTTTTTTTTCAAAATCTACTTTTCAATTCCTGGCAACGAATAATGATTTTTCAAAAATCTTATAATGCAGTATTGGTTTTCATCAAAATCGGTCCCGTGACTCCTTTGAGTGTTTTGTGCTATGCCCCATAGTTTCTGATTTGGCAATCCACGCCGACTTGGAAAACTCAACCTGTATAGTGGGATTGGAAAGTAGGAACATAGAGAGCTGGCAGGGTTTTTCATCAAGCATATCCAGGTCGAAAAGTTTTTGGGGGCATGTGGAACAGGGTGTAAAGTCCCACAAACCTCCATAGAAAAGGGAGGATCCTCCGACCAGACGGGTGTTGTGTCTGGTCCGGGCAACTGCCTGACGGTTGATGTCGGACTGTTGTATACGTTCAAATCGCGCCGAAAACTTTGCTTGCGCGGTGCATGATTCGTTGGGGCCGCTACAAGTTGATAGCTGAGTATAGTTCTCGTCAAACTTCTTGGCCGCCCTGAAGTTAGCTTTCCAATGCGCAAGGCACGGATCGGTGCTGTTTTTGTATGAGATTTACTATTGCGCAGCCAATGTAGCCAATTTCAGGGCGGCCAAGAAGTTTGGCGAGAACTATAGGTGCGACTTGCAGAGAGAACACCGATAATATATCTGCTAGTTGATGTTGTATAAGAGCCCTATGGTCCACTTACAGGTTTCCAAAATGAACAACAAGGTGTCTTTAACACAAAATGAAACAGGTTATCTGGCGAAAAAATTGTGGGTTTTCCCTAAATGTAACGATGTTGAAAACTACGATTTGGACAATTTTGAATACTAACTACACTACGATTTGTACGGTTTGTATACTACGATTTGGAATTGTTTTCAGTCTCTACTTTAAAGAAAGAAAGAAAAAAAAAGAAAAAGTAGAGACTGAAAAAGCGCGGCAAATTTTATAAATATCAGCATAGCAACCCTAAAACTCGAATAAAATACCTGAAATAACCTAATTTGATACTTGAGGATTATTTATTTTAATTCGTCTGAATAAAAATACCATAGGTACTTTAGGTAGGTAATAGTTTAGATATTATATATCAAACTGAATAAAAAAAATAACAGTATTGTATAATAATTTTGGTTTATTTAAACCACACGAAAAACAATCTTGTTTTTGTTTGAATTCGGCGTCTTTCTCCTGTATGTTTTTCTTGATATTTAGACATCGTGCGAAGCAACATCTCCCGTAATCCACTTTTAATTGTTTTGTTCATTATTCACTTAATAAATGCTATTATCAAGACCATAACAAATCAGGTTGTCATTAGTATAGCATTGCCATATAATAATTTTGCCTGACTCTCTTTCATGAAATAAAGAAACCTTTTTTCGCCTTTTTGCCTTCCAATCTGCTGATGTTTCGCCTTCTCCAACGCTTCTAAGTCAACCAACGGCAACGTTTCCTAGGCCTCACTCATCACGACGCCGACGCCCCTTCTGGCTCCCACTGCGTGACGACATTTTCTTAAATAAATAAATTTTCTAAGATTTTTTCTCTAGCAGCGATAACCAAATTTTCGCTATGTTAAAATATCATTTCATCATTCAGTACCGAAAATTCTGAAAATGCCACTAAATACTGTTTCGTAACCATACCACAATAATATAATCACGTCTCATTACTCAAACCTATGATTTATGTTAGTGTAGTAATTATAGTAAAACGTGAAATATTTTAGCTTAACAAATGGCTATATAAAACTTGGTGGTGTAACACCGTTACTTCGGATGTTCACGTCGTAGTGTCATGCACCTATGGGTTTAAGACGGCAGATGAAGTTTTTGTAGATAACTGTACTTTTATACCTTTTTTGATGTTGCAAATTCACTGAGGCTTTGCTTCGTACATGAGTTTTCGGTTCGGTTTTCGCAATAAAAAGCAGTGTACGTAACCCCAACAGGAAAGTAACTCCTAGAGTGATATGAGTGGAACGTATTATATGTTCCACTCATATCACTCTAGGAGTCACTTTCCTGTTGGGGTAACGTACACTAAAAAGCACCAGGAAGCCGAATCTTTCACAATTAAAAGTTTTTTTTTGAAAATCATAAAAACTTATCCGGACCTGAAGTATTTCAGGAGCTGTGATGATTATGGACATTCATATTGAATACTACTCGGTCAAAATAACTGTGCACCTTGCTGGAATGCAACCCCAATCCCGCATACCCCCGCGGCGCCCCGCGTTCGCCTCGTGCGCTAATAGCGAGATTTGAACTTCCGAGTGAAGTCACAGCACCAGGTGCACAGTTATCTGACCGAGTAAGTAGTACAATATGATTATTTAAGAATATGTATTTCCTAACAGGTGCGAGGTTCGGTGCCTATCTTTTGGAGCCAACCGGAGTACAAGTTCAGACCACCTCCGCGTCTCGACCGAAGTAAGTTTTTCTCTTTCAAATTTTCCATTTAGTTTTAGACGCTCGTCCCTTTTTCTTCTTCTCTCTCTCTCACTCTTATATATTTCAAATCCTTGTTTCCATCGATTGAAGCAAGTTTGTCTCTTTAAAAATCACCATTTAGTTTTAGACCATCCTTCTCTTTTTACACGATTGCCAAAAAAAGAAGTGTTATGTTTTCAGGATTCATGTATGATTGTGATTTTCATTATTCCACCATAACTTCTAAACGGCTTAACCGATATCAATGTATGTGGTATAGTTCTCGCCAAACTTCTTGGGCGCCCTGAAGTAGTCTACAATGGCTGCGCAGTAGTAAATCTCGTACAAAAACAGCACCGTTTCGTGCGTCGAAACGGTGCTGGTGACGGTGAGGTTAATGAAACTTTAAAAAAAAATGGGGGAGCCTTGGTTCATGTAAAAACCGGAAACCCTTTTTTCATAAAAAAATTACTATGTCATGTGTATGTAATCGCCTAGAGCTTGCTTAGCTTAGTATAGCATTCGGTCACTAATAACATTGCAAAGAAACTTAAATAAATATAACAATAGGTACCTACTATTCTATATCACAGAACAACTTATAAAAAAGGTGTGCTGCACAAAAATATCGTTTTATCACTAAAAGGTATGAAATACCATACGCAAAATAAGAGCTTGGACGTGGAGTAGCGGACACCAGCCCGTCTTAATCTAATCATCTATGAAATAAAAAACACGCCTGCCTGGTCAAAATGTGTTTTTTATTTATTAATAAATTAAGAATAAGCTAAATGACTGAAATCCAATCTTATCATTGCAGTCGTCGGGTGATTCCTTGGAACAGTTCTTTACAGATCCCCTTCAGATCTTTACAGATTCCGACTTCGCTGAAAAGATTGGTTTCCTGTCGTTAAGCTTGTTTTTAATTTTTATTTAAATTATTTAATTCACTTTACGACAAGGCAGGCGTGTTCTTCTAATTATTTATTTTCTCTTTCCCTCTCTCTCTATTTAAATCCTTGTTCCCAATTGATGATATTTCCTCTTTAACAAATATCTAGTGTAAATTAAGTTGATTTTAGACTTGTACTTTTAGAAACGTAATAAAATTACATATAAAGGTTTGCATTTCTGAAAACTAAATTGGTAACGCACTTAAACATTATTTGACCGCAAAAATCGTCAAAATTGCGTCTCACACAGACAGATGGAAACCGAAGTGATCCTAAATCCGTATCCGTACGGTAGCTACCTTAAAATATACTCGTGCACCGAGGGTACCGTACAAACAGCTACATTCACTAAAATAATTAGATTATTGAATTTCATAATCAATGAAAGCACCGAACATTGCTCTAAAAAAAAGATAAACTGGACTAATGGACAATAGTATATTATGCAACTAGTGAATAAAAGACGGATTTAATGCGAGGGCCAAAGATGAATCACAAGTAAGTGAAGGATTCTAACGACTGAATCACGACCGTAGGGAGTGATTCATGATGATTGAATCACGAGCATAGCGAGTGATTCAAGTGTTAGAATCATGAGCGACGCGAGTGATTCATGGCCCTCGATATAAATCCGTTTTATTCAAGAGTTGCATACTATATTTTATACCATGACTACGAGAAAAAGCAAGATTGAAGCGGCACAAGGAATAATAATAAATAAATGGGTTTATTACCTTCAAAATTTACAAAAAAATGTGAAACCCTGACCCCTGAGCTAGGTAACAGCACTTATGTTTCAATCTCTATGTCTAACTCCATATTTAACTCTATCTCTAACTCTAACTCTATCTGTAACTCTATCTCTAACTCTATCTCTAACTCTATCTCTATCTCTAACCCTATCTCTAACTCTATCTCTAACTCTATCTCTAACCCTATCTCTAACCCTATCTCTAACCCTATCTCTAACTCTATCTCTAACTCTATCTCTAACTCTATCTCTAACTCTATCTCTAACTCTATCTCTAACTCTATCTCTAACTCTATCTCTAACTCTATCTCTAACTCTATCTCTAACTCTATCTCTAACTCTATCTCTAACTCTATCTCTAACTCTATCTCTAACTCTATCTCTAACTCTATCTCTAACTCTTTCTCTAACTCTATCTCTAACTCTATCTCTAACTCTATCTCAATTTCTAACTGTATCTCTAACTCTATCTCTACCTCTATCTCGAACTCTATCTCTAACTCTAACTCCATCTCTATCTCTATATGTAACTCTTACTCTATCTCTATATCTATATCTTTCTCTATCTCTTTCCCTATCTCTATGTCTAACTCTATCTCTATCAATCAATCAATCATTTATTTTGTATCTCTATCTCTTTCTCTATCTCAATCTCAATCTCTATCTCTATCCCTGTCTCTATCTCTAACTCTATCTCTATCTAAGTTTGTATCGAATATTTTATGCGTAAGGAGGTTGTACAGCATTGAGATGGAGTTTGAATATTATATTGGTGTGTTCTAAATTCAAACACCAAAACAGTGATTAAAAGTGCTTTTTATTCACTGTTTTCAGTGAATAAAATAAGCTTTTTAGAGGGGGAATGGTATAATAGTACATTGTGATACAAGGGTGGAAAGTAGGTTATTGCAAACGAGCTGTCATTAACAAGCCCGAGCCGAAGGCGAGGGTTTTTAATGACACGAGTTTGCAATAACCTACACACCCGTGTATCACACGACGTTTTTCAATACAGTTGTGGGAAATAGTAAAAACAAGTCAAAGAATTAAATTTTATTTTCCATAAAATAAAATTCATTAAAAACTCGTGTCATTAAAAACCCTCGCCTTCGGCTCGGGCTTGTTAATGACAGCTCGTTTGCAATAACCTACACACCCGTGTATCACACGACGTTTTTCAATACAGTTGTGGGAAATAGTAAAAACAAGTCAAAGAATTAAATTTTATTTTCCATAAAATAAAATTAACGTAAATCGCCATATATCTTTCTCGAGATTTTGGAGGCAAAATTTCATCTTGCGCAGTGTTGGCCTCAGATAAAATATCGGGTGGTGTTAATTCCATTTCATCACTTGTACTTGAACTCATATTAAAAAAAAAGAAATAATTTATCACACAAAAAAAAAAAATATACCATTCCTCCTCTACAAAGCTTATTTTATTTTATACTGAAAACAGTGAATATAAAGCACTTTTAATCACTGTTTTGGTGTTTGAACTTAGAACACCAATATAATATTCAAACTCCTTGCGCATAAAATATTCGATACAAACTTAGATAGAGATAGAGTTATACTAACTTAGATAGAGATAGAGTTATACAAACTTAGATAGAGATAGAGTTAGAGATCGAGATAGAGATAGAGTTAGAGATAGAGTTAGAGATAGAGACAGAGTTAGATATAGAGTTAGAAATAGAGATAGAGTTAAAGATAGAGCTAGAGATAGAGTTAGAGAAAGAGTTATACAAACTTAGATAGAGATAGAGTTAGAGAAAGAGATAGAGTTAGAGATAGAGACAGAGATAGAGTTAGAGATAGAGTCAGAGTTAGAGATAGAGATAGAGATAGAGTCAGAGTTAGAGATAGAGTTAGAGTTAGAGTTAGAGTTAGAGATAGAGATAGAGATAGAGTTAGAGATAGAGTTAGTGATAGAGTTAGAGATAGAGTTAGAGATAGAGATAGAGATAGAGTTAGAGATCGAGATAGAGATAGAGTTAGAGATAGAGTTAGAGATAGAGTTAGAGATAGAGTTGGAGATAGAGTTAGAGATAGAGACAGAGTTAGATATAGAGTTAGAAATAGAGATAGAGTTAGAGAAAGAGTTATACAAACTTAGATAGAGATAGAGTTAGAGAAAGAGATAGAGTTAGAGATAGAGTTAGAGACAGAGATAGAGTTAGATTTAGAGACAGAGTTAGAGATAGAGTTAGAGTTAGAGATAGAGTTAGAGTTAGAGATAGAGTTAGAGATAGAGTTAGTGATAGAGTTAGAGATAGAGATAGAGATAGAGTTAGAGATCGAGATAGAGTTAGAGATCGAGATAGAGTTAGAGATACCAATTTTTTTTTTTACAACGAAAACAGCCTATACAGCCTATTCGATTTTTGACAAATGTTTATGTGAAAATAATGAAATTAAAACTGTTAATTCAATATATTAAACAACCATTTAATAAACTTTTGAGAATTTTATGCTAAGACGTACGGACTCATTCATTTTGGCCTCGAATAAAATCCCATTTTATTTTAAGTATGAAATCTCCTTGCTACTAAACTTTTTTTAAATTGACTAAAACATTTAAAACTTAACTGCAAAACTAATGATCGAGCTCGTAAACAAAAGTCACGACCGCGTAATAGAAAGATGCCTATGCGAAAGATTTAATTTTCGAATCATAATTATAGCCTCTGAAAGTACGCCATGTTTAACAACTGTATTGAAAAATTAATTTTGCCTTTGGAAAACTGTGTTTTTACTTCTACATAGGGCGCGGTCAGTATACTTTAAATTTACTCTTCTTTCACCAGCCGAAGAAGAATCCCACACAGCCTTCAAGAAACACTTCGAAGAGGAACTCAAAACATACAAGAACGTGTGCATAGTAAACTTGGTGGACCAACAAGGCAGAGAGCGTATCATATGGGAGGCGTACGGCGAACATGTGTTGAAGTATAACAGTCCGGATCTTATCTACGCTACATTTGACTTTCATGAGTATTGGTGAGTGTTTTTATTGATAGATTTCGTTTATTAAAAAGACTTTATAACAAAATTTAGTTTTACTGAGTTCTCGGTTTAACAATACAGCGTGTGCTTTTAAAATCATTGAATTCGATTCCTGGCTAGGAATATTCATTATTTAAAGATCCAATAATGCAGTTATAGTTTTTATCTAAATCATTTGAGTGTTTATACCATTCCCTCTCTAAAAAGCTTGTTTTATTCACTGAAAATAGTCAATAAAAAGCACTTTTAATCACTATTTTGATATTTGAATTTAGAACACACCAATATATTCGACCTCTATCGCAATGCTACACAACCTCAGACCTCCTTGCGCAAAAAATACTCGATTCAAACTCCTTGTGCAAAGAATACTCGACATACAAACTCTTTGTGCTTTTCGCTTAAATCTTTCTTTTTCTCGTAGTCATGGTATAAAGTATAGTATGCAACTCTTGAATAAAACGGGCCATCGGAATCACTCGCTATGCAGCAGATTCTATCATCATGAATCACTCCCCACTGTCGTGATTCAGTCGTTAGAATCCTTCACTTGCTCGTGATTCATATATGGCCCTCGCTTTTAATCCGTCCTTTATTCACTAATTGCATAATATACTATTTCTCTATCATAGTTTGGAATCTAGCACTATTACAAATATATCGTTTTCTTTTATTCTCAGCCGCGGCATGCACTACGAAAATGTGAGCATCTTGATCAACGCGCTTGCTGACGTCATAGGAGAGATGCGGTTCTGTTGGCGCGACGACCGCGGCCTCATATGTACGCAGAACGGCGTGTTCCGCGTTAACTGCATCGACTGCCTTGACAGGACCAATGTGGTGCAGGTATGTGCCGTCACTGCAGAGATGCGGCTCTTTGGCGCGACGACCGCGGCCTCATATGTACGCAGAACGGCGTGTTCCGCGTTAACTGCATCGACTGCCTTGACAGGACCAATGTGGTGCAGGTATGTGCCGTCACTGCAGAGATGCGGCTCTTTGGCGCGACGACCGCGGCCTCATATGTACACAGAACGGGGCGTGTTCCGCGTCAACTGTATCGACTGCCTCGACAGAACCAATGTGGAGCAGGTATGTGGCGTCATAGCAGAGATGCGTTCCTGTTGGCGCGACGACCGCGGCCTCATATGTACACAGAACGGGGCGTGTTCCGCGTCAACTGTATCGACTGCCTCGACAGAACCAATGTGGAGCAGGTATGTGGCGTCATAGCAGAGATGCGTTCCTGTTGGCGCGACGACCGCGGCCTCATATGTACACAGAACGGGGCGTGTTCCGCGTCAACTGTATCGACTGCCTCGACAGAACCAATGTGGTGCAGGTATGTGACGTCATAGCAGAGATGCGTTCCTGTTGGCGCGACGACCGCGGCCTCATATGTACACAGAACTGGGCGTGTTCCGCGTCAACTGTATCGACTGCCTCGACAGAACCAATGTGGTGCAGGTATGTGACGTCATAGCAGAGATGCGTTCCTGTTGGCGCGACGACCGCGGCCTCATATGTACACAGAACTGGGCGTGTTCCGCGTCAACTGTATCGGCTGCCTCGACAGAACCAATGTGGTGCAGGTATGTGGACTAGAATTTAGGTAAGAACAAATAAATAGTTCCTTCCCACGATTTCGACTAGTTTCCTGTAGCCAAGTTGACAATCTACAATCGGTAACGCTATTAGAAAACTAATCAATGTATGGGAATGACGCATCTGAACGTTAAATCACGTGGTCAGACCAAACCACATAAATCTAAATAATCAAAGTCAAAAGTCAAATATATTTTATTCAACTAGGGCAATAAGCGGCACTTTTGAACGTCAAACACAAATTAAAACTAAAATTTACGAGTAATAAAAGTTGATTCTACTGTGCCGATAATAGATAACGCAAGTCCCTGCATCTGTATGAAAACCAAGCGTGCCACTTTTTCACAAACAATTTAAAACAAATTTACTTACCAATGAAAGAAAACATTTCCAATGCACCGGCCATCTTGAAAAACATTGTTTACAGCTCAATATGACAGAAAAAGGCATTTTACTAGATTTCGGTGGATTTCCGGTGTCGATAATTCTAAATGAAAAGCTCAGCTCAGCTTACTCCGTTTTTTGGCACGCGGAGTACATACAATCGTGTTATCTAGTTAGATTTATGTCTGTGAACCAAACGAATAGAAGGCGTTAACGATTGTAGAAAGAGGTTCGATACGAAATGTTTGTAACTTGGCTAGACCAGCAGTCTCTTCGATTTATAAGTTGAAGTAAATAATTTTGAGTTCTCAAGAATTCAGAGAGAACATGAAACTGAGTTCTTAAGAACTCCTTCTCATGTTCTCTCTCCTCACTGCACATGCGCTTCCCATACATTAGGACCCATCGCTACGTTTTCAGAAATGGAATGTTAGGTTTGCCTTGATAATTCTTAACCCGGAATTAAGAGCCACTACATGTTTCACGAGCTCAAAACAGAAAACAGCTACTTTTTCAGTGCAAATTTCTCAATAACTACAAGATATATGATAAAACTTTCAATGCAATTTTTTGCGTCACATAGTTATCTAGTAAATGTACAATAAATATTTTTGATAATTGCTCAAATTAAATTAGTGAAATAAAATCCTAAAACACGTTTTTACGCAATCGCGCAACACCAGGTTTTTTCAATTGCTTTTTCAGCTTACTGGTGGCGAATAATAATCTGCAAAAAATGGTATTGACTGGGCATATACGAGGGCGGCACTGACAATTTCGGGAATCAAGGAAGTGACACAACATTACTACCTATTTAAAAATGTATTTATTGCTTTTCGAAGTATTCTCCGCGAAATTTGACAATTTGTTCCATACGATGGAACCAATCATTGAAGCGACCATTCCATTCGGAAGTTGGGGTCTCCAAAATGGCCGTTTTGTAAGCGTCCACAGCTTCTTCAGGTGATGAAAATCTCTGACCCACGCAATTTATTCTTTATTTTAGGGAAAGTATAGAAATCATTAGGGCTGTACGGCGGATGGTCTGATAATTCTATGTTTTCTTGCTCTAAAAACTGAATTGTTCTGTGCGCGGTGTGAGAACTCGCATTGTCGTGATGGAGGATGATGCGGCGGTTGCAGTTCTCTTTACGGAGTTCAGAAACAACCTGTGGCAAACAAATGCTAGCATACCATTCTGCATTAACCGTTCTTTGTCCCTCAAGAGGAATAGTCGCAGAAACAAGGGAAGTACCTATCCCTGACGCGGCGACGCGGGAGTATCATGCAACACAACGCTACACTGGTAAATAATTTGAAATTTCGGGTGTTTATCAATCGAATACAATTTTTATATTATATTTTTGAGTGCTTATTTTGTTGTAATAAATTGTCTAAATAATGCCTTATAAATCGTTGCGCTCGCGCGAGGCATTCTGAGTTTCGCTCAAGGGCTTGTAGACGACGGACCTGTGTCGTTTTTATTTTTGTCATTATTTTTTGTTATCATATATCTTGTAGTTATTGAGATATTTTCGCTGAAAAAGTAGCTGTTTTCTGTTTTAGGCTCGTGAAACTTGTAGGGGCTCTTAACTATTTATAAAACAAGTTTCTAGATTCCTTCAATGCTCTTATTGGTATCTACTTTGTTCAATTACTGATGAATCTTTTCATAATATTGTGTCTCATCATTATTCAGACGGCGATAGCCAAATACGTGCTGGAGCTGCAACTGTGTCGCCTGGGGCTGGGCACTCCTGGCTGCGGCCTGCCGCCCTCGCTGCGACAAGCCTTCCTCACCATGTGGGCCGACAACGGAGACGTCGTGTCCCGCCAGTATGCTGGCACCAAGGCTCTGAAGGTAACTAAATAATATAGTATTGCCAACATCATCATCTTATTACTTTTGCAGCATCATCAAGTCACGGGAAATGAACGAAGTAAAAAAAAACAGGTGTACTACAAACTTACTACAACTCTAAAATTTTTAATCCAAAAGTGAACAATTAAAATAAAAAACTTTGCAAATGCTGATCTTCTTCTTCTTTTCGTGTCGATAAACTCAAATTTTGACACAACTATTTTCAAATGTTGTCTGACCAGTATGTAGCCACCTGGACCGCCCTGTCATTTGCCACGTTCAGGTCCTGAAAGGTGCAGGTGGCTGGGCACGAAGGGCAGACAAGGAGGTGGGGCATATCCTGCGACGGGGCCCCACACTGGTTCTGTGTTTGAGATGGTTCTATGAGACTCCATTTGGCCAGATTTTTTCTGCAGCGACCAACCTGTACCCGCAATCGGTTTAGGGATTTCCAGATTGGCCACTGCAGCTCGTTTCCAGGGAGCAGATGCTCTGCCTGAGTGATGGAGTATCGAGGGGCAGGATGTGCGTTATTCCACAGTTTACACCTTTCGTCAGTTGCGCTGAAATGTTGTTAAAAACCGGCCAAGTGCGAGTTGGACTCGCGCACGAAGGGTTCCGTGCCATCATCACAAAAAAGGCAAAAATATCACGTTTGTTGTATAGCCCCACTTACATATTTTAGTATTTGTTTTTATGCAACAGAAATACATCATCTGTGAAAATTTCAACTGTTTAGCTATCACGGCTCATGAGATACAGCCTGATGACAGACGGACAGTTAAAGCTTAGTAATAGGGTCCCGTTTTTACCCTTTGGGTACGGAACCCTAAAAACGATACATATTACATTCATACATGTTCTACCTATTCAGGCTTATTATTTTAATAGCACATTTCAAGCCTAATTCAATCTACTATTATAAAGAGGTAAATTTTGTGAGGTTGTAGGGGGTAATCTCTGGAACTACTGAACCGAAAATTCTTTCACCAGTAGGAAGCTACATTATTCTTGAGTGTAATATAATAGGATATATATTGTATTTTCATAAAAATTAGAGATCCTTATGAAAATTGCAATAATATAACCCAAATTAGCAAAATTTTGCCTATAAAAATCTGAATTTGGCGTGTGCTGAGAAAACTATTGCTGATACATAAAAATTATGTACTACAAAAAAGTCTGCTGGAGATTATATTTAACTATCATGGTTCCCCTAGTCAACGGCACGAACTATTTTGTGCGCGGGGTTAAAATGCATGCTGTCTCATCCGGCAACACGTGCAAAAGAGATTGATGCTGTGATGAGCAGTAAGAAGCTAGTTCTCGTACGAATTAGCACTTAAAATTTGTAACGAAATCCATTTCGCTACAAATTTTTAAAAGTGATGAAGTTGATGATTTAGGACGAAAACGAGCGCGCAAATTTTTTTGAACAGACCTTTGGGAGCCTAGATATCATGAAAATACTACTAAATGTATATTTTCAAAATAAAATTATTTGCATTTTTGTATTACTAATCTATTTAAATATGGAACTTTCGACGCTCATAACTATCAATTGTAACTCATATTGTAATTTTTTACTTTTCTGTTTTCATACTACATACATTTACTAGATAATGATAAGTAAAATTGATATTTTTTTTTATTTAAAATAAAAAAAAATATCAATTTCAATTTCACTTACACCGTCAAATAATCGCCAGACTACGTCTGTATGAAAGAATTTTCGACTAGTGTAACCTTAAGTCACAATAGCAGCTTTTATGTTCTAAATTATAATTAGGTCGCCGGTAGAAACAAAATTTGGTGACATTCGTATTGTAGTATAAATTTGTATTTAAATAAATAGTTTAACAAATTGGTAGGTAGGTAGGGTAGTTAGGTAGATAGCCAGTTGACGGGGGCGAAGCCGCGGGGGTCAGCTAGTATTAAATAATGGTTGACTAACATTCTACTATTAAGTTCTTTTGTTCTAAAATCAATTTTTTCCCCGTAGGGTGACTACACAAGAACAGGCGAGAGGAAATTCACAGGACTTATGAAAGATGGCGTCGCATCCGCTAACAGGTAACCCCAATTTCCTTTAACATACCCCCACCCATTATATTCAGGGTTCAGGGTACAAACCACAAACAATTTTTCAGATTCATCATCCGCCATTTTAACGACGAAATAACGCAATGCGCCATAGACATTTTGCTCGGACAGGAAGTCAATATGGCGACCGTTGAGACGTTTGACAGTTTTTGGCGCGATTTTAAAACCGCTTCGCTGATGTTGGTCGAGAATATGGACACTGAGAGACCTAAGTTAGAAATGATGCCGAGTTACTTCGGACATGGGTTGACTAGCGAACTGTTGGGTGCGGAGATAGCATACGGAATGGGGAGGTCAGTCTATTGGAATATACTATAGTCTGTTTTTTTAGGTAGGTTAATAAATGTAAACATAAAAGTGGCATTTAAAAAAGGCACTGGTTTCTCATCCCATACAAAGAAACCGTGCCGACGTACTGTACTGATTATACTGATATAGATGGTATTTTTTGTACAACGATCGCGTTCTGTTCCGTTCCATATAGATGGAACGCCGTGGAACGGAACCGAACGCGATCGATTTCCAAAAAATAATCGGTATAATCAGAAGTAAAAGGCTAGTTCCGTCGGCGTGGTTTCTTTGTATGGGATGAGGCATCTGTATGCTAGTATTATATTATCTGTGAAAAGGGTTTAAAAAGATTATGTGATTTTTTTTGCATTTACTTAGATTTTTTTATAATTTTTAGATTTTATTATCCATATTATTTAAATAAAAACACGTTCAAGCTTCAAGTTTGTTTACCTTTATTAAAATACATAAAGGAACGGAGTATAGTTTTTACTAACGAGATTTAGTGTCGCTTTTCTTGACCTCCTCTCCGTTATCTGTAAGCTTTGGCACTCTTTAACAAAAATGCTGTTAACGCTTTTGTTTTGAAACTTTCTGTTAGTTTTCATATTTTCCAAAATCTTGAACTGCGCTAGTTATAACTACGATCCTGTGTGAACTTTAAACACTTTTAAGGCCGAAGCACACCTGTAACACCCAGCGCCATCTCAAATGTTTGCTTAATAGTATGAGACCCCTCTGCAATTTTTTTGAGGAATTTAGTTTTTGATAAAACTTGTTTTTAATTAATGTTTTTTACCCGACTACGGCGAAGCCAAAAGAAAGGGTTATGATTTTAGCAGTCTATGTATGTATAGGACAATCCCACCGCACTATTCCCAAACCACTGCAACTCTTGAAGGCCAGAATCAACAGTGGCGACCACCAGAAAAGCTCCGAGGCAATGAAGCTTGACGAAGTCCCGGAGAATGAATTTAACTGTCTTGGTTTACGTATGTTCCTCCGTAGCGCCTAAACTATTGATCCGATTTTGATGAATAAGGTGTCAATCGATTCGTTATTATGGCCCAGGTAACATAGGTTAAAAAACCGTAGTCGGGTAACAGTTTTATTAAACTTTTATGATAGTAGAGAAGATTACTGCTGCGGAGCGTGCATAAACGACAGGCAATTTTCTCACGCCGCCGGTACTACCATTTAAGACAAAATGGCTTTATCGCCCAAACTGCGATGAAATGTGTGCCTCAAGCCATGTGTTTCATCCCGATTTTTACTTGCAACACCATGTCGGTGGGCGGTCAACGATTTGACAGTCGAGAGAGAAAATTTGTAACTAACGTTAACGTTAACTAACGTTACAAATTTTCTCTCTCGACTCGCGGAAGTCGGGTCTTGTCGAAACATATCGAATCGAGATGTGTTTCGCCCATTTGTAATAGCTAATAGCGCCCTCCGTTCGCAATCGGTTAGTGGGGCGCCCGCAAAGGTGGTGTTAAATATATTTCAAGTACATCGAGGTGCTTTTGTGGGAAACGCGTGTTAGTCTGACGGAAGCCGGAACCCGGCCCAGAACGCGTTGGTGGTCCCAATCCAATCATTGTCCTTTATTATATATATATTCTCCTATCCCTAACCTCACGGCACGATATTGATCGACCCCCAGGAGTCTACCGCAGGAATCTAAGGTAAGTGCCTATAATATTATCGGCCAACCCTTGTGCCACCTTATACCCGTAGTAGGAACCAGTATATCTCCCAATAAGGAGCAAATCCCTAGCTTTCCACTGCCGCGAACCGCGGTTTCGTGGGGTACAGGTTCAGAAAGGGTCCAGGAGTCCCAACGCTACTATGGGGCCCAGCGTTGGCTCCTGGCTTGGGACCAGAAGACCTGTATTTAACACCATGTTACAGTAGGCCGTGCTCGCCGGGCAGTAGCAAGAAAGGCATGTCGCGCCTTTAAACTATGTCACATGGTTGTACCGTGCTAGCATTTAAGACAAATTGTAAGACATAACATATTTTATCATATCTTGTCACCTTAGATAAAGAACCTACCATGCAATGTAAAAAAAAAATTCTTCATAAATTCATGTTGGGATGCTGCTAGCATGAGGAAAGCAAAGGAGGGGGCAAAATTTTGGTTATTTTTTGTCTAGGATACACCGTTTTCGAGATACCATTTTGGAAATATAGAGCGTTTTATGCAAAATAAAATTAAATTCGGAGGCCTATAATTCGTAAACAGTGCATCGTAGGGCTATGCTTCTTATAACCTAAATGGTTTTTATGGTCAAGGTTAACACGAAACTACAATAAAATTGGAAAATTTCCGAACAAGAAAAATATAAAAGTCAAGAGGTTTTGCCACAAGTCAAGAAAATATCTCACGCCGCCGCGCTAGCATTTAAGACAAAATGGCTTTATCGCCTACTGTGATAAAAAGTGTGACTTAAGCCATGTCACAGTAGACCGTGCTCGCCGGGCAGGTTGGTTGCCTAGCCACAATTAGTATTTTTTTGTATTTGCATTTTATTTTGCCTTACACTAGCAATTTCTCCTTTAGGTATTGTAGGATTCGTAGGTGCGTATGCAACATGATCTATAGCTTCGCTAATTCGTTCGTGACATTCTTATCATTCCGCGCGGGTGGCAGGGGACGTTACTACCTATAGCGTGTGGCAACGGCGTCCAATTGTGGCGCCAGGTTTCAATTTGTTTAATTAAGGGTAATTGCGGGTAGATATTTCCAGACAACCCTGCAGCAATCTATTCTACTATCAAGTATAATTCATGAAAATTAAGTATTATCAAAAACAAATTTACTTGTAGACTTCCGCAGTGGGATTTTAGGCTATAGTCCGTTTCTGCCCTTACTGTGCTCTCAAATAAAATGTAGGCTGTTGTATATAGGCTTCGAGTAATTAAACTACTCCAGCTCTTACATATCTTCTGCTAAAAATCACCTAATTTTCGATTTGCGTACTTAAATGGTGTTTGTATGTGTTATACTGTAACAACTAAGTCTGTCTATGGCCATACTTATAAACTAGAAACCAAATTGTCACTCCTATACTCGAAATTCATGCTTGAATGCTTTGTGTGTGAAAAGGCACTTTTATAACACTATGATTATAAAATCTACTTACGTATGTAGTCAACTAAACCATTGGTTTATTTTTTTACGCGGCGCCCTAATTGTTTTTCTAAAATAAAATTAAGTTACTCCTTAAATCGGTCCAGCTGTTTCGGAGATTACCGGGCTCATACAGACAGACGGACAGACAATTTTTTTAAAATAAATGTGTTGTTTATATGTACAGTATATACTTTCATAAAGATTTACTACAAAGCTATTATTTTGATATTACAAACAGACACTTCAATTTTATTTATTGGTATAGATAGGTATAGAAGATACAATATTTGATACGTCCATAATGGGAGACTGGTATCTGCCCTAGAAAATCCTGGCACCCACAACCTTCACACTAATCTAATTGGCCAAAACCGAAGTTTCGGCCGGCATTTTCAGTCGGACACTACTTCACCTTCTAAACTTCCCAAACGTTGTTCCAGATACTACCTATCAACGTTCAAAGACGCTCTCCGCCAGGTGGCCATCGACGTGATGACGGGAGAGTCTCGCACCATCCCCGACCAGCTCATCGTGCCGGAGTGCGGCCGCTGCACCTCCGTCAAGGTTCTCATGTTCAACGTGCGTGCATGTGCTGCTTGATACATAGTAATAGTGATCATCATCATAGACGTGATGACGGGAGAGTCTCGCACCATCCCCGACCAGCTCATCGTGCCGGAGTGCGGCCGCTGCACCTCCGTCAAGGTTCTCATGTTCAACGTGCGTGCATGTGCTGCTTGATACATAGTAATAGTGATCATCATCATAGACGTGATGACGGGAGAGTCTCGCACCATCCCCGACCAGCTCATCGTGCCGGAGTGCGGCCGCTGCACCTCCGTCAAGGTTCTCATGTTCAACGTGCGTGCATGTGCTGCTTGATACATAGTAATAGTGATCATCATCATAGACGTGATGACGGGAGAGTCTCGCACCATCCCCGACCAGCTCATCGTGCCGGAGTGCGGCCGCTGCACCTCCGTCAAGGTTCTCATGTTCAACGTGCGTGCATGTGCTGCTTGATACATAGTAATAGTGATCATCATCATAGACGTGATGACGGGAGAGTCTCGCACCATCCCCGACCAGCTCATCGTGCCGGAGTGCGGCCGCTGCACCTCCGTCAAGGTTCTCATGTTCAACGTGCGTGCATGTGCTGCTTGATACATAGTAATAGTGATCATCATCATAGACGTGATGACGGGAGAGTCTCGCACCATCCCCGACCAGCTCATCGTGCCGGAGTGCGGCCGCTGCACCTCCGTCAAGGTTCTCATGTTCAACGTGCGTGCATGTGCTGCTTGATACATAGTAATAGTCATCACTATCATCATCATCATCGACGTGATGACGGGAGAGTCTCGCACCATCCCCGACCAGCTCATCGTGCCGGAGTGCGGCCGCTGCACCTCCGTCAAGGTTCTCATGTTCAACGTGCGTGCATGTGCTGCTTGATACATAGTAATAGTGATCATCATCATAGACGTGATGACGGGAGAGTCTCGCACCATCCCCGACCAGCTCATCGTGCCGGAGTGCGGCCGCTGCACCTCCGTCAAGGTTCTCATGTTCAACGTGCGTGCATGTGCTGCTTGATACATAGTAATAGTCATCACTATCATCATCATCATCGACGTGATGACGGGAGAGTCTCGCACCATCCCCGACCAGCTCATCGTGCCGGAGTGCGGCCGCTGCACCTCCGTCAAGGTTCTCATGTTCAACGTGCGTGCATGTGCTGCTTGATACATAGTAATAGTGATCATCATCATAGACGTGATGACGGGAGAGTCTCGCACCATCCCCGACCAGCTCATCGTGCCGGAGTGCGGCCGCTGCACCTCCGTCAAGGTTCTCATGTTCAACGTGCGTGCATGTGCTGCTTGATACATAGTAATTGTCATCATCATCATAGACGTGATGACGGGAACGTTCAACTTCGGAAGTCGGTGTTCTTGTTTCATCCTTTTTTGACACCGACTTCCGAAATTGTAGTTATTATTCATTTTATAGTGCTTTTATTTTGAATTTGGTTGTATTTTTTTGGACGAAGTAATTACGTTTACCACAGCCGGGAGAGTGGAAAGAAACCCGAAATGATTCTAAACCTTTAATTATTAAAGTTAATTATAATTAATTATAATAGAAGTGTCTATTCCAAGTCGAGGTTGGATCATGGAATGGTTACAACTACTAACTACAACTAGTTAACCTACGAATGTCCATTCCAAGCCGATGTTAGGACATGGAATGGTTACAATATTTAAATAGACTAACTAAAACTAACTAGCCTACGAGAATCCATCCTACACGATGTAGGAATATGGAATGGTTCTTTCTTACGAGAGATGCTCTTAAATATTAGTTCGGCATTGATCGATTCCTTGACGTCATGGCTGGATCGGTTCCAAGGTAATTGCACAGTCAGCAACTTCCTATGTTTATGCTCCGTACGTTTCTGTGTCAGCGAAAGTCTAGCTACGTGCGTTGACTCCGAGGTAACTGCACTGTCATCAAGGTCTATGTATGTATATTGTCCGCAATGTCAGCAGATTCCTAGGCATACGTAACACCTCCACCCTTAGAACGGCAACTATTTTAGCACATTGAGTGAAAAAAGTTGCCGGAGTCTTCTCGGGATCTGAGTTTTTTTTTCCAGGATTACGGTAGGAGGCTGCTGGTTCTTGTGGTATGACAGGTGTTCTTTTGCGCGTTGCCCATTTGCACTAGTCCCTTAAGATCCACGGAGTACAAATTGATGTGAGTAGTTGACGTAGCTCGTTGCCCAGAATCGAAGGGTATCCTCATGATTTTGCGAGGTTGGCCTTTGATTTCGTCGTCGGCATCTGCTATGGTGAACTCTTCAGATTTCAGTCGACATCCATCGGGAGTTGTAACGAAATAACTTCCTTGGAGCGGTGTGTTGTCTTGTTGGTGACAGATAATTTGTACTTTCGTTTGCTGAGGGAATTACAGGACATGGTGTTGGTCATCGAGTTTCTTCATAGTTTTCTTCATCAGGATAACTGTAGTGGGATGGCAGGAGTCCCGCAGAACTTGATTGGTGATCGACTTCTGGATGCAATCAGATTTGGTGCGGATCTGGTGGGTAACTTCCTTCTCGCACCAGTTTGACTTCGGGCATTCAGCCTCTATGTAAGTGAATGTCAACTCGTTGGTTGCTAGGACTGGGAAGGATAGGATAAGGGCCTATGCGTGTTTTTAGGTACTACGGATAATCTTTACCAACCCACGCTGGGCTCGTGTGATGAATTACGGTCCATTGCCTATCACAGAGGGAACATTAAAAGAAGCTGATGATGATAATCTTTATAGGTCGTAACTATTCTTGGGAGCAGAAATAAAATGAAAATTTAAAAACGAAGGATTTGGACCTACGGGAGCTGTCAATTAGATACCGGCTCCTTGAAATTATGGTGCTGGTCTGAAAAGTTGTTAATCAGGGTGGTTCGACTGCCCAACCAACTCTCTGGTACCCCATTAGAGTTACTGGTACACAAAGTGGTTCCAGAAATCTTATTAAGAATTCTGTTTAATGGTCACAAGTTAGAAAATTCGCTTTCGCGTGCAACACTTGGATGATGAATCAAGGATTTTAATAAACCGCGCAAACACGTTAGAGTTACTATGAAAAGCAAGGCCAAGGCGAAGTGCCTTAGAAATGGTATTTGGCCGTGCTGATCCATATCTAAACTAACCAAGTTGCCTAACTCTAGCTTATCTAAAAATATATTTCTACTAATATCTACAGTTCGTCGGTGGGCCTGACGTGATGCAGGTCCCCGCGCACTCGAGTTCCTGGGATGGTAAACCCTGAAGGTTAGGATTTAGGAGGGAGCAACACGAGAATAATTCAAATGTACTTACAGCTATTTCATTTCCGGTTCCTCTCTGCGAATCGATTTCCAGATTCTTCTCTCGGTCTGCAGCAGGTCCGTATGTTCAGGATATCCGGAACGGTGCTTGATAGCCACCCGGGTGACACGAGACGTGATTATCGATGTGTGATGTGTCCCGACGTCTCCCGCGGATACCCTACCGACTGCGCCAATTACGTTTACCACAGCCGGGAGAGTGGAAAGAAACCCGAAATGATTCTAAACCTTTAATTATTAAAGTTAATTATAATTAATTATAATAGAAGTGTCTATTCCAAGTCGAGGTTGGATCATGGAATGGTTACAACTACTAACTACAACTAGTTAACCTACGAATGTCCATTCCAAGCCGATGTTAGGACATGGAATGGTTACAATATTTAAATAGACTAACTAAAACTAACTAGCCTACGAGAATCCATCCTACACGATGTAGGAATATGGAATGGTTCTTTCTTACGAGAGATGCTCTTAAATATTAGTTCGGCATTGATCGATTCCTTGACGTCATGGCTGGATCGGTTCCAAGGTAATTGCACAGTCAGCAACTTCCTATGTTTATGCTCCGTACGTTTCTGTGTCAGCGAAAGTCTAGCTACGTGCGTTGACTCCGAGGTAACTGCACTGTCATCAAGGTCTATGTATGTATATTGTCCGCAATGTCAGCAGATTCCTAGGCATACGTAACAAAGTGTTGTTGGAAGCGTATTGTTTGTCCGCTGGTTATAGGCTATGCGTTGTCACATTAATTTGAATATGGCGCCCTCTAGGGGGCCTGATGTCAAAATTTCGCCCCACCCCATCATGTGTGTTATCTTTGAATAGGTATTTTAATATTAATGTAGGCTTTGGTACACCTACATCTTATTTTTGTCAAGCGTAACGTTTGTGAGACGTATCCCTTCAAAATCATGAAAATAAATTTTCTTGGACTATATCATCTAGCTTTCCTTTCTTTTTATTAACCTACAATGTCCCACTGCTAGGAAAAGGTCTCCCCAATTAATAGCCTTCTAGAATCTAGCTTAACTACAAAATAGCTATTTATGCAACTGTTACGTTATGGACGGTCTTTTAATACGAGTGCCATTTTTCGGTACAAGCGTAGCGCGTACCGAAATAGGTGGGCACGAGTTATTAAAAGACCAATAACGTACAGTTGCATACAAGATTTTATCTACGAAGGAAGGAATAAAACACAGATATAGACAAATAAGAATTTCAGGAAGTGTGTTTAAGTATTTCATTTCTCATATACATGTCTTGATTTTTCTGGTAGTAAATTATTTGTAGCCGCAACTGCTCTATTTGTTATATCTGGTGGTGTATTTTCAATATCACTTGATGTTGAAAATTTTTAATAAAATTTGGAATAAAATTTCACTCAGAAATTTTTGCCCGCGTCCACTTTTTATTTTATTTTTTTATTTAGTCTTTATTAGGTATAAGGCAAAGATCTTGTAGCCGCAACAGCCAAACAGTATACGATACTTTTGTTCTAAACTTGTTCCATTTTTAAAAACATCATTTACATTGTCTCGATTTCGAAGTAATATTATAGGTACCTGGCTGTATGTTCAGAATGTCTTTGCTTGTGTTTTAGAATTTATGACGATTCGCATAATGCAACCCGGTGTCGTTATGGGTATCATAATGCAACCGCTGCCAATTTTATAATTCGAATATAACGAAACCGAAGTAGATCAACTTTTTTTTTGTGTTAGATTCGTTTTTTGACGCCAACTTTGATTCCGACAACAATTGTTTATTTACAAGGTAAGTCTATTCGTTACAGGACCAATCGGAGCCCGATACGGCCGCGATGGCGCAGCACGTCAAGTCGTTGATCGACGACTGTAAGAAGCTTCTCGTTGATACGGAACCCGTGCTCGGTTCCTGGGGGCTTATCGATGCGGATCCCCAGTAAGTAGCTGCAGAATTTTGATTTATGTTTTTTAAGCTTTTACCAGAGGCTTTGCCCGCGTGTCTGTCGGGAATTATGCTACGGAAAACATATTACCGGGATAAAAGTAGCTTATGTACTATTCCAGACTAAGTATATAATTTATCTCTGTGCCAATATTCTTTATTTTATGCCGTACCCTAATTCTTTTGTAAAATAAAAGTAGCCTAAGTTACTATTTATAACATAAGCTCAGCAGTCAACAAGCTGTCTGCAAATCCCGTCAAAAACGATCCAGCAGTTTCGGGGATTAGCCAGAACAAACAGAGAGACAGAAAATAGTACATTATGGTACAAGTGTGTAATGTTGGTGATTACCGCTGAGGCGCCATTGAGACCCGAGCCGTTAGGTGAGGGTCTTAGAGAGCCGAGGACGGTAATCATCAATACACACGTGTATCATACGACGTTTTTCAACACACTTGTGAAGAAAATAATACTAAAAAATCATTTCCAACAGTGAAAACGAGTTGTGAATTTTTTTTCGCAATGGCGGGCAAAATTAATCAGTTTTCCTATGCGCGCGCATCTAACAATGGCGATCGGCCATAGCACAGATAATATAATACTACAGGCCATAGACTAAAAATAATGAGTTTTCTTTTTCTTGGCTTTTTCTCAACTCGTTTTCACTGTTGGAAATGTTTTTTTTGTATTATTTTCTTCACAAGTGTGTTGATAAACATCGTATGATATACGTGTGTATTGATGATTACCGTCCTCGGCTCTCTTAAGACCCTCACCTAACGGCTCGGGTCTCAATGGCGCCTCAGCGGTAATCACCAACATTACACACTTGTACCATAATGTACTATAATTAAACTAAACCTTATATAGGTACTTTTGAATTGTCAAACAAAATATGAATCTAAAAATACATACATATGTGAGAACGATGTAAAAAGTCGTGCACGTAAAAGCGTCTAGAGTAATACAAACAATTCAATAATAAAATAGGTATGCATGTAATTAAAAGCAGGCCGAAGCAGTTAACTTATGACCAATCGCAATTGATGGCGCCCGTTCACGAACATGACGCCTGGATTGGCACCACTCAGCTCAACCATCATGTTACTTTGATACTTAGATATAGATGTTTCACTTTTTTTCCAGTACGGGCGACCCACAAGAGACCGAAATGGACAGCGTGTTAGTTCTGACAAGCGATGCGTACTACGTAGCGGACTACGACGAAACTTCGGACCGTTTGCTGGGCGTACAGCGCGTACCGCTCGCTGACGTTCAGCTCATAGAACTGGGGCCCTTCGACGCTAACTGTACTACTGTAAGTAAACTTTTTTCTAACGCTTCGTCCATGGAAATAGTAAGATGTAGTAACAATAGGGTAGTTTACTGAAAATTTGTTTTTGTCCGTCAGGTAGATTAATAAAAAATATTGGATACGTATTTTTCTTTTAACATAAAGTGACGACGTTATAATGCGTCTCACGCCGCTAGTACACTTTATACTGCCTTAGTGACGTCACAAGCCCCCACTCCTGAACCACAAAATAGAAAGTATACAGAAGGACAACTCCCGCCTTTTCGAAAATTGACAGCTAAACTTGACAGATTTACTAAGGTTGCTACTTTAATGATACCGAATTTAAAAAAAGAGTAGGTTGTTTATGTTACAATCATAAATACATCGATTCGTCTAAACATACATCATATCATGCTTACATGATTTAGAGGGTAGACAGAGCATCAAATATCCATTAAAGATCACGACTCTACATATGACGAAGATTGGATGGTAAAAAGACGTAACAATGGTGTATAATGATCCCACCAAAAACATAAAAATGGGAAAAGCACCAATCTAGACAAAAATATAAATGTGTTTTTTTTTTTATAAAATCAAAAAACCCGACTGCTTAAGAAGCGAACTAAAAAGATGTAGGTACTTAAATAAGAAGTAAATTATGCTTTGCTATCGGAGGAAACATATTTATGATCTAGGTGACTTAAACTTACACCATAATTAATATGACAAGTTTCATACCATTTCCAATGTCGTCTATGGACTTAAAATAATTTATTTATTTATTTAAACTTCATGTACAATGGTGATACATAGGCGGACTTAATGCAGCAAGGCATTCTCTACCAGTCAACCTTTGGGTTAAAAAGGACAAACAGGTGGTAGGAGTACAAAATAAAAATGAACAATAATTAAAGTCGGATATTAATAAACTATCTAACTAATAAAATACATAAATAATTTCTAAAACAATAGACTAATAAATATTATATTAAATATCATATTCTAAATGAAACAGAAATTAAACATAATAACTAAGACGAAGACCGAGCTATGTAAGAGAGGACAAGTAATAGTTCCGGATTCTACGCTTAAATGAAAATTTACTCTCAGCTTTTTTTATGTCAAGGGGAAGGACGTTCCAGAGTTTTATAGTAGAGACAGCGTAAGAATTAGATATAAACCCAGTGCGGTGAGAAGGAATTTGGAGAAGTAAGTTTTTGGAAGCTCGAAGGTTAAGATTAGAAGGCTCGAAGGTTAAGGCGCGTAGAGCTGCAGGTCATCAGCATACAGATGGTAGGAGCATTTGAGAATAGTAGTGATAGAGTTAATAAATAAAGAAAATAAGAGTGGAGAGAGTATACCGCCTTGTGGGACGCCTGTTTCTAGCGCGCACCAATCAGAGAATTTCTGATCAGCACGTACCGCCTGCTGGCGACCACGAAGATATGATGAAAACCAATCCCGTGCCAACGAAGAAACCCCAATTTGAGACAGGATGGCCAGGAGAATGTCGTGATCGACGGTATTAAATGCATTGGAGAAATCTATTAAAACCAGCACCGTCAACCTCGAACTCTCCAAGCCGTTCCTGACGTCTTCAGTAACTTTAAGCAAGGCTGTGGCTGTACTATGGCCGGGCCGAAAACCAGATTGGAAAGGGGACAATAGGTTATTCCGGGACACGAAGGAGGATATTTGGTTCAGAGCAACTGCTTCCAGGATCTTAGATAGGAAAGGGAGAATGGAGATTGGTCTGTAGTGATTAGATAAGGTGGGGTTGGAAATTTTTGGAAGAGGAATAATTAATGCCTTACGCCAGGTTGTAGGAAACTCACCAGCCTGCAGAGAGAAGTTGATGATGTGTGTGATAATGGGAAGGATACTTTTGAAAATGAGGGACAACATGGATCTGCTCACTCCATCACAGCCGACAGCCTTGGACTTAATTGCATTGAACGTTTTGAGGATCTCAGCATCGGTCACCGGGGAAAACGAAAAAGATTCGGGTGTTACAATTGGCATGGAAGTAATATAGAATAGTATTATTCTTAACAACAGCCGAGAGCATTGCTGACGATGAAAAGTGATTATTCAAATCATTCAGAGACATATGAGATGATACAGTATGAGAGGATGATTGCGTGATTCCAATTGATTTGAGAAACTTCCATATGTCAGCCGGTGAAGAATTAAGGACATTTTCACAAATGTATCGGCGTTTTGAAGCTCTTACCATCTGATTACAGCGGTTTCTAGCCAACTTGTACAGGCTCCAGTTCTCCTCACTGCGATCCCTTCTATATCGCCGAAAAGCCCTGTCACGCCGTCTCATCGCAAAACGAACTCCAGGACTAATCCATGGAGCCGGCGGGCGCTTAACACGGACAGCCCTGAGTGGCGCATGCGCATCGAAAAGCTGAAGCACGGACCTGTTGAACAAATCCACCTTCTCATCCACAGTTGATGCCTGAGCAACGTCGACCCAATCAATAGCTTTGGAATCACCATTGAGTTTGTCCCTGTTCAACCTCGCAAAATTCCGAAGAAACATAATGGCAGGCCGCTGTTTAGGGGGCTTAATTTTGTACGACAGGTAAATCAAATCATGTCTAGATAGCCCAGGGGCCGCAATCTGGCCATGGTTAGCAACTAGATTCTCGGAAGACGCAAGCATGAGATCAAGCCAGGTATCGCTTGAGTCAGGATTAAAATGAGTCGGATTGAGCGTGAGAAGTGACAGACTCGTCGATTCCAGGATTGCTCTCAATCTGCGCGATCTTAAGTTATCCTTCGAGAGGTCGGTGTTGAAATCGCCCATGACTACGAGATGTTTGTACTCCGAGGAAAGAGATTCAAAGAGTGATTCGAGAATAGAGAAATAATCAATAGCAGGTGGGCAGTAAACTACTCCGAGAACGGCCTTAACCCCTTTGACATCAATTTCAAGGACTAAGAATTCGGGATTGCCGCTATATGTTGTCGGAGAAGACGATAGAATTTTGAAGGGGATGTCACTGCGCAAGTATATGGCAACACCACCGCCCCTTTTTGCCGTGCGATCATTGCGAATTAAGATAAAACCGGGTAAGCTATAATGTTCAGAGGGAATTCGGGCTTGAGCCAACTTTCTGACACCAGGACAGCGTGTAACGCCACATCACAAAATAACTCCAGCATCTCAGAGTGGTGTTGAGGGATACTCTGAGCGTTCACATGACATACATTAAAACAGTTATTAAAACGCTGGCACTCACCACTTAAGAAACTGTTAACTGAGAGAGAATCGTCTAAAGAAGAAAAAGACGTAGAGGAACTACGGCAAGAATAAAACGAGTCGTCGTCAGACTTAATCATTATAGAGCGTAAATAGATATATAATAGATAAAATAAAATTATATAGATTATAGGAATGTGAAGATTAAATTCACATAATAGTTGCATAACCTGCCGGCAGACTGTTCACAAACAAAATTATACATAATTACTAATGTGTGCATCCGAACGCAGACGTAATTCGCAAGAAGTAAAATACGTGGCATAGACAAGATTTATAATGGAAAAAAGAAAACTATGACAGTGACATTTATTATTTTCCTAGATATTTAATTTCTAACTAATCATCTTGAAAAATTTAATGACCTTTATAACTTAAAATGAATTAAAGAACGAATTTAAATTATATTGAATTAATATAAAGTATATTCGGTCTGTTACAATTAATATAGGTAACCCAGCCAATGCAACATCTTTACAGTAACTACTTTATGTATAAATGACGTGACAAACGCCCGCACAAAGTACAGCCGTACTACAGTAAAACTCGTGACAGCCGCGACTGAGCTCGGTCCAATATTGCCCATTATTCCCTGTAAAATCGTAATGTCAATGTGTGCGTTCAAAATGGCGCTTTGTTCGTAGTGGACTCTGTTTGCGGAGCGCCGCCGCTTATGTACTTTGTGCCTGAACTTTGATGCTCTATAACTTTGTAATTTTTTATTGATTTGGTAAAGAAAAATACGGGTCCAATATTATTTGATAATCTCACTGACGGACTAAATAGAATTACCTTTTTTCTACCCAGGAAACATCCCTATTGGAACGTTATCAAGCAATGTCGTGTCAAACAAAAATGAACTCAATTAAGTTAAGGCCGTAAAAGTTCATCATCATCATCAGCCTTTTAATTTTCTTACTGCTGGGACACAGGCCTTCTCTCTGTGAGAGGGAATGGGCTGTAATCCACCACGCGAGCCCAGTGCGGGTCGGTGGATGTCACATGTCTTCGAATTTTTGGTTCTATGTCATGCCAGTTTCCTCACGGTGTTTTCCTTCACCATTTTAAACAAATATGACTTATATTAATATTAATACTTTATTTTCAAAAACAGGTATTTGTACATTATAAATGGGTACTTAATCTATAATATGAACATGTAGTAGTTTGTAACAAATCTGTGGGTGTGGTTCTGTTCTCCTAGGTAAGTTGCAATGCAACCTGTGTTTAGGTGAAACAGTGCCTGCCCCATAATTGAATATCGATCAATGAATAACATGTTACAAAGTAAAGTTAAGGAGGTTAAACAATTTCAAGATTTTTTGCAATTGTGATTAATTATGACTAAAATAAGACTTAATCTAAATTTGTGTGTGTGAGTTTAACAGTATGTGTGTGTTATGTATTTGTATCTGTATATTAGTGTAGTGCTTGTTAATGTATGTGTTATGTAATGCATGTATTGTGTAAAGTTGCGCCGTAGATAAATTTGTGAGTTGATTAGCAACAATAGTAAAATTAAGCTACTATATAGGGCTTAACTTTTTAAAAGAATTTGAGAGAAATTCTTCTGTCTCAGCATAGGATTTCCCTAGGAGGCATGAACGAATAACTGATTTAAATTTAGAAGAAGGCAGTCCATAAACCGGTGAAGATGAGTTAATTTTGTTGTAGAGGGAAGGACCTAAGTAATAAAAGAATCTCTTTGTGTAGGTGAAGTTAATCGGAGGAATAGTGCAAATGTTGTCTTTGCGTCGCTTTGTGATGGGGATAAAAGGTGTTAAATCTACGACTCTACGACTTCAATTCTAAAAGCCGCAAGAGTTAATCATAGTAAAAAGAAAAAAACGTGGCTACAAAGACTCACTGGATCTTCATGTGTCCCTTTTTATTTTTATTTTTTATTCATAGGCTTGCTTTTGACCACTATCTCACCTGATGGTAAGCGATGATGTGGTCGACGATGAAGCACGCTTACCTAGAGGTAACCTATTCACTCTTGACTTAAAGACTCCCTTTCATACAATTGAAATATGATTTGTTATTGGTTGATTTGGTTTTATATATAGATATTCAGCCAATCAACCATTACTAGAAGGGGACGCGTGCAGTTTTGGAGCGTATCTTTCGGCTCGCATTTTGGTAACAGTAAACCTTCCAGTTGTACAGCTTATTATGCCATGGCTTGCGTGACGAACCTTCGTCATAATATAAAGCGACCGTCTCGTTCATTTTTTTTGGCAAAACTAGAAAGCGCCCTCTGTCGGTGTGACGGGGCGATTGGATAGGACAGTTTGACCCCCTTTGCCGCACTTTAGACTCCCATTTGGTTCGTTGTATCTGCAGACCTCTCTGACAGAGGGAATGGGCCATGATCCGCCACGCGGACTCTGAATAAAATAAAAAAAACCCCGACACACATTTATTTCATGCTTTTTAAACAACATAATTTATTAAGTAACAGACAGGCTTCTATCGAGAATCTATCGAACATGTAAACATCACACGATATCTTTCGAAAATACTCAGATTCAAACAGTAAAACTTTCACATCTTTTGAGAATGGTTGAACCGATTTTCATCAAACAGAGCTAAGAACACTCGGTAAAACCATTCAAACAAAAAAAAACTAAATTAAAATCGGTTCATCTGTTTAGAACTGTGATGACACAGGCAGATATAAAAACACACAGGTACACACGTCAAACTTAAGACACTTCTCTTTCCGTCGGGGGTTAAAAACTATTTTCACTGTTTAACTTTATTGAATTATTTTCAATTTTGGACGCTAGCGGTCGTAATTACCGTGCCTTAACTTCTTGAGTGCCTCAACCGGTTAACTGAAGAATACTATGATTTTTAGGTGGGTCAATAACCGTGATTGCCATGCTAAAACGCAGCGACTATAGCATGTTTTTTACAAACTATATATTACCTTGATTTCGTATGTCTCCGGCAACTATAGTTCATTCGTGTTAAGAAAATAGTGAGTCATGATAGTCAGCCGGCCTTTCGGCCCATCGGCAAAAAATCACTATCGTTTTGCTCTTGCAAAAGATACGTAATAAGCCTGCGGGTCGCAAGAAATTAGAAAGCTTGCGACCCGATTGGTTGACAACGATGGTTCGTCTGACAACGATGACTCACTATTTTCTTAACGCGAATGAACTATAGTAATCCATTTTTCAAGCACTTCCTGACCTCCGGTTAAGCTAAATCTTGGCGTACTTATGAAACTTTGGAAACATTGAAATGAATGGTACTATGGAGTCACTCCTCAACTCCTCCACCAATAACCTTGTGCAAAATAGCACCATCGGGTTTGGGCTTATTGGATATGCATTGACAAGTGATATTACATTAATTTCGTTCCCCTAGTCGACGGCACGAACTATTTTGTGCGCGAGGTTAAAATTATTACTATCTCATCCGACAACACATGCCAAAGTGATAGATGCTGTGATGAGCAGGAAAAAGCTAGTTCGCGTACGGATTAGCACTTTTGCAAATTTGTATCGAAATGGATGATGATTTAGGAAGAAAACGAGCTCGCGACATTTTATAAACAGACCTTTGGGAGTCTAGATTAGATATCATGAAAAACTACTAAATGTATATTTTCAAAATAAAATTATTTGCATTGTTGAATTACTAATCTATCCCTGTATGGAGGCCGTTTTGCAATTTTCCTACTTCATATGGTATTTATATCCGCCCAAAGATGCGTTAAAATTGGTGTTGTGAAATATGGAACTTTCGACGCTCATAACAACCAAACTTTTATTTTTTCTTTTTTGTTTCCATACAGGGCTAGATAATGATGAGAAAAATTGATATATTTTTTTTTTTTTGAACGTACTTCGTCAAACAGTGGAGTAATCGCCAGACTACGTTTGTATGGAAGAATGATCGACTAGTGTAACCTTAATAGCCCTAAATTCTTCTTCTCTCTTACATCCAAAGGTTGCCTGTAATGGATTGCCGTATGCAATAAGACCGCCCATTGTACACTTGCTTTTATAAACGTTTGTCCTGTACGTATTTTGTGGTGTACAAAAAAGAATATATTAAACTAGAGGACGCTTCGCGGTTTCACCCGCGTAGTTCCCGTTCCCGTGGGAATACAGGGATAAAAAGTAGCCTATGTCACCCGGGGATGGAGTAGCTTCCCAACGGTGAAAGAATTTTTGAAATCGGTCCAGTAGTTTTGGAGCCTATTCGGTACAAACAAACAAAAAAATCTTTCCTCTTTATAATATTGGTATAGATTGTATATTAAATAAAATATTTTTACAGCTTTTCAGCGTTGGCCGCAAAAGCGGTACGGAGCCGATCTACTGCATCCGCATCAATTACAGCAGTGCAGGTGAAGCCGGCTACTTCCACATGTTCCGCTCCACGTCGCTGCGCTTCTTCAACAACATGGCCGTGGTCATCCACACACGCGACGAAATGATAGGTACTGTCACACCTCATTGCATCTACTAAATAATACAAGCTAACAAAAAAAATTGGTTCAAATAAATATCACTAGATGGCGCGATATGCATCGATTTGTTATTGAATTTTGTGTAAAATTAACATTTTTGTAGAATTGATCATACAAATTGTATGTTCTTGTTTAATCCACTGTCCTAAGCACAAAATTATGGTATATTGGGCTCTAAATTCACGTTTCAAATATTATGTGAACGGATCATTTAAAATGTATTCCAATAGATGGCGCGGTTTTAAATTTATGAGGCATGCCACTCGATTTTTTGAATTTGTATTTTAACACATTTTGGTACAATGAAACTAAAAACGTGCAAAAAAATACTATAAACAAATCCACTCTGTATTTAAAGAAAAAAATAGTCATGAACCGAGAAACCCCAACTTGCAAATCGCTGCTAATACCGATCGGAACCGAACGCGATGGAGGAGACGCGACGAGAATAAAAAAAACCTGTATAATCAGACGAAAAACGCTAGTTACATCGACACGGTTTCTTTGTACCTATACAAAGAAACCGTGTCGATGTAACTAGGCATCTGTATGCTAGTATTATATTATCTGTTATGTAACATAGCAAGATTCCTGCGTGCCTCGAAAAGCACGCTAAGCCGCTGACAGTCGTTACGGCTAGTCAGAAGCCTGAAGTTTGACACCAGTCTTGCCAATGGGCATAGTGATACCCAGTTGCTGGGTTCTGGAGGTCAGTTAGGCAGTCGCTCCATGCAAAACACTGGTACTCAGCTGAATCCGGTTAGACTGGAAGCCGGTCTCATATGTTGAGATTGGGAAAAGGTTAAGCAGATTGAATTATATCGAATTTAATATTTTTTATTCTTTTAAAAGCACATGCGCCTATGCGCTCAAGGGGGTGACCATAAGCTCTTAGAGTAAGGTTATTTAATCCCCCAGGGCGCCGAAGATGAGATCGAAACAAAATCCACAATAGCGGCTTTGAAAAACGTTTCGTTGGCAGTGGACAAATATGCAATCGTATTACTATAATTAATTCGCGTTAAGAACATAGTGAGTCATCGTTGTCAGCCGGCCCCTCGACCTATCGGGTCGCAAGCTTTCTAAATTGTTGCGAGCCGATTGTTCAAGAGGCTGGCTGACAACGATGGCTCACTATTTTCTTAACGCGAATGAACTATAGTTCCTTAATTTTGGTTAATATTTTACAGAATCGCTACACTCGATCTGCGAATCATTGATGGTGGCGCGTGACGTTGCAAAGTTAACGCCGATACCGTTCCACGATGGAGGCAAATTGGAGAAGAAGAAATCTAAGGTAAGGTCACTCTTACTTTACGTCGATTTTATTCTTTCAGAGGACCATACGTCTTCTTTGTTAAATTAAAACTTGAGACTCTTGAGAGTCAGATGAATACTTTTACATTTCACAAACATCGTTCGTGTTCCTGCTTTTTTTTTTCCTTATAAACTTCGGGTTCATTGCAATGACATAATCAGTGTTTCTTTGTTTGTGTGTGTGGTAGCCTTACTGCCCCCTCCCGGGGCGTTTAGAACTTAATCAATAGCAATAGGTTGCCGCTCGCTCACTTTCGCGCATCTACAGCAGATTTACGTATATTCGCGACGAATGTCTCTACAATTTGGCAAATTATTTAAACTTGGTATCATTTTAGAGCTGGAAACCCTTTATTGATGTGAAGTGGCACTCAATCGGCCAATCAGGAATTGAGTAGTGCATGACATATTAAAGTAGCCAATCAGAAACCAGAATAGCGCCTAGAAAGAACGAGCCACTTTCGAGCACAGAGTTTGTATTGGTTACTATACCGCTTCTGCTTTCGAGAATATCGCCATCCCTTTTCCTCTAACGCTATCCCATAAAGCTCTCCCACTCTAAAACAGCTGCTTATAGATAGTAATTTCGCGAAATTTGTAGAATGAAAATTATAGCTGTATCCTGGCATTGATTTTAAATATTACTTTGTTTACTTTATTTACTCCGCCCGACGCTTTAGACAAGAGTAATTCAATGTCAGCGATCGTGTTGGTCGAAATGCCAAAATGTAAGTGATTGATGACGTGACATTTTGATAGAGTTTTGAAATTTACTTACATTTTTGGCCTTTTTTCAATCGTCATCCCCACGTTTTCGTTGATAGAATGCCACTTGTCTATGGCCTCTGTACTCCATAAGAGATAGTAAATGTACTTACCATACTAATATCATTCTCTTTTACCTTCTCGTGATTAGGTGCACCCAGGTCAGTCAGGCAGTGCTCGGTCGTCTCTCTACTTGGATCTGTCGCGTCTGCCCACCCTCACACGAAACGTCAGCGAAACGCAACTGGTCGCCGATATCCGGAGTGTTGGTTAGTAATAATAATTCATTATACAATAATTATAAATAATGAAAAAAGAATTACTTATCCATACCAATATTATAAAGAGGAAAGATTTTTTTGTTTGTTTGTACCGAATAGGCTCCAAAACTACTGGGCCGATTTCAAAAATTCTTTCACCATTGGGAAGTTACTCTATCCCCGGGTGACATAGGCTTCTTTTTATCCCTGTATTCCCACGGGAACGGGAACTACGCGGGTGAAACCGCGAGGCGTCTTCTAGTACTGTATAATATTATAAAGAGGATAGATTTGTATTTTTGTATGTAACGAATAAACTTAAATAATACTGGACCAATTTCAAAAAAACATTCACCGTTGGGAAGCTACACTATCCCCGGATGACAAAGGCTACTTTTTATCCCTGTATTCCCACGGGAACGGGCACTACGCGGGTGAAACCGCGAGGCGTCCGCTAGTTATTAATAAATTTATTATATGATTGGATATTATAATATCTTATCCCTTTTCTTTAGTCCTGCTGTTATTGTTAGGGAAGCTCTCATAAAGAGACAAGGGTTTATAGACGAAGCGACTTTTTACCGGCGATCGTGACTGTCGAAGAGCTGAAAAATTTAAGATCGTCCAAGTGACATGTCGATAGCGCATGTCATCCCAAACATTTATTTTTTACAATCGCTATCGCTGGTAGAATGTCACTTTGTCTAAAGGATAAACCTTTGTTGTAATATTGACAGGACAAAATAACGATTTTCTCGGTGACAGAGATCATTCAGAAAAATGAAATATTTGTCAGTAATGCTCAAAACATTGCAGGTATTTTACTAGCTTTGGTACAACTTTCTTGTTTGGGTAGAAAATATATGATGCCTGAATGATTTCCTTTGCACAGCATAAGACAAGGTTTAAAATGTAATGTTGCTGAATCATATAGCCTTTATTGGTATCGGGGGTAACATGTTGCGATGGTTCATTTCGTACATAACCCACTATTGTCATGAGGTTGTAATTAATGGATACCTCTCTTACGCGACTCGTGTTACCTCTGGTGTCCTACAAGGTTCTATTCTCGGGCCTCTTCTATTCATAATAATTATAGTGGTAACTCCTTAACAGTCCCCCTCTCTTTCTAACCCATCCTTACATTATCCTTTCTCCCTGTATCCTAACAGAATGTAATGCTCCAGTACCGACTAAAAGAACTGCAAAGCTATTGCGAATAGTGTCCCAGCCAATGATACTGCATCGCAACGTGATAGCCACTACGAGTGAACGAAGGTCCGGTTCTTCACAGACCGTTAGTTTATTAATATATCTATTACAAATTGTATTCAGGCGAAAAAGCGACCGCAAAAAAAACCGAATTTCATGCAATTGTTTTTATTTATTTTGTAGCTCAGTATTTAGGTTGACTGTTATAAACAGGGATCAGAATAGGTATAGTATATTTACCTCAACTTAAATATAGTCTGATACTATTTAATGATCCCGTGACGAATATTATTCCTGGATTTCAGGGTAGGTATTATCCAATATATTTTACTTACTCTAGTAAAGGTTAAGTATAAGTACATTATGGTACAAGTGTGTAATGTTGGTGATTTCCGCTGAGGGTCTCACCCGAGCCGTTAGGTGAGGGTCTTAAGAGAGCCGAGGACGGTAATCATCAATACACACGTGTATCATACGACGTTTTTCAACATACTTGTGAAGAAAATAATACAAAAATATAATTTTCAACAGTGAAAACGAATTTAAAAAAAAAAAACGTAATGGCGGGAAAAAATAATCAGTTTTCCTATGCGCGCGCATCTTTCAATGGCGATCGCCCATAGACTAAAATAATGAGGTTTATTTCTTTTTTGGCTTTTTGCGGATAGCGTTTTAGCCACGTACAAAATGGGGCATTTCAAGTTTTCTTTATTACAGAGAAAAACAAAAGTTATAATTGAGTGAAAGTTTTATTTATTAAACACGTACAAGTTGAAATTATCTTTTTAAATATGAAGTTGCATGAAATGAGCAAGCAATAGGTACATTAATTTATTTGTACTATTGAGCACGATATTTTTAGTATCGAAACTTTTTTAAGAACAAAGTAACTCAACCAATAAATAAAAATAAAACTCACTTGTGAATAATAGCAATGAAAAAGTCAAAGTTTGATTACAGGTGTCATTATGTGCCTAATTGCGGTGAAATTAGAGCCACTTTATGTGCAAGTGTGTTGAAAAATATATTCTTTATACTGATCCCTGCTTATTACAAAAGTTATCAGCCGTAACAAAAACGTACTTACTGAAGAATAGTTATTAATTAAAATCATAGGTACATTTCTCTAAGATAGTTGAAGTTAAAGATGTTCAACAGTGGACGTCTTTCGGCTGTTTCAAATTATTATTATACCTACTAAAGTTAATTATGGAAGATAATCTATGTTGACCGTAACTAACGTTACCTATTATACATAACCTGTGAACAAATTAATCAATTAAAAGAAGAAGCACATCAACAATGATTGGAATTTAGTTTTATTATGCGGGGTCAAATAAAATAACTCCACAGCCGTGATGGTAAAGATATCAAATGACCATGGAGCCGAATAGTAGACCGTATACCTTTTGGGAGTCCAGATATCATGAAAAAAATACTAAATGTATAATTTCATAATAAAATTATTTGCATTGTTGAATTAATAATCTATCCCTGTATGGAGGCGGTTTTGTAATTTTCCTTCTTATTATGGTATTTATTCCCGCCTAAAGATGCGTTTAAATCAGTGTTGAAATATGGAACTTACGACGCTCATAACTTTCAAATATTTTATTTTTTAATCTTTTTGTTTCCATACAGGGCTAGATAATTATGAGACAAATTGATTTTTTATTTTTATTTTGTACGTGCATCGTGAAACAGTCGAGTAATCGCTAGACTACGTTTGTATGGAAGAATGATCGACTAGTGTAACCTTAAGGTGCCCCTAGTCAACGGCACGAACTATATTGTGCGCGAGATTAAAATGCATGCTGTCTCATCCGACAACACGTGCGAAAGAGATTGATGCTGTGATGAGCAGTAAGAAGCTAGTTCTCGTACGAATTAGCATTTTTTCATATTTGTAGCGAAATGGATGATGATTTAGGACGAAAAAGAGCGCGCGAAATTTTATGAACAGGCCTTTGGGAGTCTAGATATCATGCGAAAACTACTAAATGTATATTTTCAAAATAAAATTATTTGCATTGTTGAATTACTAATCTACCCCTGTATGGAGGCCGTTTTGCAATTTTCGTTCTTCTTATGGTATTTATTTCCTCCCAAACATGCGTTTAAATCAGTGTTGAAATATGGAACTTTCGACGCTCATATCTATCAAATATTGTATTTTTTAACTTTTCTGTTTCCATACAGGGCTAGATTATGATGAGAAATTGATATCATTTTTTATTTTGAACGTACTTCGTCAAACAGTGGAGTAATCTCTAGACTACGATTACCTAAACTTCAAAAAGGCAAGTAACATAGAGTGGATAAAACCTCATATGAAATCCCGGCATGATAATCGTGACGTATCCGTTGCTGAAGTTTAGACTTTTCTACCTATTCTGATCGTAGCTAATGACAAAACTTATAATTTCATGTACTCACACTACCAGACTCCGTGGTCAGCTGTAGCTATTTGAAGTTATGAGTTTCGACTATTCTTTATCGTTTCACTTCACGTTTGTGGAGCTCTACCAGATAATTCTATTTGACCTTGTATGTGTCGGATAACCGAAAAAATCGACTCTCATCGAAAATTCTAGGACGATTGCATAAGGTCGGATTTATTGAATCTAAGAAAGATTTTCGTTCCGCACTTTAGACGCTTTTTCGGTTCGTTGTGCGTGGGGTATCTACTGGCTTACATAGCCAGTCCGCTTCCATCAAGAAGCTTAAAAGCTTCCTGGAGCTTCACAGGCTTTGCGGTGTGACCTCACGTTCGTGCTCTCAATCGGTCTCTAAGTAGATATCAATCCTAATGTCCCTTATTCCATTGAATTCCTCGGACGTCATTTAATTACATAATGATTTTATTCTGGTCATAAATTAATTATTAATAAATTAATTAATTTCGTGTCGAGATTTTAACACGAGCGATTTAGCCAATAGGCGAAACCACAAAAAAGCAACAAAAGCCACATGCTAGTTTTAAAATAAAGCCTTTTTATTCGAGACACGAACGATTCTTTTTCCACTACCTGATTACTTAATTAATTAAATACAAAATTTAAATAATATACAAAAGTCATTTCGTAACTGTTATCACATTTTTTTTTTATTATCTTGTGTCTAAATGTTCATATTTCGAAGCGAATTTCATAGGCAATGTGTTACCTAATAGGCAACGTAGTGGAAAACATGTATTATAAAGATGCAAAAATCTCATTCTAGGATCAAAAGCCCTGACCAACATGACGGAACAATTCAGCAAGCTGAACAAACTGAGTCACTCTCTAAACGCGCGCGCTCGACCTAGTCTACAGCTGAAATTTGACCAGAGCGCTTCTCGCACCAAGAAGATCTTCACCCTCGGACAAAATAAGGACAACAAGAAGAAAGGCAGCCTTTCCGACGGCATGAGCTCCGACTACTCCTCAGATGACGAAAATAGAACCAACATCTTCGAGCCCACATTAGACAACTTCGAAAACACACAACATTACTTAGGCAAGCCCGGACAGAAAAGCGAAGCGGAAAACGACTGCGAACTGATCCAGAATCCTCTGTATTCCTCCAAAATAGAACCACATGATACGCAGGTTTTCATACCGTCTGAAATTGTAACCAACGTTGACAAGCAAGCTTCGAAAACGCCTAGTAACGTCAACAAAATAAATCCGTTCAACATAGATGCGTCGAAAACTCCGGAAATTCAAGTTGATGGGGCGTTTGCGAAGCCAGCGCCTCCTAGTTCTTTGCTGTTGGCTCAGAAACTGTCACACAGTTCGAACGAGTTGAATTTTGATGATAGCCATTCAGAAGGGGTGAATTTCCACGTTCGATCGAACTCTCAGCACGAAATCACGCTGAATATAGCGCAGTCGCACAGCGAGTCTGCTATACGGCAGTTCAAGAACATCGCTAGTCCCGCTGGAAGCGCTACCAAGGATATGGTGCTCTCGCCGCTGACTAAGCTGGCAAAGGGAGTCCAGAATCTTGGAGCTAATTTGGATCCGAGGAAGATAAAGGTGAGATATAGTACATTACTGCAGCGGCCAGCAAAAGAGGTATTGATGGACGAACGTGTAAATGTGGGCCGAGGCGAAGCCGAGGCACACATACGTAAGTCCATCAATGCCTAGTTGTGGCCAAGGCTTGTATAGTGCTTTTCTCAAATATGCGCGGAAATTTAAACTAAGTAGTACATAGAACTCATTTTGTCAAAATCAATGACGAACAACAATAATTGTTCCCGCGTTAGTGTTCATTTGTTTTTTTTTTTCAATAAACAGCGTTCTATTTGCAAGCCAGTTCGAAATTTAAATGAAACCTTTGATAAGTTTCCTCCCTGGTGGCCATGCTTCGGCGAAAAAGATCGTTTCATTTTTAAATTACACGACAGATATGAGTTTACTATGGAATTTATTTGGCCGCTACACACGACAGATATGGATTTTCATACAACTTTTGCCGGCCGCTGCGCGCATGTATTTGGCCAGTACAGCAATTGCGATTTATCTCAAAGAAGGTTGTCAAAATAATGCTCAAATTTCCAAGCATGTTTGAGAAATAGTACATTACTGCAGCGGCCAGCAAAAGAGGCATTGATGGACGAACGTATAAATGTGGGCCGAGGCGAAGCCGAGGCACACATACGTAAGTCCATCAATGCCTAGTTGTGGCCAAGGCTTGTATAGTGCTTTTCTCAAATAATGCGCGGAAATTCAAACTAAGTATTACCTAGAACTCATTTTGTCAAATACAATTACTTTTCAAAATCAATGACGAACAACGAACAACAATAATTATTCCCGCGTTAGGCTTAGCACGCACTGCGATTTTAATTCGCACGATTTTATTCCACCCATTCTGCGACCTATGGAATTGTATGAAGTCTCACGCGTTGCGGTATAAAAATCACGCGGTAATAATACTACAAAAATCCGCGCAAATAAAAATCGCAGTGCGTGCTAAGCCTTAAAGTATTCATTTGTTTTTTTTTTTCAATAAACAGCTTTCTATTTGCAAGCCAGTTCGAAATTTAAATAAAACCTTTGATAAGTTACCTCCTTGGTGGCCATGATTCGGAGTAAAAAATCGTTCCATTTTTAAATTACACGACAGATATGAGTTTACTATGTAATTTATTTGGCCGCTACACACGACAGATATGGATTTTCATACAACTTTTGCCGGCCGCTGCGCGCATGTATTTGGCCAAAACAGCAATTGCGATTTATCTCAAAGAAGGTTGTCAAAATAATGCTCAAATTTCCAAGCATGTTTGAGAAAACATTCTTATTGCCACATTAAAATTATTATACAGATAAAAAAACAGCATACCACGATCAGAATTTAAATGTACAGCAGTGCCTTTCACAATACTTCGTTGTTTCATTAGACTTTTGCAGTATAGTAAGTTCGGATATACAATCTCGATTTCTATTCATAATAATGCTTAATTAATATCAGATTGATTAAAATAGACTTAGGCTTCACAGGGATTGCGCGAGGTGAAATGTATGACACATTTTTAGTAAACATTCTACAAGAGATAAACAATAACACTTTTCTTTTTAACCCCCGTTGGAAAAAGAGGGGTGTTATAAGTTTGAGTGTGTTGCTGTTTGAGTCTGTATCTGTGTGTCTGTCTGTGGCATCATAGCGCCTAAACGGATGAACCGATTTTGATTTAGTTTTTTTTTTTGTTTGAAAGGTTTTTTTTGAAAGACTGTTCTTAGCTATCTATACTAATATTATAAAGCTGAAGAGTTTGTTTGTTTGTTTGAATGCGCTAATCTCAGGCACTACTGGTTAGAATTGAAAAAATATTTTTGAGTTGGTTATAGGCTATATAACATCACGCTACGCCCAATAGGAGCGGAGCATCAATGAAAAATTTCCAATAACGAGTTATGTTTCGGCGGTCGGGGATTTACTTAAAAAAATATTTATTTTTTACACAATTACTTTAATTATAAAAATACAGGATATTTAGCTGGTGGCTGATGCAAGACTAAATATAATACAAAGAAAAATAATGATATCTAATTTTGCGGTAAATGCAAAGTTGCAAAATGACGCATGTTGACGGTGACTGCTAACTCAGCGTAAACGTCTGTTACGATGAGTTAACTCCTCCCTCCATAGGATAGAAGCAACTCTTGCTTCTGGCGGCGTCCGCGCTGCCCTTGGTGTCCACCGGGATGTTCTTTGTTTTCCATTGATACAGTTTCCAGGATGCTGCTGCGACCAGTAGGATATATAGGATGATTGTGCTCCAGCTAGGTGTAACTGCTATGGTTGGCCAATTATCTTCTTCTGGCACGGAGATGTCGCCTGCTCTGTTGATAAGTTCGTGGATGCTGTCTAGTGAGATGTCTTCTAATTGGAGTTCGTATTGTATTGATTGTTCTGAGACTTGATGCTGCTCCGGTAATGGTATGACCTCGTTGATAACGACCGTGTCGGTGTGAGACCGCAGTGTCTTATTCATGATGTTCATCTGGCAGTCTTCTGTTAGTGTAACGAGATGAATTCCCGACAGCTTCTTGTAATCTGTCTTGGAGTTGCATTGTGTTTTGGTAACTTCTTCTTCTCTGAGGACGAGTAGCCAGTTGTTGTCTCCGATCTTCTGAACTTTTCCTCTTCTTAAGTTCATCTTAGCGTGAGTGCAATTTGCTGGGCGATGCTGGATGAGTGATAGTATGCAGTCATCTGAGTCTTCAATTCTTCTGGTGTCGAGGAGCTTGCAGAGCTGGGTGTTGTCGGTCAGTGGCTGACAGTCTTCTTCCAGGTAAGCGTACTCATCGTTACCAAGTGCCAGGTATTTTGATTTTGGAATGATAGTGAGGTTACTTTTATTTGGGATAGAATAGAGATGGATAAGGTCGTAGGTTTTTGAGGTAATTGAGGGGATTTCGAGAATAAAGTTAACAGAGTGTTCTGTGCTGTAAGCTTTAACTTTAATTGACTTCTCTATCCTGTATATGTTACTAATGCTAATACTATCTACTGGTTTAAACATAAACATACTTTCTAAGTTTCTTAACTCTTCTATTAAATTCTGAGGACTTATAATACTAGGATGCATGGTGCCTATCTGAGCAAAAGTCATAGCATCTTCTAATAACATTAACCTATCTAAAATTATCTGTAAACTAAAATCTATCTGTACGTAAATATCTAGGAAATGTAAATGGTTAGAAAGGTTGTTGGAATTATTTGTAATATTTTGTAATACACTAGCCAAATGTTGCTGATTATTATTTAATTTTGTTAACTGTTTACTAAACTCATCGATTGTATTGTGTGCTAATACCAAGGATTTCCTTTGTGAATCCTGTACGTTTCTAACTCTGTTTTTAATGTTTAAAATTTCTGCTTCAAACTTAGCTGCATCTTCTTGGTCGAGATTACCTGTGATAGACTTAACGACAGTACCTAATCCATCTATCAGACCGCGGCGCTTTCTAACTTGCGGCGTTAAAGATTTAATCTTCTTACCAATAATATTAAGGCTATATTCTATTTGATTCCTATACGTTTTATGTAATTCTCCAGATGCTGTACTCTCAGCGTTTTTCGTGCTAGCATATAGGGACATCAATTGGATAGATGTAAAGTGCAGATTGCTAATGTTGTAAACGCAAGCAAGGCTAAAGTAGTTGTCTTGTTTAAGGAGTTGACCTTGTTTAAGGAGGAGGATACCATTGTCGTTACCTACTTGGGTAATGGTTACGGTTGCTGTTGTGTTGAGCACGACAGCTCCTGCGATGAAGATCCTGCAACAAGATGAGGCCTCCGTAGTAGTTTGAAGTGAACCCTAATGGACTTAGAATTTGGATGGTTACCTATTATTTCAGCCACATTATTTGGGTGAAGATGTATGATCTTGTATGGTCCTTTGAAGACTGGCTTCGTCTTGTCACTGCGTGCTGACTTTGCTACCTGTTTATAGACAGTTTCACCTACCTTGAATTTAATTTCTTCTGCTTCTTGGTTACGTTTAGCAATCACCTGCTCCTTGTTTTTGGACATGTGTGCGGCGATGCACTCTTGAACTGCCTCTGCGTTGGCCCGATGCTTAATAACATAGTCCTGGTAAAATTCTTTTGGGTAGTATAATTCTAGTGGGTTTCTGGATGCTGTGTGTCCGAATAATAACTCATGAGGTGTATAATCTGTTGCTGAATGGATAGCGTTGTTGTACGCTATTATAGAGTACTTCATAATTAGCTGTATAGGATCATCTTTGTTAGTCATTCTTTGTATCCTAATTATTTCGGCTAGGGTAGAGTGTAAACGTTCAATAGGGGAATTAGAATTAGGATTATAGGGTGTCGTGAAGTGTACGTGAATGTTATGTAGTGCGCAAATTTCTTTAATAACATCGTTGTCGAATTTAGTGTCTGAATCTGTGGTTATTTTATTCGGTAAACCTAACACTGAGAAAACGTTTAGCAATGCTTCAGCTATATGGACGCTACTGCATGCTGTTAGTTGGACTGCCTGGGCGTATTTAGAGAAGTTATCAATGACTGTAAGGAACGTTGCGCCTCCGGTTGAGTAAAGGTCCATAAATATATGCTCCATCGGTTTACGAGGGGTATCGGTTATAGCTAAAGGTGGTTTAAGAGGGTTGCGTTCGTATTTAGATTTCAAACATGTGTCGCATTGATTAACGAATCTTTGTATGGTAAGAAGCATGTTTGGCCAATAGTAATTCCTGTGCAACTGTTTATACGTCTCCTGAATACCACGATGAACCGTCTTACCTTCATGATATTTCTTAATCAACTCTTGTTGTTCCGGTTTGTTTTCTACTAGAGTTACGCGTGTTGTACATTTAAGTAGCTTAGGGCCTCTGTCGTTAAATATTGTTGTGTAAACTCTAGAAAAGGCATGGTATAATTCTTCATTATGAAAGTAACAATGGAATATACGATCAGCAATGGTGTGCTCTTTAAGGAATCTAATTATCTCGGACTCTGTATTATTTACTGGGATAAAGACATCTTTTATAACTACCTTTGAGTTAGTGGATCTGTTATCTACTCTATACATAGAACCGGGTGTTGACCTAATGTGGAACTGTTTTAACTGCCTATCAATAGCGTCTGCTATGATGGGTATACCTTTATTTTCGTTGTCAGGCTGTGTATGTCTTGTAGACACTAGTTCAGGTTCAGCTGACACTACACTCATGCTATCCGTACCTATATTAGATTCGGGAATACTTGGGGTTTGTAATTGTACATTTTCATTGGGTGCTTCTGTGTCTGTTTGATTTTCGGCTTCTCTACGCACGTTTTCGAATATTCTATTAATTATCTCATCGTCTTCGTTATCGTCTAAATTAACAGCTAAAGAGTCGACACTACCGTGGAATATTTTAATACGTGATAGAGCGTCTGCGTTAGTGTTTTGACGCCCTTTCTTGTATACAACCTTGTAATCATATTCTGAGAGTTTTAGACGCCATCTAGTTAATTTTGAATTGGTGTCTTTTAATGACATAAGCCAGGTGAGAGGCCTGTGGTCCGTATATATGATGAACTTTCTACCATAAAGATAGGGCCTAAAGTATTTTATTGCCCATACTAAAGCGAGTAGCTCCTTTTCTATTGTAGAGTAACGCGATTCGGTATCTGATAGTGTCCGGGATGCGAATGCTACCGGTTTGTCGGATCCTACTATTCCTTGGGATAATACCGCACCTAATGCTACGTCCGAAGCATCGGTGGTGAGGATGAAGGGCTCATCAAAATTAGGGTACTGTAGTATTGGAGCGTTAGTTAAAATTTGTTTGCACTTATTGAAAGCTTCTAAGAAATCCGGGGAGTGTATGACTTTACTATTTTTCTTAAGGCAAAGGGTCATTGGTTTAGTAAGCTTAGCGAAATCTTTTACGAATTTTCTGTAATATCCGACCAAACCTAGGAAGCCTTTTATTTCCTTCTGGGTCTTAGGTAAGGGGAAGTTAAGTACGGCTTTTATCTTGTCTTTGTTTGGTTTTAAACCTTCATCTGTTAGTTCATGTCCTAAGAAGTTAACTTGTTTTTGTAGGAACTGTGATTTTTCCAACTGGATCCTTAGATTATGTATTTTGAATCGATCGAATACTTGTTTTAATTTTTCTATGTGTTGTTGCAATGACGTAGATATTATTATTACGTCATCTAAGTATGTGTACACATTGTCTATGCCTCTTAATATATTGTCCATTAGTCTTTGAAATGTACTTGGTGCATTTTTGAGTCCAAATGGCATTCTAAGGAACTCATAGTGCCCTCGTTCTGTGGTGAATGCGGTTTTTTCAGTATCATTAGGGTGCATTTCCACTTGGTGAAAACCGCTAGCAAGGTCTAGGGTTGTGAAGTATTGAGCTCGTCCTAATCTATCTAATATGTCGTGTATATTTGGTAAAGGGTATTTATCTTCAATGATACGGTCATTGAGTCGTCTGTAATCAATTACGAGTCTCCATTTGACATTGCCTGAGGAATCGGGCTTTTTGGGTACTATATGAACGGGACATGACCAAGGAGATATGCTCTCTCGCACGATACCTTGCTGAAGGAGCTTATCCACTTGTTTACGAATTTCTTCGCGTTGTTGAGGAGCTTGTCTGTAACTTCGTACAAAGACTGGTGTATTATCGCTTAATCTGAGCTCGTGTTTAACAGCGTGTGTAAAAGTGAGTGGTATATCTTCTGCATAGAACAAGTCCCTATACTGATAACATAAACGGGTTATTTCGCGCTTTTCTTCTTCGTTCATGTGGTCTGTACGGATTTTTTGAAGGTTTTTGTTTAATATACGGTCAATGTTATTATCTACCTGTATGGTATTAATATCGTGACTAATGTTTTTATTGGCATTGGAAAATGTTTCTAATTTAATTGACGGGTTAAGCGGGATACACTTCTTTTGATCACTATGATTAATTAACGATGTTTTAAAAGAACCGTTTGTGACGTTAACTATAGCTGCTGGGGACATTAAATCATCTGACCACATTAAATCGTCGTGAAGGTATTGTCCATCTAAGTAGTTAGTTTTTACTTTGACTATCTTTTCGCATCTAGGTTCGATACTTATCTTTTGGGGTGGAGAACTAAAGTGTATTGGTATTTCCGCCGTAGATGTACGTAACACATTGTTATTTAAATCAATGTTACTCTTTAATTTTTGCAGAAGGTCCATTCCGATAAGACCTTTATATTTAGGGTCGAAATCGAATATTAGGAACTTATGTGTTATATCACTATTAAACGCGGGAGGTAAGGGAAGGTACACTACTTTGTCGTGAACTGATGAACTGTGTGCAGTATTAATTTGAAAGGGTTCTGTTTCTACACAGTACTCAAATATGGTGCCTGCAACTACGTCAGTTGCTATAGTTGAATGACTGGCCCCTGTATCTAATAGAAACTTACCGTCAAACTCTGGTAGTATTATGTACGGTAAATATTTCTTGGTCTGGAAATTGATTGAAACTAAGTCTGGTTGTCTCGGTTGGTGTCCAGGGTAAAATCCTGGTCACGACTTACCTCTTGTTCGTCCATGGTTACATTCGGCTCAAGTGCTATGCCGTTACCGTCTGTGATGGTGTTATAGAGCTCCATGTCACTGGATCCTGGTTGATCTTGAGTGGCCATCTGTATTGGAATGTAGAACAACTGCTGTGCGAACTGTGGGTTTTCTGGCTTACCTGCCGTACGCATTGTGACGTCCGATGATACTGGCGTGAGAACTGGTGGTTTTGGAATGTTAGGTTGATTCCTAAAGTTATTTGAAGCATTCGGTCTAGAGTTACCTGATGCTGGTTTGGACTGCCAGGGCAATACAGATTGTACCCATTGTTGACGCTGTTCGGGGGTCCTATAATTTGGTTGAGGTGCAAAGTTTTGTGGGGAAATAATAAAGCCAGGTGCAAACGGGCTTGCTGTATTACGGATGGGATTATTATTGCCTGGTTGTTTAGATAACTCCCTTGGCTTTGCTTGTGACGTTGAAGGATTATTGCTGTAATTAGCTCTATTATACGAAAGCCTAGCTTCTTCTTGTCTGGCCACTATGATGGCTGCTTCGAAGGTGTCCGGTTTGGCGATTCGAACGCCCAACGAGACATGGAAGTCTAACTGGTTTATATACTGTTCAATAACCATCTTTTCGTAATACGTTTTATTCCCATGTTCACCTACGGAATGCAGAGTATCTAAAAGCTCGCGGAGGCGTTTGCCGAAGCTTTCAGCGTCTTCTGTCTTAGACTTACGCACTCGCGTTAACTCCTGCATTACTTGTATTTCGTTTCGTGGTTCACCAAGGCGCCTAACTAACGCGTTCTTAATTGTTAGCCATGAGTCTAAGTGGCCTTCGTACGCTATTGCGTCTATGGCTAGCCCACTAAGCCTACTTTTAATTAAGCAGATGAATGCTGGGTGCGAACGATCTGCCTCGGAAGTTAACAGTAATAAGTTTTCTACTTCCCTAATATAATAATTAAGTAATTTAGGATTGCCATCATATCTTGGCATCAAATCTGCGATTAGTTTATAAGGTTTATAGTTGGCATCATAATCCCTGAGCGATATTGTTTTTCTGTAGCTTTTCTACCTAGTGGCGCTCGGCGCGAAACAATAGAGGTGTCAAATTAAACACTTGGAATTTACGCGTGGGATAGTTAACGCTACTTATTATAATTTTGTGGCTGCCTACTGCGATTTTAGCTTAGAGACAGATACACAAAGATTAACATAAAATACAAAAATTATAATAGGGCAGGAAATAGAGCAAGGACACTTGGTAAAACGAGAGTACTTACCAAAGCAGCCACTGCATCTCCTGTCGAGTCGAGTCTCCTCCAACGCAGCTTCCTCCAATTCTCCGGAGAATTATCCCGATGACCGTAGAGGTGTCCGACCGCGCGATAGGTTCTTTGTAGATCACGAAGGAACGATTTGAGAACCGTCGTTCTTAAGATGAAGAGTTGGATTCGATCTTAGAACGTCGCGATCCTACCGACTGCGCCAGTTATGTTTCGGCGGTCGGGGATTTACTTAAAAAAATATTTATTTTTTACACAATTACTTTAATTATAAAAATACAGGATATTTAGCTGGTGGCTGATGCAAGACTAAATATAATACAAAGAAAAATAATGATATCTAATTTTGCGGTAAATGCAAAGTTGCAAAATGACGCATGTTGACGGTGACTGCTAACTCAGCGTAAACGTCTGTTACGATGAGTTAACTAACGGCAATTTTTTTTTTTTTTAAGAGCTTCCGTTGCGTGCGCTGCGTAAACGGTAAAACTTACGCAACAATCGCAAGTATGTAGGGTAAGTAGGGTAGGGTAGGTAGCCAGTTGACGGGAGCGAAGCCGCGTGGGACAGCTAGTGTTTAAATAAAATCGGTTCAGCCGTTTAAAAGTTATGGGCGTTTTACTGTTTGAATCGGGGTGTTTTCGCAAGATAACGTGTCATAATTACGTGTTCAATAGATTGCCGATCGAAGCGTAACTACTATGTACTAGATAAATTATGTAGCATGAAATAAAAATGTAACGGGGTTTTTTTTAATTTTGTTCGTTGCAAAAAGTACTTGTTGTACTTTTTGCAACGAACACTAACATTGAAAAAAAATATTAATTGTGTTTTTCTCTAACAGGCCGCACCTGCCGCAAAGCAAGTAACAGAACAACAGTACGAAGATCACAGAAAACTGCAAGAAAAATGGCGCGGCTGCAACACAAGACTTGTCGCGCTATAATGACAGCGTTGACAGCCCAAACCATGTGTTGCCAAGTGAAAAATGTTCAGTTGTTTTGTCCAAGGAAGCTGCATACCCAGTGATATATTTTCCTTTATAATTTATTTATTTATTTACATTTTGTGTGCACAATTACGTATTTTTATTGCGTAGACTTAGTCTGCATTGTACAGTTGGATTTGTAGTCGTATAATGTGTGTTATTCAAACCATACAGTATTTATTAAACTAATTGAGGGTAGTTTACGATGTTTAATGATACGAATAGTTTGCAGGGTTAAAACGTACGGTCCTTTAGTGTTAGGAAGTGATGTAAGACAGTTAGTGTTAATTCATCTTCGGTACAATCTAGAGGGGACAGATCGTGGACAAATTTACATGAGCACTTAATCAATGATTTATTTAAATGCATATTTTGAGGAAAGTGCCTGAAAATTTGTTGTTGATAAGTATGTAACACCCGTAAAGTTCAGAGATGACGGCCGATAGAGAAGTGTGGAAGCAAAAGGCAGTGTGCGATGGAATTGCACGATCTAATTACACCGAGCCCGTTTCATCATTGTACTACCAGACGTACGGCGATGCGCCATCGATTCATGGTGGACATCCCATCCATACGCACAAAACGTTTTGGGCTCACTTATTATGCGTACAGCTAAGGAGTGGAATTCCCTGCCAGAGTCTGTTTCCCGACAGCTACAATCTGGGGTCTTTAAGTCAAAAGTGAATAGGTTATTTCTAGGCAAGCGTGTTTCACCGTCGACCACATCATCTGTGAGATAGTGGTCAAGCGAGAGCCTATAGAAAATTAAAAAAAAATGACCTCGGGGCAAGAGCACAATGAATTCCAGGGGCCTTACCATGACGTGGCAAAACGATCATGGTTCCACTGTGAGTGAGAGACGGAGCTATACAAGACTAATAGCTCTGTCCCTTTTAAACATCTGCAACATGACCCCTGGTCTTGTTTTAACTATCGTATAAGACACGGGAATGGCTCCTACCAACCTGGTTCCGTAATGTGTGTATGTATAACCTATCCCAATACATGCAGATACGTTATTGACACGCGGTATTGTTGTCACGCGTTGTTTTACAAGCCACAGTTATAATGCGCTATTTTAAACGACTTAATAAAACTGTTTATTTATTTGTTTCAATATAACGCGTTATTTATTTGTTGTAATATAACGCGTTATTTATCTGAAATAATATAACGCGTTATTTATTCGTTGTAATTGTAAACAACTTGATGTTGGTATATATGGGTATATTGACCACCTTATCTGTTCCCTCTAAATTTTGCCTATGTATTTATCCCTTCACTAAAATAAATCTTCCTAAAATTATTTAAGCTCATGCTTTGATTACCTCAATATTGATGTATTTTCTCATTGTTTTTCCATGACTTTTTATACGTATTAATCTAGTACTGGCTTCGTCAAGATGCAAACGTTTTTGAGCACTTATAACTATGAACTATCAGCTACAATGCCTATAAACTACTTTCATATAGATCTTTTGCCCATGTATCGCATTTACCTGAAAAAGTTTAGGAAAATAGCTTAAACAATGTTATCTGGATTAAATCTTCAAACAAGCTACATTCTGAAAACTGCAGATAGTTATGTATTTTATCTCGAACTGTTTCAGGGAAATGTGAAAATGGGTTACGTAAATGCTTCGATGTTGTCATAGAGCATTAGAAAGTTAAATATAGCTTAAAAATATGTATAAAGTTAGCGCAAAATGTCTATTATATAGCTGTACCGTACTGATTAGAGGTTTTGACAAAATTTTATAGCTGATAGTTTTTAGAAAAACATATAAAAGGTTTGAACTAAAATTTTATATTAAATGCGAATATTAATACAAAAAAAAATAACTGCGCTGTTTCTCTACTTTTATAAAATTGACATTCCTTTATATTATAGTATATTTAATTATAGTGTTACATTTAAGGCCTCACTTAGGTAAAAAGGTAGCGAGAGTAAAAGTTAACTAAACGTTAATCTAATCAAATGTTCACTTTAAATGATCTATTAACCATAGTATTGAATTAATATTTATTGTTAAATTATTAATGATACAGTTGCACGTACTTATTGTTAACATTCTTTAAATACAGTTATTTTTGTGGTTGAACGTTCTGTGGATGTCAAAACGTCTTGTCCTTTGATATCACCTGTCGGTATTATTTTTAAACTTTTACCTTTACAATACATAACATGATCATTGAAAGTCTTGTTTTAATTTACACTTGGACTGTTTCCAACATATGACGAGGGCAATAAGGTAAAATTGTTTGTTCATAAATAGAGGGTACACTACGCTGAGTTGCATGATGAGAGCAGTAGTGGCCCACTGTAGTGATAACGGCCCTGCGTTATGTATCGTAGATCGTGAATTCGAACCCAGGCAGGCGCTTTACAATGTGTACATTGTTCCATCACCACTGCTCTAAAAACGGTGACGGAAAACATCGTGAGGAAACCGGCGTGTCCTAGAACCCAAAATTAGAAGACGAGTGACATCCACACTGGGCCCGACTGGTGGATTAAGGCTCATTGCCTCTCTAACAGAGAGGAGGCTTGTATCCCAGCAGTGGGAACATTAAAAAGCTGATAATGATGAGTCTCATAAGTCATTTTTGAAAAAGGCAAGGCTTTTGTGGTACAGGCCACAGTAGTGAAGCCGAAATACTCGTAAAGCTAATTAGAAATATAACAACAATATCACGGATAACATGGCTTTAAGTTTTTTCTACTTTTACTATTTTTAGTTGAAGGATAAAGTTATTATTGCAAAGTATTTATATTGTTATTTGTCTTCGTAAATCTTAATAATTTTAAGAATGTGGTCCTCTCAGTCATAGGTTGGAAACATCTCAAATGTAATGACAATTTGTACCAAATACTTTGAACATAGTTTGTGTAGTCGTATTTAATAGATAACCACTCGAACGATATCTTAGTGAGATGCAGTATTATGTATTAAAACTATTTAGTGCGTAATTGAATAGTTGTAAAAAAAGCTGATAGATCGCCAAGTTATGTCAAAAGAAGCGTGTTTTCAGATTGAGAATCTCAAAGAAAAACCGTTGAAATCCATATTACTCTTAAGTCTTAAGAAAGACAAGGGTAAAAAAATGTCCTAATGTTTAGGACGACTGGGAAAATTGTTGGTGTGTGCAAATTGTTATGGTAAATACAAGCCACTCTCTCTGAAGGCATGCTTCGATTATATCTTTAAAAAATAATAACCATGTATAAACTGCCATTTGAGTTTGTATTAAAAATTCTGTATAAAATCATGTTCTATTCTATATAGACGTCACTAAACTTCTATTATACTTATATTGATTATTGCACCGATTTATTAGACAAATGTTAATAATAATATATTTCTAATAGTCAATATAACGTTATATTAAGACCTGCTTAGGTTTATTTGTATTTCGAGGAATTGTTAAATGCAATAATTTATTGATGACCATACTTATTACCAATATAATGGAATAACAAAAAATATATTTACATTTTGTATCAAATATCAACGCTAAATAAAACTGTTCTAAGACATATTTTCACATGTATTTTTGTTTTTTTGTGTCAATAAACTCATTTTCTATGTACTCATTTCCTAAGTCCTTTCTTTATCAATAGACAACCTTAGATAAATATTAATTTTGCGATTGCATGTGAAAATGTTGTCTCAACATATATCTTTAAAACGCTTAGTTTTCAATACAAAAATTTATATTTTTCACAAAACATTTCACTCAAATTCCTTGTTAGTAATAAACTGAAAAGTGAGAATTAAATAGTATTTTAGTAATTCCATTTAGTATTTAAATTTTTAGTGGATATAGTTAATTTTAGTCACAATGTAAATTTACTTTGTGTGTAAATCGTACGTGTTGCATATATAATCTGAAGAAAGCTTAAAATTACCAAATGTATAAGATCATCGAATTTATTCGCTTTAAATGTGAGTAGCGGATGTTGCCGAGTTAATATCGAATCTATTTCCAAGGTAATAGAACTGGTTTTCGTTCAAATTGTGCATGCGATTAACAGATAAAACTCAATAAGTACGAGTATATTAGGTGATTTAACCTGCGCAATAAATGTGGACATTCTCGGGATTGTTAAGAGTATATTTCGAAAAATGTGTGCATGCGAATTAGAGACCCTATGTTCCTCAAAATACAGTGCGATCTCGCTCCGGGAAAATCGCATTTTAATTTAGCGATTACCTAAATTAGGGCACTAAAAGACGATCTCGATCTACCCTGATCAAGGGCTCGGACCGGGGCTGCTTAAAACCTCGTCTGAATAAAGATCACCATTCAACCAACATCTGCATATTTGCAATTGCAGCACATATTTTATCCGTCAAGCCATAGAGCAAGGATTTATCGCGCCGGCAGCGTCTAGAAAGATGGCAGAAATTAAATATACGGCAAAAAAATTGCGATGAGTACACAATTTCCTCCACGGATAGCTACTCAAAACTTCTTTACGTCATTTGTGACGTAGTGTGAGTAACAAATGCCGAAACGTTTAGTATTAGTGATAGGTCGTTGACGGTTTTTCCGTTAACGTTGATCTATCAACTACTCGTTCAACTAGTTAAATTCGTCAACGAGTTAATGTGCTACTAATTTCACTAACGATTTTTATTCAAAGTTGCGACGTGCAACGAGTCTCTATAATGCTATTATAGAAATATTTTGATGCAGTATTAAAAACATTTGATTTATGTTTCTACTCAGATTATCTACCCTTATTTTTTCGTTCATTTTACAATATTACATTTGAAAATATTTTCCGGTTTTCCTCACTTTTGTGACCAAATATTAAGCTTAATGACTGATAGTGAAAAATAAATATAAAATAATGTAGACGGCTACTAGTGAATGGAAGTATCTAGATTGTCATTGGCTTAGTAAAGTATTTGGACTTTTCGGAATTTAATTTTCATGTATATGCTGCAACACGTTATCTTCCATAGCTAAAGAGCCGAGAAAAACTATAACTATTGGTACCTCTACTCCGTTTAAAATAACGTTTTATAATAGTTCGTTATAACGGCTTCGTTATTTTTGCTGGATAAAACGTTTATTCGGTGCAAAACAAAAAAAATGTGACGCCCGTAACAAACGTCAACAATACAATGTCTACATTAGATAGAATAGGTTTTGTAATAGTTCGTTATAACGCTATCGTTATTTTAGCTAGATAAAACATTAATTCGGCTCAAAACAAAAAACAGTGTAATGCGCACTTATAATAAACTCAGCTATTTTACGATTAATACAAAGTATTTTTTTTTAATATTTAAGGACGCTGTTACATTTTCGACGAACTCAAATTTAGGTATCTAGTCGCACACAGCAACATTACGCGCACGCACTCATTGAAACTACTGAGCGCTCGATTTTATACACCACTCAAATAATATTGGTCCTTGATATTATTTTTTAATTTATTTATAGTTGATTCAAGAAGGTTGGCACTTTGAATATGCATTTAGTAACTGTTACAAACCATCGCGTCGTCGTAAAAAGTAGCTTATTATTTTTAACCGACTTCAAAAAAAGGAGGTACTCTATCTATTCGACCCGTATGTATCCGCAGTTATCTTAAAAACTACTGATCCGGTACTGATCGGGTTTTCGTCGATAAATGTATGTGTTTTCAGGGAAGGTTTTATTGTATAATTTATTACGATCTGTTAAAGATCTTCAGAGATAGACAATGGAACTCTTCAATATCAAATAACAAACATCAAATGACCTGCGATTACTGTGATCGTTTGTTTATGTTTTGTTTTCACCATACCCTAATATAACATCACGCTCGTACAGTTTAACAGTGTAAACAGATGTATTTAGTATACCCAATATAGGGTACCAACAAAAACTAAAACATGAAAAATAATAACTTTCCTGTGTCAAAAAACGAAAAACAATAGGTACCGACACCGACTTCCGAAAAGAAAATTAGTTTTCACTTTATTTTAGTAAGTAGGTATTTTTAAAAAAACGCTTCGTGAAATAAGTACCTAAAACGAAATAATTTCCGGTCACAAGGATTAAAAAATTACTTGAACATTTTGCATTACATGGAACATATAAAATATTACAATCTAAAATTTTTGTAGCATTACATATTGAGAAGCAGTTAATGACATATTAACCAACGTATCCATGAAAATGACACCCATAACGAAAAGATGTAAAATTTTCGTCGGCGCCATCTTGTTTTTGACCCCGTATTCGATATAAGCGACCCCAAAATCCATGAAAATGACATCCATGACGAAAAGTTGTAATTTTTTTATCGGCGGCCATCTTGGGTTTTGGTCATAACCAAAGCCTATATTCATTACTAGAAACCCAAAAAATCATGAAAATGACACCCATCACGAAAATATGTAAAATTTTCGTCGGCGCCATTTTGTATTTTGGTTTTGACCCCGTATTCAATATAAGCGACCCCAAAATCCATGAAAATGTCACCAATGACGAAAAGATGTCAAATTTTCGTCGGCGCCATTTTGTATTTTGGTTTTGACCCCGTATTCGATATAAGCGACCCCAAAAACCATGACAATGACATCCATGACGAAAAGTTGTAATTTTTTTATCGGCGGCCATCTTGGGTTTTGGTCATAACCCAAAAAACCCAAAAAATCATGAAAATGACACCCATGACGAAAATATGTTTGATTTTTGTCGGCGCCATCTTGTATTTTGGTTTTGACCCCATATTCTATATAAGCGACCCCAAAAACCATGACAATGACACCCATGTCGAAAAGCGGCCTCGTCGGCGCCATCTTGTATTATATTTTGACCCCGTATTCGTCATACATACATACATACAAACCGGTTCAAATCATAAATCTCCTTCCACCCATCCACTTCTAAACCTTCACCGCCGACAGCTTGACCTTACCCATCCAAATCCTAACCTTACTAAGAGCTGCTTAAACCCACCCATCCTTGTCTCAACCTTGTCAACAACTGCTTAACCTATCCAAATCCCGATCTTACCCAACATAATTTCTAAATCACATCCTAATAATAGGAAACTGTAACATACTTTTATTTTGGTCCGATAAAATATCAACTCCTTTCGATCACGACAAACGACTCACGCATGCACACTACAATCTTTTCTCTTACTTTTATCGTATTTATTTTTTGCGAAAAAGCGATACGCTCGTCCTTCCACGAGCGCTTCTGAGCGCGGAATGATGAGCTTCGACTCGCTTCGAGTGCAAAATGTATGAAGAAGTCGGCAAGTGTTTTTATTTTATCTAATAATTAAAAAATATATTGATTTGGGTAAAAAATAATTCGCTGAACCTGTAAAGGACTATATACACCGCAATTTCTCATAATTTTGAAGATAAAATATCCTGTAAAATTACCTAAATTGGGACCTATTCGGACCCTAATTTTTTAATATTTTTGCGATTATTGTGATGGGCAAAACGTATTTGTGTGAAAATTTTGTATGATGTCATGCAATTTTTCTGATGCCAATCTGGAGCTGAATATATTATCCATAAATTAAGACCATGATATCCTCACATCTGTGATTGCATATATATTAAAATTGTACCTGAAATGCACTGTTATTTGTAGAAAAATGTAATAGCGTCCTTAAGGAAATATTAAATACATTGCTTTGTAACAATAAAATGCAGTTTTTTTTTTTAATAACTTGATTGATATTTGCCGATATTTTCCTCAAACCAAATGAAGTACAGGTAGTTACTAACCATATTACACAATATAACATAACAATATCTTATATGTTTTACGAAGTAGTTTACTACACCGATGTTAAAAATATGTATCTTTAAAAGAGCTACCTAAGTGCTAAGCAGGCTATACACGATAGTTTGTACCCGACAGGTTTACCTGCGTGTATAATATTCACTGCGGATCTTTGTGTCTCTGAAATTGGCTGCAAGACCCTGCGCAGTAGCTATTTTTGTGTCAATGTTGAAGATAAAATAGCATTGTATAACTGCCTCTTTCACTCGCTTACGTTTGTCGCATCGTTCTATCTCGCTTAGTCTATGCAGTATACTCGATGACAAACTGTTTCTTGCTCAATGGTTCGCAGAGCCACCGTCAGGGGCACAAACATCCGTTCCGCTGTGACTACTATATGTTGCACAACTGTGCAGTTTACAACGCCTGTACAGGCAACGCGAAAAAATATGAATACTGATATTTTATTTAAATAACAGTTAAACTGCACACCTGTGCATGCAAAACAGCGTGTGTGGCGGTCGCCTGCAAGGTGTCATTTGTCATAACCATCAGTAACCACGATTTGCACCAGTGTTCACGGTATCTTCGTTTATATTTCCTTTTCTTCAATAAAACAAACAATAAGCATATTAACGCCACTGCGTCGAGGTCACGCTGCCGGTGCCATAGTATCAACTGAGAGTTTGTACAGGTTTTCCGCTACGTGTATGGTCTCTATGGAGCTCAAGTTTACATGTACAGTTGAATTGTACAGGTATACCCTAGCGTCTATGGTCTGCTTAAGAAAGTATTTCGATCTTAAGAGCGCGGCGAACCATGAATTGTCCATACAAACGTAATACCAAAATCTTTTGTAATTTTAGCATATTTTCACAATATTATGATGATATTCGGATTAAGACAGTATTTATCTAGGTTCCTACGTCTTCTTTTTTTCTAAATACTCACCTAAAATGAAGTTTTAGCGAATTCCATTTTGTATATTTTTACAGCGTAAATGACATGTTTTCTTTTTGATATTTCTGTATTATAAAAAACAATATCTTTATTAATATCGTACCAGGAACATAGCTCATATTATCAAATTACAAATAATCGTTTTTTTTTTTTTAAACATTATGTTTTCATTCATAATTTTTGGTATTACGGAACACATCAAATTAATCACACATTTCCAATAGCTAGTATTGCTGTCGCGTCAAGCAAATGTCAATGTGTGCGTGGTCGCACTGCTCACGGTTGTGTATCGTTCGTACGGCGTGGGGTTTGTTCGGGGCACTTCGGGTGTGCTTCGGGTGTATTTTACTGTTTTTTGTTTTACTGTTCTGGGGATTGTTTGTTGTCATTATTAGACGATTACTTCACTATGCTTTATGTGCGCGTTTATTTATTTTCTAAATTGTATTATTTTAATATTTTTGACACTATTGACTTATGCTATGAACTTGGATTTAGATTTGCCTTGTGATTTGAACTTTGGTATTGAGTAATCTACTTTTTTACGAACTTTGCGTTGTTTACGGACTTTGTTATTATTTACTATATGGTTCGGTTGCCGAAGGTCTCCGAACGTTGGGATGTTTCTCACAGGAAGTACCTATTTCCCAATGACATAATACAATAAGGTAAATTAATAGGTACCTTAGTTTATCTATACTAATATTATCAAGCTGAAGAGTTTGTTTGTTTGTTTGAACGCACTAATCTCAGGAACTACTGGTTGGAGTTGAAAAAATATTTTTGTGTTGGATAGTCCATTTATTGAGGAAGAATATAGGTTATAACATCACGCTACAACCAGTAGGTGCGGCGCATAAATGAAAAATGTTGTAAAAACGGGCAAAATATTCCTTTTTGAGAGCTTCCGTTGCGTGCGTTGCGTACGATCATGTATGTAGTATAGAGTAGGTATGTAGATAGGGTAGGGTAGGGCAGGGTAGGTAGGTAGGTAGATTGACGGGAGCGAAGCCGCGGTGGACAGCTAGTTTTGTATAAATTAGTATTTACCTACCTACCTATCCATCAACTTACGAAGCTTTGTTTTAAGGGTTCCGTACCCAAAAGGTAAAAACGGGACCCTATTACTAAGACTCCGCGGTCCGTCTGTCTGTCTGTCTGTCACCAGGCTGTATCTCAAGAACCGTGATAGCTAGAGAGTTGAAATTTTCACAGATGATGTATTTCTGTTGCCGCTATAACAACAAATACTAAAAATATATAAAATAAATATTTAAGGGGGGCTCCCATACAAAAAACATGATTTTTATGCCGTTTTTTGCTATAATGGTACGGCACCCTTCGTGCGCGAGTCCGAATTGCACTTGGCCGGTATTTTTCGTTTGTTTATTCATGTCATGTGACAAAGCGGGCGTATACTATACTTACTTGTGACGTTAGTTCGGCCAGTTCGGCTCACCCAGGGTAGGGTGACCATGCGATTGGACTTGCATGCACAAGCGCGGTTTTATACCCTCGGTCCAGATTTTGCTGGACTTTTTTGTAAAATTCCTGTTACAAAAAACTAAAAATCCAAATTCGTTCTAGTTTATTTAATTATTCTGGGATTTTTATCTGGACTTCGGTGACCCTTACCCTGGAGAGGTTCTAATAGACTTTGATAACTGGCTGGCTAATCGACTTCATAATAAACTGCAAAAATATTTACAGAGCCACGACGATCAAGGAAAAAACGACTTTGGCCATCAGTTTTCATAAAGAAACACTAGAAAGAAAGAAAATAAGCGTGTTTAGTGTGGATCTTTGACACTATGTTTTCTGATTACCATTATTGTATTTTTTGTTTTTCGTTCAGTCGATAATATAATTATGGTCACCCTACACGATTTTATCAAGTTTCGATTTATATTTTTTAAACAGATGAATGATGATATTTTTTTATTCAAGATCCTTGTTTTTATTTTTAACTAGAGGACGCCTCGCGGTTTCACCCGCGTAGTTCCCGTTCCCGTGGGAAGATCTATCCCCGGGTGATATAGGCTACTTTTTATCCCTGTAGATAAAAAGTAGCCTATGTCACCCGGGGATAGAGTAGCTTCCCGACGGTGAAAGAATTTTTGAAATCCGTCCAGTAGTTTTGGAGCCTATTCGGTACAAACAAACAAACAATCAAACGAAAAAATCTTTCCTCTTTATAATATTGGTATAGATATTCTTAGCTCAGAGCGCTTTTATTTATCTGTACCTACTTACGAGTATATGCGTAAATAGGCATACATCATTGGAATATTTGTCTTTTACTAATACTTTGACTAAGTAACACTTGTAATATATTACTTGCATTCATTATTTATTATAACAACACATATTTGAGGTGTAGTAAAAGGAATACCTACATCAATAAGACAAAAGAACGCGGGCACCATTCGCGTCGGCCGGCTTTCGAGTCGACAGGATAGGATGATTAGGTAGCGATATCTATCTGCTCACACACACACACATGGCTACGTACGGCGCACCGCGTGTGCGTGCAAAACGAGATAGCAATACTCCGAACGAATTTTTCGCTCGCCTCGAATTGCATTTGCGAGCTTTGTTCGCCGCGCCCTTAATCAATAGAATTGTTGAAAAAATAAGTAATGTTACCTTTACCGTTTTGTCTTAGTTAATATCCTCCTTTTTTGAAGTCTGTTACCTACATATACTTTTCTAATTAAATATTTTGAACCGGATAGAAAAAAACAACGTTTTAATATGCATTAAGTCAATGTGGTCGCTTCTTTTAAAAACATTAAATTAAAATTAAAAAAGCCGCCGACGCAAAAACCTTTAAAAAGCAAAAAAAAAGCCTAGTACTCGCGTCGGGGAACCGCCAACGTACAGCAGTTTATTTTATTTACTTAGCGGTTCCCCGACGCGAGTACTAGGCTTATTTTATGCTTTTTAGATGATTTTGTGTCCTGGGTTTTAAATGTTTAATCACTTCAGTAGATCGCACGTAAGTGACAAGCCTGGTCTTGAGCTGGCCTAGCGTAGGACGGAGTTGAAGTTAGCACCCTAATCATGTACCTATCGGTTTTAACAGCACGTATCACACTCCTACCATTTAATTAATTGATTACTCAACAATATTTATTGCGTGTTTTACGCTGTCGAGTAAACGTGTTTTTGAACATATGAAGCAAGTAAAGCATACCATGCCCTATTCTTTAAACTTACCCAATTAAGGTGCAGCTTACACTGTGTTACCAATGACGACCAGCCTGCCGTACTAGTTGGTATAATACCTACATATTCCATAATTCCATTCCAAGTAGCGCTTTTATAAAATCATACCAAAATGGCGTACAAATCTGTTGTAGGTAATTATTAAACATTTAGCTTTATTTAAAAAAACGTAAGTAATTTTTTGTTTAATACACATATCTTTAGTTATGATTGTGGGAAAATTTGTCGCATATTTGTTAGTAGGTATGCAAATAATTTAAAATGTGGAGTCGGCCACAAGGTAAAACAACAAGGTGTACTCGCCGGTTTAGCGCAAACCCCATTGATTGCCTGGAACTTATGATTTTTCTTACCGTTTATTTTACAATTTGCAGTCCAGTATTAAAGTACTTAATAAAAATGTGATGGCCCCTAACAAATATCTATTTACTTATATAATTATAATCATCAATACAATGTCTACTATAACATGTCTATTAGATAGAATAGGTTTGATACCTGCGATGAAGCGCATGCCATTTTGAACTTGCAGTTTGCTTTCAGCTTCTCATTTTCATACGTAAGGGTCATCTCACACCGAGATAAAATAACGCGAAGCTGTACGTATTTTTTTGCATAAATTACAATGCCGCGGGTTGTAGATATCTGAGTTTTCTCACTGAAATGTATACCTTTTTGTGTAGTAAATAAAATTCTATATTGTAGCTATATTTCACAAAAGGCGTCGCGTCACTTCTCAATATAAGCTGTGGCCTTGAGAGTTTTTGTTCGTACTAGATTGGGTTAATGTTAAGGCGCTATATACGCCCCAATTTTAATGCAGTACCTACTGACCGTGCGCCCGCTCGATGCCAAAATATCAATTTTGAACCTCCTTTTGAACAGTTTTGTTTGCAAAATATTATTTGATTTACATGCTATGTTAGTTATGAAGAAATTTCAGCCATCAATTTTTCTGTGTAAAAATATTTTTAAACATCCAAGTCGTTTTGGAGGAGTTTCCAAAAGTTGCGAAAAAATATCGTGTTGTAAATTTTTTTTTAAAGCAAACCTATTATTTACACGAAATAACCTTGTGTTCAAAATTATGTACCTACATGAATCAAAAATGTTTTTTTTTTTTTCAAACCTTTTAACCTAGCCGTTACTAAGGAGTATGCTTTAGAAAGTTACCGTTTTACGGCACTAAAGGGTATGTAGGCCCGTAACGTAATTTTCTATTAAACCTGAATAGATGCCGTTCGGTGACAACAATGGAGAATCCTTTTTTCCTATGCAAATTGACCTAAGAGAACGTTTATGTTTACGCTATGGAGCACGAGTAAAAACTCGTACTAATTCCAATGACCTGAATAAGAAAAAAAATTCGCAAGCTACCGTTGTTTTTTTCATGTTTCGACATTGCAAGTTGTAAAAACCTGGATTGGAAATTTTTGTTAGCGAAATTTTATTTATTTAACTTACACTGACCAGCAAGAAATGTATCAAGTTGTTTTACAGAAAGTAAATTGTGTTTTCTTCAAACCAAATGATTATTTTTCTTTGAATAAATTAAATAAACGACAGAAACAAAAGGAATACTGAGTTTGTCTGTGATTTATTTATGTACAGAATGTGTTGGTTATTATTACTTATTTTAATATTAATATAATGTGTTGTTTCATTATTTTCCACTCGTTTAATAGTCCAGAGGTGTGACCATAAGCTCTTAGAGTAAGGTTATTTTGAGTGTGTTTAAGGGACAGATTCATACAAGTCATATACATCGGTCCATTACACACACTCAAAATAACCTTACTCTAAGATCTTATGGTCACACCCCTGGATATATATAAGTAATGTCCGCGACTATCGCCGCTGTACCAATTTAGTAATTATTTGGCAAACAATTATTAATTTGGTACCAAATAGTACCTACTCGAACAACAAAATTAGTACCTTAGTAGTTTTCGAGAAAATCGACTGAAGGTGGTCCGGTGGTAGTCGTGGCTAGTTGTCGTCCCTTCAGCAGGACCACCATGAGCGCTGAAAGCATTCTACATCTATTCTAAGTTTACAAATAATAACTACCGTTATATGCGATTCATTTCGTAAAAAAACAGAACTGAAACATTTGTATTTACCGAGAAATCAGCGATGATAACTTTCACGCAGGACCACGACTTTAAATGCTTTTTTTTTAATATATTTATTCCTTCAAAGATGTTCTACTAAGGGATATTCAGTGCATTTTGCGTGGATATCCTCACATTGTGGTATTTTAGGTAATGAGAGAGCAGACCAGATATCTAATGATGCCGTATTATGTGGAGACGTTTTTCCGTACAAAAATAACTCCCAAGATCTGGCTGATCTGCCCAGGGTTTACCTATCTACAGGAATCCTGGGGTCAGTTTTGGTCAGGGGAATCAGTGAGCGGGCAATTTTATCGTAACTACTATCCAGCCATCCATTCCTGTCAAACCTTGGTTTAGCAAGTACTAGCTAAGCAAAAAGATTTCAACCATATTCATATTTATGCGATTGGGTCATGTGTGCTCTCCAGCTCATCTTGCCAGGCTTGGCATTGTGCAGAGCCCTGAGTGTGAATGTGGCGCTGAGATGGGAGATCTGAACCACTTTATTTTTGCCTGCCCCCTTTATGACCACTCCTCACTTTTTCAAAGCCTTGTTCCCCTCCGAGTCCCTATGTTATGGGGTTTGGTTGCCGCACTTAGTCCTTCAGGTGGACTATTTGGGTGGGCCATGGCGGCCGTTGGGTGGGTTATTCCAACCAGCCCACCTACCTCCAGAAGCTAATTAGGGCTCCTGGATTACTTAGAACGTCTGTGTATGATCTGGGCGACCCGAGGGTTTGTGTTCTTATCAGGGTGACCTCTGTGCATTCAAAGAGAACATGCGCAACGGTTTCCTCAGTCTCCATTCATGCCCTGCATAGAGGACTGTCCGTTAATGGTGTGGAATTGTTTGTTTAGTGAGCAGTGTCCCGTGATGGTCCCCGTCATCAGGCGCAGGCCATTCCTGTCCAGGCGTAGCAAACGCCTGTTAAGCCTACTGTCCAAAGAGGTCGAGGTCCACCAGGTTTCCGCTTGTGCCTGGGTGAATTCCTGTAGCCACCTGCGTATTTGGTTGAAGGGGATGGGTACAACAGGTTCGGGTCCATAGACCGTCGTGCTGGATCCGCGTCTCGCGTGCTCGTCAGCCGCGTCGTTATCCAACGATCCGCTGTGTCCCTTTATCCATTGCAGTGTCACCGTGTTACGACTAGATACGGTTATTTGTTCCAGTGCGTTGCGGCATTCTAGTATTAATTTTGATGTAATATATTCTTTCCGTAAGGATTGGAGGACTGAGGCGCTGTCGGAGAGTATACGTATGTGAGTGTCCGTAACCCTCCTGGCTTCTAGGGCGTGGACCGCCAGTATGATGCCCACACCTATGATGGTCACCCCCTTGGTTTCGGTTGAAAGGCTTAGTGTTGTTCCAAAGAATCTTGGTAGTTGCATTGTCATCGGTTTCCTCTTTTTCGTGAAGAGAATTAGTTCCGTTTTTGTGGGGTTCACTGAGAGTTAGTGCTCGCAGCACCATTTCTCTATTAGTTTTAGGGCTTGACGCATGAGATTGCATAGAATGTTTTCGTGGGTCCCGTTTATTATTATTGTTATATCATCTGCGCATCCAACAGTGAAATAACCTTTGTCGTTGAGTGTTTTGATGAGGCTGTCTGCTACTAGGTTCCACAGGAGTGGCGAAAGGACGCCCCCCTGTGGACAACCCTTCGCGACGACGGCTCTTGTGGTGTTGTTAACCATGACTTGAACCGCTCGCAGTTTGAGCATGTTGGTGATCCAGCCTCCTAGGGTCGGGTCTATGCTGTATCTGTCGAGGGCCGTGTTTATGCTGTTGAACGTGGTCTTATCGAAAGCGCCCTCGATATCAATGAAGGCAGCCAGTGCTGAGCATTTATGGTCCACTGCGCATTCAACTTTAGAAACCACGTTGTGTAACGCGGATTCTGTTGATTTGCCTGTGGAGTACGCATGCTGTTGTTTGTGAAGTGGTTTTACCCGGAGAGGCCCATCACGGATGTGCCTATCGCAGAGTCTTCCGAGGGTTATCAGTAAGAATGATGTGAGGATTATACGCCTTGGGTTGTGTGTAATCAGTTTTCCAGGTTTGGGTATGAAGATGACTTTCACCTCTCGCCATGCAAGAGGTATGTATCTTAGTGCTATGCTGGCCCGATAGATCTCCAACAGCCATGGTGTTAGATACTCTATCCCCCACTGCAGCAGGGCTGGGAAGATGCCATCCAGCCCCGCCGACTTGAAAGGTTGAAAGGTGTTGATAGCCCATTCGATATCCGTTTCCCACGTCCTGTCCTCCAGGATTTGACAGTCCGGGAAGTGAGTTTCGAGGAGGACCTTGCTGGTCTCGTGATCTGTTTGTGTGTATGAGTTGTCGGGTTTTTTCAGCGCGCCGAGGGTTTTGTCTCAATGGATTCACAGAATCTAAGCCATGCCGCCCTCCTGGCGGTTCTAATCTGTTTTTTGTATACATATTGTGTCTCTTTGTATATCTCCCAGTCTTCCGGGAGTCTTGTGTTTTTTGCTCTGTTAAATTGCTTACGCAGCGCTTCTCTGAGTTTACCAAGTTCAGCGTTCCACCAGGGGTTCCTCTCGTTCCTGCTTTGTGGCGCTCTTGATTTACAGCATGCGTGGTAAGCTTCGGTTAGATATTCGGATAATTTTGTTACAGTGTATTCTAATTGTGCTTGGTCCCTTATGGATACCAGTGCTAGATGCCCAGCTAAAAGCGAGGCCAGAAAGTTTTTATACCCGGGCACATTGGTACGCCTTGTGTTTCGCCTTGGTGCGGAATTTTTAGTGTTTGTAGTTAGTGTAAAGCGGATTCTTCTGTGGTCTGAGCAAGAAGGCTCGTACTATACGTGCCAGTTTGTGAAAAGGTTTGACGCGTTTTCTGTAGCGATCTATAATCGTTTGTCCACGGACCGTGACCCAAGTGGATTCCGAGCCGCAGTTAACAATGTTAAGATTAGTGGAGAATAAAAAGGTGGATAGTACCTCTCCTCTGGAGTTCGGTGTGTCGCTGCCCCAGAGCGGGTGGTGGGCGTTTGAGTCGGTGCAGATGATCAGGTCCAAACTGGCGCGCTCACAGTGCTGCACCAGGACGGCCAACTCCTTTGGCGGGCAGTCTGTGTCCTCGCCAGGCATGTATGCCGAGGCCAGTACAACATCCGGAACGCTACCTTCGGTTTGGTGCCTGACAGCTGTCAGGTCTCTGGAACAGAATTGGGTCAGTGACGTAAAGGGAATTTCTTTGGGTATGTAGATGCAGGTTCTTGGCTTGTCTGTGTGTCGAGAATTATCTTACCTGCGATGTTACCGAGGCCACATATTCTGGTGTTCCTGATCCACGGCTCTTGGATCAGTGCGATGGTTCGGTGCTTAACCTCCGCGTAAGCTAGCCGTGGCAGTTTGGCTATGCTGGACGTTAGTTTGGATGATGTTTAGGTTAGGGGCGTTGTTGGTGGTGGAGTGGGGTTAAACGGAGACGGATCCATCTGATAGTCCCTCAGTCTCCACCTCCCGGTATTTGTCTTCGTCTTGTGTATCACCTGGCGACGAGGCAAGGAGTTGGTCGTTCCAGCCGGGTGATACAGGCGGTATGGTGTCGTCGACATTGGCCATTGCCGCTCGGGCCATCTCCATCTCGAGTTGGACAATGTCCGTGTCGCTCGTCAGTGTCGTCGTCGGTTTTGTCGTCTGTGTGCTGTCGGTCTGGGTGTCGGAGGGGCGGGTCGTGGGCCAGAAGCGCACGTATATCGACGCTAAAAGGTACGATATCCGTCGCTCCCGCCCAAGACCTTTTCAGCTTCCTCCGGTGGCAACCCCAGGGTCAGGTATGTCCCGTAACGGTCGCCACCGATGGTAGTTGCCCTGTACAGCGACCATCTTGCTACGTCGTACCAGGTGTTCTGACGGATCAGAACACCGTGGAGCCTGTTCACGTCACCTCTGTAGCGAGGGACGAAGAGCGAGGCTCGGACCAGGGTGGGTACGTCGGTCTGTCTGAGCACCGTCAGTGTCTGGTCGTTGTCGGGGAGTCTGATGTGTGGCACATTTTGGGTCAGCCAGGTCAGGGCGTTATCGTCCTCACACCATATCGGCGCCGTGCCATCCGCTACCCGTGGGTATCCGCGGAAGGCCGGGAGTTGCGTCGACGGGTCTGAGTCCAGTAGTCTGTCCTCCAGGGTGGTCTTAACGTGCTCGGCCTCATCCCTAGTTAGCTCCCTACTGGGGTGGGGAAGGCAGATTGCTACCGCTAGCCGCGCAGGAATGTCCTTCGTGGCCCGCGCGTAGTTCCTCTGCCCCTCCTGTGTGGGGTGAACTTTCACACGCTTGGCGTCCCCCTGGAGCGTGCCAGGTGAGGCCGTGTCGTCGGGGCGCGTCCTCTTCCCCGGTCCCGTCCCACTCGGTACAGGCTTCGGGTTTGAGGTGCCTGGCAGGGCGTTGGATGCCAGCAACGCCCGGCGTGAGGCATGGGAGCGCTTGCCCCTTTTGTGTCTATCGGTCGAGTGTAGGTTGTATCGGTGTCTTGGGGTCGGGCGGCGGCCCCGGCAGGTACTACCGCTTGCGGAGGCTCTTCGCGTTGGGTTGCCCTTTCGCGTACCTGACCCCGCTCATTTGGGTCCGCGTCCAGCCGCTTTTCGCGTTGGGTTTCCCTTGCGCTTACTTGGGGCTGGTCATGTGGCCCCGCGTCCGGCCCCTTTCCGCGCTCTGCGCGTGTTCGTGGCTGGACTCGTACCCACCCTTCTGCGTCCGATCGCGCTTCGCGCTGGCTGTTGCCTTCGCGAGAACTACGCTTTTGGTCGCCTACTTCCTGTTCTCGGGCTGGGATTTTTCCGCGCTTTTCCAGGCGTACTTCATCGACTACAGCCGAGAGAGTGGTAGAGCTGCCAGGTCTGTCGTCCTTCCCTGTGTCAGTCTTGTTGTGTCGGTCTGGGTCACTATACGTGGGTGGAGCTGCTCCGCATGACGCTCTGTTGCCAGAGGTTCGTAGGGGGCATGCCCCGTGTAGTGGGTGTTGGCGCGTGTGTCGCAGCCGGAGTCGGATTTAAGGGCGCGTTAGTCGCAGCCATGGTCGGGTTTATGGGCGCGTTATTCGCAGCCTGTGGATTGGGCGCTAAATCAGCTTCAAGCGATCGATTTTCATGTCGGTGGGTGGGCTTTTTTGGAACCGAGGTTACTCTTCCTCTGGGAGCGACGGGACTGAGGGATAGGAGGGAAGGTATTTTGTGGATGTGGGTTTCTTGGGGGTCACCCTAGGCTTGGGAATTGACCTAGGGATTTAAGGATTGACAGGATCTGTGCGGATAGGGAGGGATGGCTTTGTTAGGAGATGGGCACATAGGATGAAGGTATATGGGTTACCCTAGGCCAGGATTTTGGCTTTCGGGAACTTCTCTTGTCCGGGATCTCATTGGGAGATGCCCCGACCGCAGGATCACCCACTGGCAATGATGCAGCAGCCAGTGGTCGGTCCCGCAGCCGGGGTCGGGCTATCCGCAACCTGCCCACCCGCTCAGTTGCATGAGAAGAAGTGCCTGGCAGTCCGGGTCACCCCACCACGAATGTACGTATACATTCGCGTTGGGTCCCCCGAGCCCTCCGAGTCCCTTTTCCCTCTCATGTATTTTATTTTAATTTAGATATTTACAAAACCATAGCACTTTTCCTTGTAAATAATGATATAGCTGTTTAAACGTAAATTTTAATATGTATACATTATTACCTTAATGATGTAGGTATATACCTACCTACATAATTTATTAAATAGATTTTAGTTTAGTTCAGGGTGGGCCATAAAGGCGTACGATTTTAAAAACACTCTTGCGTTTGTAGCTTTAGAGAGGGGACTGCGCGGGTGGTGGGGTTAAGTAGCTCGGTTCTCCTCGGAAAGACGGAAATTTAGGTGCGATGGATCACTTCACCGGAGCGCAACGTGCACATTCTGCGTTAAACATTATTACAAAAATCGCGATTCGTGCGCTATTGTTCGGCATTTATTTCGGCGTGAGTTTGGATTACATGATCTAAATCAGTGTCCGAAGGAAAGTGTGATTCGATCGTGGTTCAGAAAGTTCGAAGCTACTGGTGCGACTCTCAAACAGAAGCCTGCGGGACGCCCAAGGGCAACAAGAACGAAAGACACAATTGAACAAGTTAGAGCTTTAGTTCAACGTAATCCTGCTATATCGACTCGAAAGCGTTCAGCCGAACTTGTGGTATCCAGAACATCTTTGGGTCGCATTTTGTTGAAAGATCTGAAATTGCACCCGTATAAAATTCAACTTGTGCACGAATTACAGCCAAATGATCCAATTTTACGACGAGCTTTTGTTGAAACAATGTCGCGCCGAGGTGATATTGCATGGCCTCCTAGAAGTCGGGGATACCTAAAAGTAGAGTCTACTCCAATAACCCAGCCACGATTAACCAGTTGAAGACCAATATCCGGGCAGAAATGGTAGCTATTCCCCATGCAATGTGCCAGCGAGTTTTTACAATAAGTACGAATAGTGCAGTGATATAACAAGTAAAATTTTAAAAATCCCCCGACACATTTATCTTGTGAAAACATCCCGATTCAAACAGTAAAACGCCCATAACTTTTGAACGGCTGAACCGATTTTATTCAAACATAGCTAAGAACACTCTCGACTCAATCATCTTTCAAACAAAAAAACTAAATCAAAATCGGTTCATCCGTTGAGGCGCTATGATGCCACCTCAGACCAACAAAAAAAGATAGACGTAGCGTCGCGAACATCAAAAGTGAAGCCACATTTTTATCTATGTGTGTTTGGAAGGGTTGCCATTTGTTGATTTTTTTCCCTATAAAATGGGTAATAATATTATTGTGTGGGTAGGATAATATTTTTCGATTAAGATATTGTTGAGTATGGTATTGAACCTCAAAAGTAAACGATTAAGGTATATTATTAATTATAACTCACAAAAAGATTTTTTTTTTTGTTTTATCGCAAAATCTATTTAGAAATAAACAATTAGAAAGTGGCTTTACATGCTTATGATTTGGAGATCACCTTTTATGCATTCCTTGCTTGTGTTAGGAGACTTCACTCTTCCGCTTAGCAATATCCATTAATTTGCATTTTAATGCAAAAAAAAAACCCATGTAAATAGTCAAGTTTTAAATAATAAAAAAAGCAAACTTTATGTGATCGAGCGTTATACAGAGAAAAAAAATGCGCGTATTTGTGTGATGTGTGGGAGTATAGAGGAGTGCGCTAATGTGTGAGGGTATATAGTTTGTATGAGTTTAAATTAGTATATTTAGTTCTACTCTGGGGTATATGTTTAGGTGTAAGTTATCTTAGCCTGTGACATTGTCTTGGGATCGGAAGAAGTAAAATACAGCTACTTCCTATAACCATGCTCATAGAAATTCTATTAAAGGTTATAAGTTGCTGAAGCGTAAATCATAACATCGTCAAGTGTATGAGTCATTATGTAAATTGTTTTGAAATAATATAGATAATTATATTTTCAATCAACTTCATTAAATTCAAAAATACCACCTTAACAAAATCACTGACTCCAAAAAGTAAAACAAAGATAAATGGTACTATTAGATAAAGATTAATGTACTATTTCTTATAGCTACTGTCCATTTTCTTTTTGTTTCATTATTATTTGGAAATCTAAAATATTAAAATGACATAAAAAATAAAACAGGAATATAACTCGAAGTAAGAAATCATATTAAATTTGTTTAATCGAATGGGGTAATTTGAAATCATATTATGGCAACCCACGCACTTTATGTCACTGATTTCGTTCGTTGAGGTTTTTTGTTCCAAGGAACCTAAAATTCATAGTTTAATTAATAAATAAACGATGTTATTTCAAGTACTTACATGTGAAATGTGATTCCGTGAGACTTTTTATGTGCTTTGCTATTGTTTTTACAAGTTTTCACTACACAGGAAGGCATAATTCTATTTTTTTTAATATACATATGTTAACTAGACGACGACTCGTAACGTACTAAGAGCGATGAGCATAGTTTTATTGCAGGTGTGTGCGTGAGAGTGTATATTTACTTGGAGGAGCATAGTTTTGTGGCTTCACTTATGATGTTCGCGACGTTATGTCTATCTTTTTTTGTTGGTCTGAGGATACCACAGACAGACACACAGATATACAGCAATACACGTCAAACTTATAACACCCCTCTTTTTCCGTCGGGGGTTAAAAAAGTCCTCTGTGGTGCAATGCTAAAAACAAAAAAAAACACTGTGGCATGGAGGCAGTGCTGCCAACTCGTCTAAGCAAAAACGCGCTGTTAAGTTCTTTAAAAAGCGTTAAATGGTCATTGTCAAAAAATTCGGCGCCAAATTCAAACAAAACGCCCAATCATTTGAGAATATGGATGTTTATACGTTTGTAGTTGTTTTTTTTATAAGGTCTCATTAATTTTTTTGCACAACTCCTAAAAGCTTAGCCTAAAAGTGACTCAGAATAACTGTCGGGAAGTTATAAATTACTGTCGAACAATAGAACTAAAGTGCAAAATAGTTAGCTAGGAATCAGTGCTGCCAACTCTAGGAATCCCCAACTCATAGACTAAGACACCAACCTAAGAAACAAACCAATATGATTTCAAAAAGCGCTAGAATTAGCGCTAAGCGCTAGAACGTGCTATTGAACAAAAAGCACTGCATGGAGACGTTTTTGGCGTGCTTTTTTCGAGTGAAGTTCAGCGGCTGTTAATATTATTTGAAAATTGATTCCTAGTGTAGTAGATTTATGTCTTAACTATCTACGCAACTGGACAATATGTGAAATCATTGACAGAAGCGATCTCGGGATAGTGTAGCGGAGAATTTTATTGTAGTATTGACTACCTCCGCAAAGCTTACTGGAAAGGCTAACTCGATACAATTTGCTGCCAAATACTCCAAAAAACATTAGAATCACATCAAACATCCGCATTCTTATGCATACTAAATATTCAAGAAGCATACCTATTATGCACTGAAGACGAGGCGGTATGGTCCAAGACCTTAGCCTGCCCGCGAAGGGCGAAGGAAATAAAAATGTCTATGGCATGGCAGACAATGGCAGGCGAGTACCAGTGCTGCCAACTTAGCGCTTTCAGCGCCAGATCTAGCGCTTTTTTTGTTCAATAGCGCGTTCTAGCGCCTAGCGCTAAATCTAGCGCTTTTTGAAACTTTGGACTTTCTTTTAAGAAAAAGTAAGTTCGCAAACTATCAACATCTAAACGACGTGTTGAGGCAAATTCACATTCACATCCACAGATAAATATAAATTCAAGTCCAAAACTGATCAAGACCAATCTTACCAACCATATGATTCGGCGGCAGAAGCAACTGTAGTAGAATCAGACGATGGTGAATTAATTTATTTCCTTTATATTATGAAATAATTACATTAACACGTTATTATTTTATTTTATTATCACTAAACAAGTACTAAAATGTTTTAACTCTTGTATATGACATATTTTGATTCAATAAAAAAAACGTTTATACGCTATTGCTACGCACGTTATTGCTTGGATTTGGCGCCGAATAAAGCGTTTTTTTTTACAGCGACCATTTAGCGCTTTCTAGCGCGTTTTTAAAGAGCTAAAAGCGCGTTTTTGCTTAGACGAGTTGGCAGCACTGGCGAGTACATTAATTGACATTAATGTCATTAATGCGTATTTCTCATGTTTACTAAATCTGTGTTAATTACATGTTTTAATAAAGTTATTTCTATATGAAACCATTTTAAGTGAAGAAAAGTGATTCGGAACATATAAAAAACACAACAATGCTCACTCGTATGAAATCCTATGCTGGCAGTGCATTATCTAATGGAACAGCAAATGGGCATAAATATTTACCGGAAAAGTGCAGAATATGCTTAGATGATGGTGAAATACCTATATTCGGTGCTAACGATATTTCCAATGACGTGACGGAATTTGGGAAGATCAAAATTGGTAAAGATGATAATCTACCCCAATATTTATGTGAAGCTTGCTTTACGTTGCTGGAATCTGCAATCTTATTCCGAAAAACTGCTAAACAATCAGATGAAATACTCAGGGCAGTTGATTATTCCGATAGTGGCTCAGAAGAGTCAGATTGTAAACAAGAATATGAAACTTATATTAAAAGAGAATATCTTGAGTTAAATTGTACTTCCGATTCAGAATCGAACATGGATGACTTTGATAGGCTGAAACGTAATCATGAATCTGAAGACGAGACTACTAATTATAATCATACCATTTCTGAAGTAGATACACAAGACAGTAATGATTTTAAAGACTTCCAAAAAGATTTATTTTATAATAAACAAGGGGAGGATACCAATTATAACCGTACCATGCCTGGAGTTCATACTCAAGACAGTAATGATGATTATAAAGACTTCCAAAAAGAATTAATCTATGTAAAACAAGAGGAAAATGGATCCATGAATGATGATTATAAAGACTTCCAAACAAATTTCCTCCATGTAAAACGAGAGGAAAATGGATCAATGCATGAAGCAGACAGTGAAACAATAATGATTATTGTTTCTGACAAAGGTAATCAAAATCTAGAGCAAAATGAAGAAGAAAATAGTTACATATATTCTGATAGTGATATAGAAGCAACAGAGCATAATGAACAATCTCTTATGAAAATACTTCCCCATCAAAGAGAATGTGAAGTCTGTCATAGCATTGTTTTAAAAAGTGCATATAGAGTACATTTAAAAGAACACAGAAGAAAATATGAGGAGAAATTCAATAAAAAGTATGGTAAATTAGAATGTGAATTTTGTGGTAAGCAAATAAGCAAATCATATATGAAAATTCACATAAAAAAACATGGTACTCCTGAGGAACGGGCTGAGAGACTTATCAAATGCACAATTTGTTGCAAAATGTTCAACTTTCGTTATTACAATGATCATGTTAGAAGAATGCATCCAACAATTGAACAAGCAATTTTTAGTGAGAAGAGAAAAGAACCACCACCACCCAACTACAATAAATGTCCTGTTTGTGACAGAAATATTAAAGAAAGTGATTTTAAATTACACCTAGAGAAGCACAATGGTCCACTGCCACGGTATGTTTGTGAGAAATGTGGCAAGGTATTCAAACATCCATCTGCCTTCAAAACTCATTGCCTTACTCATGGCAGCGAATTAAAATATAAATGTCAGTTCTGTCCGTATAGAGGGTTACATCAAGGACTACTCAAAATTCATGTGAGAACACACACCGGGGACTACAACTACAAATGTACTGAATGTCCAGCTCGGTTTATAACAAAGAGTAACTTGACCAAACACCTCAACAGGCACAAAGGTATTTGTTCCTTCAAATGTGAGGAATGTAATAAAGGTTTTTATGCAAAACGGGATCTTGAGAAACATAAGAGAAATGTTCATATGCTTGTTAAACATCATATTTGTGAGTTTTGTGGTAAAGCATTTGGACACCGGGACAATATGTTGAGCCATCAGCTGAAAGTACACAAAAGAGATAAGATCATGCCCCGGGGTCGCATGCCCTCATATCTAAAAGCAGAATTCAATCAAATGGAATGAAACTAGTAATAATTCCAATTGTCTTAATAATCTGGCACTATTGAAAAACAGGGGAGTGATTATTGGAATGTTTGGATTATAGGACAGTAGACAAAAAACAAGATAAATAAAATAGAGATGATTTAAAGTTTGAGATGAGAGGAAGATGCGGGCGAGTTTGAGGTACTGATATGCTGGATAAATGAGACTTCTGTGATTATTATATTTTTGTTTGAACACAAATATATTTTGTAATATACAGAATGTTTGATTTAACAACCCATTATCATCTTTAGAAGATGCAGGTCAAGAGTCATTTCTATCCCCAAGGCCCAAAACTCACCATCAGTTGTTGCACTTTACATGGCCTTGACAAGCGCTTTGAGCGAGTTTTATTGTTGGTGTAACTTGTGAGTCTCAAGTAGGTATCTTCGCATCTGGATAAAATTGGGAATCATTGAAACAGGTGCGATATCGGAAAAGTGAAGTTGAGGATTTTATTATAGTAATAACTACCTCTCCGAAGCTTGCCAAATAATATCGGAATGTGTTGCATCCCCATTAAAAGCCACACTTAAATATATATTTTATTCTGTTTTTAGTATTTGTTGTTATAGTGGCGACAGAAATACATCATCTTTGAAAATTTCAACTGTCTAGCTATCACAGTTCATGAGATACAGCCTGGTGACAGATAGACAGACGGACAGTAGTCTTAGTAATAGGGTCTCTTTGCTACGGAATCCTAAAAACTGGGTTTGATAATTAGTTAATTAATTGTCTGCCAGTTTTCCAGGTCTCAATTATCGGGCTGTTAACGTAATCGACGATTAATCGCCTGTTAATTCTACTTTCAGTTTCTCAACACCCAAATGTGACAAGCGTTTAACAATTTGTCACACATGACAAAAATTACGAATTAACCACATGTTAAAGCATTTTTGGGTTTCTGAGAACCTTTTTCAATGTTAATCTCTTGTCAACGAGCCTAATTTATAATTGTTGGAAATTGGTTGATTATTCACAGATTAAAATTAATATTATGATTTTAAAGGCTTATATTACGATAAAAAGATAATAGGGGTCGGCGAAAACTATGGTATGGGTTGAGTTATAAAAAATATGTTAATTTAGAGCAATTATTTAATTACAAAGATTTAAAAAAAATAGGATATTAAAAACTTTTTAAATTAATTACAGTATAAAAACTTGACACAATTATCAAAAATAGTTATTTTGTATTTATGTAAATAAAAATAAAAAAAAACAAACTGTTACTGACCTGGGTATCGAACCTACCTCACACAAATGTGCGTGAGGAAGGTTCGATGGTCAGTGTTGACTGTATCCTGTACTTAGTACTTACAAGTTCAGTTTCTGGATAGGTTTGTGTTTAACTTGAAGCGGCTGGGGTGGTGACCGCGCCAGGGTAAGCAACACTTACCAAGGTTAGTCTTGGGATGGGTGACCACATTTTTTATTTCGATCGCTTTTTTATGGATAGGTGACCCCGCCAGGTTAAGCAACACTAACCAAGGTCAGTCTTGGGATGGGTGACCACTTTTTTTTTTTGGGTAGCTTTTTTATGGATAGGTGACCCCGCCAGGTTAAGCAACACTAACCAAGGTCAGTCTTTGGATGGGTGACCATCACCACAAAAATTTTGATCACCCATCCTAAAGTCACCCCGCTAGGTTAAACAACATCTACCAAGGTCACCCATCCAAAAACAAGCGAACCCAAAAAAAGTGGTCACCCATCCAAACACTGACCTTGGTAAATGTTGCTTCCCTGGCAGGGTCACTAATCCAAAAACAAGCGAAACAAAAAAATTTGGTCACCCATCCCAAGACTGACTTTGGTAAGTGTTGCTTACCCTGGCGGGGTCAGCCATCCAAAACAAAGGAATCAAAAAACAAAAGCGGTCACCCATCCAAACACTGACCTTGGTAAATGTTGCTTCCCTGGCAGGGTCACTCATCCAAAAACAAGCGAACCAAAAAAATTTGGTCACCCATCCCAAGACTGACTTTGGTAAGTGTTGCTTACCCTGGCGGGGTCAGCCATCCAAAACAAAGGAATCAAAAAAAAAAGCAGTCACCCATCCAAAGACTAACCTTGCTAAGTGTTGCTTAACCTGTGTTCGGTCACCAATCCAAAAACAAGAAAACCAAAAAAAAAGTGGTTACCCATCCAGAAATCGTCCTTGGTAAGGTTTGCTTAACTTGGCGGCTACACCAACCCAGCCGCTCAAGATAAAATACTATTTAAAGTTACTGATTACGTTATAGTAGTGAATGAAGCGAATGAATACTGGCTAGGGTAGCTAACCGAAATAAATTATTAAATGTAACAAGCGATTACGTAATTTTTCGATGATGAAGTGTTGAGAAACTCACTGACAACTGACGGCTGGTTAATTTGTGACAAATTGTCAGCTAATTTGAGATGTGACGACTACTTCAGAAACCGGCCCTAAGACATTCACCTAGGAATGGAATAGGGCCCAGGGATGGCGATTCTTTTCAAAAAAGATCGTTAAACAAAGAAATCTTTTTTCAAAACTCCATCTTTTTTCAATTTGCTTTTTGTATTTTTTATTTGGGGGCACGGCAGTAGCCCATACAATTCAAGCATACAAATAAAAATCATCAAGGTTAGGTAAAAGTTACATTTATTTTGGTCGCCAGGATCGGGCGAGACCTGTCTCTGCCAGCGGTTGTGAGGGCCATGCTGGCAGAGACAGAAAACTGGAGAGAAATGCTCTCCTTCTGTGAGACCGTGATGGTTCAGAAGGAGGCTGCCGAGCGGGATCGTGAGAGGTCCGATCCCGCCCGGAGAAGAAGGCGTCGTGGAGGCAACCGCCTCGACGCCGCCTAAAACGCCGAAACCCCGCCTGCATCAATTGCAGGTGGGACTCCAGGGTCACGGGTGGTCAGATTGGGGATTCTGTCCGCCCACAAAGTGACTCTAGGAAAGACGGTGGCACAGTGATCACGTGCTGAGCGTTTCTCTTTTTTTTGCCATATTTTCAAAAAGCGGCCAAATATAAAAATATCAATAGATCGCTTTTATTTCTTGAAATCAAATAGTTTATTTCATAAATATTTAGATTTTTCACAAGGAATCATATTTTATTTAGGATTTATTTTAAAATATATAATAATCTAAATGAAGGTAGGCTAAATGTTCTTATTTTGTTACTCCTGAATTGTTAAAAAAAAACTGTAAAGTCGCAAATTCTTTGGCTATAATATTTATGTTTCTTAAACTTCTTGATAAATTGAATAAAATTATCGCAAAGAAATACTAAAAACGTGAAAAAATATTTCTAATTTAGGAGCTTTAATATTTTTTTTTGTTAGTTTTAACCTAAAGTCAATTTAAATGTTTGATTACATGAAGAACAACCAAAATTGTAAGATTTTGTTTACTTCTTATAAAAATGTTGAGTAAAATTGATTTTCTTTAGAAGTTATATTGATATAAAATAAATAAATAAATACATAAAAGTGAGTTTAAAGACAGGATATTTTAGGGACAGTAACAAAAAAGTAGTAATTGGTAACAAAATAAAAACATAAGGCTGGGTCTTTAATGCCTATTAAAAGGATTAAAGTTATGAATAAATAAAAAGATGATTTAGTGCTTAATCATAATCAACGTTTGATAAACTATAATCCAATCAGTCACTTGTTTTTTCATATTTCTTGTAATTCCGTTTTTGTTAGCTAGATTTTCCGCTTATACGTTACTACCCCAAAGTAACAAAAAAAAAAGTAACGAAACAAGTGTTTGATTTTTTCAAAATATTATTTTGGTAGTTAAAATTGCAGTTGCGCCTATTATTTTACACTAAATTTTAATGGAAGTTAATTACTATTGTATTAAGATAAAAAGAGTGGCAAAATATTGTCAACTTTCCTTGAAACAGTAATAACAAAAGCTGGAATGAGATTCACTCTCTAAAACGAGTACGTGACGTGCACTCTAATTTCTGGAACAGCAACTAGAGGTGAGGCATAAATATTGGATTAGGTATTTTTCGATGTTAGTCCGTACCTAATCCAAAGCGTCGAGGATTAGGTATGGCACAAAATATTCTAACACAGTCTCCACAGAAGATATTCCGTACCTTAAAATGTCGGGGATAAGATTCAAGTTTAATTAGCACTGCCGCAAGCGTCATCTATGTAGAATACCACTGGATTAGTTAGTGTTCTAGCGATGTATGTCGTAATGAATATACGTTGTCGTTAGGGGGCGTTATTTTAAGATGATACTCTAGAAGAAAAATAACAAAACTTTCACGTCTTTTATTGAAATTAAATATGTAAAAATCAGAAACTCATGTAATAATATGGGTGAAATGCCTGTTAAGGTAATAATGCTCTGGTTTCTAAACATAGTAAACCAGTTATAATTTTTAGCCATTTTTCGGAAAAAAAGACTAAAACATATGTCGTTTGAGTTGTTTTAAAAGAGTAATTCTACAATGAACTTCAATCTTGACCTAACTTTTGGCAGTGCAAATGAATCATGCCTACGTAACACATGTTCTATCAGTACCTAGTAATAAGAATTGCATAAATTACATTCCGTTGGTTTAGCTGGTTTATGTATTTATAAGCTAGTTTAATCCATGCCAAATATTTCTAACCCTATCTACAAACGATACATAATATTGGTAAGGATTAGGTAAATGGATTAGGTATTTTTAAATACTAGGAATAGGTGGATTAGGTATCGTTTTTACCTAATCCGACCCATGTCTAACAGCAACTGACACAATACATCATTATGGTGGCATTTAATGGCATCTACGGTGTTGCTCGTTCAGAAAAACATTGCTAAATAGAAGTTTTTTAATATTTTACACACGAAAATCATGGACCTAAAAAAAAAAGGCGGACGGAACTTCACTAAGAAACATGGCGGCTACGTATCTATGTGTGCGTGTGTAAAGGGATGCCAGATGTAGAAAATTAACCCATTTTTAAATAATATTTCAATAAGATCTCCCTTGCACTTGGTTTTATTACAAGTTTTTGTGACGGATATTGTTAAAATAAATAAAACATGGATATTGAAATATTTACAACTCATTTAATGTTAATAAAGTTTTACAAACCCTTCTGTTGATTCAAATTTTTGTACACTTGTCTTTTGCTATCGACACCTCTAGAAATCCCTTCTAATTTACTAATGTGATGGAAACGAATGTTTAGGTATTTTTCGGCTATATATTTAATTAAAGCTATTTTGTGTTCTATTCCTGCAAATGTATGTTCAGATTCCAAATCTAAAAAAAATGTTGTCGTTTGCTATAAATTTTTCTAGTATTTTGTTTAGCATGTACTGATGTTGTCTTTCATTATATATTGTTACTTTATCTTTTAAAAGTCTTCGGACCACCATCTCACTAGTACAACATATGTCGTATAAATCTTTTGAAGGAAAACTTAAGCCTCCCCTTGTTTAAAAAAGCCAGTCGTCTGTACATAGCCGCGCGATACATTTTTGGCACTTAATATTTTTAATTGCGTAATGGCAGATGCTGCCCGCCAGATATCCTACGATCAACTTTCTATAATCATTAAATTCTTCTATTTCTAATCGTTGTGCCAGGTTGTCATCTTCTTTGGTGATTTCTTTCAAGAATGATAGGGAGTCGTAACTAACATCACCTTCTTGTACTTCGTGACGGTATGATGGAGTCGTTGAGTTAATTATTTTTTTGGCCGAAGAACAATTAAGCACAGCTATTTGATCCAAAGGAACACAATTGCCAGTGGTTAGGCATCGTACCTCTAAATGAGCCAACAGTTTTTTATAACACCCTTTAAACTGCCGAACATTAGGGTTATCATTGAAGCCTCCTTGCATCCTTATGGATGAAAAAAACATCTCAAGATGATCTTGGCTCAATTTATAAGTTGGTAGGAACACCAACTGCTTTTCACCAATCAATTTGGCATATAGTAGTTTTAAGCTGTTACACAGAACAGAGGTTTTTTGAAATCAAATTGAGTCATAGCTCGAGAATTGAATATGTCGAACATTATATTCATTTTGCTAATGAAATTTTCTGTTGCCTTAGAATCTTTAAATGGGTCTAGATTTAGATCTTCTCTGCACGCTTTTATAGCAACTGCTACGCTTTCACTATACACCTGAGTGGCCAGTTTTACCTTCATTACATTATTTTTGAAATTAATATGTTTTCTTGTCAATTTATTGGCCAAGTGTAAACCTTCTTTCTCTTGTAATTTATTGAGTTCCTCGATATAGTTCCTAAATTTTTTGGTTATCTTTATCCATGAACTCTCTTTTAGATTCTAAATGGTTTCTTAATAACTTCATCACATGACTAGGGTCGAGAAAAAATGCAACCTCAGAACCATTGGCAGGATGAGTAAACGTTGTTAACAACGACTCGGGCTTGAAATTGCAACCAAGCAACTTCAATGAAAAATATCCCAATGGTAGTTTGAAGCGGTGGTTAATCCCAACGAGCAAAAAAACTAATGCTTGACTTGCCAAAGGCGCACCCTCTTCAACTCCTGAACCCATATCTTCTAGGCCTATATATTTTTTACCATCCCAAATTTTTTGAGCTCTAATAGCTACTTCGTCAAAGAGTAAAGTGCACAAAGGCCGATGCTCACTTACTTGAGCTTTTGCTTTTAAGGCCTCAAAAGATTCTTCAGTAAATCCTGGTTCTGCATTAAAATGTCCGTATCACTTGGCCAATGTCTTTCGATGAGGAAGGCAGGTATTAAAAGTTTGCCTAACGTAATCGTAAGCTTTCGGAGAATAATAATTGAGAGTTAAGCAAAATTTTTTCATAGACGGTGAGTATTTAACTTTTTTCTTTAGTTTTTTTTTATTGTAATTATTAAAAATGTTAGCAGCGACAATGTCTTCATTTAATCTATTAAAAAGGTCAGAATCAACATAATTTTCTTCCTTAAGGGTTTTTAAAATACCTTTCAAAGATTTGTTCCTATCTTGGAGACGTCTAACTTTTTGATTTAAAACTTTAATTTTCTTTTTTTGATTTTGCATCAAGGTGCGCATTTTCATCAGATCTTTCTTCATACGTCGTTTTCGGGGAGTAAATAGTAATGACAATGGTTGTTCCAATTCAACTCCAGTTTCGGGTGACTCCTAAAAATAATTAACAAATATATTACCTTTTCGTATAATTAACAATATTTTTATTCTGAAAAATAAACTCGAAATACTTTTTTTTTGTAAATATTTACATTTTGCAAGGACGAATTCGTGTTCAATAAGCAAGACTGTTGCGCTGTCGATTCTTGAACAGAAATTCCTACAACCGCTGATGAACTCTACAAGAAAATGAATCACATTCCGGTAACTAGGTATAACAAGAATTTTAAAATTTCATGAGATTTTCAGTAGGTTAGGCTACTCACTTGTGTCAAACGCGTCGTTAAATTTTGTGAAAAAAGCTGTTCTGCTTTTTGTTGCTGCTCAGAACCTGAGGCTACTGCTTCAATCACTAGTGAACTCTAAAATAAAAAACAATATCAGGTTAGTAGAACTGCACATAGAACTACGTTAATGTTATATTAATGTAAAAACCATAAAAACATACCTCATCAAAAACGCTGGAAGTAATTACTTCAGTTGGTTGAATTGTTGACGTATCGAATAAAAACTAAAAAAAAGTTCAACTGTTATTAAACTGTTAAAAATTAAAATTAAGAGGTTAAATTATAAAGAGAGGGCCTTAAATTCATTGAATTACCTTTGTTGGTATAGCGTAAGCAACAACGCGAAGAAGTCCACCTTTAGTTGTGTACAAACAATTCTTCTCAAAATGAATACTGCAGATTACACTAGATTTAGATGGATTTCAATTATTTTCATTTCTACACTCCCTTATTATTTTCCCATACATCGTCTTTACAATTTTTCAGGACATAATTGTAAAGACTGGATGACAGCTATGGACAATGAATATAATTCACTAACAGCCAAAAATGTTTGGGAACTGGTTGACAGGCCAAAGCATACTAATGTTGTCAAATGTAAATGGGTATACAAAGAAAAAGTAGATGCTAGTGGCAAGTTTGAAAGGTTCAAAGCAAGGTTAGTAGCTCGGGGGTTCACACAAAAACAGGGTATTGACTATGACAGAACATTTTCTCCAGTCGTTCGACATTCCACTTTAAGACTTCTTTTTTCAGTAGCTGTTGAAAAAGACATGGGTATACGCCATATTGATGTTAGCACAGCTTTTTTAAATGGTACTTTAGACGAAACCATTTTCATGGAACAACCACCAGGGTATAGTAATAATAGTGATCAAGTATGTTTGCTAAAGAAAGGTATATATGGCTTAAAACAGGCTAGTCGAACATGGAACCTAAAAGTTAATGAGGTGTTGAAAGGTATTGGTTACACTCGATCAAAATGTGAGCCATGTGTATACACAAAAAGGATTGATAGTCGAATTGTAATTGTGGCTTTATATGTCGACGATTTCTTTATATTTAGCGAAATTAATAAAGAAACTGAAAATTTAATCAGTGCACTCAAAGGGCAATTCGATATCAAAGATTTAGGTGAGGTAAAAAATTGTCTTGGTATGAAAGTTGACAGAGATAGGACTAATGGAACATTAAAACTTTCACAAGAAAACTACACTAAAAATCTGTTACATAAATTTGGAATGACGGAATGTAAGCCTGTTTCTACCCCTATGCAAGTGAATGTACCGCTTCAAAAAACCGGTGAAATGGACACTAAGTATCCATATCAAGAGTTAATTGGCGCGCTCATGTATTTATCGGTTTGTTCAAGGTAAAGCGTGGGCGCGAGGGGAGGGGCGATGTGATCCAAAGACTGGGGAAGGAAATAGGCTACTTTTTATCAATACGTGGTGTATTTACAGGATACGAATACAGGAGAAGTTTATAATAAAACTGCAACTTGATTGACTAACACACTCAGCAAAACCGAAACCACTGAGCTTTTATGAGCACTAAGAAAGGAATTTAGATAATTCCATCTCCAAGGGTTTCCCCCTTAATATAATAGGAGTTCAAAGATTGTATGGAATCCATCAGTTTTGAAGTTAGACATCTGAAATTTCGGATACAAGTAGAATTTATAGTTAAACAAAAATAATGGTTTGTCACGAAACTTTTTGTGGCAGACCAAATTCCAAAAGCTAGCTATATATGGGCAAAGAGTATGTAACACTATGTTTATATATGGGTTTGATTAGTACTTCAATGTGTCAGAAGGCGTCGCGTGGCGTGGCGTCGCGTCGGGTTTCAATAGTATGTTTCCACCTTTGACATGACTTGGTACTGACACTTCTGGTACTGACTGACAGTGACAACTGACAATGACAACAAACTAGGGATGTAGAAAGTGAAAAAATATATCGATATATCGATGTATCGATATTTATAAAAATATCAATATCGAACTCGATATATCGAGGAAAAAATATCGATATATCGATATATCGGTCCGATTTTCAGAGTTTTTAGGTTCTTTTTTTTATGTTTTTTTGTTGGAAGTAGAAATTTTTATACAAAATGTACATTATTTTATATATAAATGAAGGTATTTTAATCGTTATTCCTGTTTAATAGGCAAAATTTGAAAATAACAAAAACTACAAAAGAACTCACATTTTAATGTGAGTAACGAGTGACTGATGATGACTGCCTCCGCGGCCGCCACATACACACATACGGAACACTAACAAAACATTATCACATCACACATCATCAGCCTATTAATGTCCCCACTGCTGGGACACAGGCCTCCTCTCTGTGAGAGGGGATGGGCCATAATCCACCTCGCGGGCCCAGTACGGGTTGGTGGATGTCCCAAGTCTTCGATTTTTTGGTTCTAGTACATAACGGTTTCCTCACGATGTTTTCCTCACCGTTTTTGAGAGCAGTGGTGATGAAATAATTTACAAAAAGTAAAGCGTCTATGGGTTCGATCCCACGACCTACAACTTACAGTCGCGGCCGATATCATTGGGCCACCACTGCTCTCACAAAACATTATAGTCATAGACAATACGGTAATTTTCCGTTCGTTCCTATCTGTTACGGTTTTGAATACTGTTAAATATTCTGCTAATAAAATAAATTTGAAAAAAAAATATCGTTTTTGATACGTTTTTCGATATTGAATATTTTGTATCGATATATCGATGTATCGGATGAAAATATATCGGCTAAAAATATCGATATATCGATGTATCGATATTTTTTCGACAAGCCTACAACAAACTTGAACAAACAAAAGGGAGGCGGTTTTGCCGGTTTTGTTTTTGTCGCAAAATGTACTTACTGAAACTCTTCGTCAACAGTTTTTAATGAAGAGAAGTACTTCTGAAACTTTAAATAATGGTATCAACATATCACATTGTAAAATTGTTTCAAAAAGCGACGTACGAAAGGTATCAGAGAAGCCTAGAAGACGACATAGAAGGTCCCGCCACTACATCTCAACAACATACAACCGAGAATTTAATATGCAGAATTTGTCTCAAAACAGGTACACTGCCCATTTTCAAAGACCACGAACCCGATGTTGCCGACGATATTTGCACTTTCGGCGATATCCAAATAAGTGAAGACGACGAACTTCCTAAGTTCTTATGTGATTCTTGTGTCAAATTATTGAATGCTGCAATACTGTTCAGGAAAACGGCAAAGATATCTGATCAGGTTTTGAGAAGTACTTCAGCTAAAAGCAATAAGCACTCCAGCAAGGCTCGAGACCATGAGACAATAGAAAAAAACACAGTCAATACTTCAGCAACATTATTGCAAAATTTCTTCTCAGCTGTGGAGAGTGACAATGAGGTGTGTAGTGGTGAATCTAAACCAGTGAGATGTAGGAAGAAGATACCTAAAGTGCAGTGTAGGATGTGTTTCAAAATCATCACCAAAGCCTACTACAAGGAGCATTTTGCTCTCCATGACCAAACTGTGGCTAAATATGTTTGTGATATATGTGGCAAATCATTTCGCCAAAGATGTTCTTACAGAAACCATTACTTTACACACAGCTCAGAATTTCCTTATAAATGCACAATGTGTCCATACAGAGGACGTCATTCAGGCCTTCTGAAAATTCATATGCGTACACATACAGGAGATTATAGATATATGTGCACAGAATGTCCTGCCAGGTTTTTAACTAAGAGTAATTTGAACAAGCATGCACTAAAACACAAGGAACCAATGTTCAAATGTGATGTATGCCAGAGAGGATTTCATTCTAAACTTATTTTGGAAAGACATTTTGAGGCCGATCATTTAGGAATAAAGAATCATATTTGTAATGTTTGTGGAAAAGCATTTGGATACAGAAAGGCTATGATGAGGCATCAACTTGATGTTCATAAAAGAGAAAAGAAATTGAATGGAAGAACACCAGCTTACATAGAGGCTGAAATAAACAAATTAGAAGATAAATTATAGCAGCTTGTGTTTCTCTAATATTAAGTTATTTTATTATAACAACATAAAATTCCTCCCCACATTCTAGAACTGAATGAGATGAAATTTAAAACTTGTATAAAACGCACACTATGCCGGCCGACATATTGTAAGTTGGGGGATTACTTCACTGATAAAAATGCTTGCCTCAATGCTAGTACTGCTCCACAACCACTAGGGCGCAAAAACAAGTGTTATGCAGAACATTATTGTTTTGAAGTATTGTTGGAACTGCTGAAGACTATGAATATATTTGTATTGTATAAACTCAATTTCTTTTAGTGTTATATAACTGCACAGCATGTGTGTGAGTACCATGTACCCAACTGTAAATCTACCATTTATTGTACTTATGTATTGTTCGTTGACTTGTGCGTGCCCTGGGAGTTGAGAGTGTGTCATGTTCTCTCAAGTGTCTTTCTGATGGTGGCACCTGTGTTGGATCATTCGGTTCCCTTCATGATGGTTGAGCTGGGTGGTGTTGATTCAAGCATCGTGTTTGTGAACGGACACCGTCAGTTGGGATTGTCATAACTTAACTGCTTCGGATGTTAACATTTTTCCAGTAACTATTATATAACTGCACATTACACGTGTAATACTTACTTGTTTCAATACTTTATGTAATAAACACAATGGATCTTTGCGTCTCTGAATTGGCTGCAAGAGCCTGCACAGTAGCTATTTTTGTGTCAATATTGAAAGTGAAGTTAACATTGTATAACTGTCTCTTTCACTCGCTTACGTTTGTTGCATCATCCTATCTCGCTTACTCTATCTTATCTTATCTTGTGGAGGGGCCGAGAAATAACTCGGACACTTCGACCCATTGGGATCTATTCTGGTCCCCTAGATACCTTACTCCTCTCCAATCTCGTTGAAAACTCTTTTCATGAATTTTACAACGAGACTGGGAGATATGAGCCTATAGTCTTCTGGTCTTGGATATCCAACCCCTAAGAGACTCATTCGCTTACCAGCCAGTGCATCGCATGTGCAAAGAAGGTGCTCCATGCGTTCCGTATGTTCCCCACACAAACTGCACATGGGTGTCGCGGTTAGACCCATCTTCATGAGCATGTCGTTGGTTCCAAAGTGCCCAGTAAAGTGCCCCAAGCAGGTAGCGGATTTGCCCCCTGCTCATGTTCCAAATGCATTCCCGGGCTTTGAACGTAGAGCCTAGGAATTTCTTGGGAGTGTTGTAGACCGGTACTAGATTGCCAATGAGTTCGTTGTCTGTGATCTGCAATCTCCCTAAATGCGGCTTTTACGAGGCACGTCGAGATGCCTACACATGGTTCTGGACCCACAAAGTCATTTGCTGAGCCCTCTCTTGCCAGTTCATCTGCCATTTCGTTACCATGAATTCCTTTGTGCCCAGGGACCCACATCAGTCTTACCCTGTTGTGCTTCCCAAGCCTGTTTAGGGTTTGGACAGCATCCAGAATAAGTCCGGAGTCCACTTTGTAGGATGCCATGGCTTTGATTGCAGCCTGACTGTCATTAAGAATATAAATATGGATTTACCTCTGGTTCCTCTATCTATATTCTCTTTGTTATATATTGTAAAGAATATGAAGGTATGTACAGGTACGTTAGTCTCGCATTAAACGTCAAAACGGAAGCACGTCTTTTATTCTCCACTGGCGACGAGGATAATCGGATTTTTTTTGCAATTACGCGTTACAAAATCAGTGTCGAAATGTCTATCGGAAAAATACGTGAATTTAATTTACAATCCGGGAACTGGGTGGTGTATGTGGAAAGGATTGAAATGTATTTTCTGGCCAACAAAATTAGTGACGATGTGAAGCTACCTACACTTATCTCGCTAATGGGTGAAGAAACTTACGAACTATTATCTAGCTTGGCGAGCCCGACAAAACCATCAGCATTAAAATATTCAAAAGCCGTAAGTTTACTTCGAGAACATTTACAACCAAAACCATCGGAAATGGCAGAAAGATTTAGATTTCGGCAGCGGAGACAGCTAGCCGGCGAATCAATTGCAGATTACGTGGCCGAATTAAAGAAGTTATCAAGACATTGTAACTTCGAAACAGTTTTAGAGGATAACTTGAGGGACCAATTCGTGTGTGGGTTACAAAGTGAATACACAAGACAACGGTTATTTGCAGAAGAAAATTTGAGCTATTCAAAAGCGGTGATATTGGCGACTACCCTCGAATCGGCGGAACGTGATGCATGCGCTGTTGAAAATAACGGTCACGAAGTAACTAGAACTACGAAACTAACCGAGACCGTTAATAAACTACAAGTGCAGTTGTGTACAGCGTGTGGTGACACCAAGCATAGCAAACGAGATTGCCGATACAATAACTTCGAATGCAGTATTTGTCACAGAGTTGGTCATTTAAGGAGAGTGTGTCCCCAACGGTCAGATGGTGCTTCAGATAAAGCGAGACGGTCAGCAAAAGTCGTCGGGAATAACGGCGATAGTAATCAAATACGCAGAGGGAGCGGGATGGCTAGCGGACTACGACCAGAAGGCGCAGGGCGTGCGGATCGCGCGGGGCGCAGCGGTCGCAGCTACCGCGGCGGAGGCGCTGCAGGATGGCGCGCAAGCGGACAGCAGCGGCGTACATATTGGGTGCAGGAATCTACAGAGGACCCACTGCAAGCGCGAATAGAGGATACCGAGTCAGGTGACGATGACGTCAGTGAAGGTGATCTCAACGAACCAATGTATCAAATGTCGTTATCAAAGTACAAGGCGGTGCGTATTACACTATTAGTAAATAACAGTTATTTAAAAATGGAGGTGGATACCGGTGCTCCTTTGTCTTGTATTAGTAAGATTACCTATGATAAATTCTTTAGCAATCTGGTGATAAAACCGTGTCGTATTAATTTTAGTTTCTATGACGGTTCCATTGTTAAGCCGCTTGGTTATGTAGAAACAGAGGTACGATATAAAAACAATACAAAAACATTAGACTTATACATCTTTGATAACGGAACTACGAACTTGTTAGGACGCCAGTGGTTGGCGGAGTTGAATGTGGACATACCAAAGATCGGCGTAAACTGTATTATTAGTGAAAAATGTAATAAAAACGAACTAATAAATTCAATTGTTTCTAGGTATAAATCGTTATTTGATGGCACGTTGGGTCGGTACACCGGAGGTATAACAGTGAGCCTCTGTGTACGACCGGGAGCGCAGCCAGTGTTCTGTCGTGCCCGACCACTGCCGTACGCGTTGCGCGACAGAGTGGACGCGGAGCTGGACGCAATGCTGCGCGCGGGCGTCATCGAGCCTGTTGACCGCTCCGACTGGGCCACCCCCTTAGTAATAGCACGTAAAGCAGATGGTGGCATAAGGATATGTGCCGACTTCAAGGTAACACTTAATCGTGTCTTAATGATCGATAGATACCCGGTTCCAAAGATTGACGACTTGTTTAGTGACCTAAGCGGCAATGTTTGGTTTACAAAGTTAGACCTATCTCAGGCCTACAACCAGCTAGAACTCGATGAATGCTCTAGAGATTATACAGTCATTACCACTCATCGTGGGTTATTTAAATATAACCGTCTAGTATATGGATTAGCTTCTAGCCCCGGTATTTTTCAAAAAATTATGATAGAACTTTTCAAAAATGTACCAAATGTAGTAGTATTTTACGATGACATTTTAATTAAGAGTAAAGAATTAAATAGTCATGTAGAAACAATAAACAAGGTGTTCAATATATTAGAGACCAACGGGTTAAGAATAAGACAGGATAAGTGCGAATTTTTAACAAACGAAGTTAAGTATTTAGGATATATAGTGAGTAAAGATGGAGTAAAAGTAAATATGGATAAAATAAAACCAATTGTGTCAATGCCTAATCCTAAAAACACTACAGAACTAAAGTCATTCTTAGGTATGGTGAATTTTTATGGCAAATTTATAAGAAATTTGAGTACATATTTGGACCAACTTTACGAATTACTAAAGAAAGGGACTCATTTTTTGTGGACAAAAAAGCATAGTATAGCTTTTAATCAAGTAAAAAAACTGTTGTGCAGCACAGATGTACTGGCACATTATAACATGTCGTTAGAAACAATAGTCACATGTGATGCGAGCGCGCACGGCCTGGGCGCAGTGCTGGCGCAGCGTACCGCTGACAAAGGTGAACAAGCGGTAGCGTACGCATCGCGAGCTCTTACTGCCGCTGAGAAACATTACAGTCAAATACATAAAGAAGCGTTGGCCATTATTTTTGCGGTAGATAAGTTTCACCAATATCTTTATGGCAGGCAATTTACACTTCGTACGGATCATAAACCGTTAGTGAGTATTTTCGGCCCAAATACAGGCATTCCTAGTACAGCGGCTAGTAGATTGCAGCGATGGGCAATAAAACTATCAGCATATGATTTTAACATCGAGTATGTTAAAACAGATCAAAATACTGCGGATGCCTTATCCCGCCTAATTAAGACGCATAAAGGTTCTTCTAACCTAAACGAAGAGTTACCAGAACAAACTTACTTACACTTCGCAGCGGAAGCGCTTCTATTAGATTATAATACTTTAAGAAAGGAAACATCAATCGACCCCGTACTTAGTCGAGTTATTAGTTACATTAATGATGGCTGGCCGCAAGAAGTAGAAATCAAGGAACTTAAACCGTATTTCAATCGTAAGAACGAATTATATACGGAACTAGGATGTATTTTGTGGGGCCATAGGATAGTAATACCGTTACCTTGTAGAAACAGGGTTCTTAAAGAATTACATGATTCTCACATGGGGATCGTAAAAACCAAAGCAATAGTTTGAAGTTACGTATGGTGGCCAGGGATTGACGAAGACGTGACAGCGGTATGCCAGGGGTGCACCGTGTGTGCTTCGGTGGCAGACGCACCACACCACCACGTGCCTAAGTCATGGCCGTGGCCCAATCGACCTTGGTCAAGATTGCACATAGATTTTCTAGGGCCCATTTCTGGATTAACTTATTTCATTATAGTTGATGCTTGTTCGAAATGGATAGAAGCAATTAACATGCGACGCACAACAGCACAATCCGTTATATCTGTATTACGCGATATTTGGGCTAAGTTCGGTCTACCGAGGCAAGTAGTGAGCGATAACGGACCCCCATTTACAAGCGTAGAATTCAAAACCTTTTTGTCAAATAACGGTATTGAACAAATATTTACTGCACCGTACCATCCTGCTTCTAACGGGGCAGCCGAGAACGCGGTAAAAATATGCAAGCGTGTAATAAAGAAAGCGTTAAAGCAAAAAGTAGATCCAGATACGGCGTTATGTAGATATCTTTTAACATATAGGAATACTGAACATTATACATTAGGGGATAGCCCAGCAAAAATTTAACAAGGTCGGAATTTACGCACAAGATTGGACATACTGAAGCCTGATCGGGAATCGCGAGCACTGGCGCGACAGAAACGTAGCGAATGTCTGGCGGGCGGATCGCATAGGCAGGTAGAACCCGGGGATAAGGTATGGTACAGGAACTATCGTGGGACAGACAAATGGATAGCAGGGCAGGTTATAGAAAAACTAGGCAGTACCGATTACAATGTAAAATCAGACTTTGGAACCGAGGCACACCGTCATGTTGATCAGTTAAGGCGAAGATCAGTGTTACCCGAAATAGCACATCCACCACCTTGTAAAAATAATAAAAAAGCAAGAAGTTCACTTGTGTTCCCTGCTATTAATGAGGTGGGGTCGAGCGGTGCTGTCGACGGGATCGGTACACCAGGGCCGAAAAATGTGTCGGATTCGGAGTTAAATACATCGGGCACGACAGAGAACCGGCCTGAGTTACCCGGCTCGACACAGTCACCTGACGTGCCAAGTCGAAATATTAACCCACAACCTCCAGTAGTAACACCCATCGAACGTAGATATACATTAAGAACTCGTAAACCTCCTCAACGATTTAGAATAGGAGAAATAGATTAAGTAATTAGTTATAAGTAGGTACCCATAAGCATAAGAATGTAAGTTAGTGTTATGTGTAATATAATATGAGTCAATAGCATTGTGAGTTAGGTTACATTATGATATAAGTAGAAATAAGCGTAGTAATTTAAGTTAATGTAAAGTGTAATATAATATAAGTCTATAGTATTGTAAGTTAGGTTAAGTTTTGTCTGTGGTTGTATTATGTGTGTTGTACTTAGTAATGTATAGTAATAATTAAGGGTGGAGGTGTTATAATTATATTGTAAAGAATATGAAGGTATGTACAGGTACGTTAGTCTCGCATTAAACGTCAAAACGGAAGCACGTCTTTTATTCTCCACTCTTGAGCACAGGTTATTATGGCATAAGTTTCCGCTTGGAATACAGTTGCCATTTTCCCTAGGCTTTTGCTACATTTGTAACCTTTAGCGTATATTCCCGCCCCTGTACCTGATTCCATTTTGGATCCATCAGTGTACCACACCAGACTGTCTTGTTCTGGTGGATCGATTCCCTTCGTCCAGTCCTCTATTGTAGGGATTTGGACCTTGAAAGACCTTTCAAACACAAACATAGTTTGCATTTTATCGGATAACATGCTTGTTACCCGATCCAGGCCTTCATTCCCGTCAAACTTTGTATGGTTGGTCCTTGGCTTAGAGGCATCCCATAGTCCAGCCACAGCAAGTCGATGTAATGTCTTCCTTGCCTCGAATTCAACCATCATATGCAGAGGAGGGATATTGAGGTATCTCTCAATCGCTGCCATAGGTGTTGTCCTGAAAGCACCCGTGATGCCTAGACACACTGTTCTTTGTAATCTGGTGAGTGGCGCTTTGCACGAGGCAAGCTTTGTTCTGGGCCACCACATTATGCTGCCGTATGTGATAATAGGTAATATCATTGTCCGGTACAGCCATCGTATCACTTTGGGCTTTAACCCCCAAGTTTTACCGTAGGTGGAACGACACATGCCGAACACTCGTAGGGCTTTCGTCGTAATATTTTTCACATGAATTTTCCACCTGAGTTCTCTATCAAGCGTTACACCCAGATATTTTACTTCGGTAGACCAGGGCAGCTTTATTCCATTGAGGGAGAGCTCTCCTAGGTTTCCTAATTGTCTCTTCCTCGTGAATGGAACAATGACTGCTTTGCTTGGGTTGATAGAGAGGTGGTTCTTTGGCACTGACTTGTTACCGGAAGACCAAATTAAAAGCAAAAGGCGAATACTACAGACAATTAAAATCCTTAGTGGTGAGTTCCCTGTACAGCGAGAGAATGGCGTATTATAAACATAACATCAATAATCAAATTAAAAACCCAAAATTATTATGGAAAAATCTAAAATCAACTTTGATGGACACTAAGTCGAAACAGGACCTTCCGTCGCACTTTACAGATCCTAACATAATTAATAATAACTTCTTGACTGTCCGGGTAACGCCGTGGCGAGTGTGGCTCTCATGACTTATTATGATAATCATAGGCATGGCAAAGCAATCTTTTCAATCACTCCAGTGGTGCAGGCTGACATCGCCCGCATTATCACCAACCTTACAAGTAATGCCCAAGGCTGCGACAACATTACCCTGGACATGATTGCTTTGACTCTGCCGCACACGTTGGGTGTTATAACGGACATTATAAACCGCTCCATAGTAACATCTACATTCCCCGAACAATGGAAGATTGCCTCTGTTAGGCCCTTACCCAAAACTTCAAATCCGACCTGTTTGAAAGACCTACGACCCATTAGTATTTTACCGTGTCTGTCTAAGGTACTGGAGAAAGTCGTCAGCCAGCAGTTAACACTCTTCTTGGAACAGAATCACATACTACCTGATTTACAATCAGGTTTCAGAAAGCAGCGCAGTACCTCTACTGCTTTACTGGACGTTACTGATAACGTGCTGTCTGCCCAGGATAAGGGGATGTGTACCTTGCTTGTTTTGCTCGATTTTCCCGAGCTTTTGACGCAATAAATATACCACTACTCATATCTAAGCTGAGTTACTACGGGTTCGACCCTAGCGCTACGGAATAGTTCCGTAGCTACCTTAGTGATAGGAAGCAATTTGTAGATCTGCGTTTGGGGGACGGCACCACCCTTAGATCGGAACTTGGTTCTATAAAGAGGGGAGTCCCACAAGGCTCTATATTAGGGCCAATTATTTTTATCCTGTACTGCGCTGATATCATTAAGTGTCCTCAGAAATGCAGGTATCATATATACGCCGATGATGTTCAACTTTACGTATCATTTTACCCAGAGGAGTATGATGGTGCCATACAAGATTTGAACGATGACCTTCGCAGAATTGCTGCCTGGTCAGAAGATAATTGCCTGTCGCTAAACCCAAACAAAACCAAATTCATGGTACTTGGCTCAAAACGACAGCTAGCTAAGCTGCCCGCAACTTTCAAGATCGAATTAATGGGCAAACCAATTGACAGAGTCTATGAAGCGCGGAACCTAGGTCTTGTTATGGACAAGGACCTTCGTTTTGTAAAGCATGTCGCCGAGTCAGTGAGAAACTGTTTCTACCGCCTCAAAGTTTTATATGAAATGAGGCCGTACCTATCAGAAACACTTCGGGAACAACTGGTGGAAAGTCTGGTTTTGTCCAGGCTAAACTATGCAGACACGGTGTACGGCCCACGCCTACTGGCTCGTACAGACCAGCTCATTCAGAGGGTCCAAAATGCTTGTGCTCGGTTTTGCTATAACATTCCTCCCAGAAGTCACGTAACGCCATTCCTCAACAAACATTTTACCCTTAAAATGAAATCAAGACGCAAATTACACCTAGCCTGCCTGTTGTTCGGTGTCATTAAGCTTCAAAAGCCAGACTATCTGTACAACAGGTTGGACTGGATCGCTGGTAGACGAGAATGTGGAAGAAGGCAATATTCGCAACAACTATCATCGCAGTCCCACAGTACAGCAGCATTCAGAGGAAGTTTCCGTTACGCAGCATCCAAAGTATGGAATAATCTACCGCCGCCTATTAGAACAATAAACACAATAAGTACATTTAGAAGACGTTTACGGCAGTATTTAACGGACGTGCAACGGAAACTAGATTTGATAAACTTGAACCTATGATGTCGATTATGTTCTCAGTTGATAGTGCCCGGTTTTTCTTATGTGCGTGTGTGGGTGCGGTAGTATAAGTTGCATAAATTATAAAAGAGTTTATACATAGCTAAAATACGCGTTTCGTATAAACCGCTGCTTCACATAGCTGCCTCGTACCCTCGGCCGCGTACTGGTGTGTCATCCATCCTTGACACCTGCTTTCGCTCGAGGTTGGGAGGCCTGTGGGTAAAAATGAATATGTTGCTTAATATTTTAAATTCTAAATGGTTAATATTATTGATGGATGACACACACTTGGCTTCTATCAGACACTTACCTTCTATCCTTCTGCCAACGTCCTTATTTCACTTTGTTTCGACGCTCTGACAAAATTTTAAAAATGATGTACATATTGATCGCAATATTTCTCAAACTACCCGAATATATAAACAACTTTTAATATTAAAAGTTACTTGCAATCCGTCTTTTTCGCTCAGCTGCTCATGGCATAATGTTTCGCACCAAATTATTATACATACCTATATCTGTATAGTTTATAACACACTAACTTATATTTATTTACCTGTACATATTTAACACCGTAAAACTGATTCACATCCGTACACTTCAACGTAAGGTTCAGTTGAAAACCAGCGTCAGGCAACTCCCAGTTGTCTGGCATTTTGCTGAACTGGACCTTTTTGGCGCAGCCGCGGGGCACACTATGTATGTAAATTTTGTAAAATTAAGTTTTATTTGTACCTACATTGTGTGTATCTGTGTGTGCCAAATAAACTAGTTTTCTTTCTTTCTTTGTTATTTGTACACCATTCCTCTGTCATCCTCAATGCCTGTTGTAATAATCCAGAGACTATGTTCGGGAATTTACCATTAACCATTATAGCTATGTCATCTGCATTTTTGCACTGTGTAGAATGGTCCAGTATTGAGCTTGGTAAGTAGAGAGTCTACTACCAAGCACCACAATAATGGTGACAGCACTCCACCCTGCGGACAACCTCTTGTTGTTTTTGCACTAAGTCTGTCTCCCATCAGTTCTGATCTGACTATTCTGCTTCTCAGCATATAGTCAATCCAGTTGCACGTGGTATCATTGATGCGATGTTCCTTTGCAGCGATGCGTATGGACTCAAATGTTGTCTTGTCGAAGGCTCCCTCTATGTCGAGGAAAGCCCCGACAGCCAGGGACGGTTACCGTTACCAAAAAAATACCGGTAAAAGTACCAAAACATTTCGTTCCGTTATGTTAAATATTCAACGTTAAAAATAACGTTATATCGCAGGATTTAGCGGTATTTAAATAGCGATACTAATAGCAGTATTTCGCTAAAACTTAGCAACGTCTGGTGCGACGTTGCCAAACCGAAACGTGTGCCGCGCGCCGCGCCGGGGTTTCTAAGCAGAGCGGCAACATAAATATGAATACGAGACGGCTCGCGGTCACGCGTTTTATTTTAATAATCATAACAACATCGCGTACGTCGGACATACTTTTTAACCGACTTCCCAAAAAGGAGGAGGTTTTCAATTCGACAGTATTTTTTTTTTGTATGTTTGTTGCCTCAGAACTTGTTACTGGATGAACCGATTCTGATGATTTTTTTTGCTTTAAGCTGGTGCTTGTCATGTGGTCCCGTTTAATTTTCATCAAGATCTGATGAAGATTTTCGTAGATATACATCAGAACTCTTCAATAAATGACTGCAAATAACTCGAGATAGCGGCAATCGCATTTCTGTTTATTGTTTACACCATTTCAAAACATAACATCACGATCACACTAGCACGCTCTAAAGGGGTACGCAGGTGAAAACAGTTCACCCTGGTATACTCTTATTCCGGTTTTCTTTAAGTTTCGTGCTATTGGGTTCTAATCTATTCTGGCTTCACTTTGGGCATTATTGGTACCAAACCTATATAACTGGTCCTCTATGTACCTACCACTACTAAAAAGTGATAAATAAAAAAACTTTATACAAAAAAAAACAACCGACTTCCAAATAAAGACACTACAAAGTGAAAAATAACATCAATTAGTTAATTTTGTTTTTTTTTTATTATATTTTGCACCGTGAATTTTGTTGTTGTTTTTTTGGTTTTCTTGCAATGACAAGAATATTTACTTTTTAAAGTATTATATTATTTTATATTAATTATTGTGAGTGTGAAGACTATGTGGATCATTCTTTTTTATTTTAATTTAAATTTATCTTAGTTTTTAATCATGGTCTGGCAGTTTGAGTAGTTTATGCGGCCTACCCGAATGTCCTTTCTTTGGTATTGTTCGTCGAATCGTTGAGCTCCTTAAAGTCTGAGTTGAGCTGCTCGGTTATTGACAAATGCGTGCACTGACTGGACAGGTCCACTCAATCTGACTGGTTCTTTCCTCAAAAGACCATTTCAGACATCAGTCTACATGGTCTTCACATGATCTAACCAATATTTTGTCTGGACTTTAAAAGAGACTGTGACCTCTGAGTTTGTTTCGGCCTTTCTTCTCAGAGTAGTCAGATAGGAAACGCCGACCTCATCTAGTTTTAAAAAATATGTTCGACATGTAAAAGTGTTTGTATAAACCAACTTACAGAAATAAAATCATTTATCATTTATCAAATTCGTAAGTCGGTGTCAAAAAACGAAGAAACGAAAACAAGAACACCGACTTCCGAAATTGATGTTATTTTTCACTTTGTTGTATTTTTATTATTTATTTATTTTATAATTAATGTACACACAGAAAATACATATACTTTATTTGGAAGTCGGTTGTTTTTTTTGTAAAAAGTTTTTTTTACTGTCTTTATTTATTAACAAGTTGTTTGTGATAAATATTATTATGGGCAGAAAGAAGTGCAACAAAGTGTACCGATATTTCAAAGACGTATCGCTGGCTGCAGAGTGTCATTAAGCACTAGTCTTTTTGATATATTAAATCAGATGCCTTATTAAAAAACTTACCACCATGATGGCATTTTGGGGGCTGAGTCACCCGCGTCCGTAGGTGAGTACCCCTTTTGTTACCCTACCGTGGTACCCGGGTGGTGCTAATCAGGTGACACTAACCGGTGGTAGGGTTCGGCCGAAGGCTTACGACCACCCACCGAGCAAAGACGTACCGCCAAGCGGCCTAGCTGTGTTCCGGTATGATGCCCGGTGTAGCCCCAAGAGGGGTTGGGTCGAGATAGTTGTTCCACTGCAAGCAGACAAGCATGACTCGCGTTGTTATGGGCCTATCGGGAGACTAGTCGCGGAGGGTAGCGGGATCCGAGGCACGGTGCGACGCTGGCCGCAGGTAGTTGGGGCCCAAGTAATGTGCCAGCCACACACGAAAGGCTGCCCCGCCAAATGTCTAAAAATTCTGGGGTGCGCCATCCCATCGTGCTGGATGGCGACCAGACGAGAGTGCCCGATGGACATTCCCGGAGGGGCTCAGGCGTCCCCGCAGTCTCCAGACTAGTCCCCCAATGATGGCGTCCTGTCTGCGCGTGTCTGAAGGTTGCCAGCGTTTAACTTCATCTCACTTCCTTCTCCTCACCTTCCTTCACTCACAGCAATAATGCCAAGGAACAAAAAGAGAAAAGCTGAACAGCAGCAGCACTCACTCTCACATAAGGTGCACATCAGCAACATCCGAGGTCTGCACTCGAACCTTGTCGCAGTCCATCACCACCTTGAGTGAGGCTGAGAAACCAGCATTTTTGTTCCTTACGGAGACGCAGATCGGATGTGCGTCGAACGTGGCGTACCTATCTTACCCAGGATTTACCCTGGAGCACAAATTCAAGCCACGCGCGGGTGAATGCATGTACGCCTGTGACGACATCTGCTATCGGCGTCTCCGTGACCTTGAAGACTCAAACTACTCAGTGCTATAGGCCCTGGTGGACACAGGTCTGGATAAGATTATCTATGCCTGTGTCTACCGACCACATAACAGTGATCTGGAGACAACCAGCTAGGCAGATCTGGCCCAGCAACGGTGCCCTTCCGCCCAATTAGTTTAACTGGGGGACTTTAATGCCCACCATCAGGAGTGGCGAAAGATTTCGCATCTCTCGTCGATCATGGTTAGTGCACTGGTATGGGCAGTACCAGTGCACTAACCATGCTCGACGAGAGATGCGAAATCTTTCGCTAGCGCTAAATCTCACCCAGCTGGAGCCCCCTGGCTACGAGGGTGCTGGATATTGATTTACATACGGCCAATTGCCTGGACCTTCTGCTGACAACAGATCCAGACCGATACTCAGTGTCGATATATCACCTTTGGGTAGTTCCGACCACTGTCTGGTGAAGTCTGTATCAGTCTACTCCCCGCCCAATTCCAGCCCGAGGGGCACCTGGCGGGTTTGGCGGTACAGGTCAGCAGATTGGGATGGGATGCGATCTTTCTTCGCATGCTATCCTTGGCAGCCCACTTTTTTCTCTTCGGAAGATCCGTCGTCATGCGCTGACGCCGTGACTGATGTGTTGCACCAGGGGATGGAGTACTACATTCCATTCTCTGACGTAGCGCTGTCCGGAGTTGACTGACCATGGTTTGGTGCCGAGTGCAACCGTGGAAATGCGGTTAAACACAAGGCTTACCTGGTATGGATCGACGCTCGAGTGCACAAGGCAAATGACGTAACTCAGAAGAAGAGAGCCTTCAACAGGGCTGCCAAGTCCTGCAAAAAGAAGATGCGAAGGGCACGTTTTGACCATATTAGCAGAATCGGGAACAAACTAGCTTCATACCCTGCTGGTAGCAAAGCGTTTTGGTCCCTGGCTAAGTCGGTTGAATCACACTTCTGTCGCCCCTCACTACCACCACTCCGTCGAGGACAAGGCAAACTTGTTTGCATCCCTTTTTGCGCCCCTCCGTCTCCTGGTGGATGAGGGACGAGTATGTCGGACATTCGCATCCATCAGAGGGAGGTCTGTAGGGTGTTGCGTAACCTTAACGTGAACTTAGCAAGTGGCCCCGATGACATACCGGCAATTGTATTAAAAACTTGTGCGCCTGAATTGTCTCCGATCCTGACAAGCCTATATCGCCTTTCGATAGTGACTGGAAATGTGTCGAAAGCTTGGAAGCAAGCTAACCTTCAGCCCGTGCCCAGGAAGGGTAGTCGGGCTGACCCGGCCAACTACAGACCCATCTCGGTAACGTCCATCCTCTGTAAGAGTATGGCACGTGTGCTAAACAATAAGCTCCTGGCATACCAAAAGACAACGACATTCTCAGTGACCGCCAATACGGCTGCCGCCGAAATCGGTCAACTGGGGATCTTCTAGCGTATGCCATTCACGTCTGGAGTGAGGCCATCGAGTGGCATGTGGAAGCGCTTTTGACATCTCGAAGGCTTTCGACAGGGTCTGGCATGAGAGCCTTATTGGTAACCTTCCTTCCTTAGGTCTGCCTAGTGGTCTGTGTGACTGGATTGCTGACTTCCTGAGGGATTGGTCCATCCGAATGGTTATTGATGGCTGCTCGTCCGTTCAGTTACATATTAACGCCGGAGTCCCTCAGGGGTCGGTGCTCTCGGCTACACAGTTTTTGCTGCACATCTATGACCTGCTAAAACCCAGAACCTTTGGGTACGCAGACTACAGCACGGTTGCTGAGAGATAAGTGTCCGGCGCATGGGCTATTGGGCCTGTGATCCGGTCTCTCTGGGAAGCCATGGTTGAGCGCTTGACAGACAGGTTTCTTTGGAGGCAGTCTCCGAATGGGGTGATGCCAATCTAGTCAGTTTTAATGTTGCTAAGACCCAGAAGCGTGTCTTTTCCCCGCAAAAAAGAGCCTATTCCATCCGGCTCCATCTTTCTGTCGTGTAACCGTGCCTATAACGGACCATCTCGACCTTCTTGGTGTTACGTTAACATCGACCCTTAATTTTGGTTAATTAATTTCGTCTTCTTGTCGTGGGAGTTATGGCCACCTCTGGTGTCAGAGTTAATTAAGCCGCCTCTGGGAATCCCCACAGGCCTCCGCTATTTCAGACTTACGCTCCATTGGTGTAATTGCTGCAAGGCGTTCCAGTGCGAAGATAAACTAATAATCACTCTAACTAGCAATCTTCAGGAACTGGTAATTCCAATTGTGTTTGCGCTTGTGATTCAAGAATCATTACAGCAAAAGAAAATTTAGTCAGTGCTATGTCCAGTAGTAGGTACAGTCGGTCGACCTGGACACGTATTTGGATGCACTATGAAAACCGCTCTTACTACGTAAATATAGCGCAGTCAAGATCAAAGTGTATACAGAGACGTGTGGTCAATTGTTCATGTCTATACCTATATGTTTACTGTCCGATGTTTTATTCAAAAAATTAATTAATTAAAATTAATATACGGTTCTCGTTCTCTGTTTTAATAATATTATACATATAAACCTTCCTCTTGAATCACTATCTATTAAAAAACCATATCAAAATCCGTTGCGTAGTTTTAAAGATCTAAGCATACATAGGGACAGACAGCGGGCAGCGACTTTGTTTTATACTATGTAAGGATACGTTGCGGGATGCAGCACAGTAACAATATTTTATACACGCTGAAACTAGTCGTACTCATACCAAAATATGCTAGTCTAACCACCTTCATTGTTAGAAAAAGATAAGCGTATAAATTACCGGTATAACAATTGCAATTTTTACCGGTACTAATACTGGTAATTAGATAACGTTAACTGACTTATGGGTATCGTTATTAATATCGTTACTTTTTTTATCGTTAACGTAACGGTAAATGGTAACGTTATAAAAAAAATAACGGTAATCCGGTCCCTGCCCGACACAGATCTCTTGTCCCTCTAGCGCAGCCTCGGCTCGACTCGCAACATAGTGCAATGTCGCTTACTCTATAGGTACAGTTAAACAGTTTCTTGTGCATTCATTGACAGAACTAACTTCAGAGACACAAAGATCTGAGTATTATACCTGTACATAGTATAGTGTGTAGTGATATTCTGGGTGCATCATCCTCACATATTTGAATGTTTTAATTGTTGACATTCAAAATTGCCGCTTAATGGTCTAATATATTTGTCAATAATTGAAATAAATATATTTGTCATGTAGGTAGTAATTATACACTAGTTAATACCAACTTAATGCCTACCTTCGCGGGGTCCCAGCGCTAACAAAGAAAATTTGGTTCAAATAGATGGCGCGATATTATTATGCTTCGATTCGTTATTGAATTGTGTGTAAAATTAACAGATTGTGCTATGTACATTTTCTGGAATTGAACATAATAATTGTATGTTCTTTTTTAATCAACTCTCCTAAGCACAAAATTATGGAATATTGGGCTCTTAATTCACATGTCAAATATTATTTGAACGGGTCATTTAAAATTGATTCCAATAGATGGCGCGCTTTTAAAATTCTTACTTGCCTTAATTGTCAAGCATGCGTTATCAGCTGTGATTGGTTGAATGAATTTTCAACAGCCAATCACAGCAGATATCACGTGCTTGACAATTTGCCACATTAATTCTGCGATACTTTAGAGCTGAGAAACTCGGGGTTAGGCATTCATCGATTTTTTTAAATTTGTATTGTAACAAATTTTGGTACAAAGAAAATGTAAAAAACATGCAAAAAAATACTATAAAACAAATCGTCACTGTATTTATATTCACGAACTGAGAAAACCCTTTTACTTAAAAATCGAATTACTTATAAAAATAATCATCTTAATCAGACCAAAAACACTAGTTACGTCGGCATGGTTCCTTTGTATGGGATAAGCCATATAGTAGATTGCTGTGTTGATCCCTGGTGCGTTTCTTACCAGACCGCGTAGGTGCCCGTAAGGTAAGGGCACCATGGGCTCCGGGCCCACCGGTGCCCATCGAGCTAGCTCATCCGCAGCGTCGTTCCCTCGGGAGTCACTGTGTCCCTTGATCCATTGAATGATTACTTTATTGTGCATACCGGTGACAGTCGTAAATCAGCCCTGAGTTGGCCGTGTGGCTGTTTAGTGCGTGCGGCTAGCGATGGGCGATTGTTGCAAAAAAACATTCGACTGAATCGAAAATTGATCTATTGCTCATTCGATTGTCGATTTAGTACACAATTATTATTCTAATAACAATCGACTAACTACTGACGTGGGTTGAACTGCGTAAGGCCGCGCGGGGCCGTGCATGCGGGACGGTGTTGCGTCGATTGCGTTTATAAATATTAGTACTTCAATTCGTTTACTTTAGTTGGTCTTGTGGAAAAACAACTCTAAAAAATAAAACGATTTTACCTAATATTTATTTTAGTCTACCCATATATTCGTATAGATGTTCCCTCAACTGATGGTGAGTTGGAGATTACTTGATAAATTGTATAATCTATTAGCTAAAATCGCATAATAGCTGCAGTCGTATGTAAGTAGTATCGCACAGACTTGTAACCATTTATTTGTAGCGCAGCGCACCATCTTTTGTATTTACTTATTCAGTAGTACGCACACTACGCAAGTACGCACATGTATTGTAATGGGTACGCTGCGCTACAAACTAGTAGTTAAAGTTGATGCAGTAACCGTATTAGTCATTGTCGCTCGCCGCACGCCGTTGGTCTATAACAATCGACTAACATCGATTGTTATCGACTAAACTGAACAATCGACTAATTCGATTAGTTTTAGTAGTAATCGCCACTCGTTCCACTAGGATCCCCTATGCAGGGGATTCTTTATTTATGTACTAATAAGTTATATTCCTTTAAAATCCATTCTAATAAAAAAAACCACCTATAACATAGCAATATTTAATACATAGAACTAAAATCGGTCTACAGAGGGGATTACAATGACGTAAATTAATTTTAAAATAAATTAGATGTTGAAAAAAAATGTACCAAAAGCGTTGAAGAATTTCGCAAGTTCGACTAGTGCAGCGTCTCGGTGGCGTTGGGTTCAAGTCCAACCTAAGGCGTTATAGGTGGCTTTTTTATTTAGAAGGGAAACTTATTAGTACTTGTAATCGCCCATCACTAAGGACGGCCATGCTGTCCGAAAGTATACGTTTAGGGAAATCCTTTACCTCCCTAGCCAGGATTGCAAAGTGCTTGTGGATCCCCAATGTTGTGGCTAAGTGGATGGTAAGGTCCTCTGAAAAGACTCCTGCATCTGTGCCAGTACCTGTTTTGGATCCGTCCGTGAAGAAACGCTGCTCATCGGGCGTAGCCCCTCGCAGCGGTTATCCTCGTGTAATTGGATTCGGTATTTTTTCTACTGGTAATACCGGAACCAGCATGCAACACCATGTTCATGTTTGTGTGTGCTATGCATCAGAGATAGCGCTGTTTTCGCAAAATGTATAGGAATGTGATTTTTTATCATTAATTTCTTCGATTTTTTATTACTTATTATCCTATTCCGGACGAAGATAGATCCAAAAAAAACAAAAATTGGTCCAGTCGTTCTTGAGTTATAAGTGGTGTAACTAACACGACTTTGTTTTAGAGATGACTTGCTTGGGTTTCCAGTCAGAGAAATTTCGTGGTGGAGACCCTCGTGCAGAGCTGTGTGTTGTGTCACTCTCTTACCCCCAAAGATCCAGTGTCTTTAGACGTACAACTGCCATCGTTGCTTCCTGCTGTAGGTATACACATATGCAGAGGGGGGAAGTCCAAGCATGGCCTCGAGCGCTGCGGTCGGAGTAGTCCTCGTGCAGCCCGTTGTCGCCATGCAGGCCAGTCGCTGTAGCTTGTTCAAGGTTGTATACTGTGAATTCGTTTAATTTCGTAGACTAAACTGACATTTGGGGGGTTGTCTCTTATCGTTACATAATAGCAATGAAAAAGTCACAGTTTTATTACAGCTGTCATGTGCCTAATTGCGGTGCAATTAGAGCTACTTTATGAGTGACTTTAAGCAGGAACTTATCAATAACAATAAGTTGCTGCTCGCTCACTTTCGCGTGTCTACTGCAGATTTACGTATATTCGCGACGAATATCCCTACAATTTGGCAAATTATTTAAGCCTGGTATCATTTTAGAGCTGGAAACCCTTTATTGACATAAAGAGGCACTCAATCAGCCAATCAGGAATTGAGTAGTGCATGACATATTAAAGTAGCCAATCAGAAACCAGAATAGCGCCTAGAAAGAACGACACACTTTCAAGAATATCGCCATCTCTTTTCCTCTAACGCTATCCCATAAGGCTCTCTAAACTGCTGCTATATAATAGTGATTTCGCGAAATTTGTAGAATGAAAATTATAGCTGTGTCCTTAATCGTTATGTGTACGCAAGAAAAAAACGAAGAATAAGATTTTTGTAAAGAATATAATTCTTCGTGGATTTTTACAATGTTACTTTGATAATTTTGGTTCAGCTTAGAGCATCTTTTATTCATTAAAATATTAATAATAATTGAAATTGATTTTAAATATTTTTTTTTCCTTTATTTACTGCGCCCCCCCAGATCTCTTAACTGCCCCCCCCCTCCCCCCGGAGAATTTTGCCTGAAAGAAAAACTGACTTTACTTTTATGTGTATATCTTCTGAACGGTATGTTTTTTTCAAATTCTGTTTTCAAAGCAACGTGCGTAAAAAAAATCAACTCTGCACTAAGCCGTTTTATATGATTTTCTTTAAATTGCCAAACGTCAGCGCAGCGGAAACTTGATTATTGCCGCAGTTTTATGTCACACAAATTTCATTCAAGCATACACATTTACCTCTCGTTACACACTAATTATTGGATGTTTTTTTTTCTTCTACGTGCATATGAAAAAAAAAAGTTCCGCTGGGATGACGTAGTTCCAGCGGAAACAGTTTTTATTGATTAGCTCCCCAATGGTTGGATACACAAATTTGTAGTTACCATACACATTACACGACGTCATACACTAACTATCTGCTAAACTGAAATTAAGATATTCGACATTTTTCCGCTGCGACTACGAACACGTTAAAATATTGTTTTCGTCGCTAGTTTCACAGTTCACTCATATTTTACGATTATGTATATATTTTTTAAACATAATCAACTCTTTACGCCAGCCACGAAATTTTATTCCCGCTCTTTTATTTAAATTAAGGCGTGTTCGGAAATAGCACCCATGATATTTTATTATTCAATAGTACATTATGGTACAAATGTGTAATGTTGGTGATTACCGCTGAGGCGCCATTGAGACCCGAGCCGTGACGTGAGGGTCTTAAGAGAGCCGACGACGGTAATCATCAATACACACGTGTATCATACGACGTTTTTCAACACACTTGCGAAGAAAATAATATAAAAAAATCATTTCCAACAGTGAAAACGAGTTGTGAATTTTTTTTCGCAATGGCGGGCAAAATTAATTATTTTTTCCTATGCGCGCGCATCTAACAATGGCGATCGTCCATAGACTAAAAAGAACGACTCTTTTTTCGGATTTTCGCGGATAGCGTTTTAGCCACGTACAAAATGGGGAATTTCAAGTTTTCTTTATTACAGAGAAACATAAAGTTATATTTGAGTGAAAGTTTTATTTATTAAACACGTACAAGTTGAAATTATCTATTTAAATACGAAGTTGCATGAAATGTGTTGCATTTGTACTATTGAGCACGATCTTTTTTGTACCGAAACTTTTTTAAGGACAAAGCAAGTCAGCCAATAAATTAAAAAAAAAAACTCTATAACTCACTTCTGAATAATAGTAATGAAAAAGTCACAGTTTAATTACAGGTGTCATTATGTGCCTAATTGCGGTGAAATTATAGCCACTTTATGAGCAAGTGTGTTGAAAAATATATTACGTAACATTATTGAAACTAGAAATAAATATTTACAAAGATATTCGAATAAACAGTTAAGTTATACACTCATAAAACAATCGAAAAAAGTGTTCTGCGCAGCAGCGGCAACACACACACACACTTTTCATACATCTGACATTTCACTACAAGTCAAAATGATACAAGAGGGACGGCATGTAAAAACCAACAAGTAATCTAAGTAGGCTTTACAAGTTTAAGAGTTAAGGTCCGTTTATATCTACAGACATTGAGCGTGTCAGACACGTTCCGTGGCAGAGGCAGGCTGTCCCGGAACGTGTCTGACACGCTCGCAGTGCTCCTAAGAAAGGATTTTTGGAAATTCCACCCCAAAAGGGGTAAAAAGGGGGTCCAAAGTTTGTATGTAATATCTTTAGTTTGAAAGCTGTACACGTGAAATTTTTGATGTAATCTCTAAGTAGATAAAAAAAATACGTATTTATTAGTTTTTAGAAATTCTACCCCTAATGGGAATAAAGTAAGGGTTGAAACTTCATATGAAATTTCTTCGGTTTGGAATGTAAAATATCTGAAATAGTACCTACTATTTCAGATATTTTACATTCTTGATTAATAAAAACGTAATGATTTTATTGATTTCCGGAAATTCTACCCCTAACGGAGGTTAAAGGTGGCAATTTGTTGGGCTTATATATTTGAAACTTGGCATAAATACTAACAGCTGATATTTTATATTTTTTTATTGTTTTTAAAGTGAAGGTTGTCATAACAAGTTTTTCAAAACTACTCCTATAATACGATTTAGGGTGTGTTAAAGATTTTTGAAGAATTTTATTGCACAAGGCTTCTTTTTTTGATGTAGGGGAGCAAACGAGAGATATTTGTTTGGGCAAAATAATAAAGGTAACGTTAATTTTTCGGATCTACCCCCAAAAGACGATATAAGGGATGTTTAAGTTTGTAAGGAAAATCTCATTTCTTGGATTAATAAACTTGGAAGTAATACTAACCTAAGTAAATAATAAAGGATATCATTATTAGCTTTTCGAAACTACCCCTAAAAGATGATTAGGGGGGTTTTGAAGATCTTGGGTTAATAAACTTGAAATTTGGCACAATTACTAACCTTAATAAATAACTTAGGTTGTTATTAGTTTTTCGGAACAATCCCCAAAATTCCATTTGGGGGGTGTTCAAGATTTTTGATGTATTTTATTGCACATAGCTTCTTTTTATGATGTAGGGGAGCGCTTAGAAGGGATTTTTGGAAATTCAACCTTTAAAGAGACATTTATTTGTATAAAAACATTTTCACAAAAAAATAGATTTCCAACTAAAAACACTACAAAGTGAATAATAAATTTCTTTCTCGAAGTCGGTGTCTTTGGTAGGTACAATTTTTTTTCGTTATGGACACCGAATTCGAAAAAGAAAATTATTTTTCACTTTGTAGTGTTTTTAGTTGGATTTCAGTGTTTTTAGTTGGATTTCAGTGTCAGTAGTGTTTGTAGTGTTTTTCACTTTTTAGGTGTACCTAATAGGCAATTTTCCTTTTGGCACTTATTTGTTTTTTGTGTATGTTCGCCGATATCTCCGTCAAACAACACTTGTTTGTATTACCAAATCGAGGAAGAGGTAGTCTTAGTGCCGTAAGATTCTTCAAAAAACCGTTGACACACCTAAAACATATTCTAGGGGAATTCTGAAAAATTTTAACCGAGTTTCCGAAAAGGAGTAGGTTCTATGACCTCTAAATCCTAACTTGAACCTTAGATATCTACGATTCCTTTTATTACTGGACCATTTTAACAATAGCTTATTTTTGGTCGCCTTAACTAACTGCACATAATTTAGTTGAATAAAATACGAAATCATGCGAACGAAGTCGCGGGCGTAGTGCTAGTATTACCGAATTATAGCTTTCTAGTACTAAGAGTCTCTGGCCTAAGCTGCGGACGGACAGACGGACATGGCGAAACTATATGGGTTCCTTGTTGACTTCGGAACCCTAAAAATGCGTAGGGTGCTTTATGTGTGGTGATATTTTCAAAATGACTTTACTTTTACCAATACTTGGCAATAAAATATTATAACAATTGACATCAAGCACCCCACACTTTTTACAATAAACTATACACGTTTTTTTTTGTTAAACACACTATTCTTAATTCTTTATTGAAAATTATTTTCTACTTTTTAGTTTGGTTTTATATTAAAAATGTGTTTTTTAGTTTTTTAATCTCTTATTTATTTTTTACTTTTTAGTTCTATCGCTAATCCTGAAGATCCTGATAAGGACAATGAGACAAACAAATTATGGCATTGTCATCGGTCCTTGTTATGTGTGAAAAGTTTCAAAGTAATCCGACGTTTTGAAGGGAGTGAAAATAACGTTCAAAGATTCCGTTACATAGATTCATAGAAACCAAGCTAATAAAAGCTTTTTAAAAAATCGAATATTTTATGTACGTATTTTAAACCTTTACATATATATCATAAATTATATTGTCGTTGCGAAAAGCTCTTAAATATAATTTTCGTTTAATTATAAGCAATTGAAAATCAATGATAATAAAAAAAAAACGTGACTACTAACGCGCCACAGCGCCACGATTGATCGCCATGTTTTTGACGTCATAATGTTAAAGTAGGTTTACTAAGAACTAGCTGACCCAGCGAACGATGTTTTGCCATAATATAAATTGTTTCAAGGATTCTCAAAAAAATTGCACGGACTGAGTATTATAGTATTTTTAATTGTCGTTTAATAATGGTATGGTTTATACAGGTAACACAATGGTTTTTGTTGGTGCTCGTGACACGTGTTGAATACTATATTGATTTATATGAGATCACTTAATTAACTGTACCTGAGAACTATCCTCAGCAAAATGGCACCTACCTACTCTAACCCCCTACATACCTACCGACACTACCCTGCCTACCCTACATACCTACCTACCCCACCGTACATACCTACCTATCTACCCACCTACCGTACCTACCTACTTACCTATACAGCTACCTTACCTACCAACCTACCTGCCCTACTCTATCCTACACTAGTTACCTACATACAATATTTTTTTTGGTCCTAACTCATCTTCGCATTGCCTTTATAATGAAACCGGTTTGGGGCTTATCGGTTGGATGGTTTCAAAGTTATAACGGACATAAGTAGAAACATTTTTGTGTTTTGCAATTTTAAATTATAGGATGAATTTCAGAAAAATCGACAACGCCATCTACTGGCAATACCGGAACCAGCATATACCACCATGTTCATTTTTGTGTGTGCTTTGTTTCTATCATACCATGTATCAGAGATGGCACTATCTTCGCAAAATGTATGGAAAAGGATTTCTTTTATCGCAAATTATTCGATTTTTTATTACTTATTATCCTATTCCGGATAGTGATGAGTCATTCTCTCACGGAGAATATTCTCCGATCGAGAATGTTCTGCAATGTTCCTTTCGACTGAGAATTTACGAGAATTTAAAATTGAAAGACCCAAAATGAACTTTTTTTGTTGTTACTTTAAACTTTACTCGAAAAAACGTTACTCTATGAGGTTTCAGAGTAGAAATTGCTAATATATTTTAGTTAAGAAATATTAGTCGCGAGTACAACAATGACATCAACTGAAATAAATTACGGATGGGAGTTTGTTCTTGACTGAAAAACACAGTATTTCAGTTCAACAACTGTTCGAAGAAGTGTTTCTGATGCAATCCCGCACGTAAACTTCGGGCATAGCCCTATCCATCGCTCTTTGGGTGACTTTAAGCCTTTTGATGAGGCCCATTGTGAGCGATCACGTTTCAGTCGCTTACGTTATCACTATGTGACATCTACCAATCCGCATAGGGCCATGGCCCATTCTCTCACAGAGAGGAGGCCTGTGTCCCAGCAGTGGGAACATTAAAAGGCTGATGATGATAATGTCAACTACACGTGAATTATTAACTAAAAATATCCGGCATTTAGTGCAAAGATATTATTTATATCAGCTTTTATTTAGTCACTAATTGATAAAACAATTGAACATCACCTTTCATGCGATTGTTTTAACTTTATTCGAACTTTGAGAGAATTTCGCTTATTGCCACTTGGCTTATGGATTTATGTTTTAAAATTTCGAAAAATTTTCATTAACGTACCTACTGTTTTATTTATTTTTTAATCTTTATCGAAGTTAAGGATGACATCGTGACGAGCTCGCCCGAAGGGGCTCTATTATGGCACCGGTGGGCCCGGAGCCCATCGTGTCTTTACCTTTAGGGTAAATACGCAGTCTAGTAAAGAAACGCACCAGGGACCAACACAGCAAGCTATCTGTCGAAATTCAGAATGACACTCATGGATTGAGCATTGCGAATGTAGGCAGGCCCAGGAAGCACTGCCCTCCATCGAGGGCCGTTCCACGAAAAAGGCCCTACGACTGACTAAGCCACAGTTGCGTGCAGTCACAGCGGTAACGACTGGACACGGGAGCTTTAATAAGCACCTTTTTGTCCTTGGAATCACAGACAGCCAACTTTGCAGAGCATGCATTGTGGAAGATGAGACAGCAGTATATCTGCTCCCAAGCTGCCCTGTAATCGCTAGTTACAGGGTTACTCTGCAGGCCATAGTCAGCAGCACCCAGGCGCTGCTGGCCTTCCTCGAAGAGCTGGGGTGGATCGAATGAAGAAATCGAATCCCACCCGCACGCAAAATACACCCTGGTCGTGGAGTTGCGGAAACAGCCTGTCTAAACTAAACTCAAATATAGTCTTGGTGCTTGTGGACGCTGGCCGAGGCTTGGCAAGCATGTAAATCCGGCATTACATTCTGCCTCGCACCTCCCAAGAGAACAGTTTGATCCATTTTTTTTTAAATTGTATTTTGTCAAATCCTATATGGCCAGGGGCGCCAAATCATTAAATACGCCACTGGTAGAGGCAGATTAAATGTCGAGACTATCCTGGGCAAGCACCTCATAAGCCTCTAAGCCAAATATTATAAATTTTAACTAGTAATTAAATAATAAATAATGCTGCACCACACGGTTCCACTCAGGAGCCTAACGAAATTGCTTGCAGTATTTGGTTATACGCCTGTCTGACTAGAAGAAGTAAATATTAGGTATTAGAAATTTGCCAAAAATTATGTTTGTTCATCAAGATTATTTATTTAATACATGTAAGTAAATATCGCATGGCCCTTGACACCGGGCTGCAGGCAGTCCAAAGAAGCTTTGCCATCCCTAGACAGTAGGCTTACCAGGCAGTCCAAAGAAGCTTTGCCATCCCTGGACAGTAGGCTTACCAGGCAGTCCAAAGAAGCTTTGCCATCCCTGGACAGTAGGCTTACCAGGCAGTGCAAAGAAGCTTTGCCATCCCCGGACAGTAGGCTTACCAGGCAGTCCAAAGAAGCTTTGCCATCCCTGGACAGTAGGCTTACCAGGCAGTCCAAAGAAGCTTTGCCATCCCTGAACAGTAGGCTTACCAGGCAGTCCAAAGAAGCTTTGCCATCCCCGGACAGTAGGCTTACCAGGCAGTCCAAAGACGCTTTGCCATCACTGGACAGTAGGCTTACCAGGCGTCTACTACGCCTGGACAGGAATGGCCTGCGCCTGGTGTTGGGGACCATCGGGGGACACTGCTCACTTAACAAACACTTCCACACAATAAGCATAGCGGACAGTCCTCTGTGCAGGATGTGCATGGACGCTGAGGAAACCGTCGCGCACATGCTCTTTGAATGCACAGGTGTCACCCAGATAAGAACAAACCCTCGGTTCACCCAGATCTTACACAGATGTTCTGATAAGACCAGGAGCCCTAATTAACTTCTGGAGGCAGGTGGGCTGGTTGTAATAACCACCAAACCGCCGCCATGGCCCACGCACAATGGTCCACCTGAGGGACTAAGTTTAGGACCAAACTCCCTAACATACAACAATACATGTAAGTGTTACAGTTCAACTACTATCCACATTTGCATGTTGAGCTTCTAAATAAGCTGGTATCCGGCCAAACAATAGCTTTTCTCTCTTATGAACATGTCTCTGATGCTTCATCATTGCATTCCTGTATCCAAATGCTTTTCCACAAATATTGCACACATGATTTCTAATTCCCAAGTGATCCGCTTCATAATGCCTTTGTAACATAAGTTTAGTGTGAAAAGCCCTTTTACAAGCGTCACAGTGGAGTTTTGGCTCCTTATGTTTTAATGCATGGCTGTTTAAGTTACTCTTAAACAGAAACCGGGCAGGACATTCTGTGCACATGTACCGATAGTCCCCTGTGTGAGTCCTCATATGGGTTCTGAGTAACTCAGAATATCTTCCTCTGTATGGACAAAGTTGACATTTAAATGGGAATTCATTGCCGTGCCTCAGGCTGTGGTTGCGTAGTGCACATCTCAGTCTGAATGATTTCCCGCACACATCACAAACATACTTCTTGTGGTCAGGGTCGTGCATGGTCATATGCTCTTTGTAATAGGACCTATTCATGATTTTATTGCATATGTTACAAGTTACTTTTAATTTTGATGCATACCTCCTCTTAACTTTCTTTTCGTGTTTCTCCTCACCAAGCTCTTCTTTTTGCACCACCCACTTTTCTGGCTGTTTCGTATCATGGATGCTACCGTCGCTAAAATCTTGATCGTATTGCTCATGGTCATCAACAGTTTCTTCTTTCACAGGCTGTTTGAGAAATTCCTCCGATTCTCTCGCTATTTTTTTGAACAATATAGCTCCTTTAATAAACTCGTCACATGTACCGCACAGGAGCTTTGGGTACTCGTCATTTTCATTCACCTCTATATTGGCGACTGCCAACAATGCTTCTACAATATAAACACTGTCTTCGGTCCCGAAAATCGGCATACAACCTTCTTGTAAACATACTCTGCATTTAGATAATGAGCCTTCCTTTATTTTCAAACGTTTATTATTATTTACATATATATTTTTATAATATTCGGTAGCACTCAACTTAGATTTTCCTTTTTTCGTGTTTCTCATCAGATAGTACAATGTCAGCATCGTATTGACGATTTAAAATGAGGTGTTTACAGTGAAATATTACTTTTTCGAAATAATAAAATTTCAATTTTTATTCGGTCGGTCCCAATACAATAGAATCAACAAAACAAATCTATTGAATTGACAATATTGATTAATATCAAATAACAAACAAACCTACTGCTGCTGACGTCGTCTGTTGCGTTCGGTGTTGCAAAAGTATTAAAAGATCCTTTTGTTTTTAGGAATTAAATGACTTGGTATGAGGCTTTTAAGTAAGACTTTTAGTTATTTTAAAACTTATAATAAGACATTTTTCCTTACTTAAAAACCCCTTTTTAAAATAAATACGAGATTGTATAAATTTAGTACATTTTTTGTGAATTATATGATTTTATAAAATAAATGCACATTGTTGATTTTTGAAGGTTATCAAAGAAAGTATTTAAAAAAATAGTTAAAAACCACAAGATTGATTGTTTCCTCGACGTGCTCTTATTAAAGTTTACATCGGCCTAGACATGTTGAAAATAACTTCATTTATTCATTGTTTCCTGTGGTAAAGCCCTCGCCAAACTTCTTGGCCGCCCTAAAGTTGGTTTACCGGATGCGCGACGCACGAATCGGTCCTTTTTTGTATGAGATTACTACTGCGCAGCCATTGTAGCCAATTTCAGGGCGGCCAAGAAGTTTGACGAGCACTATAGTCTCTAGCATTTCTATCAAAGATTACTATTATATTGATTTCTATGCAATTATGTTTCGCAGTTCATCCATATTGACGGGTTTAGGGACAGGGATTATGATTTTTTAACTTCGTTTTAAACGGTCCTAGGCAAGTTCTATCGGATGCATATCTGTTGAACGCGCTGACGATTCCAAAACTGTGATTTAGACATTATTAAGAGAGCCCCTCTTAATAATGTCTAAATCACAGTAGGAGCTTGGCTGGAGTTAAAAAAATGTTATTCGGCCGAGCATTAAACTTGGATCAATACGAAGTGACCATAGATAAAGAGGCAAGTGGCACCACATTTTAATCTTAAATAACTCTTCTGTAGCAATCTGCAATTAGATTATTTGCATCTATCACGACCGAGCTCCCGAACCCAAACATATCTAACCTGACCTCAATACTGGTCTTCTACCATATGCTAGTGGGCATGTTTACACATTCATTACAGTTCGTCAACTCGATTTACATTAATTCCTTAATGAATTAAACAATATTTTACTGCACTAGTCCGTGGACCAAACACGATGTTGCCGAGCAAATTTAATTTTGCAGAACTCGTAATTGGTATCCCCAAAAAGTTTTGTATGTGGTATGCATAATTGTATGTCGAGAAGATGGCTCGATATGTTACTATTTTGCTCAATGCTGTCCAATTATACAAAGAACATGCTACACATTCTTATGCCGAACAAAGAAGTCAAAAAACTAGAGACTTGACTTAAACACCTAAGTAGCTAGAGGAAAAAAAATAAAAATAAATTGACATTTAGTTTACGGTTGCAAACCACAGACTTGACCATTGTTTTTCCTAGCTCAATGGACTTGACCTGACTTGTCACTTGACAGACCACTTAAAAACTCAACCATAGACTACTGTTATTGAACTCAACAACAATGAACAAAGTAACAAACATTAACCAAAACAAACTGTGATTTGATTGAGTTGACCACAGAGTACTTTTATTATGAAGTTGACCATTTGATTTGGTTGGCCTGCAGATAGATTTTTTTTGTTATCAATTTTTGGTCTCATAAACATCAAATACAATGTCTGGTTCTTACTTTATGTTGCAATTATTAAAACAAATACGTAATAAAGAACAGCAGGGAAAATCATTAGATCAAAATACCAATATTCACCAAGGCAGCGATGTGGATACAATCAGGACAATTACTAACAATGATTGTAGGCTTTGTTTAAAGGAAGGTAACAAGCCTATTTACAATTCAGAAAGCACTTTTAACATTGCAGAAGCGATATGCACTTTTGCGGATATTCAATTAAATGAAAATGATGACTATCCTAAACACTTGTGTACGAAATGCTACGCTTTTCTTCAAACTGCAGTGATATTTCGGAAATCAGCCCAGGACATTGATAAACAACTTCGGCAGAGCCCAACTCAAGACTCCGGAGGAGAATCCAATGTATGGAATGATTCTGACGACAATGATGAAGTTGAAGAACTTGCACTGCAATCAAAATATAGTTGTAAATTGTGCAAGCTGAATTTTAAAACATCTAAAGACTTAATCGCACACAATAGGTCGAGAACGCACAAAAAAGTTCGTATCCGATGTCCTGTATGCTACAGACTGTTAACAGCCCAATTATATCAAAAGCATGTAGCCAGGCACCAGTCAGCATCTCATCTTGTTTGTGATATATGTGGCAAGCTATACCGCAAAGATAACTTGGTCAGGCACCTGCAACTTCACAGCTTTGATTTGCCATTCAAATGCCAAATCTGTCCATACCGAGGACGCTTCATGGAATCACTAAAAATCCACATGAGAACACACACTGGGGACAAACCATTTTCCTGTGATAAGTGTGAGTTAAGGTTTCTGACAAGAAGCAATCTGAACAGGCATCTATTAACTCATAAAAAGGAAAGGCCATTCAAATGTCTAGAATGTGGAAGAGGTTTTTATACTAAAAGGGATATGGATGTACATTTTAAAAGTGATCATGCTGGACTGAGGGAGTTTGGTTGCGAGATGTGTGTCAACAAATATGGTACACGGAAGGCACTAATGAGGCATGAACTTAGAGTTCATAAGAGGGATAAGATGGCTAAAGGGCGAATGCCTTTGTACCTTCAAGAGGGGTATCAGAAACAAGATGAAATTATGTCTAGCATGTTAGTTGCTGTTAAACATTTGTCTGATACAGCTAACCTCGGTTAATTTCACAATTTGCGAAAAATACTATGTTGATTTGGTGTTTGAAATTTTTGCCACAGTAACGTATGACCAGTATCAACAGTGTCTCATGTCCAGGCAATGGCCAATCTGATAGCAAAATTTCTGCCTGATCCGAAGAAGGTAGTTTGGCTTACATGAAACAAAACCATGAGATCATTGCATAAATATTTATTCTCATAACTAGACAATAAGAGTTTATAAAAACAGTTTATTAAGATCTGAAATTATTTTAAATAATATAAAAAATGTTTGGATCATAATATTTTTAGGTAGTTATTAGTTTGACAATTTGTTTGGACTAGAATCTTGTTTAACTAATTTATTAAATAATGCATTTTTGTAATAATACATTTTGGTATCTAAATTTACACATAAAACAACATTAAGTACATTTGTAAATTAAAATCACACACTTTAATATAAATCTTTGGTGTAATATTACTACTGAACAATGGAAGATTTGATAGTAACTATTCAGTATAATAAATATCTAAATAAAGGCCACATTATCACTTAAGTTACACTTAACGGATGGATACAAACAACAATGGGGAAGGCTTCTATGGTCTCCTAAAATTACAGTGTTTCTTATGTTACAATACTGACTTACAGCACACTCCTCCTGAACCTAGTGTATGTGGTAGTAGGTACAGGTGGATTCAAACTTAGAGGCGGCTGTAAAGCTCGCTTTTAACTGTGCAGCACTCAACCCCGCTGTCGATATGAATTCGCCGCCATTAAATTTCTATCTACCTGTAGCTTAGACTATAAAGGTAGGTAGGTTTCCATTACTTCATGTTTGAAAATTTCGTCTGTTCGACAGCGTAAATAACGCAATTAATGATGTTGAATTTCCAAAATCCTTGGAAATTCATTAGATTTATTGTATGTTAAGGTCAAGGTACAATGACGCAGCGCTAAAGCGCATTGAAGAGAAAATCCAATAATGTACACGGCATATTAATCCTTAGCTCAACAACGTAATGCATTTATATCGAGATAAATAAATAAAAGGAGATAAAGGTTGTATGTAAGAGATTGCCCTGTGCGATAAGACCGCCCATTGTACACTTATCTTTATAAATGTTTTGTTCTGTAATTATTTAAGTGGTGTACAATAAAGTATATAATAAATAAATAAAAGACGCGCGCATTTGGTTGAATGCTCGCGTTTGCTCCAATTTGCAGTTACGCGAACTCAAGCACATACCTAGTCTACGCGAAGCTAATGCAAGTCCTCTCTTAAGTCCTACTATTTAAATACGGCGCAAACACAAATGCGTGCACATCCAGCACATCCTCGATAATTTGACGTTTCGCTTTGACCGATTCTACTCTGTGTCAGTCAGCAGGAATATTAAACCCGACATAATTATACTGATACACTCCAATCGCAGTTTCTAATCGTTCGTATAATAAAATTGCAAAACGTCAAAAATGGTCCAATCGCATTCCGCAATTTTTGACGTTTTGCCATTTTAATGTTAATGATAAATAAATGTAATCGGTTTTTAATTAATGGCCTTCCGGTCACTAATTCAGTTCCTATACAATTACGCTGCAGAACAGACGATTTTAGATGACATTAAACTATAAATCTATTTGCAAAGTTATATAAATGTTGACGACACAAAATCCTCTGCAAAAAGTGTGCAAAAAAGAGTAAATCTTTTGTAGAAATCTTTTAAATATAATGTTGTAATTTAGTATTTATTTAATAATACCTATAAAATTCATGATGCAAAAATATGTAATTGTTACTGACTAGAAGTTCAAATCTTTAAATAGTTAACAGTTTTAAAATACATAATTTTTTATTCTACATCACTTTTTATGCGCATATTAGGTAATATGCTAGTGAAACAAAATTGAAAAAATTTCACAGTCTTGTAATATAAGTAACAACATACATTTTGAGATGCTTTGTTGTCCCAAAATAGTGACTTTATTGCATTTTTTTACTTTTCAGTATTTGAGAAGTATAGTAATAGTAGCAATTTTGTTGAGAATGTTTGTGCATCACACAGATTTTTTAAACATACTAGTTAGATAAGAGTTTTTTTTGTGCAACACACTATTTTCTTAGTGGTGGTACTACTACCACAAATACTGCTTTTTTTTAGAGAGAATCACTCTAGCTTATTTCTAACATTTTGAGGTTGGCTTTCAAACATACTTTGAATGAAAATACTTTGACCTATGTAAATCACATTGTAGATTATTATTATACAATATTTAGGATAAAGTTATTTTTTTTGTGTAAATTCAGTATCTTAACTTCCTTATACATTGAAAATAGTTGAAAAATTAATAAAAATGACTAGTCAAATAACAGGACTGAAGCACTACATGGCAAAATTACAACACAAAAGCTTTATAAATATCATAAAATATTTAAATTTTTTGCCAGTCATTGTTCTTAGGCGTATATATGATATTAAAAATTATGTATATTATACATATAGGTAATTATATATAGCATGGCATTAGTAATATTGCCTTTACATATCGGCCTGCTTTAGCACTTACAAAAAATCACACCTACCCTCTTTTAACTAATTTTAGTTATCATTATTATTTCTGAATATAGATGACAGTATACTAATTTGGCTTTTTACATCTGGCTGGCAAATGCAAATGAGTGGCAGCATATTGCATTTTGAATGTATGAATAAAAAGCTATGTATCATGAATTCCTTCATAGATTTCAACTGAGCTGCTGTAATGAAATTCAGATGTGGTGATGTCACATTATTCTTATTATTTTAATAAAGTCATGTCTTTGGTCTTATTTCATAAGATTTCAATCAAAGTTATCACTTTGAGTTTATGGCAAAATACCTTCTTATTTATTATTTGTCACTGTAAGGCAGTATAGTTAGGATAATATTAGATAAACAGGAAGATTTCCCATACAATTCTATTAAATACTCATTCATATACTTAAGACATTTTATGAATAGGTAACACTGGCCATAAAATACTGCTAAAGGCACTCTGTCATTAGTAACAGGTATGTCACAATATATTTGTACTTTTTAGTCGTATGAGGGTCCTCTGCACAGAGAAACTATGAACATGGATGCAAACACAAACTCGAGCATTTGAATGCATAGCATGAGGGTACACCAGATATACTCTATTCTCAGGACTACTACTTGATACCTGAGGAGATATATAACACCCATTATAGATGGCAGCGTTAGCAGCACTGAGAATATTACTGGTAAATCTGAAAAATATAAATTTTCATACTTAAAATATGTTCAAATACCAGCTCTAATATCATTTATGTGGCAATTAGTGTCAAAAACTTGTTAATATTTAGGGCAATTTGAGGTATTCTTAACCAACTGGGAAAGTTCCATAAATTATGGGATTTGGTCCATAAGACACAACATAGATTAGAATATCACATAGACAAATAGATGGTCACACAGCAGTAACTGTGAAATAAAGGGGTCATTGAATATTGCATTTAGCAAGTCCTTGAATTTAAATATGGTACATTGATTCTAGGACATGAATCTGTGTATTTTTCTGAATAAAACAATATGGGAATAGGGGTATCAATGTAACCGCTTACCTTTCTCACTCAGACTTCCTTTTCGGCCCAGTATAAGGCGGGCCGCTTCAATAATGAACAAGCCAACAAGCACTCCATAATCTCGGCCTATATTTGTTGGATCCTTATTCACTTCATACTTCTCAATAATTAAAACTGATTTCAGGATAAGAGTGCCCAGTTCACATGTCGCGAATAGACCGAAATAAAACGAATTTATGTAAAGCAGAATTTCGTATGCTAAGCTTGAATTAACCATTTTGACGTCTTAATAGCTTAGTTGTAAGTAAATTAGCATAACAATTTAATTAAAACAAAGGAACTTCCGTAGGCACATGTAAAATATATGAAGTTGTAAGTTTTAATTTAATCTAAATCCTGAAATAATTAAAAATAGAACACTCAGCACGGGATAGAAATGGCAGAAAAAATGACATGTCTGTCAAAGTGTCAAGTCAATGGAATTGGAATGACACTTGTTTGTTGACTGACAGTTTAAAGACAATGCTGCTAGGATACAAAATTTTCACAACACTGTTTATATCAGTTGGTATAGTAGAGAATCCACAAAATTAACAGCATAATGTCATGATGTTTTTACCTAAAAATAAAACAAAAATCGGATTTTCTAAAACAATACAACTTTTTATTTGAGGTATAATAAAGAAAATGGATTGATTAAAAATTAGTACATTAGTATGAGGTTAGTTTTTATTTGGCGAATGGCAATACAGAAATAAGTGCAATGAACGACGCCAGCGGGGGTGGTTGTGTTGCACGTGTTTTTAAATTCTACTCCAATGCAGTTATTATGAATAAAAAAGTTTAGTTCAGCTTTCTAAAGTGTCAGATTTGGAATAACAATTCAAAGTTGTAGTGCCCACAATTTATGTTTTGGTAAGTGTTGAAGATTGAATGTTTTGACGACCACGCGCTCAGTGGTGCACATTTTAAATTGTCTTTTTGGTGTCTAACGGGATGATATCTCTTCTATTTCATTTGGAAGTTTATTGTCAGTGTAGCAGCGTTGGGCCAGCGTCTTATTTCGTAATATGTGTGATGTTAACGTGCCATTGTGATATTAAATTATACAGTTGTATCTTATCATAGCGGGAATCGAATGTAGTTAGTATATTTTTTATGAGAACTATTTTCTCCGTGTGGGTCAATGTGCACTGATAAAGCTTTGGAAAGTTTGATTCCCATTTCTAGTACAGCTGACCAGTGTTGGTTTAGTGTTTTGTTTTCCTTTAATTTCCTAAAAATAAATTGGGCTATGAAGTAAACTAAAATATCGTTTCAAAAGAAATAACTTAGGAGGCACAGTTTGTAAAACTGTAATAATTAAATTAAGCTAATTCTAAAAGGTTAATTCAAATTATAATCACCAATGCAATAAAATTATTCATCCAGAAAAATGTGATTTCTGTTGAGTATTTTATGTTTCCATTAACTTAATGTAAAAATTCTATTCCTAAACGAAAATAGAAAAATAAGTTTTATGCAGGCATTACTTCCCATGTCATTTTACAATGTTAACTATTATTAAAAAAAAATAAGAGCATTAATAAGTTGTCATACGGCCGGAAACATTTAAATATTTTTTTTTAATGCAGTGGCACAGGCGGTTGCACATCCTGCCTTTTATGTTTTACACAAAGAGTCAAATGACTCACATTCGTTATTATAATGACTTTCTTTGTAAGTGCGACACTCAAAGTATTGTATATAGAACATCTTCATTTGTTTTGGCAGCACAGAATGTTAATCTGCTGTTTAAGAAATAGAAAATATAATTTTAAAGTTTCAGATAGGATTACTTTTCCCAGTTGGTAGTAGTTTATTCTAGATCAATCTTAATTTTTTTGTGACTAACACTCTATTACTATTTCATGTAATAGTTTTCACACAACAACACACTAAGTATGTTTAAGTAGATTGCACCATGGAAGCTCCTCAATATTAAAACCACAGACATAAATCTAACTAGATAACGCAAGTCCCTCCATCTGTATGAAAACCAAGCGTGCCACTTTTTCACACACAATTTAAAAACAAATTTACTTACCAATGAAAGAAAACATTGCCAATGCCTCGCCAACTTTTTCTATACAGTCTTTGCAGCACAATATGGCATAAAAAGGCATTTTTCTGGATTTCCGGTCTCGATAATGCTAAATGAAAAGCACGAATTATGATCATTCATCTTACTTTTACTCCGTTTTTTGACATGCGAAGTACGTACAATCCCATCATCTAGTTAGATTTATATCTGTGATTAAAACTTACACTAACTAAACTAGGTGTTCATATATTTTCCTTGTTTCTATTCTAAATTCATATAAAACAACAACTTCTGAAACTTGATAATAATGGTTTCTAACACTGATAATGACATTTTAGTTAATCAATTTTAAGTTGTAATGGATAGCAACAAAGTTTTTTATGGATTAAACATGTGAAAAAAATTGCCTTGTGTCTTTATCAGACCATAAACATGGCTATCATGATTTATATATTTTATATCATTATTATAGGTAATTAATGCTTAAGTATTAAGATCAAATTTACAATTTTTGATAAGATACTAACATTATCTTTTAATTAGTTATTTATTGCATATGAAACTATAAAAAAAAAACAATTTGGTGAAAATAAAAAATAGATTGTGACTATCTGGTCCTTTTGAACTTAAATTATTAATTAAAAAGTCTTTAGATGTTTACTTCGACTTGCCTGATTTTTGGCAAACGTTTTATAATGATAATAATAGGTACTAAATACTGTGTTTTGTTTTTATAGATTAATGAAAGTTTAATTATTTTGAAGTCTATAGTTTTCCTTTTTATTAAAATTTTATTTTTATTAAGAAAATTATTCGCCGAATGTCGAATATTAGACACTATTATTCGGTCCTCCGAATAATAACGAGTATTCGTGGCATCTCTATTTTACGCTACTAATAACAAATACGCAATTTTAATTTTGTCTGTCTGTATGTTCCGGGTAATCGCCGAAACCGCTGGACCGATTTTGACGGGTCTTTCACTGTTAGATAGCTGATGTTATAAGGAATAACATAGGCAACTTTATATCTCTGAATAATTTGGGAAAAAATGTGGAAATAAATAAAAATATGAGTTTGACGCGGGCAACAGCTGAAAATTTGAATGCATGAATGTTTGTTATTAATCACACCAGAACGGCTGAACAGATCTGGAACTTGACACAGAGTTCGATTATAGTCTGGAATAGCACAAGGCTACTTTTAATCCTGGTAAAATGTGCCCTTGGTATAAGAAAACACTTTTCACGCGGGCGAAGCCACTGACAGAAGCTAGTTAAAAATAAAAAAGTGGTTAATAATAAAATATAAAAATCAATTACATGAAATACCTAGACAAAATTTTGTATTAGAATTCAAAATTTAATTTCATACGTTTCCTAATTTACCATAGACACTATAGTAGACACTTTTAAATGACCCTTATCTTACCAATTCATTGAAAACAATTCGTCTTTGCTTCGGCATCGTAATCGTAAGTCAAGGCCGGGCCAATGTCCGAAAACATATATAACAGTAGATAATGAAATGAGCTCGATGTATCTCCTTGCAGATATGTTCAACATTGATATTTTTATGTCACCCAGTTACTGGGTTGTAGGGGTCAGAAAAGCAGTCGCTACATGTAAAATACTCATCCGCTGCTGCATCCATAAGACTGGAAGCCGACTCCAACATAGGACCACAGATATAAATCAAACCAGATAACGCAAGTCTGTATGAAAACATTGAAAACCAAGCGTGCCATGTTTTCACACACAATTTAAAAACTTTACTTACCAATGAAAGAAAACATTTCCAATGCCTCAGCCAATTTTTTCTATACAATCTTTACAGCTCAATATGGCATATAAAGGCTTTTTCTAGATTTCCGGTGCCGATAAAGAAATGAAAAGCTCAAAGTACGATCACTGATCGTAATTTTACTCCGTTTTTAATCCCCGATGTAAAAAGAGAGGTGTTATATATGTGTGGTGTTGTTATGTGTCTGGGTCGCAAGATTTGACCCGACCACATTCACACACATACATTGCAAGCTAAATAAAAACTTGTAATAATAATGTCAATTAAAAAGCGAACTAAAAAGCCGTAAACAAGAAGAAAATCATGCTGTGCAGTCGGAGGATACGTATTTGCGAGCTGGCTGATCAAAACCAGATGTATCCTCCGACTGCACAGCATGATTTTCTTCTTGTTTAAGCAGTCGGGTTTTTAGATTTTTCGTATTATATATAATATTTTTTAATTCTTTTTTATATATTTAGGTACATTTCAACATATTATAAGTGTTTTATATTTTTGAAGTCACCTCTTAAAACTTGTTTGGAAGAAAAAAAAGTTTGTCCTCTACAATATATCTAAAACCCGCCATTTTTCTATTTTCCTATTTTGATGTAATCAGTGACACTCCAGGTTAAGACGAATCGATTGACGTATGAATCATTAAAATCGGCCAACGCGTTTGGTCTCTAGAACGCCACATACGAACAAACGTACATACATACATACTTATATACATAGACTGATAAACACATTACCACCTTCGGCAGTCGGGTAAAATGTATAGGAATGTCAAAAGCTATCGAAATGTCATGTGATCAGTTACCTATATTTTGGCGTTTAGACCATCGCTATCGCTTACATCAAATGACCCTTGTCTATACTCCAATTTAAATAAAATTTGAAATTTTCAAAAACCCTTTTTACGGAATAGAACTCAAAATCGGTTGCATGGACTGTATGCAACCGATTTTGAGTTCTATTCCGTAACTGTAAAGGCGACATAAAAAGCATAAACCTGTTACCAATACCAACTGTTTACTACAACTGCCATTTGTCATATCACTAAAGCAATAGAATTCAAAATCGTTTGAACGGGCTGTAAAATAGGATTATTTAAATGTCTAATGTTATCTCAAATGGAGTATAGAGCCTCTGATAGTCTCTGTAACTGAGGCCGCTACATTCGATGGAGTATTCGCGGGTTTGAGTCTTCGTTCAAGAAGAATGCAATCAAATACTTTCAAAACATACATAAAGTCTACAGGCATTTTGCATTAATTAGATATTGTTACTGTTTTGAATACAATAGCCGCATGAGAGTGGTGTTGGAAAGCTGTTCAGCTGAACTCGATAAAACAAGAATACAATAGTTAAAAAAAAAATCCGACCCCCATATTTTTTATGATGGTCCGCCATATTGTTTTTTTTTTTTAACAATTATAAATGTCACCCGGCAAATAATACACCGTGGTATCGATTGACACCTCATTCATCAAAATCGGTCCAATAATTTAGGTGCTACTATGCAACATAATATGTAGGTACATCTATTATATATACTATACAGGATGTTTTCCAAGTGGGGGTGGATGGCCAAATCCAAAACTATGAGGAATAGCCAAAAACACTCAAAACAGTCTCGGGCCCGATTTTGATGCAAACTTATACTGCATCATCAGTATAAACAAAAATCATTTGTCGAAATGTATTGCGCATAACTTCAGAAAGGCATCACCTATTTTTATTTTTTAATGACTGACATTATTTTTTACAAGCTTTTTTTAACTTGCAATGTTTGTATGTATGTATGTAAGTGTGTTCGGGTCAAATCTTGCAACTGAATTTTAAAGCTGTTATCCTCCACCGATTAAAATTAAATTTTGCATACACGTTTAGTTTGGATGACAATGCATGGTGAGCTAAGTGATGTCATTCGAAATCCAATATGACAGATGACCTAAGATGGTGGACTAGTTAGTTTTTGTGCACTGCCATGATATGGATAATGGGTATCAAATGAAAGAGTTTGCAGAGAAGAATACGAAAATATTTATATTATAATTAGTTAATTCTTAATTTATTGACATTTAAAAGTGGCGTTTAAGGTCCCACATGACATAAATATTTTAACTTTCGTACCTTTTCTTTTTTTTTAATTTTTTGTTTTAATTGGTAGTTAATAATATCATAGATAATCCCTTTTCAAATTCTTAGATTTTTAGAACTTGGGACGTAAAAGTTATAACCAGATATATTTAGCCATTAGGTTATGTACTGGTGTACCAATGTAGTAAATTGTTACATATAGGTAAATGTTACATATAGGTAAATGTTACATATTGTTAAATAATGTGTAAAGTAAATGTTCTAAATTGTTTGTTGCTATCTTTGTAGTGTTTCACTTATCATTACGTAGGTAGATTGAGATGAGGATCGTACCTACTCAGTGCATTAGGAGATACCTATGTCCAGCAGCGGACTGCAACAGTTTGATAATGATGAGTTTGATAATATTTAATGTTATTTCAATTTCTAAATAATTAATTATCATTTCAATATTTATGTTATTTTACATAAGGCAACTTCTATAAACATAACTGCGTTTAGTTTACGATTTTATTACGTTTATTTATTAAAATCTTTTTATTGTTATTATTAATTAATCCGAAGTTCTAAAAATAGTAAAGTAACATGAAAATAAATGGTTTAGTTGCCTTAATAAGTGGTACAAATACTATAACCGAACAACAATAAAAAATATGCGGTACAATATCTGCCGTTCACCTTTGACCTGCAATTTCAAAAACGGTTCGACACGTCATCGTCAAAAGTCTCGGTCAATGATCAACTGATGATAATTCAATCTACAAAATTACATGAGCCGTATTCAATTCAATATGTTGATACCAATGATATTCAAATAAACAGATACGTTATACACTCACAAAACAATTGAAAAAAGTGATCCGCGCAGCAGCGGCAGCACACATACACACTTTTCATTCATCTAACATTAAACAATATTTATTTTAATCAATAAATAAATAAATTACAAATACACACCATGGCATTTTTTTTATTTTGTTTTTGTATAACAAAGCCTATCGCTCTTTGCCATGCGTGACATAAACTAAAGACTAAAGGTCACAATTGTGACCTATTCGAGTCTTCACAATGCGCGCGCTCATAACATATCTGTTTATTTGAATATCATTGGTTGATACCTACACAGTATTACAAAGCAGACGACTGCAGCATGTGCAATTTTTTATTCGTTTGATACAATAAATATGCTTTGTTTGTAAAAAAAAATGTGGTGACTACAACAATTTGTTTTCATAATAAGCAATCATGTGTGTCTAGAAAATAAACGGCAAGGTAAATTAACGCAGTGTCGTAGCTAAAAAAACCGGCCAAGTGCGAGTCGGACTCGCGCACGAAGGGTTCCGTACCATTATAGCAAAAAACGGCATAAAAATCACGTTTTTTGTTAGGGAGCCCCCCTTAAATATTTATTTTATTCTGTTTTTAGTATTTGTTGTTATAGCGGCAACAGATATACATCATCTGTGAAAATTTCAACTCTCTAGCTATCACGGTTCTTGAGATACAGCCTGGTGACAGACAGACAGACAGACGGACCGCGGAGTCTTAGTAATAGGGTCCTGTTTTTACCCTTTGGGTACGGAACCCTAAAAAAGTACTTGTTTATAGCATATTTTTATTTTCCCCTATCTATGTCACCGGATATTGCAAACTGTTTATGAACTGCCTAGTAAAATTATATACTCTAGTTAAATTGTGAACTTATAATACAACCAAATAGTGCACCAATCTACAATCTGTCCGTTTTGGTGTGAGAGTGACATTGTGAACACGTTATACCAATAAGGGGCATGTTTAAAATTTTGGTGCCAGAGTACTAGCACAGCTCACATGAATGCACTCTAGATAGTTCATAAACTAAAAAAAGTCTACAATAATCCAGTGACAGCTACACAATGTGCTCACTTTGCTATACAGATAAAAAAGACAATCGTAATCGAAAATTCGAATGTCTGATCTATGCATTGACCCTTTAACATTGTTTGCGAAAAAACCGTCATTTAAAAATATGTGCACGAAAAACTTAATTTAATTGCTTACAATTGACAATATTGTATGACAAACTGTCAATTTCACCTCGTGTTAGGGACTGCTCATTAATCACGTGAGGCTTGAAAGGGGGGGGGGAAGGGGGATTAGCAAAAACCACGAAATATCACAAGGGGGAGAAGGGGGTTTTGGTAAGAAATCACGTGTATTTATTTTTTCGTCAAACGCGAGATTTCTAAACCAAAAAGCGGCGTGTAGTGTCACCACGGGTGTCACCGCGACGACCGCCCGGCTCGGCTTGCCAGTCGCCAATAAAATCATATTATACTTTATACCTGTATTTAAAGATAATATTATTCGAATAAAATTAAGATCCTTTATAAAAATACACGTGATTTTGGGTTGGGGGCGGGGGTAGTCTTAAACCTCACCACGTATCACCAAGGGGGACTTAAAAAATGTGAAAAAAACTTCACGTGATTTATGGACGGCACCTTAGCAACTAACTCTGAATTAAGGTTTTCGTTCAAGTGGGCCTTAGTTGATTAACTAAGCTGCAAATAAAGCTTCTGCTTATCACTTTAATATAGTACATAAATGTAGTATATTTAGACACATTATTAAACTGTCGTTGCTATCAATTACGTTTTGTAACTTTGTTGGAATGAATGCGGGTGACTATAATAATCTAAGAGCCCACCGCTAACATCTGCAGGTATTTCTTATGATAAATCTTTATTTTCTCTATGATACTTGACAGTAGGACAGATTACTGTTGCCTGATAAATAGCCGCAAATTAGGTTTTTATATAAAAACATAGCTTACTTTAACACATTCAATGCCAGTGACTCGCCTTGCGAGTTCTCTTTTAGTGTTCGTTTTTTGTGATGTGATCCTGGTGAGTCCTTAATTACTAAGGTAACCGACAAAAGAAAAAAGGATAGATTTTGTGAATGACCAAAGAAGAACCTATGGAAATTCTGACCAGTTTGAGTGCCATTATGCTACTTTTTATATCGAAAACTCAGATCAAATAAAAAGTCAAGATAGAACGTTGCAAACAACAAGGTGACGCCGGTTAAAATTACGCCTTGTCGCCAGCTTGTCAGTCGAGCCTTCAGATCAAGACTGTCAAGCTAAGGCGTAGTTTCGTTGTAGGTAGTAGGCACGTGTGTGCGTGTAATTGTGTATGTATACGGCAAGGCGTGGTTTTAACCGGCGTCACCTTGTTGTTTGCAACGTTCCATCTTGACTTTTTATTTGATCTGATACGAAAAATATATTTAAAATGACCCCCGAAAGAAGCTAGTTTGCAACATATATATTTTCCTATTCGACCTACACTACTATATTAATCGTAATAAGTAAGCACTATTATTTATGATGAAGAAGATGTAGTGACTAAAATTTAAAAGAGTATGATAAGTTCGTTTGGCCATGTTGAGAGGGTGAATGAAAGGAGACTAATAAAAGTTCTTTACAAGGCAGATGGGATTGGGAACGCCGAAAGGGGACGCCCTAGAAAGACATACATAGACCTTATTGATGATGTTCTTCAGAAAGGCCAGGTGCGCAGTACTCATAACCGGCGTGCGTGTATGACTAGATGTATGAACGTGATGAGTAATTCATCAACTCGTCCTACATGCCTACAGCCCATTAAGGACGACTTGCAGATAATCAAAATAAATAATATTTTCATTCTGCAACTCGTACCACGTTACTATCAAAATGAGAAAAGGTACAATCAGAAGCAAAAGTTTTAGTGTGGAAATAATAAAAAAAAGAATTTGTTATAACATATTTAATCATCACAATATTGGCACATATAAACAGAAAATATTACCTATATCATCACAAATTTGACACCAATGAACACACGAGGTAATAATGAACATTCATACATGTAGGTTTAATAATAATAAACCTAAAATAATAAGTAGTAGTTAGTAGGTAATGACTTTTTAAAATAATTATTCTATGAACATAACGAAAGCAAAAACTAAAAAATCTTAAAATAATATTGTTGTGGTCAAACTAACTGTACCAAACCAAAGTAAAAATATACAAACGTTGATAAAGTTTAAAGCTCCACACAGAAACGTGGGACGAGTTGCAGAATGAAAATATTATTTAATTTGGTTTTCTGCAAGTCGTCCTGAATGCCCATTCAGGACGACTTGCAGAAAATCAACATGTAGGACGAGTTGATGAGTTACTCAACGTGAGTGAAGCAAAAGAACTATGTTAGGATCGTAGAAGGTGGCGTGTAATTTCTGCCTACCACCATGAGAAAAAGGCGAGAGTTTATGAATGTATGTATTATTTATAAACAAAGCGATAAAACGGATAGATTAGACAATAATTACACAACACACTTGAATTATCATTAGTGTAGCTTATCTTGTAACTAGCTCCTTGTATAATTGATAAAGCTAAGTCTTAGTGGTAGCACTCAAATGTTTATCTTTTTAATAATTGTTCTACAGAATTTTTATTTCAATGAAGATAAGACGCATAAACTGAGGCGTAAAGTCAAATGAAAATCGTGAATGTTTTATTCAATACGTATAGGTCTTATTTTTAACCGACGAAAAAAGATGGAGGAAGTTCACAATTCGACATGTAATGTATATTTTTTTATGTATGACACATAACTTTTTATAGAGTGGTTCGATTACAAAAAATCGTGTTTTTTGGAAAGAGTATAGGTACCTCAAAGTTGGTCCCATTTAAGTTGGAAAAATAATATCCACTGGTAGAAAAAAATAATTCGCCCACTGAATTTTCGATACTGTTAAAATAAAAAAAAAAGCGTAAAAAAATTTTTAACAAAGAAATTAACCGGCGAAATAACGAATGGGAAAGCAAAAATAAAAAATCTTTTAGTAAACTAGGTAAATCATTTTGAGGCGGCGCAAAACAAACGAAGATCAACCTAGCTAATTAACGGAATAATAATTGGTTATTAATTTACCTAATTTTACGCTGGTAATTAACTTGCATGTTTGTTTGTTTGGCGCCAACTCAAAATGCTAGACAATTTTTTTTTCCAGTTCTTTATTTCCATATATATCTTCCAGGTTTTTTATTGCCGATTTATCGCGATGGAAGTTCATTCTTTGTCTCAAAATCAGATTAACCCCTTGGGTGCCTAATAATTGGATCCATACGAGACACAATAGGTTTTTAATTGTTACGGTAAAACGGCACACAACCGGCCAAAATAGCATTTTTATTTGCGCCTTCAATGATTTCGTTACCTGCAACTCTGACTCATACGTTTCACAATTTTATTAGGACGCTCTCAGCTTGCTAGATTACATCTTCGCAGAAAATCTACGCGAAACAAATCTGCTTGCTTTTAAGGCGCCGATATCCTCAATAGCTGATTTTAAAATGAAGAATCATGCCTAAACGGCTTGTCGTAATTTTTTGGAAAAATATATGTCACATGCCACCATCTTTTTAATAATTTGATCTAAGATACTTTTGAGTTTTTTCTTATAACATAGCGTAATTAATTTGTAAAGTTATGTCTAAAATGGACAAAAAAACGAGAATCGCACCAAATTCGCCGAGTGTATTTTAACAAAATTGTCACCATCTCAGACAATTTATCTATCTACATTTTGATCGGAGGCATTTTTTATGTCATAGAATAATAAGGAATGTACAAACAACTGCTAAATTGTGGGACGCGCGGGTGTGAAACAATTGCGCGTTTTGTTTCCTCAAGGTCGTTGGCGAAAGTCGTCGTCTTAAGCCAGTAAAGATTCGCAGCGGCGCAGCCATCTCTGTATAAATTTAATTTTGAGATCGAACGTATCTACGCAGTCAGTTTCCAATAGGACACAAACTAGTACCTGGGTGTTTTGACTCTTAAAGTCAAGAATATAAAAGGTTACTTCTAAACAAGCATGCTTTATCATCGACCACATTATAGCTTACCATCAGGTCTTAGCGGTCAAACTCGATCCCATACTTACAACGCAATATTATGTTGAATAATGTACAGGCTGCATCAGGAGTTGTTAATATACGGACCTGGTGGAAACTAGAACAAATTTCCGAGCGTTCAAGCGTTTTTGCCATTCCTATGATTGGAATCAAATATAACAGTGTTAGGACCCAATAATATTAATCCTAATTTTTATCCGTGGTGCTAGGCAACTGGGCTTATCCCAGTTGTAAACGACCCTTGGTGCCTATTGGCCTTGTTTGTCTCCTGCTTGATATGGAGGGAAGTGGAAAATAATATTTTTTCGTACCCCTCCGTTATTCTTTTCTGATTAATTTCGTTGCGGGATCCAAGACAGTTAAATTCATTCTCCGGGACTTCGTCGAGCTCCATTGCCTCGGCGCTTTTCTGGTGGTCGCGACTGTTGATTCTGGCTTTCAGGAGTTGCAGTGGTTTGTGAATAGCGCGGTGGGATTGTCCCAAAAAAATTACAAAAACTTATACCTACTATTTATCTATTCTGTGTAACTGTATTTGCTATCTATGACATTATCTGCGATAAGTATGGATCCACTAAACCACAAGAGATTGATCAATGCATCTCAATCTGACATAAACACAACAACCATCAAATATCCATATAAACTAGCATGTATATAACCGACTCTGATTATAAAACAAATGGCAAAATATGTGTGTGATTCAGAACCACTTGAGTATCTGAGATCCAGCTCTTCAACGATCTAATTCTGTTTTCAGACGCCGTCGTCCATTGCGCCGACCAAGATCACAGATGCCCGTATCAGTTTTATGATATTTGTAGTGCACCTGTGAGCTGAATCATGGAGATGTCACACCAGGGAGGGGCGGAGGGCGAGAGCCTGCTACGACAGGAAAGAGGCCCCGTCGTCATGCCTGGGCAGAGAGGACGTGAGTACATAGAATTAGTAATGTTATTCTGTGACAATCTCACCGTGAAATAACCTGTCATTACACTCATTACGTAGCATCGTGGCAAGTTTACATTAGGTCGGCTACCGTATACGGCGACCGCTTTCGGTTGAGCCGGATCGGATAACCGAATTGGGCTGTTTATATTAAGTCGGTCACCGAATACGGCGACCGTATTCAGCCGAACTGCATTCTGCAACTGCATTCAAGTAAACAATGAGTGGCGCGTTTCAACAAGTCAGCCGTGTTCGATCACCGAAAACGGTCTGCGGAAAATACGGCTAACCGAAAACCAGTTTACACTAGTCGGTGCCCGAATACGGGCTGTGGTCGAATACGGCTATCCGAAAACCTGTTTACACTAATCGGTGACCGAATATGGGCTGCGATCGAATACGGCTATCCGAAAACCCGTTTACACAAGTCGGTGACCGAATACGGGCTGCAACCGAATCGGTCAAAACGACCTAATGTAAATGAGCCATCAATTAGAATGACGGCTTACTTGGTGCTCGCTTCACCATTTTCACGGCGTTTTTTTACAGAATCGACCAGCTGTATTTGGCCTAGTGGCTGTGTTCTTTTGAAGGTGAATTTGTATTGGTTATTTTTGTACTTATTTTCAGCTAAGACGTATCTGAAAATGTAGCCGAAATCTTAAGATAAACTTCGTTTTCTTTGTTCAGTAACATTACAGGAAATAAAATACGTTTTGTTTTAATCATATGTGTGACCCCTTTGACAAACGACACCCTGTTTAGCTGGTACTTATTACTCAATATATTTATTGCTTCCACATGTGAACTTAGATGGTAGGTTATAAATTCGGATAATTGTGGGTCCACAATGGTTGGGCATTCATAGTCGCGTATGTTTTCTTTAAATATCGTCGAAAACATTCATGGGTATTGTGTGCGACCAATTCGTTGATAAGGGACCTGTAAGCACCGCACAATTTAGCCTACCAATTTTTTTAACAAAGTTGGTCTGACTGGATATTAAACCACTATCTTAGCGGAAGCATTTCCATTCCGATAAGCCACTTCGTTAGACCATGACCTTATAATGGGAATTAAGGAACTTCTTTATGCCAACGAAGTACAGTCAACAGAAAGGGTGATTCATGTTGAATCATAACATTAGACTTTAATCATCACTGCATTCATATTATAAAGAGAACGAGCATACATGTCGTGGTGTTTGCCAAAAATATTTCAGACAAGTACAAGTGTCCAAAATTTTTTCTTCGAAATGAAGTCACGTAAGCACTAGTCATCTTTTTAAAAGCAGTTTAAGGTTATTAACCAATGCGGTGCTAAATGCGTATCAAATTGACCTTGTCGATATGTTTTGCTTATCCCAATCTGAATACAAGAACGAATTTGGATGAGTTTGAGTCACGGAACGTCAGAGTTTTTTTTTATCCATCTTTCCAAAAAGATTATCGATTTCTTCGTCAAATTGTGGACCGATTTCGTCAGTAACATCACGCCAGTAGTACGGTCTAAAGGGGTACACAGTTGTGTACAGTTCACTTTGGTAATTTCACCGGTTATGTTCCAGTTTCATGATATTCGGGTAATCTATTCTGGTATTATAGTACCTTACAATAGAACTTGCCTATTAGGTACCACCACCACCCACAAAAAATACAACCTGTGTCCCAGCAGTGGGAACTACATCTAATTACTTGTAATGGATGACGAAAATAAAAATACAAAAATAACAACCGACATCCAAATAAAAACACTAAAAAGTGAAAAATAACTTCTTTTTCGGCGGTCGGTGTCAAAAAACGAAGAAAATAAAACAGGAACATTGACTTCCGAAAAAGAAGTTATTTTTTACTTTGTAGTGTTTTTATTTGGAAGTCGGTTGTATTTTTTTGTAAAATATTTTTTTGTTTATTTACGGATCTATCCAATACGAATATTCAAATGTAGTTCCCACTGAAAGGACACAGACATTCTCAGAGATAGTGCCCATAATCCACCACTTGGTCAATTGTTGGTGGTGGATGTCAAAACATGTCTACCAGTTTTTGATTCTAGGACACGCCGCCGGCTTCCTGTGTGTTCCTTTGTGTCTTTCTTTGTTAATTTGTGACTCATTTAACATTGCATTTTCTTTACTTGTAGTTACTTCTTGTTTAAATACAATATAGGCTATAAGCACTCTTGTCTATGCCCCTGCCGGAACGTAATGTTGAATTTAAACCGAATAATGTCATTGTGCGTACAGCTAAGTAGTGGAATTCCCTGCCGGAGTCGTGGCTCTTTAAGTCAAGAGTGAATAGGTTACTTCTAGGCTAACGTGCTTCACCGTCGACCACATCAACGCTTAACATCAGGTGAGATATTGGTCAAGCGCGAGTTCAATAATGAAAAAAAATCTGTCGTCATTCTAACAGCAAAGCGATCCCGAGCATTTATTACTATAATAACTTTTGTACCAATTAGTAGCACGATCTTAATATTTACACAGCTGCACTGAAGTAAGGGCATTCACTTATAAAGTTGAAAGTAGTAGATGAAAGGTAGCCTCTATATAAAAATATTTTATCTTGACATAGAAATGAAATCGGATCTAAATTGGAAAGTTAACAGAAAAGAACATGACAATCGAACAAAAAATTTGGGTATTCTGACAATGGCATTAAATTCGTCTTCGTGCTGTCCGCTTTTCTAATTGCTCTGTGGCCAACAAACAAAAATATTTGACTGCATTCCTATCATCTGTCTATCAAAAATGTATGGTTGGATGACAGGAATAGATCAGAATAGTTACTTTATTGTACGCCATAATTTACAAGAAAAACTTATTTATACGGGTACAAAGGCGGTCTTATCACTGACAGCGATATCTACCAGACAACCTTTGGATAGACTGAAAAAAAAATTATCACTATAATAAATAATATACATAAACTTATATATAAACATACATACATAATATTGATGATGAGGATGTTGTTTAATGTTAATAATTTCTCAGTTGCCAGCGCGTACAACAGATCCACAGTGGGTGTTGGTACCCTGATACTTTGTAATAGTCATTTAAAATATAAGGAAAGGAAGGATATCACTGCTTAGTCTGTTGATCGCTTGTGTGAGGTAGCATGTGCGGAGGTTGAGGGGCATACTGTCTTGTGCGTTTACCATCAAACTTGTCATTGTTTTTAATTACAATGGAAGAATTATTAAGTAAACTTTTCAGAGATAATAAATTAGTTTTTGTTTATGGTGACTTAAATATAGATCTGTTAGTCAACTCGCCTGAAAAATGTAAGCTCATTTCATTATTTAAATCATTTAACCTAAAATATTTATCAACTTCAGCTTCTTGCATAGATAATGTATTCACTAATTGTAAAGTAAAAGATTCGTTTTTAATTAGTGGCGTTAGGTCAGACCATACTGGTCAACTAGTATCTTTTGAGTCAAATTAAAAAATTTACCTAGCTAAATCAATTCGATTAAGACCACTTACTAAAAATAAATTAATCTCTTTTAATAATAATGTTTTTAGCAACCTTTGTAACGCCAGTTTTGATTCAAACGACCCCAATATAAATTACGGCACGTTGTTTTCAACAGTTTGCCAAGAATTCAATAAAACGTGTCCTGTAAAAACAGTTAAAGTCAACAATTCCAAATCGAAATTTAGTGAATGGGCCACTGTGGGCATAAGAAAAAGCCGAGATATCTTATATAATTTATATTACGAAAAATCTTTGACTTCCGATCAAGTTTTTCACACTTATGTTAGAAACTATTCCAAAATATTCAAAAGAGTCTGCGCTCAAGCAAAATCTCAAATAATAATTAACAAAATTGGTGCTTCTAATAATCTTATTTAGATTCCTTTCATTAAACAAATAAGTATGTTTTTTTTCTCTTTTTATCCTCAACTATTGCCCTGTTACGTTTGATCCACGATTTTTTGCTTACCCTCTTTATTGTATCTAAGTATCATTCATAACTGTGGCGCATACGCATGTATATCACAAGGTGTGGTCTGAACAATGGCATCGTCCATTATTTACGAATGTCTCGAATGACGTGCATAGTTGTGTTTTCCTTAGTTTGCAAAGTATAATATTCTATACCACTCGATGTGCCTGCTGTACCCTTTAATATTATAAGCCGCGTATGCACTATGCAGAAATTATTGCTGAAATCGAGTAGTGTCAACTGAAACGTTGCTGGAAAATTCACTGTGTTGCAAAATAGTGTGGAGCGATTTTGCGGGGCACTAAATTTGGGCTACCTGGTTTGTCGTTGATTTTAGGCAATTTTGCATTATTAGTGCCATGCATTCTTGTAATTCTCTAGCTTCTTCTCGCGGCTTCGATCCCGTGAAAGTCAGAAATCATATGAAGGAAACGTACATAAAAAATACCCTATGGCCTAATCTAGGACACAGAATAAATATACAAACAGTATGGAAACTATCTACAAACGCTCGAAACGGAACACTCACACAAAAATGCGCATCGACGAGACCCTAAGCGGCTCGCACTACTGACACCACTGCAGAAGTGCTTTAATGGTCTCGTCGGTGCGTATGTTTGTGTGCCGTTTTGAGCGTTTGAAGGTAGTTTCCATACGGTTTGTATGTTTTTACTGTGTCCAGTTTGTAGGTAGTTTCCATACTGTTTGTATATTTTTCCTGTGTCCAGGACGTGGTCTACCCGTGCGCCAAGTTTCATACAAATCCCGTACACCCGTTAAAACGTGAAAAGGTAACAAACAAACAGACTGAAGGCGCAAATTACACTTGGTCTCTAACTCGTATACGATTGCCAATGGAATTCAGACAAACGATTAAGTGTGAATGAACGGAGTCGAGTACGCCCGTATTCGAACAGCTTTCCACTCCATCACAATGTTAGACACTTGTGAAGGAATGGATGCGTAGATGCCACAAACATCCTACCAACGCCAAAAACTTGGAATGTAATCAATGAATCGGGTGCCCAAATTCGAGTAATGTATTTCGTGCACCCGAATGCTAACGACATGACTGACATAGTTACTTTCGCACTGCTTTCGCATCTATATATCCTTATCCTTATTCTATTATTATACATAGTATACAACAAAGACGCTTCCCGCTGTCTGTCCCTATGTATGCTTAGATCTTTAAAACTACGCAACAGATTTTGATGCGGTTTTTTTTTAATAGATAGAGTGATTCAAGAGGAAGGTTTATATGTATAATGGATTAATGGCAGAAGCTAGTCTTATATATATAATTCTCGTGTCACAATGTTAGTTACTATACTCCTCCGAAACGGCTTGACCGATTTTTATGAAATTTTATATGCATATTCTACTATCTATTTTTTACACGCGGGCAAAGCCGCTGGCAGAAGCTAGTAATTATATAAATGAATCCCTATTTCCCTTGGTCACGGCATCACGCGTGGATTTGCCGGACGAACGGCTGGACCGATTTCGCTTATTCTTTTTTTGTTGTGTTTCTTATTGTTAGGAGAAGGTTCTTATGAAAAAAAAAATAGGAAAAAATAATTTGGTACCTTCCCTACATAGGTAGGGTAGGTTAGGTAGGGTAGATTAATGTTTGGTGTTTTATGGCAAAACAATGTTTGCTGGGTCAGCTATTTTAATAATAGTATGGATAGAGTGGATGTAGTTCGATGCTGTTAATAATAACTGCTAACTACAGATATTCGGTTCCAATAGTTAATTATAATGACGTATACTAATCGATTAAAATAACTGTGCACCTTGCCCTCACTCCCGTCTACCCCCGCGGTGCTCCGCGTTCGCCTCGTGCGCTAATAGCGAGAGTCTAACACCAGAGTGACTTGCTAGCGCCAAGTGCACAGTTATTTGGACCGTGCAGTAGTTATACATATTATTTATCAGTCTGGAAACCGTTCAGTAAACAGTCTGATATGAAAGTTTTATAATTAGAATTTTTCATTAATTAACATTGAGGGAGTAGGTACCTATACCATTGTTATACATTTTAGATAATGCCCACTATCAGTTCATTTGTGGCTTATTGTAATTAATTGGGTAAGCGAACTACTTTTGTTTTTAAGCTTTTTAGGTTTCCGTGACGGGACCCTATTACTAAGATTTCACGATCCGTCTGTCTGTCCGTCTGTCACCAGGCTGTATCTCATGAACCGTGATATCTAGACAGTTGAAATTTTCACAGATGATGTATTTCTGTTGCCGCTAATACTAAAAACAGAATTAAATAAATATTTAAGTGGGGCTCCCATACAACAAACGTGATTTTATTGCCGTTTTTTTGCGATAATGGTACGGAACCCTTCGTACGCGACTGTGACTTGCACTTAGCCAGTTTTTATTTTAGTTATTATTTATAGGTTCGCGTTTGTCCACTATCTCAATATGCAAGTCATATTAAAATGCATGTGATGATTTAAATGCAAGCCCGCTACGCTATTTCCAAAACCTGCAACTCAAAATAAACTTAGGTTTTATATTAGTTTTCATCACATTTGCACGTAAATAGTATCAAAACATACAGGTTAACTTGGCCGTAATGCCCCATATAAAACCCTTGAGCTTTTTTGTTTGTCATGAAACCCTAGGGCGGTAAGCAATATTTTTTTTAATTTATGGCACAGCACACACAGGTCATGCAAGTTCAAGCAAGGAGTTTACACGCAATTGATAAATTGTCTTAAAATGTTATCTAAACAGGAATTTCTTTGCAATCTCGCTACATGTTACTTAAATACTCAACTTATGTTCTTAATAATCGATTTTAATAGTTATTGTATGAAAACGTCGAAATTATTTAATTCTTTTTACACTCCTTCATGGCTGTATACCTAAGTATTTGCCCTTAAAGTTTCTGAACGAAACACTGTATAATCTGTGGTGTGGCCAAAAATTCGCCAACCGCTTAAAAAAAAGTTCACGTATTTCGTAATAACAGCTGTGCTGACTTGTGTATTAAAGCTATAATTCATAATTATTACTCGCAAATGTGATGGAAAACATTGTATGTATCACGGGCGGTACGGGAATTACGAACCTCGACTCAGAAAGCCCTCAGTCTTCGACTTCGGGCTTCTACTAGAGTCTCGATCGTAATTCCTTACATACCGCCCTTAATACACAATGTACTATTGTTCCTTTGTAGGAAGGATCCAGAAGGCCATACCCGTTTCTTTTTTTTTCGTTTTTCAGAAACTTGTATTGTAAAAATAAATAATGAAAATCAATAATAAAGTTAGTAAATACCTACTTCTAACGTTTTAAAATGACAAATTTTATTGCCTAACAAAATGTTTAATTGTTATTCCGAGACTTCACTGCCTATCAATCTTGTTTACACAATACATTATTAAATTAATTTATTTAATTATACATAAATTGACCGACTTCACTCATTTTGCAAACAACATAAATGAAGACAATAGAAAACATTGTTCGACAAAGACACAACACAACAACATCAAACACAAAGTAAAAAGATAATACAATAATAATAAATTAATAATACCAGCCTCTAACAGTCCACAGAGAAAACACGATCATTGATCACCACTATTGGGCAAAATTTTTATTTTGAGATACATTTTTTAGGGTTCCGTACCCAAAGGGTAAAAACGGGACCCTATTACTGAGACTCCGAGGTCCGTCTGTCTGTCTGTCTGTCACCAGGCTGTATCTCATGAACCGTGATAGCTAGACAGTTGAAATTTTCACAGATGATGTATTTCTGTTGCCGCTATAACAACAAATACTAAAAACAGAAGAAAATAAATATTTAAGTGCGGCTCCCATACAACAAACGTGATTTTTTGCCGTTTTTTGGCGATAATGGTACGGAACCCTTTGTGTGCGAGTCCGACTCGCACTCTGCCGGTTTTTTTTTTGAGAATTGACGATGAATTCCTTGGAGAAAGTAGTTCATATACATGGGAAGAAACGGAATGTGACAAACTGACTTCAGAAATTGATGTTATTTTACCCGACTGCCGAAGTAGGGTAATGTGTTTATCAGTCTATGTATGTAAGAATGTATGTATATTTGTTCCTATGTAGCGTTCTAGAGACCAAACGCGCTGGCCCATTTTGATGATTCTTACGTCAATCGATTCGTCTTAACCCTGCGTGTGTCACTGGCTACATAAAAATTGCAAAAGAAAAAAATGGCGGATTTTGGGCGCAATTTTGTCGAAGAAATACATTTTTTTTTTTTCCAAACCTATCCTGTGGGGTATCAAAATAAAGGGGTTTAAGAGGTGATTTCAAATATACATTGTATATAACACTTATATGTTTAAATGTACCTAATTAAAAAAAAATAACTAAAAAGTTGTAGATAAAAAAGTTAATTAAAGAAATCAAAAAAACCGACTGCTTAAAAAGCGAAATAAAAAGATGTAGCTGGCTGATCAAAACCAGATGTATCCTCCGACTGCACAGCATGATTTTCTTCGTGTTTACATCTTTTAGTTTTTAATCTATACTAATATTATAAAGCTGAAGAGTTTGTTTGTTTGTTTGAACGCGCTAATCTCAGGAACTACTGGTTGGAATTGAAATATTCTTGTTGTGTTGGATAGTCCATTTATCGAGGAAGGTTATAGGATATATAACATTACGCTACGACCAATAGGATCGGAGTATAAATGAAAAATGTTGCAAAATCGGGCAAAATATTCCTGTTTGAGAGCTTTCGTTGCGTGCGCTGCGTAAACGGTTTAAATTAAGCAACAATCATGTAGGGTAGATAGGTAGCCAGTTGACGGGAGCGATGCCGCGTGGGACACCTAGTTTTTAAATATGATCAAAACTTTTCGTTACATCCTAATAATAGCTAGAATAGATACAGCAGTTAGAAGTGCTAACAAACTGCCTACATAAATTATATTGATAAAGCTAATAACGAAGACAACGGTCTTGCTGCTAGTGCCATAATTTTAGCCTCTAAACTCTAAATATATACTGGACACCTCAGTTTACGATGTGACAGAAATTTTAGCGAAGAGTAAGGGCGAAGCTACACTATCCTTATTTTTAAAATAAAGCTGACCGTATGCTAACGTAAGCTAACTTTCACAGAAATTTTGAATTAAGAATTTGCAAGTCATTGCATAAACTTATCATGTTAAAAAGCTTTTTATTAAAATGAGGCCTATTAGAACCTTAACTTGCGCCATGCCTGGGTGTCTCGAACAAGTGACAAATTCATCATGTAGCGTGTAGAGATGTCGGAAGTGCCAAATAGTATAAAAATATCCGAATAAATCGGATCTTAACGCCAGCCATTTAAGCTAGTTTTTTTTTTCCATCGGTGCAAAATATTTAGCACTAAGTGTTAGTTTTACCAATGCAGTAGTGAAACTAATTGTTGCTTCGCTAGAGCATATCTATCAGGACCAAGCACTTATGGTCCATTTTCACTGGGCTATTGGGCTGACTGCCATCTTCGGCTTGAAGACTGACGTTGTTAGCGTCTGTGTCATTTGACGCTGAACTTGGTCGACTTTTGTTACATTTACACTTCGGCGGACGACTTCGGCGTGACAGTCAGCTCGGTGGAAGAGTTGCTTACACTGAAGCAGTGGCTGCCTTTGCCTTGCAAGAGTCCGTGTCGTTCAATGCCGAACTTGGTCGACTTCGTCTGCGAACAAAGTCGTCGTTTTACACTGGGTCGTTGCAAGATGTTCTTTCGGTCTAGTGTAAGTCGGTCTTTAAGCGAAGCATCTGTGTTCCTGCGACCTAAGACTACTTGAGTGCTGTGACATCGCTTTAATACGCATTCATTCGAACATCCAACGCAAACCTTTCATTATATGCTTCCTTATTACGTGGATAACGTTAATTACGTGATTATAACCCCGAGTTTCTCAGCTCTATATTATCGCAGTATTAGTGTGACAATTTGTAAAGCACGCGTTATCTGCTGTGATTGGCTGTTGAACATTCATTCAAACAAACACAGCAGATAACGCGTGCTTGACAATTTATCACATTAATTCTTCGATAATTTAGAGGTGAGAAACTCGGCTTAAGAGAGCCAGGAGAATGAATAAGATAAAATGGGTGACTATTGTCAACATGTTATAGGTATGTTTAATAATAACTATTCTGTTTCCTGTGACTGTCTTATTTATTCTATTCTAGTAGTTCCATCTCAAATTAGCACCTACTTGCGAAAATGTCGTCGTCGAGAAGTTAGTATGCCCGTCTGGTGATATTCAATCTCACGACAGTTAACAGAACAATCGTGATTGATTCAGTATCGTATGTAAGTAAAATTTACAGATTTTTATTGCTTACTAAAATTTTATCTATTTTTTAAATCATTTAACATGCTAAATCTGCAGTCTCCCTAAACATATGTGTTTTCCGATGTGGTCGAATGTTTTGACGCTCAATGAGCCCTCCCCTTTTTGTATACGTTTGTATATAATTATTTAAAGTATTCGTTTTTTTGTGACAAATAAAATAAATTGGTGACATAAACAAAACAGTATTTTCCCGTAAATATAATATCGTTTTTATCTTTCTGATCCTGAAGAATAAAATCTATTTTCATTCCGACTTACTTAAATCTTAGTTACCTTCCAAAAAGTACAAGCCTGACTGACAGAATAAACTTCTGAACCATTTTTGTTACCGAGATCAAAATTCATGATGCGAGTGACATTTAAATTAAGAGAAGACTCTTTCGTATAATTAAATATATAAAGGTGTAGATGTATAGACGGGCGTCGGACACAATGCAGAACCTGACCTACGCAGGTCGATGTTCCGTGTGGGTTGAAAAGCCAGGGATGTTAGGGATAGGAAATTATATCGGATCTGGATATAGAAATAATATTAAACCGGTTTCGAAGTTACATTACAGATACGCAATTAAATCGGATTATCCGTTAGTTTCGGTTACGGATATTAAGTTTTTAAGACACTGTAAAAGTAAAACACAAATAATGAATTTTATTTGTAAGTTATTATTTGGTACTTGCATTGCAAGTAAAGTGCGCGGCTGAAGATGGAACTACACTTACGTGGCGTGGCGTGGCGCCTTCTGAAGCAGTTGATTGGCTACAAAACTCGTATTATGACATAGGCTGGAACAGAGTCGTTAGATTGGTGGATCCCGCGCTACGCCACGTCACGACTTGTGGTTCCGTCTTAATGTGTAGGCTCGGCCGGACATAATAACTTGACATAACGTGTCTCATTTAGACTCCGCCCCTATCCGAAACTTTTTATTGAATTTGGTTACGGTTACGGATAGATTTCGAATATCCGATAGTGTTACGGTTACGGAACTCCTAAACATCCCTGGTTGAAGCCAGTCCAGGCTAAGTGGCTTTTGTTCGAGCTATCATACACATAAATATGGGATGTATACTTACTTTCCATTATGCTAAAGGAATGTGAAGAACTTTGAGTGGCTGTAGGCGTAATAATAATGGTTAGGTAAGTTGCGTGGTACAGTACGACCGATGAGTTGTGGCCCGTCTGAATATAGACTTTGGTAACTTTTGCGCATGTACACTTGTGAAGCAAACAGCTATTTGGTTCGTAATGTTTTGCGCAACCAATTGGCGATAACTTCAGACGGGCCACGACTCATCGGTCGTACTGTAAGGAAGGGGTAATTTATAATCGCATATAGGTCCATCTTCATTTATACCGGCAATCGGTCGGTACAAAATGACGGTGCCGAAGACGTTTCTATCGAATTAAAACCGGCCAAGTGCGAGTCAGACTCGCGCACGAAAGGTTCCGTACCATTATAGCAAAAAACGGCATAAATGTCACGTTTTGTGTATGGGAGCCCACCTTAAATATTTGTTTATTCTGTTTTTAGTATTTGTTGTTATAGCGACAACAGAAATACATCATCTGTGAAAATTTCAACTCTCTAGCTATCACGGTTCTTGAGATACAGCCTGGTGACAAACAGACAGACGGGCCGCGGAATCTTAGTAATAGGATCCCGTTTTTACCCTTTGGGTACGGAACCCTAAAAAAATATTAAAAATATTTATCTAATTTAAAGACATTTATTGGCGATTTCAGACTTGTATTAGTTAATATAAGCACAGATAATATAATAGTACAATACAGATGCCTCATCCCATACAAAGAAACCGTGTCGACGTAACTAGCGTTTTTCGTCTGATAATGATGATTATTTTTATAAGTACTTCGATCGCGTTCGGTTCCGTTCTACGGCTATAGATGGTGTTAGCAGCGACTTGCAAGTAAAAGGGTTTTCTCGGTTCTTGTCAATTGTTTCCTTTAAATACACTGACAATTTGTTTTATAGTATTTTTTGCACGTTTCATTGTACGAAAATGTGTTACAATAAAAATTTTAAACATGCCAGTGACATGTCTCAGAAATTTAAAACCGCACCATCTATTGGAATCAATTTTAAATGATCCGGTCAAATAATCTTTGAAATGTGATTAAGAACCCAATATTCAATAAGTTTGTGCTTAGGAGAGTTGATTAAACAAGAACATACAATTTTTATGATCAATCGTCGAAAGGATTTATTGTAATAAATCCTGGTTTCTTCACGATATTTTCCTTCACCGTTCTCAGCGATGTCCAAGATAAACTTTGAAAGTACAAACACTCTGAAAAAGTCACATAAGTACTCGCATTTACATTTGGGTTGCGCAAATTTCAATTCCTGTGGCTAATTCTGGATACCAGCGACCACTAACTTTGAGATATGCAAACCGCTTCCAGGAAAATAACTGATTGCGATAAAAACAAAACTTACAAATGCTTAATACTCGTAATATTAAACATAATGAAATATTTATCCTGCCTGGTAAAACCGCTGAAGCGATAAAAAGTAATGAGGTAATTGAATTAAAACCAAAGACGTGTAACTTATAAATAAAAAAAATACTTAAAAATCTAGTGTTAGTGGGTACAGATATAAAACTAAAGAATACTAAATAAGACTGCACACACCGCCGCGAACACGCGTCAACAGAGAGGCATATCTTTTTCTAATAATGGCGGCGAAACCATCAATGTTTGAGTCCGCAAACATCCCTGACGCACTGCAACACCACGGTATCTTCAAAAGCACTAGTACCACATGTTAAATTTAGTCTTGTTATTTTTTTTTTTTTACTTTGTATAGATTCTTTTACCGATTATTTTGTGAATGTGTGAACATTGTAGGCTTTCTAGATGTTAGTTAACATTTGTTAACTTTGTTATATATTATATAAACTTATGTTTTTAGTTTCTTACGACTTATTGTCGGGCCTACGTTGTCCCCCCATAGTACTAATGCTGTAACATGGAAATATTGTAAAACCAAACCCTTTTTTTTAAAGAGTAACCATGGAGTTTCTTGCCGTTTCTTCTCCATAGGAAACGACCAACCCGAACCGTGCACCTTTTGTCGACGTTTTACAAGTGCCCATGAGGCCTATGTAAAATAAAATAAAAATGATTTTGATTTTTGACTCTCAGTGCATATTGGACGCGTAGGTCGCTGTATGCTCGCTGAGTGAAACTGAGCCACAGGCTACACGTGTAGAAGGACTGACAGTAAGCTTTGAAAAGCGTTACATATATATTTACACGTAGATATCAAACACAATCTGCCTAGCCCTTCCTAACTATATTGGAGTCGGCTTCTAGTAGTTCTAGTGTAACAAGATTCAGTATAAAAAGAATTGTACACCATAAATTGAATTGCCCACAATGTAGGCAAAACTCCTTCAAACAATTGGCTTGCCTTCTGTTTTGTCTATGCTTTTTCATAAAGATGATTTCTCACCCAGCCGGTGTAGCCTGAATGCCTGCGCAATGCTGGGCAGAGGTTGCTGTTTTTGCTCATCTTATTTCCGTCTTGTGGTTCTTCTCGCCAATTTTTGAGGCAGCCATCTTAATCGTTTCAAATCTTGAGCATTGGTGGCCCAGTGATAAAGGCTGCGACTTACAAGTTGTAGGTCATGGGTTCCAACCCAGGCAGTTTATTTTATTATTTCATCACTACTGTTCTCAAAACGGTGAAGGAAAACATCGTGAAGAACAGACATGTGACACCGCACCCGCACTAAGCCCGCGTGGTGGATTATCTCCCTTTCCCTCTCATAGAACGGAGTCCTGTATCCCAGCAGTGGGAACATTAAAAGTCTGATGATGATGATCTTAATCGTTTCACCATCTTCTGTTGCCGCTACCCCGTCTAGATATCTCAGAGCGATAGATGTATACGAGCAATAGAAAAAATACACATCAACCAATTACTATTTAGCTAAAATGATTCCACAATTGGTAAGGTCATAGGTTGATCACATCAGTTGAACAATGCAATCACAGAATGCAAAGAGCAAAGTGGAGGCTCGGTATTAAATCAAATGATATGGACGCCGTGACGTTATCTGTGTATCGTGATTCGTGACTTATGAACCCACAGACACGACAAAAAAATAATTGTGATTTATGAACTATTTTCTTACTAGTAATAAAACAGAGTTTTGAGTCTATTTGGTAATTCATCATATGCCATAGCAATCCACTGCTGGACATAGGCTTCAGCAATAGGGAATATGCATGAAAAAATATTTGACCAGTTTAGCGATTAAAAGACTAAAGTAGAATAATAAGAGTGAAAACAGTAATAAAATTGATTGAAAAACGAAAGAGATATAACAACTTAAAGATATATATCTTCTATGGTAGCTGTAGACACGTCGTGCCATCTGACGTCAACATGGCACGTCGGACTTCTCTTTCTAATTCTTAACTTTGAAGCTTTGTAACTTCGTCTCTGATCGAGATATTTAAAAAAGTTTTCTATTATTTATTAAAGTTTAATTACTAAAAACGAAAGTTTGTTTAAATTTATAGTTAAAAACTTGTTCGGTTGTAACCTAACCTATCTCGACTGAACAAGTGACAGAACGCATTAATATTATTAGTACTGTAATATTATAAGTACTGGCGTCTCTGTCGTTGCCAGTACGGCAATTCCTTGCTCTATGTATAAACCGATCTTCTACATACATGTGGCCGGGCTGTTAGATAAATATTTTACTTACACTGTCAGTTGACAGGTTTTATGATGCGCATATATATGTGTGGGTTGGTACGGTACGACCGATATTACCGCTTTGTATCGTCCACAATAGTCAATTTATTAGTCATATTGCCGGAACCACAGGATATGGATTTGTAAATGCAGTGTTCTTTTCCTTCGCGTCCACAGGCGGTTATAATGAACTAGCTTTTTTCTGCGGCTTCGCCTGCGTGTAAGTCGGCAATCTTATCAAGGGAATGTGCTCCCGGGATAAACTGTATCATATTATCTCCTAATGTGTGATAACTTTCATCCTCACCCGTTAAGGTTAAACTAGTCGACGGCACGAACTATTTTGTGCGCGAGGTTAAAATGCATGTTATCTCATCCCACAACACGTGCGAAATATATAGATGCTGTGATGAGCAGTAAGAACCTAGTTCGCGTACGAATTAGCACTTCTGCAATCTTTTATCGAAATGGATGATGATTTAGGACGAAAACGAGCGCGCGAAATTTTATAAACAGACCTTTGGGAGTCTAGATTTCATGAAAAAACTACTGAATGTATCTGATCAAAATAAAATTATTTGGATTGTTGAATTACTAATCTATCCCTGTATGGAGGCCGTTTTTTAATTTTCCTTCTTCTTATGGTATTTATTTGCGCCCAAAGATACGTTAAAATTAGTGTTGAAATATGGAACTTTCGACGCTCATAACTTTCAAATATTTTATTTTTTTATTTTTTCGGTTCCATACAGGGCTAGATAATGATGAGACAAATTGATATCTTTTTTTATTTTGAATGTACATCGTCAAACAGTGGAGTAATCTCTAGACTACGTTTGTATGGAAGAATTTTTGACTTGTTTACCCTTAAGACGTGAAGAGGTAACAAACAGACAGTTAATTTCCCATTTATAATATTTCTATTAAGATAAGATAGCAAACTGGTAGCATTGCAAGCTTATGGTCCGCTGGCCTGCCTCCCTTAAGCATTGTCAATGTTCGTGGCTCTATTATCTCTCTCAGAATGTTGTTCTTAGACCTTTCATAGATAGAGTTATCCGTCTTCTTCATCTTTCTACTCCCCTAATCCCATTTACTGTACATCCTCGTAACGACAACTGCTTTCTCAGCATCATTCTGTTAGTAATTAATTTTTCGCCTCGTTTCTACAAAAAAATAGACTTTGAGATTACTTAAAGAAAGTGTGCAAAATCATCTCTTTTTAGTATTTCAAACGACATTAGAGACATTTGAGTTTATTTGCCCTCTAGACCTGAGTCGAATGCTAAAACAATCCCTTTGGGTTAAGGTTAAAAGTCATTGCTAACACACGCCTGTTCACGAAAATGTTGAAAATTTCCAGTCGGCCTTTGGGTCAACAGTGTCCACGATTCTATTTTCGTATCTTCCACTTCACTTTGTTTTTGACATCCATGTCATATGAGTTGTCCATATCTTCCTTCATTAAGGACGTCAATTCTACTTTTATTTAATACAAATTCCAATCACTCCCATTATAAGTGTTTTAGGTTCTTGGAACGACATTAATCAATCTCTTTGATATAGCTTGACTCTCCAGTCTTATGATATCAAACGAGTACCTAAGTAAAGTAATTAGAACACTGTCTTAACTAAATAAATATGCCTGTTGTAGAATTAAATTCTTTACTGAAAGCTTACATTCAAAAGGTTATTTAAGAAAAGTTGAACTTAAGGTTTTGTTCGTCTCACAAAATAAGATGACGATGCAGCGCCCATAGAGTTCGCTTACAACAAATCTTATAGTAACACTTGTAGCGAGCCATTATTTCAGGGATGTAAAGCAGCCAAAACCGCAGTAGCGCTATAAATCGTTAAAGGTTTTACTCAAGTAGGTCAGAGACTCTTCAATAATACTTTTTGATATTTTCGCGCGCATCTCTTGCCCGTAGTCTCTGGTCTCTATTAACGTCATATTTAATGTCATTTTTGCTGTGTTCAGTTCCCTCCACAGAGAAAAATAATATGGTTCCTAGTTTTGTGTTTCGTATAGTATGGACTTGCTTTTAGTGCTATTTAAAGACTAGAGATTCCTTGAACTTCACTTGGTAAGTTTGCAAAATAAGTCACACAAGAATTTTTCTTGGCAATTCAAGCCAAGTATTGGAACGGATGATGAACGAAATGGGCAAGATAATATTGTATTTTGTTCTTGTTTTTAAACTTTGTAAATCTCATTTAATGACCTAAATGAACAGTCAAACAAAATAACAATATTAAACTGGTGCCAGGCAGTCTTGGTAGTATATATTAGACGTGAAACATTAGAAACTGTGTGTTCTATTTAAGTCTCGCGTTTGTGTTTACGGGGATGACTAATACGGTATGGCATTATTCATTGATTGGAACTTGTCGCAATTGCGTTTGCAACTCCTCTTCGGCGAGATGCGATCTTTGTCGAGAGAAACTCAAACCTCGCTAACAATTTCATCGGGCCATCGGAGAGCCTTCCACCTGGGCATACACTGCCGTGGTCAACCTGGAAAATCCTAAATAGACTCCACACTCGAGTTGGCCGCAGCAAGGACAACCGCCACAGATGGGGGTTCTCCGATGGCAATATATAATAGTCTTCAGTGCTTGTACAGTATCTCTACGCAGACCATGGGCCACCTTTCGGAGTGCGCAACGTGCCTTGCCACCTATACTTGTGAAGACCTTATGACTGCCACACCGAATGGTGTTGTCGTGGCTGAACTCTGGGCCAAACACATTTTTTTTTATATTTGCCATCGACACGCTAAGCAGAAGAACCGCCACCAAACCTTATCTAATATAACTAGACTATTCTCTCACTACAGGGCACAAGTCTCGCTCTCCCTTTTATACACAGTTTAGTTTTCTGCTAGTTCGGTATTTTCGGTAGCAGTTGAGCTGGTCCCGTCATGTTTGTCTTGGTCTGTCGTCTGGCGTTTAGTTTCTTCGGTGGTTCTTTAAGAGTTATGAATATAAATGGGGATGGATGGAGAGGGACGGAGGGCAAAGAAAAGATGGATGGACTGTGTGAGGAGTGATAATGAATGAAAAGGTATCTAGTGAAAGCGTGACAGTGGACTAGATGGGATGGGAGAAGATAACGTGTTGCACCGACCCTAAGTAACATGGGACGAGGGCAGGAAGATAATGATGATGGTTCTCTAAGCCCATAGTAACGAAGTGGCTTTTTTATTTCGTTGGTAGTCTAAATTCTGGTTCATAATAAATTCATGTGTGGTTCATAATGATGAAGGGGCACAGTTTTATTAAAGCCATTTTTTCAGAAGACGTCATTTAAAGGTGGCATATTTTTTCCAGTTCAAAGCCAGGTATTTAATATTTGGCCCCACTACGCCATAAATATGGCAATACATTTTTATTGGTCGTAACTTATTTCCTAGGATTTACCGCGCGTACGTTCGCACGCAATATTCTTAATAAATTATCATCAAAATATTTAAATTGTCGCGTTTCCACTTTGGTAACGTTCTTTCATGGTAGTTTATTGTACTACTTTGTTTCAAGTTGTACAACATATTTATTTTTTCATGAATAAGTATTGACATAAATCAATCTGCATAACCTTTTCCAAGTATGTAGGGGTCGGATTCCAGTCTTTCTCGCGTTTGATGTTAAGCGATGTTGAAGTCGACGATGAAGTATGCTTCATCATCAGCGTTTTTAATCTTTCTACTGCTGGCACACAGGCCTTCGCTCTGTGAGAGGGTATGGGCGGCAAATGCCGTAATCCCAGTGTGGGTCACATGTCTTCGAATTTGTTGTTCTAGGACATGCTGGTTTCCACACGAAGTTTTTCTTCACCGTTTTGAGAGCAGTAGTGATGAAATAAATTACACATAGTAAAGCGCCTGCTTGGGTGTCATAGAAATGGGCCACCACTGCTCTCAAAGAAATGAAGTAGGTACGTTTGTCTAGAAGAAATCTAACCGAACTTTGCTATACTACATCGAGCGATTGTCTATTTGACCTCCACAACCCAGTAACTGGGTAACACGATATCCGACGCAAGACTGGAGTCAGGTTTTCTGGGTCTCGACTACCCGTAGGGACAGCCAACGCTCTTCAAACGAGGTGTTTGCCGAGAAATGGAGGAGGCTCGGTATGGATGGTCACCAATCCACCGACCGACCTTGGCAACGATTTCGTTATCTTAAGATGGACTCTTGGTGCTGTTATTTGTTTTTTATTTGAGATGGGTTGGCTCTTGACTCTAGTCTAGGTCAGAGGTGACAGAGACAGAGTCGACGATGGAGTGAGCTTACCCAGAAGAAGCCTGTTCACTCTAACTTTGAAGAGATTCGGGCTGAGTGCGTTCGGAAACACAGACTCAAGTAGTGAGTTCCACTCATTCGCTGTGCGATGGCAACCACGTAAGAATGGTAACTTGCAGTGCGTGTAGATGTTCGATGGTAGAAGGGGGGCGGTGGGATGAGGTCGTGAAGTTCTTGAGCACACTCCCCGAAGTACAGACTCGTACTCGTACTAAGGCACAAGCTCGTTTTCGAATATGACACATAACATCACGCTAGGTTAGGTTGAGGTACTTCTGGGCTCTGGGCTGCTATTGAGAAGTTCCAGATGGAAAAACCCAAAAACATTTTTGCTCGACCCGGCATTTGAACCCAGGAACTCATGCAGTAGCGCTTGCGACGATTAGATCAACTAGGCATCAAGATCATCTTTCATGAATCAAACATGAATATAATGTACTAGCTTCTGCCAGCGGCTTCGCCCGTGTGAAACTCGAAAATTATCTTGAGGGAACATATTCCTGGGATGAAAAGTATCTTAACGGCTATTCCTAACTATAATCTATCTCTGTGCCAAATTTCATCCAGATCCGTTCAGTCGTTCTGGCGTGAGAAGAAACAACATACACACTCACAAAATTTTGCCTGTATAATATTAGTGTGACGAAAAAGCTGATTCTCACTGATACATTTTTCCACATTGACCCAATTTACTTTACGTATAATCAGAAGCGTAGTTAATAAAGGAGATCATGGTTGGAAGACCGACTTATCGAATACCAGATTGTTGAGACTACAATTTATTACGGGATAGTAAAAAAATCTTTTAAAAGGGACACGTGCCAAGCGTTTAATGCAAGCACGTGTGAACGTGTCACTGACTCAATACACTATTCACTTGAATGTGTGTCAATGACCCCTGTTTTTTTTTTATTATTCGTACTAGCTTCGACCAGCGGCTTTGCCCGCGTTAAACTCGGAAGTTGTCTCAAGAGAACCGTATTTTTTTCCGGGATAAAAATATGTGATATTCCAGACTCTAATTCTTATCTATAATCTAACTTCTACTATCTATAATTTCATCCAGATCCGTTCAGCCATTCTGGCGATATTGAGTAATAAATATCCAACCATCCATCCATCCAATATTCATTCATCCAAACTTTCGCATTTATTATATCAGTAGTAAGACTAGGAAGTAGGATTCAACGTCTATCGAATTTTGCAAGTTTTTTTCTATTAGACTGGAATTTTCTTTGACAGTATACTTCTCACTGTTTTATTAGATTTTCTATGTAACGCATATTATGTTTACCATTGTTTATTCGATAGTAAATACTTTAAATACTATTCCGGAATATACAATAACATATTTTATTTTCTTTCATTTGCACAGCGACCTTCATGTATACTTTTACCATTCAATCTGATATAGTTAATCAGATTTATCTCGATAATCCACTATCTATTCCCATAATCTGATTACAGAGTCGGACTGGTCTCCAGCTTTGACATAAAAATATATATATGTAGTGGCATAGTAAGGGTCAGATCACAGCGTGACACGAAGCGACGCGACGCTAGCTAAATAGCTATACAATATAGAACTTTATTTTCTACTCAAAAGATACAAAATTCAGTGAGAGAATTCGAATACGTCCTGCTGAATTTAATATTTAACAAGCTTAAATGTTTAAAAAAATAGTAATTTTTTTTTTAAATTGCGTTGCCACGAGAAACAAACGTGTGTGGAAAATTTCATCTCGATCGAAGACCGGGAAGTGGGTTAAATTTAAATTACAAAATTTGATTACAGACAACGGGACAGGTGATACTAAATAAAAGCTTGTAATATTTTTTTTCCAATTAAATAAAACCTTTTTTAAATAAGCTTTTTAGTTTACCGTGCATTGTCAATATTGTCATCCAAACCAAACGTGTGTGCAAAATTTCATCTGAATCGGTTGAGGACTTTAAAATTCAGTTGCAAGATTTGACCCGAACACACAAATATACATACATTGCAAATTAATAAAAAGCTTGTTTAAATCGGATTTATTCTCCCAATGAAGTACTCAATACATTTATTGCTTCCACTTGTGAACTTAGATGCTAGGTTACAAATTTAGACCATTTTGTCCCTGTCCGGCACTGCAAAAGTAGGCGAGAGGAAGAGGACTTATTTGACTAAGTATTTATTTATTTAGTAGATTCTACTTTCTATGTACCTTTTAGTGTAGTAAATACAGTTCTATATTTTATCGCTATCTTAAAAAGTGCGTATAGCGTCGAATTTCGGTGTGTACTGGCCCTTATATATATCTTTGACATTTTTATCATTAAGTACACAATTTTCATGATAAGTGAAAAGTTCAGTGTTGGTAGTTATAAATTGGGTACAAATTGATAAGATAATCATCGTTATCGGATATGCTAATAGTGTGTTGGCTTGCTTGATATAGGGTGGGGTGATATGTATGTCAACGTGCACGTGATCAAACTTGTGGGCTTTGACCTGATTTACTTTTGTCCTTTTGAATAAAACGAGGAAAGGGAAGGGTAGGCCCAAATTGGTGCACTATGTTAAGGCGCAGATACCCCTCAGTAGCTGATTTTAAATCGAGAATCACGTCTAAACGGCTGGTCGTAATTTTATAGAAATATATAAATTGCATTAGACCATAATCTTAATAATTGGATCTATAAAAAACATAGTTTTGTTCGAATAACATAGTGTAATTAATTTGTAAATTTATGTCTAACACGGACAAAAAAAACAACCGACCAAAACCGCCGGACGTATTTTAATGAAATGTTCACCATCTCAAAGACAATTTAATTATCTACATTTTGAACTAAGGCATTTTTTTAAAGTCATAGAATAATAAGGAAAGTACAAAAAGCTAATGAATTTTGGTTCGCGGGGGGTGAAACGAGATCGCGTTTTGTTCCCTCAAGGTGGTCTGAACGACCTACAGACGTGTGGTCGGCTCTTGGTGATCCATCTAGAGGAGGCTTAAAATACTAGTAATCGCCTGCATAAGTTTACACTAGAAGCTCACCCCAACATAGATGAGAAAAGGCTAACAGATTGGTTGATTCTATGATTTGTCTCATAAAGAAATTGCTAAAACATTCCTCTATCAATAAATAGACTTCCTAAAACATTTGGAGTCCGAAACCCAATGATTTGGAAAACACTCGTACATAGCCTATACACCACGCCCGTAACTCTCTTAAGGGCTCAGCGGAATATGAAATGTAATCTAACATACAGCCTTTATCGCAAAACATCGCAAGACTTACTTAGACTTTCAAAACAGAACAATATCCTTCAGATGAGAAAACAAAACAACATAGGTACTTCTTTCAGTTTTCCCACAGAGCTCAGAGTAACGGTCGGCGGCTACGCACTACATGTCCGTGTCCGTGATCCGTGTCTTTGATCCATGTCCGTGATTAGAGTTCCCAGTTCAAAATGTTCTGAATGACAGATTATGACGGATTGAATTCGAATGTAGTGCGGAAGCTAACCTACAAGAAGTATTACTTACGGCTACTTCGGAACCGAAATTTTACGGATCTGTACAAATATTGTTCGAAAGAAAGTTGGTTTGTTTTGGAAGTCGGTTTAATCGAACTTAAACTTCTTAGGCGGCGATTCGATAGTGATATTTCAAGGACGCGTTACGTTTAGCCACATTTCGTTACAGAGAAAAAGATATAACTCCTTTCTGCTCCCACACTTTTTTTTAATTTACTTACAATTAAATATAGGTATCATTCATCATATCATTGGTGGTCAAAGCTCTCCCCCATAGCCTTCCAACACTTTCAAATTTTCCTTCGCCGGCCAATCCGTCAAAAAAAAAGGTCCAAATCGTCAGGCCAGCTTTTCTTAGGCCTGCCCGGTTATGACGCCCGTCCTTAGGCACCCACTGAGCTTAAACACGATACTGACCCATTGGTCCTGAAGTATCCTACAAGTGTGACCCGCCAAGTCCCGCTTTAGCCTCGTAGTCGTAGGCAAAATGAATCTTATTTTTTTTAAAGAAATTTTGCTTCTACGAATACCACTTGTATAAGGTCCTTTCTTCCGTTCTACTGGCGCGAACATTCCGTGCTCTGTGGTCTTGCCTTTAGTAAGTGAGGATGAATATGTTTCACAGAACGTAGTCTCCCGCAGCTATACAATCTCGGTAATGTCATACCAACTCGTTTCCGCATCCCCAACTGACCTATAATGCACGATAAGTAGGGTAACCATGCTTACTTGGCCATTGAGGATAAAATGCATTGATAAAATGCGTTATCGACAAAGGAAATGGTAAAAATATTAAAAAAATACTACTGGATCAAAAAAGGAGTGGGTTATTATTATTTAATTCCTTTAGGCCGAAAACTAAAAAAAAAACACTACTTCTTGTCAAGCTGCATGGGGCTTGCTTGGCGCCTAGAATGTTGGCGAATGTTGGCAACCAATATGGTAAGGCCGCACCTCAATTTTTTTTGTTTGAATAAATAAATATTAATTGTAGTAGGTTCCGAAGCCCTTATTTGATAGGTTCAGGCATATTTTTTAATCAATGTCAATCCAAGTGATTTATTGCATAGGATGTAAAAAAAATATATACATAGGTACCTATAATTTATATCTGTAGATTTTCAAAATTCTGTGTTTCTGACACCTTCAGCAGAAAATTGTATCACACTTCACACTGATATTATAAAAGCGAAAGTTTGTGAGTGAGTGTGTGTGTGTTTGTTACTTCTTTACGCTCAAACGGCTGGACGGATCTAGATGAAATTTGGCACAGAGATAGATTATCCCGGTATAATTTTCCCTTGGGATGATAAAACACTTCACACGGGCGAGCGAAGCCGCTGGCAGAAGCTAGTAAATGCTATAAATCCGATCTTTCCAAAACACTACACAGATTATTGAAAACTTCAATAAACAATTAATCGATAGGTAGCTGAAGCGTGATAATAATTGTGTTATTTGGAACGTGATACTGTCATGTGGGTATTATCGGGTCAACGGCAATGCACCTGTCACTAGCGTGTGAACCGGTGAACTAAATACATTGTAACTCATTAAAGTAATTGTTTCACCGTTGTTAGTGTTCCTAGTTTAATAACGGAGAATAGTTTGTTCTCGTAAAGGTGAGAATAGCATTTGGTGCTTTGTGTTCAAAGGAGCTATGAATGTGGTGTTCATTAGTAACACTAATTAGGGTTTTATAATAAAACTAGCTGACCCACGCGGCTCCCTTCAACTCGCTACCTACCTACCCCTCTACCCTACCTTTCCTTCATACCGTTTACACAGCGCACGCAACGGAAGCTCTCAAAAAGGAATATTTTTGCCCGTTTTTGCAACATTTTTCATGTATGCTCTGCTCCTATTGGTCGTAGTGTGATGTTATTATATAGCCTGTAACTATAACCTTCCTCGATAAATAGACTATCCAACACAAATCTATTTTTTCAATTCCAACCAGTAGTTCCTGAGATTTGCGCGTTCAAACAAACAAACTCTTCAGCTTTATAATATTTAGTATAAACCAGATTTATCAGTAAGTAGACCTGAAAAAGTCCACACACCACTTGGGGCAATATAATGAATAGACGTAAACATTCCAGTGCTGACTACATTTATTTGAGAGTATACCAAATCTCTTCCTTTTTATAATATTAATAAGTTTTCAAGTGTAATTACATTATTTTGCATGTAGACAATAATATGGTTTTAGCAATACAGTGTTTTATTCAAAGTCTTACAATATCTGGACTGCGTTTTTGCATACTGCCTGGATTCTTTACGATTTTCCGTCTTAAAGACACATTACTTTCAGTTTATTTTTCCGTGATAGTGTAGTTTCTATTAGTGATAAAATTTTCGTCATCACCATTATCATTTCAACCGTAAGACGTCCACTGTTGAACATAGATTTCCCCCAAGCGTCGCCACATTGACCGAGCCAGTGCGTCTCGCATTTGTGTCATTATTGTGATTTTCTTTAACAAACATGTAACTAATTTTAGCTCATTATAATAGTTATTCGTTGTGTTTTCCCTTCAAAACAATTATACAATTTCCAATTACTTCCTATTAAGAATCTATGTCCACTTTCTTACAAAACACAAGGATACGTGAATTTAACAAATTCTAAGCTCAACTTCCTAAATACCGAATGTTAAGAATATTTAACGACATAATAGGAAACTCGATTCCTAAAATTCGAGAGTGGAATAATTTGGTGAAATTTCATGCGGCTCCGAAACTCGGTCAAGCATACCTCTAACGATAACTAGGTGCATCTACTCATTACATGGACCCAGTGGCGTATTTACCCTTAGGCTAAAAGGGCTATGGCCCGGGGTGGCAGGCAGCGAGCGGCGACGCAAGCCGCTTCAACCAACCAGCTTGCCTGCTGTAGTGACAAGCACTATGCGACATGCTCTTCTACCCTTCCTGTACTGTCTGGTCTGTCAAAAATAAACCTGGGTGCTAAAGATAATCCAGCTCGCTTTTATATTATAAGTTCGCCGTCTTTTATTCCACAGTCGACAACCAAACTTCTATATTTTTCTCATTTCCAAAGCGCCTAAAATTTTCTAGCTTTCTTAATTTTTGCTTAAATTATAAATTCTTATAACGTAACCAAAATTCAAAAAAATTCGAGCTCGCTGTCACAGAAATCGTTTTTTTGGGAAGCAGGAACAGTCGCCAACGCAATGACGAGTTTTTTTTCTCCGGCAATAAATAAATATGGGGCGCCAAATCCCAAATGGCCCAGGGTGCCAAATCTTTAAATACGCCACTGCATTAACCCACGTGTTCACCCATGGTTTACGTAGTCTTAGTGCGTTTACTCAAGATAAAGGCGCGACTAACACGAGTAATCAGTAGCTAACGATAATAGGGACGGCTTATGTTAATTATCCTTAATGGTACTTAGTTAAAAATTAACTGATGATTTGGGAGCAAAACGTGATTATGTAGTTAACTTGTAAGCTTTATTGGGACTGGTGTTAAGATAAGAACGTTTTGGGTTGGAAAATTACATTAGGTAGTTATTACATTAATTAATTATGAAAATCTTTTTAAAACAAGCTTTAATTCTACTAAAAAGTACGAAATGATATATCGATTAAGTAATTATTAAAATAATTGAAAGTGAAATCTTTTTAAAAAACAAGCTTTTATTCTCATAAAAAGTACAAAATGAAATATCGATTAGGTAATTATTAAAATAATTAAAAGTGAAAATCTTTTTAAAACAAGCTTTAATTCTACTAAAAAGTACGAAATGAAATATCGATTAGGTAATTATTAAAATAATTAAAAGTGAAAATCATTTTAAAACAAGCTTTTATTCTCCTAAAAAGTTTGAAATGAAATATCGCTTGTCAATACATACTTAATGATCCCAAAGCCCAAACACGACGATGCTGTGTTTTCTGGTTGAGGAGTTGGTATGGCCTACCTTCCGGCTCCATCATGAGACCAGCTCAATAGTATCTACATCATTAAAAATAATTACAACCCCCTTTTACAGCTCGTTCAACCGATTTTGAGTTCTATCCCGTAAATATAAGGATGGCATTAAAAGCATAAACCTGTTACCAAAACTAACTGTTTAATACAGCTGCCATTTGTCATATCACCAACGCAATAGAAGTCAAAATCGGTTGAACGGGCTGTAAAATGAGATTATTTAAATTTCTAATGTTATCTCAAATGGAGTATAGTTTCAGCTAAATCGGATGCCAGGAAGTGTACGGAAGCTAGGTATGATATAAATCTTGTAATAAAAATATGTTTTGACACGTGTCTACATATTTGTCTAATGAGGTATTTGCAGATTTTTAATTACTGATTATAATGTTGAACTGTACAGTTTTCTCCTATTGTTTAATTTCTGTATTGTTACTGATTATAGTTCAGTTTCCGTGAAGATAATATTAATTACTTACATCCTATACTAATATAAAGGCGAAAGTTTGTGAGTGTCTGTCTTTGTATGTTTGTTACTCTTTCACGCAAAAACCACTTAACGGATCTAGATGAAATTTGGCACAGAGATAGCTTATAGTCTGGAATAGCACATAGGATACTTTTTATACCGGGAATCTATCTATTTTTGTTATCTTCCCTTGGGATAATTTTCGACATTCACGCGGGCGAAGCAGCTGGCAGAAGCTAGTTCTTCATAATTACGGTGTATCATAGAGATCTAGCATGAAAAGTAATCAACATGCTTAAGTATAGGTTATAGCGATATCAACTAGACAAGGCAATAAACGATAATAATTACAAAATACTTAACAACATTTAAAGATCTAATTGACCGAGGTGAAAAGGTTGCGCAGATCATAAGTATGATACGAACATTTACGTTTCATCGTACACTTCTAATATATTTAAAATTGAAACGTAATAAAAAGAAAAAAATATATTGTTTCTTTACGAAATCGTTTTTTTTTAAATCACGTTTGTTGTATGGGAGCCCCACTTAAATATTTATTTTATTCTGTTTTTAGTATTTGTTGTTATAGCGGCAACAAAAATACATCATCTGTGAAAATTTCAGCTGTCTAGCTATCACGGTTCATGAGATACAGCCTGGTGACAGACAGACATGACCCAATCAAACTACTGAGATTTTCTATAGTGGCCACCTTCACCCACCTTTCGGTATAAAAAGGCGGCACACTATACCGGGCAACCCCTTACGAGGTGTCTGGGACCATCTTCGGTAGGTCACGCCTCCGAGAGCACTCGCCCCTGGTACTCAAGAGAAAATGTGAGTCGCATCGTGATTACTCACTACCATTTGTCCAGAATTGTACCGGAGCAATAAAGCCGCTCACCACACGCACCCCAGCACGCCAGCACTAGTGCAAGCACCGGCACCAGCGCAGTTGGTGCTAGCGGATTCAATCCCCGTTAAGGACGCCAGAGAAGCTGGCTCCCATTTCTCCAGAATGGTCCCGGAGCTGTAAGCACGCTCACCTCTCGAATACAAATCATCGCATCTACCCAATGCCTACAGCTGGGTTGCCGGAAAACTAATCCAACGGGTAGTCCTCTACTTTCTATCCAGGAAAGTGCCGGAGATGCAGCTCGCTCACAGGAGCTCACTTGCTTGAGGGTTACTCACGAACCCCGCGTCTGACCACCAGGTGGCCCTTTGCCTAGGGCCGGTAACTTCAGACACTTGTTGCGCGCGAGGAATGACGCTCGACCCACACATAGCCGAGCAGACAACATGCCACTCCTCTGCAACCACCACATAGACCACCGCGAGACAGACAGACAGACGGATCGCGGAGTCTTAGTAATAGGGTCCCGTTTTTACCCTTTGGGTACGGAACCCTAAAAAGGAATATGGCAGATTTTGGGCGCCATATTATGGGGGTAGCAAATTTTTTTCTTCCAACCGATCGGTATCAAAATGAAGGATTTTTAGAGGTGATAACAAAAATATAAACTACTTAAATTTTAAGAAGTCATTCGAAAAAATGATAACTAAAAAGTCGTAAATAAAAAAAGTTTATTTAAAAAACAAAAATCAGCCTGCTTAAGAAGCGAACTAAAAAGCTGTAAACAAGAAAAATCATGCTGTGCAGTCGGAGGATACATATTCGCAAACTGACTGAACCCCTGATCCTCCGACTGCACAGCATGATTTTTCTTGTTTACAGCTTTTTTTTTACAGTCAATGATTGTCACAATTGATTCAATTACACATGATGAATAGTCTTAACCGCATAATTTATATCTTTGTTGCCTGCATAACATACACGTAGGTAAGCGTCGTATTACAAAAAACACACAGTATAATCTTTAAAGACAATATATTAATATTAAAAGAAACTTCCGCAGAGGCGTTGTTAGCCATGAATAGCTAATCGCCTCATAACGTAACATTGTGTTACTTGAACTTAAGAACAAGTTTTTCAACTAGTCGAAAACATTGAGCAACGCAGATTGAATTATTTTAGTTTGTGAACGTATATTTGTGAGATGTGACATCCATACAAGCTCTATAATTCTACATATTACTTTGAATTCCGATGGTGTTTGGATAAAGTGCAAAAGAGGAAAGATTTGTATTATTGTATGTAACGTATACGTTAAAACTACTGCACCAATTTCAAAAATTCTTTCACCGTAGGGAAGCTACACTATCCCCGGCATAGGCTACTTTTTATCTCTGTATTCCCACGGGAACGGGAACTACGCGGGTGAAACCGCGAGGCGTCCGCTAGTATACTTATAACCCATTTAGTTATTGCTTTCACCATGGAACTCTAGCAATAATACTATTAAAGATAGCGTGCTGACTAACTTTTTTGCTAAGGCAAAATACTTCGCAAAAACTTCCAAGATCAATATCAGTACAAGGGAGCTCTATTTACATAATATTAATTATAATATGGCTTAAGCTATCAATATCAATGCATAGTTATTTAATTAACACTAGTTTGTCTTGCGGTTCGTAACGAGAACACGTCCAAATGTGCCACAGTGAGTGAATATATTTATATTTAGTGTTAGTGACATCGTTAACAAATAAGTGATAAAAATGGCTGAGAATTATGGTACGTTTGCCGGGAATACTGACAAAAGTAAGTCTAATGGTATTTTTTTGGATAAATTAGGACTAGATGACATTTTACACACGAACAAGGACGAATGTTAGTGAGATCGTTAGCAAATCACTACATAGTATAAAACAAAGTCGCTTTCTCTGTCCCTATGTCCCTTTGTATGCTTAAATCTTTGAAACTACGCAACGGATTTTGATGCGGTTTTTTTTAATAGATAGAGTGATTCAAGAGGAAGGTTTATATGTATAATAACATCCATTAAAAAGTAGGAGAAGTACTGTTATTTTTGAGGTTTCTAATGTGATGTCGTAAATAATTACATTTTTTCCGCTTACATTGCAAACGCAGGCTGAACCCTACGAGTTTTATCAAAATAATGTACTAAGTATTGTACAAATTGAAAAGGTCTACAGAAAAGTCCGTGATGGTATATGTCTATCTCTTATGGATAACCCACAATAACTTTTTTTTGTCATTTACTTTTTACGACAAATAATGGCTAATTTTCGAAGCGATTTTAACCAATACAGCATTAATCCTTAACCAATTAAATACCTTGAATACATTGTTCATTTAATATAGATCTATATGGCCCTTTACACCGTATGATTTAAGTGAATATTTTCGAAGATATTACAGATTTAAAACTTCATGGTATAGGAAAAGGGGGATTGTTTTACTCCAAATTTAACGCGTGCGGGCCACGGGCAGTAATGAATAAATCAAAACTACTGAATCGATTTTAATCACATAGGCTATATATTTTATACCCGTGCGAAGCCGGAGCGGGCCGCTATGTTTTTATATACAACGTTCACAGTTTTTCTGTAGTGTATTTAGTATCAGCATTGCACCCGTGCGAAGCCGGGGCGGGGCGCTAGTAATTTATAAAAATGGCTGAGAACTATGGAACGTTTGCCAGGAATACTGACAAAATTAAGTCTTATGGTATTTTTTTGGATAAATTAGGACTAGATGACATTTTAAACACGAACAAATACGATTAATCTGGCCATATAATTCGAATTTGTTACGATACATTACGCAATAAAAATAAACGGCTCGAATGAATTGTTTCTATAAATTATTTTTATCTGGTTTAGGAAATTTTTAAAACGACAAAAGTATATTTGGTTAACAAAATACATTTAAATAAAAAAACTGTGTTAGTACGATTTGAATTTTAATGTTTTATCGGAGTTCTGTGACCCGTATTATTACGGTCGGTTAGTTCCATTAACATAAGTAAAACACTCTTTACAGTTATATTATTTTGAATGTGGTAAATTATGTATCTTCGATGGGTTTTCTTCCCTCTTTTCATCTGTCCTGTTCAAATTTACATAAAGTATCTGACGTTTTTCTACGATTCGTCCTTTTTTTGACATTATAATTACCTATGTTATTTAGTTTCTTTTCAAACTAACCTGTGGTCTATACTATGCCCTTGAAACAGAAACAACCTGTTTATCCGGACGAGTAATACGGCACCGGCAACGTTCTTAATCGTACCTCAAGGTTTTTTTCGTAAATCTAACTTACAATAATGTTTGAGAAGTAATTCTATGTTCAATATTCCTCCAAAGTTTGGCTCTAACTTGATTTGAACTTAGCTTGAACTTGGTTTCAGAAAGGTCAAACTCAAGACATGCTACTGTATTTAAGTCTATAAATAAAATTATTACAACTATAGTGACCTTTAGAAGCCCATTCGTGGTAGATAAGCAATCTACAATGATAATGGGAATCTTCTTGGAAATCAAAAGTCCCTAACGGTCTATTTGCGGTTGACTCTGCGTCAAAATATTGTAAACAATCGATATTGGGGAGTCCAAAAAAGCGTTGGACTGCTGATAACGTCAAAGTGACAGGAACCACGGACAAGGGACAGACGCACAAAAAACGTAAAGACTGGTCGAAAAGAAAGACAGGTAGTAGGTTAAGTAGTTATAACTAGCAGTCTATAGGTGAGTATAGACTAAAGCATTTACTTGTAACAGAACATCGAGCGTTCGCTGTTTTTAAATTTACTCAAACCACACTTAGAAAATGACGCTTGGCGTTTCGTTACAACCTGATTTTAAAAAGCAACGAGCGGTTTGGTGTATCATTTTATTGAGCAAAGGCACGAGTGCGGGTGACGTGAAGAGAGGTCAATAATGAACGCAAGGTGCAAATAAATGTTACAGGTAAATGCTCAATCACCGTGAGCATTACGTCAAACACAGCGTCGAAAGTTCGCAGGAACGTTACATTACAATATAATGCTCGCAAAAAATGCTCTAGTGTATACTCACCTAGATTCCGATTTCAAATGATGATGATCGTTGTGACGTTCCAAGGCAAGACATTTTGTTTCTAGAGCGAAGCGAATCTCGTACTATCGCCAGACCTATTATTGATTTAATATATTCACTATAAACACGAAGTCTTGTCAGTAACCTTGTATGTACCTCTTGTTAGACTATTGCTGGCCTATTTTCCTATTACTCATCAAGTTCTTGTTCATGTAATGTATGCCTACGTTTGTATGGATCTAATCATCCAATCCGTATGAAACATTTCTACGATTTCCTGTGGGATACGGCCTCGTGTCTCATTTGATTAACTAATTGGTTAGCTATCGGAGTTTCCTCGCTCTTGGTAAAGCCGAAGGTTTCTCACAAGATAAATATTTGTTTGGCCTACGATTGTTTGCTCAGAGTTCGGATATTTGCGCATATGATTTGCGGAATAATGCTAACATAATACAGGAACATGTTGCTTCGAATAATGAGTCATCTTGGGATGTATATTTTAAGTTTACTGTTGCAAAAACGTTTCTGGTTAAAGACACTTCTTCCTAAAAACATGAAAAAATTTTCATTCTGATTTCTTTTTCACAAAATTTTGCTTGGTTTGCGAAAAATGTACGTAAAAGCGTCAACGTAATGCTTGGATGACTTAGGACAATTTTGAAGTTGCCTGGTAAAATTATGTTAATCAGGAAACTTCGCTAACATGGACTTGTAATTGCTTTTTCACGAGTTTTCTTCTTTCTTTTTGACAAGTCTTGTGGCCTTTGCAGAAGAATATTTGCTTTCTTCTTCCTTCACAATAAAAAATTCAATCACTGCTGTTTTTACCAGTACATATCTGCGAGCGATTAAAAATGAGAAAATTCATTACGAATGCGTTATCGCTGCTATTGTTTCATAGATGGCTTTAAGGCCGCGGTTCCATTGGGAGCTATAAACTATAAGATGGGCGGGGCTAATAAACTATTTGGCAATGGTAGTCACAGTTTTGTGATGTGCAAACAATAAGATGTGACCTAACACGGTAACAAGTAAGATATTAGCAGATGAACTTATATAAATAGCTATAAACCAGCCTTGATCTTCGTCGTATGAATAATTCCATTTTAAATGTTTTTTGATCTGAGTTCAGCCACGTCGAGAGCGTTAGCGTTTGCGTCATAAAGTCTTCCAGGATGCAGGTGTTAATGCGTAGAGAGCACGACATGATGTGGCATTGTTTGAGACGTAGCTCTGCAATTTCATTGTGGGTCATTAGAGTACTCGTAATCTGCGCTTTTTCGATTTTTTATGCACTAGTCTGTTTATCTGCGCTAGTATTTTATTAATTAATTATAAATCACAAAACTAGTAAACTATTATATTGCCATTTCTGTCTAACCTTGTAGATCTAATTGTAGTGTAGCTCTTCTTCTCTTCATTTCGTGTTGTGTGCGATGGAACTGCACAATTTGATTCCGCCTGAGTCTCTCCATCGTCGGACTGCAAGACGTACGGCAATGCGCCATCGGTACATGGTGGGCATCCCACCCATACGCAAAAAGCGTTTTGGGAATACTTTCATTGCACATACAGCTATGGAGAGGCATTTCCTACCGGAGCTTGTCAAGAGTGAATAGGTGTTACTTCTACGCAAGCGTGCTTCACCGTCGGCCACATCATCGCTTAGCATCAGGTGAGATAGTGCTCAAATGCGAGAATATTAAATTATTAGCTATCTATGGAACCGCGCCCTGTTACCGTAGGCGTAGCGTAGGGCACCCAGTCGGGTCTAGTGGTTCACGTGCATAGTAAGGAAATTAGTTCGCTGCAGTGTATTTAACCGTTTTTTATAGCAGCACGTTCGGTAAAAGGTTTAACTTAATAACGAATAGTTATTAAGTGTTGTGGCCTACTTGTTGATTGCTGGTGAAAGTTCACGTTTTAGCCGGGTTTTATGAGTGTTTAGTTTGGTGGGTTGTACCTGGCTTTCAGGTATGATGTTATGAGTTCAATCATGTATGTACCTACATTTCTGTAATCAATTGTACTGTTTTCTTTTTGTATAATTTTGTGCTGTGATTTTATTAACCAGAGGCTCGCGTTTGACCACTATCTCACCTGGTGGTAAGCGATGATTAGCATGCTTGTCTACAAGTAACCTATTCATTCTTGACTTAAAGACCCCTAGGTTAGAGCACATCTCTTTGATCAATAGTACTGCAGCCTAATTGCGTAAATGAATTCAACAAGGCGAAGAATTTGATTCAATCAATGGACTAATCACGTGCGAGATGAAAGACGCGTTGTGGATTTCCGCCTATGTGATTGGTCGATTGATGGGGTTACAGAAAAAATCAGCCCAATTGCGTAAGTTATTCGGCAAGACGAAGGATTTGATGCATTTGCTCGATAACGTAAACCAGGCAATGAATAATGAATTTATCAAAATGAAAACCATGGCTATTGATTGTGTAAAGCATGATCGAAAATATGTCTTCTCAAACAAATAGCATTACTTCAATAACATTTAAATCGAGTGTCATTCTGAATTTCGACAGTTAATTATTTCGACAGAGTCTCAATTTCGAAAAACAGTAGTTCGACAACTCATTGCTTCGACAGAACATATATTCGACTAGCATTAGTTCGACAGATTATACTTCGACAACACACATCTTCGAAGAACACTACTTCGACAAAACCATTCCTCGACATGCACTTGTTCGGCGGATCTCTAGTTCGACGGAACATAACTTCGACATAATACTGCTCTGAAATGTGACAATACGATCACGTGTCGGCGTTTCGGACTAAATTGAACTGGCTGCTGATTCGGCGTCGTCGAGATACTCATATCCTATTTCTTCTCTATACTATCCTACACAATCCTAATTCTCCTCAATACCTTCGTGAACGCTTTGGGTACTTTGTCCCGAGGGGTAAACCCTGTCGCACTTCCACTTCTCTTCTCCTTCGTACCCCACGTCACACTTCTAGCCGCTATGATGGCTTCTTTTCTGTTCCTGCAGTGCGTCTCTGGAACTCTCTACTACATTCCCTACGCGACAGCCCTTCTCTGAATTTCTTCAAGAGGAAAATCAAGGATCATTTTCTGACTCGCACTTGAGCGGTTCTTTTTTTTTATGTAATGTCTCGCGGGCGTTGGTAGCCTTTTTGACCCCTACAGACTCGAATAACCCAGCCTTAAAGCAGTGTTACCATTACATAAATTGTACATGCTGAAATCGGAAAGCCCGATTTTCGGGCGAGAGTAGAGTAGCTTTGCGCATGCAAAAACTAATAGGCAAGAAGTTATTGTAGTCAGTCATACTCGATTTTTTTCGAAGGAAATATTTATTTATTTATTAAAACTTTATGCACAAATACAAAGGCGGACTTAATGCCTTAGGCATTTCCTACCAGTCGACCTTAGGGTGGTGCAGAGATAAAACATGGCAGGTGCAATTAACTGAAAGAACGAGTAGAAAAAAATAAAATAAAAAGAAATGGCTAAACTTACTACTTAAAAATATATACTTAGATACATACATATAGATATAAAATTTATACATAAACAAATTCATTGAGAAACCGAATCCAACAAACTAACTGTGTCAAGTTTCTGCAATAAATGTATGTCTGATTTTTCGGCAATAAATGTATAGGGGTCTCATTATCCTAATGTGCCTAGGGCCTCCAATAGGTTTAAGTCGACCCTGCCTCATCGGTTTTGTTTTCTTTCTTTTAGATTGGTCACTGCCTGCCGACAACTTCATATAAAGCGAAATTCAATTATTATTGTCACATTTCAGAGCAGTATTATGTCGAAGTTATGTTCCGTCGAACTAGAGATCCGCCGAACAAGTGCATGTCGAGGAATGGTTTTGTCGAAGTAGTGTTCTTCGAAGATGTGTGTTGTCGAAGTATAATCTGTCGAACTAATGCTAGTCGAATATATGTTCTGTCGAAGCAATGAGTTGTCGAACTACTGTTTTTCGAAATTGAGACTCTGTCGAAATAATTAACTGTCGAAATTCAGAATGACACTCATTTAAATCAAATTCTTTCTTACCAACATTTTATTTTAGCTAAACCTCTTATTTTAAACAGAGCGATTTAAAAAATGTAGTTTCGCTAAGCGTCTCTCGTGTCAGAGAGGGTGGAACAAACGACCACACGGCGCCCGCCGTGTTGAGGGTCCTCGTAAATAGCACGCGCTCCCGTATTTTTTACTTTTTAAATGTTTTGTTGTTAACTACAAACGGTTTACTTTGTTGTTATTGTAGGGATTTGGGCCCGTTTTTATGTTAGCTCTGCTCTCTCTCATGTGCAACAACCAAATGTTTTAAGACATGTGAGATCTACACATCCGTCGATACTGGGTCTGCAGTCTGCATTAAATTTTGATGGAAATTAAAGTCGAAAATCATAATTCATCGTCGCTTTCGTTCTAGAATACGGGCTTAAATACCTATGCCCACTGTTGGAGTTGGAACACAGGTCTTCCTCTTTGCGTGCTAGAGACAGGACCGTTATTCACCATTTTCATTTGAGTCTTTCTCCCCAATATCTTGCTAGAATACCGTCAGCTATCATCATCATTATCAGCCTATAATAGTCCACTGCTGGACATAGGCCTCTCCAATAGCACCCCTGCGAAGATCGTCGCTCCACCTAGCCTGAGGGCGTCCTAACTTACGTTTACCAGTTCGCGGTATCTACTCAAGAACACGTCTACCCCAACGGTCATCGGTTCTACGACTTATATGGCCAGCTCATTGCCACTTCAGCTTACTTATTCTGTGAGATATGTCGACAAATTTGGTTCTCTGCCGGATCACCTCGTTTCGGATTCGATCCTTTTGAGAGACTCCGAGCATAGCCCTTTCATAGTTCGCTGAGCAACTTTGAACTGATGAACCAGCCGTTTTGTGAGTGTCCACGTCTCGGAGGACATAATACCGTCAGTCGTCCAACATAAATGTAATCAAATTGTGACTTCGACTTCCCACAGGTCATCATCTGCCTAGCCTTTCCCAACTTCTGTCTTTGTCTTTCACAGCTTCCTGTCTAACCGGATTTAGCTGAGTACCAGTGTTTTACATGAAGCGACTGTCTATCTGACCTCCAAAACCCAGAAACTGGGTAACACCTCTTAGCTAGACTGGTGTCAGAACTCAGACTTCTGACTGTCAAAGATCTTCAAATGTCAGCCGGGACCAACGGCTTAGCGCGCTTTCTGAAGCACGGAAGAAACTCGCTATGTAAAGATGGTCACCCATCCACGGACCAACCTCGGCAAGCGTTGCTTAACCTTGAAGATCGACCCGCGGCTGTTATTATTTAGCCACGAGCTGTCACATGTCTTCGATTTCCCATAAGTACATATATAAAATCCATGTTTACAGCATTGTGATATTATTTGCCATTACCGTTCAACCAATCCATAGCAGTCAATATTTCAGGATCTGTCGATAAACAGTTACCTACATAGCTCTTGTTCCCACTTGAAACTCGTACACGGTTCCCGTACACAGCGCTATTTATGTTGTGTTGTTTGTCCCGGGGTTTCCATCCGTAACTTGTAGTACAAACAAGTTTTCCCGGGATGAAGATGAATTTGATTACAAGGGTCGAACTTCTAGGCTTTGGGACTGAGAAAACCTCTTGTAAAGATGGATGTTTTTGATCTCGGGATTTTTTCCTTTGGCATAATGTATTTCAATCTGGACGCCGTTTCTGGACGTCTTTTACTAATGTAAGAAAAATGCATTGATGAAAATGAATAGTTGCACGCCTTTTTCCATTGGGGTAGGCAAACATCATAGCAAGCTTTTGCCTCGTTAAAGTTCATAATCTAGTATCTGGTCATACATAGAAAGAAGAAAGATAAAAAATTATATGTGACCCGCACCAGGAGTCCACGAGAAATAAGCAAAAACTAAAAAATAAACAATGAAAAATAAAACCCCGTGTGAGACCAAAAAGGCTCCTATCTCAGCATGTGCAGCTATATGCAAAATGAAAATAACGCTGCGCTGATATTCTGATAAGGCCCACTTTTGATGCCACGGAAACATTTGAGTGAGAACTACACAGTATGCACCTGACTTTTGTGAAGAACATCACCAATAAAAGTAAACTCCTCTTAGTGCTCTGCCCAACCAAGTTATTGGATTCTTTGAAATCTTAGGCACATAAATAATTCCATAATCATAGGTAACCTGTCCAATATAGCCAACAAAACCCATAGTCCAATAACTTAGTTTTCATATCCTCCAATAGTTCTGCCCCAACTTACGTGGTGTACTTTCATAGCGCATACCGGTATGATTGACGGATGGTACCTAAAAGCTTCTTACAAAAGGGGCCACAAGGCCGAACCTGTGGCCCCGGACCTTTAGACGGCCAACTAAGAAGGGTCGCGCCTTTAAAAGGGATCTGAGAAATGCCAAAAATAGGAAATACTTATTTCCTGAGAGATAAAAAATATTCGGAGGTACCGGCTTATCAATCGGTTCGTGGCTTTACGAGGCTCAATCAAAACCTTTTAAAGGTAATGCTGCAAAAGCGTAAACTGAATGCCGCAAAAGCCACCAACAACTGTTTCTATTATTAGATAAAAGCAAGACCGTTATCGATTGTAAAAATTGTTAGGTTGCTAAGCAGCAATACAGTCTTGTCTGATGCTCAAAAACCTCCTTAGAGATTTGTTGAAGCATACTTTTCTTTATCGTTTTGTTAGCCGACAAAAGTTACGAATTTTCCTTTGCCATCTTACTGAGGTATTGGTAAGTGGAGTTTTTACATGGTTTTTCCTTCCAATACCGTATTTTTTTTGTAATTTCTTATGTTGTAAACTCAGAAGTTTTACGTTGCTGCCATTGTAGACCTTTCCATAAGGCGGGTTGGAATCAAGAGCAAGATCAATGTGGAATAAAAACTTTGATTCTTATTATAATCATTGTCGTAGGTCTGCCTAGTGGTGACCATGAGGTCTTGGTCAGCTGATTCTCGGTTCAAGCAAAGTGTTTATTGGGTTCTTCCATCTGGCATTTGTCAGATGAAGTTAGGATTTCAGGCCAGTTGTATAGACTCGTCCCATATATGTTACATGGGACTTAAGCCGCAGATAGAGATACCCCTTAGTAGCTGATTTTAAAATGAAAATCTAGTCTAAAGGGCTAGTCTTGATTTTTTTGAAAAAATATACATGTTACATGAGACCATTTTCTTAATAATTTTATTTAAGAAAATTTTGAGCTTTTTTTCGTATAACATAACGTAATTAATTTATAAAGTTACTAGCTTCTGCCAGCAGCTTCGCCCGCGTGTATTATACATATAAAACCTTCCTCTTGAATCTCTCTATATATTAAAAAATCGCATCAAAATCCGTTACGTAGTTTTAAAGATCTAAGCATACATATGGACAGACAGCGGGAGGCGACTTTGTTTCATATTATGTAAGGATGTCTAACACAGACAAAAAATAACGACAATCGCACCTAAACCGCCGGGCGTATTTCAATTAAATTGTCCCCATCTTAAAGACAATTTAATTATCTCCATTTAGATCTGAGGCTTTTTTTTAAAGTCATAGAATAATATAGTACAAAATACTATTAAATTTTGGGCCGCGCGGGTGTAAAACAATTGCGCGTTTTGTTCCCTTGAGGGTCGTTGGCGGCAGACGTCGTCTTAAATATGTCTTCAAATAAAATACAGGCGAGATTTTATGTTTTCTGTATTCAATCAAAACAAGAATCGGACATAGCTTATAAATAAAATGATTTATATTGTATACCTACGTTTCGTTAGTATTGTAGCAGCGTAATGCAAGATGGATGTTCCGTTGTACGTGAGTCGTGTTCGTAATATCAACAAGGAGTAATGCAGGCATTCAGTATTTATGTTTAGTGTTTATTTATGGCCAATTAATTGACTTCGTGATTTATAATATGCCTTTATCTTGGCTTGGGATCAGATAGACTAGGAATTTATGTAGGAAGTTCATGGTTATGTTCTACGTAAATCTTTATTAAACCCCGATTTCTGAACAAGGAATATGAAGCCTATCCCCCAGGAAACTTGCTTTTTTTGGGATAAAAGTAGCCTATGATTGAAATCTGTTAGTTATCGAAACAGTTCTTCTCGAGATTACTTCCTACAAAGAATCAATTTTTACCTCCTTACAATATTTATTTAGTCTATGAACACACTCTTGACTATAACACCTCTCTTTATAAGACTTCCACCTCTCTTGTTTTTTTTTGTGTTATAAGTTTGACGTTTGTAGCTGTTTATCTGTGTGTCTGTCTGTGGCATCATAGCTCCTAAACGGATGAACCGATTTTGATTTAGTTTTTTTTTTTTTGAAAGGTGACTGAATAAAATCGGTTCAGCCGTTCAAACGTTAATCTCATTTTACTCTTTGAATCTGGGTGAATTCGCAGGATATCGTGTCATTATTACGTGTTTCGATAGATTGTCGATTGAAGCGTGTCTGCTACTAGGTATATTATATGTAGTTTAAAAAGCATGAAATAAAAATTAAATTATTGATTAAAAAAAACCCCGACACAAGAACCTCTAAAAAGTAAAAAATAAACCTCGTACTCGCGTCGGTGTACCGCTAAGTAAATAAAATAAACTGCTGTAAATGTTGGTGGTTCCCCGACGCGAGTACAAGGTATATTTTTTGCTTTTTAGAGGTTCTTGTGTCGGGGGTTGTATAAATTGGTAATTTTTGTGTCACTCTTCAAAGTCTACTTCTACAGAATGACTTATATTTCATTGACACTCTTTCAGAGGTTGAAAGTGTAAGATTCACCAAAGACTTAAATCACCATTTACAAAAAATAGTCAATTCTCCCTGGGTTATTATAAGTTTTATATATTAGTAACACTAAATCCCACTACGCAACAGAGGAAACATCAAATATATGCTTCTTACTTTTTGATGTGGGTACAACAATGCTTTAAATCTAACCAGAGCTCAAGTTTCAGTCCGTGAACTTGAGTTTGAGACTATTAGAGCAACAAGCATAAAAGAGAAACTTAACTTACATGGATGATAGTATATAATATACCACAGGTATAAAAGACATACATTATTGACCAAAGTATTCTTGACCATAATCCTATTGGTCTTGTCCTTATTAACGCAGCTTGTTTAATACATTTTTAGCTGCCAGTCTCAAAATCCCCCCTTTTCTGTCCATAAAAGAAAAAGAAAGAAATAAAAATGAACACCACACATGATCCATCAAGAAGAGTGTGGAGCAAGTGAACGAGTTTGTTCTACATCTGGGCAGTATGTTCACAAGGGATGGAAAGATTGAAGAGGATGTGGAAAGGAGAGTGAATGCAGGGAATAAAGTGAATGGTGCTATACACGCGGTTGTGACCAGCAAGTCGATGTCTCTGGATGCTCGATTCGCCATTCACAACAGCGTGCTGGTGCCTACACTTATGTATGGAAGTGAAGGTTGGGTATTGAAAAAAAGACACAAAAGTAGGATTAATGCAGTAGAAACGAAGTATGTGTGGGGTAACTTTAAATGATAGGTTGAGGAATGAGGTAATAAGACAACGTTGTGGTTTAAAAGAAGATGTAGTGACTAAAATTGAAAAGACGTAAATGGAAACGCCGGGAGGGGACGCCCTAGAAAGACATACATAGACCTATGAGATACCTATACCTAGAGAGAAATATGTGATGTTCTTCAGAAAGGCTAGGTGCGTAGTACTCATAACCGGCGTGTGTTGTACTAGATGTATGAATGTGAGTGAAGCAAAAGAAGTATGTAAGGATCGTAGCAGGTGGCGTTCTGTAGTTTCTGCCTACCTGAAAAAGGCGTGAGTTTACGTATGTATGTAAGATCCATCATCCAAGTCCACATAGTCCATCCATCGCTTCTTTGTTCATACCATGACATCCATATTTTACACAACTCTAAGAGCACCACAGTTTTCAGAAATCCTCTGATGTATCATTGATTTTAAAAGAACACATATCTTCATCTTGAAGTTTGTACCGTGTTATATTGCTCTCCAAACTTCTGGGCCGTCTTGATGTTGGCTTTACGATGCGCAAGGCACGAATTGGTGCTGTTTTTGTATGAGATTTTCTACTGCGCAGCCATTGTAGCCAACTTCAGGGCGGCCAAGAAGTTTGGCGAGAACTATATAAATGTTTTATCTATCTATCTATCTATCTATATACTCGGGTTCGCCCAACACGTTTTCTTCTTCATGCCGTCCTGTCAATCCATCGCGCTATCGGCGACTCTCTTCACTCACACAATCCATCCAAAAAGATCATAGTTCATACGAGGGTTCATAACTTTTAGAATAGATTCATTGACTGTCTGTATAACTATAAACTAATCTAATTGAAGCGTCATACGCGTCAATTGCTCGGACGTGAATCAAATAGGCAGATATTGCGTCGTTAAACTATTATTGTATGTCAAACCAAGCGTGTGTTTAGTAGGATATAGGGCTATGCCATTTGGTTATTCATATTAGTCGTGTTTTGTGATGGTTTTAGTTATGGCAAGAGGATAATTTGCTTGTTTCCAATTTCTCTTTGACTCTTATGCCTCATGTTGTAAGAAATGTTTTGAGTATGACTGAAGATGGTTTTAAGAAGAGCAGAGAAGCAAAGGATAGACTGTGTGTAAGGTTATATGACTAAAAAGGAAGTGGTCTATCGATCATCATCTTCCTCTTCCCTTGTCCCATGTTACTTGGGGACGGCGACGAACAAGTTTTCTTCTACCATACCGTCCTGTCCCCCGTCACGCTATCACTGACTCCTTTTTCTTTCATATCACTCCTCACCCCTCCATCTCCATCCCATCCCTCCTCATCACATGAAGATACCAGGACAAACAGAAACTCCTTTCAACTTTTCTGTCACTGGCGCCACTTTCAAACTTCCTCTAATTGATCCATTCTCGTCACTCCGAATGTTTAGATGGATGTGCATCCATCTTAACATTCTTTATCGATATGATGGCAAATTAATTAAGAAGAAAGATAGGAAGGATCAGGACAAACATCTCTCCCAGAAGATAGACGTACAAAATCCTTTAATCCTGCTCAAACTATTTACTCTGGCAGATGGCGACATTGAAATATATTTTCAGTTGTGTTGAATTTGTATTAGCTTTATCTCCATCAACTGCCCAGTACTGCTATTCTGTAAAATTCTCACCCTGAACACTTAGGTAAATTGAACATGAACGGAGCTGTCAATCCGACCAATCAAGGTGGAATGTGGTGGGTCCAATCACGGTGAGATGTTTACAGAATAGATAGAGATATAGTTGATTTTCTAAGGCTGATCCAGTATCTTTGTTTGTCCTCAGGTTGGGATGCGGCGGACGAGAAAGCGCCGTTTCTCCGCAACGAGCCGGTGAAGCTAACCCCCGCATGGGAAGGCAACAACTTGCCGAATGACACTCTCAACTTGAAAGGTAAGATGTTGCTATCAACACATTTAGTCTAGCTTCTTGACGCACCAGTCGGGGCTAAGCATGAATTTGAACTGGGATTTTAGTCGGTTGGTGTCCGACATAACCCTCCGTTTACCCAGTTGGTGGGTATCCATAAGGATTTCCCCACAATAATAAAAAAAAGCAATGGACGCAGGTAACGGAATTTCCTTGAGCGAATACTGCTTCTCCAGCTAAGGAAGCCAGAGAAATACCATTTGGTTTTAGTCGGTAGAAGCCTGACATAGCTCTTAAACTCCTCCGGGCGAAGGCTATCCTCTACTGAGGCTTTTCTCACGTTAAAAAGGAACAGCCGTAACCGGTATATCGGTGACGCTGTCACCTTCTTAATGTTTTATGATCTTTGTCAAAAAGCATAGAAGGGAATGCCGGACGTTCTACAAAATCCAAGACTAGATTACGGTTCTTCGTTTCTCACATAGGAGTCGCCTGTGTCCAAACAGTGGGAATCTTTATCTATTAGTGGCGTAATCCATAGTTATCTTGAAACGATAAGAAGAACAGGCACAACATACAACCAGTAATCTGTTCCATGTTCCATCCGAATAGCAGTGGTGTCTCATCCCATACAAAGAAACCGTGCTGACGTACTGTACTAATTATACTGATTATTTTTTGTACATCGATCGCGTTCGGTTCCGTTCCACGGATATAGATGGTGATCTATCTGTCGCCGTAGAACGGAACCAACCGCGATCGATTTACAAAAAATAATCAGTATAATCAGATAAAAAACACTAGTTACGTCGGCACGGTTTCTTTGTTTGGGATGAGGCATATGTATGCTAGTATTATAATATCTGTGCCAATAGAGATGCCTTCCACGTTCATGTCATGGGTTAGAACCCAGGCAGGCGCTTTCATTTGTGTAAATTATTTCATCACCACTGTTCTATAAACGCTGAATAAAACATCGTGAGGAATCCGACATGTCCTAGAACCAAACATTCGAAGTCGTGTGACATCCACCAATCCGCACTGGGTCCGCATGGCGGATTGAGGCCCATTATGTCAGCTTATGTCCCCGCAATCGGAACTAGTAAGAGGCTGATGACGAATCCTCTATGTTTAGTTGAAAGTTACTCGTCTGAGTAAAATGCCTCTGGTATTATTAGAAGGATCCATCGAGTATGAAGCACTCAGCCGGGATGTGATTAAGTGTCCAATTTTACGCTCAACTTGAAAGGTAATTTGCTGTTAACGCGACACAGATTCGGATCACACAGAGTTATGGTAAAAGTTGAGCTATCCATCCATACAAATATTATTTATAAGAAAGTACTCGGTTTGTTATCTTTTCACGACTAAACGGCTCAACTGATTTAGGTGTAGTTTGGTAGGTATGTAGATAGTTTGAGTCCCTGGGCAGAACATTTAAAAGAGAGAGAAGAAGATCCCGGTAGCGTGTTCCTTTGGGATGATAAAACACTTACGCGGGCGAAGCCGCGGACAGATGAGTGTTTTACAATAAACCTATGTAGTACTTGTGTGTAATTGTGTAAGGGGGCCCTGATTGGATGTCAAATTGACACGCTCGAGTTGAAAGGTTGTTAACGCAAGAGAAAAATCCGTTTTCATCTCTTGATGGTTTGAAGCGGCAAACTCTCCTGTCAACACAACGGATTTAAGTACTGCTGAGGTGCCAGTTTTGTTGACTCTGGATAGCATTAATTATCTACCAGTTAATAATGGTTTAGAAAACCGTGCAGTTTCAAGAAAAACATGTAACGTTTGAAACTCGGCGATTGCTTTCTATCTGTGAAAGAACTATTGAAATCGGTTGAGCAGTTTCGGAGATTACCTCCTACATACAATCTTTAAGGTGAAACAGGCCACCAAGTTTACTATGTAAAGCCATGTTAAATAATAAGAATAACCGTTTACCCAAGCATAGCCATTTTTTTCGTGCTTTATAGGCAAGTCAATAACCTGCTGATCAGAAGCTTACGCAATTTGTGTGATCGAAATCTATAAGTTGCGTGCTGTATAAAAAATAACGATTAATTACTAATTAAAATTTCATTAAAAATGAGCTACAATATACCTCGTAATCAAATTATAAATTTACTATTAATAAAACATAAACTATCAATTTATCAAATCGATTTCAACTTTACACCAATCACGCCATCTATCGGCGTTCCACACAAACGTAGCGTTCTGAATCGCGCAAGCAAAGTTTTCACGGCCGGTAGCATGGCATGCCTTATTTCGAATACTCGTTGACTCGTCCGCTTAGCCCACTTCCCAACGCAGTGGTTTCAGTTCCATAATAACTGGTTGTCACATAATACATTCAGTGGGTAAATTAACGCTTCACTAAAACACATGCAATTTCTCATGAGATTGTGTGCACCTAAGTATTGCGACATTTCTTTTTTGTTCAAAAGTGGAAAAACTTTCATAAAAAAATATCTTAAATAACACTACATACATTTTCAAATGAAAATAGCAATTAAAAAGCTTTGGCATCATCACAACAACTTTGAAAAACGAATTTAAAAATTACAAAAAGAGCTTTTTAATCTGGGATTCGAACTTGCGATTTCTGTCGTCTGCTATCTATGATTTTGTCGTGAGTTCGATTCTCGGGACCGGTTAAACTTTTTGTATGTTTGATGATTGTTTGTGTTTAGTTGTTCAATATTGAAGGAGATATTTTTTTTCTCTGTTCATTACTTTTTCATTGAATGCGGTTTATGGACAATTTTTTAATCATTTTTAATTTTTTGATAGAATCAATTTTTATTCCTTGTAAATTTTAATGTATCTAACGTTCAAAAGTGCCGCTTTGTGGCCTAGTTGAAATAAAATATCTTTGTCTTTTGTCTTTTGATTTTATTTTTTTATATTATTGTTGTTGGATAGACAGGTGATATTTTTTGATTGGGGAAATCCGCTTCCATAATAGAATTTTTTCATGAAAACAATTGTGATATAATTCTTTGGTCATGTGTGCTAAAATAGACCAATAGTTTATTGTTAAAGACTCTTTTATCTAAAGACATTTTCTTGTCTATTCTAAACCCTTTCATTGATATCATAGAAATATACCTTTTTCTTAAAAACTTATTCGTTCCCCCCTCCCCAGGTATAACGATGGACTTAGCAGCTCCCAAAGACAAGTGGAACATAATATTCCTGACGTTACTGCTGCATGGCCTGGGGGCCCTGACTTCATGGAACATGTTCATCACCGCCAAGGATTACTTCGTCAAGTACAAGCTGGCGAGTGCGCCGGTGTATTCCGAACATTACCTGGCGTACGTGGGGTGGGCCAGTCAGATACCCAACCTGGTGTTCAGCTGGGTCAATGTTTTTGTTAAGACGAGGTTTGTAGTTTTTTTATTTGCTTTGTTATACCGATTAGCGTGCTCGAAATGACTTGTTTCGATGAATTGTGGTGCCTAATTAGTGGGCAATTTCTATAATAATCTATACTAATATTATAAAGCAGAATGGTTTGTTTGGTTGTTTGTTTGAACGCGCTAATCTCAGGAACTAATGGTTGGAATTGAAAAAATATTTTTGTGTTGGATAGTCCATTTATCGAGGAAGGTTATAGATAACATCACGCTACGACCTAGAGGAGCGTAGCATAAATGAATAATGTTACAAAAACGGGAAAAATATTCCTGTTTGAGAGTTTCCGTTGCGTGCGCTGCGTAAACGGTTACTATAATAACAATCATGTATGTAGGGTGGGTAGGTAGGTAGCCAGTTGACGGGAGCGAAGCCGCGTGGGACAGCCAGTGTACAATAAACAGACATGCAATTGCAGCGATCCCAGGCGATTTGCCATCTTTTATTGAAGAGTTCCATTGAATATCTCCGATGTTCTTCATTAGATCTTGACCAAATTTAAATGGGACCAATTCGGGATTATAACCCTTCCGAATAAAACAATATTTTTACGACGATCGACTGTTCCAAGATTAGAATTGCATTTGCCTCGCCTTAAGGTTCTAACAGACAAGCGCAAAACGACAACCCTTTTTTGTAGTAATTGTTCTATCTGTAGAACAATTTTAGAAGAAGTTAACGCATTGTCACTTCAGGCTGTCTGTGTGGTGAGCCTTCAACCAACCCAAACCTCGAAAACTTACCTAATCCGACGATAAAATATTTGCAATGGACAATAATGTTTACCTACATAAACATCATGATTTAAACCGATCCTGTTAGTACAGGTTTAAAGTTTTTAATTAACTGCTCTGAAGTTGTTATGTGTACTTAACTGTGGACCCTCGATGAAATTATAATTGGTTCCGTAGCTCGTAGGCTTTTCAATCCCGAATAAAGAGTAAAAATAAGCTTGCATTTTACTGTAGATTCTAATGTGACGAGGACATGATGTGTTAAGGTATTGTTATAAAGTCATCATTATAGTCGAAAGATGTCCACTGCCACGGAGTCCCAGCGCTAAGAAAGAAAATTTGGTTCTAACAATTCTCACTAGATGGCGCGATTTGAACCCAATTTGTTATTGAATTGTGTGTAAAATTAACATTGGCTGGCATTGAACATAAAAATTGTATGTTATTGTTTAATCTACTCTCTTAAGCACAAAATTATGGAATTCTTATTGGGCTTTGAATTCACATTTCAAAGATTATTTGAACGGATCATTTAAAATTTGATGTCAAAAGATGGCGCGGTTTTAAATTTATGAGGAACACTTAATTTTTTTTTTCCGGATTCAGTATTTGTTGTTTTAACGGCAACAGAAATACATCATCTGTGAAAATTTCAACTGTCTAGCTGTCACGGTTCATGAGATACAGCCTGGTGACAGATAGTCAGACAGATCGCGGAGTCTTAGTAATTGAACCAGTTTTTACCCTTTGGATACGAAAACCTACCAAAAAAAAAGATGAAGTAATTACATGCGACAAACTACGTTTATTAAATTAATACATACCTACCTACCTTCTATAAGCCCTCTGCTTCTTCTACTGGCTAATCTGTTTAAAACTTTATAAAATCAAAATCGTGTTGTAGGAAATTGCAGTTACTTATACTTCCATCCCAGAGGCTTATAAATCATAGTTAACGTTGGCTTAAACATAGTTTAAAGTGCGGTGTAGTCAGGCGGCTTGCCAGACTATTTTTCAACATATTTGCATAAGTTTCGAGCGCTAGGAACGGGCGGCTGCGGGATTAAAATGATTAAAAGTATGCACGTGCAAATTTATGTTGTAAACGTAGCGAAGTTACGGGAATTGGGAACGAACTACGTTTAAACGTAGTGGTGGCATTCGCCCTTTTTTATTAAGAGTGAATTAAAAACAAAATCTTGAATCAACATTTCCTTGAAATGTTTTATGTAATCTTTCTTTTAAACAAACAAAAATTAATTGCTTTTCGTTGGTAAGAGAATCACTCGAGAATGGTCAGACCGACCTGGTTATTTTTTTTTTGTTTTAATGATCGTAATAGTCCTAGTTAGTAAGGTTATATGGAAAATAAAAACCGGCCAAGTGCGAGTCAGATTCGCGCACGAAGGGTTCCGTACCATTATAGCAAAAAACGGCATAAAAATCACGTATTTTGTATGGGAGCCCCCCTTAAATATTTATTTTATTCTGTTTTTAGTATTTGTTGTTAAAGCGGCAACAGAAATACATCATCTGTGAAAATTTCAACTCTCTAGCTATCACGGTTCTTGAGATACAGCCTGGTGACAGACAGACAGACAAACAGACGGACCGCGGAGTCTTAGTAATAGGGTCCCGTTTTTACCCTTTGGGTACGGAACCCTAAAAATTGAAAAAGGGTCCTAGAAATTTAGCAAGGTGAACGGCAGATTTTGTATCGCATACTTTTGTTGTTGTTCGGTTATTGAATTTGTACCACTTACGCAACTAAGCCATTTATTTTCATGTATTTTACATTTTTTTTTATCTTCGGATTAATTAATCATATCAATAAAAAGATATTAATAAATAAACGAAATAAAATCGTACACTAAACGCAGTTATGTTTTTAGAAGTTGCCTTATGTAAAATAACACAAATATTGAAATGATAATTAATTATTTAGAAATAGAAATAACATTAAATATAATCAAACTCATCATTATCAAACTGTTGCAGTCCGCTGCTGGTATAGGTATCTCATAATGGCCTGAGTAGGTAAGATACTCATCTCAATCTATCTACTTAATGGTAAGTAAAACACTACAAAGAGAGCAACAAACAATTTACTTTACACCACAGATTACCTCCCAATAGATGCCGCATGCGTACTATTTTTTTTGATTCCGAGATCACCAAATTTGGCGGAAGGCACGGGTTGCGCGGGGAGTGACAAGTGCGACGTGATTGGCTATTCAAGGTCACGGTACCTGTCATAGTGACGGGACATGCGCAGTAAATGTCGATAAAAATATCGATATTTTTCAAACAGAATGATATTTTATGTAAAATTTCTTAGCCGGCGATTTTATAATTACTTTAATAATGATAAAGAAAAAACATCGATCGAGAAAAGATTTTGATTTTGGCCAAAAGTGATTTAATTTAATTGTAATCATATATAAACAGGGCCACTCTGAGCTCTTGTTATGAGTAGAGCACAATTAGTTGTTCAAAGTAAAATAAACTAATTTGTTAATTTTTAAATAATCAATTTAAACATATACCTAATTAAACATCAATCATCGATACTTTTCGATAAGCAAAAAACGTATTTGTCTCAACATTGTTACTTCTGTGGGAAAAAGATAGCAATATAATAATTCCTTATGAGTGAAAGGGACTTTCACAAAAGACATCAACGAGCGCTACTGTAAAGTTTGCAATTTTGATTTGATAACCATTATAACTTGACCTTTTTTAGATTGGTCAATATTTATTACTTTGCCTATTGGCGGAATATTAACCCATCTTTTTTTGAATTTGAAGGGCTGGTTGATTTTCCACACCATTTTACTGCATAATTCGTATTTTTTTAAGACAAAACGTTGATAACTATTTTTTAAACAGAATTAAAACTAGAAATCGCTTGCGTCCCTACAGCTCTAATGTCTGGTCGACACTAAAGAGATCATTTCGTGCACTGAACTATATCAGCCTAAATAGGCTGATGTGTGGTGCGCGTAAGTTGTCTGCTATGCGGAATCTATTAGGAGGTAATCTGTGCTTTACACATTATGTAACAATATGCAACATTTACCTAAATGTAACAATCTAAATTAGTAGATACAGTACATAACCTTAAAAAATAAAACTGGTTATAAATTTTACGTCCCAAGTTCTAAAAATCTAAGAATTTAAAAAGGGATTATCTGTCATATTAACTACCAATTAAAAAACCGGCCAAGTGCGAGACGGACTCGCGCACGTAGGGTTCCGTACCACTATCGCAAAAAACGGCACAAAAATCACGTTTGTTGATTAATTTTATTCTGTTTTTAGTATTTGTTGTTATAGCGGCAACAGAAATACATCATTTGTAAAAATTTCAACTGTCTAGCTATCACGGTTCATGAGATACAGCCTGGTGACAGACAGACAGACAGACAGACGGGCCGCGGAGTGTCAGTAACAGGGTCCCGTTTTTACCCTTTGGGTACGAAACCCTAACAAAAACTATCCCAAAACATGTTATTTTATTAGCGGTATGAAATTCCCATACAAGCCTGGCGTTCGCCTTTAGGATAAAGTGACCCCTTTTACCGAAATTTTGTTTAAATTCTGTTTAGACAGGACAGTGTCTGCCGCATCGTATCTAGCTGATAGGATGCGAGTGATGCGACAGACACATAGTGTTTATAAATAAAAGGAATATTATGAAAGGATATGCCCACTTCCCAACGCAGTAGCAGAAACATTTTCATGTAAAAAACATATTTAATTCAGAAATGTTGCAAGCGCAAAAAAATAGCCAGGGACGAATGCGGTATCCGGCTTTTTGACAAAAAATGTAGACATGGAGTTTCTGGACGTGCCAGTGGAAATAATATCGCTTATTAATATAGCTCTTAAACGTTGTTATAACGCTTGAATTATATTATAAGAAGCAAAGAAGGAAGCACGTAAGCAAAGTTCGAATTAAAATTAATTTCTAATGCGCAGTTTTTTGCAGCCCCTTTTTAAAAATAAGTGGGATACTATTTGCCGAAACATAAAACTCTATTAAAGCAGTGGTTGGTAAATCCCATACCTATTTTAATCTGCCGTATTTGTAAAATATTCACAACAGCACAGATAATTATAATACTAGCATACAGATGCCTCATCCCATACAAAGAAACCGTGCCACGTAACTAGCGTTTTTCAACTGATTATACTGATTATTTTTTTGTAAATCGATCGCGTTCGGTTCCGTTCCACGGCAATAGATAGATCATTATCTAATAATCAATCGATATCGATAGATAAATCAAATAATCAGTATAATCAGTACTGTACGTCGGGACAGTTTCTTTGTATGGGATGAGACCCCACGACAACAGTAAAAAAAAACTCGTGCTAAAAGCAAAAAACTATGAAATTTGTATGTCCACATTCTACACCAGCGCCCATAGCGGAAAACTCAAACGCGGTTTGGATTAGGTTAGTCAGATTAATTCAAAATTCTTCAAGACTCCAGCAGACAGGCGCGACAACGAAGGACAACACGTTTTTATATCTATCTATACCAATATTATAAAGAGGAAAGATTTTTTTGTTTGTTTGTTTGTTTGTACCGAATAGGCTCCAAAACTACTGGACCGATTTAAAAAATTCTTTCACCGTTGGGAAGCTACTCCATCCCCGGGTGACATAGGCTACTTTTTATCCCTATATTCCCACGGGAACGGGAACTACGCGGGTGAAACCGCGAGGCGTCCTCTAGTAAATTAAACAATGATTTTTTCAAGTAATCATAAATCATTATTGCTAATCAATAGCAACCACTTAGCAGTAGTGTCACGTAGGCTTCATTTCAATAACAAACAAATTAAACTCAATTCCCACGACAATGTTCCAATGGAACGCCACATAATAACTTTGTTTTGCTAGTGCTTCACGCTTGTATCAGCCATTAGAGTTTGTACATTATTAATGGCCCATGCATAAGGGATTGGATATGGAGACAATGATACATCGTGGTACAAGAACAATATTGTCATAAAATTATGGTTTATTACTCGTAAGGCGTTGAATTCCTCTTTTTAAACCCCGTCGATAAAAGAGGTGTTATAAGTTTGACTTGTGTTCCTGTGTCTGTCTGTGGCATCATAGCTCCTAAACGGATGAACCGATTCGGATTTAGTTATTTTGTTTAAAAGCAGACTTTGTCGAGAGTGTTCTTAGCTATGTTTGATGAAAATTGGTTCAGCCGTTCCAAAGATATGGGCGTTTTACTGTTTGGATTTGATTTTCGCAAGATATCGTGTCAAAATTACGCGTTCGATAGATTGTCGATCGAAGCGTGTCTACTAGATAAATTATGTAGTTAAAAAAGCTTGAAATAGAAAATGTTCCGGACGTTTTTTAAATAATACTTGTACATGGATCAACAAATCTTCAAATGACAGCCGGGACCGACGGCATAACGTGCTTTCTGAGGCACAGAGGAATCTCAATATGTAATTGTAATGGATGATCAATTGGGCGTTCGGTTGGCGCAGTGGTTGAGTGATTGACTGCTGCGCTGCGTGTCGCGGGTTCGATTCCCGCACGGAACAAATATTTGTATGACCGACAGATTTTTGTTCCGGCTCTGGGTGTTGTGTATGTGAGCTTATATGTTTGTAAACGCACCCACGATACAGGAAGAAATTCCTAGTGTGAGGAAGAAAAATTGATCACCCATCCTCGGACCAATGTCGGCAAGCGTTGCTTAAAATTGAAGATCGGCCACGCGTTTTTCATCTGATTATAACGATCATATTTTGTAAATCGATCGCGTTCGGTTCCGTCGGCGGCAGATAGATCACCATGTAATAATTAATATCGATAGATAAATCAAATATTCAGTACAGTACGTCGGGATAGTTTATTTGTATGGGATAAGAACCCACGCCTGGGCCTTATCCGAGTACCAGCTCAGCGACCATTTTGTTCTCGCACACGGGGTTTTTATTATTATCATTGTTTTATTGTGTTTTTGCTTATCTCCTGTCGCTTGTGCAGGTCTTTTCATAAATTTCTTTTCTTTCTTTCCTTCTTATTTACTATCAAAGGTTTCTATAAGCAGCACTTTTTAAATATATATCTATTTGTTTCAGCGGCAACCTAACAGTACGCATCGTGTGGTCTCTAATCATAGAGGTCCTCATATTCGTCATCAACATCATTCTGGCTATGCTGGACACCACCGACTGGCCTGGCGGCTTCTTCTGGCTCACCATGATCTCTGTATTCTTCTTGAACGGTAAGTTATTCATTCTTCTTATTGTGAAAAGATTGTTCAGCTAACTTATTGTAAAGGCGAGGAAATTTGAAAACATTTTGGACCAATTTTACTTTTTTATAAGCTTTATATTTTAAGAGCAGTGGTGGCCCAGTGGTATCGGTCGCGAATTACGTGTATTACGTGTCGTAGGTCGTGGGTTCGAACCCAGGCAGACGCTTTACTTTGTGTAAATTATTTCATCACCACTGCTCTCAAAACGGTGAAGGAAAACATCGTGAGGAAACCGGCGTGTCGTAGAACCAAAAATTCACCAACCCGCACTGGGCCCGCGTGGTGGATTACGGCCCGTTACCTCTCACAGAGAGGACGCCTGTGGCCCAGTAGTGGGAACATTAATAGGCTGATGATGAAGCTTTATATTACCTTGATGGAACGAAGTTCCTTATCGCGCGTTGCGAAATGGGGCTAGACGGAAAAAAATAAGTTATAAGCCGTGCGGCGTGCGCGTGTTTCTCTGTCTGTCTCTCTCTCTCTCATAATGATATATATATATTGATGTATATATTTATATAATATATATATATATAGCGTTCTGTAGTTTCTGCCCACCCCCATGGGAAAAAGGCGTGAGTTTATGTATGTATGTATAATATATATATAACTTAAAAAACTTCGTTCCATCCGGGTGTCAATTCGTCTTAACCTTGAGAGTGTCACTGAAAAAGGCGGATTAAGGGCGCCATATTGTGACGGTCCCAATTTTTTTCTCTCAAGCCCATCGTGTGGGGTATCGAAATGAAGGATTTTAAGAGGTGATTACAAATATATATATATAACACTTATGTTTTAAAAATAATTTCTAATTAATACTATTTTATTGTGGACTATCTGACCCGGCAAACTTTGTTTTGCCATAAACACACCAAACATTCATCTAACCTACCTACCCTACCTACCTACGCTACCCTACCTAACTACCCTACCCTACCTATCCTACCCTACCTACCCTACCCTACCTACCTACCTACCTACCTACCTACCTACCTACCTACCTACCTACATACCTAGGGTTGGTTACTTATGTAGGTAAGGTAACATTTTTTTTGCTTATTTTTTTTTTCGTAAGAACCTGCTCCTAACAAAAACAAACACAACAAAAAAAGAATAAGCGAAATCGGTCCAGCCGTCCACGCGTGATGTCGTGACCAAGGGAAATAGGGATTCATTTTTATATACATCTTAATATATATAAATCTCGTGTCACAATGTTTGTCCTCAATGGACTCCTAAACCACTTAACCGATTATAATAAAATTCGCACACCATGTGCAGTTCGATCCAACTTGAGAGATAGGGTAGGGTAGGTAGGGTAGGGTAGGTAGGGTAGGGTAGGGTAGGTAGGGTAGGGTAGGTAGGATATTTAGTAGATGAATGTTTGGTGTTTTTATGGCAAAACAAAGTTTGCCGGGTCAGCTAGTATATATATATATATAGATAAATCTTCATGAATACCTTCCGTCTGGGTAACGAAGAGCCATATCGAACTCAAAAAGACTAAAAGCCCACACAGGTCTTACCGCTGCCATTAGTACCCGGGATACCTACAAGTAAATTCCTCCCAAATAACATACTCGATAAATCTAATAATTGATGGAGATGGAAATTAGTATTCGTTTGAATTTCATGCGATGATTGCTGAGGGATATTTGTTCTAAAATTGTTCTACAGATCGAACAATTTCTATGAAAATTGAAAACTCCAAACTCGTCCCATTGCTTGTAGCGTCCGTCCCGCCTTTCTGTAGGAGCCATCAATCTGTAATATCACCTTTTTGCTCAATATTCTTTGTGTTAAATTAAAATTACGTTATAAGATTTTTATTATTATGTATATAATATTATATTCTCTACTTATATGTGACCTTTGCACAAATAAGTAGATAAATTCTATCTTGCTTTAGTTTTAATTCCCACTACGCAACAGAGGAATCATTACATATATGTTTCTTACTTTTTTAGGTGGGTAAAGAAATGCTTTACTTTAAATTAGCACGCTTTTTAAGCATAATTAGTGTGTACATAAGTATTGCTACATTATTTTATTTTAACACTGTATCACGCCTGTTCCCCAAACGGTAAGGCGAGGTGCATCATCAATAAATAAATAAATATTTATCTGTAGACAAGTCGTTTTTGTACATCACACTAATATTATAAAGGCGAATGTCTGTGAGTGTGTTTGTATGTTTGTTACTTCTTCACGCTCTAGGCTGGACGGATCTAGATGAAATGGCACGGAGATAGATTATAGTCTGGAATAGCACATAGTATACTTTTTATCCCGGGAATATGTGCCCTTGGGATAAGTTTCAAAATTCACACGGGCGAAACCGCTGGCAGAAGCTAGTCGAAAATATGTCCAAAAAATAGACAGGGTGTTTTATAGGATAACCAACAGTACCATTTTTGTTTTTTTTTTGTCTGTTTATTTGTGCACGCAACACGTAAATTCTACGAAACCAATGTAGATAACTTTTATACATATTTTTTTTTTAATTGTATTACTTAGTTTTTGTTTCATCGCAATCGGTTCATTCTATCAAAAGATATATGAATTTAAAGTGTTCAAAAAGTAAAATATCACACGCAATGCAGCTACTCGGACAATTGAACTCAATATTCGATAGATGGCGTTCTGCATTTGAAGTCATTATCTGAATGGCGGTGTTAAGATTCTCCGTGGAAGAATGACCCCAGATAAAAAAAATGTAGGTAGGTAGGGTAAGCAGTTGACAGGAGCGAAGCCGCGGGCACAGCTAGTCTATAACAAATGTGAAAGTCTGGATGTTTGTTAATCATTCACGGCTCTATGAATGAACGGATTTGAATGGAACTTAGTATTGACGAACTTACATTAAAATGTCCACTTTTACACCCCTGGTGTATGTTCCCTTAGAATGGTTGCCGACTTTCACGGGGGCTTGACCACTGGTTTAGCCTTAGTATATAAAAATCTTCAATCATTTTATGTAATAGGTATGTTTCCTGGAAAATATCATTCTATTTAGTCCCTCAGTGAGATTATCAAATAACTAGCTGACCCTCGGGGCTTCGCTCCCGTCAACTGGCTACCTATCTACCTACCCTGCCTACCCTGCCTAACCTACCTGCTACCCTGCCTACCCTGGCTACCATGGCTATCCTGGCTACCCTGCCTACCCTGCCTACCCTGGCTACCATGGCTACCCTGCCTAGCCTGCCTAGCCTGGCTAACCTAGCTACCCTGTCTACCCTGCCTATCTTACCTACCCTACCTACCTACCTACCTACCTACATTTTTTATCTATCATCAATAGTTTTCTCATAAAAAAATAATGTATTTTACAGGCAACATTTTTCTACCTTGGGTTACATTATTGCAATTTTCATAAGGATCTCTATTTTTTTTTTTTATATCCTTTGACACTCAGGAATAATGTAGCTTTCTACTGGTGAAAGAAATTTCAAAATCGATTCAGTAGATCCAGAGATTACCCCTTACAACGTCACAAACTCACAAACCCACAAACTTTACCTCTTTATAATATTAGTATAGATATAGAACACAAAATTTACACATTACCCTCCTTTGGCAGTCGGGTAAAAATTTACTAAGATAAAGCGCATCAAAGTTCAGGAGTGGGGGCTTGTGACGTCACTTTGTCAGTAAAACTGTGGCACGGCGTGAAGTCAGTCACGCGATATTTCAACGCACTGTATCGTCGTAATTTTTGTTTACGTGACAAAAGAAAAAAATACTTGTCCAATACTTTTAGGTAATCGTTTTTTTTTTGTCATCATCCCTAATGTTGTATAGATGAACTGAAATTCGAATATCCACTTTTACTGACAAAGACAAATACTTGAAATTGCTTTACAAATCTCGCCAAGTATCAATAATAATTCTCAGTTGCCCTTAGATCGTTGAGGGTCATCGACCGTTGTTTCATCAATTATACATTACCGTCTCCCTATTGAGAGCTCAGATTTCCATGATTAACTCTGACAAGTGAATTGAAACGACGAACAAGCATTCCTTCTGTGCTTCAATTGTGATTGATATCAGATATCCAATTTGATTGTTGAACTTTTGAACCCATATTTTGAATGCAGTAATCTATTTCTACAATAGAATATTATTTTGTATTTCGAAAGTATGATGTTAAAAGTTGCTTGTTGTCTATAACGAAAGTATCGAAATATCTTAGCCAATATTATCATCACCATCATCAATAGTCCACTGCTGGACATAGGCCTCTCCAATTGCACGCCATTTGCTTCGGTTTTCGACAACTATCATCCAGCTGCTACCAGCGACACTGCGAATATCGTCGCTACACCTAGCCTGAGGGGGAACTAACTTCCGACCTAATATAAAGTACTGGCGACCCGCCCCGGCTTCGCCCGTGACAAATTATTTACAAAAACTCTCCTCGTTTCTCACTCATTCTATTGGTGCAAACCGCACGAAAATCCGTTCAGTAGTAATCGCGAACAGACGCGGCGGGGGACTTTGGTTTCGGTTTTATAATATGTAGTGATGATGTAAAAGGTAATTTTTGAATGTACTGGTTCGATAGCAAACATTATTTCACTGTTTACAAACTACACCATCGCCGAGTACCATAGGCTACTTTTTATCCCGAAAAAATCCACGGTTCCTCTTAGAGAGAAGCAGTAGGAAATAGCTATTTACTTATACAGAACTTGAGGCCTTGAAAGGGTGAAACATGACGTCACAAAAATCCTGCATCGCGCAAGCAAAGTTTTCGGCGCGACCGACGCGACGGGCCGTTGCCCGGATTGGACGGAGGATCCTCCCTTTTCTATGGAGATTTCTGGAACTTTACACCCAGTTCCGCATACCTCCTAACCTACAAATCTGAACAAACTTACAAAATTCGGGTTCTACATACATACATACATAAACTCACGCCTTTTTACCATGGGGGTAGGCAAAAACTACAGAACGCCACCTGCTACGATTCTTACATACTTCTTTTACAACTCGGGTTCTCTCTTTATAATATTCGTTAAAATGTTTCTTTGTATCTAAATATCCAATAGAATTAATATTTGTTTCGGGATATTTACCATGTATATTTTGTTTTTGGTTGAGAGCTCGATATTTCGGCACCGTTACAAGCGCCATGTCAGCTTAAAAACTTAAATATCCAATGTTCATTATCTGTGACGAAACTATTTCGAGTGAATTCTAAATCAAGATATCAACATTTCTAAACTTACATACTGAAGAAACCTCGATTATGTCCACCAAATTCCTATTTAAATTATATGCTTGAAACCCATTAAAATTATTACCGAAGTTAAATAAGACATTAAACTGCCGTCTAATTTATATTGTTTAAATATTTCTGCGGAACTATTTGCAGATCAATTGACACCGTTTCTCTTGGCTTGTGTTTAGGTCAAAACAATTTCGCTGGGCTATTTCAGTTTTAACACGAAACCTTCGGACATTTATTTTTACGGTTCCATGTACCTATCTCGTTAATGTGATAAAAATACTGGCAGTTTCTTGTATTTTTGTATTGCATGACTAATCTATAGTCTAAAAGTTGTTTTTACCCGACTGCCGAAGGAGGATAATGTGTTTATCAGTCTGTGTATGTATGTATGTTTGTTCCTATGTGGCGTTCTAGAGACCAAACGCGTTAGCCGATTTTGATGATTCTTACGTCAGTCGATTCGTCTTAACCCTGCGAGTGTCATAGGCTATATAAAAATTGGATAAGAAAAAATGGCGGAATTGGACGCAAAAATTCTTCCAAACCCATCGTGTGGGGTATCAAAATAAAGGGTTTTAAGAGGTGGTTTCAAAAATATATAACACTTATATGTTTAAATGAACCTCATTTAAAAAAAAAATAGCTAAAAAGTTGAAAATAAAAAAAGTTAATTAAAAATTCAAAAAATCCGACTGCTTAAAAATCGAACTAAAAGATGTAAACAAGAAGAAAATCATGCTGTGCAGTCGGTGGATACATATTCGCGAGCTGGCTGACCAAAACCAGATGTATCCTCCGACTGCACAGCATGATTTTCTTCTTGTTTACATCTTTTTAGTTCGTTTTTTTTTAAATCAGTCTCTATATGAAGAAGATTATTATTTGTGTTTGTAATAAAAACATATCTGAAAAATCTACTCTTAAATTCTAAAAAGCCAGAGATTTCCAAAATCCGGCCGCAATCCTGAGAAGATCCTAAAATTTCTTAGTTTTCTGGACAAATCCTGAGAAACGGGAACCCTAGTTCCATGCAGCTATCTCATTGATCGTTATTCCCATGGGGATAGACGGGGTTGGTTATATTTATTTATTTTGATTTGTCTTTCGATAGTTCTACTCTTCAAAACATAGAAAATTACTTCTCAAGCGGGACTTGTGAAATAGCATGGAAGAGAAACAGTAATTAAAGCTATATTACTTAATTAAGTAACAAACTTAATAACTATATCATCATTAGGTAAATATGTCTGTAAAATGTTAAGAGATCTACTGTCTTATCAGCAACTATTATCGGTTTGTTTATGCTAGTGTGTGGTCTATATCGTCATTCTTTTTCTTCAAAACTAGCATTTTCCTGCGGCTTCCGTATCCACAGAAACAGTGTATTTTTCTGAGTAAAAAGTTAATTCACAAAATCAAAAAGCCCGACTACTTAAGAAGCGAACTAAAAAACCCCCCGACACATTTATCTTGCGAAAACATCCCGATTCAAACAGTAAAACGCCCATAACTTTTGAATGGCTGAACCGATTTTATTCAAACATAGTTAAGAACACTCTCGACAGAATCACCTTTCAAACAAAAAAACTAAATCAAAATCGGTTCATCCGTTGAGGCACTATGATGCCACAGACAGGCACACAGATACACATATACACAGCCACACAGATACACAGCAACACACGTCAAACTTATAACACCCCTCTTTTTCCGTCGGGGGTTAAAAAGAGGTAAACAGGAAGAAAATCATGCTGTGCAGTCGCAGAATACATATTCGCGAGCTGGCTGACCAAAACTAGACATGTATCCTCCGACTGCACAGCATGATTTTCCTCTTGATAACGTCTTTGTAGTTCGCTTCTTAAGCAGTCGGGTTTATTGATTTTTTGATTTTATTTATAACTTTAGTCAACAATTTTTTTTTCGAAATAGGTTCATTTAAAAATACAATACAAATGAAATGGATCTGAGAATGAATGGATATGAGAGTTAGGTACATTTAAAAATACAATACAAAAATACAAACTACTTTATAATCCATCATGTAATTTTTAATGTTTTGTCACAGCAGCCTATGTGATTGGTGGATTTTTAATACTCTTTGCCCTTTGCCTTGCCGAATACATTACGCAATAAGGCTGCAGGTCTCTTCTCTGTGAGAAAGGGAATGGGCCTCAATCCACCACGCGGGCCCACTGCGGTTTGGTGGATGTCGCATGTCTTCGGGTTTTTGATTCTAGGACATGCCGGTTTCCTCACGATGTTTTCCTTCACCGTTCTTCTTTATAATATTAAGGATAAAATAGTAATCAAAGCTTGGATTTAATTATATTATTACTAGAGGACGCCTCGCGGTTTCACCCGCGTAGTTCCCGTTCCCGTGGGAATACAGGGATAAAAAGTAGCCTATGTCACCCGGGGATAGAGTAGCTTCCCAATGGTGAAAGAATTTTTGAAATCGGTCCAGTAGTTTTGGAGCCTATTCGGTACAAACAAACAAACAAAAATATCTTTCCTCTTTATAATATTGGTATAGATATTCAAGCTTATATTGCACCCTGATACGCCCAAATTTGTAGAGACTTATCTATGTTTCACCGTTATTATCTGTAACGTTTCGAAAAGGTTAAGGCCACGCATTCGTCTTATCATTCAACAGTTATTAATGCTTTGTTCACATTACTGTTATCATATACTACTTATCCGTGTGTGGTCAAGATCACCATTGTTTATGTTCTTCAAGTACCTATTAATATTACTATCTTCATATCTCTCACGCACATTTTGAAAGCCGAAGGAAAGAAATGCACGAGGAAAAAAGCGAACTAAAAAGACGTAAACAAGAAGAAAATCATGCTGTGCAGTCGGAGGATACATATTCGCGAGCAGGCTGACCAAAACCAGATGTTATTATTTACAACTTTTTAGTTATTTTTTTTAATTAGGTACATTTAAACATATAAGTGTTATATATTTTTGAAATCACCTCTTAAAACCTCTTTATTTTTTCCCCCACAAAGTGACGCTCAAATTCCGCCATTTTTTTTCTATTCCAACTTATATGTAACCAGTGACACTCACAGGGTTATGACGAATCGATTGACGTAAGAATCATCAAAATCGGCCAACGCGTTTGGTCTCTAGAACGCCACATAGGAACAAACATACATACATACATACTTACATACATACATAGACTGATAAACACATTACCCTCTTTCGGCAGTCGGGTAAAAAATAAGACCTACCTGAATTCGATAAACGTCTTACATTTTGATGGAGGTTTATGCCCGAAAAATCATTGTCAAAATTTCGACCCTGAAATACAATATATGCATATGCTTAGCCAGAGATCTTTCCTTTCTTCTGTTATACCTTCTAGAAAAACTGCTACGGAAAAATCATACAATAAGCCACTAAGGCTCACTTACGCCAAAATTCTACTCCAGAGTTAGTTGTTAGCACGAGGTTAAATAATAAATATGTCAAACATAATCGGCCGAGTCAATTGTATTATTATATTTAAAATTTTAATATTTTTTAAAAGTGCCGCCTAATGGCCTAATTGAAATAAACGATTTGATTTTGATTAAGTAAATTATAAAAAACGTTGCAAAATTCCATTGACGATTGCAAAAGCACGCACTAAACCCAGTTTATTTTCCCAACTTTCAGGTTTCAACGCGATCTTCCAGAATTCAGTATTCGGTGTAGCAGCCCGGCTACCACCCAGCTACACTGGCGCGGTAGTCCTCGGCAGTAACCTATGTGGGTTACTGATCGTGGCCCTCAACTGGGCGTCCGTGTTCTTCGACAACCAGCGCACTGCCGCCATCTACTACTTCATAGGCGGCATGTTCGTGCTGCTCATCTGTATTGACACCTACTTCGCGTTGCCGTTGAATGTGAGTATCAACCTTATGGTTATGAGAATAGAGATCAGTAACGTATTTGTACCTCGACAACCCGCACACTGCATCTGCTACTTCATAGGCAGCATGTTCGTGTTGCTCGTCTATATTGACACTTACTTCGCTATGCCGTTGAATGTGAATATCATCATAATCAACCTTATGGCTATGAGGATAGAGATCAGGAACCTATGTGTTCTTCGATATCCCGCGCACTGCCGTCATCTATACTTCATAGGTGGCTTGATCGTGCTGCTTATCTGTATTGGCACTTACTTCGCTATGCCGTTGAATATGAGTAGCATCTTAGTGTCAACCTTATGGCTATGAGGATAGAGGCTCAATCAATCTGCCTAGCCTTTTCCCAACTATATTGGGGTCGGCTTCCAGTCTAACCGGATTCAGCTGAGTACCAGTGTTTTACATGGAGCGACTGCCTATCTGACCTCCACAACCCAGTAACTGGGTAACACGGTACCCCTTGGCTAGACTAGTGTCAGATCTCAAGCTTCTGACTACTCGTAACGACTGTCGAAAGATGTTCAAATGACAGCCGGGACCAACGGCTTAAGGTCTATACACACATATCAGGGCCGTGCCCGGGACGTGGACCGTGCCCCCTCAGGTGCTCAAAAAGATATCGTTGTGTACATTTTATATGAACTCGTTCACACACGACCGTGCACGGGCCAGTGACGAAGCATCAATGATTGGCCCGGCCCTGTCTCGCCCCGGGCACGGCCTTGTAACGTCCCGGGCACGGCCCTGATATGTGTGGATAGACCTTTAACATGCTTGCCGAGGCACGGAGGAAACTCGGTATGTTGAAATGGTCACCCATCCACGGACCGACCTCGTCAAGCGTTGCTTAACCTTGAAGATCGACCCGTGCGGCTGTTATTATTTAGCCACGATCGATTTTGTTATGAGGATAGAGACTATGGTTAACATATTGGTATAATAACTGTGAACGAAATGGACAGTCGATAAGGTTAATTTATGACCCACCTTAACAAACCCATAAGCAAATTTTTCTACAGTTTATCAAGAAAACTCATTTTAAAGTTTTCTAATGAATTATCGGCTGAAATGGTCATGAATCAACTTGCTTCAAGGCCTATCATTCTTAACAAGCTACCTATACGAACTCCTTTCGAAGAACGCGCGCGCATTTTGAATTTAAAAAACGAATTCGAAAACACAAGCGATTGTCTTGTCTTTATATTGTACTGCAAGTTGTAGATGGCGTGACTATCGCCGACGACACATCGCTTAAGCAACAAAATATTCTCATATCACCTTTATTCCCACTACGCAACAGAGGATACATTTACTTTATGTTTCTTACTTTTTTAAGTGGGTACAATAATGCATTACTAAAGACATGCATATTTTGAAGTAAATATGTGTGCATATTACGTTTTGCTACATTTGATTTATATTTAAAACTCCTTGATATAACGTGTTTGATTTGTATTTGAATATAGAAGCGTTTAACAGCCAGGCTTCCTCATTGCTCTAGTGGTCGTAAGTGCAACTGCTTTATGTGGTCCTGGTTTTGATCTTTAGTTCGCTCGTTCACGAGGCACCGCACGACACGATTTGTGGTCACGATTTTAACACACGACACACTGCATACGGTCTATCTTCCGTTCGTTTGTTCACTAGACACGATTCTGCAACGACACTGCAGTGCACTTGTATTGTTTTATAAGCCGTGAGCCGTGCGTTGCGGTGTGTCGTGTCGTCAACAAGCTCATATCAGTTTTGTTCAGCCACTAAATCATCACCGCAAAAAACAGCGACGACATAGCGCCATCGACTACATAGGCAAAAACTGTATGAAAATCGTGTCGGGTGTGGTACGGTGTCGTGCAATAAACAAACTGTCCATACAAATATATGGAGCTCTGAATCGTGATCACATTTTGCGGTGTCGTGTGTCGCATCGTGAACAAACGGCCTTCGGTTGGTTCTTATAATTTCTACATCTTCGTCTTGTCTTAAATTATTTACTTGTTAATAACGTGAATTTTTTCCTTAAACCTATGTATTTTCGTTTTACAGAAATTCTACCGCTACCATGACCAAATGCACCAGCAACGCTCTACGGATACCGCTAAACCCGTCAACGGTCCCCAAGTGTCCCGCATCACGCTGTTCAAGCAAGCATTCGTGCAGCTGTACAACGTGTTCATCATCTTCTTCGTTACGCTTGCTGTATTCCCGTCCGTTATATCAGGTGAATATAAAGTACAATACAACATAGTTCCCGTGTCACGCCGTTCAAGCAAGCGTTCGTGCAGCTGTACAACGTGTTCATAATCTTCTTCGTCACGAGCTCCGTGTTCCCGTCCGTTATATCAGGTGAATATAATATACGATACATACATAATTCCCATGTCACGCTGTTTAAGCAAGTGTTCGTACAGCTTAATTTACAATACAACATAGATCCCATGGCACGCTGTTCAAGCAAGCGTTCGTACTGCTGTACAACGTATTCGTCATCTTTTCGTCACGCTATTCGTGTTCCCATGCGGTATATCAAGTGCGTACTCTTATGAGCGGTGCAAGCACCTGCACGAGCTGTACAACGTGTTGATAATATTCTTCGTCAGGCTCACCGTGTTCTCGTCCGTTATATCAGGTGAATATAATATACGATACAACATAGTTCCCGTGTCACGCTGTTCAAGCAAGCGTTCTTGTAACTGTACTTCATAATCTTCTTCGTCACGCTCACCGTGTTCCCGTTCGTTATATCAGGTGCGTAGTTAATGCGCGGTGCAAATCACTTATAAATAATAGTCGTATTCGCAAGTCGATATAGGATGTATTCCTATTATTTGAATTTATTTCTACATTAATTATGACCCTACAGCCTGTCAGCTGCCAGACAATATTCTTCGGTCTATTTTTAAATTTAATTCTAATCTGGCACGATGTTTCAAAAGCAGTTAGAATTATATTCTTCGTTGAGCTCATCATCGCTTACCATCAGGTGATATAGTGATGAAACGCGAGCCTGTCAATAAAATCATAAAAAAAGTTTTACCTGCCAGCCTTAGGGCTACAAAAAGGTCTATTCTAGCATGCAACCTTCACAATACACATTATATAATGAATTTAGTATAAAAAAAACTATTCATACACTTTAAGCCGCTGGGTCTATGCACTGGGTCTGTGTTTCTTATTAGGAAGGCAAATAGGTACTATGTGGAAAATTTGAGCATTATTTTGAAACAAATGAACACTTTAAGGCTTAGCACGCACTGCGTATTTTATTTGCGTGAATTTTTGTAGTATTATTCCCACGTGGTTTTTTTTACCGCAATGCGTGCAGCTTCATACAATTGCATAGGCCGCAGAATGGGCCGAAAAAAAACGCGCGAATAAAAGTCGCAGTGCGTACTAAGCCTAACGCGGGTATAATTATTGTTGTTCGTCATTGATTTGACAAAATGAGTTCTAGGTACTACTTAGTTTTAATTTCTGCGCATTATTTGAGAAAAGCACTATACAAGTCTTGGCCACAACTAGGCATTGATGGACTTACGTATGTGTGCCTCGGCCCATATTTACACGTTCGTCCATCATTGCCTCTTTTGCTGGCCGCTGCAGTAATGTACTATTTCACAAACACGCTTGGAAATTTGAACATTATTTTGACAACCTTCTTCGAGATAAATCGAAATTGCTGTATTGGCCAAAAACATGCGAGCAGCTGCCGGCAAAAGTTGTATGAAAATCCATAACTGTCGTGTCTAGCGGCCAAATAAATTACATAGTAAACTCATATCTTTCGTGTTATTTAAAAATGGAACGCCTCGGCTTCGCCTCGGCCCACATTTACACGTTCGTCCATCAATGCCTATTTTGCTGGCCGCTGCAGTAATGTACTAATCCTCTAAATGGGTTAAAGCGTATGACGTTTTTTATGGAACAACCTTTCGGCAACACGGTTTGCTTCATATAAATTCTTAATCTTTTTTCATTTGATTCCCACTACGCAACAGAGGAGACATTATTTATATGTTTCTTACTTTTTTAAGTGGGTACAATAATGCTTTGATGAGATTATTCAAGTTATCAGTCCTTAAACTTGCGTATGACTGTTGAAGCTACAAAACTATAAATATTATTTTATCTAAAAAATGTGTATGTTTTTAACATTTTGATATTGTATAACTATTTACTTTATAATACTTATTAAAAAACAGGCGAAATTTTGAAAAATATCCATATGAAACAATACAGAGAATTTTGCCGCGCTTTATTGAATTTGTTTCGTTAACTATTTTTTTACGTGGCGCCATCTGGTCGCTCAGCTTTGAGGCTCCTATTCTATATTGGGTCTCCCTTTGTAGTCTCCACTTAAACCTGTGTGATCAGTGAATTTCTAAAATGCCATATGACCTTACTGATTTATAATTTTCTCGATTTCCAGACATATCACCGAATACCGCAGGCTTCTTGGGTGACAACTTCGTGCGGATCACCTGCTTCTTGACATTCAACCTGACGGCCACCATTGGCAATATTACGGCTAGCACGTGGCAATTCGTAAGTACCTGTTTGAGTTCAATATTGCTAGAAAGTTTTTATGATCATCTTTGGAACCTTTTTGTCGAAGGGAAACCTTCGAAAGGCGTTTTTTTTCAACTCTCATCACAATGCCTAGTTTTTTCGAAAATCGTTATAGTTTATTCAGGCAGTAATTGCGTGTTATTTGCTTGCTTAGATTTGGTGATAATTTAGAAAATTTTGTGTTTAGTATATTTTTTATGTAAGACAGCTTATGGTCTCAAAGTATTTCTTTTTGGTAAATAGATATGATGATAAAAAATGCTTCTCTATTTTTGTTTTATTTATTTATTTAGTTTTCGGTAGGAATAAAATATTTTATTACCTTTTTCCCACTTCGCAACAGAGGATGCATTCGAAATATGCTTCTTACTTTTTTAAGTGGGTACAGCAACGCTTCAATTTATTAAGCTATTCAAGATTTTCTCGTAAACTTGCTTATAACTATTAAAGCTACAAAAATATATTGTTAAGAATAACTTAATTTCTTTTAATTCTTCTTTGTAAATTGATTCGATTAAAATTAAATCAATTCATAAGAATGGTTGTTTGAACCGAGGTATTACCGGGTTTTGTGGTCGCAAGTACAGACTGCTAAATTTGTAATCCTGGGTTCGTGTTCCAGGTCCTCCAACAGCCTTATTGCGTAATTAATTCGGAAAGAGCATAGGCCAAAGAGTGTGAAAAATCGAACAATCACATAGATGGAAAGCCACATCGTGTCTTTCATCTAGCATGTGAGTGGTCGGTTTTTCATACTCTTTGCCCTTTGCTCTTTCCGAATTAATTACGCAATAAGGCTGCAGGAGTTTCTCACTAACAACAATCCTGATGCCTATTAGATATTTCTCGCCCTCTATTATTTTGGATACAAATAAATGAAATTGAAGTATCTGATTGAAATGTCAAAACAAAAGCTTTTTTTTTTACTATACTCCATTTGAAATAACATTAGACATGTTTCCAAATCTTTTCATCAATCAACTCTTTACTACAGCTACCATTTGTCGTATCACCATCGCAATAGAAGTCAAAATCAATTGAACGGGCTGTAAAATGGGTTAATTTAAACGTCTAATGTTATCGCAAATGGAGTTTTCATTTTTTATTTAAATGTCTGTTTTTTTTTGTCTAATCGCCGCTACGCCTCTTTTCGAATGTATAACGTGTAAAGCCCATATTTTTTAGTTTTTGAGTTTCACGAGGACGAAGTCCCGGGCTAATGTATAGTTATTTATTTATTCATTCGCACATAGTTATATGTTCTAATGTTATATTTACTAAAAAACCATTTCTCTGTCCTTCCAGCCAAGTCCTCGTTGGCTGGTGCTGTTCACGACAGTTCGCCTGCTGTTCATCCCGTTCTTCTTGCTGTGCAACTACTGGCCCGGCGCCGGCAAGGTGGAGCGCACACTGCCGGTGTACGTCACCAACGACTGGGTGTTCTGGGTCGCGTCTGCGCTGCTGGGCTGGTCCTCGGGCCATGGCAGCTCGCTTGCCATGATGTACATCGGAGGGTCAGTATTCTTTGTTTTCTTAATTATTTCAGCTGATAAACGTCCACTGCTAAACATAGGCCTCCACAGCGTCGCCACATTGGCCGATCCTGTGCATCTCTCATCCAGCGGATTCCCGCAACCATAAGCATAATCGCCCTATAGCGTTCGTACCACTGGAACACAGGCCGCCTCGAATGTCTTCGAATGTTTTGTTCTATACTGTGATTTTTAATTTCGTAGACTAAATTGACAGCTGTCAATTACCTTTTTTTTAAATTATTTCTGCTATGCCACTGGCTTGGTTACGAGACCTTTAAGCCAAAGTGTCAATTACCTTATTTTTATAAAATGTTGCAAGCATGGAGCATAGTGTTGTAAGTAAGACTCAATCATAAGTGATTCATTGAATCGATGTGGCATGAATCCTGAATTTAATTTTACTAATTGGTGTAAATAAATGTTTTATGAATATAAATATAACAGTATTCATACACATACACTTTTATTGTGTTAAATATGAAATTAACAATAAAATAAATGCAATCGATAAAATTAAGTCTGTCATAAATAATAGAAATTAAACCACTCATTTCTTAACAAATGTATTTTCTTGCCGTGAAATACATAGTTCCAATTTAGATCTACTTTGATTTTCGATCAACTTTCGATCACTCAGGATAGTCAGGCTACGACACTATTTTTATGTAACGATAAACTGACAACCCTCCGAATGTCAGTTTAATCTACGAAATAAAAAATCTAAGTTTAGGACATGCCGATTTCCACATGATGTTTTCCTGTACCGTTTTAAGTGAACCTGAACTGGCATATTGATACGTCAATGTGGTGGCTACTGACAACTGTAATGAAAACTTGAAATAATTTTGTTGGTACTAACACTAGATAGAGTGAAAGAAATAAAACTGTTATTTCTTACTCATTCTTATTAGTTAATTCCCACTACGCAACAGAGGATACATAAAAATATGTTTCTTACCTTTTTGAAGTGGGTACAATAACGCTCGACTTGTACAAAACATACAAATATTTTCAAGTAAATTTGTGTGCACAAGTTTTGCTACATTCTGTTATGGAACACCAGCAACCTAATTGTGTAAGTTCAAAGAATAGTACGCAGTTAAGGTGCAGGAAGATTTTTCATTTTTATAATTTTGTTGTAAAAATATGTCATGCCATTCTTCCCATGACTTTTGCATAAACATTTCTTGAAGACGCAAAATACTTTAATATGCTATGACATATTGTATGGCATGTTGAAGAGTTAGGGTGTATAAAGGTGCTTTTTGGCAAATATGATTTCGATAAAATGTAAAAAAATATTGGTATACAAATACTAACATGTCTTTTCCCTATTTCCAGCACGGTAGCCCCCGAGCACGGTAGCACAGCCGGTATGATAGGCGGCGCCATGCTAGTGACCGGCCTAGTGGTCGGCATCACATTCACAAGGCTCTGCCCCATCATCGTCACGGCCGGCTTTTGGCAGAGCGCCTAGCGATCACTCGACTACGTCGCTACGGCGTGGGACGTACTTACACGACGACTGGGACAGTGAACAACCCCAAAGTGACGTGACGTGTTTGTGACCAGAGACAGTGAAGTGACTGTGTGTAGAACGTAGATGTGGCTATGAACGGGCCAGGGTAGTTACTATGATGATTTGAGCTTCGTGTCAAGCCGCACTGCCATTGCTGGGGCCGATGCGATCGAAGTGCTTTGACTAATACATCATGGTTCTTGTGTGAGAATAGGGGCAATACAGGACGACACACTATCCCTTTGTCACAATGGTACCATGATTGCGTTCAGACTTCATAGTAAGCTCACAAGTCTCCGCCATTTTGTTCAAAACTAAGGCGGAAACTTCTCAGTCCGTTTATAAACGCGTAAGTGTAAATTAAGTGACAAGATCATCAAAGAAACGGAGATTATATCAAATGTATGTGACGTTATAAGTTGGAGTCGAGTATGAGTTAAGAATAAGGAGCCTGGATTACAGTGATATAAGGATTGTGACATTTGACAACATGTGTTCTATAGCTATATATATTATATGCAAGTTATATCATCAGTTTTATGTTGTTTAGTTGGTTGTTGATCCAATTTAGGGAGATATGAGATACAGTTTGCCAAAAACTAGTAGTTTTATCAGTTTGTGCCTTCTTTTTGTTTGCTGGTATTGCTTGAAGGCTATATATCTGTTGTTAAGATTATAACGCACACTCAGAATGAAAGTGACCTAACCCTGAAAATGCAATTTGTGGGCTATGAGCAAAAATCATTATAATTTATTTGCGAAATATGGGTAGTTTTCAAATCAAATCATTTGCGAAATATCGGTAGTTTTCAAATCAAATCATTTATTTGCGAAATATGGGTAGTTTTCAAATCAAATCATTTATTTGCGAAATATGGATAGTGTTGACTGTGTAGTAAAGTGACCGAAACAGGCTGTCTCTTACTTATATTCTATATTCCGGACTGTTTTTCACCACAGTGTCTTAGAGTAGACTCTATAAGGCCAGTTTATAGTAAAATCAGAAATTAAAGGAATTTTGAACGAGTTCACTTTCATTCTAATCGTGCGATAATGCATTTACTAGTTCAGACTCACTTTAAGTAAAAAATAGCAATATAAGTTGAAACCAAATATTTAATTCTGTCTCGAACAATATCGCATTGCAGTTGATTTTAAATTCTATCAAATATTACGAATTACAATATAAGTTGTTTTGGTGCTTGTTAAGAGTAATATTAATTGTTTGAACTTATTGTAACCGTTGACTCATATGTTATTGACATTAATAAGGGTTAATATGGGATTAGATTATTAAATTATTGAGTAAGAATATTGGTCATCCTTGAGGCTACTTCTATCGCAAATAAAACTCAGACTTATGACATTCTATCAAAACATTCTAAACAAATGACCAACGGAATTATTAAAATACAAGTTGATATATGAAAACATGAAAAATATCAGAAAATTTCTATCATAATTGCTAATATAAAACATATAAATACGCTATATAAAATTATATATGTAAAGTTAAAGTTTGTAAGTGCATAAAATATATTTAATAGGTAGTAACACAGTTGAGCGGTATGAATTTATTATATTTGTTAGCGTTACTATTATATTGTATAAGTTTATTTGCCTTGTTTGATATTTATGTATTTCTATTGACCGGAAACTGTGTCCTATTAACGCCGAAGAACGTATGCAAAAGAATATAGAACTTTATTTACTAAACATAAAGGTATACATTTCAGTGACAGAATTCTTATAAATTCCGAATGTTGTGTTCGTTTCTTTCAATGAAATTTGTTACTTTGTAGTAGATAAAGTTCTATATTATTGTATTCAATCCTAATAGGTCAACTGTGTGTTATATTTTATCCCTGATTTCACCCTTCTAGGGTCAAGGGTAGTTAATGTGTTCTTTTAGTTATGTGACTAAATACTAATCCAAAGTGCTTGTAAAATTTTGACTAAAATTAAGTAGTGGTTTTTACCAACATTGACGTGATTTTCGTCTTTGCACAAAATTTCTAAGGAAGACGTCGTGAATGACTTTTGTATTATGAATGAAATAGTAGGTTGTTGTTCCTTGTGCCTGTAAATTATTATAAAAAGAAGATCAGTACGACATTTTTATATATTGTGTTTTTATCAAGGTAAAGTAGATTTTCTGCTAAAAGTTCCTCATTTCAAAGTAATTGTGTTAATTGCAGCAAAACGTCATTCCCGTATTTATTATAGGTAAATTCTAACATTAATATGTATGTTTTACAGACTGAAACACTAACAAACATTTGATATTAGATTTATTGTAAGATTCCTAGCTGAATATGTTTTTTTCTGTTTTTTTTTTGGGACATTTGAAAATTTATAAGTTATTTGTACTGCGTTGAATAAGCATTATTTTATGTGATACAATTTAAGTTGAAAATTAGGAGTTTAGTGACTAGGCAACTTTTAAGTCTCGACTCTGATATTATTTTTCACTTTGTGTTCATTATTGCAAGCCAAATAATTCATCATCTAAAGAAGAATAAACCGTCTCTAGCCAAATTTTATGGTCAGTTTTATTTTGGAACGAATTCGCCTTTACAGGTTAGTCTGTACATGTTAGTCTGTGCAGATTCGTCTGTACAGATTAGTACGTTCATATTCGTCTGTATAGATTAGTCGGTACGAATTGTCTGTGCGGATTAGTATGTACAGATTGGTCGGTACTGATTGTCTGCGCACATTAGTATATGCAGATTAGTCCATACGGATTCGGAGCGACCACAAACTTGGCTAGAGTTACACCTGATTTTGTGTTTTCAATCCCTAGCATGACAGTGTTAATTCTATTTATTTGATAGTAAAATGTTATTTTTTAAATTTTACGTTTTTTATTTTATTTTCACCTCATCCCTTTTTACATATACAAGTAAATAATATACGCATTTAAAATATTATCGTTAAGTAGAAATAGTTACGAATGCGGTTATATGGAGAATATTTCGAGTACTCTTGGTAAGCTGTGTATCAAATGCCGAAGATTTTATCTAAATTACACGCATACATATATCAAAATCTGATTTTACAGCAAGTATTGTATGTTTAAGGTTGCACTAGTCGACGGCACGAACTATTTGGTGCGCGTGGTTAAAGTGCATGGTATCTCATCCGCCAACACACAACAAAATAAATAGATGCTGTGATGAGCAGTAAGAAGCTAGTTCGCGTACGAATTAGCACTTTTGCAAATTTGCAGCGAAATGGATGATGATTTAGGACAAAAACGAGCGCGCGAAATTTTATAAACAGACCTTTGGGAGTCTAGATATCATAAAAAAAACGACTAAATGTATATTTTCAAAATAAAATTATTAGCATTGTTAAATTACTAATCCATTCCTGTATGGTGGCCATTTTGCAATTTTTCTTCTTATGGTTTTTATTTCCGCCCAAATATGCGTTAAAATTGGTGTTGAAATATGGAACTTTCGACCCTCGTAACTTTCATTCTTTTTTTAACCCCCGACGGAAAAAGAGAGGTGTTATAAGTTTGAGGTGTGTTGCTGTGTATCTGTGTATCTGTGTATCTGTGTGTCTGTGTATCTGTGTGTCTATGTATCTGTGTGTCTGTCTGTGGCATCATAGCGCCTCAACAGATGAACCGATTTTGATTTAGTTTTTTTTGTTTGAAAGGTGTTTTTATCGAGAGTGTTCTTAGCTATGTTTGAATAAAATCGGTTCAGCCATTCAAAAGTTATGCGCGTTTTACTGTTTAGATCGTGATGTTTTCGCAAGATAAATGTGTCGGGGGTTTTTTAAATTTTGAAATTTTACTTGTGTTTCCATACAGTGCTATATAATGATGAGACAAATTGATATTATTTTTTATTTTGAACATCGATGTACATCGTTAAACAGTGGAGTAATCGCCAGACTACGTTTGTATGGAAGAATGATCGACTAGTGTAACCTTAAGTATTGTATATAGTTCAGCTTATTTTTCCCTGGCCATAGCATGCTAAGACAGACCCCAGAGGGTTAATAGTGTGCTTTGTTTAAGTGTAATGGTGCTCCCACAACGCTGTTAAAAAAGTTTACAAACATTTTTAGTTTATCAACACTAATACATTTACTAACAAATGTTAGGCATTGTTAAATGTGTTGAGTGCTCATACACCGATGCTTACTAACATTTCCTAACATGAAAACATTTTCAGTGGTGTGGGAGCACCTCAACATTGTGATCAAATGTTTGATACACAGTTTACAAAGTTTAGATGTAAGAAGTACAAAGAAAGAAATATTGATTTAACAACCAAGGAGGACGACATCTTTGGTTCAGATACGGCTATTCTTACACAAGGCGACGCAAGTCTCCAATACTAACAGTGTCTCGGTGACGGTGAATTCTGTATTGAGATTTTGCCTTCAAAGTCTCTGTGAAGATCTGAGCTACGAATTTTTTGATGGTATTGGAGAATATGCTTTACCATCACTGGAATAAAGTTGAAGGATTTTGACTGCTCTTAGGGCAAGATTCAGTCGGTGATTCACTACTTAGCAAAGTACTGTATGCGTTTCGTGCGAGAATGGACCTTATTATTAAATGTATAGTGATCATAATGCATGGGAGCGAATGTGAGCAAGTATGTGACGCGAATATGACATTATAATAATAGAAATAAACTTCATTTTCTTATGAATTGTCGAGTGTTGGATTTTGCAGAGCCTTGTGTTTGAAAAAGCAAAGCTTAGATTGGTGTTGTATGACCCTGGTGCCTTATACATCTTCCATTGGTTTCAAACACCGCGTAGAATAAGTGGATATTATTATTTTGCCTACCAAAGCAGGAATGTTTATTTGTGCAATAAGGAACTGTATTGTTAGTGAGCTAAAGTCCATTTTTATCAGAACCTATGTATCATGGAAATATTACTGTTAATAATGCTGTAATCAGTCCATTTTAGTTATTTACCAAAGAACTGGAAATGTTATAAAAATATTTTGCTTAGGTACATTCAACATCAAAAATAAATGCTGGTCTTTCGAATTTTGACAGACAATTTTTTCTGTCAACTATTCCTACATAAACTTAAAATATATACAGCATTATTACAGTAAGTCCATATGATTTCAAAATAATCTAATGACAATAAAGGGGATTATTGAAAATTGCCATAAATATAGAGTTAGGAAAAGTTACCAGAGAAATATTTAATAGTACTAAAATACATTAAAATATATTACTTATTATATTATTAAATGTTAGAGCTGATTTCATCACTTCTGCGTGTATACAGGATGACTTATAATTCATTGACAATCTTTCAGTGCGTAAAAGCAGCATGAAAAGAAATAGCACCCCTAGCCAAGTTAAAAACGTTTCGAATCGAATCTCTTTCGACAATCGTTAACGCCTTCAATTTGTATGGTCAGACCACGGGACTTAACGTTCAGAGGCCTTAGTGCGAGTTTTTACTCACGCTCAATCGCGTTAACGTAAACATCATTTTGTATTGAAACTGGATAAGCGCCGTCTGGTGACGGTAAGGAGAAACCACCTTTTTTGTATACATTTTGACATTAGAGATCGTTTACGTATCACGAGTGAGCGTGAGTAAAAACTCGCACTAAGGCCTCAGATGTGTCATTCCCTTAAATTGATTCGTTTTCTACTATACTGTCTGCTGCCAATGAGCAATTTATTTTTAAATGTTGCAAGTGCAGAGCATAATATTGTTGTAGGTAAGGCTCAATCAAAGGTGATTCATCGAATCGATGTGACATGACTCCTCAATTTAATTTTACTAATTGGTGTTAATAAATGTTTTATGAATATAAACGTAATTTAAATAAACAACAGTATTCATACACATTGTATATATACTTTTATTGTGTTAAATATGAAATCAACAATAAAATAAATGCGGTCGATAAAATGAAGTCTGACATAAATGTATTTTTTTTGATGTGAAATAGTTACATTTTCGATCTACTTTGATTTTCGATCAACTTTCGATTACTCAGGATGGTCAGACTACGACACTATTTTTATGTAACGATAATGTGACAACCCCCCAAATGTCAGTTCAGTCTACGAAATAAAAAATCATAGTATAGCGGTATCGATTGTAGATTGTTAACTTGGCTGTAAGTGCTGGTGTTTAATAAGTACATATTAATTTATGTTTGATAAATCGACAAAATGTAGGCAACAGTTATTTTTTTTCAAGATTTAGTAAATTATCCCATAGTAAAAGTTGTTCATATTCATGCCTCCCATTAGGTGGAAATATGATCAGGTTATGACTGAAATCTGTTGGATGCGAGACGCACAGGAACAGTCGATGTGGCGACATTTGGGGGAGGCCTATGTCCAGCAGTGGCGTCTTTAGGCTGAAATGATGGTACATGAGTACTTAATCTACAGAAATATCGCCAATGCATTGAAACTCATCCTGTATAGGCAGAAAATAAATAAGAAAGAAGTGGTGAATATAATGTTAAATTGCTGTATCTTGCACTTGTAATAATCCACTATTACCTTACTCCATCTTCAAGAACCTATCACTTATCTATTAAACTTTATTCCATCAAGATAGCTAGCTAGATAGTAGAATAGCTTATTTCATCTATTTCTACATATATAAAAGTATTGTATTGTATACATAAATATCATAAAAATAATGAATATTTATCAGAATAGGTGCTTCTTACTCGATGTTTTATTTTTTACATCAATAAAATAGGAATTAAAGGAATTGGACCGATCAATGAGTCAGGTCAGGAAATTCTACACACAATAACAAGAGAAATTCCTGATCATGACGCAATCATCTTCTGACGTATCAGGCAATGCTTGCCTCACGGAAATGTGTAACAGGAGAAAGTCCTGACTATGAGGCTACCACCGTCTACCATAATGCCTCATGTACCAAGCAACCGTCATGGTCATGAATTTCTCCAGTGTGGGTGTACCTAACTTACCTACCTACGTTTAGTTTGTCAAACTAAAAGAGAAGTTGGGCTGACCTGAGTATCTTGAAACTTCTCACCTGAAGCATAGGTCTGCATACCTTGGCCAGCATTGGCAATCGGAATTGTTATGAGACTATGTTGACGCACAATCGATCAAGCGCACAAGTTGAAATTTTAAGTTTTTACTACTTGATACAGTCAAAGTAATTAATTGCTTACCACCATAAAAGTTAAAAATGTCACTGGCACTTCACAAACCTACTGAGGTCTTTTTGTCTGTGTGATTTGTGACAGTTAGATACACCCGTGGTGAAATTTCTATTTATTGGGTATTGTTGTTAAAAGTGGTACATAAGCAATTAATTTCCTCGACTTTCCGTTCTACCTATGTCTATATATTACTATACTTATGTGTATTGATAAAGTATTTGTACCAACTATGTATCAATTCATTTTACTTTTTATTTGGCAGATCGAAATAAAAATCGTTTTTACGAGTGAATTCTGCAAAATATGAAGTAAAACTAAACTATCTATAGATAAATAATACTCGCGTAAATATATAAATACTATATACAGGATCAAATTAAATTAGTTGGCAAAACTTCGCAGACGTGATGAGGCAGAGGCTCTTGGCCCTGTTAGTCAGTTGTAGTTACCTACTTGATATTATAGTTATGATTTTATACACAGACAGATAAAAAATGAACTAAAATGAAAAGTTGATTGGAAAATAATGCCTTTGGGCACATTAGCTTCCACCACATTGTAAATGCATTTTAAATAAACATTGAAATGCAGTAGCTATTTCATATAGCTTATATAGCTGATTACGGGATCATCCTTCGCTTGCAGTGTAGTTATTTGAAATTATATTATTATGTTTTGTCCATCCACACTCACATCTGCGGATTTTCGTTCGCCAATTTAATTCCTGTATACATTAAAATCTCCTTCCCTATGGCAGTTCACTATAGAAAGAGTACCTTATGAAGTTCTCCTTATTCAAGGCTGTGAGATAATAGCTTTAACCTTCCCATTGTAGATATCACAAGCACTTGAGTTCTGTTCAGATGGAAGAACTTTTTTATGTACAACACGGTTAAATTAACTGTGCACCTGGCACTGTGACGTCTCTGACGTTAGACTCTCACTATTGGCGCACGAGGTAAGTGCGGGGTACCGTGTGAGTAGACGGGAGTGGGGTCGCAATCCAGCAAGGTGCACCGTGAACTTCACCATGTTATACCTACGTTTTATTCATTGTAAGTACAGTCAGCAAAAGAGTTTCTTACGTATCACTGGTGTTGTATAAACACTACACAAAAACTAGCTATCTGTCAAGCGCGTGTTAACTGTTGGTTTGCTGAATCATCAACAGCCAATCGAATCATGACATGGTTGCCCTAGGGCGGGCAGAACCTGGTTGGCTCAGAAGCATGCAAGCAAGGGATTGGCAAAAGAAAAAAATAAGCCTATTCCCAGCTGTCGGCGAAGCGGGCTGTGGATGATGATGAAGATGAATCAGATCACTAGACATGCGTTTCATTTTAGCAAGTTGTTGATTTTCGATGGTGTAGGTTAGAACTTAAGAAGAATACTGGAAGACAGATGGTGTTGAAATATATAATTACAATATACACCCAGGAATCATCCCTGATTCCTGGGTGAAAAAGTATAATTCTATTTAGTCTATCAGTTAGATTATCAAATAATATTGGACTTATTTTTTGCTTTATCAAAACAGTAAAATTGACAAAGATAAAGGGCATCAAAGTTTAGGAGCGGGCTTATAATATCACTTTTGAATAAAAAGTGACATCACACGAAATTTCAACGCACTGTTTCCTTCGTAATTTTTATTTTTCGCGCCAAATGAAAGATAAGTAACGTGTCCAATATTTTTATTTTAATTTAACTGATGGTGGACTGATTTGTTTGTTTTGTCATCATCCGTACTTCGCACAATTAATGTGTTCCAAACCAATTTGTTGACTGTACATTTCAATAAAATGAATTTTTTTATGTATTCAAATGTAGTGTAGGAAGGATGTGTATAAAATATAAAATAATGCCTTCGTAACTTTTATTTAAGTTTTTCATCTGAGCAGTTGATTTTCCTATCTTCATCGTTCACCTGTTTTATCAGTACAAAACATTTTGTTTAATTTATTCGACTAGTAGTAATTTTTACCCTTCAACTTAGGTTAAGTTCTTTTTTACCTGATAACGGGACGTATTAAATTATCGGGCGAAATTCCGCAGTTGGAGGGAAAAGTAGATTTTTAGAACTAATAATTTCCAGTGTCTATTGAGTCCATCGCTGATATGTACGTAATGAATTTATTAGGACACTGAAAATTCTGAAGACTCAGATATTGCTGATCACCCATGCACCGAGTCTCCCCTGTGCCACGTAAGGCTTAGCACGCACTGCGGTTTTTATTAGCACGATTTTATTCCGCACACTCTTTTTTATTTAATTAGATTTTTTGCGAGACATGGAATTGTATGGAGCTGCACGCATTGTGGTAAAAAAATCGCGCGGAAATAATACCGCAAGTGTACCGTGTTTGGCCACAGAATCCACCACACCGCGGCGCGGATTAAATTCGTGCGAATATTTTGAGCACTATGAACAGATAGAAAGAGACAAAAATGGCGCGGTATTTTATCCGCAGTGCGTGTTAGTTATGAGTCATTACGCAAATAAAAGCCGCACTGCTAAAATCTTAATGCGTGCGAAGCCTAAAGCCGTTGGGCGCAGCAGACATATAAAGATCTTTGACAGTCGTTACGGTGGTCAGAAGTCAGAAAAATTACACCAGTCTTACCAAGAGATATCTTGTTACCCAGTTGCTGGATAGTGAAGCTCAGATAGGCAGTCGCTCAATGAAGAAACACTGGTACCTACTCGGCTGCATCCAAATATACTGGAAGCCAACATAGTTTGGAAAAGGCTTGGTAGAGAGATAATAGGCGTTTATTTCATCCTTTTGATATCGAGAACCAGATCATAGCTGCGGAATTTCGTTAACTAAATTAATTTAAACCTGTAGGTTAATGTAGCGTCCTTGTATATATTTAGTGTATTTGTACTGTGTCTACATACAACTGTAGTATATGCACGACCATTTCCTAATTTTTCGTACTTGTGAGCGCCATTGCTAGTGGAAAACTGAATTTTTCATAAGTTGGAGTGTAATAAATACTCAGTGTAATATTGGGTGTTTTACGGGAGTTGACAAAATTTATATTCTCAAGATGCAATTAATTTATGTTATTTATTTTTATTAAAAGAACTAGCTGACCTCCGGGGCTTAGCTCCCATCAAATGGCTACCTACCGAGCTTGCCTAACCTGCCTACCCTGCCTACCCTGACTACCCTGCCTACCCTACCTACCCTACCCTACCTACCTACCTACAAATTTTTATCTATCATCAATAGTTTTCTCAGCGCACTACAAAGAATGAATTTTATAGGCAACATTTTGCTACCTTGGGTTACAATGTTGCAATTTTCATAAGGATCTCTATTTTTATTGAAAATATATTAAAGCCACTAGGAATAATGTAGCTTTCTACTGGTGAAAGAATTTTCAAAATCAGTTAATTGGATCCAGAGATTACCCCTTGCAACGTCACAAACTTGAATCTTGTTTCATTTGCACCGAAATTCTTACATTTTTGAAATAAAAAGGTCAGGTAGTTTTGTTTTACGAAAATAGAATGTTGTCAATTCCTTTCGATCTTCACAAATAAAACAGTATTTACTACACTCTTAACTAAAGTACTAATAAGATATAACCATTTTCTATCTAGAATAAATTGTTATACCTACCAAACGCAACAAAAAAATCTCAACAACTAATTTCAAAATCTAAACTTTTATATCAATTTAATATTTAGATTCCTAAAGAAAATTATGAATTTATCGTAACTATAATAATGACGGAAACCATACCTTTGTGACAATAATAATGAACTTATTAAACACCTCCGACCTATTTTTTCACTTTTTCCACACATTTGTGTACTGAAATTATAAAATATGAAACACTTTTTCCCCATTCTTCACCTGATATTGTGCTAATCGCAGTTAAAATGAATAAAGTAAAGAAAAATGATTATTGAAATTTCGTCTTTTATTTTAGCCCCTCTATTTTCCGTTTTTTTTTAGATGAAAACTGCTTTGCCGCGTTGAGCGACTTTTGGTATGGGCAAAACTTATGGGTTCGCGACACCGACATGCTAATTAGACCGCGTCATCGACATGCCGATGTGACTTGTTCCGCTGCTATTAATAAACAGGCCGCCCAAATTATAAGTTTTCACTTGTGTCCGCAGTCCCCATGACTGCATATATTTGTCTTCTTTTGTGGATCTTTTTCTCTTATTCTTTTTAGGGTTCCGTAGTCAACAAGGAACCCTTATAGTCTCGCCATGTCCGTCCGTCCGTAGCTTAGCTCAGAGACTCTTAGGACTAGAAAACTATAATTTGGGCGGTTTTTATACAGTTGTAGCACGGCTTTTAAAAAAAAAATTGCCAAAATCTGAATAACTCTGTAATTCGTCCAACACTTAATCTCTCATAGATACGAGGCTTGCAGTAGAGGTACTCCAAGGAACCATCTTAGGTCTTCTGCGGAATAAATCTATAAGTACTATACTATTATAAAGCTGAAGAGTTTGTTTGTTTGAACGCGTTTATCTCAGGAACTACTGGTTGGAATTGAAAAATTATTTTTGTGTTGGACAGCCCATTTATCGAGGAAGGTGATAGGCTATATAACATCACGCTATGGCCAATAGGAGCAGAGTATAAATACAAAATGTAGCAAAAACGGGCAAAAGTATTCCTTTTTTAGAGCTTCCGTTACGTGCGCTGCGTAAAACAATCATATATGTAGGTTAGGAAGGGTAGATGGGTAGGTAGGTAGCCAGTTGACGAGAGCGAAGCCGACCCAAAATGAAACAAACCAGTTGTCAGTGTAGTAGTATATACTTGGATACAAATCTTTCTGAAGCCAAACAATGCTTAACATAAGCGAAAGTTCCAGCTGCTAAGTAGGGAGCAAGGCATTGACTTGCGATGGATCCGATCATCCTGTTGTACCGTGGTGAACTCACACCTACTACATTGTGCGTAGAAATTAAAAGCCGCAGACAGTTGCAACGTGGCAGTGCAACAAATACTCGAGGACGAGTTTTCTTTGATTTTCATCTATTCTTGCAAGGATACCGATAGAATATTTTTAATGAAAAAGCGTCGTTGCAACATCATTGTTTTGTCGCTTCGCACATGTAAAAACAATACTAAGCTGTGCACCTTACAATTATGTAGTGCAATTTGGTAAACTGTGGTGACGGTATCGGAAATAATTTATTGCTGTTTTCGCTATGAAAATAAGATGGTGACGGCATCCGCAGTACATAAATAATTTATTGCTATTTTCATTTATAAGACAAATGCGAGAATGAAGACTTCAAAATTCAAGTTGATCAAAATGTTTGTGCTTTAGACTGAATATTCAAAATGTTGACTCTTCTGTAACTGACAACGGGCAATTCAGCGTTCCGAAGCTTTCCTCAGGAAAAGTTGGACAGTATACCGTCATCAATGGACGAAACACATGCGAGATGAAAAACGTGATGTGGATTTCCGTCTGTGTTATTAGACGATTGTTCATAGTCTTTGCCCTTTGCCTTGCTGAATTAATTTCCCAATAAGGCTGCCGGTCAAAACAGGACGTATGCTCACTTACGTGCTATTTTATAGCCATTGTATTAAAGAGTCTATAAAACACATAATTAGTAGGTACTTGCCTACCTATTTAGCCATGTATGTCAACTGTCCCAAATACGATTGACCTGCTCATCATAAGCATGCCAGGAAAGCAGGACAGTAATATAGTATTGTTTAATAAAATGGCTATTGGTGAAAGTTTATAGGAATGCAGTGCACATCCATACAGGTACATAATATGGGGCTAACGCTATTAAAGCCCTAGGGAATTTTTATGGGCCAATAGTCTGGCTATCACGTGCCTTTTTTGAAAATATGACCCGGATATTGGATCTTCCCTTAAAAGATTATGAATGATTCAGTATTGTTCTTTGTAGGAAAGTAGGGGCGTTTGAAATAATTAACCATTACTAAAACGACAGTTTCTTTATTGTGTCTCAATAAATAATAATAAATTAAAATCGTCAATAAATAACTCTTCTAGACCCTAGCCGTTTCATTGGTGCGTGCATCAAAACACTATGTACATTGCGTTTCCCGTGCGTATTTACATGAGGTAGTATTCGTTTAGTTGGTGGCTGAAGACGATGATGATGATGAGGAGACGGAAGACACGCTGGAGTAGCTCGGAGACGGGTTCGAGGCCGCTGACGAGCTTGAATCACCAGGGTAGTATGAGCTGTAAGCCAGCTGCGACGGGTCCCAAACTCTGGCGTAAGGACCGCTGCTAGATGGCTCCCAAGCAGGGCCGTAGGAGTCCTGGGGCGCAGAAGGGGCAGGGGTTGAAGGAGGTCCGTATTGATTGGCCGGGGGACCGTATTGGGGTGCGGGTGGGGCGGCTTCGGTAGGCGGCATCATCATCATGGGCATGGCTGGCAATAAAAAGAAAAAACATTATTTATCTTCTAAATTCAAATGGTAGGTAATAATAGACAAGAATATCATGCGCCGATATCTAACCTCCTTTCTTCATGACCAAGTTGTAGATCAGGAATCCGAGGACGAGAGTGATGGCCAGTTTGCTGAGGATCAGAGCCTTGATTGACTTGATGCCGATGATGGCGACGAGGATGGGCATCAGAGCCTTCATCTTCAGCTTCAGCAGCAGCATGACGGGGAGCAGGAGCTTCTTCTTCAAGATGCCTCGAGCTGGAAGAAAAAATGTATTAAGTTTGATGTCTAATCTTTATGTTCCTTACTCTGTCGTGGTTGATTTCGTTACCTTCTCCGTTTTCACTGTCTGTTTCCGGGAATTCCACATCCAAACCCCTGTCAGCTCTGTAGGACACCTCAGCACTCTCGAAGAGGAACTCAGGCAGTTGGAATCTGACTTCATTGTTGCTCAGGTACCGGCCCACGCGTTCGAAGATCACTTTGTCAATGTTCTTATCGTCGAAAGCCCTCGCAGATTCGGAGCTCACTCCAAGTTTGGTGTCCAGGAATGAGAGAACTTTCACTTTGAGACATGATATCGGAGATTCGGCTTCAAAGCAATCACTGATCACACTCTTAAGCAACTCATCACTTGTTCCCAATCGTGCCGTTTGAATTTCATTGTCCTTGATGCTGTAACCGCGTACAATGGCGACGGAAGCCAGGAATAAACACAAACACTTCATTTTGTTTTTTTTTATCACTTTGTCATTAGATTTGTTTAATTAGACGTTCGACCGGTCCGGTTAATGGAGCAACAATGATTTAATTTTTCAATGGGCTTGGTATTTATACCGTGATCCTTTGGGCGGCAATGCGCGCGGTCTTTGCGCGTGCGCAGAATGTCAATTGCTTTCATACTTGGCAAACTATATATTTTCATTTAAAGAAAGTCCTGGTGGTGAGAGTGATGTATTTTGGCGATGATATGAAAAATATTCATCATAATGCTATAATTTACAATGTTCCGTTGTATTCAACAATCTTGTGAAATTTCAGGGTGTGGTTTTTTACGTTACGTAAGATCAATTTAGTGAGTTTTCGTTAGTATTTTCTCTACTTAACATTCTTATTCACTGCTTTTCTTATCCAATTTTCATTCATCTGTGCGCTTAAAAAACTACGACGGTCTGCCCAAGTATTTTTGGGGATTAGCTTCCAAACATGATCTTTTCAGGGTCTGAAATGATACAGCTGCACATTGCCCGTATCACTATTGTCTTTGCTTATTCAAAATGAACTTTATTAAATTACGTTATTGCCTCCTTCAGAACCGACAGTATATTTTTGTTTAGTACATTATGGTACAAGTGTGTAATGTTGGTGATTACCGCTGAGGCGCCATTGAGACCCGAGCCGCTAGGTGAGGGTCTTAAGAGAGCCGAGGACAGTAATCATCAATACACACGTGTATCATACGACGTTTTTCAACACACTTGTGAAGAAAATAATACTAAAAAATCCTTTCCAACTGTGAAAACGAGTTGTGAATTTTTTTTCGCAATGGCGGGCAAAATTAATCAGTTTTCCTATGCGCGCGCATCTAACAATGCCGATCGGCCATAGACTAAAAATAATGAGTTATCTTTTTTTTGGCTTTTCGCGGATAGCGCTTTAGCCACGTACAAAATTGTGATTTTCAAGTTTTCTTTATTACAGACAAAAACAAAAGTATATAGTAGTAGTATAGTAGTAGTGTAGTAGTTATATTTAAGTGAAAGTTTTATTTATTAAACACGTACAAGTTGCATGAAATGTGTTGCATTTTGTACTATTGAGCACGATCTTTTTTGTATCGAAACTTTTTTAAGAACAAAGCAACTCAAACAATAAATTTAAAAAATATATCTTTTCAACACACTTGCTCATAAAGCGGCTCTAATTTCACCGCAATTAGGCACATAATGACACCTGTTATCAAACAGTGACTTTTTCATTACTATTATTCACAAGTGAGATAAAGATTTTTTTTTTTAATTTATTGGTTGAGTTGCTTTGTTCTTAAAAAAGTTTTGATACAAAAAAGATCGTGCTCAATAGTACAAATGCAACACATTTCATGGAACTTCGTATTTAAATAGATAATTTCAACTTGTACGTGTTTAATAAATAAAACTTTCACTCAAATATAACTTTTGTTTTATAAAGAAATCTTGAAATGCCCCATTTTGTACGTGGCTAAACGCTATCCGCGAAAAGCAAAAAAAAAAAATCATTCTTTTTAGTCTATGGGCGGTCGCCATTGTTAGATGCGCGCGCATAGGAAAACTGATTAATTTTGCCCGCCATTGTGCAAAAATTTTCACAACCCGTTTTCACTGTTGGAAATGATTTTGTAGTATTATTTTCTTCACAAGTGTGTTGAAAAACGTCGTATGATACACGTGTGTATTGATGATTACCGTCCTCGGCACTCTTAAGACCCTCACCTAACGGCTCGGGTCTCAATGGCGCCTCAGCGGTAATCACCAACGTTACACACTTGTACCATAATGTACTATTATCTCACTTGTGAATAATAGTAATGAAAAAGTCACAGTTTGATAACAGGTCTCATTATGTGCCTAATTGCGGTGAAATTAGAGCCACTTTATTAGCAAGTGTGTTGAAAAACATATTTTACACGGGTAAAGCCGACTGCAGAAGTTAGGAATTCGTATAAATTTAATGTATTTGGTAACTCATCATCTTTGGCAGAATGAACGCAATATTATATTAAATAATATTCAACATAATCATCATCATCAGGGGTTGCATCAAGAGTTGTTTACTACGGACCTTGTGGAAACTAGATCAAAATTCCGTGCGCTCACAATGTTAGGGCCCATTAATATTAATGCTAATTCTTATCCGTGGTGCTAGGCAACTGGGCTTATCCCAGTTGTAAACGACCCGTTGTGCCTATTGGCCTTGTTTGTTCTGTCTCCTGCTTGATAGAGAGGGAAGTGGAAATTTGTATTTTTCCTACTCCTCCGTCATTCTTTTCTGATTAATTTCCTTGCGGGATCCAAGACAGTTAAATTCATTCTCCGGGACTTCGTCGAGCTTCATTGCCTCGCCGCTTTTCTGGGGGTCACCACTGTTGATTCTGGATTTCAGGAGTTGCAGTGGTTTGGGAATAGTGCGGTGGGATTGTTAACTCATAACTTCATAAGTAATTTAAAATTCAGTCTCTTTGTTGTTTATGTCTAGTTTAATGCGTTATACGTAGTCAACAAACATGATCTCACTGTACACTCTACGAACTGCGTTATATGGATATAACCTTTCTAGTCACGTTCGTTTTACTACAGATTTTACGTAATATTAAGGAATACTATACGGTCCATTAGATACCATGTGAGCAAAGCTTACATTTATTTGGTATTTTGTACTGAATTTTGGCGGATAGTAAGTCCAGCAACCTTATTGCGTAATTAATTCAGCAACGCAAAGGGTAAAGAGTACCTATGTAAAATAGACCATTTACTTGCGAGATGAAAGACGAGGTTTGGATTTCCGTTTAAGTGATTGGTTGATTTTTCATACTCGCAATAAGGCTGCTGGAACCACAAGAGTGATTAGACAAAGTGACAATCTATCAGCGAAAACCACGATGTACCTATAGTAAAAATCAAAAACCCGACTGCTTAAGAAGCGAACTCAAAAGCTGTAAACAAGAAAAAATCATGCTGTGCAGTCGGAGTATACCGTATCATGGCTGACCCCCTGATCCTCCGACTGCACAGAATGATTTTTCTTGTTTACAGCTTTTTAGTTCGCTTCTTAAGCAGTCGAGATTTTGATATAAAATTAACTTTTTTTATTTACAACTTTTTAGTTATCTTTTTTTTTCAATTACTTTTAAACATAGTTATATTACTTTTAATCACCTCTTAAAACCCTTCATTATGATAGACCAGTCGATGGGCAAGGCGCCCAAAATCAGCCATCGATATCATCGTCGTTATTGTGATCGATTTATTTTTAACTTCACCTCTCGGAACACTTGGGCGGTCAAGACGTATCTAACGATATCTTAATTATATAAATCCGTCTAGCGGTTTGAAAGATATGATAAAGAATATTACATAAATATAAACATACAAGATATGCGCGAAAAACATAACCCTTTCCTTGCAGTCCGGTAAGAATTTAGATATGGTACTAACATATTTTAAGCAACCGGAAACCTTATTATGTCAATCCTTTGAAACGCTTTGAAAGCAATTGCCACTCCAAATACTTAACTCAATTGCGTTAGCATAATTACCCTATTTGTCCACTGCTAGGACACAGAGACTAGCTCTGTGGGAGGAAGTGGGCTCTAATCCACCACACGGGTGCAGGTTGAACATGTCATATGTCATCAAAGTTTTGGTTTTAGGGCATGCCAGTTACTTTTAACGTTTTGAGGATATAGTACGTAGTGGTGATGAAATAAATTACATAAAGTAAAGCGTGAACCCAGACATCGAACCCACGATCACTCGTTAGTCGAGGCTGTTGTCACCACTGTTCCTTCTGGTCGGTTGCAGTCAATTACGTGCACTTAATGTTTTTCAGGCATTGTATTGACAAATTTTATATACATCTTCTGTGGGATTGTCGGGAATGATTGACAACTTCCAAGATTTTAGGATGAAATTAGGTATAAAAGCTGCTACATGTCATTTGTAGATATATTATTATTAAGTTGGGCATATTAAACATGAGCACTCACAAAACAGCACAGAAAAGAATTGCAATACTGCCAAAGAGCCCTGGAACGAAGCATGACAAACATACGTAAGGCAGATCATACAAGAAATGAAAAACTGAGAGCTAAAACTAAACTACCGGACATCGTGACCAGAATTTATCAATAAAAATGGAGATGGACTGGTCACATAATGAGATCAAGTATAGAGAAATGGGGTAAGGTGATGACTGATTGGTACCCAAGGGACAGAAAACGCAGCAAGGCAAATCAGATAAGAAGATGGAAGGACGAGCTGAAACAAACAGCGGACCCCAATTGGAGGAGAGTGGCTCGTGACAGAAATCAGTGGCAAGAGGTAGAGGAGGCCTTTGCCAAAAGGCAAACTGAATTGAGGGACATGCCGTAACAAATACAAAACAAAACAAACAATTCAGAGCAAAGGGCATTATTATTATTTATTTTGACAATCTCGTGTCCCTGGGGTCCGGTCTTTTGAAAGGCGTGCGAGGGGCCGAATCAAACTCGCAGAGGCCTTGTTAGGCACGTATCAGGAAATGTGACACCAACCGACGATTATCCCTGTATGCACTACGCAAGGGCATTCCCCCGTTTGTTGCAGGACTATTGCAAAATATGGAGGAAAACTGTATTGGGCTATGGGTTTGGTGGACCGATTGCCTAGAACTATATTAAGAATACTGGCCCCTGCCTGACTACTGTTGAACTACACGTCTATAAAATTATGGCCAAGAGGGCAACACATCTGGAGGTGCTTGAGGAGTGGAGAGGTATACCACAGCTATTAAGACCATCTCGGCAGTACGGTCAAGATCCCTACTATCATCTTACTGGGTTAACTTCCTTCCTCCGAGCACGTTTGCTCTTGCGAATCTCCACTCAAGCCAGCCAATTAAGGCAAGAGAGAGGTGGGAGCTCTGGTCCCCGACAGATTTCACTCCGACCGGCCAATAAAGGCAAGCCAGAGATGAGGAACAAGACCTCTCCCTGGAGATCAGGTTATTAATATTATTTCTCTTGCTCCTCATTAGTTCAAACACAGAGTTGCTACGTAAATGAATTCTACTCATTTCGCCAGACATTGGTTTTACATCTACTATTTATTATGCGGATACAGTCACCAATAAGTGTCGGAACACCGAAAACAATCGAACATGTAAAACAAAATTCATTCCTCAACACTTCGCAAAGACGTACGTAACATCGAAACATGTTCGATGTCTTTAACCTTCTTGTTGGATTCTTGGACATATTGAGTATTCAGACGAGCTACTAGCAGTTGCAGTTGCAAAGTTTGTTGCTAAGCAGAAGCTTGTGTGGATAGTGTTACTGCAGTTGCTTGAACTTGCAACTCTCTTTGCGTTTGCAAATCACCATGCTCCTGTCTCCACCAGTCATGATGTGGTCAGAGTTAAGCTCATGTTGGCGACAGTCGTAAATCGTAATCACCTTCAAGTAGATACGCAGACAACCAGAAAGTCCCACTTGGTGGTATTTCTACAGGGCATCATCACCTATGAAGAATAGAAGTACCACAGGCATCATCGATGTGTTGCCATTCGAGAGACAAAGGCACATGTTTTGATCAACTCCCGCTCTTTTCAAACTGGATCACTACGCTCTGTGGCAGCAGTTCAGTAATTGATAACCTAAGTCCTCCAATGATCTACGTCACCAATACTACTCTAAACCACAGTTTCCCAGCTCAAAATTATCGGAGAAATAATGTGACAATTTGTCAAGCACGCGTTATCTGCTGTGATTGGGTGTTGAAAATTCATTCAACCATACACAGACATACAGATAACGTGTGCTTGTAATTCTCCGGTAATTTTGAGTTGGGAAATTGGGCCTAGTGTTATAGTAACTATGTGTCAAAACCATACTAAGTATATGTCAATATTTTTGCTGCTGCGTTTGTGTCCCGTCTGCACAGACCTATAGTCAATCAGTTTGTTTGTCATGCAGTGACGAACTATGCTCTCACCACAAACGTGTACATACCAATCAAGCGATGTGTCGCTTTTGTAATGTCATTCATTCAATTTATTCAGCGTATTTCGTTAAAGCTGTCAGACTCGACGGCATGGTCGGCGCGATTTTGATTTGTGTGTCTGCGAGTAGACTTTTAAATATTAACCAATTTCTATTTGATCATCTTACTAATACAGCTAATGTTAACTGGTAGTGATGAGTATTAAAGGTGCAAAGTTGGTGAGTTTGCGAATTGTCACTCAGAATGTAAACTTTTCTTTAACAACGTTTCATCCGTAAGCTTTTCCTTTCATACGAACCGAATCAGCGCTATGAAAATTACATCAATGTTATGTGGGACGCATGTGAATGAATTTAGGTCAGGTGCAGTCGCGTTGAATACAAAACTCATATTATAAGTAAGTACCGAAGCATTCCACCTATGAGCAAGTTTACTCATGTTGAAATTAATTAATACTAGCTTTTGCCCACGACTTTGTCCGCGTGAATGTCGGTTATCGCGGAAAAAGAAATATCTTCGTATTTTTTTTTTCAATAAAAAGTATCCTATGTTACTTCTAATACCTCCAAGAATATGTGTACAAAGTTTCATGATGATCGGTTAAGTAGTTTTCGCGTGAAAGCGTAACAAACAAACTTACATTCACATTCCAAATTTTAAATGATATAAAATTACTTTTTTATTGTTAAGTTCATGTTTCATCGCATTAGATGTTACAAAGAAACTAAACAGGATTGTATAAAAAATGTCTAGTAAATTATAATTAAAAATAAAATAACCCAAATGATTAAAAAAATCAAATCACAAACTCTATCATCAAAAACTTAAGCCATGTTACAACTAGTTACGCAAAAAGCTCCTGCATAGTTTTACAACAAAAGTGAAACTGCTCTCGTTTAGCAAAATGTTCGCGCACATCTCCGTTATGCAATAAGGGTTGGTCATCGCGAATGCAACGCGTGCGCGCATTAGCATAGCCCGCCATGTCCGGATTGTGAAATGGCTGTTTCACTTCCGTTCTGATAATGTTCGGCTATAAATCTGTGGATTGGTGCCGTTTTATTTACAGTTTTATAAAAGCTGTTGCTGAGTGGATTGCACGGTCTACTTAGGTTCCTAATTTTGTTATCATCATCCAATTGGGACTAGAGCAGGAGCCCCTGTCAATGATATGGTTGTGTTCAGCACAGCATGTTTGCTGCCATACATCTCTAAGTAACGTCGTCATCTAAGTATTCAACCTCTTTCTGGCCGTATCATCTTCCATAGTGAAGTTATTTATCTTTTCATCGTTATTTTAGCCCTTATCCACATTTACAGCATGAAAAAATGTACATATAAGAAAATTACATATTTTTAGCACTTACCCTAAAATTAAACATCCTGATTCAAAAATAAGCTAAAAATAATTAGCAGTTATTTTTAGCTCTAACACTTCTTTAATTTGCAATAAGAAAGTAAGTAAACAATTTATGCCGTCCGTATTAGGTAACAGTCATACACATAACACTATCCACCTACAAACATTGCGCTCGTGACAAACATACAAACTGGGCCGAAACCTCATCATCTACTTCTACATACAAATAGACAAATTAACCTTTGCCACCACACAAAGTTTATCCATGCAAATTTGAACCTTACTCCGTTGATATAATAAAAATATTGAAATTTTTTTAAGAATTGCGATTTGTCAGGAGCGTTCCATAAGGTGTGTATGCTATAAGGACCTATAAATAGTAGAGCTATGGGTTTGAATCCGTGCTAATGTGTGCCGAGTGGGTCAGCAGGGTAAAGTAGGTATGCCGGGCGACGGCCTGGCGCATCCTGCGTGAGGACTCTGCATTATAATGAGGAGTGCCGCAGGGCTCCCGTCTGGGCCCCCTCAATTATGTCAGTGATTTGGTTCAAGTTGTTGATGTCATTTCGTAGACACGATATTTATATCTATCGACCAAATTCAAAAACCAAATAGACAATACCAAATTGGATTTTTGTAAGACTCAAATAGCTTGGTTTCAAGTGTTTATTTCGTGTTTGAAGTTATTACGAGTCTTAGTAAGTTGGTAGGTTGCTAAAATGCGAGTTCTATTTTTAATTGACAAGAATCCAGGTAGTATTGTCGTCATCAGTATAGTTTGTCGTCTTATCCCTGTATAGTAACTAATTAGATGTGCTAAGTAGGCACTGTTTAGAATGAGTGATAGTAGTAATTCAAATAAGGAACACCGACCCACTTTTCTGCGATTTTCTAAAATAGAAATAAAAATATCTTCTTAATTGTCAAAGAAGCTAAGCACCGCAGCATATGCTGTTAGAAAAAAACATAATTTAACTGACATAGAGACAGCCCGTTTAGCTATTTTCATAGTGTAATGTCTTACGGTATTCTGTTGTGGGGGAAATGCTGCCGACATCACAATTCATCAAAACAAAGATAGTCTATCTTTGTTTTGCAGAAAAGAGCTGTTCGATCAATTTATAAATAAAGCCCGAGACAGTCTCTCAGAGAGAAATAAATAAATACTAGGAACAAACACAAATTTGTAGTACCTACAACAAATAGAAGAAAATAGGTGGATCGTTTAGAAGTCAATGTGTACGCTTTTATAATAATCTTCCAAGCCACGTACAAGGTCTAAGTCTTAATAAATTCAAATCATTCATTAAACTTAAGTTGTGCCAGAAAGCGTTTTGTACCACGTTGAGGAAAAATAGGTTTGGGATTGGCTTGATTGGGTAAATTTTGTTATTTCTTTTTTTTCTTGCAATGACAAGAATATTTACTTTCAAAAGTATTAAAATCGCATGGCGAGGAAACCTGGACTTATATAGTTATTGTAAGTCTGAAATAGCCAACTCGGAGGCCTGTGGGGTTTCCCAGAGACGGCTTAATTAACTCTGACACCAGAGGTGGCCACACCTCACACGAAAAGAAGAAGAAAACTTTTATTATTTTATTTTAATTACCTATTGTGAATGGGAAGACTATGTGGATCATTCTTTTTTTAGTTTTAGTTTTAATTCATCTTAGTTAGTTTTTAATCATGGTCTAGCAGTTTGAGTAGTTTATGCGTCCTAACCAAATGTCCTTTCTTTGGTATTGTTCGTCGAATCGTTGAGCTCCTTAAATTCTGAGTTGAGCAGCACGGTTATTGACAAATGCATGCACTAAGCACTGGACAAGGCCACTCAATCAGGCTGGTTCTTTCATCAAAAGACCATTTCAGACATCAGTTTACATGGTCTACAGATAATGCAACCAAGACTTTGTCTGGACTTTAAAAGAGACTGTGACCTCTGAGTTTGTTTCGGCATTTCTTCTCAGAGTAGTGAGATAGGAAACACCGACCTCATCTAGTTTAAAAAATATGATCGACATATAACCAACTTACAGAAATAAAATCATTTATAAATAAAGTTATTACGCAAGGCTGTGCATGAGATCCTGGGTTTTTCTACCTTTATGATGACTTTTCATCAGATTTTCCTCAGTAGCAGACTGTAGACAGGATTTGTGCTATGCTTTTTAAATATTTTTAACTCTTGGATCGGAGAATATCATGTTTATCTTTGGGATATCAAAATGCTCGCTTTACACGCAAATTCTACACAGCTACATAAAACAATAGTACATTATGGTACAAGTGTGTAATGTTGGTGATTGAACCGCTGAGGCGCCATTGAGACCCGAGCCGTCAGGCGAGGGTCTTAATAGAGCCGAGGATGGTAATCATCAATACACACGTGTATCATATGACGTTTTTCAACACACTTGTGAAGAAAATAATATTAAAAAATCATTTCCAACAGTGAAAACGAGCTGTGATTTTTTTTTCGCAATGGCGGGCAAAATTAATCAGTTTTCCTATGCGCGCGCATCTAACAATGGCGATCGGCCATAGACTAAAAAGAATGATGTTTCTTTTATTTTGGCTTTTCGCTGATAACGTTTTAGCCACGTACAAAATGGGGAATTTCAAGATTTTTCTATTACAGATAAAAACAAAAGTTATATTTAAGTGAAAGTTTTATTTATTAAACACGTACAAGTTGAAATTATCTATTTAAATACGAAGTTGCATGAAATGTGTGCATTTGTACTATTAAGCACGATCTTTTTTGTATCGAAACCTTTTTAAGAACAAAGCAACTCAACCAATAAATTAAAAAAAAACTCTTTATCTCACTTGTGAATAATAGTAATGAAAAAGTCACAGTTTGATAACAGGTGTCATTATGTGCCTAATTGCGGTGAAATTAGAGCCACTTTATGAGCAAGTGTGTTGAAATAGTACATTATGGTACAAGTGTGTAATATAGGTGATTACCGCTGAGGCACCATTGAGACCCGAGCCCTTAGGTGAGGGTCTTAAGAGAGCCGAGGACGGTAATCATCAATACACACGTGTGTCATACGACGTTTTTCAACACACTTGTGAAGAAAATAATACTAAAAAATCATTTCCTAAAGTAAAAACGAGTTGTGAAAATTTTTTCGCAATGGCGGGCAAAATTAATCAGTTTTCCTATGCGCGCGCATCTAACAATGGCGATCGGCCATAGACTAAGAAGAATGAGTTTTCTTTTTTTTGGCTTTTCGCGGATAGCGTTTTAGCCACGTACAAAATGGGGAATTTCAAGTTTTCTTTATTACACACAAAAACAAAATTTATATTTGAGATTATTTATTAAACACGTACAAGTTCAAATTATCTATTTAAATACGAAGTTGCATGAAATGTGTAGCATTTGTACTATTGAGCACGATCTTTTTTGTATCGAAACTTTTTTAAGAACAAAGCATCTCAACCAATAAATAAAAAAAAACTATAACTCACTTGTGAATACCCAATAAATTAAAAAAACAAACTCTATAATTCACTTGTGAATAATAGCAATGAAAATGTCACAGTTTGATAACAGCTATCATTATGTGCCTATATGCGGTGAAATTAGAGCCACTTTATAAGCAAGTGTGTTGAAAAATAAATATCAGTTTTACAGCATCTGTCTCAATCAGATTTTTTTTTGAGTCATTTCCAGCACCTTAATCCCATATCCTATATCCCAATTCCGTAGATCACGTCAATATTATTTTGATTGTAAGATATTAACGCTAGCCTGTATGGATTGTGTGAAAAATGATTTACCTAGAAATTAGATGACTATTAGGATGACGTAAGAAGACGAACTGCTGCGCCTATCCTGAAATAAATTGGAATAAGATGTCGTGGTGGCCCAGTGGCAGTGACCTCACCGCTAGAGGTTCTTATCCGGCAATTACCATGTGATATTTTAATTCATATATACTTGCTTATAGTTTATCTTATACATCGCTAACATCGGTGAAGTAAACATCGCCATCGTGAGCAAACCTGAACTTATCTTAATATATATAAATCTCGTGTCACAATGTTTGTCCTCAATGGACTCCTAAACCACTTAACCGATTATAATAAAATTCGCACACCATGTGCAGTTCGATTCAACTTGAGAGATAGGATAGTTTAAATCTCAAATTATAGTCGCAATTTTAATTTATTGCTAATTATTTGTCTGTTATTATTTGACAGTCACAATAACCTGACGCTATAACTCCAGAACGCACGAACCGATTTCCACGGTTTTGCATTCGTTGGAAAGGTCTCGGGCTCCGTGAGGTTTATAGGGTAAGTAGGGTAGGGTAGGTAGGGTAGGGTAGGTAGGGTAGGGTAGGTAGGGTAGGGTAGGTAGGGTAGGGTAGGTAGGGTAGGGTAGGTAGGGTAGGGTAGGTAGGGTAGGGTAGGTAGGGTAGGGTAGGTAGGGTAGGGTAGGTAGGGTAGGGTAGGTAGGGTAGGGAAGGTAGGGTAGGGTAGGTAGGGTAGGGTAGGTAGGGTAGGGTAGGTAGGGTAGGGTAGGTAGGGTAGGGTAGGTAGGGTAGGGTAGGTAGGGTAGGGTAGGTAGGGTAGGGTAGGTAGGGTAGGGTAGGTAGGGTAGGGTAGGTAGGGTAGGGTAGGTAGGGTAGGGTAGGTAGGGTAGGGTAGGTAGGGTAGGGTAGGTAGGGTAGGGTAGGTAGGGTAGGGTAGGTAGGGTAGGGTAGGTAGGTAGGGTAGGTATTTTTTTTTTTTTTTTTTTTTTTTTTTTTTTTTATAAATACTAATCCCGCTAACGACGTTAGCGCCTAATCTGTGCAAATTCTTTCATTCCATTCCTCTTTCATGCTTCTCGTACTTTCATTCTTCATGCCATGGTTCTTCTTGCATACGTCTTCTTGTATACAGTGGGTGGGACTCCCACTTTGTTAAAATACTTAAACGGCAACTTTATTTATTTAGTATAAGGTTAAAAGACAAAAAGTGCTACATATACAAGATTACAAAAAAAAAAAAGTGCTGAATATCACAGTAAAATATGCAAAAAGTGCTGCAGATCACAGGTAAGATACAGAAGTGCTGTTTATCACAGGGAAAATAACAATATAAATAATGCCTTACATTTAGAGATGAGAAGCACAACAGTGCTTTTCACCATACAGACAATCTGTCTTCTTAGGTACTACCCCAGTGCACGGTTCGTCATTGCAGTTTTGTGCGTGCTATTCTATGCTTCTTACAAAATATTCTTATAATACTAGTGAAGCATAGTGCCGCTTCAACTTCGGTTTCGTGCAATGACGGTGGAAGCCACATTAACACAGTACACCAGGAACTTTTCCCTGTGTTGCTTACTCATGAGCCCATGCAGGCTCTCCTTCGTCAGTCTCCTGTCCAGCTCACATTCGAGTTGGTAGCGTTCCCTGATAAATAACGGGCAATCTACAAGTATGTGCTGGACAGTCTCTGCCACGCCTGGATCGCAGACGCACGATGGGCTCTCCTTACACTTGAAGCGATTCAAGTATTCAGAGAACCCGCCGTGCCCCGTCAAAACCTGCGTGAGAACGCCGGTCGGCCGCACCTGTTTTATAATACGGAAAGCCGCTATGGCATCCGGAAGAAACATTTTCGTCACAGAGGCTGTCTCGCCCGACACATATCTTCGGTTCCATTCATCAAGCGATTCCAAACGGATCTGTCGCTTGATGAATGAAACCGGACACTGGTCGTAGTCCGGCTTCCTCCGTAACGACAATGCTGCTTCCTTTGCTAACTCGTCCGCTCGCTCATTCCCCGGCAGGCCCGCGTGGGCCTTGACCCAGAACAAAGACACAGCTTTGCTCTGGCCCAGGGCTTGAGCCAAATTGGCGCGCGCGTGAACCGCCAGGGGATGGAGAGAGCCATGGTTTGCAAGCGTCTCCAATGCTGACATTGAGTCGCTGTACAAACCATAGCTCGTCTCTTGCCGCGCGAGTATCACGTCCGTCGCTTTACAGATGGCCAGGAGTTCCGCCTGGTAGACTGTGCAGTACGCGGCTAAGCTAAGTTTGAGCTTTCGGACTTCGCCATCATTATCCCATATGGATAATGCGGCTCCGACCTTCCCCTCAATCTTGCTGCCGTCGGTGAAGATTCGCACCGTCTGCACATTGTTGCTGTCTAGCAACTGTTGGTCTGACAGGCACATGAACTCCAGGGGCATCTGCGTAGCTGGATGAGGAGCCTCTGCAAACCTTACCGCACCTTCGATCTCCCTATCTCCTGGCACAAACCGGGATGACCCTCTCCTCGCTTCATACAGGGCGGCTGCCTCCTGTATGCGTAGATCTAGAGGTAGTATTCCGGACAGTACCAGTGCCGAGTTCAGGGAGACAGTACGGTAAGATTTACAGATCTTCTGGACGAACCCTCGTTGGACCGAGCCTAGCTTCTTCCGTATTCCCAGCTTCTTCGTAGCGGGAGCCCAGGCTGCGGCCGCGTACGTTATTATAGGCTCAATCATAGCAGTGTAGATTGTGTGTATGATCTGTGCGTCTAATCCCCAACTCACTTTAGCGGCGCGGGACAGCTGCTTATAAATGTTAGCTGCCCTCCTGCAGACGTTCGCGGTGTGCTCGTTAAAGGTGAGCTTCTCGTCTATGGTTAGACCCAACAACTTCATCTTTTTAGCCATACCGATGTCGACCCCGGCCATGCTCAGCCTTGGGGTATCATACTTGCGCTTGTTGGTTACGACCATCGCACAGGTTTTGTGCGGTGCGAACCTCAGCTTGTTCTTGACGCCCCAACTCTGAACATGGGCGAGGGCTGCATTGGCAGATGTTGAAACTTCAGTCTCTGAGTCCCCATCCAGAACCAAGACGATATCATCGGCGAACGCCTGCACGAAGATTCCGCGCTGTTCTAATTCCTGCAATAGTGGGTCTAGAATGAGATTCCACAGGATGGGGCCACCTATTGACCCTTGAACACAGCCCTTGCTAGTCACTCGCGTGCATTCCTCCCCAGCGTAACGAAGCTTGACTTTCCTACTGTCGAGGTAGCTGTCTAGCAGCCTTCTTATGTTCACCGGGCACTTTTCCTCAGCCAGCCTGACCTTGATGGCTGGCCACCAAGCACTATCGAAGGCCCCCTCTATATCCAGCGACACCAGGACAATTAGCTTCTTCAGCCTCAACTTGTCCTGTACGTGCTTCACTAGCTTATAGAGGGCGTCCTCAGTGCTTCTCTGGGGCATAAAGCCAAACTGGCGAGTACTAAACCGCGGTACAAGCTGCCATTTTACACGCGCTACTACCATCCTCTCCAGGACCTTCCCCAGAACCGGCAGTAGACCTATTGGTCTGTATGCCTTGGGGTTTAGGTAATCGTCCTTGCCCAGCTTTCTGTGGACCACGACTGTGGCCTCCTTCCAGATGTTCGGGAAGTGTGCCAATTCAAGGCACTTGTTGTAGAGGGCAAGGAACGCGTCCAGGTCCTGGTGGATCGCTCGACTGCAGATATCAGACGTCAGTCCATCCCCTCCTGGTGCCTTTTTGGGATTGAAACCTGCCACGGCGGTCTTCAGCTCCAGCGAGGTAAATGGTGGATCATGATATTCATCATGAACCCACTCATTTACTCGACTGGCCGCTTCTCTAATTCGCCTGTGGTCAGCGTTGTCCTGGTCTACTCTGTCTTCGGGGTAGAACGTATCTGCAAGTAGGGCGGCCGATTCACTTGGGTTGAGGAATACACCATCGCTGCATAGGGTCAGTTCCTCCTGCCTTCTGGCGGTCCTACCAATCACCCTGAAAATCCCCTCCCAGACCCCCTCCCGATCCTGTTTCCCGCAGAACTCCTTCCAACTGGCGAGTTGGGCGCTCTTTGCTAGCATCTCGTACTCCTCTTTGGCCTTCAGGTACTCGTCTACGACCCTCGCTCGCCGGACCGGCGCGGCATTGCGGATGCGGTTCTTCAGTCTGGTAAACTCCTTCTTTTTCACAGTGAGCTCCTCGGACCACCACGGACAATTAATTTTAATTTTTCTGTTTGTTTTAGGAATAGCATCTTCGCTTGCTTGTTCTATGATTTTACTGTATTTTACTACTATTTCTTCTAAGTCTTGTTTACTACTTATTTCTTGTATGCTATTTAAATTTACGTTACTTTCAATTTTATTATCCTCTAATTTTACTCTAAATTTTTCCCAGTCCGCTTTTCTTGTATTAAATTTTCTTGTTGTTCTAATTATATTCATCCCTTTTTCCCTTTTTACGTTAATGTTAAAGAATATAGTGTTATGGTCCGAGGATGTTGCTCCTGTGTCGACCCGCCAGTCGTCCACCAGGTCAAAAAGGTCGAGCGAGCATGCCGTGACGTCCACGTGGCTTTTATACACTCGACCACCTCTGACAGTGTCAAATGTGGGAGCGTCACCAGTGTTCAGCACCTGAAGCTCTAAGTCGTCCAGGGTTCCGGACATTTCCTCGCCCTTGGAGTCTTCGATGATGCTGCCCCACCAAGGACTCTTGGCGTTCGCGTCGCCGCCTATAAGCAATCTACCGGTGGCCACTTCCGATTTGATCCGGGTCAACTGGTCCAGGTATGGCCCTATGGGTTGGTCTGGCTCGAAGTAGTAAGAAACTACTGCGATCTCCCAGGCTTTGGTCCGGATCCCCACCACAACGATGTTGTTTGTGGTGAGTTTCGGGTAGGGAATGACATCCAGGTCATCGTCAAAGACGGCAATTGCCGCCTTTACCCTCCCACTTCCATCAACCTCGCTCTGGTAGATTCGCGAACCTCGGTAGTTCTTCATACCTCGCGCCCCTCCCACGTACGGCTCCTGGATAAGCGCCCATGCGATCTTCCTTTTACTGGCCTCTAAAAAGAGTTCGGTCGTTGCCAGGTCCTTACGTTGTAGGTTTGCTTGGGCCACACGGTATGGTCTTGCGTTTTGTTGGGCAGAAGTCTCTGGGGTGCCCTTAGCAGTACGCTATAACAGAACGGGCTATTGCATCCCACCTTTTCCTAACTTGACACTCCGAGCTGAAAGCATGGTGGTTGGCGCTGTCAATCCTTGCGCGTGTGCAATTGCAACACTTTGGAGGTAGGCCAGCGGCCCAGTCCGCGCACTCCGTCCTCATGTGGGGACCGCCACAGTGGCTGCACTTTGGCACAGATTCTGTGCAAAGGCGTCGGCTATGCCCATACCCGAGGCAGAGCGAGCATTGGACCAGCGGGGATTGGTCCTCGACCCTCACCCGCTTGAACTCCACGTGCACCGACCCAACCTCGAGCATGCGCCGCCAAACCTCTGTGGCGACCCTCAACACTACGTGACACATTAGCGGGTTCCTGGCTCGCTTTCTGTATATGATTTCTATTTTGGCCTGCTCATCTTTGAGATCTTGAAAGATGGCGGCATTTTGGTTCTTTAGGGCCTTGAGTACTTCCTCATTTGCGTTGTACTGCATCACGTCGCGCAACACAACCTGCGGGTTTTTATTTGTAATGTTTTGCGCCTCCAGCTCGGGCGCCTTCCTGATCTTTTCCCTCAACTTTTCCCTCTCTTCCTCCGACCTACAGCCTAATATAACTCTCCTATCTTTCGCTTTCCTCACTTTCTCTACCGCTATACCCCCTTCCTTGGCATTTACCACCTTCCTAAGTCGGTCCAGGACTTGCTCCCCCGTTTCATTCTCGTCCCTGGCCGACACTACGATCGAATGTAGTGTGGTCTGCTTTGGAGCCTGATTGGACGGCCGACTTGCTGCCACGCTAGCATACGAGACCATCTGGTCTCGGCTATCTTGTAGCGCCTCTTTCAGCCTGTCCATTTTTAGGCTGTTCTCGGCCAGGTTTCGGCTATGCTCTTCTAGAGCTCGCCTGAGGGAGTTCGTCTCGACCTCACTGATAGCCTCTAAGCCCGAGGGGGGGGCTTGCTCAACCGTTGGCTTCTCCTGGACTTGGGTCCCGGTCGACGCCATGGTTCTTGCGGTTGGGGTGGCTCTCCCCTGTTCGAGCTCTTTTACCAGCTGGTAGAGCCGGTCTGCCTGCGCCTTGACCTCCGCCCTAATGTCGTTTCTTGTTGTTTTGGAGGTTGTCATTAGGGCCTTGATCTTGTTTGAGGCTATCCTAGCCTCGGCGACTTTACTCCTTTGGGTAGGCGGGCTCCCGATCTCAAAGGATATGGATGTCACTGGTGATGGTTGGTCCAGCTTTTTAGGGGGAGTCCTCTTTGTGACGGTTTTACCCGCCTCCCACTCACCCACGCTCCTCCTGACGCTCTGCGTCGAAGGCCCTGCCTCTTCAGATGACCTCTGGGGGCTTTTAGTCGGGGGTTTGGTTGGCGCCGAGTGCTGGACAGGCGTGCGTAAACCAGGCATGCCGGTCATTTTGAAAAGTGAATGTGGCTGGGATTAGTATAGTCAAATAGAGGTGTTGTAAAGAGCACCTCTATTATGTGTAAAAGTAAAAAGGGATATTGTAAAGATATCCCTTTTTATGTGTCAATGTAAAAAGGGGTACTGTAAAGGGTACCCCTTATGTGTGTCAGATGTCAAGTTTAAAATATAAAATAAAATATTCTCTTACGAGAATGTCCCAGTTTAAATTTCTAGTCTAATCTTATTCTATAATATAGTAGCTCAAAAGTACCACTATATGTCCACAGTTAAAAACTTAACAAATAAATAAGCTATAAAAAGCTTAGTATAGTCTTATCCTAAAAACTAAACACGAAAATGCAGACCTCAAACCTGTATCGCAGTGTGATCCCAGGTGGTAATATGATAATTCTCTTGGGGCCAATTTATTATTCTTTTCCTCCCGATTACGGGGACCCCAAACTTGGTGGGTCTATGACCTCCGGTTACAAAGTTAGGGTCCGGGGGGGTGAGGAAATTTCCAGTTGGGGGTGGGGGAGGAGGTGGTGGTCCCGAGTGGATTCCTGGGGATCTCGTGAAAATACAGGCTCGGGGGGGGGGGGGCGGGGGTTTGACGGGAGGGGGTGTATATATAAGTGTATAAAGGTAAAACAATGCAAGGCTACTATAGTAGCCTTGACAAAATTTTTGGGGGGCCAGTAAAAAGGGGGGTCAAAAAGGGGGGTTTAGGGGCCTATGTTAATCCAGGTACCGGTTGGGAGGGGGTGTATTCTTTAGGGGGGGGGGAAATTTTGTCCGATTTTTGATATTCCCAACCGTTTAGGAGATATCGCGTGAACAAGGGTTACTAAAAAAAAAAAAAACAAAATGTTTGGGGCCAAAAGGGGAAAAGTATCTCCTATATTTAATTTTAAAATTTTTGAGATTTTGAAATCTTCCGTGACGTAATGAATTTATTCGAAGATATTGTTAAAGCTAATGGAATTTCTAGCAAATGTATGGAAATTTCCTGTTACAAAACGGCCGCCGAGCTTCTAGAATGCCCGAGGTTGAACTTGTCAACAACGCGTCACTCCGTAGTACCTTCTTATAATTTAAAAATTTCGACACATACGATACAGGTTTGAAAACGAACTTTTCCGTTTCAACCCCTTCCAAAAATCTAATTTTATAGAAGTGTAGCCTAGTTGCTAAAAACGCTAAATCTAGACTCACTTTTTGGCTAGATCGGTTTTAGGCCGAGTTCTAGCTTACTTAGTTTAAATTATGCAAATATACAAAAAAAAACAAACTTATCAGAGAGCGTGGGAATGAAATGGAATTTTAGACTATTTGTATTTTAGTATAGAGAACTGACTCAGAATTAAATGGAATTTTTATAAGAAATATGTTATTAGACGCTCAATACGGATGTATTTCAATAATGATAATAAAATAAACAAATAAGCATTAAAAAAATCTGGAAAGGGCAGAAGACGAAAATTTTTAACAGCAAATACGTTTGTTTGGTATTGCAGTCCTAGTATCTAATATTAATTTTTCAGTGGTGGCTGCTGGCTGCTCCAGGGAGCTGCCCAAGTCTTCAGTTTTGGCGAACTCGGCCTGCAGCAGGACTTCCGGGAGTTGAAATCTCGTGGAAATATTTTCGGACCGCTGAAACCGCGGTCAACTTCCTGGGATTCAGTGGGAAAAAACCCAAAATCACCAGGGTCGTCGAGGACACTTGGAAGCTCACTATGGAACTCCTGGAGAAACCAATTTCTCCTCGACTTCGGATAGGATGAATAGTTTGTGGTATAGTTCGCGTTCACTTTGCCCCCAGAACTGTGTTTTTGCCTTGTTTACACTTTAGATCTTCGGAAAACTGTGTGGAAGTCCCCCTCGGGGACGTCACAAAAATCTAAAATTTTCAGGGGTTGTAGGCGCAGTGATGACACTTCCTGGGGTCACTCAAGATTTTGGGTGCCGCACCGACTGATCGCGCACCGCACGCACTTTTCTAAAGCACTTCCTGCTTTTGTGTCGGATTCTTCTGTTTCCTGCTACAGTTTCTTTGTCCCTCGTCCGATTTCTTTTATGAAACTACTATCCTGTAGCACTCATTAGCGCGCAAGTTTTTATGTATCGCTTGCGTTTTTGCGTTTCAAGTTGCTCGTTTTTGAATTTTTGAGGCGCGGAGCTCGCAAAAACGCAGCCGTTCGGACTAGTGACTCGCGAGAGAACAGAGGTAGGGTAGGTAGGGTAGGTAGGGTAGGTAGGGTAGGTAGGGTAGGTAGGGTAGGTAGGGTAGGTAGGGTAGGTAGGGTAGGTAGGGTAGGTAGGGTAGGTAGGGTAGGTAGGGTAGGTAGGGTAGGTAGGGTAGGTAGGGTAGGTAGGGTAGGTAGGGTAGGTAGGGTAGGTAGGGTAGGTAGGGTAGGTAGGGTAGGTAGGGTAGGTAGGGTAGGTAGGGTAGGTAGGGTAGGTAGGGTAGGTAGGGTAGGTAGGGTAGGTAGGGTAGGTAGGGTAGGTAGGGTAGGTAGGGTAGGTAGGGTAGGTAGGGTAGGTAGGGTAGGTAGGGTAGGTAGGGTAGGTAGGGTAGGTAGGGTAGGTAGGGTACTTAGGTACTGCTTACTGACTTACTTCCTTACTTACTTTACTTACTTTACTTTACTTGACTTACTTTACTTACTTACTTACTTTACTTACTTTACTACACTTACTACTTACTTACTTACTTTACTTACTTTACGTACTTTACTTACGTTACTGACTTTACTTACTTTACTTACTTCTCTTTACTGACATACTTACTTTACACTTACTTACTTACTTTACTTACTTTACTTACTTTACTTACTTTACTTTACTTTACTTTACTTACTTTACTTACTACTCTTTACTCTCACTTTACGTACTTTACTTACTTGTACTTACTTTTTACTTACTTTACGTTACTTTACTTACTTTACTTACTTTCACTTACTTACTTAC